>CM035156.1:134918995-136324389 GCA_020205615.1 Panax quinquefolius
GTTTTATTCTTGATTTACTTTTGTGGGAAAAAGCTGGAAACAAAGCATGAAAATTCTATTCTTTTGATTTCCTCTTTATGCAATCTAGTTGTTAAAATACTATAAGATTGGTTAATAGAAACAAATTTCTAGACTAATTTTTGGCATCGAAATAGATGTCTCATCTTTGTGAAGTCAGTTTCATTTCCATTTTACAATAGTTAAAGTTTCTCATATATTTGCTAATATTTTGCTTAAAATATCACAGCTGGATGTTGCAAGCAATATACTATAATTTTGGTGGTTTTTAATTTTTCTGTGATTTAACATATGAAGTATATGCAAAATAGCATATAATTTATTTATGTGTTTCATCTGTTTTTCAATATAGTTGAGGTGAAGAGCAGTTCTGATGATTTTATGATCAAAATGAGATATGGTCGACATTTAAGATGTGACCATACCAACCCTCAGGGATTATTCTTCATCAGGGACTATTCTTGTAGGACCCAATTATGAAGGGGAGGAACTTATAATATCGCTGACCTGTGTATGTTCTGCTCTTACCACTTAAAAATTCCCAAGTTATCAATAAATGTGTCTTTCCAATTCTGCTGCAACATGTTGAATTCTTGGTAAATAAATCTATGATGTCTGTGATTATAGCTAACATCTTTGGGGCATATACTGTATGGAAATTTGTCGTCTCAAGAAAAGTTTTTCCACATTGACTAATAGCCTCAACTTTTCCATAAATGTTGTCCTTTCTATATAGAAATCTAAACATTATTATTTAAGATTATGAGATGGTATTTAAGATTGTGTGATGATTTTGGTTGTTGAATGTGACTGAATTCTGACTTGAGGTCAACATATAATAATAATAATATGCAAGTCTTGTAACAGAAAATATGTTTACCACTATGCTTACTGAAATTAATTCATGAAATGGCCGATTAAGATTCAAATTTTTTCTTGTAACAGAGCAATCATATAGTCGCACCGAAGGTTCTTTTTCTATTTGGATTTGTAGCAAATGATATTGTGATTACCTATTTGTCTTTTTCTGCTTATGAGCAATACGGTGTACATTAGTACCACGTAGCAACTCTATTGTCTTTGTGTATTGATTTTGGCACTAAGTGCCTCTGGTGACCTATTTGCTTCATTTTCCTGACTTGCTATTATTTTTAAATATGTGCTAGAAGACTGCTTCTACGACCTGTCTTACAATACTAGGTATCAAATTTTTGTGCTACGTTTATGGAAGATAAGGGATGAAATTATGAAGTGTACTCTCCCTATATATGTAGATATATACTTTGATTGAAGAATTGTGGTAGCTTTAGATGGTTAATTATAAAGATAATAAATGATTATGTAGTGGATGATTTTATTAAGTTAATAATATTCTAGTTTTTTGTATTTTTGACATTATTTGCTATGGGGACATTGAGCCAGCCATGTACACAAAAAGAATGTCAAATTTTGATTTGGCAACAATATAATTCGTTACCAAAGCATTGAACAAGTTTTAATATAGCAACAATTTTTTATACATTTAGCAACAAATTTTCATTGTTAATGTCATTAAAAATATAATATTTGAAAAATAAAAATTAACTTAATAACAACGGAGAGGATATTGTTGCTAATACTAACATAAAAGGCAACATTTTTTATCGTTGCAAATCATATCAACTTTCATTGCACATATAAAGAAACGGCTACATATAATGTCGTTGCTAATCGAAGACTTTCGTTGCTATTGAAAAATAACCAGTAACAAACATTTTCGTTGCTGATTTAGCATAATGTCGTTGCTAAATAATATAATCAGCAACGAAAATCGTTGCTAAAAAGTTTACATTCCACAACGAAAGCAAGCTTAAGCAACAATTTTCATAATTTACTGCACAAAAAATATAGTTGCAAAATGGTGTCAATTGCAACGAAAATGCATGGTCGTTGCAAAAAAAAAAAGAGTTCATTTCCTTGCCAATTGGCATGTTTTTGCAACGAAATGGGGTTTTTAGCAACGAAATTTTAATTATTCTGTAACAATACATTTTGTTGCTAAAGGATCGATGTCTCTATACGAAAGCCAAATTTCGTTACAAAATGTATTACTTTTGGCAACGAAAAAAAACATTCGTCATGAACAATTAGCAACGCCATCACAAGAACTAAAACACGATAATGACAAAAAGTCATTCCCAAAACCCTTTTGCAAACGAAAATTTGACACCTTTAAAGAACGAAAATGGGTTGTTCTTTGAAACCCCATTTTTTTGTAGTGAAGCTAGCTAGTTTGACCAGTCACTACATCAAATCTATATGTTATATACAGATTTAAAGACACAAATATGCAGTCCATATACCATACAATAATCTAGATATAACAGCAGAATCAAATTAACAAGAACAAGCAAGATATGGGCCCATGAACTTGCTGTTAGAGCTTTCTAGGCAAGTTCTAGGTTACCCAAAAATCAGCAAGTCATGGTCGGTCAACGCAGTTTGACCTTCCATAACTTGAAATATACACATGGTCTAAACATGATTTCAGGTCCAGATCAAAGACCACATGACATACTACACAAACTAACCTTTAAAACACAAAAATACATAACAGACTGAGATCTATGGGGTCTGACATTCGTTCTCAGACAATATAAATATTTTTTTCTAAATTTTGAAAAACATCAAATCCGAGCCTATAGATGTTATGGATCTAACATCTAGGAACCCAGATCATCAGTATACGCTACATACAACATATTTTAACACTCAAACATAACTTTTAACATAGCTAGCAAGATCAGATTTTATTTAGGGTTTATACCTTTTTATGAACAAATTCTTGAATCTGAGCTTCTGATCTGATATGAGTGATAGTGAGGCTTGATTTGGGAACTGATCTAGCAATAGAATTCGTGGGTTTTAGAGAGAGAAGGTCTAGGTTGTGTATTGGTAACCAAATGGCTATTTTATGAACATTTCTCTCTCTTGATCTATATATTTTGATGATACAATGTATTTGCCGATGAATTGTGGCTGATAGCTGGAGTTTTGGTCACATGGGTTAGTTAGAGTAGTTCACCAAATAAAGTGTTGGCAAGAAATACAAGCAACTTAATAAAAAATGCAAAAAGGACAATATGGTTATTAGGCTTGTGATTTTAATGGTAATTTTGTAATTTTAGCAAACCCTTAGGGTTTGACCCTTAAGGTTAAACCCTAAGGTTTTCAAAAATTTAATTTTTTAGGCTTTTTATTTAAGGTTTAAAAATATTAAAATTTTAGTTTCTAAAAATAAATAATTAGGGTTTCATAACCACATTATGTTTACTAATTATATAAGATATTGAAATTAGGATTTAATAATTCACTAATCACAGTTAGCTTTGTAATTTCGCGATTAGGGTTCTGAATTTTACGATTAGGGTTTCAAGTCAATAATTAGGGTTTATAGTAATTAGGATTTTACCTAATTAAGTATAATACCTATATTTATTTACATTATCATGATTACCTAACGACTTAAACAATTCTTAAAGTTGTATTGACTTTTTGAATTAATGTTTATCAGTAATGCTAGGGTTTTGTCATGTACACAATAATTGACCAATTATTATCAATATAAACATACAGTACATATTTATAGCACTAAAATAAAAATAATATTATATCATTATTCTCATTCCTTGTTCAAAATCCAAAATTAGGGTTTGAATTCCATATCCGATTTACCTTGATATATATAGCATTATTAATTAAGTTAAAATAATTAACTTAAATAATCTGAACTAAAATTCATATAATAAAATAATTATTATAATAATCCCAATAATCATTTTATATATTATTTAAATAATATATATAATCATATTTTAGGAAAACAAATAATAAAAATATTTTTACTATCAAATTAATTTGTTATTAGAATATAATGATCAAAAATTCAAAAAAAAATTATTTGAAATTATTCATGTAATAAATAAATTTTATTTATCACATATAAACATACGCTTTACCTTATACATATTTCCACCTTTAAAATAAATTAATAAATAAAAAAATTTATACGCAAAATTTCTAATTTAATTATATAGAAAATATCGGGTTATTACAATTTCTGTCACTTTCTAAATTCGACAGTAATTCCGTTGTGGGGTCCACCAATGATTATTCCGTCGTATGAATATTCCCTGATAAAATGAATATTCTCTGACCAAACGAATATTTTATGACAACTTGCTTACTTTGCAAAATTTATAAATATTACCCACGACTATAACATTATATCAAATCCACACCTTATTATTCAAAATAACATTTAGAGAAAATTAAATCTTTATTCATTAAAGTTGGGGTCTTACATGGTGGGTCTAACTTAACTTAGATAATTTTAGTTTGGATGTGCACACACATGACCATTATTATCTAAAAGGAAAAATAACAAAAGAGTTACATGGAGATGTAATTGATAAGAGTTGTCTACCTTTTGAATAAATATGTAGTTTTTTATGCACACAAGACTATATATTTAGGAAATTGTTAAATCCACAAAAGAAAATGTTATTTCTACAACAAAAGTATTGTTATAGATCCTATAGCGACAGTTTTCATCGTCATTATATATCTACAACAACACTTTTTTCTGGAAATAAGAAAAAGTATTGTGGATTTAACAATTCCCAATATTTATTGCAATTGGATCCTTTTTTACTAAGCAGATTTTACAAAGTCACAAATACTAAATCTGTTGAACTATATATAAATAGGGTTATATAGTTTGAAGAAATTATGGGAGACGCCATTTTAATAAAAACCTAAATTAATCTGGTGATTAATAAAATGAATGCATGTTAATGTTGTTAAATTAAATTTAATTTGCAGAATTTTACAATGTTTAATTCACTATCACTGTGAAGCATACTTGATGATAACAAATTAACCAGACCAAATTACACAGTTTGGTTAAGGAATTTGAGAATATTTCTCATGGTTGAAAAGCTAGCATATGTTCTTAACACGTCTGTTCGTGCAATGGTCTCAGAAAATGCCTCTAGGGAAGAGTTTGCTACTTTTAGAAAGTGGTTGGATGATACACAGGTGACTTAGTGCATCATGTTGTCATCTATGAGTAACGAGTTGCAACGTCAACAGGAGAAAATAGATGCACCTTTAGGATTTGTATGGTGAGCATAGTAAGGCGGCTAGATTTGAAATATCTAAAGAGATCTTTTGATCTTGAATGACCGATGACACTATAGTACAGACACATGTCCTAAAGATGATCAATCTAATTGAATAATTGGGACAATTGGGTTTTATCATAGATGGTGAGTTAAGCCAAGATCTGATATTGTAGCCATTCCTAAACTCTTTTTCACAATTTCTTGTGAACTTTTACATGAATATGATTGATGTTAGGTTTCCTGAATTGCTTAACATGTTGAAAACTACGAAGAGTCACTTTCCATTGAAGAAAGACCGAGTCTTGCTTATAGATAATTCTTCCAAGAAAAGGAAGAGGGGCAAATGATCTTCTGAAAAAGAAGAAAAATTCCAAGAAGGAAAAAGGAAAGGAAAAAACCAAGGACAATAAAAAGGCTGATATTGATAGAAAAGGAGTTTTCTTCCACTGCAACAAGCCTGGATATTGGAAGAGAAATAGGAAGGAGTATCTTGCAGAGTAGAAGCATACAAAGCTTGGAGAAGCTTCAACTACAGATATATGTTTGTTCATGATTGAAATAAATCTTTCTGTAAGTCAAAGTTCTATTTGGGTATTGGATACCGACTGTGGTTCTCACATATGCAATTCTTTGCAGGAACTAAGTAGATGTAGAAAGTTGAACAAAGGATAAGTTGTTCTGCGTGTGGGGAATAGAGCAAAGGTTATTGCATTAGTCGTAGGAAATTATTATTTAGCACTGTCTTCTGGCAAATAAATTAATTTAATAAATTGTTATTATGTTCTAATAATAATATGAAACATTATTTCAATTCCATTGTTGGACAAGGAAGGTTTTAATATCTTTATAAAGAACAATAGTTATTCTATTTATAATGAGAATGTTTTGTTTAGGACTGGTAGATTAATTGATAAACTTTATGTATTTGATTTACATGAAAATATTTTACAAATTGAACAAATTAAAAAGGAAAAGAGATGATATGAATAATACCTTCGTACGACATTTCAGACTCGATCATATTAATGAAACAAGACTAAACAAGTTACTTAAAAATGGGATTTTAGAGCCATTTGATTTTGAATCATATCCAACTTTTGAATCTTGTCTTATGGGAAAGATGACTAAATCTCCATTTAGTGGACATGGAGAGAGAGTTACAGGATTGCTAGAGTTTGTACACACAGATGTATGTGGACCTATGACAATAGATGCTCGAGGAGGGTATTCATATTTCATTACTTTCACTGATGATAATTAAAGATTTGGATATGTGTATTTAATGACATACAAATCTGAATCATTTGAAAGGTTCAAAGAATTCAGAAGTGAAGTAAAGAAATAAACTGACAAAAGTATTAAGATTCATTGACCAAATCAAAGAGGGGAATACTTAAACAATGAGTTTCTTAACCATCTCAAAGATAATGTTATTCTCTCACAATGGACACCTCCTGTTACACCACAGCTAAACGGTGTATCTTGAGAGTCCAATAATAATCTAGAAGAGGGATTGGATATGTTATTGCAAATTAAAAATTATGTTAGGCCCTTCTAAATTTTTTGATAATTAATTTGCAATTTTAGAAATTAATATGCAAGACAATTAAAATTCAATCACACAATGCACAGAGATTTGTCTAGTTCACAACATACATTTCGGGTATGTTGCTACGTCCAATCTCAAATTCCTCTCCAGGACTTGAGATCCTATTACGCTCAGTAATAAATATTCATTCAATAGATGGAGAAGCCTTTACATAGTTTTATAGATAAACTTACAACTATTCTCAACTAACTATCTTGGACAGCAAGCTTCCAACTCCCTCCTCAAGCTTTGTTTTTCTTTCTTTTGAGTTCAGTTGTAACGACTCGAAAATTCGAATTTTCCAGAATTTAAGTTTAATTAGTTATTAATAAAATGATTTTTTATTAATAATATTATGTGCTATGTGTTTATTAATCGTTCTAGAACCTAGGATGATTATAAGTCGGGAGGATTCTGTCTGCGAGCTAGATTGAACGAGTAAGAATTTTCAAGACGAAAATAAAAATTTTTTGGGAACAAAAATATTTCTGGGAAAAAAGACGAAACAAGCACTATTAATCCGTTTCTGTTTGGAGATTTAGTTTGAATTTCTGAGAAACGCGTAATGATAGAATTCTAAGACGTAATGGAATATTCAATAATATTTTAGTTATGGCAAACAAAGTTTTCGCCTGCGGACTTAAAACCTAAGGGTTGAAAAACTAAGTTCTGAGAATTTAATAATTTCGTATAATAAATAGTGTTATTATGCGTGAGAAATACGAGTATGATACTAGTTATTATACGAGTATAGTACGAAGATTATTATGACGTGTAATACAAATATCGTACAAACTATATACGAAGAGAATACAAGAATGGGATGCGTAGAATACGATTAGTCTAAATGGACTTTGAGTTCATGGACTTTGTAGAATCCAATTGGATTTGGATTATATCAAGCCCAATGGAATGTGTAATCAAGCCCAGGATAGGCCCAGTAAGAATTAATGTTAAGGCCCAATGTTAGATTTAGTCAAGCCCGATCCAAGAAAATAAACCGCGGATCGAACCGATGGGTCACTGAATGGGTAAAAACCCATGGGGGAGACCCATGGGCATGTGGGGCGGCCACTTAGCCACCAAGTAAAGTGAATACTTGGTGGCTAAGCCATGAATAGTAAAGAGGTTAGGGGGCAAAATGATTAAAATACCCCTAGCCTTGAAAATCTATAAAAGGAGAGCTGGAGCTCATTGTGGTTAATGAAAAATTCTCCCACACTTGAGAGAGAGAGAGAGAGAGAGAGAGAGAGAGAGAGAGAGAGAAGTCGAATGAAGTGGGAGAGAATGAGGAAAAGCTAGCCCGAAGTGCACGCTTTGTCTGACGGAAGGAGATTAAAGGAGAGAGGTGATCCGAAAACCTAGTCTCTTATAATTTTTCTTTAAGTTTTTATGTTCAAAAACATAATTTAATGAAAATAAAAAGTAAAATATGTTATAAATGATTTCATATAGTTGAAATCATAAGAAAGTGAAGAAATAAGAATTTAAAGTTTAGTAAATGAATTTCTTAAGGAAGTGTAAGATTCGTAATGAATTAGAACGATCCGAGTGGATTATATGAATGAGTAAGTGAAATAAGTAAGGAATGGTGTTCTATAACATCAAATTCCAAGAAAAAGTGATATCGTAATCAAAATATCGATTAAAAATAAAGAACGAACGAAGAACGCGAAGAACATGCGAAGAACACGAAGAACGTTGTTGATGGACAAATTTAAAACCATCATAGGATAATTGTTGTTAATGGACAAGTTTAAAACCATTGCGTATAAGTTAGATGCTTATTGCTTGGTTAGGAACGGTAGAAACGTTCATGAAGAATGGATTAAAACTGAACTATAACGAAGTTATGGCAAAAATTTCGTAAAAGACAAACGATAATTAGAGAGTTAGCAAGTGAACCCGAATGTAAGACCCCAACTTTTATGAATAAAGAATAATTTTCTCGAAATATATTTTTTAAATATTATGGTGTGGATTTGATATAATGTTATAGTTGTGGGTAATATTTACAAATTTTGCAAAGTAAGCAAGTGGTTATATAATATTCGATTGGTCGGGAAATATTCGTTTTAACAGGGAATATTAGTACGACGACACAATCATTGGTGGACCCCACAACAGAAGTATTGTCGTAGTTAGAAAATGACAGAATTGTTTTCTTATAAAAATAACGGCGAAAGTTTTACCGTTAAACTGTTGAACTACCCGGTAGTAAAAGTACAGTAATACGCGTGGTTGCATAGTAGCAAACGGTATTGATTATTGATGCTTACGTGAGAAGTCACTCAGTTATACTCAATTATTGCTACAGTAATTGCTGCATCATATCTCTCATATTATTGATTCAATTATTGTCACAGTATCATCTACATTATTTATATTATTAAATCAATAATTGAGACGACAAAGTTATTCATATTATTATTTACAATATTGACAATGTCTAGAAGTTCTGTCAAGTAGAGATTTGGTCACCTAATTGCGCGCCAATAAGGAGAAATCCTTATCGGAAAGCCCCCTCTTTCCTGGGAATGACCTGGTTGTTAAATATTGTGAATTATAATATTAATGATGAATAAGTTCGTGTTGATTAAAGATGAAATCGATAGTTCCATTGTGTTGGAATTATTAGTGTTAGTGAAAATTGACATTTATTTCGATAATAATTGATGTCCGGAGGTTATATTGACCAATCGTATTTAACTTGGGATAAATGAGCAATTAATTGCTATTAATTCACATGATTATAACTATTTGTTCACATGTGTGTACTATTGATTCACATTCTTGTACTATTAGGGGAGGTGGTGCAAGATTGATAATACTTTCATGACTAAGTTAAAAATGGAGGTATAGTTGAAGGTACTATACTGTAATTAGTTTTTTCACATGATTATACTATTGAGTCACATGAATGAACTATTAATTCACATGATTTACTATTAGGGGAGGTGGTGCAAGTTTGATAATACTTGCAAGACTAAATTAAAAATGAAGAAAAAGAGGAAGTTATTATACTGTAATATTTCGAGCCCCAAAACGTGCAATTATCAAAATTATATTTTCCTATAAATAGAAGCTCATTCTTCTTTCATTCTCACCAATTCACTAAGTCTCGCAAGAACAATTATTATAGAGAGAAATTATAGAGAGAAAGAAGAAGAGAAGTCTGCTACCTTACTATTCCAGTATCCAATTTCTTCTAAGGTAAGGGGTATTATTTCTTTCGTATTAATGAAGAGAGTTATTTTCTTTCAATACTCGTAAGGGTTGTTATTCCATTCTTTATTATTCTGTTGGAATAACCTTTACGTCTGGGTCTATCGATATCGGTGAATTCTTTTGTTATTCCATTCTTTATTATTCATTGGAATAACTTTTCTGCATCATGATCTATCGCATGCCTTGTGAATTCTTTTGTTATTCCATTCTTTATTATTCTTCGTTGGAATAACCTTTCATGCTTGTCTATCGCATGCACGGTGAATTTTTACGTTAGTCCATTCTTTATTATTCATTTGGAATAACTCACATCGCTGGCCTATCGCATGCTCGGTGAATTCTTCATTATTCCATTCTTTATTATTTTGTTGGAATAACTTTGTTTCTACGCGACTACCGCATGCATGGTGAATACTTTTGTTATTCCATTCTTTATTATTCTGTTGGAATAACCTGTCTATGTGGATTACCGCATGCATGGTGAATGATCCTTAGTATTCATTCCATATTAAATTCTGGAAATGATCTGTCTACGTGGATTACCGCATGGCGAGCGAAAATCCATTTGCAGTTTCATATATTCTATTATACTTAATTGGTTAAAGTTTTGGCTTCTATACTCCATGAAATTAGTAGAATATCCTAGATATTTGCGCTTCATCTAGTATCTTTTCATGGAAATATTCTTCTGAGCATTCTTGAATTTTACTCCACAAAGCAGTATCATGTTGACAATTTGGACGTTATTGATTTCTAGATAAATTAAATTATAAATCTTTAAAATTTATCCTTGAACTCGTTTTATTGAATTATTATGTCATTGTCAACATCCTCATGCTTATATTGTGATGAAAGTCATCTTTGGCTTACGTGCATAGATGGACTTGGTATGATTATGACCAGGGATTATTCGGTATAATCATGACCATTGATGATTCCATGAATATCCTTGGCCGTGATGCAGGGATGATTCGATTTTATTTATTAAGTGAGTCTCAAATGATAAAGTTGATGAAAACTTTTAAATCATAGAAGATAGTAGATTTTATGCTCTACTTGACTCTTCTAATGGATTGCTTATTCCACGCAGATTGTTGATCTAAAACTTGTTGTCCTATTATATTCTATCAGTTGTTATACTATTTAAGGCTAAGGATAATTTATTCTGCATTATCTTAGTCATAATATTTCTTACTGGGCTAGTTGAGCTCACCCTTTCTTTCACCGCTTTCTCTGTGAAATGAGAATATATTTGGGACGAGTGGGGAACGGATTAACGGTCCGGATGGTTGTTTTAGTAGTCCTCACTATTCTATAAAATAGTGTGACAATAAATGTAATGAGGACTCCATTGAGTGTGGATATTATCTAGATGACAATATTCTTATTGAAACTCTTAAATTATTTTTTGTCGTATCTTACACGACTGTTGTATAATTAAGTTGTATTTGAATTTTGTACCATGTATTTCGCGACTCAAGATGGGTGATGTATACCTATTTTTGGGGCGTCACAGTTAGTATCAAAGCTTAGGGATATGATCCCTGGCTGAGATGTGAGACAAGAACTAGGAGGGGAGATACGGGGAATTCCTTTGCTAGTATGAATTACCTAAGTTTATTTGGTATTTAGTTGGTCGGTCAGAGTATAGGGATAATATGTGATATGTTAATTAACCCTTATTTTACGGCAGTATTTGAAAATGGCATCCGAAAATGTTGAGATAAACAATGAAGAACATGAGACCATGGAGTCACCACAGATTAATACCCAGGATAATGTTCAATAGGAAGACAATAATCCTCAGGTAAACAACAACGATCAAATGATGAACGATGGGATGTTCAGAGGCTTTATGCAATTCATGCAACATCAGGTGAGGGCGGCTCCTGTCCAAAATGCAGGTGGAAACACTGATAAATCTCGGACGGTCACCGCTAAGCAGTTCAAGGAACTGGGACCACCGGAGTTTTTTGGAGAGCCAAAACCACTTAAGGTGGATACGTGGATAAAGCAGATCAACAAGATATTTGATATCTTGGGATGCTCTGAGGAGCAAAAGGTTCCCTTTGCCACCTCCATGTTGAGAGCAGAGGCAGATTACTGGTGGGAATCTGTAAAGCGTACTCAACCTGCCGTACTAAAGATGTATTGGGAGAAGTTTCAAAAACTGTTCAACGACAAGTACTTTCCTGAAAGTATTTGTCACATAAAGGAGGTAGAGTTCATCAAGCTTGAGCAAACCAATATGACCATGGCGTAGTACGAAGCTAAGTTTGCCGAGTTGTCTCGGTTTTCATCCCACTTGGTTGATAATGAGGAGAGAATGACGCGGATGTTTCTAAGAGGTTTGAAACCCGAGATACGTCAATACCTAATTTCTCACAACCTGTGTTTGTATTCGGATGTTGTGAATAGGGCTCAGTTATTGGAGCGTGATAATGAGTCAACCCAACCAAGAGAGTGCAGCCGACAAGTCGATAATACCAGTGGTAGCAGTCATCGAAGCGGTGAGAACAAGCATGGAGGGAATTAACATGCCAGAAATGGTAATCACTTTGGTGGTAATCATGGCCATAACAATAAGAGTGGACATTTCAAGAAAATGAGATTTAACAATGATTGAAAGACGACAGCACCAGTACCTATTATTAAGGAAGGAGAAGGACCGTCGGTCGTATGTTACAAATGCGGAGGGGAGGGACATATCAGTCCAAACTGCGTGATGCAGTCCAAACTACGTGATGCAGTCCAAAGCATGTTACAATTGTGGAAGAGAAGGTCACCTAGCCCAATTTTGTCATGCACCAAAGTCAAGTCCAGCTGGGATGGAGGCATCAAAGGCCGTCCCAGACAAGATAAAACCGGTAGTTCAAGGGAGAGTGTTTGTCGTAACCTCCCAAAAATGAGGAATCCGAATGAGGTGATCACGGGTAAGCTAATCATAAACTCTAGTGAAGTATATACCATATTTTATATCGGTTCTACTCATTCCTTTATTTCTCCTACTTGCACTCAACGTTTAAATTTGACTCCAGAGAAATTAGACTTTGACTTATCTGTTGAAACTTCGTTGGGAGAAACCTTCATTACATCCACTATTTATAAGTCTTGTTTGATTCAAATCCAGAATCGCAGACGTTACACTGTCGATCTTATTTCTTTGAAAATACTTGCATTTGATGTGATTTTAGGGATTGATTGGTTAACTACTCATCATGCTAAAATCGATTGTTTTCGTAAGGTTGTTAGCTTTCATATTCCTAACCAACCTATTATACGAATTCAAGCAACCAAACCACTAAAGTCAATCACTGTAATATCAAGTTATAAAGCTATTCGTTTATTGAAAAACAGATGTCAAGCTTTCTTAGCCCATATCATGGATTTAAATAAAACTACGTCAGATTTGAATGATATTTCTATTGTTAATAAATTTCCTGACGTATTCCCTGAAGAACTTCCTGGCCTACCCCCAGAGCGTGAAATTGAATTTTGTATCGACCTTTAATCCGGTATAAAACCCATTTCCAAAGCACCATATCGATAGCTTCTATTGAACTTCAGGAGTTAAAAACTCAACTACATGAATTGTTAGACATCGATTTCATTCGTCCTAGTACGTCTCCTTGGGGTGCTCCTGTTCTATTCGTGAAGAAGAAAGATGGAAGTATGCGACTTTGTATTAATTATCGGGAGTTGAATCATGTCACCATCAAAAATAGGTACCCGTTTCCTCGCATTGATGACAGGTTTGACCAGTTGCAAGAAGCCAAATTCGTTTCAAAGATTGATCTTCGTTCCGGATATCATCAATTGAAGATTAAAACTGATGACATTCCAAAGATCGCTTTAAGAACCTAAGACGGGCATTATGAATTCCTAGTCATGTCTTTTGGATTGACTAATGCTCCTGCCGCCTTCATGGACATGATGAACCGAGTATTCAAGGAATATTGGATCACTTTGTGGTTGTCTTTATTGATGACATCCTCATATACTCCAAAAGCCGTGAAGACCATGAGCAACACTTGAGGCTGATACTTCAAAAGCTTCGTGAAAACAAGCTTTATGCCAAGTTAAAGAAATGTGAGTTCTGGCTTGAGGAAGTTGCATTCCTTGGGCACGTGATATCAAATCATGGAATATCTGTTGACCCAGCGAAGATTGAAGCAATCCAAAGCTGGGAGCAACCAAAGTCAGTGACCAAAGTACGTAGCTTTCTCGGCTTAGCTGGTTATTATCAGAGATTCGTGGAAGGATTTTCTCGAATCGCTACTCCATTAACTCAATTTGACTCGAAAAGATACAAAGTTCGAGCTGAGCGAGGAATGTGAGAAGAGTTTTCAAGAACTCAAGAGAAGACTCATTTCAAAGACTGCTACGATAATACCATCCGCTCAAAGGATTTGTCATTTATAGTGATGCTTGTGCAAAGGGTTAGGATGTGTTCTCATGCAACATGGGAAAGTCATAGTTTATGCCTCGCGACAACTCAAAGAATATGAGAGAAATTATCCTACTCATGATCTAGAGAAGCAAAGTACGATCTTTTTGCGCTTAAGATTTGGAGGCATTACCTGTATGGAGAGAACGTGGAGATCTATACAGATCATAAAAGCCTCAAATATTTCTCCACTCAAAAGGAACTCAACATGCGACAACGACGATGGCTTGAGCTATTGAAAGATTATGATCATACCATCCAATACCATCCTGGAAAAGCGAACGTAGTAGCTAACGCATTGAGTAAAAGATCCTATGCGGGTACAAGTGCAATATTGTTAATGCAAAGACCCATTTTGTATGACTTATGAAGGATGGAGATAGAGTTAAAAACTCCAGGGACCCATGTGATGATAGCAAATATACGAGTAGAACCGACTTTAATTGATAAATTTAAAGCTGATCAACTTACGGACCTGGAGCTGATGCGTATAAGGAAGAAAGTACAAGAAGGTGCTATTCCGGAAGCAAGAATCGATGAATAAGGAATACTTCAAGTTAACTCCATAATTTGTGTTCCTAACGATTTTGACTTGAAGTATAAAATCATGATGGAGGCGCACAACACACCGTTTGCAATCCATCCTGGGAGTACCAAAATTTATCGTGATCTTCGACATACACTTTGGTGGAGCAATATGAAGAGAGAGATAACCTGGTTTATCTCAAGGTGTTTAACTTGTCAACGAGTCAAGGCAGAGCATCAAGTGCCAAAAGGTCCATTGCAACCACTTGAAATTCCAGAATGGAAGTGGGAGCATATTACCATGGATTTCGTTACTGGTCTTCCCAAGGTTTCTCAAGGCATAGATGCGATTTGGGTCATTGTTGATAGATTGACCAAGTCTGCTCATTTTTTACCGATACGAGAAACTTAGACACTTGAACGTCTAGCTAGTATATACATAAACGAGATTGTAAGATTGCATGGTATGCCAATATCCATAGTTTCTGATCGAGACCCAAGATTCACTTCAAGATTTTGGGTTAGTTTGCAAAAAGCTATGGGCATGGATTTACGATTTAGTTTGATAAATTATCCTCAAACGGATGGGCAGTCGGAAAAGACTATTCAAACTCTTGAAGAATTATTAAGACTTTGTGTCCTTGACTTCAAGGGAAGTTGGGACAAGTTCTTACCATTGGTAGAGTTTTCCTACAACAATAGTTATCAAGAAAGTATTGGCATGGCTCATTTGAGGCGTTGTATGGAAGAAAGTGTCATTCTCCAGTGTGCTGGGTTAAGGTGGGTGAAACAACGTTGTTAGGACTGAAGTTGGTACGTATGACTACGAAAAAGATTCAAACGATCCGATAATGTATAAAAACCTCACAAGATCGACAAAAGAGTTATGCTGATCTTCATCGAAAGGACATGTTCAATATTGGAGATCATGTGTTGTTACGTATTGCCCCATGGAAAGGAGTTACGAGATTTGGAATGAGAGAAAAGCTCAATCCTTGATTCATTGGCTCATTTATAATCCTCGATCGAGTAGGAACTGTGGCCTATAGACTTGCCTTACCGCCAAGTATGTCTCGTGTTCATAACGTTTTTCACATATCTATATTACGTAAATATGTGAAAGACCCGAACCATATTATTGAATTAGAACCATACGAGATAGAGGAAGATTTAACATATGAAGAGTTACCTGTTAAAATATTGGATAAGAAGGATCATATTCTACGCTCCAAGGTTATATCTCAAGTCAAAGTTTTGTGGAGAAACCACGATGTGGAAGAAATGACATGGGAGTTAGAATCTGAGATGAAGTCAAGATATCCTCACCTCTTAGATATACCAGGTACGTACCCTAATTTCGAGGATGAAATTTCATAAGAAGGGGAGGTTGTAAGACCCTAACTTTTATTAATAAAGAATAATTTTCTCAAAATACATTTTTTAAATATTATGGTGTGGATTTGATATAATGTTATAGTTATGGGTAATATTTACAAATTTTGCAAAGTAAGAAAGTGGTTATATAATATTCGATTGGTCGGGGAATATTCGTTTTAACAGGGAATATTAGTACGAAGGCACAATCATTGGTGGACCCCACAACGGAAGTATTGGCGTAATTACAAAACGACAGAATTATCTTTGTATAAAAATAACGGCGAAAGTTTTACCGTTAAACTGTTGAACTACCCAGTAGTAAAAGTACAGTAATATGTGTGGTTGCATAGTAGCACACGGTATTAATTATTGATACTTACGTGAGAAGTCACTCAGTTATACTCAATTATTGCTACAGTAATTACTACATCATATCTCTCATATTATTGATTCAATTATTGTCACAGTATCATCTGCATTATTTATATTATTAAATCAATAATTGAGATGGCAAAGTTATTCATATTATTATTTACAATATTAACAATGTCTAGAAGTTTTGTCAAGCAGAGGTTTGGTCACCTAATTGCGCGCCAATAAGGAGAAATCCTTATCGAAAAGCCCCTCTTTCACGGGCGACACGGTTGTTAAATATTGTGAATTATAATATTAATGATGAATAAGTTCATGTTGATTAAAGATGAAATTGATAGTTCCATTGTGTTGGAATTATTAGTGTTAGTGAAAATTGACATTTATTTCGATAATAATTGATGTCTGGTGGTTATATTGACCAATCGGGTAATTAACCGGATAAATGAGCAATTAATTGCTATTAATTCACATGCTTATAACTATGTGTTCATATGTGTGTACTATTGATTCACATGATTTACTATTAGGGGAGTTGGTGCAAGATTGATAATACTTGCATGACTAAATTAAAAAAGGAGGTATAGCTGAAGGTACTATACTGTAATTTGTTTTTTCACATGATTATACTATTGAGTCACATGAATGAACTATTAATTCACATGATTTACTATTAGGGGAGGTGGTGCAAATTTGATAATACTTGCAGGACTAAATTAAAAATAAAGAAAAAAAGGAAGGTATTATACTGTAATATTTCGAGCCCCAAAATGTGCAATTATTGAAACTATATTTTCCTATAAATAGAAGCTCATTCTCCTTTCATTCTCACCAATTCACTAAGTCTCACAAGAGAAATTATTATAGAGAGAAATTATAGAGAGAAAGAAGAAGAGAAGTCTGCTACCTTACTATTCTAGTATCCAGTTTCTTCTAAGGTAAGGGGTATTATTTCTTTCGTATTAATGAAGAGAGTTATTTTCTTTCAATACTTGTAAGGGTTGTTATTCCATTCTTTATTATTTTGTTAGAATAACCTGTCTGTGCGGTCTATCGCATGCCTAGTGAATTCTTTTGTTATTCCATTCTTTATTATTCTGTTAGAATAACACATCATCTTGATCTATCACATGCCTGGTGAATTCTTTTGTTATTCCATTCTTTATTATTACATTGGAATAACTTTGCTGTGCATATGATCTATCGTATGCTGGTGAATTCTTACATTATTCCATTCTTTATTATTCTATTGGAATAACTTTATGCATGTGCGTCTCATCGCATGCTTGGTGAATTCTTTACATTATTCCATTCTTTATTATTCATTGGAATAACTTTGTCATATGGATTACCTCATGCATGGTGAATTCTTTCGTTATTCCATTCTTTATTATTACGTTGGAATAACTTTTATCTATATGGATTACCGCATGCATGGTGAATGATCCTTAGTATTCATTCCTTATTAAATTGTGGAAATGATCTGTCTACGTGGATTACCGCATGGCGGGAGAAAATTCATTTGCAGTTTCATATATTCTATTATACTCAGTTGGTTAAAGTTTTGGCTTCTATACTCCATGAAATTAGTAGAATATCTTTTCATGGAAATAGTCTTCTGAGCATTCTTGAATTTTACTCCACAAAGCAGTATCATGTTGACAATTTTGACGTTATTGATTTCTGGATAAATTAAATTATAAATCTTTAAAATTTATCCTTGAACTTGTTTTATTGAATTATTATGTCATTGTCATCATCCTCATGCTTATATTGTGATGAAAGTCATATTTGGCTTATGTGCATAGATGGACTTGGTATGATTATGACTAGGGATTATTCGGTATAATCATGACCGTAATGTGATGAATGATGTGGTAAAAGTCCTCATTGGCCTGTAGTTCATTGATGGACAGTTGTTGGTATGATTATGACCAGGGATTATTCGGTATAATCATGACTATTGATGATTACATGAATATCTTTGGCCGTGATGCAGGGATGATTCGATTTTATTTATTAAAGTCGAGTCTCAAATGATAAAGTTGATGAAAAACTTTTTAAATCATAGAAGATAGTAGATTTTATGCTCTACTTGACTCTTCTAATGGATTGCTTATTCCACTCGCTTGGTTGTTGATCTAAAACTTGTTGTCTATTATATTCTATCGGTTGTTATCTTTGTTGAAGGCTAAGGATAATTTATTCTGCATTATCTTAGTCATAATATTTCTTACTGGCTAGTTGAGCGCACCCTTTCTTTCACTGTTCTCTTCAGGAAATGAAAATATAGCTGGGACGAGTCGGGGAACGGATTGACGGTCCAGATGGTTGTTTTAGTAGTCCTCACTATTCTATAAAATAGTGTGACAATAAATATAATGAGGACTCCATTGAGTGTAGATATTATCTAGATTACAATATTCTTATTGAAACTCTTAGATTATGTTTTGTCGTATCTTACACGAGTGTAGTATAATTAAGCTGTATTTGAATTTTGTACTATGTATTTGGCGACTCAAGATGGGTGATGTATACCTGTTTTGGGGGCTTTACATCGAATATGTAGGGTTTTATAAGAATGTAAGAGAATGTTAAAAACGTGAGTCGTGGACTCAAGAACGAACGAGTTCTGAGTTCGGATGACCGAATTACGGTCGTGCGAATGAAGAGCGTTAAAAATGTAAAATGAACGAAGGGTGAAGATTAAGCCAATCGAATGGCATGTTAATGAATTCAGAACGAAGTTCTATCTCAGGGGGATTGAAGTCCGTAAGATAAGGAAGAGAATGGCTTTGGAACGACTTTGTTCCGAGTTATAACGAATAAGTTATGGAAGCGGGAAGTAAGCGTCTTAGAACGATCAAAGACTTAGAAAAATTTTCTAGGGTTAGGGCTTGGTGCCGCGGCACCAACCATGCCTTGTAAGGTGGCGCTTCAGTGCCAGACCAGGAAACTGGGTACTGCAAACTCTTGCTGCGACACGAGAGATAGTAAAGAGAGTTTGCCATAATTGACCTTGGCGATTTGACAACGCAGAGTGGCGCTTCTGAGATGAGGTAATAGAAAGGGCGTGCATGGCTGCCAAATGGAGAAAAAGCTAGTGATGAGCTTTTAAGTGCTCAATTACTGGGGGATGCGCAAGAAAGAAATATGAACATGTAGTTCACCTAATGTAACACTTAATCAAGTGTATTAAACCTTTAATGAAGGTTGAATGAAAAGATTACACGAGATTGGAAAACCAAGAATGTGAACGCGGGTTACGGAACCGATATCCGGGGACCGTAGTCGCGATAAAGGAATGTGGGTGATTTTTATAATTGCGATTCCTTCGACGTCGAGTGACGAGGGTGATGTATAACATTTCGATGTTATGATATCGTAATGAGAGATAAGTGTAAAGCGTTTAGACGCTGTGAACACAACGTTATTGCAATGAACGATCGATCTTAGCATACAACGATCGGTATGGGTTCGACATTAAGAAAGAGTATTGAACATGGGGTTCATGGGATGGATAACGATTAAAAGCGATTAAAAGCTTGAGTAAAGGTTGAATGAGAGATTAAGAGACGAGCAACGTGAATGTTGAATACGTAAATGATCCTTGTGAATCATATTCGCGTCGGATGAAAGTTCTAAGTATACCCTAGTTGTATGACGTAGACGTTGACAAAGGTGGTAAGTAAGATATAAATCATCAAGAAAGCCATAACGAATGGTAATAAGATTAATGAAAGCCGAATATGAGTCAGATAAGAATGAATCCTGAGGTACGTATGACATTTAGTTGCCAAGAAGCCATAAGAAATAAGAGATTAACTTAACGAACATTATAGTTAATAGTCCGTATAATTTAAGATAAGTTAGGTTGTAGTACAACTGTAACCTTTGATGGTTGACATATGGGAGCTGGGCTAAACAATTCCTTCAGAGAGCGAAGGTATATACAAAACTGGCAACCGATCTAACTCACTGTGATGATAAGCGGTGTAGGACGAAGAGACGGAACTTGTTTGTTGGTTGTTTGTGGGAAACCACTCAGAGTTCTATATGGAATACTAGCAGAGAAGCGATGTGTGCTGAGTCCTAGAGAAGTTATAAGAAGAAGATAAGAATGCAAATCATCAAAGATGATGAACGTATGAGTAAGACATCTCTGTATATCATGAAGCTGTAACCGGTAATGGAAGTTATCGCGTAAACTTAGGTTGAAAGAACGTGAACCCTAAGAAGTAAAGTTAAATAAACCAATGCATAAGTCAAATATACATGACTAATTGGGGTATATGTTATTTTCTTATATGCTACATAGGAATTGGAATGAGAAGTTTCAGCGTAAGCTGTAGCTGTGTGTAAGGAAAGTTTCCTAACCTTATTCATATTCGAAATGAATGCTAGTTTCTTAAACTTCTCAAATGTCGAACTTAAGATGTTATGTCTTTGTGCGAATGTGCAATATTTGTACAAGGTGGTAGAACGTATGAGGCCTTGTGCCATAATTTGAACACTTTGGTGTTTCTATGAGATGAACTATTCTGTGATTGAACTGTTCAATGAGAGAATTCTCTGTCTATACATGATTCGTTATTGTTAAGTCTGTGCTAATGATTCTAGCCGGACAGGATGTGTATGAAAAAGGTAGAAGAATGAAAGTATTTTAAAGTGCATGTGAATAATGTTTTAAAATGATAGGAATCGAGATTATTCCTATTATTCAAGATGCTTAATAACCTTGTTCAGTTATCGAAGTTATAAAGAATGTTTGAAATCTTAATGTTGTTTGTTCAACTGCTATGACTTGCTGGGCAATTGAATGCTCACACTTGCTTTAACTGAAAAACATTTTTAGCGAACGATGTTAGAAGAACTTAAGGATCCCGTAAGGATCAAGCTGACGGTATCCAGATGAAGTGCCATTCAGAATGTGAATGAGCGAGAAAATTAAGTGAAGACTTGTAATGTAGAAAGATGAAAATTGAACTATAGACTAGTTTAAGGAACTGTTATGTATCCTTGGTGGCGGATAAAAGTCACTCTTGTAATATGAAATGAATAATGTATTTATCATTATTTGTAATGAAAGGAGTTATAAGGTTTTAGAACCTGGGAATTTAGAATGTATGTTGTTATATTTCAGTATATAATGATGTATGTTTAGATGAATGATGTACTCGTGATGTACGGAATTCGGGTGTGAAGATAGACCGGATTTTGGGGCGTTGAAAGTTGGTATCAGAGATGATAGGTTATAAACCTTAGGTATGAGTACCTAAGACTATAATCGTAGAGAGAATGATAAGAGGATCACCACGTGATTATAGTAAATCGTAGTAATAGATGAGCTGTTAAACGATGAATGATTTATAGCTAATGCTATGAACGAATGGTACTATGAAGTAGTACGACAAGAAGAACTCAGATTGAGTTGTGAAGGATAACATACGAATTAAAGAAAATGAGTATTAAGTAACGAGGAATTAGAAGTTGTAAAATTTTAATTGTGGACACATGTGATAGCTGGGTTGTATGAATCTTTGTTATGGACAGAGGTTTGTACTTTGGTGTAACAACCACTCAATTTATTACAGTGATAATCATTGTAATTAGTCATGCTATCAATATGTATATGACGAGAAGGTGAATCTTTTCTCATGTATATCCTTGATAGGTAGAGAACGATAAGGTAGGTGCGAGTTCTTGAAACTCATACATATGGTAGGTTCATGATTCATAATTATATGTTATGTTTTAGAACTTCTCAGGGAATGGACGCCTATGGTCTGTCTGGGATAGTTCTTAAACTCATATTATTGTGGAAAGTTATTGAACTCATAATGTGTGGCAAGTTAATGGACTATACTAACGTATAAGAATGTTTAGACTGAAAGTTAAGTATTTTCGGTAGACTTAGCATTGAAGGTGTTAGAGAAGATTTAAGTATTATCGCAAGTAAGACAATGAAGGAAGATGTAGAATAGGATATTCCAAGTCATCTAGCTATGCTAGATTTCAAAATTTATTGAAATCGTGCTTATATGCGCATTTAAAAAAGGAAAGAATTGGTTCAACTTTTGGAACTAATGGATTTTTAAAGAACTATTCTTGGTATGTCTATGCTAATTGTTTTGGCTAGACAGAAATTGATTTGAAATATCAAAATGAATTTTATATCATCAGTGCATTTGATGCAAGGATGTTAAAAGGATGGAGTTATTAATGCAATTAAACCTTGTGTTGGATGTGATCTTAGGATCAATAACCCGCTATGGTACGATGTATAATGACAAAGTCATAAACTGACGAAGTCCTATAAGTACTGTGAAAATTATGGTATCATGACGTCATAAAACGTTTTGATGTATTAAAAAAGAATTTAAAGAAGTAGTCGATGTCAATTGAGTTGACTAGATGAATGTTTTAAGTTGATATCCAATTTATTGGTATGGTCTAAGCTATTTGATTCGGCTAGACAAATGGTATGTCATGTTTAAAAGAAAATCAAGCTTTCTTTGAAGAAGTTGTGCCAATCCAAATTGTTTTGGTGCGAAATCTAATGATTAAGTCTGAGGTGAACACACCCCAAAATTGGGTTATTTAATGGGTTGATCGTCTACGTATGAAAGAGGTAGTTTACCTTCTTGGTGATTTTAAACTGACTGTGGAAAGAAAGGTTACGGCGTCATGCTGTTATGTTGGGTTTCGGCACATAAAACGCAGCAGAAATAAACCAATATAAAGGAAATTCTGAAACCCTAAAATAAGATCAATGCGAACACATAAATTAATTTAGTATGTAAGAGATTATACCGATTATGAAGCTGGAATTAATGCAATCGAATCTCCAACACAATCCGAATGAACTACGTCTCTACGGTATCCACACGAATGCCCACAAACCGTCTCACGATTCTGCAATAAAAGGGTGCTGCGGTACTAGCCACCAAAGGAACATGATTTTTCAAAATGTTTTCTCTCTAGTCTCTCTCTAAGAGCGGCTAGGGTTTTTGACGTTATGATGTAATTCCTAAATGGCTGATATATCTTATATATAGCAGTTAGTAGGAATTAATCAAAACCTAATCTGATTAAAATCTGATTAAAATATATATATATATATATATATATATATATATTAATTAAGTCTTACTTAATTAATATACATATATATAAATTATCCTTTAATTTAAATTCGTGATTTAAATACTATTAATCATATTAATATATTTAAATCCTTAAAATTTAAATTAATTCCCTTTAAAATTACGTTCTATGTGTGTGACCCTATAGATTATTATTACGTTGGCATTAATTTTAAAATCAAATTATAAAATTATAAACAAGGAGCGGCATCTAGTAATGCATCACTGTTACCCAATTAATAATAAGATCGATGATTCGATGCAACCTTTTCGTGACCAATGTTTTAATGTAATTTAATCCTTTTAACCTTAATATCCTAGATTAAACTCGAGTCATGGAATGTGTCATACTCTTCATAATTTAATCTGAGTTTTTCTTGATCAATTAGTAGACTATATGAAACAAATCACTATTTGAGCATGACCATGTATTTCATAGTCCTACTCAATCAAGAGGCCTATGGATATCACCCCTAATACATAGGAGGGTTAAATTCCATCTAGATCACTCATATTCCTCACATGATTCATGATGTACCCAATAATCACCTTTATAGTCCACCCTATTAAAGGTGACCTTTGATGATATGAAAGTACATAAATTCTTGTGTAATAATATAGTGATTTCAGGTCGGAAGATCATTACATCATTGGCACTATGAGAATTGCTAATGACACTTCGCATAATGCTCCACATAGAATTCTCTTGGTGGGTCCGCCCAAAGACATCGTTCTCTAACACGCACTCTACGCACATCGACTTAATATCTCATATATTTATGACCAATGAGATTTGGTCATCAGTCAATCCAC
This sequence comes from Panax quinquefolius, assembly GCA_020205615.1. Taxonomy (NCBI): domain Eukaryota; kingdom Viridiplantae; phylum Streptophyta; class Magnoliopsida; order Apiales; family Araliaceae; genus Panax; species Panax quinquefolius. The sequence goes on from CM035156.1 coordinate 134,943,674, forward strand.
ATACTAGTCTCAATGCATCATTATTGTCACATTAACAATGATACTCGACTAGGGACATTTAAGAACAATGATACTAATTGTAATTATATAATCTCATGTTCAAGTCACATACTTGAACAATATAATTTGTATCACTATTCTAAGGAATTTTATTATGTTCACATTTATATTACGCAGTAAATAAAACCATAATAAAATCATTCATTTATTCAATCAAATATAATATCAAAATGTTAAGCAATTATATCAAATAATTGGCCTCTAGGGCACAAACTCTAACATGCTAAACCTAGTAAGAGTTTTTGGTCAATTTGACCCCTCAGCAAAAGTATGAAATGTTTTAAAGGAATTTTTGTGACAACCCGAGAATTTAGAAATTTTTTAAAATTATAATTGATTGATTTAAGGTTCAATATTATAACGTAGACAGAAAATTAGTGTATGCGTTTGATATTTTTTGAAGGAATTCTGAGTATTTCAAAATTCTGTAAAGGATTTTGGTGAATTATTCAGGATTAAGTGTATATGTGTTTATGTTTTGTGAGTATGGTCATTTATGTGTTCAGAATATGGTTGAGGGTCAAGGGTTGACCAGATAAACTATATCTGTGAAAAACCCAAGGTATATATTAAGAACGTCAGCGTTCAGTTAGAAAACCCTAACAATGGATAAGAAACTCTAAAATCGGTTCTGAAACCCTAATTTCGGTTCCGGGAATTTGAAACGCTAATTCGGAGATTGAAAACCCTAATTTGGGAATTCAAATGCTAGTATAAGGTTTAAACATTATTAATTGTAATGAATTATTTGAAACCCTAATAATTAGAAAACCTAATTATTAGAAACCCTAATTGTTTCGTTTGAAACCCTAAGGTACAATTATGGACTTAACTGCTAAAATTAGCAATTGTAATTAGGAAATTTTAATCTTAATTAGTAAGTTTGAGCTTATGATTAGGAAATCTAAATCTAAATATAGAATCCTAATTATAATTTTGAAATATTAATTTATATTTCGAAAACCCTAATATGGAAATCCTAGAAAATTGATTTATGGAAAACTTAGGGATAAACCCTAAGGGTTGCATGAAATGACAATTTTAGAATTAAAATTGTATGGAAATGACTATTATACCCTTTTATCACATTCTTTAATGGGTGGCTTGCAAATCTTTCCTTATAATGGAGTTGGTGAGTAACTCTAACCACTCCATGTGCAATATATCATCTATATCAGCCAACATGCCAGCAATATTCATTACATTATAATTTATATAGATTAAAAAGTAAGAAAAGTCTTACTTTATTTCTCAAACCAACCAAGACCATTCGCTCTCTAAAATTTTGAGAGTTGGGGTGAAAGAGAGTCAAGTGTTGAGCTAATATCATCCTTTAACTTTCCAAGATCAGGATCAAAGGTCAGAATCAAGAATCAAAGTGTAAAAGAGGTATAAACCCTAATCGTAGAAATATCATGATTTGATGTTATATGTTGTAATTTGTTGGCTAGATATGTGTTATAGGGTGTCTTTTATTGATCTGGGTTGTTGGATCATGGATCCATAACATCTAGAAGCCAAAAATTAAGTTTTTCAAACTGATCAAGAACCCTAATTTTGTTGTCTGACAAGCAAATGTCAGGGCCCATAGATCTATGTATGATAATGATTAGGTGTGTTAGATGTTATATACTTGTTCTTTGCTATGAGGAGAGTAGACTGGAAGTGGAATCACCTCCATACCATATCTAGATCTTAAGATATAGGTGGTCAAACATGGTTGACCAACCATGGGAGACTGAATCTGGGCAGCCCATATTTGCCCAGATGGCTTCTGACAAGTTTTGCTAGCCTTTAATCTTGATGTGTTTAAGTATTTTGGCCAAGTTGTTGTTGTTAAGTTGTAGACTGGTATGTGATCTATACATACAAGTCATTAGAACACCTAAAACCATTACAGGATCAAAGTTATGCAAGGTCAAAGTAGGGTTGACCTCTAGTTTTGTTAAATTTCTAGAATTAAAACCCAGAAACGGTAAGAACGACCCCTCTGACAGGGTTTGACCAGATCACAACTTGTGATTCTGTTATATTTGGACTAAGCTCGTGATATGTATGTGTTCTCTTACATATGTACTACATGTTTGAACTATGATATCGACCAGTTAATGACCAGAACCAAAGTTTAATTGAGTCTCAAAATAGGCACTCAAACTGTCTGGGTTTCTGGGTAACCCAGAAAACCCAGATTGTGTCTGACAAGAAGTTTGAGCTTTTATATCTTGCTGTTATGATGTGATATGATCTTGTTGATGGATGATACTTGTAGTATTACATAAATACTACAAGATCAAGGTTTTAGAAAGCCCAGAAACATAATAGGCTGAGAATTATAGCTGGTCAAACCCACAAACTCGAATACTAACAAGAATTCTGGGAAAAGGCTCAAGAACACTCAAGAACACCTATAGCGACAGTTTTGCCACTATAGGGCCCTTTTAGCGACAGTTTATTTAGAAAATTAATTATTTTAATTAATAAATAGATAAAAATGGTTTTTAATTATTAAAAATACAAAATAAATTCCTAAACATTATTTTAAAGTCTGAAAATTAGTTTTTAATTATTTTGAGTATATTTCATAAATATTTAATATTTTTGGAATATGAATGATATTTAATTTATTTAGTTATAATATTAAATAAATTATTTAAAATGATTTTAATACATGAAAAATCATATAAAAATATATTATGGTGTTAGAAAATATTTGAAGTTAATTTCAATAGCTTTTAATATTATGTGATGAATTTCACTAATTAATTAATATTAATGGTAATTAATTAATTTAATAAATATATTAAATAAATTATGGAAAAAAGAATTAGTGATATAAAAATCATATAAACATGATTTAAGTGTTGTAAAAATATTTTAAGTTATAAAATATAACTTTTTATATTTTGTCATGAAAATATTAATATTTTAATATTAATATCAATTGTCGATAATAGATTTAAATGTTTAAAAATCATATAAATATGATTTTAAGGTATTAAAAATATTGTGATATATTATAAATATATTATAATATTATGTTATGATTTTCATTAATCTTTAATATTAAATAAATATTAATGATTAAGGAATTATGTGGTATTTATATTATATAAAAAGAATATAAGTAATTGAAAATTATGATAAATGGTAATAATTATCTGAAAATTATTACAAGCCTATGAAAAATGTTTTGACTGATAAGAAAATTATCTAAGATAATTGTGAAGTGTTTAGGCAGAGTTTAATTGAACTTAAACTAAATATTTGTTCGACTAGACCGTCGAGATGTTAGAATTTTGTCGGGCTCAAGTCAGACTAAAATAGTTTGACCTGATACTGAGTCTTATGTGTTGTAGACTGATAGGGTTATGTGTTTAGGTTATTCTATGTTTATATATAATAGCATTATATTGTGATGATATTATTCTAATTTGTATGTCGATATTATTTATATATTAGGTCTTTAGACAAAGCTTAATAAATTGCGTAACGATAATCAATGAAACATGCAAGTTTTTCTTAACTCTACTTTGAGTTGTTGTATTCAAATGTACTTGTGGTTAATCATTGCTGATTTCCATGTATAAGAATTGTAGAATTGTACTATGTACATATTGCGTGTATAAGTCAGGTAAGAAAGGCTGATCACCTCCATTACCATTCCGTCCAGATATATTTGTTCATGTTTAATACTTGTTCAGTCAAAAGTTTATTCGTGCTAATTCACAACTATATTGTTGAATTATAGCCAGCTTATTATTCAGACTCTTTCAATCATGATATATCCTTAAATAAATTTTGTAAAAATCCCAACTTATTATAAATGAAATTAAATTTCATCTATTTATTATTTTGAAATAGTAAGAGTTGATTTGATTAATGTGGTTAGTTATAGAAAAAATGCGCAAATATTTCAAATAAGCAAGTGGTTATAAAATATTCATTGTTGTCGGAGAATATTCGTTTGGTCATGGAATATTCTTGCTATCGGGGAATATTCGTACGACGGCACAGCCTTGTGTGGGCCCCATAACGGAAAATGATTGGATGAAGAAAACGACAAGTATAAGTTATTTATAAATAACGGCGTAGTTATTTTCGTTAATACTGTTGGAATACCCGGTGGTTAAAATACAAGTATACACCGGTATTGCACCAATTATTGATTCTTACGTGAAAGCCTTAATCATCAATAATTGTTACGGTGATGATTTCGCTCAATATTTTATTTTATTGATTCAATAATTGCTACGTTGATATTTTATATTATTGTTGTTTCAATAATTGTCACTACACAATATTTTTCATTATCGGAGGAATAATTAATATTATTTGAATAATATTATTAGATAATATTATTGGCAATGTTTAGAAAGTTCTGTCTAATGAGAGGTTTGGTCACCTAATTGCGCCCCAGTAAGGAGAAATCCTTATTGGAAAGCCCCCTCTTTCTTGGGAATGGCTTGGTTGCCAGTATTGTGATTCTGTAATAATATTTATGAATAATTAATTATTGATTTATATGATAAGGAAAATATTCCTTTTATGTGGATATAGATGGAGAAAATTTTAAAGTGATAATTGTTGAAAAATTGATATTTTATCTTATCTAATAAAATAATTCATTTAAATATATTACTATATTATAATAATATAATAATGGTGATATTTTAACAATGAATGTGGGATATATGAATATATGAGGAGGAAGAGTATTTTTATTACTTAAAATATTTAAAAAATGTTTTGTGTGTTGGTGGACCCCATTTCTTGACTGAAATTTGATTATAGCCTGCAAAATCGTCTATATGTCGATTTCAGTCAATTTCTGTTTGGAATTTGTAAAAACTTTCTTCTGCAAAGTTGTAGAGAATTAAATTTCCTATGGAATGGACATAAGATTTGAATTTTTCTGATAAAAGAGCTATTTTTTTATGAATTATTGAATTTCAAAGTTCTGAAATAATTAATTTTTGAAGTTTAAAATATTTTAATTAAGAAAAACATTTTTGTTATTTTTGTGGGGTGGATGGCTTATGATTTTGGTCTAGTGTGGTGTGTAGGAAAATAATATGAAAATATTAATATTTTATTAAATTTTCTGCTTTGGTGTTCTAAGCATTTTCTTATAAATAGGGTGCTTAGTTTAGAATTGAAAATCACACTAGAAACAAGTTTTCTCTCTCTTTCTCTCTATATTATCGAGCGTATTCTTGTGAGTATTTTGAGACTTTGAGTGTTACTATACGGTACAAGTTCCCTTCAGCACTATATCTAGTATTCTAGTCAGAAGTACTATCTTTTTGAGGTAAGGGATGTTATTTTTTTTAAAAATGATATTATTTCTTCTAATATCATTATGCCGCAATATTGGTAAGATTTTTCTTGTGAAATTCTTGTCTTTTAGTGTCGGGGTTACTATTTATGTATACGACACTATTCAAGTATACGGCACTATTCACGAATACCACACTATTCACAGAAAAATTAAATTTTTGTTTTTTTTTCCAAAATATCTATTATGGATACTAGCTTTGATTGTATCCATATTTTGATCATTCTTGAATTTTACTTCACTATGGTTATTTATGAAGTATTTTTGAACTTGGACTGTTTAAAGTACGAATCCTTATTATTTGTTCTGTTGTTTCACTGGATTCGTTTTCTTTAAAATATTTGTCATCATCCTCAGTTCTAAATCATGATATTTTTGAATATCTTTGACCTGTAGTGCAAAGATGGTTGATTTTTTTATGAATATCTTTGGCCCGTAGTGCAAAGATGTACAGTTGTTGAGATGAACGTGACCAACTGATGAATATCTTTGGTCTGTAGTGCAAAGATGAATATTTGATTCTAGATTTATATTGATTGATATTATAGGGATAAAATATTGATGATAAACTTTTAAATTCATAGAAGAAAGTAGATTTCATTCTCTACGTAACTCTTCTAATGAATTATTATTTCTGCTGCGAATATTGATTTAAAACTTGTTGTCTATTGTATTCTATCAGATTTTTCTCTGTTGAGGACTAACGATAATTTGTTCTATGTTATCTTAGTTATAATATTCTTTACTGGGCTAGTTGAGCTCACCCTTTTCCTTTTTGTTCCATTTTTCTTCTCAAGAGGCGAGAATGTAGCGAGTACTAGTCGGGGTATGGAATGAAGGTTCTAGAAAGTCATTTTAGTAGTCCTCACTATTTTGTAAAATAGTGTATCAATAATTGTAATGAGGACTTATTTAAGTGTTGATATTGTCTAGAAGTCAATTTTTTTTAAACTCACAGTTTATATGTTGTCGTATTTTGCACGACAATTGTATTAATAAAGTTATAGTTATTTTTGTACCATGTATTTGACAACTCAGAATGGGTGATGTATACCTATTTTGGGGGCGTCACAGTTGGTATCAGAGCTTAGGGATATGATCTCTGGCAGAGAACAGGGAATAGAACTAGGAGGGGAGAGATGAGTAAATCTTTCGCTAGTGTGTCCTACCTAAGCTTATTTGTTGGTTGGTTAGAATATAAGGATATTATGTGATATGTTAATTTCTTCAATTAACCCTTGTTTTATGGCAGTATTTGAGAATGGCAACCGAGAATGTTAACAGTGGAGTAAATGAGACCGTGGAAACACCTTTACCCACCAATGAGGAAAACATGCAACAGGCCGGCAATGTTCCTCCTGTAAACAACACCACTGATTAGACGATGAACGATGGAATGTTTAGAAGATTTTTGCAGTTCATGCAAAATTAGACGAAGGAGACTCATGTACAAAATACAGGTGGAAATGATAACAACGCATGGTTTGTCACAGCCAAGAAATTCAAAGAGTTGGGACCACCAGAATTCTGGGGAAAACCAGATCCGATTAAGGCGGAGAGGTGGGTCAAGCAAATTACCAAGATATTCAACATCTTGGGATGCACGGAGGAATAGAAGGTTCCATTTGCCACCTTTATGTTAAAGAACGAGGTGATTCTTGGTGGGAATCTGTGAAGCGTACCCATCCAGCCGCACTCAGCATGTCTTGGGAAACATTTCAAAAACTGTTCAATGACAAGTACTTTCCTGAAAGTATTCGTCATATGAAGGAGGTAGAGTTTATTAGACTGAAGCAGAACAACATTACGGTGTCCCAGTATGAGGCGAAGTTCGGGGAGTTATCCATGTTTGCACCTCATTTTGTGGAGAATGAGGAACGTATGACATGGATGTTTCTGAGAGGTTTGAAACCCGACATACGTTAGTATCTCATTTCTCATAAGTTTTCTCTATATTCAGATGTTGTCAACAGGGCTCAATTATTAGAGCGAGATAAAGAGTACGTTCAACCGAGGGACCACAACCAGGGTCATACAGGTGACAGCAGTCATTGGAACAACGATAACCAGCGGGGAAAGAAAAATACGGACAAAAGCTGTAACCACTCTGGTGGTAATCATGGCCATGATAATAGAAGAAGCGAGTTAGGATGAGATTTTAAAAATAGGAGGTACAACAATGACAATGCGAAGACGTCAGCACCAGCAGCAACTGGTTCTAAGGGAGGAGAACGACCACCGGTCGTATGCTATAAATGCAGGAAAGAGGGACATATCAGCCCAAACTGCCCACAACAGTTCAAGGTATGTTATAATTGTGGAAAGAAAGGACATATCACTCAGGATTGTACTATAGAGAAACCAAGTCCAGCGGGGATGGTGACTCAAAAGGCTGTCCCAAAAAAGTCAAAGTCAACGGTTCCTAGAAGAGTGTTTGTTGTGACTGGTCAAAATGCAAGGAACCCAAACGAGGTGATCACGGGTAAGCTAATCATAAATTCTTGCGAGGTTTATACATTAATAAATACCAGTGCTACCCATTCATTAATCTCTCCTGCTTGTGCTCAACGTTTAAACTTAACTCCAGAGAAATTAGACTTTGACTTATCTGTGGAGACTTCATTAGGAGAAACTTTCATTACATCCACTATTTATAAATCTTGTTTGATCCAAGTTGGCACCATCACATTACCTGTTGACCTTATCTCTTTAAAGATACTTGCTTTTGATGTGATTTTAGGGATTGATTGGTTAACTACTCATCATGCCAAAATTGATTGTTTTCGTAAGGTTGTTAGTTTTCATATTTCTAACCAACCTGTTGTGCAAATTCAAGTAACTAAAACAATAAAATCTATCACTGTCATATAAATTCATAAAGTCATTCGTTTATTAAAAAATGGATGTCAAGCTTTCTTAGCCCATGATATGGATTTGAATAAAGAAATGTCAGATTTGAATAATATTCCTGTTGTTAGTAAATTTCATGACGTATTTCCTAAAGAACTTCCCGGTCTACTCCCAGAACGTGAAGTTGAATTCTTTATTGAACTTGAACATAGTACAAATCCCATTTCTAAAACCCCATATCGAATGGCTCCTATTGAACTTTAGGAGTTAAAGGTCCAATTACAGGAGTTGTTGGACATCGGTTTCATTCGTCCTAGTACATCTCCTTGGGGTGCTCCTATTTTATTTGTAAAGAAGAAAGACGGTAGTATGCGACTTTGTATTGACTATCAAGAATTAAACCATGTCACCATCAAGAATAGGTATCCGTTACCTCGCATTGATGAACTGTTTAACCAATTGCAAGGAGCACAATTCTTTTCAAAGATCGATCTTCGTTCTGGATATCATCAGCTGAAGATTAGAATTGAGGATATCCCAAAGACTGCCTTTAGAACTCTGTACGGGAATTATGAATTCTTAGTTATGTCTTTTGGATTGACTAATGCTCCTGCGGCTTTCATGGATATGATGAACCGAGTATTCAAGGAATATTTGGATCAGTTTGTTGTTATCTTTATTGATGACATCCTCATATATTCCAAAAGCCGTGAAGATCATGAGCACCATTTGAAGCTGGTACTCCAAAGGCTTCGTGAAAACAAGTTATATGCCAAGTTGAAGAAATGCGAGTTCTGGCTTGAGGAAGTAGCATTCCTTGGGCACGTGGTGTCAAAATATGGAGTATCTGTTGACCCGACGAAGATTGAAGCAATACAAAGTTGGGAACAACCAAAGTCGGAGATTTTTGGGTTTAGCTGGTTATTATCGGAGATTTGTGGAAAGATTTTCTCGAATTGCTACTCCGTTAACTCAGCTGACTAGGAAAGATACAAAATTCATATGGAGTGAGGAATTCGAGAAGAGTTTCCAAGAGCTTAAGAGGAGACTCATTTCGGCACCTGTTTTGACAATACCATCTGGTTTGGATGGATTTGTTATCTACAGCGATGCTTCGGGCAAAGGGTTAGGATGTGTTCTCATGCAACATGGGAACGTCATAGCCTATGCCTCGCAACAACTTAAAGAATATGAGAGAAATTATCCTACTCATGATCTAGAGTTGGCAGCAGTCGTTTTCATGCTAAAGATCTGGAGGCACTATCTATATGGGGAGAAAGTGGAGATATATTCAGACCATAAAAGCCTCAAATATTTCTTCACCCAAAAGGAACTTAACATGCGGCAATGACGTTGACTTGAGTTATTGAAAGACTACGAACACAACATTTAATACCATCCTGGAAAAGCGAATGTGGTAGCTAACGCGTTGAGTAGAAGATCATATACAGGAACGAGTGCGATGTTGTCAACACAAAGGCCCATTTTGTGTGATTTGCAAAAGATGAAGATAGAATTCAAGACTCTGGGGACCCATGCGATTATGTCAAGTATACACATAGAATTGACTTTAATCAAAAAAGTTAAAGTTGCTCAAGCCACAGACCCGGAGCTGATGCGTATGAAGAAGAAAGTACAAGAAGGTGCTATTCCAGAAGCAAGAATCGATGAAGAAGGAATACTTCGAGTCCACTCCAGACTTTGTGTTCCTAACGACTCTGATTTGAAGTACAAGATCATGATGGAGGCACACAATACACCATTTACAATCCATCCCGGAAGTACCAAAATGTATCGTGATCTTCGACATACATTTTGGTGGAACAATATGAAGAGAGAGATCGTGAAGTTTATCTCTAGGTGCTTAACTTGTCAACGTGTAAAGGCAGAGCATCAAGTGCCTAAGGGTCCATTGCAACCACTTGAGATTCCAAAATGAAAGTGGGAACACATTACCATGTATTTCGTTACTGGTCTTCCCACGGTTTCTCAAGACATAAATGCTATTTGGGTTATTATTGATAGATTAACCAAGTATGCTCATTTCTTGCCAATACGGGAGACTTATTCCATTGAATGACTTGCTCGTATGTATGTAAATGAGATTGTGAGATTGCATGGCATGCCAGTTTCCATAGTTTCGGATCGTGACCCAAGATTTACTTCACGATTTTAGGTTAGCTTGCAAAAAGCTATGGGCACGGATTTACGATTCAGTTCGGCATACCATCTTCAAACGGACGGACAATCAGAGAGGACTATTCAAACTCTTGAAGATCTATTAAGACTCTGTGTCCTAGACTTCAAAGGGAGTTGGGATAAGTATTTACCATTGGTGGAATTCTCCTACAACAACAGTTATCAGGCAAGTTTAGGTGTGGCTCCATTTGAAGCATTATATGGAAGAAAGTGTCGCTCTCCAGTATGTTGGGATGAGGTGGGTGAAGCAACATTGTTGGGACCAGAGTTGGTACGTATTACTACAGAAAGGATCCAAATGATTCGACAACGTATACAAATGGCATAGGATCGACAAAAGAGTTATGCGGATCTTCATTGAAAGGACATGGAATTTAGTATTGGGGATCATGTATTGTTGCAAGTTGCCCCATGGAAGGGAGTTACAAGATTTGGGAAGAGAGGAAAGCTCAATCCACGATTTATTGGTCCATTTCAGATTCTTGACCGAGTAGGAAATATGGCCTATAGACTCGCGTTACCTCTAAGTATGTCTCGTGTACATAATATTTTTCACATATCTGTGCTACGTAAGTATGTGAAAGACCCAAACCACGTTATTGAGTTAGACCCCGAACCACGTATTGGAATATTCTTGTTGTCGGGGAATATTCGTACGACGGCGCAGCCTTGTGTGGGCCCCATAACGGAAAGCGATTGGATGAAGAAAATGACAAGTATAAGTTGTTTATAAATAACTGGTAGCTTGTTATTCAATTAATCTTGTTGGAATACCCGTAGTTAAAACACACGATAAGCGCGTGGTATTGCAATTCAATTATTGATTCTTACGTAAGAAGGCACTACTCAATAATTGTTACAGTAATTATTGTTCAATATTTTATTTTATTGATTCAATAATTGCCACGTTGATATTTTATATTATTGTTATTTCAATAATTGTCACTACACAATAGTTTTCATTATCGGAGCAATAATTCATATTATTTGAATAATATTATTAGATAACATTATTGGCAATGTCTAGAAAGTTCTGTCTAAAGAGAGGTTTGGTCACCTAATTACGTGTCAGTAAGGAGAAATCCTTATTGGAAAGCCCTCTTTCACAGGAGCAGTTCGGTTGCCCGATATTGTGATTCTGTAATATTATTTGTGAATAATTAATTATTAATTTATATGATAAGGAAAATATTCATTTTATGTGGATATTGATAGAGAAAATTTTAAAGTGACAATTGTTGAAAAATTGATATTTTATCTTTTCTGATAAACTAATTCATTTAAATATATTATTATATTATAATAATATAATAATGGCGATATTTTTACAATGAATGTGAGATATATGAATATATGAGGAGGAAGAGTATTTTTATTACTTAAAATATTTAAAACGTGTTTTGTGTGTTGGTGGACCCCATTTCGTGACTGAAATTTGATTATAGCATGCAAAATCGTCCGTATGTGAATTTTGGTCAATTTCTGATTGGAATTTGGAAAAACTTTCTTCTGTAAAGTTGTAGAGAATTAAATTTCCTATGAAATTGATATAAGATTTGAATTTTTCTAATAAAAGGGCTATTTTTTATGAATTATTGAAGTTTCAAAATAATTAATTTTTGAAGTTTAAAATATTTTATTTAAGAAAAATGTTTTTGTTATTTTTGTGGGGTGGATGGCTGATGATTTTGGTCTGGTGTGGTGTGCGTAGAAATATAATTTGAAAATATTAATATTTTATTAAATTTTTTGTTTTGGTGTTCTAAGCATTTTCCTATAAATATGGTGCTTAGGTTAGAATTGAAAATCACACCAGAAATAAGTTTTCTCTCTCTATATTATCGAGCATATTCTTGTGAGAATTTTGAGACTTTGAGTGTTACTATACGGTACAAGTTCCCTTCAGCACTATATCTAGTATTCTAGTCAGAAGTACTGTCTTTTCGAGGTAAGGGATGATATTTTTTTAAAAGATGATATTATTTCTTCTAATATCATTATATCGGAATATTAGTACGATTTTTCTTGTGAAATTCTTGTCTTTTAGTGTCGGGGTTACTATTCACGTATACGAAACTATTCACGTATACGACACTATTCACGAATACGACACTATTCATAGAAAAATTAAATTTTCATTTTTGTCCAAAATATCTATTATGGATACTAGCTTTGATTGTATCCATGTTTTGATCATTCTTGAATTTTAATTCACTATGGTTATTTATGAATTATTTTTGAACTTTGGACCGTTTAAAGTACGAATCCTTATTATTTGTTCTTTTATTTCACTAGATTCGTTTTCTTTAAAATATTTTTCATCATCCTCATTCCTAAATGATGATATTATTGAATATCTTTGACCTGTAGTGCAAAGATGGTTGATTTTCTTATGGATATCTTTGGTCCATAGTGCAAAGATGTACAGGTGTTGAGATGAACATGACCAACTGATGAATATCTTTGGCCTTAAGTGCAAAGATGAATATTTGATTCAAGATGTATATTGATTGACATTACAGGGATAAAATATTGATGATAAACTTTTAAATTCATAGAAGAAAGTAGATTTCATTCTCTACGTAACTTTTCTAATGAATTATTATTTCCGCTGCGAATATTGATTTAAAACTTATTATCTATTGTATTCTATCATATTTTTCCCTGTTGAGGACTAACGATAATTTGTTCTATATTATCTTAGTCATAATATTCTTTACTGGGCTAGTTGAGCTCACCCTTTTCCTTTTTATTCCATTTTTCTTCTCAGGAGGTGAGAATGTAGCGAGTACTAATCGGGGTATGGAATGAAGGTTCTAGAAAGTCGTTTTAGTTGTCCTCACTATTTTGTAAAATAGTGTATCAATAATTGTAATGAGGACATATTTGAGTGTTGACATTGTCTAGAAGATAATATTTGTTTTTAAACTCACAGTTTATGTGTTGTCGTATTTTGCACAACAATTGTATTAATAAAGTTGTAGTTATTTTTGTATCATGTATTTGACAACTCGGAATGGGTGATGTATACTTATTTTGGGGGCATCACAAATTTAAACTTACTGGGAAACCTTCATGCTCAGCCTTACTATATCATGATAAAACATTGCAGATTAAGACGAATGCTTCAGATATAAGGAAATGTTAAAGATAGTTCCAGCTTTAAGTTTATGCGTGCAGCTAAATTTGTATAAGTATTGTTTACTAATGTTATTGTAAGTCAAATAAGTTATAAATTGTGTAATAAGTGAAGGTTCTCGACCTTGGGGATAATGTGTAAAGTTTAATGTATAAACAATTTATGTTTTTATCTTCCGCAATATTTATAGAAATAGTATACCAGATCCGTGGTGATATGGGACCCGAATTTGGGGCTGTCACAATTCTTATATTCGTCGTTGCTCATTCTACTTCATAACTCTAGATAAGTTGTGAAGGTGAAAGAATGTTTGAAATATAAGAACTTCTTTGAAGAGAAGTTGAGAAGAGGGGTACGCTAAAATTTTGAGGACGAAATTCTATGAAGAAGGGGTGAATGTGATGACCCGGGTATGGGTGTGTTTTAAGAAATTTCGAGGACGGAATTTTTATAAGAGGGGAAGAGTGTAACGACTCGGAAATTCGGATTTTCCAGAATTTAAGTTTAAAGAATTAGTTATTAATAAAATGAATTTTTATTAATAATATTATGTGCTATGTGTTTATTAATCGTTCTAGAACCTAAGATGATTATAAGTCGGGAGTATTCTAGCTACGAGCTAGATTGAACGAGTAAGAATTTTCAAGACAAAAATAAAATTTTTCCGGGAACAAAAATATTTCCGGGGAAAAAGACGAAATATGCACTATTCATCTGTTTCTGTTCGGAGATTTAGTTTGAATTTCTGAGAAATGCGTAATGATAGAATTCTAAGACATAATGGAATATTCAATAATATTTCAGTTATGGCAAACGAAGTTTTCGTATGCGGACTTAAAACCTAAGGGTTGGGAAACATGAGTTCCAAGAATTTAATGATTTCGTATAATAACTAGGGTTATTATGCGTGAGAAATACGAGTATGATACTAGTTATTATACGAGTATAGTACGAAGATTGTTACGACGTATAATACGAATATCGTACAAACTATATATGAAGAAAATACGAGAATGGGATGCGTAGAATACGATTAGTCTTAATGGACTTTGAGTTCATGGACTTTGTAGAATCCAATTGGATTTGGATTATATCATGCCCAATGGAATGTGTAATCAAGCCCAGGATAGGCCCAGTAAGAATTAATGTTAAGGCCCAATATTAGATTTAGTCAAGCCCGATCCAAGAAAATAAACCGCGAATCGAACCTATGGGTCAACGGATAGGTAAAAACCTATGGGGCAACCCATGGGGGAGACCCATGGGCATGTGGGGTGGCCACTTGGCCACCAAGTAAAGTGAATACTTGGTGGCTAAGCCATTAATAGTAAGGAAGTTAGGGGGCAAAATGACTAAAATACCCCTAGCCTTGAAAATCTATAAAAGGAGAGCTTAAGCTCATTTATGGTTAATGAAAAATTCTCCCACACTTGAGAGAGAGAGAGAGAGAGAGAGAAGTTAGATGAAGAAGGAGAGAATGAGGAAAAGCTGGCCCGAAGTGCACGCTTTATCCGACGAAAAGAGATTAAAGGAGAGAGGTGATCCGAAAACCTAGTCTCTTTTAATTTTTCTTTAAGTTTTTATGTTCAAAAACATAACTTAATGAGAATAACAAGTAAAAGATGTTAGAAATGATTTCATATAGTTGAAATCATAAGAAAGTGAAGAAATAAGAATTTGAAATTTAGTAAATGAATTTCTTAAGGAAGTGTAAGATTCGTAATGAATTAAAACGATTTGAGTTGATTATATGAATGCGTAAATGAAATAAGTATGGAATGGTGTTCTATAACATCAAATTCTAAGAAAAAGTGAAATCATAATCAAAATATCGATTAAAAATGAAGAACGAACGAAGAACGCGAAGAACACGAAGAATGTTATTGATGGACAAATTTAAAACCATCGTAGGATAATTGTTGTTGATGGACAAGTTTAAAACCATGACGTATAAGTTTGATGCTTATTTCTTGGTTAGGAACGGTAGAAATGTTCATGAAGTACGGATTAAAACTAAGCTATAACGAAGTTATTACGAAAATTTCGTAAAAGAAGAACGAGAATTAGAAAGTTAGCAAGTGAACCCGAATGTGTAGGGTTTCATAAGAATATAAGAGATTGTTGAAAACGTGAGTCGTGGACTCAAGAACGAACGAGTTCCGAGTTTGGATGACCGAATTACGGACGTTCGAACGAAGAGCGTTAAAAATATAAAATGAACGATGGGTGAAGATTAAGCCAATCGAATGGCATGTTAATAGATTCAGAATGAAGTTCTGTCTGAGTGGAATGAAGTACATAAGATAAGTAAGAGAATGGCTTTGGAATGACTTTGTTCTGAGTTATAACGAATAAGTTATGGAAGAGGGAAGTAAGCGTCTCAGAACGATCAAAGACTTAGAAAACTTTTCTAGGGTTAGGGCTTGTCTCAACGGCGCCAGCCATGCCTTGTTAGGTGGCGCTGCAGTGCCAGACCAGGAAGCTGGGTACTGTAAACTTGCACCGCGACTCGAGAGATAGTAAAGATAGTGGCGCCGTAGCGCCAACCTCGATAATTTAATACTGCAGAGTGGCGCTGCAGCGTGAGGTAATAGAAGGGGCGCTTCACCAAATGTAACACTTAATCAAGTGTATTAAACCTTTAATGAAAGTTGAACGGAAAGATTAAACGAGATTGGAAAACCAAGAATGTGAATGCGGGTTACGGAATCGATATCCGGGGGCCGTAGTCGCAATAAACGAACGCGGGGGATTGCTACGATTGTGATTCATTCGACGTTGAACGACGAGGGTGATGTATAACATTTCGATGTTATGATATCGTAATGATAGATAAATATAAAGTGTTTAGACGCTGTGAGCACAACGCTGTTGCGATGAACAATCGGTCTTAGCATACAACGATCGGTATGGCTTTGATATTAAGAAAGAGAATTGAACATGGGGTTCATGGGATGGATAACGATTGAAAGCGATTAAAACCTTGAGTAAAGGTTGAATGAGATATTAAAAGATGAGAAACCTGAACGTTGAATACGTAAATGATCTTCGTGAATCGTATTCATGTCGAACGAACGTTCTAACTATACCCTGGTTGTATGTCTTAGACGTTGACGAAGGTGGTAAGTAAGATATAAATCATCGAGAAAGCCATAACGAACGGTGATAAGATTAATGAAAGTCGAATGTGAGTCGGATAAGAATGAATCCAGAGGTATGACATTTAGTTGTCAAGAAGCCATAAGGAATAAAAGATTGACTTAACGAACATTATAGTTAATAGTGTTTATTGGTTGTTTGTGGGAAACCACTCAGAGTTCCATATGGACCACTAGCAGAGAAGCGATGTGTGCTAAGTCCTAGAGAAGTTATAAGAAGAAGATAAGAATGTAAATCATCAAAGATGATGAACGTATGAGTAAGACATCTCTGTATGTCATGAAGCCATAATCGGTAAAGGAAGTTGTTACGTAAACTTAGGTTGAAAGAACTCGAACCCTAAGAAGTAAAGTTAAATAAACCAATGCATTAGTCAAATCTACATGACTAATTAGGGTTTATGTTGTTTTTCTTATGTGCTGCATAAGAATTGGAATGAGTAGTTTCAGCGTAAGTTATAGCTGTATGTAAGGAAAGTTTCTTAACTTCATTCATATTCAAAATGAATGCTAGTTTCTTAAACTTCTCAAATGTCGAACTTGAGATGTTCTATCTTTGTGCGAATGTGCAATATTTGTACAAGGTGGTAGAACGTATGAGGCCTTGTGCCATAATTTGAATACTTTGATGTTTCTATGAGATGAACTGTTCTGTGATTAAACTGTTCAATAAGAGAATGCTCTGTCTATACATGATTCATTATTGTTAAGTCTGTGCTAATGATTCTAGCCAGACAGGATGTGTATGAAAAAGGTAGAAGAATGAAAGTATTTTAAAGTGCATGTGAATAATGTTTTAAAATGATAGGAATCAAGATTATTCCTATTATTCAGATGCTTCATAACCTTGTTCGGTTATCGAAGTTATAAAGAATGTTTGAAATCTTAATGTTGTTTGTTCAACTGCTATGACTTGCTGGAAAATTGAATGCTCACACTTGCTTTAAATGAAAAACATTTTTAGCGAACGATGTTAGAAGAACTTAAGGATCCCGTAAGGATCAAGCTGACGGTATCCAGATGAAGTGCCATTCTGAATGTGAATGAGCCAGAAGATTAAGTGAAGACTTGTAATGTAGAAAGATGAAAATTGAACTATAGACTAGTTTGAGGAACTGTTATATATCCTTGGTGGTGGATAAAAGTTACTACTGTAAGATGAAATGAATAATGTATTTATCATTATTTGTAATGAAAGGAGTTATAAGGTTTTAGAACCTGGGAATTTAGAATGTATGTTTTTATATTTCAGTATATAATGATGTATGTTTGGATGAATGATGTACTCGTGACGTACAAAATCCGGGTGTGAAGATAGACCAGATTTTGGGGCGTTACATCAGTTCTATTCTATGATCTTAACTTGAAACAACAGTCTCTTCCTCACCTCATAAGTACACTAGAGATCCAACTCCTAGCTAACCTCTCTAAGACTTCGGTCTTGGTCGAAGAATTACTCGTCTTTCTCACAGGTACATAAAATAAACTAACTCTACATTTTTTTTCCTTTTTACAAAAGATATAATAGAAATATGCTTCTGAAATAAGTAGATAGATTATAGATCAAGTAATTATATAAAAATTCAATGACTTTTATATATATGAAATATGCTTCTATGTAAGAAGATATAAATTTATGTTCAATGACTTTAATACTTGAGTAAATATGATTCTTGATTAAGTAGATAAATTAGTTTAAGTACAATTCAAAGATGCTTGGTATAAAGCAGGATATATAGTTTAATGCAAGTTTATAAAGAATTATTTATTCTATATAATAAAGAATGTTTAAAATTCTAAATTTAATTTAAGATATTATGAATGAGTTTATGCTCAAATACTTATGATGACAGATATCAAGTATAGTAAATAAATTAATTAAGAAATACTTGATATAACAAATATATTTGTTAAACTCAAAGAATATATAATAATATATTTTATCTATTATGTGAATAATAAATAAATAAGGTCACTTAGGATTTTAAAGACTGTTTGAACAATTCACACTATCATTCGCTCAAGGGTGAATAAATTCACATTGTTTCGGCATCTAAGTACTGATCAAATTTATAATTTTCACACTCTATTACTTATATAAATGTTTTCAATAGACTACTTTGAAATTCAAAGACGATTCAGATAGTTTCTCAAGGAGAAATATCTCAAGTTCGTTTTTGTAATACCTGCGAATTTTAATAAATTATAATATTGAGAATAAAGATTGTTTGCATATTTATTTGAATATAAATAAATATAGTATTGGCATGAGTGTGGAAATTAATTTAATTGATTAAGCATGTGATAATTAAGCAATGTAGCAAAAGTGATGAGAAGCTTAGTTTAAGCTTGTGGAATTATGCCTAGTGTGGCAAAGTGGTGAAATGAGAAAGTACTAGTTTAATTAATGATGAAATGGAGTAAATTAATTAGTACTAGTAATAAACAAATAATTACATAAGGTGATTGACTAATTCTTAATATCATGAACAAAAGCATGTAAGGAGAAATCATATATAATAAGGTTTTTCATTCAAATATAAAATGAGTTGTGATATTGTAATAAAATAATTAATTATATAGAACTATATGATAAAAGTAAGCTTAACTTATGTAATTTATTAAATTGTGCGAAAAAGTCTTATGTGACATCAAGAGCTTTGTGGGAGTAATTAAATGGGTATTTTAAACCTATGAGAGAAAATGATTTTGATTAAATAAATAAGCAATATTAAATGATTATCTTAATATCTCGTAGAATTGGAATAATGAATTTTATGGAAGGTAATATTGGTACCCAACTAAATTATATTCTAGTCTAGGGTAAATATTATTTGAAATAAACTAATGTAAATGGATTGTATAATTCTATGTGTAATTTAGGAGTGGGTGTATATGTATGCTCAATTGTGGACATATATCAAATAAACCTAAGTATGCTAAGTAATGGTTTGGATAAATTGTAAGACCTGACTTTTATAAATAAAGATGAATTTTTCTATAAATATTATTTTTTAATATTATGGAATAAATTTGATATAATGTTATAGTTGTGGGTAATATTTATAAATTTTGCAAAGTATGCAAGTTGTTATAAAATATTCGTTTGGTGGGGAATATTCTTTTTGTTAGGGAATATTCGTGACAATGGCTCAATCATTGGTGGACCCCCTAATGTAATTATTATTGGATTGAGAAAACGACAAAAATATTTTATAAAAATGACGGCGGAGGTGTTACCAATAAAAGCTGTTGAACTACCCGGTGGTAAAAATACGATGTCTGGCGTAGTTGCATAGTAGCACTACTCAGTATTGATTATTGATGCTTACGTGAGAAGTCACTCACCTACCTATGCTCAATTATTACTACTGATGAATTCTTTGCATCATATCTATTATATTATTGATTCAATTATTGTCACAAGTATCATCCGTATAATATGTTATAGTATAAAATCAATAATTGAGACGACAAGTTATAAATGATTAATAATTGTTGAAAGATTAAATATGTGTTGATGAAAAATAAAATGATTTGTGGTAAATTTTATGGGGGCTCATATGTCATCATCTAAGAGTCTTTTAAATCGATAGTAATTACCCTTATGAATAGTATTTACCTTAAATCGATAGTAATTACCTTCGTTAATAGTAATTACCCTTGTGAATAGTATTTACCTTCGTCGATAGTATTTACCTTCGTTAATAGTAATTACCTTTACCAGACGTCGAACCACTTGTCGTTTCACATTACTGAGCGGCCGAACCACTTGTCGTTTCACATTACAGGCATCAAACCACTTTTCTTTTCACATCATTAGTCGTCAAGCCACTTGCCTTTTCACACGGCAGGTGCTAAGCTAGAAATCTTCTATAAATAGAGGCCTAGGGCTTCATTATTTTTCACTTAATTCATTCAAGCTATAGAGAGAAAGTATAGAGAGAATAAGAGAGAAAGAAGAAGAGTATTTTGTTACTACACCGCCGCAGATATTCAATCTCCTACCAAAAGTAAGGGTGTTATTCTTTCTTATTCATGAAGAGAAGCATTGTTATTCCATTGCTTATTATTCATTGGAATAACTCGTGTATCGTGGTTTACCCTATACTTGGTGACATTCTTCTATTATTCTATTGGAAACATCACATGCATGTGTGTTTTACAGGACTGGTTAAAATCTTTATTATTACTGTTGGAACATCCACATGCGTGTGTTTTACACCGGACTGGTTCGTCTTTATTATTCTCATTGGAAACATCACATGCATGTGTTTTACACAGGACTGGTTCCGCTCTTTATTATTACATTGGAACATCCTATTCGTGTGTTTTACACAGGACTGGTTCCGTCTTTATTATTCTCATTGGAACATCACATGCTCGTGTGTTTTACAGGACTGGTTAAAATCTTTATTATTCTGTTGGAACATCACATGCGTGTGTTTTACACCGATCCGGTTCCGTCTTTATTATTACTGTTGGAACATCCGCTTCGGTGTGAATTTCACGACTGGTTCCGTTATTTATTATTTTGTTGGAATAACTCGTCTGCATGCGGTCTATCGCATGCATGGTGATTTCTTTTGTTATTCCATTCTTTTTATACCCAAATTGGTTAAAACTTTGACTTCTATACTCCATGAAATTAGTGGAATATCCTTGATATTTGTGTTTCATCCAAAGATCTTTTCATGAAAATATTCTTCCGATCATTCTTGAATTTTACTCTACAAAACAAAGATCATATTGATAATTTGGACGTTAATAATTCTGGATAAAATAATTCTTGAACTTGTTTTATTGAATTCTTATATCATTGTCATCATCCTCATGTTTATATTATGTTGAAAGTCATCCGTGGCTTGTAGTGCATAGATGGACTTGGTATGATTATGACCGAGAGACTATTGATTGTAATCATGATCGTAATGTTACAAATGATGTGATAAAAATCCTCGATGGCCTTAGTGCATTGGTGGGACGAGTTGTTGGCATGATCATGACCATTAATGAATACACAAATATTCTTGGCCCGTGAGTGCATGAATAATTGTGGTCGTGATACTAATGAATATCCTTGGCAGAAAAGTGCGGGGTAATTCGATGTTGTAGAATATTTATTAAAGTGAGTCTCAAATTTATAATGATGATGAAAAACCTTTTAAAACCTAAAAGATAGTAGACTTTATTTTCTACTTGACTCTTTTAATGGATTGCATATTCCACTGCAGTTAAACTGGTTGTCTATTGTATTTTATCAGTTTAACATTGTTGAAGACTATTAATAATTTATTCTGCATTATCTTAGTCATAATATTTCTTCTTTGGGCTAGTTGAGCTCACCCTTTCTTTCACCGTGTTCTCTCTTGAAATGAGAATATAATTTGGGACGAGTCGGGAAGCGAGTGATGGTCCCTAAAGATAGCATTAGTAGTCCTCACTATTACGTGAAATAGTGTGATAATAATTGTAATGATGACTCCTTTTTGAGTTTGTATAATATCTAGTAGAGCGATATTTGTATTTAAACTCACAGTTTATGTCGTATTGTATTACCACAGCAGTTATGTTAGTAAGTTGTATTTAAATTCTGTACCATGTAAGTGGCGACCCAAGATGGGTGATGTATACCTAATTTTGGGGGCGTCACATAAATGTTGAGTATTATAATGTCCCAAAATCATAGTCCTATTTCCAAAAAGTCTCAACCGTGTTTTGCTAAAAGCCTATGGCTCTATATTTGCTGAAAACCAAGATGAAGATGATGGCTATGGGAAGGGGAGAAGATGGAGTCGGTGAAGCTTTCCACCAACCTCTTGTTGCACAATGGTTCCTTCAATCTTCCATGGAAACAATCCTTAAGGTAAAACCTCCAAATGGTCAATAATCCCTATATAAATAGAAGACCCCCTCTCAAATGTGAATTATTGATTTCTCTGAGAATTTCTAGTTGAAATGAGAGTGTTGTTGAGTAATATGCAAATTGAAGCTAGAGTAACATTTCAACTTCACAATTTCAGAAGGTATTATCCCTCTCTTACATTCAAGTTTTGCAAAGTTCTTAGAAAAGTATAAAAATACTTGTTTTGAGTTGAAATGTTTATGGTTAAAGCATTCTAGAATGTATAAATTGATGCTAGACATTGTTAATATGGTTAAATACGAAATCAACGAAAGTGAAACGAAGTAAATTGGTCAAGTAACGAATCCATAGTGAAGAGAAACGCTAAATGTGTTAAACTTTGGAAAAATGGCAAAAATCTTGAATTTGATTGTTTATATGTTTGGGATTGTTAGAAGCATGCTAGGGATGTTTAGTAGTAGGTTTATATCAATTAAAGTATCCTTACATTGTTGTTGGGTTGAAGATTGGCATGTTAGTTCGAAGTTGGGGAAATATTTTCCGATCGCAGTGAGCTATGCCGCCCAACCAGGGGTTATGTTGTGTATAAAGCCCACCCCGTGGCGAAGGAATGATTAGCGATAGCTATGCCGGCCCAAGACGGGGGTCCTCAGAGTGTAAATGCCCATACGGCATGGGTGCTACCGTGACTGATTTTGTTGTTGTTTTATTTTGACTGTTTGATGTAAGAAGTCTTAACTTAACTTAACTTCAAGAACATACATAATCCTTAAACATGTGTCAATGCATGTTGCAAGATGCTTTAGTAGGTTTGGAGTTTAAATTATAACCTTTTAAAAGAGAAGATTAAGAGACAAAAATAATGTTTATAAAACCTTATGCCTTTTCGGAATCTAACCTTTTGAGCATGTATTCGCAACTTAGTTAGTTTTGTAAATACATATGAAATGTGAATTCAACGTACTTTGCATGCTTAGTTATTTGTCATGAAATTTTAAGATTTGAAAACCAATTGAGTTGTAAACTCGTAACTTGTATTATGAACTTTTGAACGACTGTAATAGGATGCTTTATGCCTCTAGAGATAATCAACATGTTCATACATCTAGTTATAAAACCAAATCTAATACATGTAAGCATGTGTAGAAAGAGGTTGTTTGGCGATGTTATGTGGTTTAATGAATACTGTAGTTAGTAGTTTATATAATGAGCTCTTTTAACTTGTATAATGGAAATGTATGAGTAACTTTAATAAGGGGCCAAACCTAGCCTAAAGTTTCTTTAAAATGTGAAGCAACTTAAGCTAGAATACGTGAAGTAAATAATATTTTACGAATACAAGTAAAAGATGAGCAAATGGTACTAAAAGATTTTCAAAAGTAAGAATAATGTGAATTATTCATCTATGAGTTTGACTATGTACAAACTACATGAGTTTAAATATGTGTGGTAAGTGTATGTGGATATGTACGTCAAGGTGTGTGACTAATGAATACCTATACATTCATAAATAGGATAACATAGTTCATTGAGGTGATTTTATGCTATAAGTGGTAATCAACGCTAAAGGCAAGTCTCCTAACTCTCACAACTTTGGATTTTGTGCGAGTTCTCTAACTTCGTTTGATTCTCATATTGAATGCAAGTTTTCTAAATTCTTTACATTGTATATTGTATAACCCGAATTATTTCCATACTTATATCGAGCAAATATCTATTACTATTCGGAAATCATTTGTATGCCTTAACATTGTTACAAGCATTGGACTTATCATTCATAAATGCATTATAAAAGTGGTCTAAGCCTTTGATTCGGCTAGACTATAATCATGTGTTAAGAAAGCTAGCCAAACAAATTAACTTGGTGCAAACTCTTGTAAATCTACTAAGATGAACAACCCTCTTAAAAAGGGGAAATTTTATATTATTGGGGAATCGACGTGCGCACATGAGTATGATTAAATGTTATGCATAACGTAGGGTACTTTAGGCTGATCACCTTTTGTACTCGTTTATATTGGGCTTACAGTATAATACTGTTAATTCTAGTAAGTGTTCTTAGTCCTTAGTGACTGCTCAATGTTCATTCTTAATAAACCCTTAAATATTGTTGATATCCTTCAGTCTATAGCGGCACTTATTAAACACTTTTGATATTTCTTGATATCTTTGAACTATCAACTACTGTTATACCTTTGAAGATTCAAACGTTATAACTGCTTATTCTTTTTGCTATATTACTTGCTGGGCAAGCTTGTTGCTCATTCTTGCATCCCTAAAAACATTACAGTTAAGGCAGAGCAAGGCGGTACATCAGGAAAGGACAAGGGAAAGGGTAAGGCTACCGAATAACTTAGTCCTTTAAGTGTAGAAGTGTTATTATTATTGTTATGCTTATTATGATGTATTTAAGGATGATTAAGTTATGTTTAAGTTTAATCACTGGATTGTTGTAGTAATGGTTGCGGTACCTTGGGACGCAAATATTTATATTATATCAATGTAAATTATTCTATTATTTTCGTTGTTGATGATTTTAGTATGATATTAGAATTATTACGTGATAAATTAAATTCGAGATATGAGTGCCTGAATTTGGGGGCGTCACAGTTTTGACGATCAGTGTTAGTATAGTTTACGATATTTATACAAATAATAAATATATAAAATACTTATATAAATATTTTCGATAGACCACTTTGAATTTCTAAGTGGTCTATCGAAAATACTTATATAAGTATTTTCGATTGACCACTTAGACAGTTCAGATAGTTTCTTAAAGAGAAATATCTAGGGGTCATTTTGATGATCAAGTGCAAATTTATTTTATGATATTTATATAAATAATAAATATATGAAATACTTATATAAATATTTTCGATAGATCACTTAGAAATTTAATGACAGTTCGGATAGTTACTCAAAGAGAAATATCTCGGGGTCATTTTGACGATCAAGTGTAAATCTATTTTACGATATTTATATAAATAATAAATATATGAATTATTTATATAAATATTTTCGATAGATCACTTAGAAATTCAAATACAGTTTAGATAGTTCTTAAAAAGAAGTATCTCATGGTCGCTTTTGACGATAAAGTGTTAATCTATTTTAGGATATTTATATAAATAATAAACAAAAATATATATATATATATATATATATATATATATAATTGTATATAAAAATTTATATTTATATATCTATAATAGTAAACAAGTAATAGATAATTTAATCAAGTAATTTAAACAACTTATCTCAAATACTTGTGACCAATTTTCTCTTCTTCAAGTAATCAGAATTTTGAAGTAGCAGAGAGATTAAAGCTTTAGAGAGAATGTAGGAAAGGAGTAAGCTTTTTCTTTGATAATAAATTTGTAAGTTTGAAATGAAGAGAAAACTTCCTATTTATAGGATTTTCAAGCTTGGGGCATAATGGTCTTTTTGAAAAATTAAATGCTGAAATTTGTTTGTTTGAAATAGAGGGCTCAGATGAATTTTAGCAATTTGATCACACGGATTGCCCAGTCAGACAAATCATCTGAATTTTTGAAGCTTTGTACCGTTGAAAATTTTGACCACTTTCTTGCATTGAATAAACACATGGTCATTTGATTTTCAAATCTCAATTTTTTCAGGACATTGACGAATAAAGCATGCATTGTCGCAATATGAATGTCTCATTCCATTTGTGCAAATTATCATGTGACATTAAATGCCTAATATCAAATCTTCTCTTTCTCTTTGTATACACGAATGCACAAAAATTAATTAAGCATGTATGCATACAAACATTTTCGATAAAAATTCTTTTTGCCCCTTTTCATGAAAATAATTTTGAAAGCTTGAATATAAATATTTAAAAGAAAATAGGAAACCTCCTTTTTTAGGATATGAATTTCTATTTCTCATAGGATTTAGGAATTTTTCTAGCACTATAAATACATGGTAATAGTCAGGGTTTTAGACATCATCTATCATCTACAACATTAGAGTGCAGAATTAAAGGCATGTCAGGCTAGTTTTCTATATTCAATTCTAAAAGAAGGTGGAACCTTGTTTATAAGTAATTGATTAATTGAGTTATATTATTTATTCCTTCTTACATGAAGCTTATTCTGATATTATGTTTTCACTGGTTGCATGCTAATTGATCTAATTGATTTGATATGGCTAATTGAGTTAATTTGATCATTAATATCTGCTAGATTAGGATTGATATTATGTGTAATTGATATCATTCTTCATCATAAGTAGTAAATTAGTAATACTGATTATGGACAAGCTTTTTTGTATTGCTAAGATTATCAAAAAAATAAGTTAAATAAATCAAGCTTATGTAGTTGTTGCTTGGATTAGCCTAATTCAATACCTCTTAATGCTTCTTTCATATTAAATCTAGAAAGCTTATTCTACATTGTATTACAGTTAGAATTTGGTGGAGAACTTGTTTCATACAGTGACTATCTAAGGAGAATTTCAGATAGCAGAGCTTATTTTTATCTAAGGTTAATAGTTTCATTGATGGGTAAATAATAACAACTTGATTAATTGAATATTGTAACTTGGTAAAACTGAACTGCAGAACTGAAGTTGTTACATATTTGGTTAATTTTATTAATTTAATTTCGTTTTCTTTAAAAAAAATTCAAAAAACCTCCATCTTTGCTTTCTGTTAAAATAATAGAATAAAGTTAAAACAAAGTTACTCTCTGTAGGATCAATCCTTTCTTCTTATTGTGCTAATTGTTGAAATTGAAAGGTAAAAATGAGGTATTAATTTAGGAGTGTCAACAATAGCTCCCAACTTTGCCCATATTCCTCTCCATCATCACCTCTACCCGACTAATAGATGGGCTTCTATTCAGCCCCCTGACACAGCCTAATTGGCTCCTGCAATGGCCCTTAGCAGCCTCCTTATAGCTCAGCTATGTAGCCCCTATTAGTCAAGTAATATTACAACCACTCCTAGCTCCTAACTAATTTATAACCAACTAACTGACTACTCATCTAATTGGACTAACTTACAGACATACTAAATGTTTATTCTAATTAGGCTAAAACAACTCCTTATTACCATCCATTAGGCTGCTTGATTGGACTAGTAACACTACAAGAAAACCAGTCATTGCCGACGGGCACTGCCATCGCCTATGACTATAGTGTCGTCGACATTGAGGTCATTGGCGACGGGCATTACCGTCGGCACAACCTTCGCCCCACAGGTCGTAGCCCCTGGCTCCCGTCGCCAGCCATCGGCATTAGTGTCATTCCCAACGAGAGTCATTGGCAACGACACAATGTCAATAGCGACGGC
The DNA here is from genome assembly GCA_020205615.1 of Panax quinquefolius. Classification (NCBI taxonomy): domain Eukaryota; kingdom Viridiplantae; phylum Streptophyta; class Magnoliopsida; order Apiales; family Araliaceae; genus Panax; species Panax quinquefolius. The sequence continues at coordinate 134,971,601 of CM035156.1, forward strand.
TATACCGATGGCAAGGTCGTTAGCAAAGACCCCATAAAATTTTTGAGGGAAAAACTCATTACCGACGGCATGACCATCAGCAATGCCTTTATAGCCGTTGGCAATGTCCTTTAACCCATGTTTGTCGCTATATGTTGGCAATGACTACATATATTTTGATTTTTTTTAAAATTTCAAAATTTTCCTATTCATTTACAAATATACACCTGTTATAAACTAATAACAACCATCAAATAACAACTATACCTGTTATAAACTAGTAACCCAAATCAAATATATAGATAAAAAATATAATGGCCGTCGGTACAACTCAAAAACAATACAAATACATACATGAAACTCAGAATATAACATAAACTAAACTAACTACAACTCGTTGCCTGTCTCCATGTCATCGAGTCGGCGGTCATCACTCTGTACTGGAGGAGGCTGCTCGTCATCAACTCGATAGTCATCGCCCTATACTGGAGGAGGTTGCTCGTCATCGTCTTGGCGGTCATCACCAGTACCTCCACCTTCACCTCCATGAGTCACGTCAACAAGACCCTACAAAATTAAAATATTAATAAAAAAATCAAAATGAAAACATATTTACATTATTTTAGTTTGTGTTCTTCAAGTTAGGCGGACGGGACTCAAACTCGGATTTTGTATATCAGAATCGAGTCCCGTAAGCTCTAACGTATTTCTAATACCTACTCGGTGCTATATGTGTGTTTGCGTGGAGTTCGGACGACCGAGGTGGGTTTTGACCTTTTTTTGGCTTTTTGCCTAACTGTTGGCGGGTTTTGCAAACTGGGACTTAGCTCTGATTTTGTATATCGAAATCGAGTCCCGTAAGTTCTAACGTGTGTCTAATACCAACTCGATTCTTATGTGTGTGTGTTTGCATGGCGTTCGAGACGGCCAAAGGTGGGGTTTGACTGCTTTTGACTTTTTGCCTAAGTGTTGGCGAGTTTTGCAAACTGGGCAATAATTAGGATATCGTATATCAGACTCAAGTTTGGTACATTTTAATGCGTGTCTAATACCTACTCAGTGCTATGCGTGTGTTTGCGTGGCGTTCAGACGACCGAGGTGGGTTTTGACCTATTTTTTGACTTTTTGCCTAAGTGTTGGCGAGTTTTGCAAACTAGGCTATTACTCGGATTTCGTATATCGGAATTGAGTCCCATAAGTTCTAACACGTGTCTAATACCTAATCGGTGCTATGTGTGTATTTGCATGGTGTTCAGATGACCGAGTTGGGTTTTGACCTGTTTTTTGGCTTTTTGCCTAAGTGTTGGCGAGTTTTGCAAATTGGGCGATAGCTCGGATTCCGTATATCGAAATTGAGTCCCATAAGTTCTAACACGTGTCTAATACCTAGTCGGTGCTATGTGTGTGTTTGTGTGGCATTTGGACGACCGAGGAGGGTTTTGACCTATTTTTCGGCTTTTTGCCTAAGTGGTGATGGGTTTTGCAAACTGGACGATAACTCAGATTCCGTATATCAGAATCGAGTCCCATAAGTTCTAACGCATGTCTAATACCTACTCGGTGCTATGTGTGTGTTTGTGTGGCGTTCGGACGATCGAGACTGGTTTTGACCTATTTTTTGGCTTTTTGCCTAAGTGTTGGCGAGTTTTGCAAACTGGGCGATAACTCGGATTCCATATATCGGAATCGAGTCCGGTAAGTTCTAACGCGCGTCTAATACCTACTCGGTGCTATGTGTGTGTTTGCATGGCGTTCGGATGACCGATGCGAGTTTTGACCTATTTTTTGACTTTTCGCCTAAGTATTGGCGAGTTTTGCAAACTGTGCGATAACTCGGATTTCGTATATTGGAATTGAGTCTCGTAAGTTCTAACGCATGTCTAATACCTACTCGGTGCTATGTTTGTGTTTGCATGGCGTTTGGACGACCAATGCGGGTTTTGACCTGTTTTTCGGCTTTTTGCCTAAGTGTTGGCGAGTTTTGCAAACTAGGCGATAAATCGGATTCTGTATATCGTAATCTAGTCTCGTAAGTTCTAACGTGTGTCATTTCTAACTTGCACATTATTTCCACTATCTGCATCTCCATTTTATCTATGTCTTTGACCTGAAGCTCCGTCAAGCATAGATCTCTAAAGAAATTAGAAAGCTCTATCAGTGCTTCAAACACACGTTTCAGTAACAAGTCGATAAATGCCACATGGATCAACTTCTACATGAATACGTGACAATCATAAATTTTGAGACCCCGAAACTTCAGCTTTTCGACTTTACAACACCTTGCTATATTCGAAGAATATCCATCTGGGAGCTTTAGTCCACTGATCCAATTATATATCAATATCAATTGTTCCTGGGTCAAAGTATATTTAGCTTTAGGCGTTACCGTCTTACTACCCTCCTGATACAGCCACAGATCTTCCCTAATGTTCATTTTTACCAAATCAAGCCTCGACTTGTTGTTGTCCTTTGTTCTACCAGTGGCATCTAGGACTGTATAAAAAATGTTATCAAATACGTTCTTCTCAGTATGCATCAGATCTAAACAATGACGGGTGCAGAGTGTAGCCTAAAAAGGCAGGTCAAAGAACATGGATCTGTGTGTTCAGTTGTGAACCTTGTCATAACCATAAGCTCGCTCTAATATGTGATTCTTCCCTGGAAGTGGAAACTTCAAACGACTAATCCAACTCAACACTGCTGACCCAGAAAGACGGCCAGGTACTTGACGTTTCTCTGTTTTTCGATTGAATTGTCTATTCATCCGTCGATAACGATGTTCAATTGGCAAAAACTGTCTGGATGTTGCAAAGAGTCGGCATATAAGTGCTCATCCACAACACCATTTACAACTATAATCTAAAAGTAGTTGAAACAACAAATCGCATTTACTAAGACACCAATAGAGAGAACGAGAGACAATAGAATGATAAATGTGCTATAAGAAAATGCAAAGCAATTAAAAGGTACACTTGTTACAAGTTGATGAAATTACCCAAAGAGAGATAGGGGTAAATGGAAAGAAGAAACTAGTTTAGGTATCAAATCTGAGCCAAAAGAGTCTTGTTGATGGTTGATCACGAGTTTTCAAATAAATCTCAACCTCACAACCCTCTAACTCATTCCCTCATTGAAAGGCGTTGATAAGGGTATAGTTCCTACAACTCAAAATTCCCATCAACTTAGAAAGTTAGAAAAAATTTTTTACTAGAAAACTCAATAAATCAACTGTTTAAGAGGGAAAATTTGTATAAATAAATTAGAAACGAGAAATATTTTAGAAACAAAACCCTAGGAAGAGTAAGACATTAATGACATCAATTCCCAAAATTAAACTTGCACCAATCAAATTAAAACAATTATTTACTTTCACTGTTTCATGGCTTTAATACAATTATTAAATAAAGGAAATAGAAAAGGAAAACTTTGAGCAAAGATTTCACATGGAAAAACGAAACCATATACAAGTTTACATACACTAAATGGAAGAACAAACTAAACTACTTCAAGTTTTATACCCTAATTAAACTAGTAATAAGAATTGAATGAAAACCATAAATATTAATCAACAAGTTGTAATACAAACTGAAAAGTATTACATTATATGAATATCATACCCACATCAAGTTCATCTATATATACGCCTCTCAGTTTAAGTATACATAAGAAAGTCGATGCTTATTCTATTTAAATAATAATATTATATAAGAAATAACTCATACACATAACCGCAAACATATTTATTATCTAATTTTCTTCCTTTATTAGACCAATTATGTTCTCCTATCACACAACACCTTGGTAGTTCCTTCCAAATACTTTATCAACCATTATTAACTTATAATACTCCATAAGTAACAAAATTAGAGATTTAGGACTAAAAATGTATTTCTAATTATAATACTTTAAAAGTGATCGCTTTAAAAATGTATTTCTAATTTTTGAAACAAAAAAAGGAGTAGTTAAAATCATGTGCAATAATTTAAATTGTTTTTAGTAAGCAGCGCCGTAGCTATTACTTGCCAACAATCCATAAAATAGCTGGATATAAGTTAATCAGTTTTACCTAGAACAAAATCATGACCTGTATAGGAACAGATGAACATGGCGTGGGTACTACCTAGTTGGTGTATAGTATTATGCTTATGCAAGTATAAATATAACCCAAATTATAAACAAACTAAAGAAAGCTTGCCATTTTTTAATGTCCAAAATGGGAATATACTAAACATCTTCAAAATTGAACTTTCAAGTAGATTGATGCATGAATGACAGACACTGAGACATAAAGTTACTTGTATTATAGCAATTCAAGTGCATCTGGAGCTGGCCGGAAGGAGTAATTAAAGAAGAAGGAGATGTATATATATCTATTGCATGTTGTGGGAAAACAGGAGTAAAGAAGGAGATGTGAAGCTCACTGGAAGGAGAGGGGAGGGTCGTCGGAGGTACGACGGGAGAGGGGAGTCACCGGAAGGTATGTCAGAGGGGGAATGTCGTCGCCGGAGGTGGCAGGAGGGGAGAGAGTCACCGGAGTGATGCTCAAATTCCACAAATTAGACTGTCTGGACTGATTGGGGTGATGAAATTGAGGGAGAATCGAATGAGCTAAGAACAGTAGGGAGGGAGAAGAAAGTAGTCGTTCCCATCGAGGCTAGGGCTTTTTTAAAAAACTCATTCTCGACGGCATAGCCGTCGCTCTTAACCCCCGTCGCCTATGACTCATTCTCGACGATCATAGCGATGGTGCTGCCGTCGCCCATGACTTTTCCCACGCCCGCGAAAAATTTCCCACCAAAATTGGACCCGGGAATGATCATTCTCGACGGGACATATTGACGACGGCTAGGCCGTCGATAATGACAGTATTCTTGACGGGACTCCTGCCGTCGCTAATGAGGTCATCGCTAATGACCTAATTTTTTATAGTGTAAAATGGACTAATAATGGCTTTGTTTTGGGCCCAATGCAATAACCCATAACACTTAAAGAAATTGAAAGGCTTGCAAGTATACATATAAAATTTAATAAGGTCCAATTTTTAAATATGGACACTCATACATTTTAATATACATGAATTTTTATCTACCATATTTATTTAGGCTAGCAAAATAGCTAGTACATACATCATTAAAAATGATGGTTCCATGTAATTTAAATAACTCATGGTAGTACACACTATTTTCCTTATTTATCACTAAATAATATTTTTGAATCAAATTAATTATATTATAATATAATTATTTCATTGATCACATTGGTAGTTTCATGTCAAGAATATTTCGCAATTAAGCCAAGTTAGCTTTCCTTTTCTTTCTTGATATTTATATACCATTATAATATATAAGGTATATTCAGCCTACCTTCCTTTACCATGTATAACATGAGATACTCAATGAATTATTAAGTATTATATAATTATAATACCACAAAAATTAAGTATAAATAGATAAAATTTATACACAAATTTGTCATTATAATAATTAAATATTATATGGAATATTCTAAGTCATTACAGTACATTAATTTGCATATCTGCTTATGTGACACCCCCAAATCCAGGTACTCAAATTTCCCATAGATTTGGTGTTCACTCTCCAAAATAAATAACATCTAACGACTCATAATAAAGATAACAATAAAACTGAAATAGAAATCCTCCCAATTACGGGATTACAACAGCTTAACAAATCAATCCCAAGTAATCTAACCTTAATACATCAATGCGGAAACATAACATATTTTAAATAAGTCTAAAACATAACAAAATAAGCCTTAACATCAACATTCTCAAATAATAAACAAGTCTTCTTCATTTTCTTGCTTGGCCTTTGCCATTACTAGTAGATGGCTCATCAACTCTTTCAACCTTAGCTGTAATGTTATTATGCAAGAGTGAGCAACAATTGCCCACGAGTATAACAATAATAGTAGAAATAATAACATGTGAATAAACAAGGGATACTGAATAATAGAAAGCTCAGATTTTGAATCATGATTATAACAGAAATCAAAAGTACATCTGAGGGTCACAAGACCATGAACTATGTCCCATGTTATCAAGTATTTCTACTTTAAATCTTTAACAATCATAAGACTATATGGACCTTACTTCTTGCACTCAGGGGATCAGCTGTGACGCCCCCAAAATAGGTATACACAACCCATTTTGAGTCACCAGATACACAATATAGAATTCACATACAAACTTCATTTATACAACTGTTGAACTGTTGTGCAAAATACGACAACACATAAGCTGTGAGTTTCAATACAAATATCGTTACGTATATAATACGACAATATTTATACTCAAATTATTACAATGCCATATAAAGTACAACATCAAATATTTCAAGTCTCCAAAGGGACATGAGAAGATTTATGTCCTCCTCATTCTAATGGAGTGCATTTTTTGACGCTTCCAAAGTTGGGTTCTTATCACCCTATTGTTGTTCACCAAAATAAATTATTAAGTGACGTATAATATATGACACACCCATCTTAGGTCCTCAATAAATATATATATTGCATGTCATGCAGTTTTATAATGAATTGAGAAACTTTCACAGTCTCGGACCATCACACTATTCCCATGTTATCCCCGCTCGACCCAGCTAAACTCTTAATACCTGAAAAGAATTTTGAAGCAAAAGGATGAGCACAGATAGCCCAGTAAAGAATATTATGACAAAGATAATTAATTTATCAATAGCCTTCATCAGTACTAAATCAGATATTTAGAACATATGGTAGATAATAAAATTTTTCAACCATAATTGAAGTAGAATAAATAATTTATTAGAAGAGTCGAGTAAAACATAATGTCTACTATCTCCTCTAAATTAAATGTCCATCATTAATATTTCATTCCTGTAATACTCATCAACAGTTCTTTGTTGTACCCAAGACAAAGAGAACTTTAATCACCTGTCTTCACCTGAACCGCCAAAGATTATAGTTAAATTCACAATTCATGTTTACAATCATGTAAATCAACAGTTTCTCGTTGCCACAAAGGCTTAATAGAACGTTCACTCAATATCCTTACCCCAAAGGCTAAAGACGTTCAAATGTAATAACAATGATCATACTAATTAGTTGTCTATCTTTGCACTACGGGCCAAAGATATTCAACTATAAAACCAATGGTCATGATCATACCAATCAGTTGTATGTCAGTGCATTATGGCCAAAGACATTCAACTGTAAGACCAATGGTCATGATCTTACCAAACACATCATCGAATTATCCATGCACTACGGGCCAAGGGTATTCGTTAGTATCACCAATGGCCATGTTCATGTCATACACATGTCCATCTCTGCACTACGGGCCAATGAGGAGTTTTACCACATCATTTGTAACATTAAAGGTCATGATTATACCGATACATAATTCCTGGTCATAATCATATCAATCAACAGTCCATCTATGCAATACGGGCCAAAGATGACTTTCATTACAATATAAGCATGAGGATGATGACAATGATAGAAGAATTCAATTAAGTGAGAGCAAGGATAAATTTTGAAGTTTATAATTCAATTTATCCAGAGTTCAAGAATGTCCAAATTGTCAACATGATAACTGCTTTGTGGAGCAAAATTCAAGAATAATATTCATGTATCAAAAATAATTTGGACAAAAAAGAAATCAATTTTTATCGTGAATAGTACTCCAGGAGAATAGTACTCGGATGAATAGTACCCCGTGAATAGTACTTCGTGAATAGTACCCCGTGAATAGTGTTGTATGTATGAATAGTGTCATATGTGTGAATAATGACATACGTATGAATAGTGTCATATGTATGAATAGTACCCCAGCATGAAAAAATTAAAATTTAACAAGAATGTTCGAAATATATTTCAATGGAACGATACTAGATGAAACACAAATTTTAAGCATATTCTACTAATTTCAAGGAGTATAGAAGCAATACTTATCAAAATAAGTGTAGAATTAGGATTATGAAACGAAATAATATTACATACATACTACAGAGTATGGAAGAAAATATTATTTCTTACGAATACTGAACAAAAATAATATCCCTTATAAATGTTGAACAAAAATAATATTCCTTACGAATATTGAATGAAGATAATATTCCTTATGAATATTGAACGAAAATAATAATCCTTACAAATATTGAACGAAAATAAAATTCCTTATGAATACGAAAAATAATATCGTAAGCGAATATGAAATAAATAATACCTCTTACCATAAAAAGAGAGTACTTATGGCTGGTATAGCGGAGATATTCTTTAAGAAAAACTTGCACTATTTGCTACACTCAAAGTTTCATTGACTCAAAAGAAATACACTAAATATTATAGAAGAAGAATTCTCTGATTCTGGTGTGATTTTCATTTCTAAACTAAGCATCCTATTTATAGGAGAATGACATGATACTATTTAAAAAGAAAAATCACTGACTGAACAGTAATTTTTAAATGAAATCACAGGTGTTTGGCTGATTTTTTTTTATTTTACTATGTAGCACTATGCAGTACTATGCAAACACTATTCAATAAAATATAATATATTCTATTTTACATAAAAAAACAAAACTGATAATATATATATATATATATATAAGTAATAAAACAAATTTGAGATAACTTTCTACCGACGATTTTGAAAAATGAGTAAGTGGGGGTCCATGTAATAAGCCAAATTTACAACAACTACTTCATGGAAACCCCCTATATTTATCTCAATTCGTTTGGCTTCACTAAACACATTTTTAATAACATTTTTTTCATCATTAATTTTATAACTCGCTATATTAACAACCTGATTATTTTCAGGAAAGAGGGGGCTTTCCAATAAAGACTTCTCCTTATTGGCACGCAATTAAGTGACCAAACCCCTTTCCTCGACAGAACTTTCTAGACATCGTCAGTAATACAAATAATAATATGAATAACTTTGTCGTCTCAATTATTGATTATTGATTTAATAATATAAAATATTATGCAGATGATACTGTGACAATAATTGAATCAATAATGTGAGATACTATGCAGCAACTACTGTTGCAATAATTGAGTAAAACTGAGTGACTTCTCACGTAAGAATCAATAATTAAAGATACTATATAATATCGTGTGCTACAATGCAACCACGCGTATTACTGTACTTTTATCACCAGGTATTTCAACAGTTAATGGTAAAACTTTTCCCGTTATTTTTATAAAAGGTTATTCCTATCACTTTCTAAATCTGATAATTATTTCGTTATGGGGTCCACCAATGATTTTGCCATCGTACGAATATTCCCCAAAAAAAAAGAATATTCCTCGACCAAACGAATATTTTATGACAACTTGTTTACTTTGTAAAATTTTCACATATCACCATTAACTTTAAGCTTTTATCAATTTAACCATTTACTAAATTGAATAATAATTATAAGAAAATTGAATACTTTCATTTCATAAAATTTGGGGTCTTACAATCTCCCCTCCATATGAAATTTCGCCCCCGAAATTTACGTACCTGGTAGTTCGAAGAGAAGAGAATACCTTGCTTTCTTTTCAGATTGTACCTTCCCGGTTATTTCCTATGTATCATGATTTTCTCATTGATCATCTCTTGTATTTCAGATATCATTCTAGAATACATCTTCAAATCAAAGGTTAATTGACATATCATAATTTGTCAACTTAAGTAAGAAAATTCAGCTTAGGTAGGACACACATTAACAAAGGATATTACTCGTCTCTTCCCTCGTAGTTTTAATCCTGGATCTCCGCTAGAGATCATATCCCTAAGCTCTAATACCATATGTGACGCCCCCAAAATAGGTATACATAACTCATTCTGAATTGCTAGATACACGGTACAAAATTCAAATACAAACTCCATTTATACAACTGTTGAATTATCGTTCAAAATGCGACAACACATAAGATGTGAGTTTCAATACAAATATTGTTACGTATATAATACGGCAATATTCATACTCAAATTATTACAATGCCATATAAAGTATAGCAGCAAATATTTTAAGTCTCCAAAGGGACACGAGAAGATTTATGTCCTCCTCATTCTAATGGAGTGTATTTTTTGACGCTTCCAAAGTTGGGTTCTCATCACCCTATTGTTGTTCTCCAAAATCAATTATTAAGTGATGTACAATATATGACACACCCATCTTAGGTTCTCAATATATATATATATATTGCATGTCATTCAGTTTTATAATGTATTGAGAAACTTTCACAGTCTCGGACCATCACACTATTCCCCTATTATCCCCGCTTGACCTAGCTACACTCTTAATACCTGAAAAGAATTGTGAAGCAAAAGGGTGAGCACAAATAGCCCAGTAAAGAATATTATGACTAAGATAATTAATTATCAATAGCCTTCATCAGTACTAAATCAGATATTTAGAACATATGGTAGATAATAAAAGTTTTCAACCATAATTGCAGCGAAATTAACAATCCATTAGAAGAGTCAAGTAGAATATAATGTCTACTATCTCCTCTAAATTAAAATTCCATCGTTAATATTTAATTCTTGTAATACTCATCAACAGTTCTTTGTTGTACCCAAGACAAAGAGAACTTTAATCACCTGTCTTCACCTGAACCGCCAAAGATTATAGTTAAATTCACAATTCATGTTTATAATCATGTAAATTAACAGTTTCTCCTTGCCACAAAGGCTTAATAGAACACTCACTCAATATCCTTACCCCAAAGGCTAAAGGCGTTCAAATGTAATAACAATGATCATACCAATCAGTTATTTATCTTTGCACTACGGGCCAAAGATATTCAACTATAAAACCAATGGTCATGATCATACCAATCAATTGTCTGTCAGTGCACTATGGCCAAAGACATTCAACTGTAAGACTAATGGTCAAGATCTTTCTAAACACATCATCGAATTATCTATACATTATGGGCCAAGGATATTCGTTAGTATCACCAGTGGTCATGATCATGTCATACACCAGTTCATCTTTGCATTACGGGCTAACGAGGAGTTTTACCACATCATTTGTAACATTACAGGTCATGATTATACCGATACATAATTCCTGGTCATAATCATACCAATCAACAGTCCATCTATGCAATACGGGCCAATGATGACTTTCATTACAATATAAACATGAGTATGATGACAATGATATGAGAATTCAATTAAGTGAGAGCAAGGATAAATTTTAAAGATTTTTAATTTAATTTATCTAGAGTTCAAGAATGTCCAAATTGTCAACATGATAACTGCTTGGTGGAGTAAAACTCAAGAATAATATTAATGTATCAAAAATAATTTGGACAGAGAAGAAATTAATTTTTGTCATGAATAGTACCTCGGGTGAATAGTACCCAAATAAATAGTGCCCTGTGAATAGTACTTTGTGAATAGTACCCCGTGAATAGTGACGTACATATGAATAGTACCCCAGCATGAAAAAATTAAAATTTAACACGAATGTTCAGAAAAATATTTCAACGGAACGATACTAGATGAAACGCAAATTTAAAGGATATTCTACTAATTTCAAGGAGTATAGAAGTAGTACTTATCAAAATAAGTGTAGAATTAGGAATATGAACCGAAATAATATTACATACATATTATATAGTATAGAAGAAAATATTATTTCTTACGAATATTGAACAAAAATAATATCCCTTACAATTGTTGAACTAAAATAATATTCTTTACGAATATTGAATGAAGATAATATTTATTACGAATATTGAACAAAAATAATATTCCTTATGAATATTAAACGAAAATAAAATTCCTTATGAATACGAAAAAAATATTGTAAGCGAATATGAAATAAATAATACCCCTTACCATAAAAAGAGAGTACTTATGGCTGGTATAGAGGAGATATTCTTGAAGAAAAATTTGAACTATTTGCTACACTCAAAGTTTCGTTGACTCAAAGGAAATACGCTAAATATTATAGAAGAATAATTCTCTGATTCTGGTGTGATTTTTATTTTTAAACTAAGCATCCTATTTATAGGAGAATGACATGATACTATTTAAAAAAAACCACGGACTGAACAGTAATTTTCAAACGAAATCACGGGCGTTCGACTGATTTTTTTTTAATTTTACTATGCAGCACTATGCAAACACTATGCAATAAAATATAATATATTCTATTTTACATAAAAAATAAAACTTATTATTACTCACAATAAGTAAGTGGGAGTCCATGTAATAAGTAATAAAACAAAATTGAGATAACTTTCTACCGACGATTTTGAAAAATAAGTAAATGGGAGTCCATGTAATAAGCCAAATTTATAACAAATACTTCATGAAAACCCCCTCTATTTATCTCAATTCACTTGGCTTCACTAAACACATTTTAATAACATTTTTTTCATCATTAATATTATTACTCACAATATTAACAACCAGATCATTCCCAGAAAAGAGGGGGCTTTCCGATAAAGATTTCTCCTTATTGGCGCGCAATTAGGTGAACAAACCTCTTTTCTCGACAAAACTTTCTAGACATCGTCAATAATGCAAATAATAATATGAATAACTTTATCTTCTCAATTATTGATTCAATAATATAAAATATTGTGTAGATGATACTGTGATAATAATTGAGTCAATAATGTGAGATACTATGCAATAACTACTATTGTAATAATTGAGTAAAACTAAGTGACTTCTCACGTAAGCATCAATAATCAAAGATATTATACAATACCATGTGCTACTATGCAACCACGTGTATTACTGTACTCTTATCACCGGGTATTTCAACAGTTAACGGTAAAACTTTTGTCATTATTTTTATAAAAAGATTGTTTCTGTTGCTTTCTAAATCCTACAGTTATTCCGTTGTGGGGTCCACCAACGATTGTGTCGTCGTACGGATATTCTTCGACAAAAAGAATATTCCCCGACCAAACAAATATTTTATGACAACTTGCTTACTTTGTAAAATTTTTACATATCACCCTTAACTTTAACCTTTTATCAATTTGACTATTTACTAAATAGAATAATAATTATAAGAAAATTGAATATTTTCATTTCATAAAATTCGGGGTCTTACATCAGCCCTTAGTACCATGTATGTGCACAACATCTTAACGCTATCGTGTAATATAATCCCCCGTAACAGGGTTGTTCATCTCAGCTTTGACATTAGAGTCCGTACCAAAGGAAGTTTGATTTGGATTAACTTCAAGGGTAATTTAGAGTTCAATAATCATCAACTAAGGATTAGTTGAATCAATAAGGATCGTTTACACTGCTAAATTTATCTCACTTCCACTTTACAAATTTTAACAATTAGCACAGTAGTAAGCATGGATCAATCCAATAGAGGAGTGATTTGATTTATATTTATTCTATTATTTTGATAGAAAATAAAGATGGGGGGTTTTTGAATTTTTTTTAAACTAAGAGAACAAGAATTAATGATGAAGTTAACCAAATATGTAAAAACTTCAGTTCTGCAGTTCAGTTTCACCAAATACAACAATTAATTAATTAAGTTATTATTATTTTTCCTTCAATGAAACTATTAGCCCTAGATAACAATAAGATCTGTTATCCAAAATTCTCCATAGATTATCACTGTATGAAACAAGCTCTCCACCAGATTTTAACTAGCATACAACCTAGAATAAGCACTCTAGATTTAATATGATAGAAGCATTAAGAAATAGAGAATTAGGCTAATCTAAGCAACAAACATATAAGCTCAATTTGTTTAACTTGTTTTCTGATAATCTTAGCAATACATAAAAGCTTGTCCACAATTAGCATTGCCAAGTTGCTACTTATGATGAAGATAGATATCAATTACACGTAATACCAATCTAAAACTAGTAGATGATAATGTTTAAATTAACTCAATTGGTCATATCAAGTTAATTAGATCAATTAGCATGCAATCAATGAAAAGAGATTATCAGAAGAAATGTCACACAAGAAGGAATAAATAATAATAATCAATTACTTGTAACAAGGTTCCACCTCCCTTTAAAACTGAATTAAAAGAACTAGCCTAACATGCTCTTGAGTTTGCACTCCAATAGATGATTGTTGATAATTGAACGAATAAAACCCTGACTATCATCCTCTATTTATAGTGCTAGACAAAGTCCTAAATCCTATGGGAATTAAAAATCCAAATCTAAAAAAGAATTACAGATTATAACTAGTTTCCATAAAGAAATAAAATCCAATTTGGAAATAAATCTCAATCTAAAGATATCCTAAATCTAATAGAAATATCAATCCAATTCCATGTAAAAAGCTGCCAAAATCTTCATTTAGAAACTTTCAAAAAATCTAAGATTTCCAAGATCTCCCAAATTTCCCGCACAAATTCACCCTTATTTCCTACTGCGACGTCCTTTGGTAAAACAACCATAACTTTTGATCCGGGAGGAGTTATGGGACCTGCTACCTATCAAATCGAAGCACTCTAATAGACAAAATCGGGATGCAGTAAGGTCGAAATCGGGCTCCAAGTGAATGTTATGTAAATTATAACTTCCAAACTTTGAGATTTAAATTCTGTTTGGTAAAAAGATTATTACTTTTTATATGAACTCCGATGGGGACAATTCAATATGTTCCAAAAAGCTAAGGAAGAGCTCTACAATAAAATCCAAGTCCCAAGCCAAGACTATGCATCCAACTTAATGCTAAAAACCCTATAATTTTCCCTTTTACCTCATTTCAGCTCCAATTCTTCCTGAAATCATTAAACACCTTAATAAGCTCATATGCACATGAAACATGCAATAAAACTAAACATAAAGGAATCAAAATAAATGAATAATATGCACTCATCAAATTCCCTCACACTTAGCGTTTACACATCCTCGTGTAAACCAAATGTTTTATTTCTTAAAAAATTCTATTCAACAATTATGTCAAAAGATTTCAAGATACAAATCATTACTTTTAACACTAAACTCATAGAAATCTAATCAATGCCTCATTAGTTGACTCACAATGAAGAACCTTACCATTTTACCAACGAACTTCATTAAACTAACCTGTAACCACATAAGAAACATTCCTACAGTCCACATACTTACTTAACTTGGTTATTATGGAACAAAAATCGTGCACACTAACTCATAACCAGAACAAATTTTCCTTATTTTTTATTTTTTCTCATAGAACCTTTTCTTTATCACAAATTAATGTATTTTCATGTTCTTCTCGTATTTTTTCTTTTCTTAACATGTATAATGTCTCCTTTTCTTAGGATTTTGAGAGTTACCCATGTAGTGAACTTTCCAACAACGACTCCCAAATCAGATGATCTTAGGACGCTAGGTGTAGAGACACCCCAAAGGCTTACTTATTCAAGTAACAAAGGCCAAAAAAGTTGTAACGATTGAGAATTTTTTTTACTTAATTTAAATATTTATTGAATTAAATAAATATTTTATTAAATTTATTTATTGAGAAAAATAAAAAATTGGTGGAATGGTAGTGCAAGAATTTAGTAACTAAATTGATTAATGTTAATTAAAGTGAATAATGGTAATTTTATTTGAAAATTTAATTTAATGAAATAATTGAATTAAATGAATCGTTTAATATTTAAGAAAATAAGTAAATTAAATAAAATGATGTTTTGGTCTAATTTAATAATTAAATTAGATATGTAATGATTTATTAAGTATAAAGTAGAGTTATAATGGGAATTATAATTAATACTGTATGTTATTTAAATTAATTTAAAAGTGTGACACATGAAATCATATAATATAAAAATAATCTAGTAGAGGAGAATTGTGGTTAGCCAAACAAGGCCTTGTGGCCTTTGGCTTATTTTTAACTGACGCCTTTGGTTTTTTAACTGATGTATACGTGAGTGAGAGGGGAGTCAGGTTATATGTTGCACATAATTCCTAAAGGCTAAGTTCAAAGAATTTAGAGAAGAAAGAAGGAAAGATAGAGAATAGAGAGAGAGAGCTTGGTAAGGAAGAAAGAATCATAGAAAAAAAGAGAAGGGTTTGCTAATCGTTTTGCTAAATCAAGGTATAACTTACACAATTTTTAACTTTTATTTTTGAAATTTCTATTCAAAGTTATGTTGGATTGATACATATAATGTATGTAAGGTTTATAATCTGTCAATCATCATATGTGAGTGCTATTTGATGATTAAAATACAGAAATTAGGTTTGTAGTAGAAGATTTTAATAACAGTGTATGTTTATGAAAAATGGCTTAGTAAGTATAAAATTTCATGTTCAATATGTGTTATAATCTGTAATTTGATGTTGGATTATGTTAATAGGGCAAGAAACGAGAATAACGTAGTTTGAATCGTGTCAATTGGTTAAGAAACGAAGTTATGGCGATCAAATTCGCTAAAAGTTTAAAAAATGAAGAAATTGGAAAAATTGTGGTTTTGATTCTTCAAAATTGAATATATGTAATGTTTCTGTAGTTAGAATGATATATAGCATGCTTAACTATGTTATTACAAAGTTTTAGATGTTAAGCTTTGTGAATTATGTGGAAATTGGGTTGATTTTGGTGGATCTTTGAAAACAAGGTCTTGCTAAGCTCAATTTACACAGTACGTATGCAAGAAAAGTGCTTGTGCAGATTATAGATGTAAATGGCACAACCAAGACCGTATGGTTTTCTGAAGTCGAGCACCAAGTAGAAATTCCATCGATCTTATGGCTTGGAAGGGCAAGAAATTAACAGCGAAGTGTCATGCCCAGCAATGATTTCATTTATTTATAGGTTGTAATATAAGGACGTAATACAAGGACTTTATGGCTAACATGCATGATAAACATGCTGAATCCTAACATAAGATATCATAGCAGATTGTAGTATAATATAATACCAAAATATGGAGATTTTAATTTATCACTTGAATAAGTTATATAATGAACAAAGGTGATGTTTTAAAAAGTTAGAGATGAATGATAAAGTTTATGTTAGTTTATAATGAGATTTCAGATTCGCTAGAATGGATAACCGACATGGTTAGAAGTTAAGTTAAGGGTATGACTTAAATGGTGGGTTAAACCCATAAAGTTAATGTTGATACAACTAAATGTTATTGCAATTTAAATGATATGTGTAAAGTAATTGGCGAACATTATTATACTTGTGTAGCTTACATACAAGGCAAGTTACTTATCCTAAACTTTTATTAAGAAAGTTCCCTAACTTCATTATTTTATTTATGAATGCAAGTTTCATAGCTATGTTATCTTTTATGTTAAGCAAGCTTTCTATTCCTAAATTATCATTGTACAAGTTCCTAAATTCCATGTTAAAGTTGGACAAGCCTAATCTATCTTGTGTATGATTGTACAATCTCTTGTAATCTAGTTCGTTACACTGAGCGAGTTTCACTTTCCCAATTCTTGATATTGCTATTTAAAGCATATACTGTTTAAATTCAATGTTTCAAATTAGGTTGTTCTAACTCTTTTTAACATAGTACCTTTCATGTATACCATGTCTATTCAATTTTACATTTATGTTATTCAATCTTTGAATTAAATAACCTTGTTCAATTCTATATTATTGTGTCGAACCTTCAAATAGTACGCAAACCTTTATTGATTGAATTGATCTATAATTAAATAAGTGTTCTAAAATTCTAGAATCACTGATAAGCTAGTTCCAAAACTAAACTTTCTTTAGTGCGGAAATTCTAAATTCAAACTGAGACGAATAACCCTAACATAGGGGATATTGTACGTGTAATGTTTAGATGTTTGTGCACAATACATGGTACAAAGGGCTGATCCCCCTAAATACGTTAAGAAGGGTCTGTATAGTCTAAATGACTATTAAGGTTGAGGTGATAATTGTAAAGCCCCCAAACTCGGGTACTTGAAACCTGAACTCGGTGCTTCACGATACCATTTCTATGAGCGGAATAATACTAATAATAATAACAATAATATAAATATTTAAACTTAATTTACATAATTATCAGAGTCTATTCCCAAGTACGCAACCTCTAATACATTCATTATATGATAATAAAAATAATATATATATATATCATCCTTATCATCATAAAGCAAACTATTACATAACATATCATTAAACTCATTCAACAACCTTCTCTTTTCCTTTATTCTTAGCCGAACCTTCTACTTGTTCACACTTAGCTGAAAACATTTAAATTAAGCAAGGATGAGCATTTGAGTGCCCAACAAGTAATAGCAATTATATATACAAGCTGAAAGAATTTAAATATTTTCTTTATACTACCCTTCTACAACAAATCAATAGTTGTGAAGTAATTCTGAACCAATAATAATATCATAACAACCCTCTTTCAACTTTTTGAAACTACGTACTGACTATAAATAGGGTTAAGGGGACATACTATGAACATTGTTTTCATTTTCGAAAAGGTTAAACAGAACTTCATCTGTAAACCGTCATAACTTACAGGCATGAGGGTGTACATCCAATGGACCTTGTATTGATCAATACTACATAACAAGAACGATATTATCGTTCACTGTGGCTGCCTTAGGCACATAAAATTTTTCCCATAAATGGGATGTTCATACCTGTCGGGGTTCCAAACCAAAGCAATTCGGTTGGATAATGGTAGGTTTTATCTTGTTCAACAATAATCTATAATTCAACATATATATATATATATATATATATATATATATATATATATACGGGTAATTGACAATGGTGTATCAACATGTGATTAAATGCAATGATTATCCAAGTGGGGACACTTGTATAACCATTTATAGAATTTAACGAACAGAGTATATATCTGAATTATTATATACTAACATGTTGATAATCAATAAGCATATATAATATAGGGTTAATAATCTGTACAATAATAATATAATTTTGAAACATTCTTACTCATGTCCATTGCATAAATGAAATGCAAAGGTAGGATACTTGCCTGATGGGCTGCTTACAATACACAACTTAGTTTTATCTTTTATATCACGACCTATCATTAATCAGATCATTCGTTTGATTAGAACAATATACTATAACATATAGTACTACATTTCGCAGTTAGCACATAACCTAATCACATTATCACACATGTTTAATAAATATCGTTGATCACAAATAAACATTAATACAACCAAAATATCTAAGTCCAGATCAATTCTAAAATATGCCTTTGTAATGCAAACTGACTTTATCGAGTAATTATCGAGTCTAAGACTCTATTACAGTAACTCAATATCTCGTAAATATCGGTCATATTATTCTAAATGACTCAATAAACATTTATTATAATTTATCATAAATTTTCAAATACCGTAATCATCATCAAATGATTTAAATATCAAACAATTATATTATCATTAATATTTAACTATTAATAAAACTATTGCCAAAATATTAAAGTTATTTATAATAACTTAGAATATTTTTTAAAGTATTAATATTACCCTTAAATGATTTTTAAAACATTTTAAAATCATTTATAAATATTTACCATTAATATTTAAATATTATTGTACCATTTATGAAAATATTAAAAGTCGTTAAGTATAACTTAAAATATTTTTAATTCATTTATATCCTTTTAAATGATTTTAAATCAATAAAACCATTTTAAAACTATTTATTTAATATAATTATTAAATAAATTTAATATCATTACTATCAAATAAATATCATTAATATTAAATTATTAATGAAATTATCCTTTAAAAATTAAAAGTTATATTTTATAACTTAAAATATCTTTTAACATTTTATTTTCATTTAAAATGATTTTTATAATATTAAAATCATTTTTAAACTAATATATTTAATATAATTATTAAATAACCTTAGTATCATTAAAAATAATTAATTAATGAAATTCACCTTGAAATATTGAAAGTTATATTTTATAACTTAAAATATTCTTAAATACCTTATTATTATTTAAAATGATTTTAATATAATAAAATCATTTTTAATCTATTTATTTAATTCATTTATTAAATAACTAAATTATCATTCCATAATATAATTTTTAAATGATTTTAAAGTATTAAAACCATTTTTAAATAATTTATTTAATATATAATTAAATAAATTAAATACCTTTGATATTTTAAAAATATTAAATATTTATGAAATATATTAAAAGTAATTTAAAACTATTTTTCAGACTCTAAAATAATTTTTAATAATTTATTAAGTATTTTTAATAATTAAAAACTAATTTTCTGTAATTATTTAATGAAAATATAATTTTTATAAATAAACTGTCCCTAAAGACCACCTATAGTGACAGAACCATCGCTGTAGGTGTTCTTCGCGTTCTTCATGCAAACCTAGAAAATCAAGGCAGATAACGAATAGGCATGTTTGACCAAGAATCATTCTTCACACAAAATGTTTCTAGGCATTTTGTTGATCAGATCTTGTAGAGCTAATGTAAGACTACAAGATCTAGCAATAAACATGTTCATATCATGCATCAAATGAAAGATCTAAGCCATTAAAGTGGCTGTCAGAGGTTGTTCTTCATTTCTGGGTTGCCCAAAAATGAAGAACAGATCATGGGGTTCACTTTGGACTCCCACTACAAGCTGATCGTGTACTGTTTTTGTGATCTAACAACTTCAGAGTCTAGCCAACATGTAACTAAGTAGATCTATCACAAAACATTACCAAAACATCAAAACAAACTCGAGTTCTATACTGGTCAAACTATGTCAGAACACATGGCCAAAGGTTTTCTGGGTTGCCCAGAAAACCGGATCCGTGATCAAGCTACCCACTTTGACCATCAATTAAATCAAATCAGTATGTTATTTACGTGATCTATAAACCTTAATCTGTAGTCCATGTACCATAAAACAGTCTTGTTACAACAAAAGAAACAAAACAATAAACAACCAACAGATCAAAGCCCATGAATTCGTTGTCAGACCGACCTGGGAGAAATCTGGGTTGCCCAAAAATCTCCCGGACAATGCCGGTCAACGTGGTTTGACCACGAATAATATGAGATCTATTCATGTTCTGACCTTGCTACCAGTTCCAATTTAAAGACCTCACATCATACAACAAGATCAAAGCTTAAAACAACAGAAACGCATAACATACAAGGATTTATAGGGTCTGACATTCGTTGTTAGACCTTAAAAAAAAATTCCAGATTTTCTTAAAACTCAAATTTGAAGACTTAGATGATATGGATCTATATAATACCAACCCAGATCATCATAATAGACTATATCTAACATGCTTAACACAAAAACAACAACATCTAACAATATATTATTGGACAGATTTCATGGCTAGGGTTTTATACCTTTAAGCTTTGATTTATTGAATCTGATCTTGTGATTTGTTAATGGATTTCGTGGGGCTAGTTTTAGGGACTAAAATGCTTATAAATTTCAGAGGTTTTGAGTGGAGAGGAAGTTTTTGAGTGCTTGAACAAAAATAGTCTAGCAAATGACTTTTCTCTCTCTCTCTATATATATATATTGAAGTCTTGCATTTGTGGGATTTAGCTATTATCCCCTATACATGTGTTATCCCTTGGATAAAAGAATACACCTTATCTCTTTAATTAGCCTAATAATGTGATTAAGGGTGATTAATAGACTTGCAACCAATGGAAGCTTGACACCTATGTACTTGATGTAAGAGTTGCTCTTTAAGGAAGCTTGGTTAGCTTAATTTGTTGCCTTAAAAGGCCTATTGTGGCCAGCCATATAAATATCCACTAATTCCTTCATTTAGCCTTTATTTTAATGCATAAATTAGATAAATCAAAGGTTTAAAATACCCTTAATTATGTGGGCTAAGTTTGGGCTTTGAATTTTGGTTTCTTTTGGGCTTCTCCCATAATTGTTTTGGGCCATGTAATAATCATAGTCTAAAAATTTTAATATATGTTACCCAAATTATTTATTTAGGGTTTAAAATAAAAATATAATTAGTTTGCAAATTTATAATTAGGGTTTTCTTAATTTGATTAGGGTTCTAATCATACATGAACATTAGGGCTTATTATATAATAATTATAATTATCCCTGCTAATTTAGCAATTAAGGTTTATAATTTTGGTAATTAGGGTTACCAAATCACAATTAGGGTTTATAATTAATAACTACAATTTCAAGAAATTAATATATCTAAATGCTACTAGGGTTGACCTAGTTAATCGTAAAATCATACAACACAGTTATATAATAGTCTTGAACTCATAATTGAGTTTCAAATTAGGGTTTCTATAGTAAAACTAGGGTTTGACATAATAAACCATAACTGACCAATAATTGTCAGTCCACATACATACAGTATATATTTATAGCACTAAAAAATCAAAATATAAATAATATTATATTATTATTCTCATTCCTTGATCAAAATTCAAAAATTAGGGTTTGGATTCCATATCTGATTTATCTGCCATACTTAACATTATTAATTAAGTTAAGATAATTAACTTAATAATCTGAACAAAATTCATATAATAAAATAATTATTATAATAATTCTAAAAATCATTTCATATATTATATAAATAATACATGATTATATTTTCATGGAAAATGGGTAATAAAACATTTCTACTATACAAATTAATTATTGTAAGAATATAATTTATAATGACCAATAATTCTAAAATAAAATTATTTAAAATCATTCATGTACTAAATATATCACAAAAATACATACACACATTATCTTGGCACATATTCCCCATAAATAAAAAAAAATTTATACGCAAAATTTCTAATTTATTTATATAAAAAATATCGGGTTGTTACAATAATACCTAATTATCGGGGACACAGTTCGTGGTCTTAAGACCCTCAGATATTTAACTCGAACTTGTTTTTTATTTTTTATTCGTAGAACAAGTTCACCATTGTTCAGCATTCGTTGTTCACTCTCATGTTATTATTGTTACTCTCCATAATAGTGAGCAATTGTTTGCTCACTCTTGCATTTAACACTGCAAGCTAAAGTTGAGAAAGTCAATGAGCCATCTACTAGCAAATGAAAGGGCAAGAAGTCCAAGTGTTGAAGATTTATGTGAATGTCTTTTGATAAATTATGTTATAAGACTTATTTTATTTTGTGATATATTTCGCAGAATTATGTAATAATTTAAGGTTAGATTACCTGGGATTGTTTTATGATGATGTAACCCTTTAATGGGGAAGATTATTGTTTAAGTTATTTATATTATGTCTTTATCCTTTATGATGGGTTGTTAGATGTAATAGTTTTTTATAGTGAGCACCAAATCCTATGGGAATGGAGTACCCAGATTTGGAGGTGTCACAGGTTGGTATCAAAGCTTTAGATTATGAACCTTAGGTGGGGATGAAAGTAGTATGCACACAAGCCAATCATGTTTGATGATAAAGCATATACTTTGTAACAATCTTATTCATTTATTAATAAAAAGTATTAATTTATTAAAGGCTTTTAATTATCTACATGATGTTGTTTTATAATATGTGATAAACCCATAGTTTTAAGCAATGCTTTTAGAATAATGATGATGATCATTCTAATGAGATCTAAATTCTTAGAAAGCTTAAAACTAAAATAGTTCCCAATCATTGGATTACTAAATTGGGGATTAGTGAATCCGGATAGATTGGTACATACGTTGTTTGCTCATTGGATGAGGATGATTGATCTCATGATCATTTGTGTGGAGACACTAAAGCAAGTATGTATGTGCTTATTAGAGAATAAGTTCACCGAACGCGTGGCTCGCTAAGGAATACCTAATGGAGTTTTACTTGCTTTCGTCAATAGAAATTCTGTAGTGATAGTAGTACAAGTGATCCTTGGACTTGAGATCATCATAGTATCTTGTGTATGATGAGTTATACTTTGACTTATTCCTTAAGACCCTTAGGGTATATCAAAGGGTATGCTTGGGTATAATAAGTCAGACGTGGAGATAATGTATGATCAATAAAGAATCTACCACATCTATTAAAAGAAGAGAAATGTCCTATGTGATTCGATAAATGACAACCCAAGTAGTCCTTGGTTAAGGAGTAATGAAATTAGAAAGGAGTTTCTAATTTGCATTATTAGGAGTTGTGCATTTAAGGATCGAAATACATATAATTAAATAAAATAAGACTTGACAGTAATTCCATGTCTTATATTTAATTGGGACATTGTATGGTGGAAGGATTGAATTGTACGGTAACTATTTACTCAAAGGTTCTTTAATGATTAATGTTGATATACTACGGATGAGGAATAACTTATCAATGCTACAATCAGAAAAGATAAAGTTGTCTAAACATTCCTCCATGAATGGTTTGGGAAGAGTATCTTAATTGGGGATAAAATCTATATAGATAGATACAAGAGGATGCTCGACTTAACCCAAGGAACGTATATTCATTTGATGCTAAAGTCGTTTAGCATGGCAAACTCCAAGAGATGTCTCATGTCGATGAGCTATGGAGTGTATCTCTTAATAGTCCCCACAGACTCTAAAAGAGAGGTCGCATGAGTTACAATCATGTATGCAATGAAATGTACGAGACCTGATGTTGATCAGTCATATTATGGAGAAGTTCACTATGAGTCTGTGAAAAACATCTTAAAGTGCTTGACCGGCACTAAGGATGTGATCATATTCATGGTGGGTCTTAATTAAAACTAGAGGGCTTAATGCACTCAAGTTTTTCGTATGAGACTAAGACGACAGTAAAAATCCACTTTAAGGTAAAGGGTTACCTCAGCATTGGTGCGTTGAATTGGAAAGGTTTCAAACAAAGAAAGAGTTTTTGGTTTAGTGATAAAGATAAAGTATATAGCTATAAATGAAGCTGCAAGTTGATTGTTTGGATTAAAAGTTCATTACAGAACTAGGAATAGTTCCTAAGTCTCATCTTGGATCTAAACATGTGTTGTGGCACTTTAATTTGATTATTAGAATCATTGAAAGATGGGAAATCACTATAGAGATAGTGGACTCTCAAGAACAACATTACATATCCATTAACTAAAGCTTATCCAACAGCAGAATAATCGTCACCTAGAGAAGAAGAGTATGGGATACCATGACGATTGGCTTTAGTGCAAGTGGGAGATTGAAAGTAGTATGCACACAAGCCAATCATGTTTGATGATAAAGCATATACTTTGTAACAATCTTATTCATTTATTAATAAAAAGTATTAATTTATTAAAGGCTTTTAATTATCTACATGATGCTGTTTTATAATATGTGATAAACCCATAGTTTTAAGCAATGCTTTTAGAATAATGATGATGATCAATCTAATGAGATCTAAATTCTTAGAAAGCTTAAAACTAAAATAGTTCCCAATCATTGGATTACTAAATTGGGGATTAGTGAATCCGGATAGATTGGTACATACGTTCCTTGCTCATTGGATGAGGATGATTGATCTCATGATCATTTGTGTGGAGACACTAAAGCAAGTATGTATGTGCTTATTATAGAATAAGTTCATTGAACGTGGCTCGCTAAGGAATACCTAATGGAGTTTTACTTGCCTGTCAATAGGAATTCCTATAGTGATAGTAGTACAAGTAGTCCTTGGACTTGAGATCATCATAGTATCTTGTGTATGATGAGTTATACTTTGACTTATTCCTTAAGACCCTTAGGGTATATCAAAGGGTATGCTTGGGTATAATAAGTTATACATGGAGATAATGTATGATCAATAAAGAATCTACCACTTCTATTAAAAGATGAGAAATGTCCTATGTGATTCGATAAATGACAACCTAGTAGTCCTTGGCCAAGGCAGAATGAAATTAAAAAGGAGTTTCTAATTTGCATTATTGGGAGTTGTGCATTTAAGGATCAAAATACATATAATTAAATAAAATAAGACTTGTGAAAGAATTCCATGTCTTATATTTAATTGGGACATTGTATGGTGGAAGGATTGAATTGTGCAGAACTATTTACTCAAAGGTTCTTTGATGATTAATGTTGAAATCTATATTATCCGGAAAGTCGTTGATCGCTAGTAGGAGGCTTATCCCTATCAGTAGAATAAATATTATTTATTTAAATAAATTAATTGTTTAATTTATTTATTTAAATAAGATTAGAATTGTTCTAATTGATTTATTCACAATTAGGTTTAATATGGAGAACCTAAAGGGTCACTCCATAAAAGGAAGAATAATTATTTAAGAAGTTAATGGCATAATCGTAATAATATGTTAAGTATATTTAATTTAATCTATGGTGATAGAATAAATTAAATAGCTTAATATTTATTATTTAATATTTTAGAAATATTAAATATAAATTAATAAGAGGAGTCTTATTAATATTATTACAATTATTATTATTTTAATTTCTAAAAGAGTTTAGGAATTAATTTAATATAAGTACTCTCATTTATTCCTAATAGGATTAGGAGGAAAATTAATTAAAGGAGTTTAATTAATTATCCCTAATAAGATTAGGGAGCCCATTTAATTAAAAGAGTTTAATTAAAAATACCTTATTTTAATAGGTTACTTGATATCTTTATAAGATGAGTCTTATATCGATATTAGATATATGCAATTCCAATAGTTGGAGAGTACGCCTTTTCTATAGAGATAGAAAAACTAGGGTTTAGCCAACCACCCATCTTCTTGAATCCTTCTTCTTCCTTGGTGGATCACCTCTAGAGGCCAAACACTTGGGTGACTAACGTTGATCAAAGGAAGGAACCAAACCCGGTGAATTCAAGTTGAACGCGAAAGGATTTGGAGGTGAACTTGTACCTGAGGAAGCTCGATCTTCAAGGGTATGATTTTATTCTTTATCTTTTCGTTTAATTAATAATTGTGCATAAAGGGTGATCCGGGTATATGGTTTGTAAAATTTTAAACTCTGATTTTTACACGTTTCCGCTTATTTTTGCAATTTGATTGCGTTCTTGAATATTACAAACCTAACAGGGGAAACCTTAGAAAGTAACCTTTAAGGAGACAGAAAACATAGTGGTATCCAACTCTTATCGAGTTTTAAGGAATGGATTAAGGTATCCATTAAGGCTAAACAATAAAAGACATTATGTGTTATGTGTTAATAACTTATGTGCTCGCGAGTATCGAAGAATGTTAAATAAAACTTAAAATATTTTGTTGTCAGGATGTCTAATGATGGAGGATCCAGTCCATCTAGGGAAGTAATACCTCAGGTACCTAGACATGATGAACCCCAGGATATTTACGTAGTGCAAGAACAGTTGATCCAGGAGGTTTAGCCAGTGATCGATCCTGAGGAGGATAGTTCTGAGGAGATAGAGTAGGATGATGAGGAAGAGGATCCCGTGGAGTTTCCACCAAACACCGTATCAGTCGAGATGTATGATGCCCTTTACAACCGTGACGTAGAATTATAGGACAAGGTTGAGGAGCTGAAGGAGTTGGTTGAGATGCATCACGCTACGATAGAGCAGAAAGATGCGGAGATTCAGGAACTTGACTCACGCCTTGGAAACACAGAGTGGGACCTAGTTCATACAAAGGGTCAGCATGAAGATCTGTTGCTGGTGAATAAGAAGATGAAGACTGATGGGGAGAAGTTAAAAGATGACTTGAAAGAGGAATCAGTTAAGCGTGCAAGAGAAGAGGACGCTTGGATGAAGGCGACTCAACGTGCAGACCGTGCTGAGGCATGTGCTGTTTTATAAAAGAGTTCCGTGAATCATGTGCTGTTTTGTGTTTTGATTAATTGTTAAGGAAGTTGCACGAATTTCCATGATTCACCATCTTGAATTCTTAAGTCACGGTTTGTTATGTTAAACATATATTATAAATATATGTTACGGTTTATTATATTTGTTATGTTACACTTATGTTATTATATATATATAATAGTTATATATACATATAATAGATGGGATTAACGTAATATATATATATATATATACTTACTCGTGGGAGAAGAAAGGAGACTTGGGTGATTTTTAGTTATAATACATATATAATTAATTGTTATTATATATTTATATATATTAACTGTTATTATTATATATATATAATATTCTTAATTATTTTATAATTAAAATAAAATATTTATTTTAATTTTAAAATAAAAAACTTTATTTTAATCTTAAAATAAAAGAGTTTATTTTAATTTTAAAATTAAATTTCATGTTAACTAATTAGAGTTGGAATTAGATTCCATAATAACTAATTGGAGTTGAAATTGGATTCTATTTTTCCTTAAATAAAGGAGTTTATTTTGATATGAAATTAGATTTCATATTATTCAAAATAAAAGGTTTATTTATGAATAGGAAAAAGAATCAGTCTTTCCTTAAATAAAGGAGTTTATTTAGATATGAAATAAGATTTCATATTATTCAAAATAAAGGAGTTTATTTGTGAATAGGAAAGATAATCCGTGTTTCCTTTAATAATTTTTTTTTATATATGGAATTGGATTCCATAATTAATTAAAATAAAGGAGTTTATTTTGATTAAAATTTTGATTAAAATAAAATAGTTTAGTTTATTCAAAATTGGATAAATTAAAATAAAATAATTTTATTTTGATTTAAATTTGGATTAAAATAAAGGAGTTTATTTTGATTCAAAAAAAATTAGATTTTATACCAACTAAATTTGCCCATTAAATGATATCAATATATATATTAAATATTTATTATTTATAAGATGAATGTTATTTATTGATACATATGGTGATGTGTATGATAATAAATGAGATTGATTATGGACAATTGACCAATGTGATTGGATTTTATTTTAGTTGGATGCATGAATGTATGGGTTTATTAAATGGGGTCTCTGTACTGCCTTCTCTAATTTTTTCGAATGTAAATTCTATCTCCTCCTATGTACTTCCCTCGATCACGATCAAGGTTTCTATTTATTTTAAATAGTTTTGTAATAGGAATAGTTAGAATTAATTTTGAAAAATTGGAGATCAAAAAGAGCAAGGCGCTTGAAGACCCATTTGTAATAGAGCCCGGGTTTAAATGTAATAGTTATATTTAAATATTAATTCTTGCACCCCTAGGGTTTGACCTTTTGGTTCACATGGTGGCTCTAGTGAACCAAACTAGAATAAAAGTTCATAATCAATCCGGGTAGAATATAGTATTCTATATGTGCATGCTTATACTATATATATTATATATTATGCAAACATGCTTTATGTTCATTAATATGATGCGTAATTTTATATATATATGCATATGCGCGCTTAAACAAGATGAGACAAATTAATAACAAACCCCTCAAATTTTTATATTAAGTCCTAAGCGTTCAAAGATATTTGGAATATCGAACGTCGTCTTCTAGCATGATAAAATTAATAGAGTATTAAATATTTAATATGAGTTTGTTGTATCACCACAAGGCAAGTATTAAGTATTTAAGATGTTAATTTATCACATTTGATGCTTATAAAGAAAATTGAACAATATTATTTTGTTGTGTCACCACAAGGATGATATTTTTCTTTTTTGAATATATGGAGTGCTAGGTCGGACTTAACTTGGATAATTTTGATTCGGATGTGCCACCACTTGATCAAAATAATCTAAGAGGCAAAAGAAAAGGAGTTGCATAGTTGATGTAATTGACAAAAGTTGTCTACCTATTTATTTATATATAGTTTGTTGTGTCACCACAAGGCTATATACATTTGAAATGGAATCCTTATTCTCACTAGTAAATCTTTAATTAGAATTTTTAACTAACTATATAAGTGAGGGTAATATAGTTTGAAGAAAATAGTGGGAGATACCAATTTAAAACAAGACCTAATTTATTTTGGTAATTAATAAAAGAATGTATGTTAAAATGTTGTTAATTACATATTCATTTACAGATTTTTACAATGTCTAAATTACTATCATCATGAAACATATTAGATGTTATTTAACCGGATCAGTATTAAAGCGGATTGGTTAAGGAATTGAGAATAGTTCTCATGGTGAAAAGCTATCTTATGTCCTTAATATCGCCTATCCCCGCAATGGTTGCGCATAATGCCTCCGAGGAAGAGATTGCTACTTTTAGAAAGTGGCAAGATGATGCACAGATTGGCTCAATGCATCATGCTCGCATCCATGAGTAACGAGCTTCAAAGATCAAGATGAAACTATGGATGCTCCTACTATATTCCCGCACATCAAGTAGTTGATGGTGAGGAAAGTAGGACCGATAGATATCGAGATATCTAAGGAGCTCTTCCGATCTAGAATGGCCAATGGCACTATAGTATGCATAAAAAGTTCTTAACATAATCAATTTGATTGATCAATTAGGACAACTAGTTTTGTCATGGATGGAGAGTTGAGCCAAGATTTGATCTTGCACTCACTCCCGGACTCCTTTCACAATTGTTGTGAATTTTTCATATAAACAAGCTAGATATCAGCTTCGTTGATTTGCTTAACATGTTGAAAAATGATGAGAGTCACTTTCCAACCAAGAAAGACCATGTCTTACTGGTAGGGGCCAAAGGATCTTCTGAAAAGAAGAACGATTCAAAGAAGGTATATAGAAAGGCAAAACAAAGGATAATAAGAACAAAACTGATACGGATAGCAAAGGAGTTTGCTTCCACTGCAATAAGCCTGGACACTGGAAAGAAACTGCGAGAAACATCTTGCAGAGGCTAACCAAAGAAGCTTAGTGAAGTTTCGGTTATAATACAGTTTTTGTTCATGATTGAAATAAATTTTTCTTTAAGTCAAGGTTCTACTTGGGTATTGGATACCGACTTTGGTTATCATAAATATAGATTTATGAAGGGACCAAGAAGAAGTAGAAAGCTAAACAAATATAAGTAATCCTATGTGCGGGAAATGTAGCAATGGTTGCCATATTATACATAGAAACTTATAGTTTAGCAATGCCTACGGGCAAATCTATTAAGTCAATAAGTTGTTATTGTATTCCAGTTCTTGTTAAAAATATTGTTTCCATTTTATTGTTGGACAATGAAATCTTTGGTATTATAATTAAGAACAATTGTTGTTCTATTTATAATAATAATGTTTTTGTATAGACCCGAATATCACTTAATGGATTTTGTATACTTGACTTATGTAAAAATTATTTTGCAAATTGAACAAACTAGTATAAGAAAAAGGAGATGATTATTCAAAGAGTTGAATGTGTGTATTTGTCGAATACAATTGTGAATTATTTGAAAGGTTCAAAGAATTGTAAATGAAACAAATTGGCAAAATATTAAGATTCTTTGATTAGATCAAGGAATAAATACTTGTGCAATAAGTTTCTAGATCATCTCAAATGGTTTTCTCATAATGGACACATCCCGACACGCAATAATTGATTGATGTATCTGAATGAAAATTGTACTTTGTTGGACATGGTGCGGTCCATAATGATTTTACCGACATTCCAAAGATCCTTCGGGATAATGTCCTAGAAATGGTCGCATATCTCTACGAAAATGGTAACCTCAAAATCCTACCCCAAGACTCCATAAAAGTTATGGACAGGGAGGATTCCTAATCTTAAGAATGTTAAGATAAGGGGATGTCCAACTTATGTGAAAAGGTTTCAAAGGATAAGCTTGGGACAAGATTTGACAAGTGTCGATTTGTGGGACATCCTAAAGTAAGTTTAGGGTATATGTTCTATAATTCTACTTAGCAAAAGGCGTTTGTTGTAAAACACGCTGCCTTCTAAGATAAAGGTGTTTATCATTGAAGGGGCTAGTGGGAGGATAATAGATCTTGAAGAGTTCAAGAACCACAAAATACTATAAGTCAAATAAGAGGAACTCGTAGATGTACCTATTATACCCACAATCGAATCATAAACCGAATAGTACCAAAGATAACTAGGAGGTATGGATTCATCACGGATGATGATGATGAGGTACACATCATAGAAGATGATGATCCAGTGTTACATTCGATGAGGTAAGACTTCTAGTGTGTACAAAAGGGTTAGTGGGAGCGTCGTGAAATTTGTAGTATTATATGTTGATATACTATGGATGAGGAATAACTTATCAATGCTACAATCAGAAAAGATAAAGTTGTCTAAACATTCCTCCATGAATGGTTTGGGAAGAGTATCTTAATTGGGGATAAAATCTATATAGATAGATACAAGAGGATGCTCGACTTAACCCAAGGAACGTATATTCATTTGATGCTAAAGTCGTTTAGCATGGCAAACTCCAAGAGATATCTCATGTCGATGAGCTATGGAGTGTATCTCTCTTAATAGTCCCCAAAGACTCCTGAAAAGAGAGGTCGCATGAGTGACATGTTAGGTTTGTAATATTCATAACGCAATCTAATTGCATAAAAAGTGCGAAAGCGTGTAAAAATCAGAGTTTAAAAAAAATTTACAAACCATATACCCGGATCACCCTTTATGCACAATTATTAATTAAACGAAAAGATAAAGAATAAATCATACCCTTGAAGATCGAGCTTCCTCAAAGTACAAGTTCACCTCCAAATCCTTTCGCTCAATCTTGAATCCACCGGGTTTGGTTCCTTCCTTTCGATCAACGTTAGCCACCCAAATGTTTGGCCTCTAGAGGTGATCCACCAAGGAAGAAGAAAATTCAAGAAGATGGGTATTTGGCTAACCCTAGTTTTCTATCTCTATAGAAAAGGCATACTCCCAACAACTTGGAATTATTACGTACTTTGTTAAAGTCAACAACCCATACCACCCATAATAAGACTCCTCTTATTAATAGATGTGGACAACCCACCTTAACAATTAAGGAATTGGGTTTTAATTAATTAATTAAATTCTTTTAATTAATTAAGCTCCCTAATCTTATTAGGGATAATTAATTAAACTCCTTTAACTAATTTTCCTTCCTAATCCAATTAGGAATAAATGAGAGTACTTATATTAAATTAATTCCTAAACTCTTTTAGAAATTAAAATAATAATAATTGTAATAATATTAATAAGACTCCTCTTATTAATTTATATTTAATATTTCTAAAATATTAAATAATAATATTAAGCTATTTAATTTATTCTATCACTATAGATTAAATTAAATATACTTAACATATTATTAAGATTATGTCATTAACTTCTTAAATAATTATTCTTCCTTTTATGGTGTGACCCTTTAGGTTCTCCATATTAAACCTAGGTTGTGAATAAATCAATTAGAACAATTCTAATCTTATTTAAATAAATAAATTAAACAATTAATTTATTTAAATAAATAATATTTATTCTACAATAGGGATAAGCCTCCCTAGCGATCAACGACTTTCCAGATAATATAGATTTCAACATTAATCATTAAAGAACCTTTGAGTAAATAGTTACCGCATAATTCAATCCTTCCACCATACAATGTCCCAATTAAATATAAGACATGGAATTCTTGTCAAGTCTTATTTTATTTAATTATATGTATTTCGACTCTTAAATGCACAACTCAAATAATGCAAATTAGAAACTCCTTTCTAATTTCATTATGCCGCCAAGGACTCTTTGGGTTGTCATTTATCGAATCACATAGGACATTTCTCTTCTTTATTAGAAGTGGTAGATTCTTTATTGATCATACATTATCTCCATGTACAACTTATTATACCCAAGCATACCCTTTGATATACCCTAAGGGTCTTAAGGAATAAGTCAAAGTATAACTCATCATACACAAGATACTATGATGATCTCAAGTCCAAGGATTACTTGTACTACTATTACTACAGGAATTCCTATTGACAGGCAAATAAAACTCCATTAGGTATTCCTTAGCGAGTCACGTTCAGTGAACTTATTCTCTAATAAGCACCTACATACTTGCTTTAGTGTCTCCACACAAATGATCATGAGATCAATCATCCTCATCCAATGAGCAAACAACGTATGTACCAATCTATCCGGATTCACTAATCCCCAATTTAGTAATCCAATGATTGGGAACTATTTTAGTTTTAAGCTTTCTAAGAATTTAGATCTCATTAGAATGATCATCATCATTATTCTAAAAGCATTGCTTAAAACTATGGGTTTATCACATATTATAAAAACAAAGATCATGTAGATAATTAAAAGCCTTTAATAAATTAATACTTTTTATTAATAAATGAATAAGATTGTTACAAAGTATATGCTTTATCATCAAACATGATTGGCTTTTGTGTGCATACTACTTTCATGACAATCATGTATGCAATGAAATGTACGAGACCGATGTTGATCACCATATTATGGAGAAGTTCACTATGAGTCCTGTGAAAACATCTTAAAGTGCTTCGACCCAAGACTAAGGATGTGATCATATTCATGGTGGGTCTTAATTAAAACTAGAGGCTTAACAGACTCAAGTTTTTCAGATAGACCAAGACGATAGAAAAATCCACTTTAAGGTAAAGGGTTACCTTGAACAGTGGTGAAGTAGTGCAGTGAATTGGAAAGGTTCCAAACAGCAAAGAGTTGCCGATTTAGTGATAAAGACAAAGTATATAGCTATAAATGAAGTCGCAAGTTGATTGTTTGGATTAAAAGTTCATTACAGAACTAGGAATAGTTCCTAAGTCTCATCTTGGATCTAAACATGTGTTGTGGCACTTTCATTTGATTATTTGAATCATTGAAAGATGGGAAATCACTATAGAGATAGTGGACTCTCAAGAACAACATTACATATCCATTAACTAAAGCTTATCCAATGCCAGGATAATCGCCACTTAGAGAAGAAGAGTATGAGATACCATGACGATTGGCTTTAGTGCAAGTGGGAGATTGAAAGTAGTATGCACACAAGCCAATCATGTTTGATGATAAAGCATATACTTTATAACAATCTTATTCATTTATTAATAAAAAGTATTAATTTATTAAATGCTTTTAATTATCTACATGATGTTGTTTTATAATATGTGATAAACCCATAGTTTTAAGCAATGCTTTTAGAATAATGATGATGATCATTCTAATGAGATCTAAATTCTTAGAAAGCTTAAAACTAAAATAGTTCCCAATCATTGGATTACTAAATTGGGGATTAGTGAATCCGGATAGATTGGTACATACGTTCCTTGCTCATTGGATGAGGATGATTGATCTCATGATCATTTGTGTGGAGACACTAAAGCAAGTATGTATGTTCTTATTAGAGAATAAGTTCATTGAACGTGGCTCGCTAAGGAATACCTAATGGAGTTTTACTTGCTCGTCAATAGGAATTCTCAGTAGTGATAGTAGTACAAGTGATCCTTGGACTTGAGATCATCATAGTATCTTGTGTATGATGAGTTATACTTTAACTTATTCCTTAAGACCCTTAGGGTATATCAAAGGGTATGCTTGGGTATAATAAGTTGTACATGGAGATAATGTATGATCAATAAAGAATCTACCACTTTATTAAAAGAAGAGAAATGTCCTATGTGATTCGATAAATGACAACCCAAAGAGTCCTTGGTTTAAGGCGTAATGAAATTAGAAAGGAGTTTCTAATTTGCATTATTTGGAGTTGTGCATTTAAGGATCGAAATACATATAATTAAATAAAATAAGACTTCGACGATAATTCCATGCCTTATATTTAATTGGGACATCAGTATGGTGGAAGGATTGAATTGTATGCAGAACTATTTACTCAAAGGTTCTTTAATGATTAATGTTGAAATCTATATTATCCGGAAAGTCGTTGATCGCTAGGGGGAGGCTTATCCCTATTGTAGAATAAATATTATTTATTTAAATAAATTAATTGTTTAATTTATTTATTTAAATAAGATTAGAATTGTTCTAATTGATTTATTCACAACCTAGGTTTAATATGGAGAACCTAAAGGGTCACACCATAAAAGGAAGAATAATTATTTAAGAAGTTAATGGCATAATCGTAATAATATGTTAAGTATATTTAATTTAATCTATGGTGATAGAATAAATTAAATAGCTTAATATTTATTATTTAATATTTTAGAAATATTAAATATAAATTAATAAGAGGAGTCTTATTAATATTATTACAATTATTATTATTTTAATTTCTAAAAGGGTTTAGGAATTAATTTAATATAAGTACTCTCATTTATTCCTAATAGGATTAGGAGGGAAAATTAATTAAAGGAGTTTAATTAATTATCCCTAATAAGATTAGGGAGCCCATTTAATTAAAAGAGTTTAATTAAAAATACCTTATTTTAATTGGGTTACTTGATATCTTTATAAGATGAGTCTTATATCAGATATTAGATATACGCAATTCCAATAGTTGGAGAGTACGCTCCTTTTCTATAGAGATAGAAAACTAGGGTTTAGCCAACCACCCATCTTCTTGAATCCTTCTTCTTCCTTGGTGGATCACCTCTAGAGGCCAAACACTTGGGTGGCTAACGTTGATCAAAGGAAGGAACCAAACCCGGTGAATTCAAGTTGAACGCGAAAGGATTTGGAGGTGAACTTGTACCTGAGGAAGCTCGATCTTCAAGGGTATGATTTTATTCTTTATCTTTTCGTTTAATTAATAATTGTGCATAAAGGGTGATCCGGGTATATGGTTTGTAAAATTTTAAACTCTGATTTTTATACGTTTCCGCTTATTTTTGCAATTTGATTGCGTTCTTGAATATTACAAACCTAATAGGGGAAACCTTAGAAAGTAACCTTTAAGGAGACAGAAAACATAGTGGTATCCAACTCTTATCGAGTTTTAAGGAATGGATTAAGGTATCCATTAAGGCTAAACAATAAAAGACATTATGTGTGTTGTGTTAATAACTTATGTGCTCATGAGTATCAAGAATGTTAAATAAAACTTAAAATATTTTGTTGTCGGGATGTCTAATGATGGAGGATCCAGTCCATCTA
Organism: Panax quinquefolius; assembly: GCA_020205615.1. NCBI lineage: Eukaryota > Viridiplantae > Streptophyta > Magnoliopsida > Apiales > Araliaceae > Panax > Panax quinquefolius. The sequence goes on from CM035156.1 coordinate 135,008,375, forward strand.
GGGAAGTAATACCTCGTGTACCTAGACATGATGAACCCCAGGATATTTACGTAGTGCAAGAACAGTTGATCCAGGAGGTTTAGCCAGTGATCGATCCTGAGGAGGATAGTTCTGAGGAGATAGAGTAGGATGATGAGGAAGAGGATCCCGTGGAGTTTCCACCAAACACCGTATCAGTCGAGATGTATGATGCCCTTTACAACCGTGACGTAGAATTATAGGACAAGGTTGAGGAGCTGAAGGAGTTGGTTGAGATGCATCACGCTACGATAGAGCAGAAAGATGCGGAGATTCAGGAACTTGACTCACGCCTTGGAAACACAGAGTGGGACCTAGTTCATTCAAAGGGTCAGCATGAAGATCTGTTGGTGGTGAATAAGAAGATGAAGACTGATGGGGAGAAGTTAAAAGATGACTTGAAAGAGGAATCAGTTAAGCGTGCAAGAGCAGAGGACGCTTGGATGAAGGCGACTCAACGTGCAGACCGTGCTGAGGCTAAAGTACAAATTAATAAGGTCAAGATGAATGAGATGGATTACGCCTTTAATTCTGCGATTGATAAAGCCTATGATTGAGTCTTTTATTACCCACCTCAATTTGAAGATTCGTCGTGGTTCGTGATGGATCGTAGGACGGCGTATTATATCATGGAGGAAGAGCGTAGAGAAGCCTCTCGACATCTTAATATTCCCAGATAGAAAGAATAAGGATAATAATGATATGTTGTTAACTATATGAATGAATAAAATGTAAATCCCTTATTTTGAGATGAATAAAGGGGTAGTATGAATATGTAATCCTGAAACTTGTCTAGTTCAGGAAAGTGGATGTTAATAGCGGTTATGTTATCTTTGTTTTGTTTTAAAAATGTTATGGATGAATAAAAATATCAGAGTTTATTTGAAACTTTAATCTTAGAATGTTTAAGTTGAACTTCAAATACTCAAGAAGTTGAGTAATGAACTAATAAGCGTATATTTTAACAGAAAATGCCTCCTAGAAGAAGATAACCATGTCAACAACCACCTCTTGAGGAGTCTACTAATAATAATAATGAGGCCAATGCTAACTCGGTTCAGCAGTTGGTAACCTTGTTAACGGGAGTACTTGCGAATCAACAGCAAGCTCAAGTCACGACCTTCAAGGAATTCAAAGAGGTCGGAATGCCAGAGTTTCAAGGGTCTATGAATTCAGTTGAAGCCCAAACCTGGATCATGGAAATGGAGAAGGTGTTTGATGTTGCTAGAGTTAACGAAGATCAGAAGACTGCGTTCGCAACGTTCACGCTGAAGTCTGAAGCTAGCTACTGGTGGTAGGCAAATAAGGTTTGTGGGGGACAAGGAGTGATAGCGTGAGATATATTTAAGGAGATGTTTTTCGAAATGTACTTTCCACCGAGTTCTTAGAATCAGTTGGAGGTGAAATTTCTGGAGCTGAAACAAGGAACCATGATGGTGCTAGAATATGCTGCAAAGTTTAAAAATTTAGCAAGGTTTGCCACTTATCAAGTCAATATTGACGAACGTAAGGCAAGAAAGTTCGAACAAGGATTGAAGCCCTAGCTTTATAGCAAGGTTTCAATGTTCTAGCTAAATACATTTGTGGCTGTACTGGAAAAGGAAATTAAGAACAAGTACAATGAAAATAAAGTTGGTGAAAGTAACGTTGGAAGTAACAATCAGAAGAGGAATTGGAGCGAGAATTCGACTGCGGAAGGACAACAAGGAAGTTAGTAGAAGAAAAAGTTTGAAGCTTGTGCGACGTACGGGAAGAACCACAGTGGGGTGTGTTTGAAGGGAAAGCGGGTGTGTTTCAACTGTGGTCAGGAGGGACACATTGCACCGAACTATTTTAGCCTAAAGAAAGGAGCCTGTTTTACCTGCGATTCGAAGGATCACATGGCTCGTGATTGCTCTATGAAGCCAGCGGGAAGTGCAAGTGGAGGAAAAGGAAACAACAATAATGGTGGTGCATTGACTATCACTGGACCAATATAGTCAAGCCGACCTTCTACGAGAACTTTCAATATGACCGTGCAGAATGCTGTACAATCTAAGGATGTGATGTCAGGTATCATTCCGATTAATGGTATTAATGCTTATGTGCTATTTGATTTAGTGCTACTTGTTCATTTATATCAGATGAATTTGCTCAAAATTTAGATTTACCTCAGGAAGAATTAGATTATCCTTTGAGCATAGAGATTGCGAATAGGGAAGTGATTCCTGTTAGATTTATATATAGGAATTGTAGAGTGGTTATAAAGGATCACCAGATGATGGTTGATTTGATACCAATTAGACTTGGTGAGTTTGATGTTATACTGGGAATGGATTCATTATTCAATTATGGAGCAGTAATTGATTGCCAAAGGAAATGTGTTAATCTTATGACTCTCTCAAAGGTTGTGTTCTATGGCAGCAAGTCACCTCGACAAGCAAGTTGTCTAACGATGATGCAAGCCAAGAAGTTGTTGAGACAAGGATGTGTAGGATACTTAGCCTACATAGTCGATACACAGAAGAAGAGTGCGAAGTTAGAAGAGATATCGATCATAAGAGATTTTGCAGACGTATTTTTAGACGATTTGCCAGGTCTTCTGCCGGATCGACAAATTGAGTTTATGATTGACTTACTACCAGGAACGACCCCGATATCTAAGGCACTATACAGAATGGCCCCGGTAGAGATGAAAGAGTTGATGGTGCAATTGCAAGAGTTGCTCGATAAGAAGTATATTCAGTCGAGTGTATCGCCATGGGGAGCACTGGTGTTGTTTGTTAAGAAGAAATATGGATCGATGTGGTTATGCATTGATTATCAAGAATTGAATAAGGTCACGATTAAAAATAAGTATCCATTACCTAGAATCGAACTTGTTCGATCAACTGAAAGGGGCGAGATATTTCTCAAAGATAGATTTGAGGAGTGGTTATCATCAGTTGAAGATGAGGCCAGAAGATGTACCAAAGATGACATTCAGAACTCGGTATGGTCATTATGAGTTTCTGGTCATGTCATTTGGTTTAACCAATGCACCAGCAACGTTCATAGATTTGATGAACAAGGTGTTTAAACCATTCTTAGACAAGTTTTTGGTGGAATTTATTGATGATATATTTGTATATTCCAAAACCAAAGAGGAACATGTTGAACACTTAAGGGTGACGTTGGAGACATTGAGAAAAGAGAAGTTGTACGCTAAGTTCTCAAAATGTGAGTTTTGGTTGGAACGTGTACATTTTCTCAGGCATGTTATTGATAAGGACAGAATTTTGGTAGATCCATCAAAGGTTGAAGCTGTAATAAACTAGAATCAGCCGAAGACACCGTCACAGGTAAGGAGTTTCTTAGGATTGGCAGGTTATTATAGGCGTTTTATACAAAATTTTTCCAAAATCACAACTCCGTTGACAAATTTAGCTAGGAAGGCGGTTAAGTTTGTTTGGACGGAGAAGTGTGAGAAAGTTTTTAAGAATTATAGAAGAGGTTGAGTTCAGAACCTGTGTTGTCATTACCTGATGATAGATGGAACTTTGTGGTGTATAGTGACGCATTGCATAAAGGACTAGGCGATGTGCTTATGCAGAATGGCAGAGTTATTGCGTATGCATCACGTCAATTAAAAGATTATGAGAAAGGGTATCCGACTCATGACTTAGAGTTTGTTGCGGTGGTATTTTCCCTGATGATTTGGAGACATTATCTTTATGGAGAGAGGTGTGAGATATATACCGACCATAAAAGTTTGAAGTATCTTTACACAAAAAGACTTGAATATGAGACAAAGAAGATGGTTGGAGTTGATTAAAGACTATGACTACGAGATTTTCTATCATCCCGGAAAGGAGAATGTTGTTGCTGATGCCTTAAGTAGGAAAGGACGGGAGAAGTTAATGATGTTGACTGCTCAGGAGAAGCTAGTGACAGAAATGGCTAAGATGGATTTAGAAATTAAGTATCCGAAACAATAAAAAAAAAGTTATTCCAGATGGGAAACGGTTCAACGTTGATAGATAAGGTGAAGAATGCACAACTTCAGGATGAAGACTGTGAAAAGATAAAACAGAAAGTATCTGAAAGTGAGGAAAACAAATTTAAAATCAATTCGGAAGGGTTACTTCGATTCGAAGGGAGAATTTGGGTTCCGCCAGTACTAGAAGTTAAAGGGGAAATTCTGAGTGAAGCTCACAACTTAAGATATTCGATTCACCTTGGGAGTACAAAGATGTACCAGGATCTTAGACATCATTTTTTGTGGCCAAATATGAAAAAGGATGTGGCTGATATATGTGGCGAAATGCTTAACGTGTCAGAAAGTTAAAGCTGAGCATCAAAGGCCAAGCGGATTATTATAACTGTTGGAGATACCAAAATGGAAATGGGAGATTATCACAATGGATTTTATTATAGGTCTTCCAATGACCCAGCAAGGTTATGACGCCATTTGGGTTATTGTCGATCGACTGATGAAGTCGGTACGCTTTTTGCCAATTAAGATTAGATTTAACCTAGATCGATTGCCAATTATGATTAGATTTAACCTAGATTAGATTTGAAGATTTAATTTAATGAAATAATTGAATTAAATGAATCGTTTAATATTTAAGAAAATAAGTAAATTAAATAAAATGATGTTTTGGTTTAATTTAATAATTAAATTAGACATGTAATGATTTATTAAGTATAAAGTAGAATTATAATGGGAATTATAATTATTATTGTAAGTTATTTAAATAAATTTAAAAGTGTGACACGTGAAATCATATAATATAAATAATATAAAAATAATCTAGTCGAGGAGAATTGTGGTTAGCCAAACAAGGCCTTGTGGCCTTTGGCTTATTTTAACTGACGCCTATTGGTTTTTTAACTTATGTATACGTGAGAGAGAAGAGAGTCAGGTTTTATGTTGCGCATAATTCCAAAAGGCTAAGTTCAGAGAATGTAGAGAAGGAAGAAGGAAACACAGAGAATAGAGAGAGAGAGAGAGCTTGGTAAGGAAGAGAGAATCACAGAGAAAAAGAGAAGGGTTTGATAATCATTTTGCTAAATCAAGGTATAACTTACTCCAATTTTAACTTTTATTTTTGAAATTTCTATTGATAGTTATGTTGGATTGATACATATACATGTATATAAGGTTTATATTCTGTCAATCATCATATGTGAGTGCTATTTGATGATTAAAATACATGAAACTGGGTTTATAGTAGAAGATTTTAATAACAGTGTACGTGTTATAATCTATAAATTGATGTTGGATTGTGTTAATAGGGCAAGAAAAAAAACGTAGTTTGAATCGTGTCAATTGGTTAAGAAACGAATTCGTGGCGATTGAATTCGCTAAAAGTGTTAAAAATGAAGAAATTGGGAAAATTATGGTTTTGATTCTTCAAATTGAATATATGTAATGTTTATGTAGTTAGAATGATGTATAGCATGCTTAACTATGTTATTACAAAGTTTTAGATGTCTTTGTGAATTCTGTGGAAATTGGGTTGATTTTGGTGACATCGTGTAATGTGAGCTACTAAGCACGCAGTTTACATACATATGACTGCAATTGCAGACTTAGGTACTATAAAGCGAGAAATGGCGACTACACGCCAGTATGGTTTTCTGAAGTCGAGCACCAGAATAGCAATTTGCAGCTGCGTTAGGTGTTAAGGTTAAGGCAAAATAATTGCAATCTGGTGCGTGCCCTAAAGCCTAAGCGCTAGTTCATTTATTTGTAGGTTGTAATACAAAGACTTTATATGGCTGGCATGCATGATAAACATGTTGAATCCTAACATAAGACATCATAACAGATTATAGTATAACATAATACCAAAATATGGATATTTTAATTTATCACTTGAATAAGTTATATAATGAACAAAGGTGATGTTTTCAAATGTTAGAGATGAATGATAAAGTTTATGTTAGTTTATAATGAGATTTCAGATTTGCTAGAATGGATAACTAACATAGTTAGAAGTTAAGTTAAGGGTATGACTTAAATGGTGGGTTAAACCCATAAAGCTAATGTTGATACAACTAATTGTTTTTGCGACTTCAATGATATGTATAGGGTAATTGGCGAACATTATTATACTTGTGTGGCTTACATACAAGGCAAGTTCTTTATCCTAAACTTTTATTGAGCAAGTTCCCTAACTTCATTCTTTTATTTATGAATGCAAGTTTCATTGCTATGTTATCTTTTATGTCAAGCAAGTTTTCTATTCCTAAATTATCATTGTACAAGTTCCTAAATTCCATGTTAAAGTTGAACAAGCCTAATCTATCTTGTGTATGATTGTACAAACTCTTGTAATATAGTTCATTACACTGAGCGAGTTTCACTTTCATAATTCTTGATATTGCTATTTAAAGCATATACTGTTTAAATTCAACGATTCAAATGAGATTGTTCTAATTCTTTTGAATATAGTACATTGCATGTTATCCAAGTTTATTCAATTGTACATATCTGTTATTCGATCTTTGAATTAAATAACCTTGTTTAATTCTATATTATTGTGTTGAACCTTCAAATAGTACGCAAACCTTTATTGATTGAATTGATCTATAATTAAATAAGTGTTCTAAAATTCTAGAATCACTGATAAGCTAGTTCCAAAACTAAACTTTCTTTAGTGTAAAAATTCTAAATTCAAACTGAGACGAACAACCCTAACATAGGGGATATTGTACGTGTAATGTTTAGATGTTTGTGCACAATACATGGTACAAAGGACTGATCCCCCTAAATACGTTAAGAAGGGTCTGTATAGTCTAAATGACTATTAAGGTTGAGGTGATAATACCTAATTACCGGGGACATAGTTCGTGGTCTTAAGACCCTAAGATATTTAACTCGATCTTGTTTTCTATTTTTTATTCGTAGACTAAGTTCACTATTGTTCAACATTCGTTGTTCACTCTCATGTTATTATTGTTACTCTCTATATCAATGAGCAATTATTTTCTCACTCTTGCATTTAACACTGCAACTAAAGTTGAGAAAGTCGATGAGCCATCTACTAGCTAAGGAAAGGGCAAGATGTCCAAGTGTTGAAGATTTATGTGAATGTCTTGTGATAAATTATGTTATAAGACTTATTTTATTTTGATATGTATTCCGCAGACTTATGTAATAATTTAAGGTTAGATTACATGAGATTATTTTATGATGATATAACCCTTTAATGGGGAAGATTATTGTTTAAGTTATTTAAATTATGTCTTTATCCTTTGTGATGGGTGGTTAGATGTAATAGTTTTTGATAGTGAGCACCAAACCAGATGATTTTAAGGCGCTGGGTGTAAAGACACCCCAAAGGCTTACGTATCCAGGTAACAAAGGCCACAAAAGTCGACTAGTTAAGCTGTTTTTATCCATCACACTTTTCAGCATGAATACCGATGCTTCCCGAGGCTTGAATACCCAGTTATTTTGCACAATGGACATTGAACTAGATTTTTCAATCATCAAATTTTTTTCTTATTTCTCTTTTCCCTTTTTTCTCATTCATTATTTTTTCAACTTTTCTCCACATGGTTCTGCAATAAGCATAAGCTAGTTAAACAGTTCTAAATCATGAGATCAATGCACAAAGATAACTCCACAAATAAGTTAGTTAAATAACCATGATTCTGATATTCAAGTACTCATGTATCACAAATTTAATTTAAATCAGTTACTATGGATCATGACTTAGTTTTCATAATCATCAACTAATTAGGCATTAAACAAATTTTGAAATTTAGCATTGATTTTCAATCTCTGACTTTAACCTTCGAACACATAGGCAAATAGAGTCATGGAACCCAAAATTTTCAAAATTCATCAATTTTTTCAACTTCCCATCAAATTCAAATTAATATCTCTAAATAAAATAAAAACCTAAATCTCCCCCACACTCAAACCTTACATTGTCCCCAATGTAAGAAAATTATGCAAAAAAGAAAGAACTATATACAACTAAAAAAAACTAAAAAGTAAAGGGATAGAAAGATTAAATCTGAGTTCTTGGGTTGCCTCTCAAGTAGCTTCCTTTGTTTATTGTCATTGTCTTGACATCATCCTTCTCATCCTATGTAATTGGACTTGTGTAATTTAAGTGGACTAGTAACAGTTTCAATTCATTAGGGACATCCTTCAAATCCTGATTTTGCTCCATTCCAGCCCTCAAATCCTCCTTATATATTTGCTCAAGAGATTCCTGTACTATAGAGTCTACAAAATCAATAGAAAAAATAGAATTAATATTACCAAGATACCTTTTAACTTCATATGCGCTGAACTGGACATGTGCCTCATCAAATTCCATAGTTAAGGTCCCATGGAATGTATCATGTAGTATTTTTATTGTTTACACCGATGTATTATCTATATCCTCTTTGTAAAGATCTGCAGAACTTATCAAATTATTCTCTTCTTCCTCTTGTTCATCCTTTTTAGACTCTAAATACCTGATTTCTTCTTCAAATTCAATAGTAGCCTCAAGCACTTTCAACTAGTTTCCACTAGTAAACTCCTCATCACCTTTAAGTTCTTGTTCCCTATTCCCCATTTCTTCCTAGAATTTTTCATTAGACTCTGTATACCATGTTGAATTCTTTCCAACTTTCCAATTCCTTGTTAGAACTTGGGGAAAAGGTAGTTTCGGTTCATAAGATGAAAGAGGTGGAAATTTGTGCTTGAGTACATCACTGCTGCCTGTTTCACTATTTCCAGACTTGCTTTGTATTGACTTTCCTTGCTGTTGATCCTCTGCACCACATCTCAATGTTATGGTACTTACAGAAAGTGACCTTTCTATTGTGGTTGCAAGCTGACCAACTTGGTCCCTCAGATTTTGAATAGAAGTTCTTGTCTCCTGCTTGAATTGTTGTGTCTGACTCATAAATTGTAGTGTTTGGCTCATGAATGCCTTGAACATATCCTCCATGGATGTCCCAAAATTGACAGGTACTTCTTTGTTTTTTGTGTGGTATTGAGGTTGGGCTTGCTGAAAACCTTACGTATTCCTTGCAGCCATTTGTCGAACTATAGCAGTTAATTTAGAAGCATGTTGCTCAAGATTACAAGTGATCACTTCCTTTACCCTTTGTGATATATGAGTCATCCTATTACCATACTACTGTGAGTTGGCTGCCATGGTTGTAATTAATTTCTTTGCAGCGTCTGGAGTTTTGTCTACCAGTGCTCCTCCACTAGTCGCATCGATCATACTACTTTCCATTAGTAGCAACCCCTCGTAGAAGTACTGGATCAAGTGATGGTCATCAATTCCTTGAGGTGGACAGCTGGAACATAATTTCTTGAACCTTTCCCAATACTCATACAGAGTTTCTCCATTGAACTGTCTGATTCCACATATCTCATTCCTTAGGTGGGCGACTCTTGATGCAGGAAAGTACCTTTCCAAGAATAGCCTTTGCATATCCGTCCATGATCGTATTGATCCTAAAGTTAGATAGTATAACCAATCTTTAGCCAAATCTGCAAATAAGAATGGAAAAGTCTAAGCTTGATCTGCTCCTCTGCCACTCTTTGTGCTTTCATCGTGGAACACACTACATGTAACTCCTTTAGATGCTTATATGGATTTTCACCTGTAAGACCACGAAAAGTATGCAAAAGATGAATTGGTCTAGAGTTAAGTTCAAAAGCAACATCTAAAGTAGGATACATAATACAAAAAGATGGTTGAGTCAGATCAAGAGTAGCCAGTTCTTTCAAAGGTTTGTTATTGTGTGGCACCACCATCTCTTCCATTTCAAGTGATGGAACAAGAGCTTCTTTTGTATCTGCAGTTTTCTCCATCTCTTGATCAAAACTTAAGTCTATAAAGTTAAAGGATTGAGTCATAAAACAAAAAGAAAAATAAAATAATAAAAATAAACGAAAATAAAGAATAAACAAAAACAAATAACACTCCCCCGACAACGGTGCCAAAATTTCAGAGCAATCGTTTACACTCCTAAAATAACCTCACTTTCACTTTACAAATTCAAACAATAGCACAATAGTAAGCAAGGATCAATCCCACAGAGAGCGATTTATTTTTATTTATTTTATTATTTTGATAGAAAATAAAGATGTGGGATTTTTTGAAAATTGTTTTTAAACTAAGAGAACGAGAATTAATGATAAAGTTAACCAAATATGTAAAAACTTCAGTTCTGTAGTTCAGTTTCGCCAAGTACATCAATCAATTAATCAAGTTATTATTATTTTCCCTTCAATGAAACTATTAGCCCTAGATAAAAATAAGCTCTGCTATCCAAAATTCTCCTTAGATTATGACTGTATGAAACAAGCTCTCCACAAGATTCTAACTAGCATACAACCTAGAATAAGCTCTCTAGATTTAATATGATAGAAGCATTAAGAAATAGAGAATTAGGCGAATCCAAGCAATAAACACATAAGCTCGATTTGTTTAACTTGTTTTCTGATATTCTTAGAAATACACAAAACCTTGTCCAAAATTAGTATTACAAAGTTGCTACTTATGATGAAGACAAATATCAATTACACGTAATACCAATCTTAATCTAGTAGATGATAATGATCAAATTAACTTAATTGGCCAAATAAAATTAATTAGATCAAGTAGCATGCAATCAATGAAAATAGATTATCAGAAGAAATTTTCACACAAGAAAGCATAAATAATAATACTCAATTAATCAATTACTTGTAAAAAGGTTCCACCTCCCTTTAAAATTGAATGAAAAGAACTAGCCTAACATGCTCTTGAGTCTTCACTCCAATATATGATAGTTGATAATTGAATGAATAAAACACTGACAATCATCCTCTATTTATAGTGCTAGACAAAGTCCTAAATCCTATAGGAATTAGAAATTCAAATCCTAAAAGGAATTACAAATCATAACTAGTTTCCATAAAAAAAAAATAGAATCTAATTTGGAAATAAATCTCAGTCTAAAGATATCATAAATCTAATAGAAATATCAATTCAATTCCATGTATAAAGATGCCAAAATCTTCATTTAGAAACATTCCAAAAATCTAAGATTTCCCATATTTCCCGCACAAATTTACCCTTATTTCCTACCGCGACGTCCTTTGGTAAAACAACCATAACTTTTGATCCGGGAGGAGTTATGGGACCTGCTACCTATCAAATCGACGCAATCGACAAGGTCTAAAACTTTTATTCTTTGAGAGTTGACAAATTCTAGCTGAAGCAAGGCCTAAATCGGGCTCCAAATGACTATAATGTAAATTACAACTTCCAAACTTTGAGATTCAACTTCCATTTGGTAAAAAGATCATAACTTTTTCATATGAACTCTGATTGGGATGATTCAAGATGTACCGGATAACTATGGAAAAGCTCTACAATAAATTCAATTTCCAAGCTGAGACCATGAATCCAACTTAATGCTAAAAACCCTAAAATTTTCCCTTTTTCCTCATTCCAGCTCTAATTCTTCCTGAAATCATTAAACACCTTAATAAGCTCATATACACATGAAATATGCATAAAACTAAACATAAAGGAATCAAAATAAATGAATAATATGCACTCATCAATTAATTATCCATTCAAGGTTTTAATGCGATAATGTAATTGATATCAAAATCAATGATTGAATCTCAACTCTATACAAATGAATGTACATTGTGTAACAAAAATAATGCTTCAAAAGAGTTATAATACTTCATTTAGAATCATGAACTTGAATAAATAAGTTTTAAATAGTTTGAAATAAGAATATGAAGCTTGTTCAATAATAATAAGGTTTAAGAACTTGTTCAATGAAAGTTTAAAGTTACAGAACTAGCGTAATTGTACTTATGATAGAGTAAGGAAACTTGCCTCGTGCATAGGCTAAACGATTATTACTCACGTTCACCACAAGTCCTACACACATACCATATGTATTCATAACATTCGTTAGTTACACTAATATTAACCTTATGAGTTTAGTTCCCACTTTTAGTACAACTTGTTAACTTAGTTTACGTTCTACTCATTACCATCAATCCCACATTACAAGACTGAAGACAAAAAATCTTTAGTTTAAAAAACATTACATCTTCTCATGAACATCACGTTTAGCCTTTATACAACTTATCAAATTATCATGCAATTTCACCATATGTATGTTAATAATCTGATATAACATCTTATTACATGTCCAATACATTATCATGTTAATTAGACTAGGTTAGAATAACATACAATGGACTGTACACAACAAACACTAAAATAGCTCCACTCTGATACCCCCGTCGGGGTGAGGTTTTATACTGAGTGAACGACCGCGGGAGTTGCACAGTTTGACTTGGTAACACCCGCCAGGGCGGGCTTACCTAGAATCAGATTCTGCAGTTCGTGGTTACACCGTTCATCAGCCCAAAACTCACGAATTTCACGTACAATCAATAAATTTATTAAACCCAAAAGACATAGACTTCACATAATCTTCACCAAGCATGCATATATTGATTTTAAACAACAAAACAACAATATTCATCAGATTTAACCCCTTTAAATTTATGTTCTTGCTAAAAACCTCATTTTAGACATCCTTAGTGAATCATCTCACCACAAATTCGTTTCTTGATTAAATCAGCTTGTATAACATGCATTGTTTTCGTATTTAAACATATTAACACAATCAACCATCAATTTACATATTACAACATGGATTTAACACAAATTTTGGTTCTAAAATTAGCCCTTTTGTACATTTTATAACAAAATTTAACTTCTTTTGTAAAACATGATTTCATAAATCAATTCATACCAAAAATCCTTTTTAACCCACACATATCATATTATATCCATATTCTAACAACAAAAACAACCATTATTCTAACAAATCATCAACCAAAACTCTAATTTTGACTTCAAAATCATATATATGTCACTGTAACTCAAAACTTCCTCTTAAACCAAAATTTCATGGATTAATTCGACCAAAAATTGTTTATAAACATCACATATTAGATTATTCATGCATATTAACAATTTATAAATTACTTTTCAACAATTACTCGTGAAAATTCAATTATAGAGAACTAAAATACGTTTTCATGGAAAAACTCAAGAACATAATAAACAGAGATTATAATTTGAATTCTCACCCTTTGGTTCTTGTTTAAATGGTAGTAAACCCTTATTTGATCCTCCAAATCTTCTTCCTAAATCTCAATTCTCTCAAAGCTCTCTCTTTTTCTTTTTGTTTTCTCAAGCTTAGGTCTTAGGAAATAAAGTATGTGAAAAGAATAAGACTGATAATATAATATAATACTTATAGTTAATAACTGGCACAACATGGGTATCGGTTAAGCGCATTATGGCTTTAATTAATCCCATGTTCTTAAGGTCATGTTTGGTTTGGCTTTTATAAACTCCTTTTAGTTTATTTTAATTAACTTGTTTATTATATAGTTTATTTGTTACACTTTAATTAATCAAATAATATTATTTAAATTTAATTAAATTAAAGGCAACATTACTCATTAAATCAAATTATGACATAATTAAAATTCTCATTCATTAATTATGACAAATCATTAAACCTAAAATTAATTATTAAATTTATTATAACAACATTATAATTATTTAACAACTCAATTAATTTAATAATCCCAAATAAATTATAACTTCGAACTATAAACTTATTTCTTGTCAATTTAATTAATGTGACACAATTAAATTAATCTATAATAATTTCATCAAATATTTATTTAAATCAATAAATAAATCAACAAAAATATTTATTTAATTCAATAAATATTTAATATTAATTACAAAAGTCTCGTTCGTCACATCTTTCCCCCCTTAAAAGGATTATGTCCCCAGAATCACGATTCACTTAATTCGTCCTGCTACATTCTCCCTCCCCCCCCCCCCTTACAAAGATTCTGTCCCTAGAATCACAACACATATATTAAACAAATAAATGAGGATAAAGATTTTGTCCCCAGTCTCGTTCATCACATCTTTCCTCCCTTAAAAGGATTATGTCCCCAGAATCACAATTCACTTAATTCATCCCGCTACATTCTCCCCCCTATAAAGATTCTGTCCCCAGAATCGCTATAAATATATTAAGAAAATAAATGAGGATAATTTTTCATCATTTATTCTTCGAGTTCCCACGTAGCTTCTTCAGCATTGTGGTTCCTCCAGATTACCTTAACATAAGGTATTACTTTATTTTTGAGTACTTGTTCTTTCATGTCGACTATCTAAATAGGAACCTCTTAACAAGATAAGTCTTTCTCAAATTATAGGGGTTTATATTCTATAACATGTTTGTAATTAGACTTATACAGTCGTAACACGAAAACATGAAAAACATTATAGATATGCCCTAATGCCGGAGGTAAGGATACCTCATAAGCAACTTCACCAACTCTCCTCAATACTTCAAAGGGTCCAATGAACCTTGGGCTCAATTTTCCCTTCTTACCAAATCTGATTGTTCTTTTCTAGGGACATACTTTCAAGAAAACGAAGCTACCAGATTTAAATTCTCGATTTTGTCAATGTTGATCGGCATATTTCTTCTGTCTGACCTGAGCAGCTATCAATCTTGTCTTTAATCATCTTCACAATCTCGACAGTGTATTTTACCAATTTTATCCCTAGTAGTTGACGCTCACCAACTTCATCCCAGCATAATGGGGTTATGCACTTTCTGCCGTACAACGCTTTGTAAGGAGGCATGTCAATACTTGCGTGGTAATTATTATTGTAAGCGAATTCCACCAACGGTAGATGTTCATCCCAGTTTTCTTTGAAGTCCATTATATAAGCTCTTAGCATATCGTCGAATGTTTGTATTGTCCTCTCGCTCTGACCATCTGTTTGAGGATGGTATCCCGTACTCATTCTCAGTTTCCTTCCCATGCATTCCTGTAGTCGCTTCCAGAAGTTCGATGTGAAACGTGAATCTCGATCAGAGACTATAGACACTGGAACACACCGTGCCTTGAAACAATTTCCTTCACATATAATTTTTCCAACTAATCTTGATTGGTAAGAAGTGTGCTGATTTTATCAGTTCATCCACGATAACCCATACTTGGAAGACCTACCATAAAATCCATCGTGATATGTTCCCACTTCCATTATGGGATTTCTAATGGTTGTAACAACCCACTCTACCTTTGATGTTTTACTTTAACTTTCTGACATGTCAAACACTTGGCCACAAAATTGGTAACGTCCCTCTTCATATTCGACCACCAAAAATGCAGTCGGAGATCTTGGTACATCTTTGTACTCCCCGAGTGAATTGAATACCTTGAACTATGAGTCTCGTCCAAAATGTCCTCTTTAACCTCTTGTACTGGCAAAATCCAAATTCTTCCCTTGAATCTCAACATCCCTTCATTATTAATCTTGAATTTCCTGTCATTACCATCAGATATTCTTTTCCTGATTTTTCACATTCCTCATCTTTGAGTTATGCTTCCTTAACCTTATCCACCAAGGTTGGACCGGCTCCTAATTGAAATAGTTTTTCGTCCAACTCCTTAGGATATTTCACCTCCAACTCTAGTTTCGCCATTGCTAAAATTAGCTCTTCTTGAGTGGTTAACTTAGACAGTTACTCCTGGCCCTTTTTGCTGAAGGCGTCGGCAACAACATTTGTTTTACCCGGATGGTATAAAATCTCACAGTCATAATCATTTATTAACTCCAACCATCTCCTCTGACGCATGTTCAAATCCTTCTGTGTGAAAATATATTTCACACTTTTATGGGCTGTATATATCTCACACTTCTCCCCGTAGAGATAGTGCCTCCATATCTTTAAAGCAAACACCACTATAGCCAGTTCCAAATCATGGGTTAGATACACCTTCTCATAATCCTTCAGTTGTCGTGACGCATGCGCAATGACCATGCCGTTCTGCATAAGCACACAACCTAGTCCTTTATGCAATGAATCACTGTACACAACAAAATTTTATGTGCTATCAGGGAGAGACAACATGGGTGTTGTACTTAACCTCTTCTTTAGCTCTTGGAAACTTTCCTAACACTTCTCTATCCAGACAAACTTCACCGATTTCATAGTCAAATTCGTCAGCGGAGTCTTGATTTTGGAAAAACCTTGAATAAATCTTCTGTAATAACCTGCTAGTCCTAAAAAACTCCTTACTTCCGACGGTGTCTTCAGCTGATCCTAGTTCATCATAGCTTTAAACTTTGATGGATCTACCGAAATCTCATCCTTGTCAATCACATGCACAAGAAATTGTACCCGCTCTATCTAGAATTCACATTTCAAAAACTTAGCGTACAACTTCTCTCTTCTTAATGCCTCCAATGTCACCTTCAAATGTTTGACATGCTCCTCCTTGGATTTTGGAATACAGCAGAATATTGTCAATGAACACCACCACAATTTTATCTTAGAATGGCTTAAATACTCTATTTATTAGGTCCATAAATATTGCAGGTGCATTTATTAGACCAAATGACATCACCAGGAACTTGTAATGACCATAACGAGTGCTGAAGGCTGTCTTCGGTACATCCTCCTTCCTCACCTTCAACTGATGGTACCCACTTCTCAAGTCTATCTTGGAGAAATACCTAGCTCCTTTCAATTGGTCAAATAGGTCGTCAATCCTTGGCAATGGATACTTATTCTTAATTATAACCTTGTGTAATTCTCTGTAATCATTGCAAAGTCGCATCGACCCATCCTTCTTTTTGACAAACAACATCGCCACTCCCCACGGGGATACGCTCGGTTGGATATACTTCTTATCTAAAAGTTCTTGCAGTTGCACCATCAATTCTGTCATTTCCATCAGAGCCATACGATATGGGGCCTTCGATATTGGGGAAGTTTCTAGCACTAAGTTGATCACGAATTCTACTTCCCTATTTGGCGGAAGTCCTGGTAACTCATCTGGAAATACATCCACAAAGTCTCTAATGACTGGTACCTCTTCCAGTTTTGTACTCTCCCTTCAAGTGTCGACTATGTAGGATAAATATCCTACATAACCTTGTCTTAACAACTTCTTGGCCTGCATCATCGTCAGACAACTTGCTTATCTAGGTTATTTGCTACTATAAAATGCCGCCTTTGACGAAGTCATAAGGTTTACACACTTCCTTTGGCAATCAATTATCTCCCAATAATTGAATAGCCAATCCATTCCTAAAATGACGTCAAATTCCCTAAGTTTAATCGGGATTAGATCTACCATCATTTTGTGGCCCTTAATGTCCACCCTATAGTTCTTGTGTACAAACCTAACATGAATTACTTCCCTATTCGCAATCTCTATGTTCAAAGGGTATTCTAATTCCTCTTTAGACAAATTCAAATTCTTAGCAAAATCGTCAAATATAAATGAACAAGTAGCACCCGAATCAAATAATATGTAAGCATTAATATTATTGATCAGAATGATACTTGAAACCACATCTCGTGACTTCACAGCATTTTGCACAGTCATGTTAAAAGTTCTAGTAGTAGGTTGGTTTGGTGGCATCGGTCCAGTTATAGTCAGAGAGTGTTTCCATCGTTGTTTCCCTTACTTCCACTCATTCCTGCTCCTCATGCTGCCTTCTTGGAATAATCCCTAGCCAGATGATCCCTCGACCCGCAAGTGAAGCAAGTGCCCTTCTTAGGATTAGGGCAATTTGGTGCTATATGGCCTTCCTTACCATAATTGTAGCAAACCATCTTCCCTTTCATGCATACCCCAGGTGATTCTTCACTTAGGTAGGACAAGCCTCAACCTTCTTCTTCTGAATTTCTTGTTAATTCATAATATACATATTATCATTCCACTTCTTCTTCTGGCTATGAACACCACTACTATTGTTGCCA
The DNA here is from genome assembly GCA_020205615.1 of Panax quinquefolius. Lineage (NCBI taxonomy): Eukaryota > Viridiplantae > Streptophyta > Magnoliopsida > Apiales > Araliaceae > Panax > Panax quinquefolius. The sequence goes on from CM035156.1 coordinate 135,026,225, forward strand.
CTAGTTTTGTTGTTCTAACCTTCATTCTTCTTCTTCTTCTGTTCTTGATTATACCTGGTCAGTGCATTTCTTCCACCTTCTGCAATGATTGCCTTTTCCAAAACTCCCATAAAAGTGTTCAATTGGAATATTGACACCTTGATGTACAACCATGGCTTCAACCCTTGTTCAAACCTCCTACCTTTCCTCTTATTTGTATTCACCTGATAAGTTGCGCACCTAGCCAACTCGTTGAATTTCGCGGCATATTCTGGCACCATCATGTTACCCTACTTCAACTCCAGAAACTGAACCTCCACCTAGTTCTGAGATTTCGTTGGGAAATACATCTCAAAGAACATCTCCTTAAACATATCCCATATGATCACACCCTATCCTCCTCTAACCTTATTCGCCTTCCACCAGTAGCTGGCCTCTGACTTGAGCATAAACGTTATAAAGGCAGTCTTCTGATCATCGTTGACCCTTGCAACGTTAAATACCTTCTCCATTTCCATAATCCAGGTCTGAGCTTCGACCAGATTCATGGATCCTTTAAACTCTGGCGGTCCTACCACCTTAAAATCCTTAAATGAGGTAGCTTGAGCTTACAGCTGATTCACAAGTGCTCCAGCTAATTGATTTACCAACTACTGAATAGATTAAAGTTGGCATTGTTGTTGTTGTTGTTAATGTTGTTGTTGTTCATAGATTCTTCCTGAGCTTGTTAACGTGTTGGGTGTCTTCTTGGTGACATTTTCTATTTAAGATATACGCTTATTAGATCATTACTCAATTCATAAGTATTTAAGACTTAACTTAAACATTTTAAGATTATCACTTAACACATAACATCTTGAATAAACATTGATATTTTATTCATTAATAACTTTCAAAACATAGAAAGATAGCATCACTACTATTTACATCAACTATCCCGAGATAAAGAATGTTCAGGATTAAATCGTTATATTCCATTGCTTATATTCACACTGGAATTTACATTATTAACTACCATAAATATTCACATAACTCATACTGTTCCTATCACGGTCTACTAAGATGTCGAACAGCTTCTCTGCGCTCTACTTCCATGATATTGAACATTGTTCTACGATCCAGCATGTACCAAGGTAAGTCCTCGAATTGGACTGAATAGTAAATAACTCGATCTTGAGCTCTGTTCATCGCAGTGTGGAAGACACAATCCATCTCCCCCATCTGGGCCTTCTTTGCCTGCACCTCTTCCTCGGCTACATCTACACGCAAGGAAGCTTCCTCGTAATCAGATTCAACCCTTGCTCTCTTGGCGGACTCTTCTCTTAGATCATCCTTCAGCTTCGTAGCCTCTGCCATCAGTTGCTCCTTGTCACCTTCTATGTGAACTAACTTCCACTTCACATTTCCAAGACGTCCATCGAGATCTTGAATTTCCTCATCTTTCTGATCTATAGTGGTCTGGCGTTAATCTGTCAGCTCCTCCAACTCTCTGACTCTATCATGTAGCTCTATATTAAATTCGTATATCTCATCATGCATCCCAGCTGTGATAGAGTTCGATGGGAACTCTTCTTCCTCCTCAGGGTCCTCCTCCGAATTGGACTCAGGCTCATGCTCTTGACCCACAATAGTGATCAATGAAGATGGCTCTCTCTGTACCAACTGTGTTGGGTTTGTATATAGTGCGATCATGCAATCAAATTACATAAAAGGTGCGGAAGTGCAATAAAATATGAATTTAAAATTTACATACAAACCCATCACCATGATCATACTTTGTGTATAATTATCAATCAATAGAAAAGAGATGGAGATTAGATTCATACCCTTGTAGAACTAGCTTCCTTAGATACAAGTTCACCTACAATCCTTTTCGCATTCACCTTGAATCCACAGGGTTAGATTCCTTCCTTTGATCAACATTAGCCACCCAAGTGTTTGGCCTTTAGAGGTGATCCACCGAGGAAGAACAAAGATTCAAGAAGAAGGGTGTTTTTACTCAAACCCTAGTTTTTCTTATCTCTATAGAAAAAGGGAATACTCTCTAACAATTGGAATCACATATAGTGATATCTGATATAAGACTCATCTTATAAAGATATCAGTTAACCCTTCTAATCTAATTAGAAATTAGGGTATTATTTAATTAATTAAATTCCTTTAATTAAATAAGATCCCTAATCTTATTAGGGATAATTAATTAAACTCTGTTAATTAATTAGCCTCCTAATCTTATTAAAAATAAATGATAGTACTTATATTAAATTAATTCCCCAACTCTTTTAGAAATTAAAATAATAATAATTCTAATAATATTAATAAGACTCATCTTATTAATTAATATTTAATATTTCTAAAATAATAAATATTAAGCTATTTAATTTATTCTATCACCACGATCAAATTAAATACACTTAACATATTATTACGATTATGCGATTAACTTCTTAAATAATTATTCTTCCTTTTATGGTGTGACCCTTTAGGTTATCCATATTAAATAGGAGTTGTAAATAAATCAATTAGAACAATTCTAATCTTATTTAAATAAATAAATTAAACTATTAATTTATTTAAATAAATAATATTTATTCTATAATAGGGATAAGCCTCCCTAGTGATTAACGACTTTTCAGATAATATAGATTTCAACATTAATCATAAAAGAACCTTTGAGTAAATAGTTACTGTACAATTCAATCCTTCCGCCATACAAAGTCCTAATTAAATATAAGACATGGAATTATTGTCAAGTCTTATTTTATTTAATTATATATTTTATGACTCTTAAATACACAACACCAAATAATGCAAATTAGAAACTCCTTTCTAATTTCCTTCTGCATTGGCCAAGGACTACTGGGTTGTCATTTATTGAATCACATAGGACATTTCTATTTTTTTACTAGAAGCGGTAGATTCTTTATTGATCATACATTATCTCCATGTATAACTTATTATACCCAAGCATACCCTTTGATATACCCTAAGGGTCTTAAGAAATAAGTCAAAGTTTAACTCATCATACATAAGATACTATGATGATCTCAAGTCCAAGAATCACTTGTACTACTAGCACTTCAGGAATTCCTATTGATAGGCAAGTAAAACTCCATTAGGTATTCCTTAGTGAGCCACGTTCAGTGAACTTATTCTCCAATAAGCACCTACATACTAGCTTTAGTGTCTCAACAAAAATGATCATGAGATCAATCATCTTCATCCAATGAGCAAGCAACGTATGTACCAATCTATTCGGATTTACTAATCCCCCTTTTTAGTAATCCATCGATTGGGAAAATTTTAGGTTTTAAGCTATCTAAGAAATTAGATCTCATTAGCATGATCTCATCATGATTCTAAAAACATTACTTAAAACTATGGGTTTATCACATATTATTAAAACAACACAATATAGATAAATTAAAGCCTTTATTAAATGAATACTTGTATTAATAAATGAATAAGATTGTTACAAAGTATATGTTTTATCGTCAACATGATTAGCTTTTGTGCATACTACTTTCAATCTCCCACTTGCACTAAAGCCAATCTTCATGGTATCTTATACCCTTATTCTCTAAGTGACGACCATCTTGCTGCTGAATAAGCTTTAGTATATGGATATGTAATGTTATCCTTGAGAGTCCACTATATCTATAATGATTTCCCATCTTTTGCTGATTCCTCTAATCAAATGAAAGTGTCGCAACACATGTTTAGATCCATGATGAGACTTAGGAACTATTCCTAGTTTTGTAATAAACTTTTCATCCAAACAATCAACTTCCAGCTTCATTTACAGCTATAAACTTTGTCTTTATTACTAAACCAGTAACTCTTTGCTGTTTGGAACCTTTCCAATCCATTGCACCACCGTTCAAGGTAACACCTCACCCTAAAGTTGATTTATTGTTGTCTTGGTCAGTTTAAAAAAACTTGAGTTTGTTAAGCCCTCTAGTTTTAATTCAGACCCACCGTAAATTTGATCACATCCTTAGTCCCAGTTAAGTACTTTAAGATGTTTTCACTGTCTTACAGTGATCTTCTCCAGAATATGACTGATCAACAACAGGTCTTGTACATTTCATTCATACATGATAGTTACTCATGCGATCTCTCTTTTAGGAGTCTATGGGAATTATTAAGAGAGATACACTCCATGGCTCATCATCATGAGACATCTCTTAAAGTTTGTCATGCTAAACGACTTTAGCATCAAATGAATATATGTTCCTTGGGTTAAGCCGAGCATCCTTTTAAATCTATTTATATAAATTTGTATCCCCAATTACGATAATCTTCCCAAATCAATTATGGAGGAATGTTTAGATAACTTTATCTTTACTGTTTGCAGCATTGATATGTCATTCCTTATCAATAGTATATCAATATATAATATTAGGAATGTCACGGCGCTCCCACTGACCCTTTTGTACACACTAGGTTCATTCTTGTTTTTGATAAAATCAAACTCTTTTGATTGTCTCGTCAAAACGAATCTTCCATTTTAAGATAAACTTGCTTCAATCCATTTCTATGAGTGTCTACAACTCTTACCTCATCGTATGTAATTGGATCATCATCTTCTATGATGCGTACCTCATCATCATCATCATCATCTATGATGAATCCATACCATAGATTAAATTAAATACACTTACCATATTATTACGATTATGCCATTAACTTCTTAAATAATTATTCTTCCTTTTATGGTGTGACCCTTTAGGTTCTCCATTGTGACATCCCCAAATCTGGGAACTTCATTCCCACATGATTTGGTGTTCACTGTCCAATCATTCATTTCCAACTACCCAAATATAATAAAATTTAAGTAATAAATCTTCCCATTAAAGGGTTACATAATTAAATCTAATAAAATCTTAGGATTGTCTAACCTTAAATCATTCATCAAATACAGAAAATTAAATAATTACATCAAAATTAAAAATCAAGTCTAAAAACATAAATCTCAATAATTAAACAAGTCTTCAACAATTGTTCATCATCCATTTTCCTTTGCTAGTGGTTGGCTCGTCAACCTTCTCAACTTTAGCTGCAATAGTTATATATATGCAAGAGTGAGTAAAACAAATGCTCACTTGAAAGCACACAATCACTAGCAATGAATAAACTCATTTGAATTGAGTAACATATCTTAATATCGATAATCAAGATCTGATACTGGAAATTATCTGAGGGTCACAAGACTATGAACAATGTCCAAGGTTATAAGTATTTCTTTCAACTTAAACCTAAACAGTCATTAGACTGTAGGGACTCCCCGTACTTAGGGTGATCACCCCTTCGTACCATGTATTGTGTACAAAAATCTAAACGCTTCGTGTAAATAATCCCCTATAATAGGGTTGTTCATCTCAATTTTAATATAGAAGTCCGCACCAAAGTAAGTTTGGTTTGGATAACTTTCAAGGGTAATTTAGAGTTCAACGAACATTAACTAAGGATTAGTTGAATAAAAAGTGTAATAATAACGCAAAAGTTCGATAACAATATAATACAAGGTAGTTTGAACCATAAATGAATATTGTACTGTATTAAGGTCATGCTTTAAGAATAAAGTTTAAAGCATTGAAAAGATATAATCAACCTTGCTAGAAAAAAAATGGTAAAATAAGGTTCAACTAAAGAAAAAGAAAAAAAAACTTTGCTAAATAGAATTCAAGAACTTGCATAATTTATAAACCAACAGATTAACAAACTTGCATAATCGTTAACAAGGTAGGACAAACTCAAATATAGATTATTGTTCAGAATTTTGCTCAACTGAATAATAGATTCAAGAAAACTTGCGTAATGTAAGAGTAAGGTTAGGAGACTTGCATAAATATAATCAAGTTAGGAGACATAAGAGTAGGATTAGGAAACTTCCTTCGTGCGTAGGTTAAACGATCACTACTCACGCTCACCACAAGTCCTACATATACCATATGTATTGACAACACTCATTAGCTACACCAATATTAACTTCATGAGTTTAGTTCCCACTTTTAGTATAGCTCATTAACTTAATTTAAGTCTTACTTACTACCACAAATCACATATCTCAAGACCGAAGTATCGAATCTTCAGTTTAAACAACATACATCTTCTCACGAGCATCATATTTTAACCCTTTTTTATGGCTTATCAATTTATCATGTCATTTCACCATATAACGTTAACAACCTGATATAACATCCTATTACATGTTTAACATGTTATCATGCTCTTTAGACTAGGTCAGACTATCATATAAAGAACTACACACAACTAAACCAAAACTGCCCCAGCTCTGCTACCCCCGCCGCCGCCGGGGCGGGGTTTCATACCGAGGAAAGGCCCGCCGAGGTGGCAAAAATACACTGGTAATGCCCGCCGGGGCAAGGGTACCCAATATCAGTTTTTACAGTTAACGAATGAACATATCAGAAAGCCAAATTAGGCCTAAAAGCTCCTTTCTAATAACCATTTCAACTTACCCAAGTTGTAATAAATTTATAGAAACATAAACTAATGTTCCTAACGTGTTTCTAACCATATAATCAACATAAACGTTCAAATTACAACCTTTAAATTCACTATTTTTACTATTTCTTCACTTTTTGACCTTCTTAGCGAAATTAATCACTGTGAATTCATTTTTTAACCAACACAATTAGTTTAAATCATATTGTTTTCATTCCTTCATGTATTTTCACACTCAACAAACAATTTATACATTACAACATGAATTGAACACAAATTTTAGTATCCAATAAGCCATATTCATGTATTTTACACTATAACTCACTGTAAATATAATCTCTTTATATTTATCATGTTTTCATGGATTAATCAACTATAAATCATATACAATTCACATAAAACAATTTATATACAGAAATTAACATACATATAACCATATCTTCAACAATTTTCTTCAAAATCAATTATAGAGAATGAAAACTCAAGAATATGAAAGAGAATAAGAATTTATACCTTTAATTGCTTATTTGGCTTTGCTAGAAAATAATAGAATCTTGCTAATTTTCCTCCTTCTTCCAAATTCTCAAGCTCACAAGGAAAATCCTCTCTAGCACTTTCTCTTTTCTCTCTATTATATGTAATATAATGTAACAGGTATACGATATATACATATAATAACTGATATAAGACATATTAATAAAAATTATAAACGTGAAACCTATACTTAATATATCGAGTTACTTTTTTTAAACTCAAAAGCCACTAAGGCTTGTTTGGTAAAACCCATTTAAAACTCCTTTTAACTTATTTTGATAACTCAATTACAATATAGTTTATTGTCACACTTTATTTAATTAAATTTCTATATTCAAATTTAATTAAATTAAAGCTAATAACAACTTATTAAATCAATTTGCCACATAATCAAATTGCCAAAATTTTATAATTTTCCTTATAATTTTATTTAATAAATTATTACATTACTTTAATTACTAAATTAAATTAAAACAACATTATAACAATTCATTTAATCCTTATCAACTCTCTAATTTAATTATTAAATTAAATTAGAATATTACTACATAATAATTAATTCATCACTCTTTTATTTTAATTACCTTCAAAATACCAAATTATCGAATATTAACTTAATTAGCGTATTACACTTAATCAAGTTAATTCCCTACAACTCATGAATTATTTATTTAACTAATAAATAATCAAATTAACAAATATTTATTTAACAATAAACACATCAACTAAAATATTTATTTAATTCAATAAGTATTTGAAATTACATAAAAAATTATGGATTTTTACATCTTTCTCTTCTTACAAGGATTCTGTCCCCAGAATCACCATTCAAACAATTCATTCGTCACATTCTTCCCTTCCTACAAAGATTCTGTCCGCAGAATCGAAGATATTGATCAAACAAATAACTCAGGATAGCTTTTTATCATTTTATCTTCGAGTTCCCACGAAGCTTCCTTGGCATTGTGGTTCCTCCATATCACTTTCATAGAAGGTATCACTTTATTCCTGGACATTTGTTCTTTCCCATCAACTATCTAGATAGGAATCTCCTCATAAGACAAATCTTTATCGAAATGTAATGGTTAGTACTTGATCACATGTTTGTAGTCAGGTTTATACAGTCTCAATATTGAAACATAAAAGACATTGTGAACATGTTCTAATTTTGGAAGTAAAGCTACCTCGTAAGTGTAACGCCCCCAAAATAGGTCCACATGACCCATTCTGAGTCGCCATATATCACATTACAGAAATCAAATACAAACTTCATTTATACAACTTTTGAACTGTCGTGCAGAGTACGATAACACATAAGCTGTGAGTTTTAATACAAATATATGTAACTCTCATGGTGCCTCGACCACAACACCTTGAAATGGTACTTTACATAAAAGTACAGTCAATAACTGTTTTAGAAATTAAAATCTTTGGAAAATGCTCAAGAAAACCTTCGTATATGGGAGGCCATGCATCTAAGTTATGATAGATATCATATGACTCGAGAATTATCCTTGGTTGACCCAATAGACCCCAAAGAAAAATGAGAAGATTACTATCACGTTCTTTCCAATGGTGAGTCTTTTCTTGACATATAATTATCTCCATTGTCTCCAAGTGAGAATTATATTTCAACCAAACTCCAAGATTATATAGGTAGTGCTCATAAATATAATCGGCAAGTGCATGTGTACAACCCTATCTTATGATAACACGAGGTCGTCTGTCATTAGATATCTTGTATGATAGTGGCAAAATGCCCTTCCAAAGTTCGGTTCACCTCACCCTATTCGGTTCACCAAAATCAACGGTTAAAATGACATATAAAATACAACACATTTATCTATAATTCTTAATAAAATTATTTTTATACTATTTTAGGGGAAATCTCAGCAGCTATAGACCATCGTTCTATTCCCCTGTTACCCCCGCTCGACCCAGCTACACTCTTATTACCTGAAAGGAATTGTGAAGGAAAAGGGTGAGCACAACTAGCCCAGTAAAGAATATCATGACTAAAGATAATTAAATTATCAATAGCCTTCGTTAGTAATAAATCAGAGATTTAGAACATATGGTAGATGATAAAACTTGTCAACCATAGTTGCAGCGGAACGAGCAATCCATTAGAAGAGTCAAATAGACCATAAAATCTATTATCTTCTCCATGTTAAAAGTCCACCAACCATGTTTTATCCCTATAACATCAATCAACATTTCCTGTCCACAATTATGTGAATAACTCATAATCATAATTGTGATTCTAAATTCCTCTTCGCACCCAGGACGAAGATAATTTACATCACCTGTCTTTACCTGAAACATTAAATATCATGGTTATACCAAATCACAGTTCCTGTTCATAATCATACTAATAAATTCATTTTTGCACTACGGGCCAAAGATATTCATTAACAGTTCATCTTTGCACTACAGGCCAAAGATATCCAACTGTATTTTTAAAAGAGTCAAGTAGAGCATGATATCTACTATCTTCTACGAATTAAAAGGTTATTATCAATATTTTATTGTTGATACTCAGTTTAATAAATAATCCACATAATCGAATCATCCTTGCACTACGGCTAAGGATATTCATTAGTATCACGACCACGAATTTTCCATGCACTACGGGCCAAGGATATTCATGTTTCAATCGATGGTCATGATTATACCAAATAATCCCTGGTCATAATCATACAAACAACTGTCCATCAATGAACTACGGGCTAATGAGGACTTTTACCACATCATTAATAACATTACGTGTCATGATTATACCGAATGATCCCTGGTCATAATCATACCAATTAATAGTTCATCTTTACACCCTTGGCCAAAGATGACTGTCATCACAATATAAGCATGAGGATGATGACAATAATATAAGCATTAATCAAAAGAAATCAAGGATAATTATTAAAGACTTTAAATTTATCCAGACTTTAATAATGTCCAAATTGTCAATATGATACTGCTTTGTGGAGTAAAATTCAAGAATAATATCCATGTATCAAAAGTAATTTGGACAGAAAAGAAATAAATTTTTTGGTGAATAGTACCCTAGCATAAAAAGTTCCCCAAATACCCGAGTGAATAATATTTAAGTGAATAGAAATCGGGTGAATAGTAACCCATGGATAGTAACTCGTGAATAGTAACCTGACATCATGAAAAGTGCCCCAAATACCCGAGTAAATAATATTATAGTGAATAGTAACCGGGTGAATAGTAACCCGTGAATAGTACCCCGGGTGAAAATATTGATATTTAATAAGAAAGTTCAGATCAATATTCTAATAAAACGATACTGGATGAAGCGCAAAACTCAAGGATGTTCCACTAATTTCAAGGATTATCGAAGCAATACTTACCATAGTAAGTTTAGATTTAAGAATATGAAAAGAAATAACATACGAAACTGCAAATGGATTTTCACTTGTCATACGGTACGTAATCTGCATAGACAGGTTATTCCGACATATTATAAGATGAATACGAAAAAAATAGTATTCCTTATGAATACGAAAGAAATAATACCCCTTACGAATATAAAAGAAATAACATCCCTTACGAATACAACAAATAATATCCCTTACCTTAGTAGAAGACTAGATACTGCAATAGTGAAGTAGTAGAATACTTTTCTTCTTGCTCTCTATAGTTTCCCTCTCTATATCTTCTCTTGTGAGTCTTAGTGAATTGGTGAGAATGAAAGAAGAATTAAGCTTCTATTTATAGGAGAAATGACTAAATAGTAACTAATTCACGAACGGTCCAGATTGATTTACTATTAGAACGGACGGTCCATATTGATTACTATTAAAACCATAATTGACGGTCCAGATTGATTTACTTTTAAAACCACCGTCGACGGTCCAGATTGATTTACTTTTAAAACCACCATCGACGGTCCAGATTGATTTACTATTAAAACCACCATCGACAGTCCAAATTGATTTACTATTGATACCACCACCAATGGTCCAGTTTGATTTACAATTAAAACCACCACCAATGGTCCAGATTGATTTACTTAATACACTTTAGTACCCCTAAAGTTTTCCAAGTTTGCATTATTCCCCTCTAACTTTTGTAATTCACTTATCTTTAATAAACACATTTTTAATATTTCAACAATTATTCATCATTAATATTATAACTTACAATATTGACAACCAGATCATTCCTAGTTAAGAGGAGGCTTTCAGATAATGATTTCTCCTTATTGGCGCGCAATTAGGTGACCAAACCTCTTTCCTCGACAGAACTTTCTAGACATTGTCAATAATGTAAATAATCATATGAATAAATGTGTTTTCTCAATTATTGATTTAATAATATAAAATATTATGCAGATGATACTGTGACAATAATTGAATCAAATAACGTGAGATACTATGCAATAATTACCGTAGCAATAATTGAGTAAACTGAGTGGCTTCTTACGTAAGCATCAATAATCAATACCGTGTGGTACTATACAACCACGCATATTACTATATTTTTACCACCGGGTATTTCAACAGTTTAACGGTAAGACTGTCGACGTCGGGATTTTTATTTGTCCCTTTTTCGTAACTTGTTCTTTGGTGTTCTCATGTTATGTGAGATTCGTTTGAAAAAATAAGTGAAAAAAGATCAGACATGTGTAATGTCGACGGTTTGACTGTAAGAGTCGCCAGTTGGTGTTTTTAACTGGTTACACCAACGCAACCGGGAAAAGGTTTGCACATTGACCCAATGATGTAACACTGCTAAACGGGTCTGTGAAACCGAGATTCATTTGGGTTCGGGGGCTTGATTATGTAGAGGGAAGGTGTTAGGCACCCCCCGACATATGTGTTGCCACGGTGACTGCCACTTTTCAAGAAACTGTTATATGAATGTGTGTGTGTGTGTGTGTGGAACAATGTGCAATTTATTTGGAAGTAGTGCGAGGCCTCGTTCACACCTATATACAAAGGGTTTGAATTTCAAGACAAATTAGTTTTAAACATGATATAGCAGTGAAGTTTTGTAAAAAGAGGTTTTTTAAACCCTGTGCTTAATAGTAATTGAGACCTTTTCATACGTCCATTTTATTATTAAATGATCAGCTTGTTTGCTTTTATTTTCGAGATGCAAGGCACCTTCGAGAAAATAATATACAGAAATGCCAAACTCCTCATGGGCATGACAACCATTTAAGGAAATTCAAACACTGTAAATAATGTACAAGCTGCTTACAGCTGAAAATGTCCATCACGGGTACCGAATCTAGATTCAGTAGACTGAATCTGTGATCACATGATTCCTAGGCTCACATGATGCCGCAGTTTATATGAAAAGTAATAAGCAGTTATATATATAAAAGCTATATATATATATATATATACATACATGATCAACCACCACGAGGCACCTCCATGGGGGATCAAAAATGTAAATATATAAAAGCGGTAAATATATATATATATATATATATGGACATGATCAACCACCACGAAGCACCTCCATGGGGGATCAAAAAAGTAAATAAAGCTGTAAAAAATGATCAACCACCACGAAGAAAACTCCAGGTGGGACTAAATGTAAATAAAGCAGTAAAAGGCCTCAAAGTAAACTCTAGGCCTGACAGAAATGTATGTAAAAAATGATCAACCGCCACGAAGTAAACTCCAGGCGGGACTAAATGTAAATAAAGCAGTAAAAGGCCTCGAAGTAAACTGTAGGCCTGACAGAAATGTGTATATATATATATATATATATATATATAAGAAGTAAACACACCAGATATAAAACCCAGGCTCATCGAATAGAGTTCGACAACAGTTCACATATATATATATATAAAAGCAAGTAAATGCTCTAGACATAAGTCTAGGCTCAATCGAGGCATAACTCGATAATGTTAGTCTATATATAAATATATACATATATAAGTATATATATACAGACAGAAATGAAAACCACGGACCGAAATTTGGGCATATGCACATAACACGACTCTCAATGTGAAGAATAATGTGTGCAAAGATGAAGAGAAAGGCTTTATAGAGTGTAAGAAGGCTTACAGTTGGCTGCTAAGGCAGGATTCTATAACTCTAGATGGATAAACACTCAGCTCCCACCGGTAAAATATAGCTATATGTGAGCTAACATGTGTTTAAAATGAGAAAGCACTCAATATGGTGTTTGTACAGAGAAAATGGGACAGGGCTTCCTCGCCTTTTTTTCTCTTACAAATGGCCACCCCAAGCTCTATATTTATAGATTTGGTGATCTAGTAGTGTACTGCTGGCAACCGCAGATGCACTGCGCTGGGCGCCGGTCTCCCGGACTCTGCGGGTCCCGCCGTCTCGAAGTACATGCACTCGTGCACTGTGATGTCCGCTCGAACTTGCAGAACTTCAATCCGAGCATCCGAACGAGGTATACAAGACAATCTTTGGACTGCTTTTGTCGAGAGTTATGCATTGATATGGGATTAGAGGTTGTACAAAGTTAGGAAGAGGGGACCATGCCCATGGTCTTCAAGCTTCAAATTCTATTCGGTGTGCTGCCATGCGTAATAGTCACTCGGGATTGGAAGTCCTTGGCTCTTGTGGGACATTGTTGTGTTGAAATGTGTATATGAAATGTTGAGACGGTGCGCAGGGGTTGAGGTGGCAGGATGACAATTTAACTCCTCATCGGGGTTATCTCCGGTTTGGGCTTATAGTAGACGTTGCTCAGGGTTACATCTGAGATTGGACTGCTACAAGTGTTTAAATTCTGCAAAGTCATCTGTAAGTGTGCCTGTCTTCCCGGTGTTAGCTCCTGCTCTAAGGGATGATTGCCTCGATGGGAGGTCTGAGATTGAAGTTGATCGCATGCATTTGGAATAAGCATTTCCGGAGTTATCACCGGAACTGCAACAGTACTCCTTGGGGTTATCTCCAAGGACGAAACTCGGGGTTATCTCCGAGGGTTATCCAGAATGGATGTGAGCTGTCTTCCAGGGTTATCTCTGAAAGATAAATCTACCCTCCTGCAATGTCAGTAACAGGTGTGCAGAAAATTTCGAGTGTCTACAGATGCCCCTCTTTATCATATTCATGCAATGCAAGGCATGGATAGGATAAAGAATCCTAGACACTTGAAATGTAAACAAGATAAACATGATGCTATGTGTAGCAACATGATGCAAATGCATGATGCATGTATGAATGATTGTCGGTTCCCTGTTAATCCTGTCAAGGATGATAATCAGTGATGTCTTGGACATGCGATCCAAGTCTTCAAGGATGTTGATGTTGGGGCTATCACCAAAGTCTTGGATCCTTGATACAGACTTCTACTCCATAGAGGTGTCTCTCGTGTGCAAAAGATCTGTGCGAATAAAACTTTCTCTGTTTAAGGATGTGTAGAACATATTCCATCATCGGTCCTCTCCGATGAGGATGGCCTTCTCTGGTTTGTGTCACCAAAGATATACCACCACAGTCTGTTGGAGTTCTTCGCTTAATAATATGTATTGTCAAGGCTGCCTGACTTTCGCTGATGTGTGTATTACCTGATAGATCCCTATTGGGTAAACTATCAAGGCTGCTTGACCTTCGTTGATGCGTATATCAATGGTCGAATAACGTTGTTACCCTCTCCGGGGTACATTGATAAATGTACTGATGGATGAGATCATCAAATGGCCTCCGATGCTTCAATGGGTTTAATTGCCATCGGTTGAAATGACGTTAAGGTTGTTTGACCTTAATTGATGTGTGTATCAATGGTTAAGAACGTGTTATAACCCCCATCGGGGATTCGTTCATAGATGAATAATGTGTTGTAACCCCCGCCGGGGATTCGTGGATGATCAAAAGTCTGCGTTGTGACCCCCACCAAGATACTTTATAAACATTTGAAATCGGCATTGTGACCCCCGCCGGGGATACTTTATCAATTTATAACTTTGGCGTTGTGACCCTAGCCGAGGATACTTAGAATAGGGTTACGACCCTGTGTTTGGCGGCATCGGACCTGTGTGAGGTATTGCCGAGCATAATTTACAAAAGTTGAGCTCATCGGTATAGTGCACCCTGCATTCAGGTGAATACCAATGAGTGATGTGGGGAGCCAGATTTTGTCCCGTGAAAACTAGGATTCCAGGCTATTCCGCTTAATCGTGTAGCGTTTTTATTCCTGATTTGGCCTTTTCAGCTTGTGAGACCTCCTTTATAACTCAAACTGGACCGAGCTAGAGGTGTAGAAGCCATGTAGTGGTGCTGCAGGTACACCTGCGGCCAACCGTGGGTATGTATTGCATGCGGGTTGCTTTCATAAGTCATTTTCAAGTTGTGCTGTGAAGGAAATCTGAGAGCTCTTCTTCAGACCTGCTGGGTTCGGGCAACTTTCTGCACATTCTACCACCGTATAAGTGTTCTTCACTGTCCTGGTAACATATGCATGTATTCTTTTCGAGTTTCAATCTGTTGGAAAATGACTTATAACATAAAATGCATTTAGACACATAGTAGTGAATATGCATGCTAATATGACTTGATAAAAAATATTCAACATAGCAAATATTAGTATTAAACCATGCTGAACATAATGATGTGAAAAAAAATTGAAAAAAATTGACTTTTGGAACAGTCAAATTGGCACCTTTTATTGTCATTTCTTATCCTATTTGAGTACAAATGTGTAAAGGTAAAGATGCAAAATAATCCTAGTAACTTTAGACTACACTTATGGATTTTTATTGTGATGTATTAATGCATGTAGGATGTATATGATTGTGGGTAGGTGTGCTACTGAATGGCCACCTAGTCATGCATATGTGCATGTGGATAGTCCTATTTACAAAGGGGACTATGTCAAAATTTTCCAAAATGCAAGCATTGGGTAGTCATGCATTTTTAACTCTACTGTAGACGTATGTTAAAATAATGCATGCATGCATGTAGTTATGAAAATGCATTGTAAAAAGATTTAGGTTAAACATTACCACACCCTTTATGAGGTGATTTGGAGACTTGTTGTCCAGATATTGTAGATCCGGATCAGCCGAGTAGTTCCCGCAGGACCACTTCTGGTGTACGGAGGAGGGCTTCTGAAGTGCCTCGACCCCGTTCTATTAGACAGCCTGATCGTTTGGTGGAGGCAGTGATATGTCCAGTCCAGGTTGATGTGCCGGACGTCGAGGACGAGGAAGAGGATGTACCAGTTGAGGTTCTTGCTCCTGCTACATGCGTTCCCCGTAGGGATTTGCCAGGTATTCAAGTGGTGAACCTAGAGCTTCTGGGCGACTTGAGTCGACATCCTTTAGTCTACCTGCATGCAAATGAGGTATAAGTTAGATCTAAATCTTACTTTTTCCAATTGATGAGGAGTCAAGGATTCTGATGTTGATCTGCATTTGATGTAGGTTCCTGGATTTACACAACCTCGAGGGAACTGGATCAACATCTACTCTATGTATCAGGCTTTGTACGATGACTATAGAGCGATTGTATATGGCTGAGGATTCGGGATGTTCTTTTCCATTCTTCCCCGTCGTTGTCCCTGGGGTTACCTCAGGGCATTGTCTGAGCGCTGGTTTTACCAGACTCAGTCACTCTATTTACTAGATTGTGAGGTGATGATGATGTTGATGGATTGGCGGTTTATCACAGGTATGGAGTTTGGAGGGGCACCAGTGCCTTGTATGGAGGATATGACCCCTACTGCCGTCAGATCCTTGTTGGGAGTTCCGACGGAGGTGCTTAAGGGCAGGACTATTCATACAGGTCCTTTGAGCATAGATGCTATGAGTGAGTTGTTGAATGAACCCATACCCGATGATGTGAGAGTCAAGGATCGCATTTTTCAGCGATTTTTCCTGATGATCATTAGGGGCTGCTTCATAATTGATAACTCTTCTACGGTGTCCTTCGCTTTAATCAGCGCCACTCGACACGTGGACCGTATAGGAGAGTATGAATGGGGTTCCTACACCTTTGCCTACTTCCTCAGGGGAATGCGCATGCGATCGCAGGGTTTGACCGAGGCTTGGTTAGGATTTTACCCATTTCTACTGGTGAGTGTTTCTCTTGTCTTTTCCCGTGTATTGGTTAAGAGTGTTAACTGACAGCAGATGTTTGCCTTTGTGTTGGTAGTTTTGGGCCTATGAGAGGCTTCCATGTTTGTGTCCTATGAGTTTGTTGTTAGAGTTTGTGCCCTAGAGGCCAATTATTTGATATAATTGCTTAACATTTTGATATTATATTTGATTGATTAAATAAATGATTTTATTATGGTTTTATTTACTGCGTAATATAAATGTTAACATAATAAAATTCCTTAGAATAGTGATACAAATTATATAGTTTCAAGTATGTGACTTTAACATGAGATTATATAATTATAATTAGTATGATTGTTCTTAAATGTCCCTAGTCGAGTATCATTGTAAATGGGACAACAATGATGCATTGAGACTAGTATGTGGATTGACTGATGACCAAATCTTATTGGTCATAAATATATGAGATATTAAGTCAATGCATAGGTTCGTGGTAGAGAACGATGTACTGGACAGACCTACCATGAGAATTCTATGTGGAGCATTATGCGAAGTGTCATTAACAATACTCATAGTGACAATGACGTAATGATCCTCCAACCTGAAATCACTATATTACTACACGAGAATTTATGTACTTTGATATCATCAAAGGTCACCTTTAATAGGGTGGACTATAAAGGTGATTATTGGGTACATCATGAATCGTGTGAGGAATATGAGTGATCTAGACGAAATTTAACCCTCCTATATATTAGGGGTGATATCCATAGGCCTCTTGATTGAGTAGGACTATGAAATGCATGGCAATGCTCAAATAGTTATTTGTTTTATATAGTCTACTCATTGATCATAAAAAAAACACAGATTAAATTATGAAGAGTGTGACATATTCCATGACTCGAGTTTAATCTAGGATATCAAGGTTAAAAGGATTAAATTACATTGAAACATTAGTCATGAAAAGGTTGCATCTAATCATCGATCTTATTATTACTTAGGTAGCAGTGATGCATTACTAGATGCCCCTCACTGTTTATAAATTTATAATATGATTTTAAAATTATTGCCAAAGTAATAATAACCTATAGGGTCACACACATAGAACATAATTTAAAAGGGAATTAATTTAAATTGTAAGGATTTAAATATATCAATATGATTGATAGTATTTTAAATCACAAATTGAAATTAAAAAGGATAATTTGTATATATGTATATTAATTAAGTAAGACTTAATTAAGATATATATAAATTCAGATTTTAATTATATTAGTTTTTGATTAATTCCACATAACTGCTATATATATGATATATATCAGTCATTTTAGGAATTACATCAAATACAAAACCCTAACCGCTCTTAGAGAAAGACTAGAGAAAACAGTTTCGAAAATCCTCATCCTTGTTGGCTAGTACCGCAGTTCTTTCTTCTGCAGATCGTAGGACGATTCGCGGAGCGTTCGTGTGGATACTGTAGAGACGCAGTTTGTTTGAATTGGATTGGAGATTCAACCGCATCGATTCTAGCTTTAATAATATGTATAATTTCTAACCTCTGAGTTAATTGATTTTTCTCATAGATCCTGTTTAGGGTTTCAAAATTGCCTTTAAATTTTTATTTTTTGTTGTGCATTTCTGTGTCGAAAACCCTACATGTGTTAGGTTTAGACACCTATCCACGAGGACAAAGATGGCATCATTCCATACTGGCAGAGATCCCTATTGCTGAGGGTTTCACTCATAGCCGCCTACAGCTGGAGTTGTTGACAGCTGATGTCATCATGTGGGTTCCCTACTATGGGGAGCATTTGACCATTGGATTTGAGGATGGGTACCCTACTAGTGTTGAGCACGTGATTTCCACCCGTAGGATTCCTCTCTTCAAAAATGGAGGATGGGAGCTCTATTTAGGAGAGCGTACTATCAGGAGCACTACATGAGAGATTCGCATGCCGATCTTGCCTCTTGCCAGGCGTTATTGGCCTGTTTCGCAGTCACCCGTCATTGATATCCCATTGTTGGGGATTGGCGATTTCACATTATCAGAGGGTCCCTGCACTCAGGAGATGTTCCAGCATTGGTGTTTCCCACGTACCATTGGAGCCTAGACCCGCGCCACTAAGTTCATAGGGGATATGATTCCAGGATCCGTGATGATGACGGATTGGCTAGCCTGTATCTGATATCCGACTCATTTGACACAGATTGACAATTTGACCCGGCAGTTAAACCGGGCACATTTTTTTATCGGGCACTTGGGTAGAGATCCTTCAGAAGCAGATACTTTTGATCCTTCCAGCTCTGACGTTGGCCCCTCAGGTAACCCATATGGTTTTTTCGGTGCAGATTCTCCCTTGTATAGGCTTAACATCCCCGTGGACAGGATTGATGATGTAGACATTGACACCATTGTCTTCTTCTGAAGTATATTCCTGTTATCTCTTTTGATAGGTCTTTGTTAGACATTGGATAGCTTCACCTCATTCTCGATATCTCTTTTGATAGGCCTCTATTAGATGTAGGGAAGTTTTTCCCCATTTCCCTGTATTTTAGTTGTACAGAGATGTATTAGATGATGATATACTTAAGAATGTATGTATAGTTTTCCATTCCCTATATCATATTGACATCTATTTTATCATGCATGTTATTATGTTATGCATATGTATATATATCCAGAGATATTCAGCATTGACCCCTGGATGGTCTTATGACACGGCCCGTACAGATGTCTTCTTCGATAGTTAGCCATATTGATCATACCCCACCATTATTGGTGGCATCTGGTATGCGATCGTGGTATGATAGCATGTCACCATCTGATAGGGTGACTGTAGATCGTTTGTTGCAGCATACTATGACCCTGTTGATGTTTTAGGTTCCCATAGGATTCGTGGAGGGCATGCTAGAGCACTAGGTATCGGAGAGGCATGTTTTTTGATTTGGGACACAGGAGTTGACTCCTACTTTGGAGGAGTATACACGTTTGACGATGCTGTCATTGGACAAACCTTACGTGCATATGGCGATTTGAGACATGAGTAGGTAGTTTATATCTCAGCATTTTCTGTTTGACAGATTTGGCTCTAAGGATAGTTATGAACGATATTCTGGGGATTTCACCACACCCGAGGATCATTGGCGTATGGCCAGAGTGGATGTACTGCTACTGTGCGTACTGACATATGTCTATATGCCACGATATATGGATGAGTTGGACATTGGCATCATTATGGCAGTTAGAGCTCTCAGGGAGGGTCAAACCATCATACCGATGATCATCCCCGAGACTCTAAGGCCAGCCACATATTGTTGCACTTATCCGACAGGAGTGCTTACAGGCAGCTCGGTCATGTTGTACATGTGGTTTATATCACACTTGAGACCGATTGGCACTTTCAGACGGCATGGATATTGTTTCACCTATGATATAGCCATATCATACTCCTTTCAACCTGCGGAGTGTTCGGATGTTGCATCCTAGTCGGTTTTCTTAGCAAGGATCGGAGCTCCGTTTGATATATTGCCGTATTCAGGGCTTAGCTCACCATACAGCTTCATTATTAATGCTCCGGGCATGGATTATCTCCCTCTAATTGGCTTGAGAGGCATGATTACTTACTACCCACTGGCCGTGATGTGTTAGTTTGACCAGTTCCAGGACTTCCATCCTTTTGAGGGCATCGATCAGTCGGCCGCACAGCATTCGGCACTTATCGCCAGAGAGGATGATCTAGGTTGTATGCTTGTTGGGATCAGCGAGAGCTAGCTGTGATTTCCATCAACCATCCGGGTTGTTCTACAGAGTATTTCGCATTGATGGAGACAGAGACTGCATCGGCTATGGTAGTATCCATAGTGCAGGGGACTTATTCCAATAATGAGGAGCCTATGGAGGAGGCTGGTATTCCTATCGAGGAGAATTTGACTGTTGGGTTGCCAGCATTTGTGATGGATTCTCCCACTACGAGTGCTACTGTCATTTAGCATTCAACATAGTATCTGGAGCAGAACTTACATCTGATGACCTATGAGAGAGATCAGGCTAGGGCCTTGATGTTGACAGCTCTTGATGGGAGAGACGCAGCTCTATTAGAGAGAGATGAGGCTAGATCAACCAGAGATGCATTGATTGTGGAGTGGGATGCTGCCTTATCTGCTCGGGATGTGGCCGTCGCATGCGATACTTGATGAGATCCTTACGTTGGCATCCTTGCCTATATGAGTGCATACATTAATGAGCATCATGTCACCATGAAGTTCGCCTCGGATCTGCTAGCTCGTGTAGATACCATTGGGCAGGAGCTTGCAGCGTTACCTCCTTCTTCAGAGAGGGATGCTATGTTAGATCTGATAGTCCGTATACACACAGATCCGTAGATAGACTTGTATTATCCTGCACACACTAGATTAGCCATTTTTTCATGTACAACACATATGTATATATCGAACAGTATTATGTATGGTAGGGAAATATATTTTAATTCACTTCCCTTTCAGTTGTGCCTTGATACTTGCTTGATATTTGCTTATTTCTTCAAGGCTTGTGATCTTGATCCATTCTGAACTCATCCTTGATATGTGTACATTGAGAAGTCATAGGATCTCTCAGAACGGATCATTGATCTCTGTGTATCCCTACCATCTTTGGTGTCTTGAGACTGGTATCTGTATGTAGATGTGGAGAGGAGTGTGGTTTTTCCTCTCTGAGATTGACCGCACTACAGATGGTCACCAGTACTTCTATTTGTGAAAAGCCTAGTTAATTCCATCTCTTATGGATTGGTGTTGCTCTTTGATGCACAACCGCAGCTTAGATGGTCGTCGAATCTCCTATTGGCGAGGAGAGGTTGGGTAATTCCATCCCTTTGGCCTGAAGCCGATGAAATGTGGTGGATTGAAGTTTGATCCTAGTAACGTGTGACAAGTATTTTTGTTCTGGTAGGGGGTTAGACCGAACCATAAATGGCTGCCTACGTACTCCTATTGAAGAGGAGATCAGGTCTCTGTAGTTCGAACCTGGTATAAGAGGTTCAATGTTGAATGTGAAAGGCAGATGGGTGGGAAAGCTTTATTGATGAAAAAGGGTGTAGAATTATTTTCGTGGTTTTTGTTTTTGTAGAGAAAAACAGAAATGTTTTTGTTGTTTTTTATTTATTGCGAACGGGCCATATAGAATATAGTTGCCTACGTACTCCCGGGTATCAGGGAGATTAGGTCGACGTAGTTCGTCCCTCAGGACGAATTGCAACTGAAGAGAAGTATGAATCCCATGTATAGGCTATACTATGGGGAAATGAAAGTTTGTTCCCATGATTAGGACAAACTGCAGGTGTGGAAAAAGTTTGATCCTGTCTTCAATACAAATTGCAAGCATAGAAAAGTTTAATCCCGTCTTCAGGATAAACTGCAGGTGTGAAAGGTTCAATCTCGTCTTCAGGATAACTGAAATTGTGTGAAAAGTTTGAAATGAGGTGAAACCAGGCTGCTGGTTATAGGTGTATGTTTCCCTAAGGGGCAGAAGAGTATGTGGAAAGGGTTAGAAAACTGGAATGATTGGTGATTTGATGAT
The DNA here is from genome assembly GCA_020205615.1 of Panax quinquefolius. NCBI lineage: Eukaryota > Viridiplantae > Streptophyta > Magnoliopsida > Apiales > Araliaceae > Panax > Panax quinquefolius. The sequence continues at coordinate 135,048,811 of CM035156.1, forward strand.
CAAAACCAGGATGTTTGGTTGATGATAACTTCAAACATAGTACAGTTTCACGGTGCCCGAGTTGATAAGCTGTGGAAATTTATTGCCATCCATTTCCTGTAGTCTGAGAGCACCTACTGTCAATACCTCCTTGACAACAAATGGACCTTCCCAGTTATGAGCGAATTTTCCCTTAGATTGATCTTGGTTGTCAATGATTTTCTTTAAAACCAAGTTGTGTTGTTTAAATTATCGTAGCCGAACTTTCCTGTTGTAGGATCTTGCGATCCTTCGATGATATAACTGACCATGGAAGATAGTCGTGGTTCGCCTTTCGTAGATTAGAGAAAATTGGTGATACCTATCTTGTACCCATTGGTCTTCATCCAATTGAGCATTCATCAACACTATGAGGGATTCCATTTCCACCTCTTTGGGGAGCACTGCTTCCATCCCACAGGCTAATGAGTAGGGGGTTGCCCCAGTGAAAGTACGCATTGAAGTTCTATAGGCTAATAAAGTCAGAGGCAAGAGGTTAGGCCATCCTTTGTGATTGGGGGATATTTTTTGCATGATCTTTTTGATATTTTTATTAGCCACTTTAACATCACCATTCATCTTTGGACGGTAGATGACAGAGTTAAGGTGTTTGATGTGGAATTTACTGCATAACTCCTCCATCATTTTGTTGTTGAGGTTCTTAGCATTGTCTGACACAATGACCTCTGGTTGTCCATATCGATAGACGATATTATTTCTGATGAAAGCAATGGTGACTTCTTTAGTAACCCTGGGGAAGAAGGCTGCTTCTACCCATTTGGTGAAGTAGTCGATCATGGTGAATATGAATTGATGTCCATTACTGGCTTTGGGCTCGATGGGCCCGATCACGTCCATTCCCCACATTGAGAAGGGCCATGGTGAACTCATATTGTGGAGTTCCCTTGGAGGGGCGTGGATGGCATTTCCATAAATCTGGCATTGAGAGCACCTCTTGACGTGATCATCACAGTCGGCTTTGAGCGTAAGCCAATAATGCCCTGTTCTAAGGATCTTCTTAATAAGTAGGGGTCCGCTCATGTGTGGGCCATATAATGCCCTGAAACAAAATATGCTTTCACTTAATATATGAAACTGTTTAATCATACAAATGTGTTAGCATGAACTTGATAAAATAACTGCTAATACTGTATAGAAAAGTAAGCAATTAAAGTTATCTATAGGGCAGAGGGATTTCTTCCGGTTTTACCCTCGTCTACCAATGCATGGAGTGTTGCTCCAATTGTCGAGGGCAAAGTCCTGATGGACTGTAGTGATGGAGGGGTTGTCATCGTCCTCCTTTTCTCGAATGATGACCATTACATCTAGGCAATCATCGTCCGGGGTATATCTGTTTGTATGTTCATCATGGAAAATGATGCGTATACCTGACATCACCAGGGCGATGTCATGTTTACATTTCCGTTCCCTTTCTTCCACTTCGGGATCAGGAATCAGCATCTATTTTGCTTTGAATGGTACTGGTTTGGGAAACAGCATGGCCATAACATGGGCTAGCACCTTTACTGGAGACTGTATCAGCTCATGAGGTACAGGTGGAGAAAATCGCTGTGTGGCGGAAGCTTGAGGAACCTGCTTATGCTTATGAGGATTCCTGTGATTGGAGCTGACAGAATAGCCTAGTCTGGCTGTCCCAGTTTGACTGGACATTTGAATAAGGTGCTTAATACCATGCTTATCTTTACCAAGCCCTTGTCCAAGCTGATGACCCAATGACATCATTTCTTTAGTGGCCGACATAACCTAGGAAGAAAGCTTGGGTACGGGAAGTGGTGCTCCAATAGGATGGTATTGCGTGTTACTCACTTCCAAAGTATGAAAACCAGTCGGCTCAACTTCTGAATTGAAGCTGATGATAGGTACGTCTCCTTGTTTAGAACATTCTAGCTCAGCGTTGACAGTGACTAGGCTATTGTTTATAATGTATTTGAGTTGTTGATGTAGTGTAGAAGGGACGGCTCCAGCCTTGTGGATCCATGGTCTCCCTAATAGCAGGTTGTATCCTGAATCTATCTTGAGGACGTGGAAGGATACACTGAATGTATTAGAACCAATCTCAATTGGTAGCTCAATCTCTCCGAACGAATTTCGTCGGGATCCATCAAAAGCTTTGATAACCATATGGCTGCTTCGGATCCGTTTGAGATTGACGTTCATCTTCACTAAGGTGGCATAAGGACAGATATTCAGAGATGAACCTCCATCTATCAGAACTCCATCTAACATATACCCGAAGGATAAAACTGCAATGTGCAATGGCTTCCAATGACTGGTCCCTTCGAGAGGTATTTCGTCATTAGTGAAGGATATCACATTGTTGTTAAAAATGTGATCAACCAGATGTTGAAATTTTTGCACATCCACTGATTTTGGGAACTAGGATTCTTCCAAAACCTTCAATAAGATCTTCCTGTGATCCTCGAAAGAGAAAACCAAGTCCATTATTGATATCTGATGTGGAGCCTCTCTTAAGCTTAGAACCACCTTGGCTTCATTATGGCCCATAGTGCGGAGGAATTTGTCAATCTTCTCCATGGGAATCTTCCCCTTTGCTTTGAAGGTGGGCTTCATAACCCGCTGAGGAAGATACAGTGGAATTTCCTTTGACACTGTAGCAGTAGTATGAGACGTGGATCCTTCAGCTTCTCCATAATTCCATGGGACGTTGTGTAAGCTGACAACAATATACTGATGTCTGAAGGGTAAAGAAATTGGCTTTGGTGCAACCACTTTCAAAGTATTATTAGCTTCTTTGAGTTGAATTATTTGTATGGGAAATGGTTTGATAATATCATCAGCCTCAGTGGATATAACTACTACTAGCCCCTTCCATTTGGTAGGACAAGTATTCCCACTCTCGAGTATCACAATGTCATCGTCTGCCAACTGCAGGACACCGCTGTCAATTAGATTCTAAATAAGGTGGCGGAGTGCCCAACATTCTTCTGTGAGAATGTGAATGATATTGACATACTCCATCGGAGTTGAACCGTCTTGAACAGGGATTGATTGTAGGTAGAAGAGAGGTAATTCTTCCTTCATTGATTAGCATCTGAAATATCTCCTCCATAGGTTCGCCCAGGTATGTAAATTCCCTTTGATTGGCAAAATCCCGACGGGCTTTAGCACTTGCTCTCTTTGCAATTTTATCCTCCATAGATTCGCTTTCTGAAGGTGATGGTGGAGCATTCATAACAAAATGAAGGAGAAAAGCATGCTCCTGGTTGACTAACTGGCGTATGACTTGATGCTGATAGGTCACCAGTTATACCAATTGTTCAATTTGCTTACAAAGAGCTTTCATCTTTCGTTCCATAGTCAATTGAAACTTTGTGTAATCCTATCTATCAACAACGTCTTTAATGGTCTGGGATGATTCACCAGTAAAATTGGAACTCTGTCCAGCACTCCAACTAATCATGTTGACTTCTTCTTCTTTGTGTTGAGGAAGAGGGTTGTCTTGCACATGAGGTTGATCTAGTTTGGTAACCACGATCTCACCGTTGTCTATTAAATCTTAGATCTTATGTTTCAAGGCCCAACAATCTTGAGTATCATGTCCAGGTACTCCGGCATGATAGGCACACTTTCGAGAAACATTGAAACCCCTCCCATTAGGGTTGGCTGGTGGAAGAAGATGTGTGATTTTCTTCTAAGTAGTCAGAAGAGCAAGAATATTCTCGAGCGAGTCCCCTAAAGGTGTGAACGTTCGAGGGCGCTTTGCATCTCCACCTTTAGGCAATGGAGGGTTTGAAGATTGAGCTTGAAAAGGGGAGTAGTTTCTCCACTGTATAAGCATGTTCTGACTGCCTTTTTGACCTTGTAATATCAAGGAAACATCCTCCTCTTTCTTGTTATGGACCTTCCGGGAGCTGTTTCCATAAGATACGGACTGGATGTGCTCAGCAACTGTTTTAAGAGCGGCTAGGTCTTGAATCTTACCGGACATCAATCCTATCTCAGCCATTTCTCCGTGTTTGATCATTTTAGAAAATTGTTTTCCAATACCAGCTAAGACCCTCTCATAAAAAAGAGCTTCCTGTATGTCTATGAAAGTCATGACCATTTCTGACTCTGTCGTGGAAGGAATAACTTGAGCAGCAAGGCGCCTCCACCTTTGAGCATACTCTCTGAAAGACTCATTAGACTATTTCTTGACCTTGGTAACTGCATGCGGGCCAGAGCCATCTGAGATTGAAAACTGTATTGAATGAAGAAAGCGTGAGCTAGCTCTTCCCAGCTATGGATCTTTGAGTTGTCTAATTTGGTATACCATGAACGAGCTTCTCCAATCAGACTCTTCTGGAACAACTCCAAGTTCTCCAATGAACACCTTCAAATGTGTGTAAGGATCCCCTAATCCATCATACTTTTCAAAGTCCGGGGTTTTAAATTTCTCTGGATAATGAACACCAGGGAATATGCAAAGGTCAGCATATGAAACACTTCCATGTGTTATAATCCCTTTGAGAGAATGGATTGTTTCTTCCATTTGAAGGACCTTCTTCCTGATATCACCGGTCTCTGGATCTCCTTTGAGATGGGTGTTTTCAGGGTCTTTGTTGGTCGTATCGAACTGAGGTTCTGGATTTGTTTTATCCAAACCTTGTATTCCTTCTTGTGTAGAGGATTCTGTATGTGTAGGCATCTTTGAGCCTTGAGTAGACTGATGCAATTCTTTATGCAGGACAACTAAATCTGTAATTTGTTGACTTAATCCGCTAAATTCTTCACGAGAAACAGGATTATACTAGTCAGAAGAAGACATGATTGGCTGTAGGCTCGTGGCCTTTTTAGATTTTGAGGGGGTAACAGGCCCAATTGTTTCCCTACAAAAGACTTATGTAGTTTAGTCTTAGGGATAACGTAAATGCTATCATAATATGTCCATTTTAGGAATACCATACTGCAAAACCGGGTGTTATTTTGATAGAATGTTATGTATGCACAAATATTCTTCATATTTTCCATTACATAAAGATGAGTATGGAATAAAATTACAAGTAAATGCTTTTACAAGTAATAGAAAATGAAAAGCATGAAGAGACTTTCCTCCGCATTTGGTTTATCAGAGGCTGACCTATCTTAGGGTTACTCTCGCGACTTTTTGGCATGAAGGTCCCCAGATCATCGCAATCTACTTGACGGGAAGTTAATCCAGTCTTTCAACTAGAGCGAATCTGGGTGGTGCCTTTCTTGAGCCTCGTTGGAATTAGTCTTCCTACAAGTCCAGTAATCAAACACCGACAGGATAGCCTCCTGGTGGAGGAACCACACAACATACATTCACATACAACGTGTCTCACCGTTTATGAAAATGATGACATGTACGAAGCACTAATATTACAGATAGATATATTGCAGTGGAGTAAGTAAAATGCATTCGTACACATTAATTATAAATGTAAATGCAACATTCACACACAAGCATATAACAGTTTCAAAAAGCTTGTAGTAGCGGCTTAAGCCCTCTTACTGGAGTCCCCAGCAAAGTCACCACCTGTCGACGTCGGGATTTTTATTTGTCATATTTTCGTTAGTTGTTCTTTGGTGTTCTCATGTTATGTGATATTTGTTTGGAAAAAAACAAGTGAAAAAAGGTCCGACATGTGTAATGTCGACGATTTGACTGTAAGAGTCACCAGTTGGTGTTTTTAACTGGTTGCACTAACGCAACCAGGAAAAGGTTTGCACATTGACCTAGTGATGTAACACTGCTAAACGGGTCTATGAAACCGAGATTCATTTGGGTTAGGGGGCTTGATTATGCGGAGGGTGGGTGTTAGGCACCCCCCGACATCCGTGTTGCCAATGTGACCGCCACTTTTCAAGAAACTGCTATATGAATGTGTGTGTGTGTGTGAGTGTGTGGATCAATGTGCAATTTTTTTGGAAGTAATGTGAGTCCTCATTCGCACCTATATACAAAGGGTTTTAATTTGTAGAAAAATTTAGTTTTAAACATTATATAGCGGTGAAATTTTGTAAAAAGAGGTTTTTCAAACCTTGTGCTCAATAGTAATTGAGACCTATTCATACTTCAATTTTATTATTAAATGTTCGGCTTGTTTGTTTTTATTTTCAAGATGCAAGGCATCTTTAAGAAAATAATATACAGCAGTGCCAAACTCCTCATGGGCATGATAGCCATCTGAGGAAATTCAAACACTGTAAATAATGTACAAGATGCTTACAGCTGAAAATGTCCATCACGACAACTGAATCTAGATTCAGTAGACTGAATCTGTGATCACATGATTCCTAGGCTCACATGATGCCGCAGTTTATATGAAAAGAAATAAGCAGTTATATATATAAATGTTGAATATATATATATATATATATATGTGTATATATATATATAAACAAGTAAACACTCCAGACATAAGTCTAGGCTCAATCGAGGCATAACTCGATAATGTTAGTCCATTTATAAATATATACATATATAAGTATATATATATATACGTATGTAAATGAAAGCCATGCAATCAAAAGTAGGCATAAACACACAACATGACTCTCAATATGAAGAATAGTGTGTGCAAAGATGAAGAGAAAGGCTTTATAGAGTGTAAGAAGGCTTATAGTGGGCTACGAAGGCAGGCTTCTATGACTCTAGATGGATAAACCCTCAGCTCCCGCCGGTAAAATATAGCTATATGTGAGCTAACAGGTGTTTAAAATGAGAAAGCAAACAATATGGGTTGCGTACAGAGCAAATTGGACAGGGCTTCCTCGCCTTTTTTCTCTTACAAATGGCCACCCCAAGCTCTATATTTATAGAGTGGTGGTCATAGTACTCTACAGCAAGAATTGCAGATGCACTGCATGGCACGCTTAGGGTGCCCCGGGCAATTTAGGTCCCGCCGTCTTGAAGTACGTGCACTCGTGCACTTTGATGTCTGCTCGAACTTGCAGAACTTCAATCCGAGCATCCGAACGAGGTATACAAGACCATCTTTGGACTGCATTTGTCGAGAGTTATGCATTGACATGGGATTAGAGGTTGTACGAAGTTAGGTAGAGGGGACCATGCCCATGGTCTTAAAGCTTCAAATTCTATCCGGTGTGCTGCCACGCGTAATACTCATTCAGGATTGGAACTCCTTGGTTCTTGTGGGACATTGTTGTGTTGAAATGTATGTATAAAATTTTGGGATGGTGCGCAGGGGTTGAGGTGGCAAGATGACGATTTGACTCCTCATCGGGGTTATCTCCGGTTTGGGCTGATAGCAGACGTTGCTCAGGGTTACATATGAGATTGGACTGCTGCAAGTGTTTGAATTCCGCAAAGTCATCTATAAGTGTGCCTGTCTTCCCGGTGTTAGCTCCGCGTCTGAGGGATGAGTGCCTCGACGGGAGGTCTGAGATTGAAGCTAATCGCATGAATTTGAAACAAGCATTTCAGGAGTTATCATCGGAACTAAAATAGAACTCCTTGGGGTTATCTCCAAGGATGAAACTTGGGGTTATCTCTAAGGTGGAAATTTGTACTCCCGGTGTGTGTTCCGGGTTTGAAACTGAACTTCCGGTAGTATCTGAAATGGATGTGAGCTGTCTTCCAGGGTTATCTCTGAAAGAAGAATCTGCCCTCCTACAATGTCAGTAATAGGTGTGTAGAAAATTTCGAGTGTCTACAAAGACTTTTGACGTTATTTTTACAAAAAGTTATTTTTGTCGTTTTCTAACTCCGACTGTTATTCCATTGTGGGATCCACCAATGTTGGCATCGTTGAACCAATATTCCCCGACGAAAGAATATTCCTCGACCAAATGAATATTCCTCGACACAATGAATATTTTATATCAACTTGCTTACTTGCAACATTTTTAAATATCACCCTTAACTTTAACATTTTATCAATTTAACCATTTACTAAATAAAATAATAATTATAAGAAAATTGAATACTTTCATTTCATAAAATTCAAGGTCTCATAGTAAGCCACTTCCCCTACTCTTCGCAGCAACTCGAAAAGGTCCAATAAACTTCGGGCTTAGCTTTCCTTTCTTACCAAATTGTTTCTTGCCCTTCCAAGGAGAAATTTTTAAGAAAATGAAATTTCCAACATCAAATTCGCGATTTTATCTATGTTGATCAGCATACTTCTTCTATCTGTCTTGAGCAGCTACTAATCTTGCCCTGATGAGTTTGACAACCTCAGCAGTCTGCTGTACCAGTTTCGGTCCTAATAGTTGACGCTCACCAACTTAATCCTAGCACAGTGGAGTTCTGCACTTTCTGCCACACAATGATTCGTAAGGCAGCATGCCAATGCTCGCGTGGTAACTGTTGTTTTGCTTAATTTCGCCAACGATGAAGTGATCATCCCAGTTTCCTTTGAAATCCATGATGCCTGCTCTAAGCATATCTTCCAATGTCTAGATTGTTCGTTCGCTTTGGCCGTCTGTTTGAGGATGGTACACTGTACTCATTCTCAATTGTGTTCCCATGAACTCTTATAGTCTCTTCCTGAAGTTTGATGTGAACCGTGGATATCTGTTTGATACAATTGACAATGAAACTCCATGTCTAGAAACGATTTTCTTAACGTACAATTTTGCCAACTGATCAAGATTGAATTTAATCTTTATTAAAAAAAGTGTGCTGATTTCGTTAGCCTATCCATTATCACCCAAATTGCATCGTACCCTTTCTGAGTAGTTGGAAAACTTACCACAAAATCCACTGTGATATTTTCTCACTTCCATTCTGGTATTTCTAATGGTTGAAGTAATCTGCTTGGTCTCTGATGCTCGTTCTTGACTTTCTGACATGTCAAGCATTTCGCAACACATTCTGTAACATCTCTTTTTATATTCAGCCACCAGAAATGATGTCGTAAATCCTGATACATCCTCGTACTTCCTGGGTGAATTGAATATCCTGAGTTATGAGCTTTAGTCAAGATTTCGTCTTTAATTTCAGGTACTGTTGAAACCCAAATCCTTCCCTCAAACCGTAGTAGTCCTTCAGTGTCGATCTTGAACTTCATCTCGCTACCCTCGGACACCCGTTCTTTAATTTTATCTCATTCTTTATCTTGTAGTTGAGCGTTCTTCACTTTGTCCACTAAAGTTGGAACAGCTACCATCTAGAATAATCTTTCATCCAATTCTTTTAGAAATTTCATTTCCAATCCTAGTTTTGCCATTTCTAATATGAGCTCTTCCTGAGCAGTTAACAACATCAACTTGTCTCGACCCTTCCTACTCAAGGCATTGGCAACCACATTTGCTTTACCCGGATGATAAAAGATTTTGCAATCATAATCTTTTATCAATTCTAACCATCGCCTCTGACGCATGTTCAGATCCTTCTATGTAAAAATATACTTCAGACTTTTATGGTTCGTATATATTTCACATTTTTTCATATCTTCAAAGCGAATACCATGGCAGCTAACTCTAAATCATGAGTCGGGTATCCTTTTTCATAGTCTTCCAGTTGCTTGAGGCATACACAATGCCTTTGCTATTTTGCATAAGCACACAGATAAGTCCTTTATGCGATGCATCACTATACACCACAAAGTTTCCTATACTATCCTGTAATGACATCATAGGTGCCATGCTTAACTTCTTTTTCAACTACTAAAAGCCCTCTTCGCACTTCTCCGTCCAAAAAAATTTTACAGCTTTCCTTGTCAAATTCGTAAACGGAGTGGGAATCTTAGAAAAGTCTTGAATAAATTGTTTATAATAACCTATTAATCCCAAGAAACCCTCACCTCTGATGGTGTCCTTGGTTGTTCCCAATTTATTACAGCTTCAACCTTTAATGGATCCATTGAGATTCCATCCTTGTTAATCACATGACCGAAAAATTATACACGTTCTAGCCAGAATTCACACTTAGAGAATTTGGCATACAACTTTTCCCTTTTTAGCGTCTCCAATGCCAAACGTAGATATTCCATGTGTTTCTCTTGAGATTTGGAGTACACCGGGATACCATCAATGAACACCACCACAAACTTATCTAAGAATGGTTTAAACACCATGTTCATCAAATCCATGAATGTTGCAGAGGCATTGGTCAAACCAAAAGACATTACCAGAAACTCGTAGTGTCCATACCGAGTCCTGAATGATGTCTTTGGACCATCCTCCTTTCTTACCTTTAGTTGATGATACCCACTTCTCAAATCTATCTTTGAGAAGTTTCTAACTCCTTTTAGTTGATCAAACAAGTCATTTATTCTTGGTAACATATACTTATTCTTAATAGTTACTTTGTTTAACTCTCTATAATCAATGCAAAGACGCATTGACCTATCCTTCTTCTTCACGAATAACACTGGCGCTCCCCTACGGTGACGCACTCGGTTGAATTTAAACAATAATCATCCCCCATTAAAGGGTTACATCAACTTTAAACAATCACGGGTAATCTAACCTTAAACTATTACATAAGTCTGCATAATACATCAAGAAATATAAATAGTCTCATAACAGAATTATATTAAATAAACCAAACAGGTCTTCATCATTTAGACATCTTGCCCTTGCCTTTGCTAGAAGATGGCTCATCAACTTTCTTAACTGTAGCTGCAGTGTTAATTGCAAGAGTGAGAAAATAATTGCTCACAAATATAAAGAATGATAATAGCAGCAACATAAGGGTAAGCAATGAATACTTAATAATAGAGAACTCGTTCTACGAATCAAGAATAGAAAACAAGTTTGAGATTTATATCTGAGGATCTTAAGACCATGAACTATGTCCCTGGTAATTAGGTATTTTTACCTCAACCTTAATAGTTGTTTAGACTATATAGACCCTTCCTTACATACTTAGGGGGATCAACCCTTAGTACCATGTATTGTGCACAAACATCTAAATGCTAACGCGTACAAAATCCCCTATATTAGGGTTGTTCATCTCAATTTGACTTTAGGGTTTCTGCACTAAAGAGAGTTTAGTTTGGAATAGCTTAATAGTGATTCTAGAATTTTAGAACACTTGTCAATTATAGATTAGTCTAATCAATACAAGTTTATTTGATATTTGAAGGTTCAACACAATAATATAAGATTGAACAATGATATATATAAATAAAAGGTTAAATGTCAATAATATACAATTGAATAAACATTGTATATCTGAAGTATTACATCCAAAGGAGTTAGAAAATCTCATTTGGAACAATGAACCTTAACAATTTATGCTTTGACTGGCGAGAAATAAAAGTTAGGAACATGAAACTTGCTCAATGTAAAAGAATTAGGATCCAACATAATAACATGATTTAGGAACTTGTATAATGAAAAATTAGGGTTAGAGAACTTGCTCGACAACAAAAAGTAAATATAGTTATGAAACTTACATTCATTATAAAGGGAATGAAGTTGGGAAACTTGCCTTGTGCGTAAGCTACACAAGTTTAATAAACGTTCGCCAAACACCCTACATATACCATTAGAGTTGCATCATCGATTAGCTATACTATCATTAACTTTATAGGTTCAATTCTCATAACCTTTAACTTAAGGTCTAATCATATTGGTTAACCACACAACATGAATCTGAAAACTCACTATTATGTAACGTAAAGCTTTAGCATTCAATTCTCACCTTTAATTCTTACAAACATTGAGTTTCAATCATTATATAACTTATTAAGTAAATAATTAAAATCTTCATATTTGATAATACAATGCATTACAATCTGTTATTAAATCTTATAATATGATTAACATCTTATCATGCGTACTAGGCTAGGTTGGGTCAACATATAATAGACTGCAACTAAAAAAAAATTATTGTCTCTTTCAGGGGGGGGACGGCAGCTGCACGCCGCCTTCAAGCCTCAGTACCTGGCCAGTAAATTGCTACCGGTGCTCGACCTCAAAAACCTAATAAGTAGCAATTGCCATTGTTTCTACTTTTGGTACTGCTGCCAAGCAATTGCACAAGACGTTAATCTGTAAACCGAAGCAGAGATTCTCATACTGTTACAAACCAAAACTCCAATTATCCCAGTTTCTACAGAAATTCACATACCCACAAGCTAGAATTTAGTTAACAACAACACCAAGCATGAATTTCATGATTCCACTAATATAAACATTATATAAAATCAACTTTTAAGAATCAAAATCATGTTTTTTACTAATCTCTTCATATTTCAACACATTTAGTGAATTCAGTTACCAAATCTCCAATTCTTAACCAAATTAAGCCATTTTAGTTGCATTATTTTTGTTTCTTGATATACTAACACAATTCAAAACCAATTTACAAATTATAACAATCATTAAACATAAATTCTTGGTCTTAATAAGTCATTTCCACACATGTATAACACTATAACTTTAATTTTCTTCTTACAACCCAATTTCCATAAATTTAATTACATCAACGTCATTTATAGTCTACATATAATAGATTATACACTATCCATAACACTCATAACAACTATTCTAACAAAACTGAATTATAGAGAATCAAATTACAAAGCCAAAACTTTGAAATTATGAGAAAATTATACCTTTAATCCTTTGTTGTATATTAGAAAAAAATGGTGACAAGTTTTCCCAACAATCCTTCTCATTCCTCTTGACAAAATACAGAGAATTCTCTCTTCTCTCTATTCTTCTCTAATACCTCTATGTTTTCCTACTTAACATTAGGATAAATAATACGCATAGGAGAAAAAACTGATATAGCCACTACACATCAGGTATAAAATCCAAATGCTAAGTCAGTTGCAATATGCCATAAGGTCATGTTTGACTATACCTTATATTAGGATTCTAGTTTATTTTTATAATACTTATATTATATAGTTCCTTGTCACCACATTATTTAGTTAATTTAATTTAATTTATAATTTGAATTAATATTTGCTTTATAATTGGAATTTCCATAATGATTTATAATTTTATTTAACAAACTAATAAATCTCTAATTTAATTATTAAATCAAATTAGAACTACACCATAATTATTTAATAATTCATTTAATTTAATTATCTCATTAAATTAAATCTTTAAATTATAAAATTATCATTTATTATTATAGTACATTTGAACTAACTTATTGCACAGTAATTTCATCAATTATTTATTTATCTCAATAAATAAATCAATTAAAATATTTATTTAATCCAATAAATATTTTTAAATTACATATAAAATTCTCGTTCATTACATCATTCCCTCTTTAAAAGGATTCTTTAACCAAAATCACGACTCAATAAATTTATTCGTTACATCCTTCCCTCCTTAAAAGGATTTTGTCCCCAGAATCGCTATACAAGATTAAGCAAATAACTGAGGATAATTTTTCATAATAAAATCTTCAAGTTCTCACGTAGCTTCTTCAGCATTGTGATTTCTCCAGATTACCTTAACAGAAGGTATAACTTTATTCCTTAATACTTGCTCTTTCCTGTCAATAATCTGAATAGGGACTTGTTTATAAGACAAATCTTTTTCAAACTCTAATGGTTCATAATCTATAACATGTTTATAATCGGACTTATATGGCCTTAATACCGAAACATGAAAAATATTATGAATATATTTCAGTTCCAGAGGTAGAGCTACTTCATACGCCACTTTACCAACTAGTCGTAGGACTTCAAAAGGTCCTATAAACCCAGGGCTTAGTTTTCCCTTTTTACCAAACTAGATTTTCCTTTTCCAGGGAGACACTTTTAAGAAAACAAAACTACCGACATCAAACTCCTGATTTTCTCGATGTTAATCGGCATATTTCTTCTGCATATCCTGTGCAGCTGTCAATCTTTCCCAAATCACCTTGATTATCTCGACAGTTTGTTGTACCAATTCTGGACCTAGCAGCTGACGTTCTCCAATTTTGTCCCAGCATAACAGAGTTCTGCACTTCTTGTCGTACAACGCTTCGTAAGGCGGCATTCCAATACTTATGTGATAACTGTTATTATAGGCAAATTCAACCAATGGAAGATGGTCATCCCAATTCCCTTTAAAATCCATAATACATTCTCTTAACATATCCTCCAATGTTTGGATTGTCCTCTCACTTTGTCTGTCGGTTTGAGGATGATATGATGTGCTCATCCTCAACTGTGCTCCCAAACATTCCTGTAGTCATTCCCAGAAATTTGATGTGAAACGTGGATCTCTATTTGATACAATGGACACTGGGACACCGTGTCTTGAAACAATATCCTTCACGTAAAGTTTTACCAATCAATCTAGGTTAAATCTAATCTTGATTGGAAAAACGTGTGCCGACTTCGTCAATCGATCGACAATCACCCAGATTGCATCGTAACCTTGCTGAGTTATTGGAAGACCTACCACAAAATCCATTGTGATATGCTCCCATTTCAATTTTGGTATCTCTAATGGTTGCAACAATCTGCTTGGCCTTTGATGTTCAGCTTTAACTTTTTGACATGTTAAGCATTTCGCCACACATTCAGCAACATCCTTTTTCATATTTGTCCAGCAAAAATGATGTCTGAGATCCTGGTACATTTTTGTACTTCTAGAGTGAATCGAATATCGTGAGTTATGGGCCTCACTCAAAATTTCCTCTTTAATTTCCGGTATTAGTGGAACCCAAATTCTCCCTTCAAATCAAAGTAACCCTTCCAAATCAACTTTAAACTTATTTTCTTCACCTATAGACACTTTCTTTCTTATCTTTTCATAATTTTCATCTTGAAGTTGTGCATTTTTCACATTATCCACCAAAATTGAACTGCTTCCCATCTGGAACAATTTTTCATCTAATTTTATCGGATATTTAATTTCCATCTCCATCTTTGTCATTTCTGCTACAAGCTTTTCTTAAGCAGTCAACATCAATAATTTCTCCCATCCCTTTCTACTTAAGGCATCGACAACAACATTCGCCTTTCCGGGATGATAAAGAATCTCGCAGTTGTAGTCTTTATTCAATTCCATCCATCTCCTCTATCGCATATTCAAATCTTTCTTTATAAAGATATACTTCAGACTTTTATGGTCTGTATATATCTCACACCTTTCTACATAAAGATAATGCCTCCAAATCTTTAAAGCAAACACCACCACAACCAACTCTAAATCATGAGTCAGATACCCCTTCTCGTAATCCTTTAATTGACGTGATGCATACGCAATGACCCAGTCATTCTGCATAAGCATACAGCCTAGTCTTTTATACGATGTGTCACTACATACCACAAAATTCCCCGTATCATCAGGCAATGATAACACAAGTGCTGAACTCAATCTTTTCTTTAATTCTCGAAAACTCTCCTCACACTTCTCTGTCCAAACAAACTTAACTACTTTTCTAGTTAAATTCGTCAATGGAGTTGCGATCTTGGAAAAGTCTTGAATAAAACGCCTATAATAACCTGCCAAACCCAATAAACTTCTCACTTCTGATGGTGTCTTTAGCTGATCCCAGTTTATTACAGCTTCAACTTTCATTGGATCTACCGAGATTATGTCCTTATCAATAATGTGCCCAATAAACTGCACACGTTCTAACCAAAATTCACATTCGATAATTTAGCGTATAACTTCTCTCTCCTCAATGTTTCAAACGTCACCCTTAAGTGTTCAATATGTTCCTCCTTGGTCTTTGAATACACCAGTATATTATCAATAAACACCACTACAAATTTGTCTAAGAATGGTTTAAACACCATGTTCATCAAATCCATGAATGCTGCAGGTGCATTGGTTAAACCAAATGATATAACCAGAAATTTGTAATGGCAATACCGAGTTCTAAATGTCATTTTCGGTACATCCTCTGGCCTCACATTCAGCTGATGATAACCACTCCTCAAGTCTATCTTTGAGAAATATCTCGCTCCCTTCAGTTGATTGAACAAGTCATCGATTCTTGGTAAGGGATACTTATTCTTAATCGTGACTTTATTCAATTCTCGGTAATCAATGCAGAGCCGCATTGATCCATCTTTCTTCTTAACAAACAATATCGGCGCTCCCCATGGAAATACGCTCGGCTGGATATACTTCTTGTCCAGTAATTCTTGCAACTGCACCATCAACTCCTTCATCTCTACTGGGGCCATTCTATATAGGGATTTAGATATCGGGGCCGTTCCTAGTACCAAATCCATCACAAACTCAACCTCTCTATCTGGCAAAAGTCTAGGCAAATTATCTGGAATACATTGGCATAATCTCTAATAACCAGTATCTCTTTTAACTTCACACTCTTTTGTTGTGTATCAACTATGTAGGCTAAGTATCTTACACATCCTTATCTCAGTAACTTCTTAACTTGCATCACCGTCAGGAAACTTGCTTGTCGAGGTGACTTGCTACGATAAAACACCACCTTTGACGGAGTCATAAGGTTAACACATTTCTTTTGGCAATCAATTACTTCCCCATAATTGAATAACCAGTCCATTCCCAGTATAACATCAAATTCCCCAAGTTTAATTGGTATCGAGTCTACCATCATCTCGTGACCCTTTATATCCACCTTACAATTCTTGTATATAAACCTAACAGGAATCACTTCCTTATTCACAATATCTATGCTTAAAGGGAAATCTAATTCTTCCTGAGGCAAATCTAAATTTTGAGAAAAATCATCGGATATAAATGAAAAAGTACCACCCGAATCAAATAACACATAAGCATTAATACCATTAATCGGAATGATACCTGACACCATATCCTTTGACTACACAAAATCTTGCACGGTCATATTGAAAGTTCTAGCAGTGGGTTGGCTTGACTGCACTGGCCCATTGATAGTCAATGTACCACCACTGTTGTTTCCCTTTCCTCCACTTGAACTTCCCGCTGTCTTTTTAGGGTAATCACGAGCCATATGATCCTTTGACCTGCAAGTAAAACAAACTCCTTTCTTTGGGCTAAAATAATTTGGTGCAATGTGACCCTCCTGGCCACAATTAAAACATACCCGTTTACCCTTCAAACACACTCCAATGCGGTTCTTCCAGCAAGTAGCACAAGCTTCAAACTTCTTCTTTTTTTGACTTCCTTGTTGTCCTCCTGAACTCAAATTTTCATTCAATTTCCTCTTCTGGTTGTTGCTTCCACCATTGCTTCCACCAACCTTGTTTTCATTCTCATTCTTTCTCTTCTTCTGTTCTTGATTATATTTGGTTAAGGCATCGCCTCCACCTTCCCCGATAATTTCCTTTTCTAATACTTCGTAAACTTGTTTAACTGGAACATTGAAACCTTGTTATACATCCAGGGCATTAACCCTTGTTCGAATCTTCTCGCCTTACGCTTATCGGTATTGACTTGATACGTACCAAACCTTGTCAGCTCTTTAAACTTTGTAGCATACTCTGGAACAGACATGGTTCCATGTTTTAGCTCCAAATATTGAACTTCCAACTTATTTTGAGAACTCGTCAGAATATACATCTCGAAAAATATATCTTTAAACCTATCTCATGCTACTATTCCTTGTCCCCCAAGAACCTTATTCGCCTGCCACCAATAGTTAGCTTCAGACTTCAACATAAATGTTGCGAATGCGGTTTTCTGGTCCTCATTAACTCTGGTAACATCGAACACCTTCTCCATTTCCATGATCCAGGTTTGGGCCTCAACTAGATTTATAAACCCTTGAAACTCCGACGGTCCAACCGCTTTGAAGACCTTGAAAGTCATTACTTAAGCTTGCGGCTGTTTCGTAAGTGCTGCCATTAACATAGTCACCAACTACTGAACTGGGTTAGCGTTGGCTTCATTATTGTTATTGTTAGTAGACCCCTCAGGAGGTGGTTGTTGGCGTGGTTGTCTTTTTCTAGGAGGCATTTTCTGTTAAAGTATACGGTTATTAATTCACTATTCAATTCCTTGAATATTTTAAAGTTTAACTTTAAACATGCTAAGATTAATGCTTAACACACAACATTTCAATAAACTTCGACATTTTATTTATTCATAGTTTTCAGAATATACTAAGGATATCATATCCTCTATCAACATCAACTTTCCTAAACTTGACAAGTTTCAGGATTACATACTCATCTTACCCCTTTATTTAAGGGATTTACAATTTATTTAATCACATAATTAGTCACATATTATTATTATTATTATTTCTATCTTGGCATATTAAGACGTCGAGAGGCTTCTCTACGCTCTTTTTTCATAATACGATACACCGTCCTACGATCCATCATGTAACATGGTAAGTCTTCAAATTGAGGTGGGTAATAAAAGACTCAATCATGGGCCCTATCAATCGCATAATGAAAAGAATAATCCATTTCATTCGTCTTAGCCTTCTTCGTCTGAACCTTAGCTTCAGCAATATCTACATGCTGAGTAGCCTTCATCCATGCGTCCTCTGCTCTAGCACACTTAGCTGACTCCTCCTTCAAGTCATCTTTTAGCTTTCCAACATCACTCTTCATCTTCTCATTCTCAGCCAACAGCTCCTCTTGATGTCCTTCTGTGTAAACCAGGTTCCATTCCATATTCCCAAGTTATGAGTCAAGTTCCTGAATCTCCACATCCTTCTATTATATAGTAGCCTGACGCATCTCAACTAGCTCTTTCATCTCCTCGATCTTATCTTGTAATTCTATGTTTCGGTCATACAGCTCATCGTACATCTCAGCTAATATGGAGTTTAGTGATAAATCCACAAGATCTTCTTCCTCATCCTCCACCTCTATCTCCTCAGAGTCCTCCTCCTCGGGATCAGACAAAAGCTCATTCTCCTGTCCATTCTCAAAGAACAAAGAGAGATGGCTCCTCTCGATTAATCGCCTAAGCCACATGGACGTCTCGGGGATCCTCATCTCTAGGTACCTGAGGCATCTCTTCCCTAGCTTGACTGAATCCTTCAGCGTTAGACATCTTGACAACAAAATACTTTTAAGTTTTCTTTATTACATGACACTCTTCAATACTCACGAGCACATAAGTTATTAACACATAACACTTAAATTCTTTTATTATTTATCTTTAACGAATTTCTTCAATTCATTCCTTAGAACTCGATAAGAGTTTATAACCACTATGTTTTCTGTCTCCTTAAAGGTTACTTCCTAAGGTTTTCCCCACCCAAGGTTCATAACCTAAAGCTTTGATACCAACCTGTGACACCCGCAAATCCGGGTACTTCATTCCCATAGGATTTGGTGCTCACTATCCAAAACCATTAAATCTAACTACCCATAATCAATGATAAAAACAAAACTTAAATAACTTGAACAATAATATTCCCCATAAAAGGGCTACATCAACTTTAAATAATCTCAGGTAATCTAACCTTAAACTATTACATAAGTTTGCAAAATACATCACAAAATATAAATAGTCTCATAACAGAATTATATTAAATAAACCAAACAGGTCTTCATCATTTGGACATCTTACCCTTCCCTTTGCTAGAAGACGGCTCATTAACTTACTCAACTTTAGCTGCAGTGTTAATTGCAAGAGAGAGCAAACAATTGTTCACTAATATAAAGAATTATAATAGCAGCAACATAAGGATATGCAATGAATACTAAATAATAGAGAACTTGTTCTACGAATCAAGAATAGAATACAAATTTGAGATTTATATATGAGGATCTTAAGACCATGAACTATATCCCTGGTAAGTAGGTATTTTTACATCAACCTTGACAATCGTTTAGACTATACAGACCATTCCTTACGTACTTAGGGGAAACAACCCTTTGTACCATGTATTGTGCATAAACATCTAAACGCTAACGCATACAAAATCCCCTATATTATGGTTGTTCATCTCAGTTTGACTTTATGGTTTCCGCACTAAAGAGAGTTTAGTTTGGAATAGCTTAATAGTGATTCTAGAATTTTAGAATACTCGTCAATTATAGATTAGTCTAATCAATACAAGTTTTTTTGCTATTTGAAGGTTCAACACAATAATATAAGATTGAACAATGGTATTTATATAAATAAAAGGTTAAATGTCAATAATATACAATTGAATAAACATTGTATATCTGAAGTATTACATCCGAAGGAGTTAGAAAATCTCATTTGGAATAATGAACCTTAACAATTTATGCTTTGAATGGCAAGAAATAAAAGTTAGGAACATGACACTTGCTCAATGTAAAAGAATTAGGATCCAACATAAGAATATGGTTAGGAACTTGCATAATAAAAAATTAGGGTTAGAGAACTTGCTCGACAACAAAAAGTAAATAGAGTTATGAAACGTGTGTTCATTATAAAGAGAATGAAGTTAGGAAACTTTCCTCGTGCATAAGCTATACAAGTTTAATAAACGTTCGCCAAAAACCCTACATATACCATTAGAGTTGCATCATCGATTAGCTATACTATCATTAACCTTATAGGTTCAATTCTCATAACCTTAACCATATTGGTTAACCACACAACACGAATCTGAAAACTCACTATTATATAACGTAAAGCTTTAGCATTCAATTCCCACCTCTAATTCTTACAAACATTGAGTTTCAATCATTATATAACTTGTTATGTAAATACTTAAAATCTTCACATTTGATAATACAATACATTACAATCTGTTAGTACATCTTATAATATGATTAACATCTTATCATGCATACTAGGCTAGGTTGGGTCAACATATAATAGGCTGCAACAAAAAAAAACTTACTGTCTCTACTCAGGGGACGACGCAACTGCACACGCCTTTCAAGCTCTTAGATCAAGGCAAATTGCTACCGGTGTTTCGAACTCGAAAACCAACAGTGCAAATGCACCATTTCATCTTTTGAAAACGACGCAGAATACGCCAAAGATGCAAATAGAAACTGCAGTAGATTCTGCCCTGTTACAAACCAAAACTCCAATTCTCCCAATTTCTACATAAATTCACATACCCAAAAGCTAGAATTTTGTTAACAACAGCACCAAGCATGCATTTCATGATTCCACTAATATAAACATTATATAAAATCAACTTTTAAGAATCAAAATCATGTTTTTTACTAATTTCTTCATATTTCAACACATTAGCGAATTCAATCACCATATCTCCAATTCTTAACCAAATTAAGCCATTTCAGTTGCATTATTTTCGTTTCATGACATCCTAACACAATTTACAACCAATTTACAAATTATAACAAGGATTAAACATTAATTCTTGGTCTTAATAAGCTATTTTCACACATGTATAACACTATTACTTTAATTTTCTTCTTACAACCCAATTTCCATGAATTTGATTACTTCAACATCATTTATAGACTACATTTAAAAGATTATACACTGTCCATAACATTATAATAACTATTCTAACAAAACTGAATTATAGAAAATCAAATTATAAAGCCAAAACTTGGAAATTAGGAGTAAATTATACATTTAATCCTTTGTTTTATATTAGCAAAAGATGGTGACAAGGTTTCCCAACAATCCTTCTCCTTCCTCTTAACAAAATACAGAGAATTCTCTCTTCTCTCTATTCTTCTCTAATCCCTCTATGTTTTCTTACTTAGCCTTAGGAGAAATAATACGCATAGAAGAAAAAACTTATATAGCCATTACGCATCAGGTACAAAACCTAATGGCTACGTCAATTGCAATATGCCAAAGGCCACAAGGCTATGTTTGGCTATACCTTAGATTAGGATTCTAGTTTATTTTTATAATACTTATATTATATAGTTCCTTGTCACCCCATTATTTAGTTAATTTAATTAAATTTATAATTTGAATTAACATTTGCCTTATAATTGGAATTTCCATAATGATTTATAATTTTATTTAACAAACTAATAAATCTCTAATTTAATTATTAAATCAAATTAGAACTACACCATAAATATTTAATAATTTCTTTAATTTAATTATCTCATTAAATTAAATCGTAAATCATAAAATTATCATTTATTATTATAACACATTTTAACTAACTTATTGCACAGTAATTTTATCAATTATTTATTTATCTCAATAAATAAATCAATTAAGATATTTATTTAATCCAATAAATATTTTTAAATTACATATAAAATTCTCGTTCGTTAGATCCTTCCCTCCTTAAAAGGATTCTTTCCCTGGAATCATGACTCAATAAATGTATTCGCTACACCCAATATATCATCAAACTCTCTAAAGTTTAATTGGAATTAAATCTACTGTCATAGCATTTCCCTTAATGTTCACCCTACAATTCCTATACACGAATTGATCAAGAATCACATCCATATTCGCAATTTCTATGTTCAAAGAGAAATTCAACTCTTCACTAGGCAACCCTAGACTCATAGAAAAATCATCAGATATATTAATGAACAATTAGTACCCGAATCAAATAACATATGCATTTATATCATTCATTAGGATAATACATGACACAACATCTTTTGATTGCACAACATCCTGCACAATCATGTTTAAGGTTCTGGCTGTGGGTATGCATGATGACGTTGGTCCAACAATAGCCAACGTACCTCCACTACCACCTCTCTTGCTTCCAGTTGCATCTCCAGCTTTCTTTTTGGGACACTCACGAGACAAATGATCCTTCGACCCGCATGTGTAACAAGCATTCGTCTTCGGCTGATGGCAATTCAGAGCAATATGACCCTCTTGGCCAGAGTTAAAACACACTCTCTTACCTTTTAAGTAAACGCCAGTGTGATTTCTTCTGCAGGTAGCACACGCTTCAAATTTTCTTTTATGCTGGCTACTCTACTAACTTTCAGCACCTACACTCACATTCCATTTCCTCCACTATTACCACCATTTTTGCCTTCTCACTCATTCTTCTTCTTTCTCTGTTCCTGATTGTACTTCGTTAAGGCATCGTTTCCACCTTCTGCGATAATCGCCTTCTCAAGCACTGCTACAAATATCTTCAATTGAAACATAAGAGACTCTGCTATTGAACCAGGGCTTCAATCCCTATTCAAACCTTCTCTCCTTGCGCTCGTCTATGTTAACTTCAAACGGAGCAAACCTCGCCAACTCATTGAATCTTGTTGCATACTCCGACATCGTCATCATACTCTACTTCAGCTCTAAAAATTGGAACTCCATCTAATTTTGTGAGCTTTCTAGGAAATAGGTCTGGAAAAATATTTCCTTAAAATAATTCCAAGCCATTACCCCATGTCCTCCTCGGGTTTTATTTGCTTGCCACTAGTAACTGGCTTCTGCTTTCAACATGAATGTTGCAAAAGTAGTCTTCTGGTCTTCACCTACCTTAACAACATCAAAAACCTTTCTATTTCCATGATCCAGGTCTGTGCCTCAACTAGATTCATGGACCCATGAAACTCTGATGGTCCAACTGCCTTAAAATCTTTGAAGGTCGCTGCTTAGTTCTGCGGCTGATTTTGCAATGCTCCCATCAATAATGTCACCAATTGCTGAACTAGCTTAGCGTCAGCGTTGTTCTTATTGGTAGACCCTTCAGGGGTTTGTTGTCGTGGTTGACGTCTTCTTGGAGGCATTTTCTGTTAAAATACACTTATTAGATTTTTACTCAATTTAGTAAGTATTTTCTACTTAACTTGCACCTAACAAATGATCATCACATAACACATAATGTCTTGAGTAAACATTAACATTTTATTCATTTATAATCTTTAAAATAAAGAAATGATAGCATCGCTGCTATTTATATCAATTTCCTGAACTAATAAAGTTTCAGGATAACATCATCATATCCCATCGATCACATAACACTTGGGATTTTACATCTTATTTATTATATAATTATTTATTCAATAATTACGCTTCCTATAAAGGCCTACTAAGACGTTGCACAGCCTTACGGCGTTCCTCTTCCATGATACGGAACATCGTTCTACGATCTAACATATACCATGGCATACTTCTTCAAATACGCAAATGAAGACTATTTGATTTTGCGATTTTGTCTATGTTAATCGGCATACTTCTTCTGTCTGTCTTTAGCAGCTGCCAATCAATTAACTCTGAATAGCCTAATGTAATTAAGCATTACACGGTCAGCCTAAAGGTTTTGATTGTTAAAATGTATAGAATAAAAATCTAATTTGGCTTAAATTTGATTACGTGGCCTTTATTGCTCGAGTTATTAGATTCATAGGGGTATTCTACACCTAGTGCCCTAAAGACATCTGGCTTGGGATTCATTGATCAAAATCTCATTAACGGGTAACTTTGAATAGCCTAAAGTAATTAAGCATTGTGCAAGTCAGATTTTGATGTCTTCATGCTAGTGCCTTTTGATCCTTTCTTGCATATGCATCTTGTTCTTAATGCTTGTTGATTACTTAAGTGTATAGAGTTAACATATTAGTTATTACAATCGATTGTGTGAGCTTATTTTGAGCAATGATTAGTTAGGTTGGTTGGTCTTCACACACACACATAGAATGGATTGAATATAGTCTTATGCTTGAAATTAATTGAACCCTTATTCATAATTGTGTTTGTCCTATTCTTTGAGAGTAGTTGTTTTGAGCTTAGAAGCTATGATGCTGGTATATTGTATTATTACTTAATTCGCAATTTTATATTACTATTGATGCGGTTGTTTTAGATAGTTTGGTTGAGGACAACCAAAGGCTTAAGTTTAGGGGTATTTGATGAGTGGTATGTATACCAGCGAATCGGATCCTTTATTACTTAAGAAGTTGCTTGTCCATCATAATTTATATCACTTTTATATTATTTTGTTATTATTTTGATTAATATATGTGTTGCATGGCTTATTAGGTCATTTCCATCTTCGAGGGCAAAAGGTTAAATTTTTATCCAAGACCGCAATTACTTTATGCCAAGCTTAAATTTAGGGTGCATTGTTCTTCACGGCAAGTAGTGACAAAGAATGCAAAGGTTTCTAGTTCCTTCACAAACTAGCGGTGCAGCACCAATTACTGACCAAAGATTTTGACTCAGCGTTGTAGCGCCGTTCCAAAGCTAAATCTTGGCGCTGCAGCACCATCTCTGGTTCCCAGGAAGACAAGAGCAGGACTTCACCTAGCTAAAAGAAAATTCACATATATATATAGGGACAGCCTCTTGATATATCAGACATTATCCCCTCTGGGATACTCTATTTCTTTCTTTCTTTTGTAGTTTCCTCTCTATTTTCTAATAGATAATGATTGTACATATAGCTTAGATAGATTAGGGAGATGTTTGGGATTTCATAGAGCTCAAGAGAACTCAGCAACATGGATTGGAAAGCTTGAAAGAATTGGAATTCTTGGAGACTAAATAAGCTTTGATAAATTTTATTCTTCTCTATTTGTTTCCTTTGATTTTTGTAATCCATAGATGTTATTTATATTGCTACTTATTTTTAGTTTAAGAGCTATGAACTAATTATTGGCTCCAAGGTTATAATGGAACTGTAGACACTAAAAATTTTCTGCACACCTGTTACTGACATTATAGGAAGGCAGATTCATCTTTCGGAGATAACTCTGGAAGACAGCTCAAATCCATTTCGGATACTACCAGAAGTTCAGTCTCAAACCAGAACACACACCGGGAATACTAATCCCCACCTCGGAGATAACCCCGAGTTTTGTCCTTGGAGATAACCCCAAGGAGTGCTGTTTCAGTTCTGGCGATAACTCCAGAAATGCTTGTTTCAAATACATGCGATCAACTTCAATCTCAGACCTCCCGTCGAGGCACTCATACCTCAGACCCGGAGCTAACACCGGGAAAATAGGCACACTTATAGATGACTTTGCGGAAGTCAAACACTTGAAGCAGTCCAATCTCATATATAACCCTGAGCAACGTCTGCTATCAGCTCAAACCGACGATAACCCCGGTGAGGAGTCAAATCGTCATCTTGCCACCTCAACCCTTGTGCACCGTCTCAACAATTCATACATATAACACAACAATATACCACAAGAGCTAAGGAGTTCCAATCCCGAGTGACTATTACGTGTGGTAGCACACCGGATAAAATTTGAAGCTTGAAGACCATGGGCATGGTCCCCTCTTCCTTACTTTTTACAACCTCTAATCCCATGTCATTGTGTATCTCTCGACACAAGCGATCCGAAGATGGTCTTGTACACCTCGTTCGGATGCTCGGATTGAAGTTCTACAAGTTCGAGCAGACATCATAGTGAATGAGTGCACGTACTTTGAGACGGTAGGACCCACAGAGCCCGGGACACCCCTGGCAGCCGCAGGTGCATCTGCGGCTACTGCAGGTACACCTGCAGCCACCAGCACTATAAATATAGAACTTGGGATGGCCATTTGGAAGAAAAAAAGAGGTGAGGAAGCCCTGGCCAATTTGCTTTGTACATGTCGACGTCGGGATTTTTAAGTGTCCCTTTTCGTTACTTGTTCTTTGGTGTCCTCATATTAATGTGAGATTTGTTTGAAAAAACAAGTGAAAAAGGTCCGACATGTATAATGTCGACGATTTGACTTTAAGAGTCGCCAGTTGGTGTTTTTAACTGGTTGCACCAACGCAACAGAAAAAGGTTTGCACATTAACCTAGTGATTTGACACTTCCAAACGGGTCTGTGAAACCGAGATTTGTTTTGGGTCCGGGGGCTTGATTATGCGGAGGGAAGGTGTTAGGCACCCCCCGACATACGTGTTACCACGGTGACCGCAACTTTTTTAAGAAACTGTTATATGAATGTGTGTGTATGTGTGTGTGGATCAATGTGCAATTATTTGGAAGTAGTGTTGTACCTCGTTCGTACCTATATACATAGGGTTTGAATTTATGGAGAAATTCAATTTTAAACAAGATATAGCAATGAAATTTTATAAAAACAAGTTTTTCAAACCCTGTGCTCAATAGCAATTGAGGCCTTTTGATACTTCCATTTTATTATTAAATGTTCGGCTTGTTTGCTTTTATTTTCGGGATGCGAAGCATTCTCGAGAAAATAATATATAGCAGTGCCAAACTCCTCACGGGCATGACAGCCATCCAAGAAAATTCAGACACTGTAAATAATGTACAAGCTGCTTATAGCTGAAAAATGTCCATCACGGGAACCGAATCTAGATTTAATGGGCTGAATATGTGATCACATGATTCCTAGGCTCATATGATACTACAGTTTGTATAGAAAGCAGTACGCAGTTATATATATATATACAGACATGATCAACCACCGCGAAGCAACTCCATGGGGGATCGGAAATGTAAAATATATATAAAAGCGATGAATATATATATATATATATATATGGACATGATCAACCACCACGAAGTAAACTCAAGGTGGGACGAAATGTAAATAAAGCTGTTAAAGCGATCAACTGCCACGAAGTAAACTCCAGGCAGGACGAAATGTAAATAAAGCTATAAAAGGCCACGGAGGAAACTCCAGGCCTAACAGAAATGTAAATATATATATATATATATATATATATATATAAGTAGTAAACGCACTGGATGTGAATCCTATATATATATATATATATATATATATATACAAGCAGATAAACGATGCAGACCAAAGTCTAGGCTCAATCGAGGCATAACTCGATAATGTTAGTCCACATATGAAATATATACATATATAAGTATATATATACAGACAAAAATGAAAACCACGGACCGAAGTCCGGGCAAACGCACACAACACGACTCTCAACGTGTATAACAGTGTGTGCTAATATAAGAAGAAGGCTTTATAAAATGTGAGAAGGCTTAGAGTGGGCTGCCAAAGTAGACTTCTATGACTTTATATGAATAAACACTCAGCTCCCATCGGATAAAAAGATAGCTATATGTGAGCTAACAGATGTTTATAAAACAGGAAACAGTCAATAGGGGTGTATACAGAGTAAAATAGATAGGGCTTCCTCGCCTTTTTCTCTACTTTTTTTTCTTCACATGGCTGACCCCAAGGCTCATATTTATAGATTGAATGCCGCAGGTACACCTGCGACAGCCGCGGTTGTACCTGCGGCTGGTTGTGGTGCATCCGAGCCTCGCGGGTCCCGTCGTCTCGAAGTACGTGCACTCGTACACTTTAATGTCCACTCAAACTTGCAAAACTTCAATCCGAGCATCCGAACGAGGTATATCTGACCTTCTTCGGACCTCTTGTGTCGAGAGTTATGCAATGACATGGATTAGAGGTTGTACGAAGTCAGGAAGAGGTGTCCATGCCCATGGTCTTCAAGCTTCAAATTCTATCCAAAGTACTGTCATGCGTAATAGTTACTCGGGATTGTTACTCCTTGGTTCTTATGGGACATTGTTGTATCTGTGTATGTATGAAGTGTTGAGATGACGCGCAAGTTTTGAACGGGCAAGATAACGTTTGACTCTTCGCCGGGGTTATCGCCAGTTTGAGTTGAAAGTAGACGTTGCTCAGTATTACATCTAAGATTGGACCACTTTTTGGTATGCTGCGATATTATCTTGTGAGAGAAAATGTTGAGGTAGTAAGATGACGTTTTGACTCTTTACCGGGGTTATCGCAGGTTTGAGCTGAAAGCAGATGTTGCTAAGGGTTATATCTGAGAGTGGAATGCTTGTTGGTATGCCTCACTGTCATCTGTGGGTGTGCCTGTCTGCCCGTTGTTATCTCTGGGTCTGAGGTATGAGTTCCTCGGCAGGAGGTCTGAGCTTGAAGTTGATCGCATGTATTTGAAACAAGAATTTCTGGAGTTATCGCTGGAACTGCAATAACATCCCTTGGGGCTATCACCAAGGATGGAGTCGCTACTCCCAGTGTTCTTTCTGGGACTGGAACTGAGGGTCGTGGTGTTATTACCGAGACAGAACTATCCTCTCTGGTGTTGTTGCCAGTGTTTTGATCTGCGTACCTTGGGATTATCTCTGAGATTGGAAATGACATTCCTGGTGTGTGTTCCGGGTTTGAGATGAAGTTCCCGATTTGTGTTCCGGGTTGGAACTGAACCTCGGGTAGTATCCAAAATGGATGTAAGTTGTCCTCCAGGGTTATCTCCGAAAGATGAATCTGCCCTCTTGCAATGTTAGTAACAGGCGTGAAGAAAATTTTGAGTGTCTACAGATGCCCCTCTTTATCATATTCATGCAATGCAAGGCATGGATAGGATAAAGAATCCTAGACACTTGAAAGGAAAGCAAGGTAAACATGATGTTATATGCAGCAACATGATGCAAATGTATGTAGCATGATTGTCAGGTAATCCTGTTGGGATGACAAATAGTGATGGCTTGGACATGCGATCCAAGTCTTCAAGGATGTTGATGTTGGGGCTATCACCAACGTCTTATATCCTAGACATTGACTTATATTCCATAGAGGTACCTCTTGTGTGTGAGAGATCTGTGGGGATAAAGCTTTGTCTATTTGAGGATGTGTATAACTTATTCCCTCATTCTGTCGGAGTTACTGCCAACAGTTTTGTCGATGTCAGGGTTGCCCGACCTTCATTAATGTGTGTATCACCAGATAGATCCCTACTGGGTGCATTGTCAAGGTTACTTGACCTTCATTGATGTATGTGTCAATGGTCTCATTGTGTTGTAACCCCCACCGGGGATACGTGGATGAGTGCTTCGATAGGTTTACTTGCCATTGGCTGACATGATGTTAAGGTTGCTTGACCTTCATTGATGTGTGTATCAATGGTTGCTCTGCATTGTAAACTCCGCCAAGGATACGTGGATGTACGTTGTGACCCCCGCCTGGGATACATCATCAGTTGATAACTTCGGCATTGTAACCCCCGCCGGGGAGGTTTGATATTTTATTGTTTTACGTTGTAACCCCCGCTGGGGATGTTTAGGGTTTTGACCCTGCAAATGACGGCATCGGACCTTTGTGGGGTATTGCCGAGCATGATCTGTGAAAGCTGAGCTCATTGGTATAGTATACCCTGCATTCAGACGAATACCATTGAGACAACGGGAGTTTAACTCTGACCGACAAGAAACCAGGATTTCTGGCTATTCCGCTCAATCGTGTAGCACTTTTATTCCTAATTTGGCCTTTTCATCTTGTGAGACCTCCTTTGCAACTCAAACTGGAGCAAGCCAGAGGTGTTGGACCCATGTAGAAATGCCATAGGTACACCTGCAGGAGCCGTAGGTGAGCCTGCTGCCAATCGTGCCTATGTATAGGCGAATGGTTGCTTTCATAAGTCATTTTCAAGTTGCACAACGAAGGAAACCTGAGAGCTCTTCTTCAGATCTGTTGAGTTCGGGCAACTTTCTGCATATTCTGCCACCGTACAAGCGTTCTTTCATCATCCCGGTAACGCATATGCATGTATTTTTTCAGTTTCTATCGGTTGAAAATGACTTATCACATGAAATGCATTTAGACACATAGTAGTGAATATGCCGATTTGATATGACTTGATAAAAAATAATCAACATAGTAAATGTTAGTATTAAACCATGTTGAACATAATGATGTGAAAAAATATGACTTTTGAAACAGTCAAATTGGCACCTTTTACTGTCATTTCTTATCCTATCTGAGGACAAATGAGTAAAGGTAGAAAAACAAAATAATCCTGGTAATTAGACTACACTTACGGATTTTTTACTATGATGTGATTAATACATGTAGGATGTATATGACTGTGTATAAGTGTGCTACTGAATGGCCACCTAGTCATGTCTATGTGCATGTGGATAGTCCCAATTTCAAAGGGGGCTATGGCAAAATTTTCTCAAAATGTAGGTATTGGGTATTCATGCATTTTTAACTCTACTGTGGATGTATGTTAAAACAATGCATTTTGAAAAGCTCCAGGTAAGAATTTATCACGCCTTTTCTGAGGTGATTTGGAGATTTGTTGTCCAGATATTATGGATCCGGATCAACCGAGCAGTTCCCGCAGGACCACTTCTGGTGTACGGAGGAGAGCTTCTGAAGAGCCTCAACGTCGTTCTGTTAGACAGCCTCGTCGTTTTGTGGAGGCGGTGATACGTCCTATTCCGGTTGAAGTTCTGAATGTCAAGGACGAGGAGGAGGATGTACCGATCAAGGTTCCTACTCTTGCTATACATGTTCCCCGTTGGGAATTGCTAGGTATTCAAGTGGCGAACCCAGATCTTTTGGGTGACTTGAGTAGGCATCCTTCAGCATACCTGCACGCAAATGAGGTATCAAGTTAGATCTTTAATCTTCCTTATTTTTTATTAATGAGGAGTCAAGGATTCTGATGTTGATCTGCATTTGATGTAGGTTCCCAGCTTCACACAGCCTCGAGGGAACTGGTTTAGTATCCACTCTATGTATCAGGCTTTGCATGATAACTACAGAGCGATCGTCCATGGCTGGGGTTTTGGGATGTTCTTCCCCATTCTACCCCGTCGCTGTCCCTGGGGTTACCTCAAGGCATTGTCTGACCGGTGGTTTCACCAGACTCAGTCACTCTATTTGCTGGACTGTGAGGTGATGATGATGCCGATGGATTGGTGATTTATCACAGGTATGAAGTTGGAGGGGCGTCGGTGCCTTGCATGGCGGATATCACGCCTAGTGCCGTCAGATCCTTGTTGGGAGTTCCGGCAGAGGCGCTCAAGGGTAGGACTGTTCGTACAGGTCCTTTGAGCGTAGATGTTATGAGCGGGTTGTTGAGTGAGCCCATACCCAATGATGTGAGAGTCAGGGATCACATTCTTTGGTGATTTTTCCTGATGATCATTAGGGGTTGCTTCATAGCAGATAATTCCTCTACGGTGTCCTTCGCTTTGATTAGTGCCACTCGACACATAGACCGTATAGGAGAGTGTGATTGGGGTTCCTACACCTTTGCCTACTTCCTCAGGGGAATGCGCATGCGATCGTAGGGCTTGACCGAGGCGTGGTTAAGATTCTACCCATTTTTGCTAGTGAGTGTTTCTCTTATCTTTTCCCATATATAGGTTAAGAGTGTTGACTGACAACAAATATTTCCTTTGTGTTGGCAGTTTTGGGCCTATGAGAGGCTTCCCTATTTGCATTTTGTGAGCGTGTTAGGTTTGGACACCTATCCACGAGGACGAAGATGGCATCATTCCATACTAGCGGAGGTCCCTGTTGCTAAGGGTTTCACTCATTGTCGCCATAAATTGAGTTGTTGATGTAGATGTCATCACATGGGTTCCCTACTCTGGAGAGCATTTGGGAGTTGGATTTGAGGATGGGTACCCGATTGGAGTAGAGTACGTCATTTTCACCCGCAGGATTCCTCTCTTTACAGATGGAGGATGGGACCTCTATTTAGGAGGGCGTGCTATCAGGACCACAATAGGAGAGATCTTACCTCTTGCCGGGCGTTATTAGCCTGTTTCGTAGTCACCCGTCATTGACATTCCATTGTTGGGGATTGACAGTTTTACATTGTTAGAGGGCCCCAGGTCACAGGAGATGTTCCAGTATTGGTGGATCCCTCGTACTATTAGAGCTCAGACCTGCGCAACACAGTTCATGGGGGATATGGTTCCAGGATCCATGATGATGACGGATTGGCTAGCCTGTGTCAGAGATCCGACTCATGTGACACAGATTAACAAATTGACCCGGCAGCTGGACTAGACACATCTCTTCATTCAGCATTTAGACAAAGATCCTTCAGAGGTAGATACTTTTGATCCTTCCATCTCTGGCACTAGCCCCTCAGGTGACCCATATGGCTTTGCCGGTGCAGATCCTCCATTGTATCGGCCTGACATCCCTGTAGATAGAGATCTAATGACTCAGGAGGAGTTGCATCAGGTGGACAGTATCGATGATGTAGACATTGACACCATTGACTTTTTCTGATGTATTTCTCGTTATCTCTTTTGATAGGCCTCTTTTAGCTGCTGGGTAGCTTTTCCCCATTCTTGCTATATCTTATGATAGGCCTCTGTTGGATGTTTGGTAGCTTCACCCCATTTTCCTGTATTTTAGCTGTACAGAGATGTATTAGATGATGATATACTTAGGAATGTATGTATAGTTTTCATTCCCTATATCATATTGCCATATATTATATCATGCATGTTATTATGTTATGCATATGTATGTATGTCCAGAGATATTCATGATTGACCCCTGGATGGTCTTATGACATAGCCCGTACAGATGTCTTCTTCGACAGTTAGCCGTATTGATCATACCCGACCATTTTTGGTGGTATCTGGTATGATAGTATATCACCATCAGACATGGTGATCGTAGATGATTTGCTGCAACATATTATGACCCTGTTGATGTTTCAGGTCCCCATAGGATTTGTAGAGGGTATGCTAGAGCACTAGGTATCAGACAGGCAGGTTTTTTGATTTTGGACCCAGGAGTTAACTCCTACTTTGGAGGAGTATACACGGTTGACGATGCTGTTGCTGGACAGACCTTGCGTGCATATGGCTATCGGAGACCTGAGCAGACAGTTCATGACCCTCACTAGATTAAGACGTAGAGTGGTAAAAGACGAGATTACATCCATCCACGTGATATCCCAATGTTTATTGTTCGATAGATTTGTCTCTGAGGATAGTTATGCACGACATTCCGGGGATTTCACTACACTGGAGGATCATTGACGTTCAGCCAGGGTGACTGTACTGCTTTTGTGCGTATTGTCATACATCTTCATGTCGCGGTACATGGATGAGCTGGATATCAGCGTCATTATGGCAGTAAGAGCTCTCAGGGAGGGTCATACCATTGTTCCGATGATCATTGCAAAGACTTTGAGGTCGCCTACATATCATCTGCACTTTTATCCGGGGGAGTGTTAAATGGTAGCTTCGGCCATGTCAGTATGTGTGGTTTATGTCACACTTGAGACCGATTGGCACTCTTAGACGACAGGTGTTTTGTTGCACCCATGAGATAGCCATGTCATACTCCTTTCAAGCCTACGGAGGGTATAGTTGCTGCATCATGGTCAGCTTTTCTGGTAGGGATTAGAGACCCGTTTGCTATATTACCGTGTTCAGGGCTTAGCTCACTCTACAGCTTCATTACTCATGCTCCGGGCATGGATTATATCCCTCTGGCTGGATTGAGGGGCATGATTACTTACCACCCACTCGCCGTGATGTGTCAGTTTGACCAGTTTCAGGATTTTCATCCTTTTGAGGGGGCAGTGAGTCAGCGCTTCACTTCACATGTTTATCATCAATGGGGATAGATCCAAGTCAGACGCTGTTGGGATCGGTGAGAATCATTTGGATTTTCGTCATCATCCGGTTGTTCTGTCAGAGTATTCCGCATGGATGGAGACAGAGATCGCATCACCATGTAGTAGTATCCATGTAGGCGGGGACTAATTCCGACGATGAGGAGCCTATAGAGGAGGCTGACATTCCCATCGATGACTTAACTCATCGGGTCGCCAAAGATTTGTGATGGATTCTCCCACCCCGAGTGCCACTGTTACCTAGTATTCGGCATAACATTTGGAGCAGAGCTTACATCTGATGACCTATGATAGAGATCAGGCTAGGGCCACGATGTTGATAGCTCTTGATGAGAGAGATACCGCTCTGTTAGAGAGGGATGAGGCTAGATCAGCCAGGGATGCATTGATTGCGGAGCGAGATGCCAGAGATGTGGCCATTGCAGACAACACTTCAGTGAGATCCCAGATGATTGTCAGTCTTGCCGACATGAGTTCTTACGTTGATGAACATTATGCCACCATGCAGTTAGCCTCTGATCTACTAGCTCGTGTAGATACCCTTGGGTAGGAGCTTGTAGTGCTACCTCCGTCTTTAGAGAGGGATGCTATGTTAGATCTGATAGTCCACATATATACAGATCTGTAGATAGCTTTATATTTTTTTGCACAGACTAGCTTAGCCATTTTGTCATGTACAACACATATGTATATATCAAACAATATTATGTATGGCAGGGAAATATATTTTGATTCACTTCCCTTTTAGTTATGCCTTGATACTTGCTTGATATTTTTCTGTTTCATCAAGGCCATGTGATCTTGATGTATTCTGAACTTATCCTTGATAGATGGACATTGAGACATCGCAAGATCTCTCAGAATGGATCATTAATTTTTATATATCCCTACTATCTTTGGTGTCTTGGGACTGGTATCTGTATGGAAAAGTGGAGAGGAGGGTGGTTTCTTCCTCCCTAAGATTGACCGCACCACAGATCGTCGCCAGTACTTCTATTTGTGAGAAGCGTAGTTAATTCCATCTCTTATGGGTTGGTATTGCACTTTGAGGCATGATCGCAGCTTAGATGGTCACCGAATCTTCTATTTTTGAGAAGAGGTTGGGTATTTCCATCCCTTTGATCTGAAACCGATGAAATGTGGTGAATTGAAGGTTGATCCCAATACTGTGTGATAAGAAGTTTTGTTCTGGTAGGGGTTAGACTGAACCATAAATTGCTGCCTACGTACTCCTATTGAAGAGGAGAACAAGTATACGTAGTTCAAACCTGGTGTAAGAGGTTCAACGCTAAATGTGAAAAGCAGATAGAAGTAGAAGTTGTTTTTGTTGTTTTTTTTGTGAAGAAAGGGCAGAAATGTTTTTGTTGTTTTTTATTGTTACGACCGGGCCATATACCATATGGTTGCCTATGTACTCCTATTGAAGAGGAGATCGGGTCGACGTAGTTCGCCCCTCAGGATGAATCGCAGATGAAGAGAAACGTGAATCCCATGTACAGGCTAAACTGCGGGTAGAAGAATGTTTAATCCCATAATGGGGATAAACTGCAGGCGTGGAAAAAGTTTGATCCCGTCTTCAGGACAAACTGCAAGCGTAGAAAAGTTTAATCCCATCTTTAGGATAAACTGCAAGTGTGAAAGGTTCAATCCCGTCTTCAGGATAACCGAAATTGTATGAAAGGTTTGAACTGAAGTGAAACTAGGCTGCTGGTTTGAAGTGTATGTTTCCTTGAGGAACAGAAGAGTATATAAAAAGGAGATGGTTCAAAACCGGAATGACTGGTGATTTGATGATTAAAACCAGGATGTTTATTTGATGCTAACTTTAGACATATTATCGTTTCACGGTGTCCGAGTTGATAAGTTGTGGAAATACATCGCCGTCCATTTCCTGCAATCTAAGAGCACCTCCTGTCAATACGTCCTTGACAACAAATAGGCCTTCCTAGTTAGGGGCAAATTTTCCCTTAGATTGATCTTGGTTGTCAATGATCTTCTTTAAAACCAAATCATATTATTTGAACTGCCGTAGTCAGACTTTTCTGTTATAGGATCGTGCGATCCTTTGCTGATATAACTGACCATGGAAGATAGCCGCGGTTCGCCTTTCGTCTATTAGAGACAACTAGTGATACCTGTCTTGTACCCATTGGTCTTCACTCAACTGAGCATCCATCAACACTCGTAGGGATTCAATTTCCACCTCTATGGGGAGCACTACTTCCATCCCATAGGCTAATGAGTAGGGGGTTGCCCCAGTGGAAGTTTGCATTTAAGTTCTGTAGGCTAATAAAGTCAGAGGCAAGAGGTTAAGCCATCCTTTGTGATTAGCGAACATTTTCTGCATGATTTTATTGATGTTTTTATTAGCCGCTTCAACAGCACCATTCATCTTTGGACGGTAGATGACGGAGTTGAGGTGTTTGATGTGGAATTTTCTGCATAACTCCTTCATCATTTTGTTGTTGAGGTTCTTAGCATTGTCTGACACAATAACCTCTGGTTGTCCATATCGACAGACGACATTGTTTCTGATGAAACAATGATAACTTCTTTAGTAACCCTAGGGAAGGAGGCTGCTTCTACCCATTTGGTGAAGTAGTCGATCATGGTGAATATTAATCGATGTCCATTACTGGCTTTGGGCTCGATCACGTCCATTCCCAACATTGAGAAGGGTCATGGTGAACTCATATTGTGGAGTTCCCTTAGAGGGGCATGGATAGCATTCCCATGAATCTGGCATTGATAGCACCTCTTGACGTGATCATCATAGTCAGCTTTGAGTGTAAGCCAATAATGCCCTGTCCTAAGGATCTTCTTGACAAGTAGGGGTCCGTTCATGTGAGGGCCACATACTCCACCATGGATCTCATCCATGAGTCTCTGAGCTTGGTCTTTATCTAAACATCTGAGGAGACCTAATCCAACATCTCTTTTGTAGAGTGCATCTCCGCTCAAGTAGAATTTCATAGCAAGTCGATGAATCCGCTTCTTCTCAGTTAGGCTCACCTCAGCGGGTGTAGATCCATCTCGTAGATACTGCTTGATGCATTGATACCAAGGGTTATGGATGGGAGGTAGTTCATCCGATACTTCTCCAAGATAATTCCTATAGACTGGGGCTTTTTGTAGAGCAAATGTGATGCTTGGCATGTTTTCCTTGTCAGGTATGTAAACCAAGGAGGCCAACGTTGCTAATGCATCTGAGAAAT
Source organism: Panax quinquefolius (assembly GCA_020205615.1). NCBI lineage: Eukaryota > Viridiplantae > Streptophyta > Magnoliopsida > Apiales > Araliaceae > Panax > Panax quinquefolius. The sequence goes on from CM035156.1 coordinate 135,086,077, forward strand.
CATTCCTATTATGAGGAATGTGTAGAAAGGAGATTTCTTTGAACTCCAAAGCCATCTGTAGAACTTGCCGATGGTAAGGCAGCAAATATAATTCTTTGGTTTGATAGATTCTTGTGAATTGTCTGATTACCAATTCAAAATCCTCAAAGACAGTTAACCGCCTGACGCCCATTGAACGAGAAAGTTTTATCCCCATGATACAGCCTTCATACTCAGATGTGTTGTTGGTGCTGACAAACTGCAATTTGACGGCGACGAGATACTGCTCCCCCATACCAAATATTAGAACTGCTCCAGCTCCAGAACCTTCTCTGTTAACAGCTCCATCAAAATATATTTTCCACGTACGACATGTATCGTACTGATGTTGTAGCTGAACTATCATTAACTCCTCATCGGGGAAGTATGTTTCCAAGGGTTTGTAGTCCCCTGCAGGTGCGACGGCCAGTTGATCCGCAATTCCTTAACCTTCGATAGACTTTTGCGTCACGTAGACGATATCAAATTGATGTAGGATCAACTGCCATTTGGACAGTCGGCAATTCAGTATGGGCTTACTGAACACATACTTGAGAGCATCCACGCGAGATATGAGATGGGTTGTATGACCATGGAGGTAATGTTGTAACCTCATGGAAGCCCATGCTAAAGCACAACTAGTCTTCTCAATCAGAGTGTACTTGTGTTCACTGATGCTAAATCTTTTGCTGAGGTAATAGATAGCTCGTTCTTGGCTTCTATCATCTTTTTGCCCCAGCATACAGCCCATGGGATTGTCATTAATGGACAGGTACATGAACAGGGGAACATCATCCCTGGGAGGTACCAAAACAGGAACGTTAATCAGCTACTCTTTAATGGTAAGGAAGGCTTTTGGACACTCATCGTTCCATTTCATGGAGGAGTTCTTCCTTAACAGCTTGAAGACAGGCTCACAGGTTGCTGTGAGTTGAGAAATGAATCTGCCAATGAAGTTGATTCTTCCCAAAAATCCCCGTATTTCCTTCTCTGTTTGAGGAATGGGCATTTCCATGATGGCCTGGATTTTGGTAGGATCCAGTTCAATCCCTTTGTGGCTGACTAGGAATCCTAGCAACACTACTATAAAATTATAAAAAGACAACACTTAAAAGATGATGTTTTTATAAAAAATGTTGTGGTATTTTTTTTTACAATGTTTTTTAACAAAACGTTGTAGATACATATGAAAAAATGTTATGTATTTATAAAGATATTTTTTTTGTTTTAAATAGATAATGTTTTTTAAAAAAAACGTTATGTCTATAAAAAAACACGGAGCCAAACAAAAAGGCAAAAGACGCGAGAATAGAATTCAGTAGTCTCTTGTACCCAAAAACCCTAGGCTCTCTTCTCTCTCACTCCCTACCTCCACAAGCAGCCATAGTCGCTGTTCGCCCCTTAGTTTCGATTCAAACCATTGAATCCAACATGGCCACCGATGGCCCCGCCGCCACCAACTCCCTCCTTTTACCGGACGTCATAAAGGCCCCAATCGGTCCCGTTCTCAGAAGAGACAGAAATGTAAACGGTGCCCTCTTATATATTCTACAATCACTGGCATATCAACTTTAAAAAACTTTCACATCAGATAAATCTGACTCTAATATTTCTTTTCTTTTTCTTACATTCCATTCAGCTCACTAATATATAGATGTCCAAGGTTACCTTCTCTACATAAGATAAGTAAGACTCAGGGTATTCTCTGTTTCATGGCCATGGACGCTGTCTCCGAATGTATCCACGAGTTTCACGCATTTGTTTTAGTTGTAATTAGGGTTTGTTCTAACTGCTTTTTTTCGTATATTTTCTTGTTTTTAAACTTTTCGTAGCTAACAGTGAACCGTAGTTTGCTTTTATGTTGGGTGTATTTGAAGAACTAATTGAATTATCCGAGTCGGACTGAGTTAATTTCGATTGGAATCATTTATTGGGTACCGTGTTTGTGGATGTGATTTTGAGATTTGGGTTTTGAGGGAAGTGGGAATTGAATGTGAATATGAAGTTTTAATGTCAGGGTTTTTTACCGAGTATATACTGATTATCGAAATAAAGTGAAAATGTGAATATGACGTTTGGTTAGCTTTAATTGAATGTGAATATGAAGTTTGAAGGGAATCAGTAAAGTTATCGAAGTAAAGTTTGGTTAGCTTGAATTTTATTTTCTTTAATCTTTTTGGTGGTAGCAGTAATGCAAGGGTGCATATCAGCCCAACGTGCATCTCACACTTCCGAAGTCACCAAACTGCGTATCTAAAATCAAGCTGGCAAAATCTGGGGAGGTCTGTAATGCCATGTCAATTCTGTAGCGCGTACTAACGCGAATGTTCATATGTTCATATATTTAAATTGAACATATGTGCATATATCTAAATTGTGCTTATCTCAATGTTTATTTTCTCTGTTGAATTAGTGGTTCAATGATTGCTCTGACAACATAAGACTCTGCTGCTCTAAACCTCTTGCTCAGCTTCATAAGATCTACGGATGGGAGGTATCATCAGTCTTATGATTATTAAAAATTTTCAGATTACATTTAAAAAATGAAAAAAAAACTTTTTCAGATTAACTTATATCTTATAGTTATAAATGCATGGGGTTTTTCTTTTTTGCTCATGAATTACAACTGCACTTATTTTAAACCAATGTCTTACATTGATTTTTCATAATCTATAATCATCATTTCAACACATTACCAAACCCTAGTGATGGGTGAATTTTAGAGGCCTTGGCGTATAGCTCTGAGGTTGCTCATACTAATCCCCATACTTGGGGACCAGCTTACTTGGTCAATGAGAAACAGAAAGTTACAACTGTTATTTAGCATTTGCCAAATCCTATAGCTCAACTGCAGCTGCAATGATTGCTTTCTAACTTGCAAAATGCTTCTTGTTTATAAAGACAATAGAGGTGACTGTTCCTGAGATAGAGGTTATGCGTCTGACACATTACCTAACGATTGGTTCTGAGTGTATCACTTCATTTGCTTGTCATCTAGAAAAGCTGTATGTAATTATTCACCATACTGTAGGTTATTAATTAGTTCTCTGAACAAGAAATTAATAAATTTATTGATGCTGATAATTTGAACTCTCATTATAATAGGAATATGGCAGAAGTAGGGTGGGATGCAAGGGTAGCACTTTCTGTATATGGCGCTTTTGACAGCAGGGAATATTTAAATGCTCAGAGAATTAGGTACTTGTACTCTGCAATCCAATTATTATTTACTTTTAGCAGTATCAGTTACAAATTTATCCTGATGTTAAGAAATTATTCAATTCCAAGCGAACGTGATGTAAATTAGGTAGCATTAATTTGTTCACACGTTGAAATTAAGACTCTTACCTCATCAAGTTCAAGTATTTGGTGTGTGTTTTTATCCTTTTATACAGAATTACAAGGGGAGTTCAATCTTGATAAGTTAACTATATAATATATTATTGTTTACACTAGATGTTTGGCTGATTTGCATAACCAAGCATTTTTGGCATTCTATTAGAAATGTTGCGTGTTGATTTGGTCGCTTGATTTTCAAAAATATTTTCCCTTGGTCAGTTAATTAGAGGAATGCTTAGCACGTTATATTGGTTATATTATCTGCATTGTGATTCTTTAAACTTGCTTTTTGATTGTGTTTTCCCATTTCTTATGGTACTCCTTGTTGTTCAGGTTTTGTACTCGTTCGTTTCTTCATGAGTCTTGATTATTCACTTAAAGATAGAATACCTGGATACAATTGCCTGGAATGTTCTCCCTCATGGCAATGGCAAGATCTGTTAACATATCTTTTGGTTACCAAGTCTGTTCCAGAAATTTCTGTTGGTTACTTGAAATTTCTTACTTGCTGAGAGGATTATGCGTTCTGCAAATTGTTCCCCAGTTTCATATCCAATGTTACCCCCCACACATCAGCATCATATGTGGTAAGTTGAGTTGCCTTTCATAAAATGTTGTGAAGAATTTATTTGTTTGACCTTAATCTGTGCTGTCATGCACTTCAGGGATGCATGGGACATGGCTTCTGAAATCTACCTTACTCAGCTTCCAGCGCTGGTTGAGGATCCAAATGCAGAGTTCCAGGTGTGAGTTGTTAAATTTTGTCCTATTAAGATACTAGTGGATTTCTTATTTGCTTTTTTAGGTGTGGTGTCATTTTCTTTTTTAGCTATATGATATCATTGACTGATGTTTCCAGTTCTTCAAAAATATGTTCCTTATTTCTTTTTGTGCAGGTTTTGCAGTCTATGTTGGGAAAAGATGCTAATCCAGAGCTTGCCTTTGCTGTTGACATATGGAGTGTGGGCTACACAGTTATTGAAGTGAGATCTGACTGACTTGTGTATTCTAATTTTCATGCAGACTGCTAATTTTAATTTTCATGAAATTTTCAATGGTTGATACGTTTTGGCTTTAAATATAAATGAGAATTTAGATTTTTTAGCTATATATCATGGCATTAGCATATTGCAGGTGCATTGGTAATATAGGTGAACCACAATCTTTTTTTTTCTTTTTTTTTCTTTATCTACAACATTTTAAAAATGTTGTATAAATTGGTTAAAAACGTTGTCTGATATACTAAACTACAACGTTTTTATCCAGAAAACGTTGTTGAATCATACCTTCTACAATGCTTTTAAGCATCTGCTAATTTATAGAAAATAAATCTATAACTTTTTTTTCTTAAAAACGTTGTGTAATGTGCTTAACTACAACGTTTTAAAAACGTTGTATAAAGGTGTCAAATAGATAACACCCTTAACCACGACGTTTTTCTGACTGAAACCACAACGTTTTTTCCGCGTTATCGATTTACTGTTTTGTAGTAGTATAACTTGCCTGACTTAACACAAAAGGCGCACTTGGCTGGATTCAACTTCGAGTTGTACTTAAGCAACCTGTTGAAAAGTTTTCTGAGATGGTCTAGGTGGTCCTCCTCCTTTCGGGATTTGACAATGATGTCATCCACGTAGATCTCTATCTCCTTGTGCATTAAATCGTGGGAAAGAGCCATCATAGCTCGCTGATAGGTTACCCCGGAATTGATGAGGCCGAATGACAACCGTCTGTAACAAAAGGTTCCCCAAGGCGTGATGAAAGTAGTTTTCTCACGATCTACCTCAGCGACCATAATTTGATGGTACCCCGCAAAGTAATCAACAAAGGAGTACATGTCGTATTGAGCAATATTGTCAATAAGAATGTGGATAAATGGAATGGGAAAGCTATCTTTAAGGCAAGCTTTGTTCAAATCCTGGTAATCCACGCGGACTCACTCCTTTCCTCCTGGTTTAGGTACGGGAACAATGTTGGATATCCACTCCGGATATGTAGACACCTTGATAATGCCAGCTTGAAATTGTTTCACAATTTCATCTTTAACCTTTAAACTCCACTCAGGTTTCTATTGCCTAAGCTTTTGCCTAACTAGCTTGAATCCTTCTTTAATGGGAAGGCGATGAAGAACAATATCAGTGGAAAAACCCACCATGTCTTCATGAGACCATGCAAGCACATCCTGGAATTGGGTTAATAATGCAATCATGTCATTCCGCTGATTTGTGGTAAGGTCTGAACCAATCTGGATTAGCTTAGGGTTGTCTAAGGTTCCAAGATTGAAAGAAGTGGTTTGATCAAGATTGGGTTTGGGTTTGTCTGTGACCCATTCCTTAATCTCCTGAGGTATCTGAATGTCCTCTTGTATGTCTATCAAGTCTGAGTCCAACTTTACATCAAAATTACAGCCCTTGTGGAGAGAAGGCACCTCATCAGCAAGTACATGCACATCTAAATTTAGAGTCCTAAAACAAAATATGCTTTCACTTAATATGCAACTGTTCGATCATACAAAAGTGTTAGCATGTACTTGATAAAATAACTGTTAGTACTGTAAAGGAAAGCAAGCAATTAAAGTTATCTACAGGGCAGAGGGATTTTTCTGCCCATTTTACCCTCATCGACCAATGCATGGAGTGCTACTCCAATTGTCGAGGGCAAATTCCTGATGGACTGCAGTGACTGAAGAATTGTCATTGTCTTCCTTTTCCCAAATGATAACCATGACATCTGGGCAATCATCGTCTCGAGTGTATCTGTTTATATGTTCATCATGAACAATGACGCGTATGTCTGCCATCATCAAGGCAATGTCATGTTTATGTTTCTGTTCCTTTTCTTCCACTTCGGGATCAGGAATCAGCACCTCTTTTGCTTTGATTGGTACTGGTTTAGGAAATAGCATGGCCACAACATGGGCTGGCACCTTTACTGGAGACTGTATCAACTCATGAGGTAAAGGTATAGAAAATCGCCGTGCAGTGGAAGCTTGAGGAACCTGCTTGTGCTTATGAGGATTCCTACCACTGGAACTGGCAGAATAGCCTAGTCTAGCTGTTCCAATTAGACTAGACATTTGAATAGGGTGCTTAATACCCTGCTTATCTTTACCGAGCCCTTGTCCAGGTTGATGACCCAATGACATCATTTCTTGAGTGGCCGACATAACCTCGGTAGAAATCTTGGGTATGGGAAGTGGTTCTCCAATAGAATGGTATTGCGTGGTACTCACTTCCAGAGTATGAAAACTGACCGGTTAAACTTCTGAATTGAAGCTGATGCTTGGTAGAGTTCCTTGTTTAGGACATTCCGGCTTAGCGTTGACAATGACTAGACTGTTGTTGATAATGTATTTGAGTGGCGATGTGGCGTGGAGGAACGGCTCCGACCGTATGTGTATCCATGGTCTCCCCAATAGCAGGTTGTATCCTGAATCTATCTTGAGGACGTGGAAGGATACATTGAATGTATTTGGACCAATCTCAATTGGCAATTCAATCTTTCCGACCGCATTTTGCCGGGATCCATCAAAAGCTCTAATAACCGTATAGCTGCTTTGGATCTGCCTGAGATTGACATTCATCTTTACTAAGGTGGCATAAGGACAGATATTTAGAGATGAGCCTCCATCTATCAGAATTCTAGCTAGCATATACCCGGAAGACAAAACTCTAATGTGTAATGGCTTGCAATGACCGGTCCCTTCGGGTGGTATATCGTTATCAGTGAAGGATATCAAATTGTTGTTGAAAATGTGATCAACCAAATGTTGAAATTTTTCCACATCCACTGATTTTGATAAATAGGCTTCTTCCAAAACCTTCAGTAAGATCTTCCAATGATCCTCGGAAGAGAAAACAAAGTCCAGTACAGATATCGGGTGTGGAGCTTCTCGCAAGCTTAAAACCACTTTGGCTTCATTATGACCCATAGTGTGGAGGAATTTTTCAATCTTCTCCATGGGAAACTTCCTCTTTGCTTCGCAGATAGGTTTCACAACCCGTTGAGGAAGATACAGTGGATTGTCCTTCGACACTGTAGCAGTGGTATGAGACATGGATCCTTCAGCTTCTCTATAATTCCATGGAACTTTGTGTAAGCTGACAACAAGATATTATGGTCTGAAAGGTAAAGAAATTGGCTCTGGTGCGGGCACTTTCAAAGGATTGTCAGCTCCTTTGAGTTGAATTAGTTGTATGGGAAATACTTTGACAGTCTCATCATCCACTTTGGATATAACTTCTATTAATCCCTTCCATTTGGTAGGACATGCATTCCCACCCTTGAGTTGCACAGTGTAATCATCTGCTATTTGCAGGACACCGCTATCAATAAGATTCTTAATGAGATGGCGGAGTGCCCAACATTCTTCTGTGTTCTGAACGGGAGAATGTGAATGATATTGACACACTTCATCAGAATTGAAACGTCCTATGCGGGGATTGTTTGGAGGGAGAAGGAAAGTAATTGGCCCGCCGTTGATCAACATCCGTAGTATCTCCTCCATAGATTGGCCCAAATAGGTAAAATTCCTCCGATTAGCAAAAATCCCGACGAGCTTTAGCATTTGCTCTCTCGCAACCTTATCCTCCATAGCTTCGTTTTCTGAAGGTGGTGAGGAAGCATTCATAACAAAAGGAAGGAGATAGGCATGCTCCTGCCTGATTAATTGGTGTGTGACTTGATGATGGTGAGTCACCAGTTCTGCCAGTTGCTCAATTTGTTTGCAAAGATCTTTCATCTTTCGTTCTATTGTAAATTGGAACTTTGCATAATCCTATCTGTCAACACCGTCTTTGATGGTTTGGGATGACTCGCCATTAGAATTGGAACCCTGTCCAGTGCTCCAACAGATCATGTTGACCTTTTCTTCTTTGGGTTGAGGAAGAGGGTTGTCTTGCACGTGAGGTTGATCTGGTTTTGTGACCACGATCTCACCGTTGTCTATTAAATCTTGGATCTTGTGTTGAAAGGCCCAATAATCTTGAGTATCATGTCCAGGTGCTCGGCATGATAAGCACACTTCCGAGTAGCATTAAAATCCCTCCCATTAGGGTTGGCTGGTGGAAGAAGATGTGTAATTTTCTTTTCAGCAGTCATAAGAGCAAGAATATTCTCGAGCGAGTCCCCTAAGGGTGTGAACGTTCGAGGACGCTTTGCATCTCCACCTTTAGGTAATGGAGGATTTGATGATTGTGATTGAAAAGGGGAGTAGTTTCTCATCTGCATAGGCATGCTTTGATTGCCTTTTTGACCTTGTAGTATCAAGGAAACATCCTCCTCTTTCTTTTTATGGACCCTCCGGGGGTTGTTTCCATAAGATCCGGACTGGATGTGCTAAGTAACAGCTTAAAGAGTGGCTAGGTCTTGAATTTTACCGGACTTCAATCCCATTTCAGCCATTTCTCCGTGCTTAATCATTTCAGAGAATGGTTTTCCAATACCAGCTAAGACTCTTTCATAGAAAGGAGCTTCCTGTACATCTATGAATGTCATGACCATTTCTGATTCCGTCATGGAAGGAATAACTTGATCATCAAGGCGCCTCCACCTTTGAGCATACTCTCTGAAAGACTCATTAGACTATTTCTTGACCTTGGTAATTTGGTACCGGTCAGGAGCCATCTGAGATTGAAAACTGTATTGAGTGAGGAAGGCGTAAGCTAGCTCTTCCCAGCTATGGATCTTTGAGTTGTCTAATCTGGTATACCATGAACGGGCTTCTCCAGTCAGACTTTTCTGAAACAGCTGCATTCTGAGCTTTTCATTTTCCGCATAAGATCCAAGTTCTCCGATGAACACTTTTAAATGTGTATAAGGATCCCCTAATCTGTCATACTTTTCAAAATTAGGGGTTTTGAATTTCTCTGGATAATGAACACCAGGAAATATGTAAATGTCTGCATATTAAACACTGCCATATGTTCCAATCCCTTTAAGAACATGGATAGTTTCCTCCATTTTAAGGACCTTCTTCCTGATATCATCGGTGTCTGGATCTCCTCTGAGATGGGTGTTTTCAGGGTCTTTGTAGGTCGTATCCAACTGAGGTTCTGGAATTGTTTTTTCTAGACCTTGAACTCCTCCTTGTGTAGAGGATTCTGTATGTGTAGGTATCTTCGTACCCTGAGTGGACTGATGCAATTCTTTCAGTAGAACAACCAAGTTTGTAATTTGTTTACTCAATCTGTCAAATTCTTCTTGGGAAACAGCATTAGACTGGTCATAAGAAGACAAGATTGGCTGTAGGCTCGTGGCCTTTTTGGATTTTGAGTGGGTAACAGGCCCAACTGCTTCCCTACAAAAGACTTACGTAGTTTAGTCTTAGGGTAATGTAAATGTTATCATAACATGTCCGTTTAGGAATTTTGTCCTGCAAAACCGGTTGTTAATTGATAACATGTTATGCATGCACAAATATTCTTCATATTTTCCATTATATATGGATGAACATGGAATAAAATTACAAGTAAATGCTTTTACAAGTAATTTAAAATGGAAAGTGTGAAGAGACTTTCCTCCGCATTTGGTTATCAGAGGTTAACCTATCTTAGGGTTACTCTCGCGACTTTTTGGCATGAAGGTTCCCAGATCATCGCAATTTACTTGACGGAAAGTTTATCCGGTCTGTCAACTGGAGCGAATCTAGGTGGTGCCTTTCCTGAGCCTCACTGGAATTATTCTTCATGCGAGTCCAGTAATCAAACACCGATAGAATAGCCTCCTGGTGGAGGAACCACACAACATACACTCACATACAATGCGTCTCACCGTTTATGCCAAATGATGACATGTACGAAGCACTAATATCGTAGATAGATATATTATAGTGCAGTAAGTAAAAATGCATTCGTACACATTCATCAGAAATGAAAATGCAACATTCACACACAAGCATATAACAGTTTTAAAAAGCTTGTAATAGTGGCTTAAGCCCTCTTACTGGAGTCCCCATCAGAGTTTCCACCTGTCGACGTCAGGATTTTTGAGTGTCCCTTTTCGTTACTTGTTCTTTGGTGTTATCATGTTAATGTGAGATTTTTTTGAAAAACAAGTGAAAAAGTTCTGAAATGTATAATGTCGACGATTTGACTTTAAGAGTCGCCAGTTGGTGTTTTTAACTGGTTGCACCAACGGAACCGAAAAAGGTTTACACATTGACCCAGTGATTTGACACTGCTAAATGGGTCTATGAAACCGAGATTCATTTTGGGTCCGGGTGCTTGATTATGCAGAGGGAAGGTGTTAGGCACCCCTCGACATCCGTGTTACAACGGAGACCGTAACTTTTTAAAGAAACTGTTATTTGGTAGTAGTGATGTACCTTGTTCGTACCTATATACATAGGGTTTTAATTTATGAAAAAAATCAGTTTTAAACAAGATATTGCAATGAAATTTATAAAAAGAGGTTTTTCAAACCCTGTCCTCAATAGCAATTGAGGCCTTTGATACTTCCATTTTATTATTAAATGTTCGGCTTGCTTGCTTTTATTTTCGAGATGCGAATCATTCTCGAGAAAATAATATCTGGCGATGCTAAACTCCCTCATGGGCATAATGACCATCCAAGGAAATTTAGACCTTCAGTAAATAATGTACAAGTCGCCATCTGACTAAAAATGTCCATCACGAACCGAATCTAGATTAAATGTCTTTGAATCTGTGATCACATGATTCCTTAGCTCACATGATAATCTGCTAGCAGTTTGTATGGAAAGCGATGTAGAGTTATATATATAAAAGCTATAAAATATATATATCTATACATGATCAACCACCACGAAGGAACTCCACGGGGATCGAAATGTAAATATATAAAAGTGATATATATATATATATATATATATATATATATATATATATATGGACATGATCAACCACCACAAGTAAACTCGAGGTGGGGATGAAAATAAATAAAAAAGTCGTAAAAGCGATCAACTCGCCACGAAGTAAACTCCAAGCAGATTTAAATGTAAATAAAAGTTTGTAAAAAGGCCACGGAGGAAACTCCAGCCCAATGTAAATGTAAATATATATATATACAGTATATATATATATATATATATATATATATATATATATATATATATATATATATATAAGCGAAAACGACCGGATGTGAATCCAGGCTCATCGGATATGTCCGACAACAACTATATATATAAGTATATATATAAAAGTGAGTAAATGCGCCGGATGTAAAATCCAGGCTCATCAGATTTGTCTGACAACAATTATATATATAAGTATATATCTATATATAAAAGCGAGTAAATGCACCGGATGTAAAATCCGGGCTCATCAGATATGTCTGACAACAATTATATATAAAAGTATATATATATATATATATATATATATATATATATATATAAGCAGATAAACACTCCAGACCGAAGTCTAGACTCAATCGAGGCATAACTCGATAATGTTAGTCCATATATGAAATATATACATATATAAGTATATATACATACAGAAATGAAAACCACGGACCGAAGTCCGGGCAAACACACACAACACGACTCTCATTGTGTATAACAGTGTGTACTAATATGAGAAGAAAGCTTTATAAAATGTGAGAAGGCTTACAGTGGGCTGCCAAAGTAGACTTCTATGACTTTATATGGATAAACACTCAGCTCCCGCAGGATAAAAAGATAGCTATATGTGAGCTAACAGATGTTTATAGAAGACGAAACACTCAATAGGGGTTTATACAGAGTAAAATGGACAGGGCTTCCTTACCTTTTTCTTTCCTTTTTTCTTCAAATGGCTGACCCCAAGGCTCATATTTATAGACTGATGGCCGCAAGTACACCTGTGGTAGCCGCGGTTGTACCTGCGGCTGGTCGTGGTGCATCCGAGCCTCGCGGGTCCAGTCATCTCGAAGTACGTGCACTCGTGTACTATAATGTCCGCTCAAACTTGCAGAACTTCAATTCGAGCATCCGAACGAGGTATATCTAACCTTCTACGGACCGCTTGTGTCGAGAGTTACGCAATGACATGGATTAGAGGTTGTACGAAGTCAGGAAGAGGGGTCCATGCCCATGGTCTTCAAGCTTCAAATTGTATCCAAAGTACTATCATGCATAATAGTCACTCGGGATTGTTACTCCTCGGTTCTTGTGGGACATTGTTATATGTATTTATGTATGAAGTGTTGAGATGACGCGCAAGTGTTGAAGGGGTAAGATGACGTTTGACTCTTCGCCGGGGTTATCGCCGGTTTGAGTTGAAAGTAGACGTTGCTCAGGGTTACATCTGAGATTGGACTACTTGTTGGTATGCTTCGATATCATCTTGTGAGAGAAAATGTTGAGGCAGTAAGATGACATTTTTACTCTTCACCGGGGTTATCGCCGATTTAAGCTGAAAACAGACGTTGCTCAGGGTTATATCTGAGAGTGGACTGCTTGTTGGTATGCCTCACTGTCATCTGTGGGTGTGCCTGTCTGCCCGTTGTTAGTTCTGGGTCTGAGGTATGAGTGCCTCGGTAGGAGGTCTGAGCTTGAAGCTGATCGCATGTATTTAAAACAAGCATTTTCGGAGTTATCGCCGGAACTGCAATAGCATCCCTTGGGGCTATCACCAAGGATGGAGTCGCTACTCCCAGTGTTGTTTCTAGGACTGGAAATGAGCGTCGCGGTGTTATCGCTGAGACAGAATTGTCATCTCCGGTGTTGTTGCCGGTCCCTTTGATCTGCGTACCTCGGGGTTATCTCCGAGATTTGAAATGACATACCCAGTGTGTGTTCCGGGTTTGAGATGAAGTTCCCGGTTTGTGTTCCGGGTTAGAACTGAACTTCTGGTAGTATTCGGAATGGATGTAAACTGTCTTCCAGGGTTATCTCCGAAAGACGAATCTGCCCTCCTGCAATATTAGTAATAGGCGTGCAGAAAATTTTAAGTGTCTAGAGTACACACCCCATATTGAGTGCTTTCGTATTTTAAACACCTGTTAGCTCACATATAGCTATATTCTTACCGGCGGGAGCTGAGTGTTTATCCATCTAGAGTCATAGAAGCATGCCTTGGCAGCCCACTGTAAGCCTTCTTACACTCCATAAAGCCTTTCTCTTCATCTTTGCACACACTATTCTTCACATTGAGAGTCGTGTTATATGTGTATGTCCGAACTTCGGTCCGTGGTTATCATTTCTGTCTGTATATATATACTTATATATGTATATATTTATATATGGACTAACATTATCGAGTTATGCCTCGATTGAGCCTAGACTTACGTATGGAGCATTTATTTATTTATATATATATATATATATATATATATATATATATATATATATATATATATAAGTTCGTCGTCTACTGTTGATGAGCATGGATTTTATATCCTATGTGTGTTTATTGCTTTTACATATATATATATAAGCAAGTAAACGCTTGGATGTAAAATCGTGCTCATTTAGTAGTCGACCACGCTTTATATATATATATATATATATATATATATATATATATATATATATATATATATAAGTATATTTACATTTATGTCAGCCCTGGAGTTTACTTCATGGCTTTTTACTACTTTATACTATATATATATATATATATATATATATATATATACATATATATATATAGTATATATTTACTTGTGGCGGTTGATCGCTTTACGCTTTCTTTACATTTCATCCCGCTTTAGAGATTACTCGTGGTAGTTGGTCGCATTTATTGCTTTATTTACTTTTTCGATCCCCATGGAGGTGTTTCGTGGTGTTTGATCATGTCCATATATATATATATATATATATATATATATATATATATATATATATATATATATATATATACCGCTTTTATATATTTACATTTTCGATCCCCTGTGGAGGTGCTTCGTGGTGGTTGATCATGTCTGTATATATATATTTACAACTTATATATATATATAACTGCTTATTACTTTTCATATAAATTGTGGTATCATGTGAACCTAAGAATCATGTGATCACAAATTCAAGCTACTGAATCTAGATTCAGTTCCCGTGATGGACATTTTTAGCTGTAAGCAGCTTGTACATTATTTACAGTGTTTGAATTACCTTAGATGGTTGTCATGCCCATGAGGAGTTCAGCATTGCTGTATATTATTTTCTCGAGGATGCCTCGCATCTAGAAAATAAAAGCAAACAAGTCAAACATTTAATAATAAAATAGAAGTATTAAAAGGTCTCAATTACTATTAAGCACAGGGTTTGAAAAACCTCTTTTTACAAAACTTCACTGCTAAATCATGTTTAAAACTGAATTTTTCTAAAAATTCAAACCCTATGTATATATGTGCGAACGAGGCCTCGCACTACTTCCAAATAAATTGCACATTGATCCACACACACACACAGATTCATATAACAGTTTCTTGAAAAGTGGCTACCACCGTAGTAACACGGATGTCGGGGGTGCCTAACACCTTCCTCCGCATAATCAAGCCCCCGAACCCAAATGAATCTCGGTTTCACAGACCCGTTTAGCAGTGTTATATCACTAGGTCAATGTGAAAACCTTTTCTCGGTTGCGTTGGTGCAACCAGTTAAAAACACCACTTGGCGAATCTTACAATCAAATCGTCGACATTACACATGTCGGACCTTTTTTCACTTGTTTTTTTAAATAAATCTCACATACATAAGAACTCCAAAGAACAAGTAACAAAAAAGGGACAAATAAAAATCCTGACATCGACAGGTGATGACTCTGCTGGGGATTCCAGTAAAAGGGCTTAAGCCGCTGCTACAAGCTTTTCAAAACTGTTATATGCTTGTTTGTGAATGTTGCATTTACATTTTTGATGAATGTGTACGAATGCATTTTACTTACCGCAGTGTACTATATCTATCTGTGATATTAGTGCTTCGCACATGTCATCATTTTCATAAACGGTGAGACATGTTGTATGTGAATTGTGTTGTGTGGTTCCTCCACCAGGAGGCTATCCTGTCGGTGATTGATTACTGGACTTGTAGGAAGACTAATTCTAACAAAGCTCAGGAAAGGCACCACCCAGATTCGTTCCAGTTGAAAGACCGGATTAACTTCTCGTCAAGTAGATTGCGATGATCTGGGGACCTTCATACCAAAAAGCCGCGAGAGTAAACCTAAGATAGGTCAGCCTCTAATAAACCTAATGTGGATGAAAGTCTCTTCATACTTTCCATTTTCAATTACTTGTAAAAGTATTTACTTGTAATAATCATTTCATGTCAATCCATTGCAATGGAAAATATGAAGAAATATGTGCAAATTCATATTCAAAGTTAACATGTTATTCTGTATTACAAAACAGCTGACATCCATTTTTGTAGGATAATATTCTGAATACGGATACATTATATAGCATGTAAACATTTACATATTCCCTGAGACTAAACTACATAAGTGTTTTGTAGGGAAACAATCGGGCCTGTTACCCGCTCAAAATCTAAAAACCCCACGAGCCTACAGCCAATCATGTCTTCTTCTGACCAGGCTAATCCGGTTTCTCATGAAGAATTTGACGGATTAAGTCAACAAATTACAGATTTGGTTATCCTACTTAAAGAATTGCATCAGTGTACTCAAGGCTCAAAGATGCCTCCACATACAGAATCCTCTACACAAGGAGGAACACAAGGTTTGGATAAAACAAATCTAGAACCTCAGTTGGATACGACCAACAAAGACCCTGAAAACACCCATCTCAAAGGAGATCCAGACAGCGGTGATTTCAGGAAGAAGGTCCTTCAAATGGAAGAAACTATTCATTCTCTCAAAGGGTTTGGAGCACATGGAAGTGTTTCATATGCTAACCTTTGCATATTCCCTAGTGTTCAGTATCCAGAGAAATTTAAAACCCCTGACTTTGAAAAGTATGATGGATTAGGGGATCCTTACACAAATTTGAAGGTGTTCATTAGAGAACTCGGATCTTACGTGGAAAACGAAAAGCTCAAAATGCAACTGTTCCAGAAGAGTCTGACTGGTGAAGCCCGTTCATAGTATACCAGATTAGACAACTCAAAGATCAATAGCTGGGAAGAGCTAGCCCACGCCTTCCTCACTCAATATAGTTTTCAATCTCAGATGGCTCCTGACCGGTACCAGATTACTAAGGTCAAGAAATAGTCTAATGAGTCTTTCAAAGAGTATGCTCAAAGGTGGAGGTGCCTTGTTGCTCAAGTTATTCATTCCATGATGGAGTCAGAAATGGTCATGACTTTCATAGATATATAGGAAGCTCCTTTCTATGAGAGAGTCTTAGCTGGTATTGGCAAACCATTTTCTGAAATGATCAAACACGGATAAATGGCTGAGATGGGATTGAAGTCCGGTAAGATTCAAGACCTAGCTGCTCTCAAAGCAGTTGTTGAACACATCCAGTCTGGATCTTATGGAAACAACCTATCAGGAATAAGCATGTGAATGATATTCCTATTTACATATGATTTGATTATGATATATATATATGAATGAATATGCAAGTATGCTTGCATTAAGAAAAGCTGTAAAGTCTTTTGATAGATAATAGAAACATATGTATAAGGACTTAGAATGAATTGATCAAATGTGTTAGGTTGATCCTACATTAAGCAAAATATCTTTGTAAAGTCCTTAAAAAGAAATGATGTACAAGGACTATAAATATAGTAAGATCAAGCATGTTAGGTTGATCTTATGATGTAATAGATAAGCATGCGATCGTTGAGCCTTGAGCACCGCACTGTAAATCGTAGTCTGCTAGGAGAGTCAAGGAAAACTCGAGAGCTATCGAGGCAGAATCGTAGTATGCAAGATAGTAGATCTAGGAGTTCGTAGACTTCCAAGAGAGACGAGGAAGAATCGTAGTGTGTCGAGGAGAACTTCCTCAGGGCCGTAGTCTGCTGAGGAAGTCACGTTCAGAATCATAGAGACAGTCTGCCTACGAGCTGACCGAGCATCTGCCAAAGCCAGTCAAGAATCATTGACTACACTCGGAGTCGTAGAGTCTACTAATGTCAAAGCCAATTCAAGAATCGTAGACTACACTTGGAGTCATAGAGTCTACTAGTGTCAAAGCCAATTCAAGAATCATAGACTGCACTTAGAATTGTAGAGTCTACTGATCGTATCAAAGGCAGAGATTGTAGTCGAGCAAGATCAGATGAAGACAAATCATAGTATCAAGTTCTGATCTCAAACTCGTAGTGTCTGCACAGCCGAAGATGAATCATAGAATGTAGAGCTAAGACCTTAATAGATGTGCTCACAAGGCCATAGTAGAATCGTAGAGCAAACACGATTCTCAACAATTGAGCACTCACAGAATATCCAAAGGAATGAAGCCTCTGGTTGGTAATGCAAAGATACATCTCACCTGAAGGAAGCCAGAGAGCACTCAACGAATGACATGTAAACTAATAGAAGATCTAAGCATCAACTCAATTAGTATCCAGATTGAGTTGAGAAGCCATTCAAGGTAAAGTCTTCCACAAGATGATCATAAGAAGACTTGATGGTCGACTAAGGAAAGTCGGCAAATATATGATACAAGAGTGTCAAGAAGAAGATGACAACGATCCACGAAAGTAATCAGAATCGTAGTGTTTTCCAAACAAAGAAGAAACTGATGGAATATACACAAAGATACTGGTCAGCCTCTAAATAACAAGGCTAAAGTGATTAAGCATTGGGTCAGTCCATTGATGATAAGTGAACGGGAGATCACAAGGAGAAAGCGAGCTGGACACGCCACAAATATGAAGTGTCTTATTATTCAGAAGTGGCCAGAGCAAGAAGTCAAGCCATCAGTGTTTGAGAACAGTCAAGGCAAACAGAAGTGTTGAAGCACTGCACTGGAGAACAAAGAGGTGTTCTACACTAAAGATCAAGTGAACACTCCTAAAGATCGTAGTGTTGCTTCTACATGTCAACAAGACACTACGATCAGGTCCATGAAGACATGCATCAGAAACGTAGAGTTCGAATAGCTGAAGACTGAAGCATTGGCAATGATTCAATCTGAAGGGTAATATTCAGACAAAAGCTTATTGAGAGCATCGATGCAAGGACAGCCTCTGATTGATAAATCATAAGGGTGAAATAAAGTCTTCGACCTGCCCAAGATATCAAAGTGACATATCTGACAAAGTAAGAGAAACAGTAGACTGTAGTGTCAGGAAGTCCGGAAAAGATGTCATGTCACATCTGCAGTCTGCACCAAATAACTCGAGATCTGCGAAGTAATTTGAATAACCTTCAATGGCTACTTTCCAATGGGAAGATTGGGAAGTAGTATAAATAAACAGAGCTTCAAAGATCAAGAGTTGCTGAAGATTGTGAAGTTACAAAATCGTTGAGTTGGTGAATGCTATTGTTGACACTACGAGTTCTACCAAAGATCAATAGAACAAGTCTCAGTGATAGTGAGACTACCAAGGTGGAAATGAAGCAGCTTCGAAGAAGGACTCTAACAGATCAAAGCTTCACTTAACAAAGATGAGAATGTCAATAAAGATGGCAGCCAAGCTGAGAGCCGAGTAGGCCAAGAAGATAACATTCAGGAAAGTGGCTGGGTACAAGGAAGATCAAGAGAGCCACTCTACGAATCACCATGAACCGAAAGCTGAAACTGAACAAGTGCATAACCATGTCTACAAAGTATTCAAGAAGGGTTCAGGGATTTCTAAGTGCTAGATAAAGTCTACTAAAAGCACAGAGACTTAGAAACCCAGATGGTGATGGTGCATAGCTGATACCAGATGAAGATGAACAGAAAAGAGAAAAGATCAGCTGCACCAAAGAAGATGTGATCCGGACTCAAAGCTGAAAGCAAAGAGGATCATACTAAGCTGCTAAGTACAAAAGATGTTCAGAGCTTAATGACATCTTAGTAGCTCAGCACCAACAACACCAACAACAACAACAACCTCAACAACAAGAAGCCACGGCCTGAGGGATCCTTGTCTGGAGGGACTAAATGAAGGTCCAAGCCTACTAGGCTTGAAGAGTTCCTAGGGAACTAGAGAAGTTCCAAGACTGCCGACCTTAAAGAGTTCTTAGTGAACTGAAGTCCCAAGGCTGCTGGACTTGAAGGAATCTTAGTGATTCAGGGTGCTGCCCTTCCTTAGTGGAAATCCTGCTAGTTGAAAGTAGAAGAGTGGATTAGGAGCTTGAGTCTCTGAACCACTTAAAACCCCTTATGTCTTTTACTTTATGTCATTTACATTATGTACATTAACCTGCTATAATCGCTATATATGTTTTAAGCGCTACCATCGAACTAACTCTATGAACAATGTATGTATGATTATGAATATATCAATGAAGGGGATCTTTTACTTATTCCGCTGTATTTGAAAAGATTCTTATATTTCTCACAGAAAAGTATTTGAAAGTAAAAGGATCTATTCAACCCCCCCTCTAAATCTATTGTGCGTACTGGGAACTAACACAACCCCCGGAGGGTCCATAAAAAGAAAGAGGAAGATGTTTTCTTGATACTACAAGGTCAAAAAGGCAGTCAGAACATGCCCATATAGAGGTGAAACTACTCCACTTTTCAAGCACAGTCTTTAAACCATCCATTGCCTAAAGGTGGAGATGCAAAGTGCCCTTGGACGTTCACACCCCTAGGGAACTTGATCGAGAATATTCTTGCTCTTATGACTATTCAGAAGAAAATCACACGTCTTCTTCCACTAGCCAACCCTAATGGGAGGGGTTTCAATGCTACTCAGAAGTGTGGCTATCATGCCGAAGCATCTGGAAATGATACTCAAGATTGTTGGGCCTTGAAACACAAGATCCAAGATTTAATAGAAAACCGTGAGATCGTGGTTACCAAACCAAATCAACCTCATGTGCAAGACAACCATCTTCCCCAACACAAAGAAGAAGAGGTCAACATGATTAGTTGGAGCACTAGACATAGTTCCAATTTTAACCATAAATCATCCCAAACCATCAAAGACGGTGTTGACAAATGGGATTACACAAAGTTCTAAATCGCCATGGAACGAAAGATGAAAGCTCTTTGTAAGCAAATTAAATAATTGGCAGAACTGGTGACCTATCAGCATCAAGTCACACGCCAGTTGGTCATCCAGGAGCATGCTTATCTCCTTCCTTTTGTTATGAGTGCTCCACCATCACCTTCAGAAATCGAAGCTATGGAGGACAAAGTTGCGAAGAGAGCAAATGCTAAAGCCTGTCGGGATTTTACCAATAAAAGGGAATTTACATATACGGGCCAACCTATGGAGGAGATATCTCAGATGCTAATCAATGAAGGAAGAATTACCTCCCTTCTACCTCCAATCAATCCCCGTTCAAGACGGTTCAACTCCGATGGAGTATGTCAATATCATTCATATTCTCGCAGTCACAGTACATAAGAATGATGGGCACTCCGCCACCTTATTCAGAATTTAATTGGCAGCGGTGTCCTGCAGTTGGTAGACGATGACACTGTGACACTCGAGAGTGGGAATACCTGTCCTACCAAATGGAAGGGGCTAGTAGAAGTTATATCCGCTGAGGTTGATGATACTGTCAAACCATTTCCCATACAAGTAATTCAACTTAAAGGAGCTGACAATCCTTTGAAAGTGTTTCCGCCAAAGCCAATTTCTTTACCCTTCAGACATCAGTATCCTGTTGTCAGCTTACACAACGTTCCATGGAATTATGGAGAAGCTGAAGGATCCACGTCTCATACTACTGCGACAGTGTCGAAGGAAAATCCACTGTATCTTCCTCAGCGGGTTATGAAGCCCACCTTCAAAGCAAAGGGGAAGATTCTCATGGAGAAGATTGAAAAATTCCTCCGCACTATGGGCCATAATGAAACCAAGGTGGTTCTAAGCTTAAGAGAAGCTCCACATCAGATATCAAAACCGGACTTGGTTTTTTCTTTCGAGGACCACAGGAAGATCTTATTGAAGGTTTTGGAAGAAGCCTACTTGCTAAAATCACTAGATGTGGAAATATTTCAACATCTGGTTGATCACATTTTCAACAACAATGTGATATCCTTCACTGATGACGACATACAGCTTGAAGGGACCGGTCATTGCAAGCCATTGCACATCGCAGTTTTGTCCTTCGGGTATATGTTAGTTGGAGTTCTAATTGATGGAGGTTCATCTCTGAACATCTTTCCTTATGCCACCTTTGTGAAGATGAATGTCAATCTCAAACGGATCCGAAGCAGCCGTACGGGTATCAAAGCATTTGATGGATCCTGACGAAATTCTGTCAGAGAGATTGAGCTACCAACTGAGATTGGTCCTAATACATTCAGTGTATCCTTCCACGTCCTCAAGATATATTCAGGATACAACCTGCTATTGGGGAGACCATGGATCCACATGGCTGGAATCGTCCCTTCTACAATACATCAACAACTCAAATACATTGTCAACAATAGCCTAGTCACTATCAACGCTGAGCTGGAATGTCCTAAACAAGGAGACCTACCTATTATCAACTTCAATTCAGAAGTTGAGCCGGTCAGTTTTCATACTTTGGAAGTGAGTAACACACAATACCATCCTATTGAAGCACCACTTCCCGTACCCAAGATTTTTGCCGAGGTTATGTCGACAACCAAAGAAATGATGTCATTGGTGAAAGTAGTAAGCACACAAGCCAATCATGTTTGATGATAAAGCAAATACTTTGTAACAATCTTATTCATTTATTAATAAAAAGTATTAATTTATTAAAGGCTTTTAATTATCTACATAATGTTATTTTATAATATGTGATAAACCCATAGTTTTAAGCAATGCTTTTAGAATAATGATGATGATCATTCTAATGAGATCTAAATTCTTAGAAAGCTTAAAACTAAAATAGTTCCCAATCGTTGGATTACTAAATTGGGGATTAGTGAATTAGAATAGATTGGTACATACGTTGCTTACTAATTAGAATAGATCTCATGATCATTTATGTGGAGACACTAAAGCAAGTATGTAGGTGCTTATTAGAGAATAAGTTCACTGAACGTGGCTCGCTAAGGAATACATAATGGAGTTTTATTTTCCCGTCAATAGGAATTCCTGTAGTGATAGTAGTACAAGTGATCTTTGGACTTGAGATCATCATAGTATCTTGTGCATAATGAGTTATACTTTGACTTATTCCTTAAGACCCTTAGGATATATCAAATGGTATGCTTGGGTATAATAAGTTGTACAAGGAGATAATGTATGATTAATAAATAATCTACCACTTCTAGTAAAAGAAGAGAAATGTCCTATGTGATTCGATAAATGACAACATAGTAGTCCTTGGCCAAGGCAGAATGAAATTAGAAAGTAGTTTCTAATTTGCAATATTTGGAGTTGTACATTTAATGATCGAAATACATATAATTAAATAAAATAAGACTTGACAGTAATTTCATTACTTATATTTAATTGGGACATTGTATTATGGAAGGATTGAATTGTACGGTAACTATTTACTCAAAGGTTCTTTTATGATTAATGTTGAAATCTATATTATCTGAAAAATCGTTAATCGCTAGGGAGGCTTATCCCTATTGTAGAATAAATATTATTTATTTAAATAAATAAATATTTTAATTTATTTATTTAAATAAGATTAGAATTCTTCTAATTGATTTATTCACAACCGGTTTAATATGGAGAACCTAAAGGGTCATACCATAAAAGGAAGAATAATTATTTAAGAAATTAATGGCATAATCGTAATAATAAATTAAGTATAATTAATTTAATCTATGGTGATAGAATAAATTAAATAGCTTAATATTTATTATTTAATATTTTGAAAATTATAAATATAAATTAATAAGAGGAGTCTCATTATTATTATTACTATTATTATTATTTAATTCCTAAAAGAGTTTGGGAATTAATTAATAAAAGTACTCTCAAATATCCTAATAAGATTAGGAGGCTAATTAATTAAAAGAGTTTAATTAATTATTCCTAATAAGATTGAGAGTTTAATTAATTAAAGGAATTTAATTAATTAAAATAAAACTCAATTCCTTAATTGTTAAGGAGGGTTGCACACATCTATAAATAAGAGGAGTCCTATTATGGGTGGTGTGGTTGACATTTTCACATAATATGTAATTCCAATAGTTGGGAGAGTACACCATTTTCTATGGGAAATAGAAAAACTAGGGTTTTGCCAAACACCCATCTTTTTGAATCTTTTTCTTCCTTGGTGGATCACGTCTAGAGGCCAAACACTTGGGTGGCTAACATTGATCAAAGGAAGGAACCAAATCCGGTGGATTCAAGTTGAACGCAAAAAAGATTGGAGGTGAACTTGTACCTGAGGAAGCTCTAATCTTCAAGGGTATGATTCTTATTCTTTATCTTTTCGTTTAATTAATAATTATGCATAAAGGATGATCCGGGTATATGGTTTGTAAAATTTTAAAACTCTGATTTTCACGTTTTCGCTTATTTTATGCAATTTGATTGCGTTCATGAATATTACAAACCTAACAATGGCATCAGAGCCAAACCTTTATGCAAATTATTAATTGTTTTATTTTGATATGTATATTGATATGTGTTTAGAACAATTTAATTGGGCATAATTTATTGTATAAAATTTATTTTTAAAAAAAAGATATTCTGAAATCCTGTTGCGCTAGTCCATGTAAATGATTCACCTGAATCATTGGTGCTGAATCATTGATGGATAATCATTGGTGGATGATCATTGGTGGACGATTACTAGTTAACAGGAGAAAGCAGGAGGTGATTATATATATAAATATATATTACGTTAATATATATTATATTATATAATATATATTAACGTAATATATATTTATTATATATATAAAAATTTTCTAATTAAAATATAATATTTATTTTAATCTTAAAATAAAAAAAAATATTTTAAAATTAGATTTCATGCTAACTAATTAGAGTTGGAATTGGATTCCATGATAACTAATTGGAGTTGAAATTGGATTCTATAATTCCTAAAATAAAGGAGTTTATTTATGAATAAGAAAGTGAATCCATCTTTCCTTAAATAAAGGAGTTTATTTAGATATGGAATAAGATTTCATATTATTCAAAATAAAAGAGTTTATTTGAGAATAGGAAAGAGAATCTGCATTTTCTTTAATAAAAGAGTTTTTTTTACTTGGAATTGGATTCCATAATTAATTAAAATAAATGAGTTTATTTTAATTAAGATTTTGATTAAAATAAAATAGTTTATTTTATTCAAAATAGGATAAATTAAAATAAAAGGAGTTTATTTTGATTTAAATTTGGATTAAAATAAAGGAGTTTATTTTGATTCAAAATTAGATTTTATACTAACTAAATTTGCCCATTAAATGATATCAATATATATATTAAATGTTTAATATTCATGAGATGAATGTTATTTATTGATGAATATGGTGATGTGTATGATAATAAATGGGATTGATTATAGACTATTGACCAATGTGATTGGATTTTATTATAGTTGGATGCATGAATGTATGGATTTTATTAAATGGGGTCTGCGTACCTCGTCTTCTCTAATTTTTTTCTTAATGTAAATTCTATCTTCCTCTTATGTACTTCCCCTTGACTGCTGATCAAGGTTTCTATTTATTTTAAATAGTTTTGTAATAGGAATAATTAGAATTAATTTTGAAGAATTGGATATCAAGGATCAAGGAGCGCTTGAAGACCCGTTTGTAATGAAGCCCGGGTTTAAATGTAATAGTTATATTTAAATATTAATTCTTGCACCCCTAGGGTTTGACCTTTTAGTTCACTTGGTGGCTCTAGTGAACCAAACTTGTATAAAAGTCCATAATCAATCCAGGTAGAATATAGTATTCTATATGTGCATGCTTATACTATATATATTATATATTATGCAAACATGCTTCACATGTTAATTAATATTACGCATATTTTATATATATATGTGCATGCGTACTAAACAAGATGAGACAAATAAATAACAAACCCTTTAAATATTTTATATTAAGTCCTAAGCGTTCAAAGATATTTGGAATATCGAACGTCGCCTTCTAGCATGATAAAAATAATAGAGTGTCAATTAATTATTATAAGTTTGTTGTGTCACCACAAGGCTTATATTAATTCTTTGAGATGTTAATTTTATCGCATTTGATGCTTATAAAGAAAATTGAACAATGTTGTTTTGTTGTGTCACCACAAGGACAATATTTTTCTTTTTTGAATATATGGAGTGCTAGGTTGGACTTAACTTGGATAGTTTTGATTCGGATGTGCCACCATTTGATCAAAATAATCTAAGAGGCAAAATACAACGAGTTGCATAGTTGATGTAATTAACAAGAGTTGTCTACCTATTTATTTATATATAGTTTGTTATGTCACCACAAGGCTATATACATTTGAAATGGGATCCTTATTCTCACTAGCAAATCTTTAATTAGATATTGCCGAACTATATATATTAAGCATAATATAGTTTTAAGAAAATAGTGGGAGATACCAATTTAAAATAAGACCTAAATTATTTTGGTAATTAATAAAAGAATGTTTGCTAAAATGTTGTTAATTACAAATTCATTTACAGAATTTTACAATGTCTAAATTACCATCGCTGCGTAGCGTATTAGATGCTAAATTAACCGGACCTTATTAAACGAATTGGTTAAGGAATTTGAGAATAGTTGCCATGGATGAAAAGCTATCTTATGTCCTTAATATGCCTAACCTTGCAATGGTTGCAGATAATGCCTCTGAGGAAGAGATTGCTACTTTTAGAAAGTGGCAAGATGATGCACAGTTAGCTCAATGCATCATGCTCGCATCCATGAGTAACGAGCTTCAGCGTCAGCATGAAACTATGGATGCTCCTACTATATTATTGCACATCAAGTAGTTGATGGTGAGGAAAATAGTACTTATAGATATAAGATATCTAAGGAGCTCTTCCGATCTAGAATGACCGATGACACTACAGTACAAATAAAAGTCCTTAACATAATAAATTTGATTGATCAATTAGGACAACGGGTTTTGTCATGGATGGAGAGTTGAGCCAAGATTTGATCTTGCACTCACTCCCGGACTCCTTTCACAATTGTTGTGAATTTTTCATATGAACAAGCTAAATATTAGCCTCGCTGATTTGCTTAACATGTTAAAAAAATGTTGGGAGTCACTTTCCAACCAAGAAAGACCATGTCTTACTGGTTGGGGCCAAAGGATTTTCTGAAAAGAAGAATGATTCAAAGAAGAACGATTCAAAGAAGGTAAATAGAAAGGCAAAAACAAAGGATAATAAGAACAAAACTGATACGGATAGCAAAGAAGTTTGCTTCCACTATAATAAGCCAAGACACTGGAAAGAAACACCGATAAGCATCTAGCAGAGGCTAACCAAAGAAGCTTGGTGAAGTTTCGGTAACAAATACAAATTTGTTCATGATTAAAATAATTTTTTCTTTAAGTCAAGGTTCTACTTGGGTATTGGATACCGACTTTGGTTATCATAAATATAGATTTATGAAGGGACCAAGCAGAAGTAGAAAGCTAAACAAAGATAAGTAATCCTATGTGTGTGAAATGAAGCAATGGTTGCTACATTAGCCATAGAAACTTATAGTTTAGCAATGCCTACGGGAAAATCTATTAAATCAATAAGTTGTTATTGTATTGCAGCTCTTGTTAGAAACATTATTTCTATTTTATTGTTGGACAATGAAATCTTTGGTATTATATTTAAGAACAATTGTTGTTCTATTTATAATAATAATGTTTTGTATAGAACTGAAATATTACTTAATGGATTTTGTGTACTTGAGTTATGCAAAAATTATTCTGCAAATTGAACAAAGTAGTATAAGAAAAAGGAGATGATCATTCAAAAGTTAAATGTGTGTATTTCCTGAAATACAATTGTAAATTATTTGAAAGGTTCAAAGAATTTAGAAATGAAAGAAATTGGCTAAGTATTAGGATTCTTTGGTCGGATCAAGGAAGGAATACTTGTGCAATGAGTTTCTAAATCATCTCAAATGGTTTTCTCACAATGGATGCCTCCTAATATGCAATAATTGACTGATGTATCTGAAAGGAAAAATCGTACCTTGTTGGACATGGTGCAGTCCATAATGATTTTATCGACATTCCAGTATTCTTCTGGGGTCATGTCCTAGAAATGGATGCAAAAATGTAACCTCAAAATCCGGCCCCAAAACTCCATAAAAGTTATGGACAGGGAGGATTCCTAATCTTAAGTATGTTAAGATAAGGGGTTGTCCAACTTATGTGATAAAGGTTTCAAAGAATAAACTTGGGATAAGATTTGTCAAGTACAAATTTATGGGACATCCTAAAGTAAGTTTAGGTTATATGTTCTATAATCCTACCTAGCAAAAGGTGTTTTTTGCAAAACACGCTACCTTCTAAGATAAAGGTGTTTATCATTGAAGGGACTAGTGGGAGGATAATAGAATCTTGAAGAGTTCAAGAACCACAAAACACTATAAGTCAAATAAGAGGAAACTGTAGATAAACCTATTGTACCACAACCGAATTGTAAATTTGGAATAGTACCGTAGATACCTGAGAGGTATGGATTCATCATAGATGATGATGATGAGGTACACATCATAGAAGATGATGATCTAGTTACATACAATGAGGTAAGAGTTGTAGACACTCAGAGAAATGAATTGAAGCAATTTTCTCAAAATAGAACATTCGTTTTGATGAAATAAATCAAAAGAATTTGATTTTATCACAAATAAGAATGAACCTAGTGTGTACAAAAGGGTCAGTGGGAGCACCGTGACATTCCTAATATTATATGTTGATATACTATGGATAAGGACTGACATACTAAAGCTACAATCAGTAAAGATAAAGTTGTCTAAACATTCCTCTATGAATGATTTGGGAAGAGTATCTTAATTGGGGATACAAATCTATATAGATAGATTTAAGAGGATGGTCAAGTTAACCCAAGGAACGTATATTCATTTGATACTAAAGTCGTTTAGCATGGAAAACTCCATGGGATGTCTCATGTTGATGATCCGTGGAGTGTATCTTTCTTAATAGTCCCCATAGACTAGTAAAAGAGAGATCGCATGAGTAACTATCATGTATGCAATGAAATGTACGAGACCTGATTTTGATCAGTCATATTCTGGAGAAGTTCACTTAAGAGTCAGTGAAAAACATCTTAAAGTACTTAACCGGCACAAAGGATGTGATTAAAATTTATGGTGGGTCTAAATTTAAACTAGAGGGCTTAACAGACTCAAGTTTTTCAGACAGACCAAGATGACAGAAAATCCACTTTAAGGTAAAGCGTTACCTTGAACGATAGTGCAGTGAATTGAAAAGGTTTCAAACAACAAGGAATTGTTGGTTTAGTGATAAAGATAAAGTATATAGCTATAAATGAAGTTGCAAGTTGATTGTTTGGATGAAAATTTCATTACAGAACTAGGAATAGTTCCTAAGTCTCATCTTGGATCTAAACATGTGTTACAGCACTTTCATTTGATTATGGAATCATTGAAAGATGGGAAATCACTATAGAGATAGTGGACTCTCAGGAACAACATTACATATCCATTTACTGAAGCTTATCCAACAGCAGGATAATCATCACTTAGAGACGAAGAGTATGAGATACCATGACGATTGGCTTTAGTGCAAGTGGGAGATTGAAAGTATTATGCATACAAGCCAATCATGTTTGATGATAAAGCATATACATTGTAACAATCTTATTCATTTATTAATAAAAAGTATTAATTTATTAAACGCTTTTAATTATCTACATAATGCTGTTTTATAATATGTGATAGACCCATAGTTTTAAGCAATGCTTTTAGAATAATGATGATGATCATTCTAATGAGATCTAAATTCTTAGAAAGCTTAAAACTAAAATAGTTCCCAATCTTTGGATTACTAAATTGGGGATTAGTGAATCCGGATAGATTGGTACATACTGTGCTTGCTCATTGGATGAGGATGATTGATCTCATGATCATTTGTGTGGATACACTAAAGCAAGTATGTTGTTGTTTATTAGAGAATAAGTTCACTGAACGTGGCTCGCTAAGGAATACCTAATGGAGTTTTACTTGCCTGTCAATAGGAATTCCTGTAGTGATAGTAGTACAAGTGATCCTTGGACTTGAGATCATCATAATATTTTGTGTATAATGAGTTATACTTTGACTTATTCCTTATGACCCTTAGGGTATATCCAAGGGTATGCTTGGGTATAATAAGTTGTATATGGAGATAATGTATGTTTAATAAAGAATCTACCACTTCTAGTAAAAGAAGAGAAATATCCTATGTGATTCGATAAATGACAACCCAGTAGTCCTTGGCCAAGGCAAAATAAAAATAGAAAGGAGTTTCTACTTTGCATTATATGGAGTTGTACATTTAAGGATCGAAATACATATAATTAAATAAAATAAGACTTGACAAAAATTCCATGTCTTATATTTAATTGGGACATTGTATGGTGGAATGATTTAATTGTACGGTAACTATTTACTCAAAGTTTCTTTTATGATTAATGTTGAAATCTATATTATCTGGAAATTCGTTAATCGCTAGGAAGGCTTATCCCTATTGTAGAATACATATTATTTATTTAAATAAATTAATATTTTAATTTATTTATTTAAATAAGATTAGAATTGTTCTAATTAATTTATTCACAACTGGTTTAATATGGAGAACCTAAAGGGTCACACTATAAAAGGAAGAATAATTATTTAAGAAGTTAATGGCATAATCGTAATAATAAATTAAGTATATTAAATTTAATCTATGGTGATAGAATAAATTAAATAGCTTAATATTTATTATTTAATATTTTGAAAATATTAAATATAAATTAATAAGAGGAGTCTTATTATTATTACTATTATTATTATTATTTAATTCCTAAAAGAGTTTGGGAATTAATTAATAAAAGTACTCTCAAATATCCTAATAAGATTAGGAGGCTAATTACTTAAAAGAGTTTAATTAATTATTCCTAATAAGATTGGGATCCTAATTAATTAAAATAAAACTCAATTCCTTAATTGTTAAGGAGGGTTGCCCACATCTATAAATAAGAGGAGTCTTATTATGGGTGGTATAGTTGACGTTTTCACATAATACGTAATTCCAATAGTTGGGAGAGTACACCCTTTTCTGTGAGAGATAGAAAAACTAGGGTTTTGCCAAACACCCATCTTCTTGAATCTTTTTCTTCCTTGGTGGATCACTTCTAGAGGCCAAACACATGGGTGGCTAACGTTGATCAAAGGAAGGAACCAAACCCGGTGGATTCAAGTTGAACGCGAAGAAGATCAGAGGTGAACTTGTACCTGAGGAAGCTCGAATCTTCAAGGGTATGATTCTTATTATTTATCTTTTCGTTTAATTAATAATTATGCATAAAGGATTATCCAGGTATATGGTTTGTAAAATTTTAAAACACTGATTTTCACGTTTCCGCTTATTTTATGAAATTTGATTGCGTTCATGAATATCACAAGCCTAAAAATTGGGTCTTCAGCATGGACAAGGGCTTGGTAAAGATAAGCAGGGTATTAAGCACCCTATTCAAATGTTCAGTCAAACTAGGACAGTCGGACTAGGCTATTCTGCTACTTCCGGTCATAGGAATCCTCATAAGCACAAACAGGTTCCTCAAGCTTCCGGCACACGACGAATTTTTCTACATTTACCTCATGTGCCGATACAGTCTCCAGTAAAGGTGCCAGCCCATGTTTTGGCCATGTTGTTTCCCAAACCAGTACCGTTCAAAGAAAAAGAGGTGATGATTCCTGATCCCCAAGTGAAAGAAAGGGAACAGAAATGTAAACATGACATCACCTTGATGATGTCAGGCATACGTATCATTGTCTATGATGAGCATACAAATAGATATACCCTAGACGATGATTGCCCAGATGTTATGGTCATCATTCGGGAAAAAGAGGATGATGACAACCCCTCCATCATTGCAGTCCATTAGGACTTTAACCTCGACAATTGGAGCAACACTCCATGCATTGGTCGACGAGGGTAAAACGGGCAGAAACCCCTCTACCCTGTAGATAACTTTAATTGCTTACTTTTCTATACAGTATTATCAGTTACTTTATAAAGTACATGCTAACACTTTTGTATGATTAAACAGTTTCATATATTAAGTGAAAGCATATTTTGTTTTAGGACTCTGAATTTAGATGTATCTGTATATGCTAATGAGGTGCCTTTCCTCCACAAGGACTGTAACTTTGATGAAAAGTTGGACTCAAACTTGATGGAAATCCAAGAGGACATTGAGACACCTCAAGAGATCAAAGAATGGGTCGCAGACAAACCTAAACCCAACCTTGATCAAACCACTTCTTTCAATCTTGGAACCTTAGAAAGCCCTAAGCTAATCCAGATTGGTTCAAACCTAACCCCAAATCAATGAAATGAAATGGTTGCACTATTAACCCAATTCCAGGATGTGTTTGCATGGTCTTGTGAAGACATGGTGGGTTTTTCCACTGACAATGTCCTTCATTGCCTTCCCATTAAGGAAGGATTTAAGCCAGTCAGGTAGAAGCTCATGCGATTGAAACTTGAGTGGAGTTTAAAGGTGAAAGAAGAAATTGTTAAACAATTTCAAGCTGGCATTATCATGGTTTCTACATATGCAGAGTGGATATCCAACATTGTTCCCATGCCTAAACTAGGAGAAAAGGTGCGAGTTTGTGTGGATTATCGGGATCTGAATAAAGCTTTCCTTAAAGATAGCTTTCTCGTGCCCTTTATCCACATTCTTATTGACAATACTGCTTAATACGGCATGTACTCCTTTGCAAATTACTTTGCTGGGTAACATCAGATTATGGTCGCTGAGGAAGATCGTGAGAAAACTGCTTTCATCAAGCCTTAGGGAACTTTCTACTACAGACGGTTGTCATTCGACCTTATCAATGCCGAGGCAACCTATCAGCGAGACATGATGGCTCTTTTCCATGACTTAATGCATAAAGAGATAGAGATATATGTGGATGACATCATTGTCAAGTCCCGAAGGGAAGAAGACCATTTAGACCATCTCAAAAAGCTTTTCAACAGCTTGCGTAAGTATAACTTGAAGTTGAATCCAGCCAAGTGTACCTTTGGCGTCAAATCAGGTAAGTTGCTAGGTTTCCTAGTCAGCCACAAAAGGATTGAGCTGGATCCCACCAAAATCTAGGCCATCAAGAAAATGCCCATTCCTCAAACAGAGAAGGAAATACAGGGATTTTTGGGAAGAATCAACTTCATTAGCAGGTTCATTTCTCAACTCACAGCAACTTGTGAGCCCATCTTTAAGTTGTTAAGGAAGAACTCTTCCATAAAATGGAACAATGAGTGTCAGAAAGCCTTCCTTATAATTAAAGAGCAGCTGGTTAACGCTCCTATTTTGGTACCTCCCAGGGATGATGTTCCCCTGTTCATGTACCTGTCCATAATGACAATGCTATAGGTCGATGTCAAAGCGTAAAGACGATAGAGGCCAAGAACGAGCTATCTATTACCTCAAAGAAAAGATTCAAGAAAGAAGTGAACACAAGTACACTCTGATTGAGAAAACTTGTTGTGCTTTAGCATGGGCTTCCATGAGGTTACATCATTACCTCCATGGTCACACAACCCATCTCATATCCCACATGGATCCTCTCAAGTAAGTGTTCAGTAAGCTCATATTGAATTGTCGGTACCGTCTGATGGCGATTGATCCTACAAAGAATTTGATATCGCTTCACGTGATGTAAAAAAATCACAAAGGTCAAGGAATTACGGATCAAATGGCTACCGCACCTACAGGGGATTACAAACCCTTGGAAACATACTTCCTCGATGAAGGGGTAATGGTCGTTCAGCAATAACATCAGTACGATATATGCCGTACGTGGAGAATGTATTTTGATGGAGCTGTTAACACAGAAGATTCTGGAGCTGGAGCAGTTCTAGTATCTAGTATGGGGGAGTAGTATCTCGTCGTCGTCAAATTACAGTTTGTCAGTACCAACAACACAGCTGAGTATGAAGGTTGTATCATGGGGCTAAAACTTACCCGTACAATGGGCATCTGGCGGTTAACTGTCTTTGGAGATTCAGAGTTGGTAATCAAACAATCCATAAGAATCTATCAAACCAAAGAATTACATATGCTGCCTTACCATCGGCAAGTTCTACAAATGGCTTTAGAGTTCGAAGAAATCTCCTTTCTACACATTCCTCGTAATAGGAATGATTTTGCGGATGCACTAGCAACATTGGCCTCCTTGATTCATATACCTAATAAGGAAAACATGTCAAGCATCTTATTTGCCCTACAAAAGGCCCCAGCTTATGGGAACTATGTTGGAGAAGTATCGGATGAGCTACCTCCCATCCTCAACCCTTGGTATCAGCACATCAAGGATTATCTACGAGATGGATCTAGACCCACTGAGGCGAGCCTGACTGAAAAGAGGCGGATCCATTGACTTGCTATAAAATTCTACCTGAGCGGAGATCCACTCTACAAAAGAGATGTAGGATTAGGTCTCCTCAGATGTCAGGATAAAGACCAAGCTCAGAGGCTCATGGATGAGATCTATGGTGGAGTATGTGGCCCATACATGAGCGGACCCCTACTTGTTAAGAAGATCCTCAGAACAGGGCATTATTGGATTACGCTCAAAGCTGACTATGATGATCACATCAAGAGGTGCTATCAATGCCAGATTCATGAAAATGCCATCCACGCCCCTCCAAGGGAACTCCACAATATGAGCTCACCATGACCCTTCTCAATATGGGGAATGGACGTGATCGGGCCCATCGAGCCCATCGAGCCCAAACCAAGTAATGGACATCGATTCATATTCATTATGATCGACTACTTCACCAAATGGGTAGAAGCAGCCTCCTTCCCCAGGGTTACTAAAGAAGTCATCATTGCTTTCATCAAAAACAATATCGTCTTTCGATATGGACAACCAGAGGTCATTGTGTCAGACAATGCTAAGAACCTCAACAACAAAATGATGGACGAGTTATGCAGTAAATTCCACATCAAGCATCTTAACTCCGTCATCTACCGTCCAAAGATGATTGGTGCTGTTGAAATGGCTAATAAAAACATCAAGAAGATAATGCAAAAAATATCTTCCAATCACAAAGGATGGCTTGACCTCTTGCCTCTGACTTTATTAGACTACAGAACTTCAATGCGCATTTCCATCGGGCAACCTCATTCATTAGCCTATGGGATGGAAGCAGTGCTCCCCAAAGAGGTGGAAATGGAATCCCTCAGAGTGTTGATGGACGCTCAATTAGATTAAGACCAATGGGTACAAGACAGGTATCACCAATTGTCTCTAATAGAGGAAAGGCAAACCGCGGCTATCTTCCATGGTCACATATATCAGCATAGGATCGCCAGATCCTACAACAAGAAAGTCCAAATATGGAAGTTCAAACAACATAACTTGGTTTTGAAGAAGATCATTGACAACCAAGATCAATCTAAGGGAAAATTCGCTCATAACTGGGAAGGCTCGTTTGTTGTCAAGGAGGTATTGACAGGAGGCGCTCTTAGACTACAGGAAATAGATGGTGATGAATTTACATAGCTTATTAACTTGGACACCGTGAAACAGTACTATATCTGAAGTTATCATCAACCAAACATCTTGGTTTTGATCATCAAATCACCAGTCATTCCAGGATTGAACCTTTCACGCCTGCAGTTTATCCTGAAGACGGGACTAAACTTTTCTACGCTTTCAGTTTATCCTAAAGAGGGGATCAAACTTTTTCCACACCTACAGTTTATTCCAATTATGGGATCAAACTTTCTTCTCCACGCAGTATAGCCTGCACATGGGATTCATACTTCTCTTCGGCTGTAATTCGTCCTGAGGGGCGAACTACGTCGACCTAATCTCCCTGATACCCGGGAGTACATAGGCAACCATATTCTATATGGCCCGGTCGCAATAAACAAAAAATAACAAAAACATTTCTATTTTTCTCTACAAAAACAAAAATCACAAAAACAATTCTACACCCTTCTTTATCAATAAAGCTTTTACACCCATCTGCCTTTCACATTCAGCGTTGAACATCTTACACCAGGTACGAACTATGCAGACCTGATCTCCTCTTCAATAGGAGTATGTAGGCAGCCATTTATGGTTTGGTCTAAACCCCTACCAGAACAAAAATACTTGTCATATGGTACTGGGATCAAACTTCAATCCACCACATTTCATCGGCTTCAGACCAAAGGAATGGAATTACCTAACCTCTCCTCGCAAATAGGAGATCCGACAACCATCTAAGCTGTGGTTGTGCCTCAAAGAGCAACACCAATCCATAAGAGATGGAATTAACTAGGCTTCTCACAAATAGAAGTACTGGCGACCATCCATGGTGCGATTAATCTCAGAAAGGAAAAGTCACACTCATCTCCACATCTACATACAGATACCAGTCCCAAGACATCAAAGATGGTAGGGATACACAAAGATCAATGATCCATTCTGAGAGATCCTGCGATGTCTTAATGTTCACATATCAAGGATGAGTTCAGAATGCATCAAGATCACAAGCCCTGAAGAAACAGGCAAATATCAAGCAAGTATCAAGGCAGAACTGAAAGGGAAGTGAATTAAAATATATTTCCCTGCCATACATAATACTATTTGATATATACATATGTGTTGTACATGACAAAATGGCTAAGCTAGTCTGTGCAGGAAAATATAAGTCTATCTACAGACTTCGTGTGTATACGGACTATCAGATCTAACATAGCATCCCTCTCTAAAGAAGGAGGTAACGCTGCAAGCTCCTGCCCAATGGTATCTACACGAGCTAGTAGATCCGAGTCTAACTTCATGGTGGCATGATGCTCATTAATGTATGCACTCATATTGGCAAGGATGCCAGTCATAAGGGATCTCACTGAAGTACTACTGTCTGTGATGGCCACATCCCGAGCAGATAGGGCAACATCCCGCTCCACAGTCAATGCATCTCTGGCTGATCTAGCCTCGTCTCTCTCTATAATAGAGTTGCGTCTCTCCCATCAAGAGCTGTCAACATCAAGGCCCTAGCCTGATCTCTCTCATAGGTCATCAGATGTAAGCTCTGATCCAGATGCTATGCTGAATGTTTAATGACAGTAACACTCATAGTGGGAGAATCCATCACAAATATTGGCAACCCAGCAGTCAAATCCTCCTTGATGGGAATGACAGCCTCTTCCATAGGCTCCTCATCGTAGAATCGGGCCCCCACATCATGGATACATACTAGCAAATTGACGCAATCTGCTCTCCATCCATACGGAATACTTTACAAAACAACCCGGATGACTGACAGAAAACTCAGCTAACTCTCACTGATCCCAACATGCATACAACCTGGATCTGTCCTCGGCTGATAAGTACCGAGAAATGAAGTGCTGACTCGATGCCCCTTTAAAAGGATGGAAGTCTTGGAACTGGTCAAACTGACACATCACGACCAGTGAGTGGTAAGTAATCATGCCCCTCAATCCAGCCAGAGGGAGATAATCCATGCCCAGAGCATGAGTGATGAAGCTGTAGGGTGAACTAAGCCCCGAACACTGTAATATAGCAAATAGATCTCCGATCCCTGCCAAGAAAGCTGACCAAGAAGCAGCATCTATACACTCCGCAGGCTAGAAGGAGTATGACATGGCTATATCATGGGTGAAAAAATATCCATGCCATTTAAAAGTGCCAATCGGTCTCAAGTGTGACATAAAGCACACGTACACCATGACCGAGTTGCCTGTAAACACTCCGTCGGATAAGTGCGCTAGTAGGTGGCTGACCTCAGAGTCTCTACGATGATCATCGGTATGATGGTGTAGCCCTCCCTGAGAGCTCTCACTACCATAATGACGCCAATGTCCAACTCATCCATGTATCGTGGCATTTAGACATACGACAGTACGCACAGTAGAAGTACATCCACTCTAGCCAGACGCCAATGATCCTCTAGTGTGGTGAAATCCCAGGAATATCGTGCATAGCTATCCTCAGAGCCAAATCTGTCAAACATAAAACGCTGGGATATCACGTGGCTAGATGTGATCTCATTCTGCACCACTCTACGCCTCAAGCCAGCGAGGGTCATGAACTGCCTACTCATGTCTCCAATTGCCATATACACAAGGTCTATCCAGTGGTAGCATCGTCAAACATGCATACTCCTCCAAAGTAGGAATCAACTCCTGGGTCCCAAATTGAAAACCTGCCTCTCCGATACCCAAAGGCTTCAAAGATGCCCTCCACTTAATCCTGTGGGAACTTGAAACATCAATGTGGTCATAAGATGTCGCAGAATAAACGATCTACAGTCACCCCGTCTCGATGGTGACATGGTATCATACCACGATCAGATACCGATGCCACCAATAATGGTAGGGTATGATCAATACGGCTAACTGTCGAAGAAGACATCTGTATGGGCCGTGTCATAAGACCATGCAGGGGTCAATGCTGAATATCTCTAGACATACATATATATGCATAACATAATAACATGCATGATACAATAGATAGCAATATGATATAGGGAATGGAAAACTGTACATACATTCCTAAGTATATCATCATCTAATACATCTCTGTACAGCTAAAATACAGGGAAATAGGGCAAAAATTGCCCTACATCTAACAGATGCCTATTAAAAGAGATATCAAGAATGGGGCAAAGCTACCCAATGTTTAACAGAGGCCTATCAAAAGAGATAATGAGAATATACATCAGAAGAAGACAATGGTGTCAATGTCTACCTCATCAATCTTGTCCACCTGATGTAACACCTCCTAAGTCACTAGATCTCTATCCACAGGGATGTCAGGACTATACAAGGGAGGATCTGCACCAGCAAAACCATATGGGTCACCTGAAGGGCCAGCGCCAGAGCTGGAAGGATCAAAAGTATCTACATCTAAAAGATCTCTACCCAAGTGCCAGATAAAGAAATGTACCCGGTCCAACTACCAGGTCAACCTATCAATCTGTGTCAAATGAGTCAGATCTTAAACACAGGCTAGCCAATCCGTCATAATCATGGATCCTGGAGCCATATCCCCCATGAACTGAGTGGCACACGTCTGTGCTCCAATGGTACGAGGGAACCACCAATACTAGAACATCTCCTGAGTGCAGGAACCTTCTGATAATGTGAAACCATCAATCCCCAACAATGGGATATCAATGACGGGTGACTGTGAAATAGGCCAATAACGCCTAGCAGGAGGCAAGATCAACATGCAAATCTCTCCTGTAGTGCTCCTGATAGCACACTCTCTTAAATAGAGCTCCCATCCTCCATCTGTGAAGAGAGGAATCCTATGGGTGGAAATTACGTGCTCAACACCAGTCGGGTACCCATCCTCAAATCCAATGCTCAAATGCTCCCTAGAGAAGAGAACCCACGTGATGACATCCGTTGTCAACAACTCCAGCTGTAGGCGGCAATGAGTGAAACCCTCAGCAATAGGGACCTCCGCCGGTATGGAATGATGTCATCTCCGTCCTCGTGAATAGGTGTCTAAACCTAACATGCTCACAGGACACAAACATGGAAGCCTCTTATAGGCCCAAAATAGCCAACACCAAGGCAAACATCTGCTGTCAGTTTACACTCTTAACCTGTACATGGGAAAAGATAAGAGAAACACTCACCGACAGAAACGGGTAGAATCCTAGCCAAGCATCGGTCAGACCCTGCGATCGCATGCGTATTCCTCTGAGGAAGTAGGAGAAGGTGTAGGAACCCTATCATACTCTCCTATACAGTCCATGTATCGAGTGGCGCTAATCAAAGCGAAGGACACCGTAGAAGAGTTATCTGCTATGAAGCAGCCCCTAATGATCATCAGGAATAATCACCGAAGAATGTGATCCCTGGGCTCACTCAATGGCCCGCTCATAGCATCTATGCTCAAAGGACCTGTATGAATAGTCATGCCCTTGAGCGCTTCCGTCGGAACTCCCAACAAGGATCTGACGGTAGCAGGGGTGATATCCGCCATACAAGGCATTGACGCCCCTCCAAACTCCATACTTGTGATAAGCCGCCAATCCATCAGCGTCATCATCACCTCACAATCCAGCAAATGGAGTGATTGAGTCTGGTGAAACCAGCGCTCAGATAATGCCCTGAGGTAACCCCAGGGACAACGACGAGGAAGAATGGAAAAGAACATCCTGAATCCCCAACCATGTATAATCGCTCTATAGTCATCATGCAAAGCCTGATATATAGAGTGGATGTTGAACCAGTTCCCTCGAGGCTATGTAAAGCCGAGAACCTACATCAAATGCAGATCAACATTAGAATCCTTGACTCCTCATAAATAGGAAAAAGAAAGATTAAGATCTAAATTATACCTCATTTGTGTGCAAGTAGGCTAAAGGATGTCTACTCAAGTCGCCCAGAAGCTCTGGGTTCTCCACTTGAATACCTGGCAAATCCCTATGGGGAACACGTGCAGCAGGAGCAGGAACCTCAACTAGTACATCCTCCTCCTCGTCCTCGACGTCCGACACATCAACCTGGACTGGACGTATCACCGCCTCCACCAAATGACGAGGTTGTTTAATATAACAGGGTCGAGGCACTTCAGAAGCCCTCCTTCGTAAACCAGAAGTGGTCCTGCGGGAACTACTCAGCTGGTCCGGATCCATAATATCTGGACAGCAAGTCTCCAAATCACGTCAGAAAGGGTGTGGTAATGTTTAACCTGGATCTTCTCATAATGCATTTTCATGAATACATGCATGTATGCATTATTTTAACATACGTCTACAGTAGAGTTAAAAATGCATGACTGCCCAATGCTTGCATTTTGAAATTTTTTGACATAGTCCCCTTTGTAAATAGGACTATCCACATGCCCATAGGCATGACTAGGTGGCCATTCAGTAGCACACCTACCCACAGTCATATACATCCTACATGCATTAATACATCACAGTAAAAATCCATAAGTGTAGTCTAAATTACCAGGATTATTTTGCTTCTCTACCTTTACTCATTTGTCCTCAAATAGGATAAGAAATGACAGTAAAAGGTGCAAGTTTGAATATTTCAAAAGTCAAATTTTTTCACATGATTATGTTCAACATGGTTTAATACTAACATTTGCTATGTTGAATATTTTTTATCAAGTCATATCAGCATGTATATTCACTACTATGTGTCTAAATGCATTTCATGTGATAAGTTATTTTCCAAC
The DNA here is from genome assembly GCA_020205615.1 of Panax quinquefolius. Taxonomy (NCBI): domain Eukaryota; kingdom Viridiplantae; phylum Streptophyta; class Magnoliopsida; order Apiales; family Araliaceae; genus Panax; species Panax quinquefolius. The sequence goes on from CM035156.1 coordinate 135,126,727, forward strand.
GGATAGAAACTGGAAAAGAATACATGCATATTTTAACAGGACAATGAAGAACACTTGTACGGTGGCAGAATGTGCAGAAAGTTGCCCAAACTCAGCAGGTCTGAAGAAGAGCTCTCAGATTTCATTCGTTGCGCAGCTTGAAAATGACTTATAAAAGAAACCCGCAGGCCTTTCATACTCACGGTTGGCCGCAGGTCCACCTGCGGCTACTACAGGTGTACCTACGGCTACTATAGGTATACTTGCGGCACCTCTACATGGGTCCCACACCTCCATCTCAGTCTAGTTCAAGTTGCAAAGGAGGTCTCACAAGCTGAAAAGGCCAAATTAGGAATAAAAACGCTACGCGATTAAGCGAAATAGCCTAGAATCCTGATTTTCACGGGCCAAAATCTGGCTCCCCACATCACTCATTGGTATTCGCCTGAATGCAGGGTACACTATACCGATGAGCTCAGATTTTGCAAATCATGCTCGACAATACCTCACATGTGTCCGATGTCACCAAACACAGGTCAGTAACCTAATCAAGTATCTCCCATGGGTCACAACGCCGAAGTTATAAATTTCTAAAGTATCCCCGACGGGGGTCACAACATCGAAGTTATAAATTCCTAAAGTATCCCCAACGGGGGTCACAATGCCAAAGTTATAAACTACTAAAGTATCCCCGGCGGGGGTCATAACGCCGAAGTTATAAATTGCTAAAGTGTCCCAGACGGGGGTCACAACGCTATTCAACCATTGATATACACATCAATGAAGGTCAAGCAACCTTGGCATACTCCCGAACAAGGGTCACAATTCAAGTCAAACATTGATACACACATCAATGAACGTTAAGCTGCCTTAACAGTTTGCCCAACATGGATCTATCCGATGATACACACGTCAAGGTCAGCAAATTGAAATACATACTGTTGGCGAAGAATCTAACAGACTGTGGTATACGCTTTGTAACACAAACCAGAGAAGGCCATCTTCATCGGAGAGGACCGATGATTTAATATGTTATACACATCCTCAAACAGACAAAGCTTTATCCCCACAGATCTCTTGTACACGAGAGGCACATTTTTAGAATAAAGTACGTGTCTAAGATTCAAGACTTTGTTGATAGCCCCAACGTCGATATCCTTGAAGACTTGGATCGCATGTCCAAGACATCACTGATTGTTATCCCCAGCAGGATTAGCTGGGAACCGTCAATCATTCATACATGCATCATGCATTTGCATCATGTTGCTGCACATAGCATCATGTTTATCTTGTTTGCATTTCAAGTGTCTAGGATTCTTTATCCTATCCATGCCTTGCATTGCATGAATATGATAAAGAGGGGCATCTGTAGACACTCAAAATTTTCTGGACACCTGTTACTGACATTTCAGGAGGGCAGATTCGTCATTTAGAGATAACACTGGAAGAAAACTCACATCCATTCCAGATACTACCTGAAGTTCAGTATCAAACCAAGAACACACACCGGGAATACCAATCCCCCACTTGGAGATAACCCCGAGTTTCATCCTTGGAGGTAACCCCAAGGAGTGATGTTACAGTTTCGGCGATAACTCCAAAAATGCTTGTATCAAATGCATGCGATCAGCTTCAATCTCAGACCTCCCGTCAAGGCACTCATACCTCAGACCCAGAGCTAACACCGGGAAAACAGACACACTTACAGATGACTTTACGGAAGTTAAACACTTGCAGCAGTCCAATCTTAGATGTAACCCTGAGCAACGTCTGCTACCAGCTCAAACCGGCGATAACCCCGGTGAGGAGTCAAATCGTCATCTAGCCACCTCAACCCCTGCGCACCGTCTCAATAGTTTATACATACAACACAACAATGTCCCACAAGAGCCAAGGAGTTCCAATCTAGAGTGACTATTACGTGTGGCAGCGCACCGGATAGAATTTAAAGCTTAAAGACCATGGACATCACAATGCACAAGTGCACGATTTTGAGACTACAGATACGCGAGCTCTTGGGCACCTCGGGCAAATGCAGTAGTACACATGGGCACTAGCTCTATAAATATAGAGCTTGGGGTGGCCATTTGGAAGAAATAAAGAGGCGAGGAAGCCCTGCCCAATTTGCTTTGTACACACCCCATATTGAGTGTTTTCTCATTTTAAACACATGTTAGCTCACATATAGCTATATTTTTAATGGTGGGAGCTGAGTGTTTATCCATCTAGAAAGTCATAGAAGTTTACCTCAAATTACCCCAACGTAAGTTTTCTTACACTCTATAAAGCCTTTTTCTTCAACTTTGCACACACTATTCTTCACATCGAGAGTCATGTTGTGTGTGTATGCCGGACTTCTATTCGTGGTTTTCATTTTTGTTCAGATATATATATACTTATATATGTGTATATTTATATATGGACTAACAATATCGAAGTTATGCCTCGATTGAGCCTAAACTTATGTCTGGAGCATTTATTTGCTTATATATATATATATATATATATATATATATATATATATATATATATATATGCGTGTTTCGTATTATATCCGATGAGCCCTCAATTTTATATCCGTGCATTTATTTTTTTACACACATATATATATACTATATATATATATACTTACATCCTATATGCATTATCGATATATATATATATATATATATATATATATATATATATATATATATATATATATATATACATCACAGTTCTGAGTTTACTTCGTGGTTTTTTACCGCTTTATTTACATTTCGTCCCGCTTGAGTTTACTTCGTGGGGTTGATCGCATTTATTGCTTTTATTTACTTTTTCGATCCTATGGAGGTGCTTCGTAGTGGTTGATCATATATATATATATATATATATATATATATATATATATATATATATATATATATTTATCGCTTTTATATATTTACATTTCGATCCCACGCAGTGCTTCGTGGTGGTTAATCATATTCAGTATATATATTTACGTACTTATATATATATATATATATAATCATGATCGTGTGAGCCTAGAATAATGTGATCATGATTCAAAGCATCAATCTAGATTCGGTTCCCGTGATGGACATTTTCAGCTGTAAGCATCTTGTACATTATTTATAGTGTTTTGAATTTCCTTAGATGGTCATTATATGTCCATGAGGAGTTCTAAGATCGTCAGATATTATTTTCTCGAGGATGTCTCAGATCTCAAAAATAAAAGCAAACAAGTTTAACCATTTAATAATAAAATGGAAGTATGAAAAGGTCTCAATTACTATTGAGCATGGGGTTTGAAAAACCTCTTTTACAAAACTTCATTGATATATCATGTTTAAACCCGAATTTTTCTACAAAATTCAAACCCTTTGTATATAAAAGTAACGAGGCCTCGTGACTACTTCCAAATAAATTGCACATTGATCCACACACACATATTCATATAATAGTTTCTTGAAAAGTGACGGTCATCGTGGCAACACGGATGTCGGGGGGTGCCTAACACCTTCCTTCCACATAATCAAGCCCCCTAACCCAAAATGAATCTCTTGTTTTCACGCACCCTTTTAGCAAAGTTGTTACATCACTAGGTCAATGTGCAAACCTTTTCTCATTCGTTGGTGTAACCAAGTTAAAAACACCAACCGGTGACTTTACAACCAAATCGTCGACATTAAACATGTCGGACCTTTTTTCACTTGTTTTTTCAAACAAATCTCACATAACATGAGAACACCAAAGAACAAGTAACGAAAAAGGGACAAATAAAAATCCCGACGTCGACAGGAACCCTTTGTTAATTTGAATTGAATGTCTTATTGTAAGACCCCGACTTTTATGAATAAAGAATAATTTTCTCGGAATATATTTTTGAATATTATGGTGTGGATTTGATATAATGTTATAGTTGTGGGTAATATTTATAAATTTTGCAAAGTAAGCAAGTGGTTATATAATACTCGATTGGTCGGGGAATATTCGTTTAAACAGGGAATATTCGTACGACGACACAATCCACATAAAACTGAGCATGGAATATTCGTGTAAACTGACCGTGGAAAGAAAGGTTACGGCGTTATGCTGTTATGTTCGGTTTCGACACATAAAACGCAGCAGAAATAAACCAATATAAAGGCAATTCCAAAACCCTAAAATAGGATCCATGCGAACACAGAAATTAATTCAGTGTGTAAGAGATTATACCGATTATGAAGCTGGAATTGATGCGATCGAATCACCAACTCAATCCGAATGAACTACGTCTCTACGGTATCCACACAAATGCCCGCAAACCATCTCACGATTCTGCAATAAATGGGTGCTGCGATACTAGCCACCAAAGGAACATGATTTTTTGAAAGGTTTTCTGTCTAGTCTCTCTCTAAGAGTGGCTAGGGTTTTTGACGTTATGTTGTAATTCCTAAATGGTTGATATATCTTATATATAGCAGTTAGTAGGAATTAATCAAAACCTAATCTGATTAAAATCTGTATATATATATATATATATATATATATCCTAATTAAGTCTTACTTAATTAATATACATATATACAAATTATCCTTTTAATTTAAATTCGTGATTTAAATACTATTCATCATATTAATATATTTAAATCCTTAAAATTTAAATTAATTCCCTTTAAAATTACGTTCTATGTGTGTGACCCTATAGGTTATTATTACGTTGACAATAATTTTAAAATCATATTGTAAAATTATAAACAAGGAGCGGCATCTAGTAATGCATCACTGCTACCCAAGTAATAATAAGATCGATGATTCGATGCAAACTTTTCGTGACCAATGTTTTAATGTAATTTAATCCTTTTAACCTTAATATCCTAGATTAAACTCGAGTCATGGAATGTTTCATACTATTCATAATTTAATCTGAGTTTTTCTTAATCAATGAGTAAACTATATGAAACAAATCACTATTTGAGCATGGCCATGCATTTCATAGTCCTACTCAATCAAGAGGCCTATGGATATCACCCCTAATACATATGAGGGTTAAATTCCATCTAGATCACTCATATTCCTCAAATGATTCATGATGTACCTAATAATCACCTTTATAGTCCACCCTATTAAAGGTGACCTTTGATGATATCAAAGTACATAAATTCTCGTGTAGTAATATAGTGATTTTAGGTCGAAAGAATTGCTAATGACATTTCGAATAATGCTCCACATAGAATTCTCTTGGTGGGTCTGTCCAGTACATCATTCTCTAACACGTACTTATGCATTGACTTAATATCTCATATATTTATGACCAATGAGATTTGGTCATCAGTCAATCCACATATTAGTCTCAATGCATCATTGTTGTCACATCAGCAGCGATACTCGACTAGGGACATTTAAGAACAATGATACTAATTGTAATTATATAATCTCATGTTCAAGTCACATACTTGAAACTATATAATTTGTATCACTATTCTAAGGAATTTTATTATGTTCACATTTATATTACGCAGTAAATAAAACCATAATAAAATCAGTCATTTATTCAATCAAATATAATATCAAAATGTTAAGCAATCATATCAAATAATTGGCCTCTAGGGCACAAACTCTAACATGTTAAACCTAGTAAGAGTTCCTGGTCAATTTGACCCCTCAGCAAAAGTATGAAATGTTTTAAAGGATTTCTTGTGACAACCCGAGAATTTAGAAATTTTTTAAAATTATAATTGATTGATTTAAGGTTCAATATTATAACGTAGACAAAAAATTAGTGTATGCGTTTGATATTTTTGGGAAGGAATTTTGAGTATTTAAAAATTCTGTAAAGGATTTTGGTGAATTATTCAGGATTAAATTTATATATGTTTATGTTTTGTGAGTATGGTCATTTATGTGTTCAGCATATGGTTAAGGGTCAAGGGTTGACCAGATAAACTATATCTGTGACAAACCCTAGGTATATATTAAGAACGTCAGCGTTCAATTAGAAAACCCTAACAATGGATAAGAAACTCTAAAATCAGTTCTGAAACACTAATTTCAGTTCTGGGAATTTAAAACCCTAATTCGGAGATTGAAAACCCTAATTTGGGAATTCAAATGCTAGTATAAGGTTAAAACATTATTAATTATAATGAATTATTTGAAACCCTAATAATTAGATAACCTAATTATTAGAAACCCTAATTATTTCGTTTGAAACCCTAAGGTACAATTATGGAGTTAACTGCTAAAATTAGCAATTGTAATTAGGAAATGTTAATCTTAATTAGTAAGTTTGAGCTTATGATTAGGAAATCTAAATATAAATATAGAATCCTAATTATAATTTTGAAATATTAATTTTATATTTCGAAAACCCTAATATGGAAATCCAAGAAAATTGTTTTATGGAAAACTTAGGGTTAAACCCTAAGGGTTGCATCAAATGACACTTTTAGAATTAAAATTGTATGAAAATGACTATTATACCCTTTTATCACATTCTTTAATGGATGGCTTGCAAATCTTTCCATATAATGGAGTTGGTGAGCAACTCTAACCACTCCATGTGCAATATATCATTTATATCAACCAACATGCCAGCTATATTCATTACATTATAATTTATATAGATTAAAAAGTAAGAAAAGTCTTACTTTATTTCTCAAACCAACCAAGACCATTCTCTCTCTAAAATTTTGAGAGTTGGGGTGAAAGAGAGTCAAGTGTTGAGCTAATATCATCCTTTAACTTTCCAAGATCAGGATCAAAGGTCAGAATCAAGAATCAAAGTGTAAAAGAGGTATAAACCCTAATCCTTGAAATCTCATGATTTGATGTTATATGTTGTAATTTGTTGGCTAGATATGTGTTATAGGGTGCCTTTTATTTATCTGGGTTGTTGGATCATGGATCCATAACATCTAGAAGCCAAAAATTAAGTTTTTCAAACTGATCAAGAACCCTAATTTTGTCGTCTGACAAGCTAATGTCAGGGCCCATAGATCTGTGTATGATAATGATTAGGTGTGTTAGATGTTATAGACTTGTTCTTTGCTATGAGGAGAGTAGACTGGAAGTGGAATCACCTCCATACCTTGTCTAGATCTCAAGATATAGTTGGTCAAATATGGTTGACTACCAATGGGAGACTGAATCTGGGCAGCCCAGATTTGCCCAGATGGCTTCTTACAAGTTTTACTAGCCTTTAATCTTGATGTGTTTAAGTATTTTGGCCAAGTTGTTGTTGTTAAGTTGTAGACTGGTATGTGATCTACACATACAAGTCATTAGAACACCTAGAAACATTACAGGATCAGAGTTATTCAAGGTCAAAGTAGGGTTGACCACCAGTTTTGTTAAATTTCTAGAATTAAAACCCAGAAACGGTAAGAACGACCCCTCTGACAGTGTTTGACCAGATCACAACTTGTGATTCTGTTATATTTGGACTAAGCTCATGATATGTATGTGTTCTCTTACATATGTACTACATGTTTGAACTATGATATCGACCAGTTAATGACCAGAACCTAAGTTTAATTGAGTCTCAAAATAGGCACTCAAACTGTCTGGGTTTCTGGGTAACCTAGAAAACAGAAAACCCAGATTGTGTCTGACAAGAAGTTTGAGCTTTTATATCTTGCTATTATGATGTGATATGATCTTGTTGATGGATGATACTTGTAGTATTATATAAATACTACAAGATCAAGGTTTTAGAAAGCCCAGAAACACAATAGGCTGAGAATTATAGCTGGTCAAACCCACTGACTCGAATACTGACAAGAATTCTGGGAAAAGGCTCAAGAACACTCAAGAACACCCACTAACTCATCACAGTTTTATTTTATTACTTATATATATAATAGAGTTTTATATATATATATATATGTTGTTGTTAAGTTGTCAAGTGGGTGGGGGAGAAAAGTTGATATTCACGTGGGGAAGAGTTCAATTATTATATATATATATATAGATGTATAGCTTTGTAGACAATTTGGTGAAGGAAGGAAGTATTTTTTTTATATATATATATATATATATATATATATATATATATATATATATATATATGATAGTGGATGTTGGTGGAAAAGTATGATTTTGGTGGGGAATTATTATCAAGTAGTGTATGTTAAGTGGTAGTGGATGAATTAATTAATATATATATATGTAAGACTTTGGTGGAAAAGGGGGGGCAATTTAATGGACACTTGGAGGAGTATAATGAATGGGTGAGTTTTGTTTTCAAAATGACATGTCTTTATATATATAATTATTATAAAATTTTGTTTTCTTTGACTTATTGGTTAACATTTAAAAAGTGAGCGTCGGTTGATCAACAAAATTTCGCCTGTGATAATATTTCACATATCAGAATTATTTCTCAAATAGTATCATTTCCATTCTCCTATAAATAAGCTCATTCCTTCATTATTTTCTCATTTAATTCAATTCAAACTCTAGAGAGAGAAATTTATAAAGAGAAATTATAGAGAGAAAGAAGAAAAGTGTTATGCTATTTCACTACTCTTATATCCAGTTTCATTTACGTTAAGAGATATTATTCTTTTGTATTCAAGAAGAGAACTTACGTTATTCCATTTCTTTATTGTTCTGTTGGAATAACCTATATACGCGGGCTACCCTATACTTGGTGACATTCTTCTATTATTCTGTCTTTATTATTCTGTAGGAACATCCCGTCATGCGTGTTTTTTACAGGACCGGTTCATTTTTATTATTATTCTCGCTGAATATCCTATCTCGTGTGTTTTACATCGGACCGGTTTCATCTTTATTATTATTCATTGGAATATCTCGTCATCGTGTGTTTTACACAGGACTCGGTTCCGCCTTAATTATTATTGGTTGGAATATCCTATCTATGTGTTTTACACTGCACTGGTTCCGTCTTTATTATTATTCGTTGAATATCCCGCATATGTTTTTACTTTGGACTGGTTCCGATTATTATTATTCTCGTTGAATAACTCGTCTATAAGTACCGCATGCATGGTGATTTCTTTTGTTCTTCCATTCGTTATTATACTCAGTTGGTTAAAATTTTGACTTCTATACTCCATGAAATTAGTGGAATATCCTTGATATTTATGCTTCATCCAGTATTTTTTATGGAAATATTCTTCTGAGCATTCTTGAATTTTACTTTACAAAAAAAATATCATGTTAACAATTTGGACGTTGTTAGTTCCTGAATAACTTAATTCTTGAACTTGTTTTATTGAATTCTTATATCATTGTCATCATCCTCATGTTTATATTTTTTTTAAAGTCATCTGTGGCCTGTAGTGCATAGATGGACTTGGTATGATTATGACCAGGGATTATTCGTTGTAATCATGATCGTAATGTTAAAAATGATGTGATAAAAGTCCTCATTGGTCCGTAGTGCATTAATGGATAGTTGTTGGCATGATCATGACCATTGATGAATACACAAATATCCTTGGCCCGTAGTGTATGGAATTTGTGGTAGTGACCCTAATGAATATCCTCTACAGTAGTGCGGTGGATGATGTGGATTATTTAATAAGTCGAGTCTCAAATGATAAAAGTGATGAAAACCTTTAAATCATAAAAGATAGTAGATTTTATTCTCTACTTGACTCTTTTAATGGATTGCTTGTTCCGCTGCAGTTAAACTTGGTTAAACTTGATGTCTATTGTATTTTATCAGTTTAATATTGTTGAGGACTAATGATAATTTATTCTGCATTAACTTAGTCATAATATTTCTTCTTTGGGCTAGTTGAGCTCACCCTTTCTTTCACTATTCTCTTGTGAATTGAAAACGAATGGGACTAGTCTGGGAACAGAGTGATGGTCCCGAGATGGTGTCTTAGTAGTCCTCACTATTCGTAAAATAGTGTGATAATAAATGTAACGAGGACTCTATTTGAGAATGGATATTGTCTAGAAGACAATATTTGTATTTAAACTCACAGCATATGTTTGTTGTATTTTACACAACTGCTGTATTATTAGCTTGTATTAGAATTTTGTACCATGTATTTGGCGACTCAAGATGGGTGATGCATACCTATTTTGGGGGCGTCACAATATTCACACCCAAATAAGTCCTCATTACAATTATTGGTACATTATTTTACAAAAATGGTGAGGACTACTAAAAACAACTTTCTAGAATCATCATTCCACACCCCGACTAGAACTCGCTACATTTCTGCCTCCTGAGGAAGAAAAATGGAACAAAAGGAAAAGGGTGAGCTCAACTAGCCCAGTAAAGAATATTATGACTAAGATAATATAGACCAAATTATCGTTAGTCTTCAACAGGGAAAAATCTGATAAAATACAATAGACAACAAGTTTCAGATCAATATTCGCAGCGGAAATAATAATTCATAGAAGAGTTACATAGAGAATGAAATCTACTATAATCTATGAATTTAAAAGTCCATCATCAATATTTTATCCCTGTAACATCAACCAATATTCATCTTTGCACTACAGGACAAAGATATTCATCAGTCGATCATGTTCATCTCAACACCTGTACATCTTTGCACTACGTGCCAAAGATATTCATAAGAAAATCAACCATCTTTGCACTACAGGCCAAAGATATTCAGGAATACCATCATTTAGGACTGAAGATGATGAAAAATATTTTAAAGAAAACGAATCTAGTGAATCAAAAGAACAAGTATTATGGATTCGTACTTTAAACAATCCGAGTTCAAAAATACTTCATAAATAATCATAGTGAAGTAACATTCAAAAATGATCAAAACATGGATACAATCAAAGCTAGTATCCAGAACAGATATTTTGAAAAAAAAAACAAAAATTTAATTTTTCTATGAATAGTGTCGTAGTCGTTAATAGTGCCGTATACGTGAATAGTGCCGTATACGTGAATAGTAACCCCGACACTAAAAGACAAGAATTTCACAAGAAAAATCTTACCAATAATCCGGCATAATGATATTAGAAGAAATAATATCATTTTAAAAAAATAACATCCCTTATCTTGAAAAGACTGTACTTCTAGCTGAAATAGCGGATATAGTGCTGAAGGGAACTTTCACCGTATAGCAACACTCAAAGTATCAAAATACTTACAAAAATACACTCGATAATATACAGAGAGAAAGAGAGAGAAAACTTCAGTTTCTGGTGTGATTTTCAATTCTAAACTAAGCACCCTATTTATAGGAAAATACTTAGAACACCAAAGCAGAAAATTTAATAAAATATAAATATATTTATATAAATTTTCCTTAGCCCACCTTTTTGACCAAAACATCAGCCACACATGTGCAAAAAAACGTTTTTCTAAACAAAAACATCTAAAACTCCAAAAATCAATTCAGACCTGATACACCGGAACTTCAATAATTCACAATAAATAGCCCTTTTATCTCAAAAATTCAAACCTCATTTCTTTTCCATAGGAAATTCCATTCTCTACAACTCTGTAAGTTTAAGTTTTTCCAAATTCCAAGCAGAAGTTGACCAAAATCCACAAACGGGCAATTTTATCGGCTATAAACAAATTTCAGTCAAGAAATGGGGTCCACCGACATGTTTAACATGTTTTAAACATTAATTGTAACAAAAATACTCCTCCTCCTCATATGCTCATATATCCCACATTTATTGTAAAAATATCACCATTATTATATTATTAAAATATAATAATATATTTAAATGAATTATTTATCAGAAAAGATAAAATAACAATTTTTCAACAATTGTCACATTAAAAATTTTCTCCATCTATATCCACATAAAATGAATATTTTCCTTATCATATAAATCAATAATTAATTATTCACAAATAATATTACAGAATCACAATACTGACAACCAGGCAGTTCCCAAGAAAGAGGGGGCTTTTCAATAAGGATTTCTCCTTACTGGCGCGCAATTAGGTGACCAAACCTCTCCTTAGATAGAACTTTCTAGACATTGCCAATAATGTTATCTAATAATATTATTCAAATAATATGAATTATTGATCTGATAATGAAAATATTGTGTAGTGATAATTATTGAAACAACAATAATATAAAATATCAACGTAGCAATTATTGAATCAATAAAATAAAATATTGAATAGTAACTACTGTAACAATTATTGAGTAATGCCTTCCTACGTAAAAATCAATAATTGGTGCAATACCATGTGCTATTGTGTTTTAACCATCGGGTATTCTAACAGTATTAACGGTAACAACTACGCCATTATTTATAAACAACTTATACTTATCATTTTCTTCATCCAATCGTTTTCCGTTATGGGGCCCACACAAGGCTGCGCCGTCGTACGAATATTCCCCGACAGTAAGAATATTCCACGACCAAATGAATATTCTCCGATAAAAATGAATATTTTATAACCACTTGCATATTTGAAATATTTGGGCATTTTACCCATAACTAACCACATTAATCAAATCAACCCTTACTATTTCAAAATAATAAATAGAGGAAATTTAATTTTATTTAAAATAAGTTGGGATCTTACAACCTCCCCTCCTTATGAAATTTCGTCCTCGAAATTGACGTACGTACCTGGTGTTTCGAAAAGGTGAGGATGCCTCGCTTTCATTTCCGTTTTCAACTCCCATGTCCTTTCCTCAATAGCATGGTTTCTCCACAAAACTTTAACTTTGTGGTATGACCTTTGTACGTAAGACATGCACCTTCCTATCCAAGATCTTGACAGGTACCTCCTCGTACGTTAAGTCTTCTGCTATTTCATCTGGTTCTAACTCAATAACGTGGTTCGAGTCTTTCACATATTTACGAAGTACAGATATATGAAAAATATTATGAACACGAGACATACTTGGAGGTAACGCAAGTCTATAGGCTATATTTCCTACTCGGTCAAGAATCTGAAATGGACCAATAAATCGTGGATTGAGCTTTTCTCTCTTCCCGAATCTTGTAACTCCCTTCCATGGGGCAACACGCAACAATACATGATCCCCAATACTAAATTCCACGTCCTTTCGATGAAGATCCACATAACTCTTTTGTCGATCTTGAGCCGTTTGCATACGTTGCCGAATCGTTTGGATCTTTTTTATAGTCATACGTACCAACTCGGGTCCCAACAATGTTGCTTCACCCACCTCATCCCAACATATTGGAGAGCGACACTTTAGTCCATACAATGCTTCGAATGGAGCAACACCTATACTTGCCTGATAACTATTGTTGTAGGAGAATTCCACCAATGGTAAATACTTATCCCAACTCCCTTTGAAATCTAGGACATAGAGTCTTAATAGATCTTCAAGAGCTTGAATAGTCCTCTCTGATTATCCGTCCGTTTGAGGATGGTATATGCCCAATCAATCAGAATCCGTGCCCATAGCTTTTTGAAAGCTAACCCAAAATCGTGAAGTGAATCTTGGGTCACGATCCGAAACTATGGATACTGGCATGCCATGCAATCTCAAAATCTTATTAAATACATATGAGCAAGACGTTCAAGGGAATAAGTCTCCCGTATTGGCAAGAAATGAGAAGACTTGATTAGTCTATCAACAATAACCCAAATAGCATTTATGCCTTGAGAAACCATGGGAAGACCCGTAACGAAATCCATGGTAATGTGTTCCCACTTCCATTTTGGAATCTCAAGTGGTTGCAATGGACCGTTAGGAACTTGATGCTCCGCCTTTACACGTTGACAAGTTAAACACCTTGAGATAAACTTCGCGATCTCTCTCTTAATATTGTTCCACCAAAATGTATGTCGAAGATCACGATACATTTTGGTACTTCCAAGATGGATTGCAAATGGTGTATTGTGAGCCTCCATCATGATCTAGTTCTTTAAATCAGAATAGTTAGGAACACAAAGTCTGGAGTGGACTCGAAGTATTCCTTCTTCATCGATTCTAGCTTTCGGGATAGCACCTTCTTGTACTTTCTTCTTAATACGCATCAGCTCCGGGTCGGTGGCTTGAGAAACTTTAACTTCATCGATTAAAGTTGGTTCTATGCGTATACTTGACATCATCGCATTCGTTCCTGTATTTGATCTTCTACTCAATGCGTCAGCTACCACGTTTGCTTTTCCAGGATGGTATTGAATGGTGTGGTCATAATCTTTTAACAGCTCAAGCCAACGTCGTTGTCGCATGTTAAGTTCCTTTTGGGTGAAGAAATATTTGAGGCTTTTATGGTTTGAATATATCTCCACTTTCTCTCCATATAGATAGTGCCTCTAGATCTTTAGCGCGAAAACGACTGCTGCCAACTCTAGATCGTGAGTAGGATAATTCCTCTCATATTCTTTAAGTTGTCGCGAGGCATATGCTATGACTTTCCCACGTTGCATGAGAACACATCCTAATCCTTTCCCTAAAGCATCGCTGTAGATAATAAATCCATCCGAACCAGATGGTATTGTCAGAACAGGTGCCGAAATGAGTTTCCTCTTGAGCTCTTGGAAACTCTTCTCGCATTCCTCGCTCCATGCGAATTTTGTATCTATCCGAGTCAGTTGAGTTAACGGAGTAGCGATTCGAGAAAATCCTTCCACGAATCTCTGATAATAACCAGCTAAGCCCAAAAGCTACGCTTGATTTGCTATCAACTTTGCCACCAACTTTGTATTGCCTCAATCTTCGCCTTCGGTCAATAGATACTCCATGTTTTGACGCTTACGTGCCCAAGGAATGCTACTTCCTTGCTTTAATTCGCATTTCTTCAACTTGGCATATAGCTTGTTTTCACGAAGCCTTTGGAGTACCAAACAAATGGTGCTCATGATCTTCACGGCTTTTGGAATATATGAGGATGTCATCAATAAAGACAACAATGAACTGATCCAAATAGTCTTTGAATACTCGGTTCATCATATCCATGAAAGCCGCAAGAGCATTAGTCAATCCAAAAGACATGACTAAGAATTCATAATGCCCGTACCGAGTTCTGAAGGCAGTCTTTGGGATATCCTCAGTTCTAATCTTCAGCTGATGTAATCCAGAACGAAGATCGATCTTTAAAAATAATTGTGCTCCTTGCAACTGGTCAAACAGGTCATCAATGCGAGGTAACGAATACCTAAGGGACTAGCAGCAACTGGTTCTAAGGGAGGAGAATGACCACCGATCGTATGCTATAAATGCGGGAAAGAGGGACATATCAGCCCAAACTGCCCACAACAGTTCACGGTATGTTATAATTATTGAAGGGAAGGACATATCGCTCGAGCTTGTACGGTAGCGAAACCAAGTCCAGCGGGGATGGTGACTCAAAAGGCTATTCTAGAAAAGTCAAAGTCAACGGTTCCTGGAAGAGCGTTTGTCGTGACTGATCAAAATACAAGGAACCCAAACGAGGTGATCACGGGTAAGCTAATTATAAATTCTTGTGAAGTTTATACCTTACTTGATACCGGTGCTACCCATTCATTTATCTCTCCTGCTTGTGCTCAACGTTTAAACTTAACTCTAGAGAAATAAGACTTTGATTTATCTATGGAGACTCCGTTAGGAGAAACTTTCATCACATCCACTATTTATAAATCTTATTTGATCCAAGTTGGCACCATCACATTACCTGTTGACCTTGTCTCTTTAAAGATACTTACTTTTGATGTGATTTTAGGGATTGATTGGTTAACTACTCATCATGCCAAAATTGATTGTTTTCATAAGGTTGTTAGTTTTCATATTCCTAACCAACCTGTTGTACGAATTCAAGCAACTAAACCATTAAAATCAATCATTGTCATATCTAGTCATAAAGTTATTCGTTTATTGAAAAACGGATGTCAAGCTTTCTTAGCCCATGTTATGGATTTGAATAAAGACACGTCAGATTTGAATAATATTCCTGTTGTTAGTAAATTTCCTGACGTGTTTCCTAAAGAACTTCCCGGTCTACCCCCAGAACGTGAAGTTGAATTCTTTATTGATCTTGAACCTGGTACAAATCCCATTTCTAAAATCCCATATCGAATGGCTCCTATTGAACTTCAGGAGTTAAAGGTCCAATTATAAGAGTTGTTGGACATCGGTTTCATTCGTCCTAGTACATCTCCTTGGGGTGCTTCTGTTTTATTTGTAAAGAAAAAAGACGGGAGTATGCGACTTTGTATTGACTATCGAGAATTAAACCATGTCACCATCAAGAATAGGTGTTCGTTATCTCGCATTGATGACCTATTTGACCAGTTGCAAGGAGCACAATTCTTTTCAAATATCGATCTTCGTTCGGGATATCATCAGCTGAAGAATAGAACCGAGGATATCCCAAAGACTGCCTTCAGAACTCGGTACATGCATTATAAATTCTTAGTCATGTCTTTTGGATTGACTAATGCTCTTGCGGCTTTCATGTATATGATGAACTGAGTATTCAAGGAATATCTGGATCAGTTCGTTGTTGTCTTTAATGATGACATCCTCATATATTCCAAAAGCCGTGAAGATCATGAGCACCATTTGAAGCTGGTACTCCAAAGGCTTCGTGAAAACAAGTTATATGCCAAGTTGAAGAAATGCGAGTTCTGGCTTGAGGAAGTAACATTCCTTGGGCACGTGGTGTCAAAATATGGAGTATCTATTGACCCGACGAAGATTAAAGTAATACAAAGTTGGGAACAACCAAACTCAGTGACCGAAGTACGTAACTTTCTAGGTTTAGCTGGTTATTATCGAAGATTTGTGGAAGGATTTTCTCAAATTGCTACTCCGTTAACTCAGCTGACTCGGAAAGATATAAAATTCGTATAGAGCGAGGAATGCGAGGAGAGTTTCCAAGAGCTTAAGAGGAGACTCATTTGGGCACCTGTTCTGATAATACCATCTGGTTCGGATGGATTTGTTATCTACAGCGATGCTTCGGGCAAAGTGTTAGGATGTGTTTTCATGCAACATGGGAAAGTCATAGTCTATGCCTTGCGATAACTTAAAGAATATGAGAGAAATTATCCTACTCATGATCTAGAGTTGGCAGCAGTCATTTTTCGCGTTAAAGATCTGGAGGCACTATCTATATGGGGAGAAAGTGGAGATATAGTCAGACCATAAAAGCCTTAAATATTTCTTCACCCAAAAGGAACTCAACATTTGGCAAGGACGTTGGCTCGAATTGTTGAAAGACTACGACCACACCATTCAATACCATCCTGGAAAGGCGAACGTGGTAGCTGATGCGTTGAGTAGAAGATCATATGTGGGAACGAGTGAGATGTTGTCAACACAAAGACACATTTTGTGTGATTTGAAAAAGGTGAAGATAGAATTCAAGACTCCGGGGACCCATGTGATGATGTCAAGTATACGCATAGAACCGACTTTAATCAAAAAAGTTAAAGTTGCTCAAGCCACAAACCCAGAGCTGATGCGTATGAAGAAGAAAGTACAAGAAGGTGCTATTCCAGAAGCAAGAATCGATGAAGAAGGAATACTTCGAGTCCACTCCGGACTTTGTGTTCCTAACGACTCTGATTTGAAGTACAAGATCATGATGGAGGCACACAATACACCATTTGCAATCCATCCTGAAATTACCAAAATGTATCATGATCTTCGACATACATTTTGGTAGAACAATATGAAGAGAGAGATCGCGAAGTTTATCTCTAGGTGCTTAACTTGTCAACGTGTAAAGGTGGAGCATCAAGTGCCTAAGGGTCCATTGCAACCACTTGAGATTCTAAAATGGAAGTGGGAACACATTACCATGTATTTCGTTAGGGGTCTTCCCACGGTTTCTTAAGGCATAAATGCTATTTGGGTTAATGTTGATAGATTAACCAAGTTTACTCATTTCTTGTCGATACCGGAGACTTATTCCCTTGAACGTCTTGCTCGTATGTATGTAAATGAGATTGTGAGATTCCATGGCATGCCAGTTTCCATAGTTTCGGATCGTGACCCAAGATTTACTTCACGATTTTGGGTTAGCTTGCAAAAAGCTATGAGCACGGATTCTGATTGATTCGGCATACCATCCTCAAACCAGACGGACAATCAGAGAGGACTATTCAAACTCTTGAAGATCTATTAAGACTCGTGTCCTAGACTTCAAAGGAGTTAGGATAAGTATTTACCATTGGTGGAATTCTCCTACAACAACGAGTTATCGTGCAAGTATAGGTGTGGCTCCATTTGAAGCATTATATGGACGAAAGTGTCGCTCTCCAGTATGTTAGGATGAGGTGGGTGAAGCAATATTATTGGGACCAGAGTTGGTATGTATTACTACAGAAAAGATCCAATTGATTCGACAACGTATACAAAAGGCATAGGATCGACAAAAGAGTTATGCGGATCTTCATCGAAAGGACGTGGAATTTAGTATTGGGGATCATGTATTGTTGTGAGTTGCCCCATGGAAGGGAGTTACAAGATTTGTGAAGAGAGGAAAGCTCAATCCACCATTTATTGGTCCATTTCAGATTCTTGACCGAGTAAAAAATGTGGCCTATAGACTCGCGTTACCTCTAAGTATATCTCATGTACATAATGTTTTTCACATATCTGTGCTACGTAAGTATGTGAAAGACCCGAACCACGTTATTGAGTTAGAACCAGATGAAATAGCCGAAGATTTAACATACGAGGAGGTACCAGTTAAGATATTGGATAGGAAGGAGCATTTCCTACGCACAAAGTTCTTACCACAAGTCAAAGTTTTGTGGAGGAACCATGCTATAGAGGAAATGACCTGGGAGTTGGAAACGGAAATGAAAGCGAGGTATCATCACCTTTTCGAAACACCAGGTACGTACGTCAATTTCGAGGATAAAATTTCATAAGGAGGGGAGGTTGTAAGACCCCAACTTATTATAAATGAAATTAAATTTCTTCTATTTATTATTTTGAAATAGAAAGGGTTGATTTGATTAATGTGGTTAGTTATGGGAAAAATGCGCAAATATTTCAAATAATCAAGTGGTTATAAAATATTCATTGTTGTCGGGGAATATTAAATGATTTGCCAAGCAGACCTTGTGTCACCCCCATGTGAAAAAGCGATTGGATGAAGAAAACGACAAGTATAAGTTGTTTATAAATAACGGCGTAGTTGTTACCGTTAATACTGTTGGAATACCAGGTGGTTAAAACACAGTAGCACACGGTATTGCACCAATTATTTATTCTTACGTAAGAAGGCACTACTCAATAATTGTTACAGTAATTTTTGTTCAATATTTTATTTTATTGATTCAATAATTGCTACGTTGATATTTTATATTATTGTTGTTTCAATAATTGTCACTACACAATATTTTTCATTATCGGAGCAATAATTCATATTATTTGAATAATATTATTAGATAACATTATTGACAATGTCTAGAAAGTTCTGTCTAAGGAGAGGTTTGGTCACCTAATTGCGTGCCAGTAAGGAGAAATCCTTATTAGAAAGCCCCCTCTTTCTTAGGAACGGCCTGGTTGCCAGTATTGTGATTCTGTAATAATATTTGTGAATAATTAATTATTGATTTATATGATAAGGAAAATATTCATTTTATGTGGATATAGATGGAGAAAATTTTAAAGTGACAATTGTTGAAAAATTAATATTTTATCTTTTCTAATAAAATAATTTATTTAAATATATTATTATATTATAATATTATAATAAGGGTGATATTTTTACAATGAATGTGGAATATATGAATATATGAGGAGGAAGAGTATTTTTATTACTTAAAATATTTAAAACGTGTTTTGTGTGTTGGTGGACCCCATTTCTTGACGGAAATTTGATTATAGCCTGCAAAATTGTCCGTATGTGGATTTCAGTCAATTTCTGTTTGGAATTTGGAAAAACTTTCTACTGTAAAGTTGTAGAGAATTAAATTTCCTATGGAATGGACATAAGATTTGAATTTTCCTGGTAAAAGGGATATTTTTATGAATTATTGATGTTTCAAAGTTCCGAAATAATTAATTTTTGAAGTTTAAAATATTTTAATTAAGAAAAACATTTTTGTTATTTTTGTGGGGTGGATGGCTGATGATTTTGGTGCCTGTGTGATGCTTGTGCAGAATATAATTTGAAAATATTAATATTTTATTAAATTTTCTGCTTTGGTTTTCTAAGCATTTTTCTATAAATAGGGTGCTTAGGTTAGAATTGAAAATCACACCAGAAATAAGTTTTCTCTCTCTTTCTCTTTCTATATTATTGAGCGTATTCTTGTGAGTATTTTGAGACTTTGAGTGTTACTATACGGTACAAGTTCCCTTCAGTACTATATCTAGTATTCCAGTTAGAAGTATTGTCTTTTCGAGGTAAGGGATGATATTTATTTAAAAAATGATATTATTTCTTCTAATATCATTATGCCGGAATATTGGTAAGATTTTTCTTGTGAAATTCTTGTCTTTTAGTGTCAGGGTTACTATTCACGTATACGGCACTATTTACGTATACGACACTATTAATGAATACGGCACTATTCACAGAAAAATAAAATTTTCGTTTTTGTCCAAAATATCTATTTTGGATACTAGCTTTGATTGTATCCATGTTTTGATCATTCTTGAATTTTAATTCACTATGGTTATTTATGAAGTATTTTTAAACTTGGACTGTTTAAAGTACGAATCCTTATTATTTGTTCTTTTATTTCACTGGATTTAGTTTCTTTAAAATATTTTTCATCATCCTTAGTCCTAAATGATGATATTATTGAATATCTTTGACCTGTAGTGCAAAGTTGGTTGATTTTCTTATGAATATCTTTGGCCCGTATTAAGATGAACATGACCAACTGATGAATATCTTTGGCCTGTAGTACAAAAATGAATATTTGATTCAAGATGTATATTGATTGACATTACAAGGATAAAATATTGATGATAAACTTTTAAATTCATAGAAGAAAGTAGATTTCATTCTCTACGTAACTTTTTTTAATGAATTATTATTTCCGCTGCGAATATTGATTTAAAACTTGTTATCTATTATATTCTATCAGATTTTTCCCTGTTGAGGACTAACGATAATTTTTTCTATGTTATCTTAGTCATAATATTCTTTACTGGGCTAGTTGAGCTCACCCTTTTCCTTTTTATTCCATTTTCTTCTCAAGAGGTGAGAATGTAGCGAGTACTAATCGGGGTATGGAATGAAGGTTCTAGAAAGTCGTTTTAGTAGTCCTCACTATTTTGTAAAATAGTGTATCAATAATTGTAATGAAGACTTATTTGATTGTTGACATTGTCTAGAAGATAATATTTGTTTTTAAACTCACAGTTTATGTGTTGTCGTATTTTGCACGACAATTGTATTAATAAAGTTGTAGTTATTTTTGTACCATGTATTTGACAACTCAGAATGGGTGATGTATACTTATTTTGGGGGCGTCACAAATTTAAACTTACTGGGTAACCTTCATGCTCACCCTTGTTATATCATGATATAACATTGCAGATTAAGACGAATGCTTCGAATACAAGGAAATGTTAAAGATAGTTCCAGCTTTAAGTTTATGCGTGCAACTAAATTTGTATAAGTATTGTTTATTAATGTTGTTGTAAGTCAAATAAGTTATAAATTGTGTAATAAGTGAAGGTTCTCGACCTTGGGGATAGTGTGTAAAGTTTAATGTATAAACAATTTATGTTTTTATCTTCCGCAATATTAATAGAAATAGTATACCAGATCCGTGGTGATTTGGGACCCGGATTTGGGGCTGTCACAATTCTTATATTCGTCATTGTTAATTCTACTTCATAATTCTTGATAAGTTGTGAAAGTGAAAGAATGTTTGAAATATAAGAACTTCGTTGAAGAGAGGTTGAGAAGAGGGGTAGGTTAAAATTTCGAGGATGAAATTCTGTGAAGAAGGGGTGAATGTGATGACCCGGGTATGGGTGTGTTTTAAGAAATTCCGAGGATGGAATTTTTATAAGAGGGGAAGAGTGTAACGACTCGGAAATTCGGATTTTCCAGAATTTAAGTTTAAAGAATTAGTTATTAATAAAATGAATTTTTATTAATAATATTATAAGCTATGTGTTTATTAATCGTTCTAGAACCTAGGATGATTATAAGTCGGGAGTATTCTGGCTACGAGCTAGATTGAACGAGTAAGAATTTTCAAGACAAAAATAAAAATTTTCGGGAACAAAAATATTTCCGGGGAAAAAGATGAAATATGCACTATTCATCCGCTTCTGTTCGGAGATTTAGTTTGAATTTCTGAGAAATGCGTAATGATAGAATTCTAAGACATAATGGAATATTCAATAATATTTCAGTTATGGCAAACGAAGCTTTCGCCAGCGGACTTAAAACCTAAGGGTTGGGAAACATGAGTTCCAAGAATTTAATGATTTCATATAATAACTAGGGTTATTATGCGTGACAAATACGAGTATGATACTAGTTATTATACGAGTATAGTATAAAGATTATTACGACGTATAATACGAATATCGTACAAACTATATATTAAGAGAATACGAGAATGGGATGCGTAGAATACGATTAGTCTTAATGGAATTTGAGTTCATGGACTTTGTAGAATCCAATTGGATTTGGATTATATCAAGCCCAATGGAATGTGTAATTAAGCCCAGGATAGGCCCAGTAAGAATTAATGTTAAGGCCCAATGTTAGATTTAGTCAAGCCCGATCCAAGAAAATAAACTGTGAATCGAACCTATGGGTCACCGGATAGGTAAAAACCCATGGGGAGGCCCATGGGCATGTGGGGCGGGCACTTGGCCACCAAGTAAAGTGAATACTTGGTGGCTAAGCCATGAATAGTAAGGAGGTTAGGGGGCAAAATGACTAAAATACCCCTAGCCTTGAAAATCTATAAAAGGAGAGCTTAAGCTCATTTATGGTTAATGAAAAATTTTCCCACACTTGAGAGAGAGAGAGAGAGAAGTCGGATGAAGAGGGAGAGAATGAGGAAAAGCTGGCCCAAAGTGCACGCTTTATCCGACGAAAAGAGATTAAAGGAGAGAGGTGATCTGAAAACCTAGTCTCGTATAATTTTTCTTTAAGTTTTAATGTTTAAAAACATAACTTAATGAGAATAACAAGTAAAAGATGTTAGAAATGATTTCATATAGTTGAAATCATAAGAAAGTGAAGAAATAAGAATTTGAAGTTTAGTAAATGAATTTCTTAAGGAAGTGTAAGATTCGTAATGAATTAAAATGATTTGAGTGGATTATATGAATGAGTAAGTGAAATAAGTAAGGAATGGTGTTCTATAACATCAAATTCCAAGAAAAAGTGAAATCGTAATCAAAATATCGATTAAAAATGAAGAACGAATGAAGAACGCGAAGAACACACGAAGAACGTTGTTGATAAACAAATTTAAAACCATCGTAGGATAATTGTTTTTGATGGAAAAATTTAAAACCAACGCGTATAAGTTTGATGCTTATTTCTTGGTTAGGAATGGTAGTAATGTTCATGAAAAACGAATTAAAATTGAGCTATAACGAAGTTATTGCAAAAATTTCATAAAAGACGAATGAGAATTAGAAAGTTAGCAAGTGAACCCGAATGTGTAGGGTTTCATAAGAATGTAAGAGAATGTTAAAAACGTGAGTCGTGGACTCAAGAATGAATGAGTTTCGAGTTTGGATTACCGAATTACGGACGTTCAAATGAAGAGCGTTAAAAACATAAAATGAACAATGGGTGAAGATTAAGCCAATCAAATGGCATGTTAATAGATTCAGAATGAAGTTCTGTCTAAGGGGATTGAAGTACGTAAGATAAGTAAGAGAATGGCTTTGGAATGACTTCGTTCTGAGTTATAACGAATAAGTTATGGAAACGGGAAGTAAGCGTCTCAGAACGATCAAAGACTTAGAAAAATTTTCTAGGGTCAGGGCTTGTCGCAACGACGCCAGCCATGCCTTGTATGGTGGCGCTGCAACGCCAGACCAGGAAGCTGGGTACTGCAAACTAACACCGCGGCTCGAGAGATAGTAAAGAGAGTGGTGCCACAGCACCAACCTCGGTAGTTTGATACTGCAGAGTGGCGCTGCAGTGTGAGGTAATAGAAGGGGCCCGGCGCCGCGGCGCTGGTGTAGGGAAAAAGCTAGTGATTAGCTTTTAAGTGCTCAATTACTGGGGAATGTGCAAGAAATAAATATAAACATGTAGTTCACCAAATGTAACACTTAATCAAGTGTATTAAACCTTTAATGAAGGTTGAATGTGAAGATTAAACGAGATTGGAAAACCAAAAATGTGAACGCGGGTTACAAAATCGATATCCGAGGGCCGTAGTCGTAATAAACGAGCGTGGGGGATTGCTACGATTGTGATTCCTTCGACGTTGAGTGACGAGGGTGATGTATAACATTTTGATGTTATGATATCGTAATGAGAGATAAATGTAAAGCGTTTAGACGCTGTGAACTCAACGCTGTTGTGATGAACAATAGGTCTTAGCATACAACGATCGGTATGGCTTCGACATTAAGAAAGAGTATTGAACATGGGGTTCATGGGATGGATAACGATTGAAAGCGATTAAAACCTTGAGTAATGGTTGAATGAGAGATTAAAAGATGAGAAACATGAACGTTGAATACGTAAATGATCCTCGTGAATTGTATTCGCGTTGGACGAACATTCTAAGTATACACTAGTTGTATGTCGTAGACGTTGACGAAGGTGGTAAGTAAGATATAAATCATCGAGAAAGCCATAACGAACGGTAATAAGATTAATGAAAGTCGAATGTGAGTCGGATAAGAATGAATCATGAGGTATGGCATTTAGTTGCCAAGAAGCCATAAGGAATAAGAGATTGACTTAACGAACATTATAGTTAATAGTTTGTATAAGTTAAGATAAGTTAGGTTGTAGTGAAATGGTAACCTTTGATGATTGACATATGGGAGCTAAACTAAAAAATTCATCCAGAGAGCGATGGTATATACAAACTGGCAACCGATCTAACTCACTGTGATGGCAGTGTAGATGAGACGGGAACTTGTTTGTTGGTTATTTGTGGGAAACCACTTAGAGTTCCATATGGACTACTAGCAGAGAAGCGATGTGTGCTGAGTCCTAGAGAAGTTATAAGAAGAAGATAAGAATGTAAATCATCAAATATGATGAACGTATGAGTAAGACATCTCCGTATGTCATGAAGCCATAACCGGTAAAGGAAGTTGTCGTGTAAACTTAGGTTGAAAGAACGCGAACCCTAAGAAGTAAAGTTAAATAAACCAATGCATAAGTCAAATATACATGACTAATTGGGGTTTATGTTGTTTTTCTTATGTGCTACATAGGAATTGGAATGAGCAGTTTCAGCGTAAGTTATAGCTGTGTGTAAGGCAAGTTTCTTAACTTCATTCATATTCTAAATGAATGCTAGTTTCTTAAACTTCTCAAATGTCGAACTTGAGAAGTTCTGTCTATGTGCAAATGTGCGATATTTGTACAAGGTGGTAGAATGTATGAGGCCTTGTGCCACAATTTGAACACTTCAGTGTTTCTATAAGATGAAATGTTCTGTGATTGAACTATTCAATGAGAGAATGCTCTATCTATACATGATTCATTATTGTTAAGTATGTGCTAATGATTCTAGCCAGATATGATGTGTATGAAAAAGGTAGAAGAATGAAAGTATTTTAAAGTGCATGTGAATAATGTTTTAAAATGATAGGAATCGAGATTTTTCCTATTATTCAAGCTACTTCATAACCTTGTTCGGTTACCGAAGTTATAAAGAATGTTTGAACTCTTAAAGTTGTTTGTTCAACTGCTATGACTTGCTGGGCAATTGAATGCTCACACTTGCTTTAAATGAAAAAAAAAATTCAGCGAACGATGTTAGAAGAACTTAAGGATCCCGTAAGGATCAAGCTGATGGTATCCAGATGAAGTGTCATTCAGAATGTGAATGAGCGAGAAGATTAAGTGAAGACTTGTAATGTAGAAAGATGAAAATTGAACTATAGACTAGTTTAAGGAACTGTTATATATCATTGGTGGTGGATAAAAGTCACTATTGTAAGATGAAATGAATAATGTATTTATCATTATTTGTAATGAAAGGAGTTATAAGGTTTTAGAACTTGGGAATTTAGAATGCATGTTTTTATATTTCAGTATATAATGACGTATGTTTGGATGAATGATGTACTCGTGACGTACGAAATCTGGGTGTGAAGATAGACCGGATTTTTGGGCGTTACATCAGTTCTATTCTATGATCTTGACTTGAAACAACAGTCTCTTCCTCACCTCATAAGTACACTAGAGATCCAACTCCTAGCTAACCTCTCTAAGACTTTGGTCTTGGTTGAAGAATTACTCGTCTTTCTCATAGGTACATAAAATAAACTAACTCTACCTTTTTTTTCCTTTTTACAAAAGATATAATAGAAATATGCTTCTGAAATAAGTAGATAGATTACAAATCAAGTAATTATATAAAAATTCAATGACTTTTATATATATGAAATATGTTTCTATGTAAGAAAATATTAAATTATGTTCAATGACTTTAATCTTTGGAGTAAATATGATTCTTAATTAAGCAGATAAATTAGTTTAAGTACAATTCAAAGATGCTTGGTATAAGCAGATATATAGTTTAATGCAAGTTTATAAAGAATTATTTATTCTATATAATAAAGAATGTTTAAAATTCTAAATTTAATTTAAGATATTATGAATGAGTTTATGCTCAAATACTTATGATGACAGATATCAAGTATGGTAAATAAATTAATTAAGAAATACTTGATATAACAAATATATTTGTTAAACTCAAAGAATATATAATAATATATTTTATCTATTATGTGAATAATAAATAAATAAGGTCACTTAGGATTTTAAAGACTGTTTGAACAATTCACACTATTATTCGCTCAAGGGTGAATAAATTCACATTGTTTCGGCATCTAAGTACTGATCAAATTTATAATTTTCACACTCTATTACTTATATAAATGTTTTCAATAGACCATTTTGAAATTCAAAGACGATTCAGATAGTTTCTCAAGGAGAAATATCTCAAGGTCGTTTTTGTAATACCTGCAAATTTTAATAAATTATAATATTGAGAATAAAGATTGTTTGCATATGTATTTTAATATAAATAAATATAGTATTGGCATGAGTGTGGAAATTAATTTAATTGATTAAGCATGTGATAATTAAGCAATGTAGCAAAAGTGTTGAGAAGCTTAGTTTAAGCTTGTGGAATTATGCCTAGTGTGGCAAAGTGGTGAAATGAGAAAGTGCTAATTTAATTAATGATGAAATGGATTAAATTAATTAGTACTAGTAATAAACAAATAATTACATAAGGTGATTGACTAATTCTTAATATGATGAATAAAAGCATGTAAGGAGAAATCATATATAATAAGGTTTTTCATTCAAATATAAAATGAGTTGTGACATTGTAATAAAATAATTAATTATATAGAACTATATGATAAAAGTAAGCTTAACTTATGTAATTTATTGAATTGTGCGAAAAAGTCTTATGTGACGTCAAGAGGTGTGTGAGAGTAATTAAATGGGTATTTTAAACCTATGAGAGAAAATGATTTTGATTAAACAAATAAGCAATATTAAATGATTATCTTAATATCTGTGTAGAATTGGAATAATGAATTTAATGGAAGGTAATATTGGTACCCAACTAAATTATATTCTAGTCTAGGGTAAATATTATTTGAAATAAACCAATGTAAATGGATTGTATAATTCTATGTGTAATTTAGGAGTGGGTGTATATGTATTCTCAATTGTGGACATATATAAAATAAACCTAAGTATGCTAAGTAATGGTTTGGATAAATGCTGAGTATTATAATGTCCCAAAATCATAGTCACATTTCCAAAAAGTCTCAGCCGTGTTTTGTTAAAAGCCTATGGCTCTATATTTGCTGAAAAGCAAGATGAAGATGATGGATTTGGGAAGGGGAGAAGATGGAGTTGGTGAAGCTTTCCACCAGCCTCTTGTTGCACAATGGTTCCATCAATCTTCCATGGAAACAATCCTTAAGGTAAAACCTCCAAATGGTCAATAATCCCTCTATAAATAGAAGACCCCCTCTCAAATGTGAATTATTGATTTCTCTGAGAATTTCTAGTTGAAATGAGAGTGTTGTTGAGTAATATGCAAATTGAAGCTAGAGTAACATTTCAACTTCACAATTTCAGAAGGTATTATCCCTCTATATGTTCTTACATTCATGTTTTACAAAGTTCTTAGAAAATTATAAAAATACTTGTTTTGAGTTGAAAGGTTTATGGTTAAAGCATTCTAGAATGTATAAATTGATGCTAGACATTGTTAATATGGTTAAATACAAAATCAACGAAAGTGAAACAAAATAAATTGGTCAAGTAACGAATCCATAGTGAAGAGAAACACTAAATGTGTTAAACTTTGGAAAAATGGAAAAAATCTTGAATTAATTCTTGAATTTGATTGTTTATATGTTTGGGATTATTAGAAGCATGCTAGGGATGTTTAGTAGTAGGTTTATATCAATTAAAGTATCCTTACATTGTTGTTGGGTTGAAGATTGGCATGTTAGTTCGAAGCTGGGGAAATATTTTCCAGACTGCAGCAGTCATGCCCGCCTCGGCAGGGGTCATGCTGTGTATAAGGCCCACCCCGGCTGGGCGGGGGGAATGATTAGCAGTAGCTATGCTAGCCCCGACGGGGGGTTTTGTAGTGTAAATGCCCGCCTTGGCATGGGTGCTGCCGTGATTGATTTTGTTGTTGTTTTGTTTTGATTGTTTGATGTAAGAAGTCTTAACTTAACTTAACTTCAAGAACATACATAATCCTTAAACATGTGTCAATGCATGTTGAAAGATGTTTTAGTAGGTTTGGAGTTTAAATTATAACCTTTGAAAAGAGAAGATTAAGAGACGAAAATAATGTTTATAAAACCTTACGCCTTTTTGGAATCTAACCTTTTGAGCATGTATTCGCAACTTAGTTAGTTTTGTAAATACATATGAAATGTGAATTCAACGTACTTTGCATGCTTAGTTATTTGTCATGAAATTTTAAGCTTTGAAAACCAATTGAGTTGTAAACTCGTAACTTGTATTATGAACTTTTGAACGACTATAATAAGATGCTTTATACCTCTAGAGATAATCAACATGTTCACACATCTAGTTATACAACCAAATCTAATACATGTAAGCATTCGTAGAAAGAGGTTGTTTGGCGATGTTATGTGATTTAATAAATACTATAGTTAGTAGTTGATATAATGAGCTCTTTTAACTTTTAAAATGGAAATGTATGAGTAACTTTAATAAGGGGCCAAACCTAGCCTAAAGTTTCTTTAAAATGTGAAGCAACTTAAGCAAGAATACGTGAAGTAAATAATATTTTACGAATAGAAGTAAAAGATGAGCAAATGGTACTAAAAGATTTTCAAAAGTAAGAATAATGTGAATTATTCATCTACAAGTTTGACTATGTAGAAACTACATGAGTTTAAATATGTGTGGCAAGTGTATGTGGATATGTACGTCAAGGTGTGTGACTAATGAATACTTATACATTCATAAATAGGATAACATAGTTCATTGAGGTGATTTTATGCTATAAGTGGTAATCAACGCTAAAGGCAAATCTCCTAACTCTCACAACTTTGGATTTTGTGCGAGTTCTCTAACTTCGTTTGATTCTCATATTGAATGCAAGTTTTCTAAATTCTTTACATTGTATATTGTATAACCCAAATTATTTCCATACTTATATCGAGCAAATATCTATTACTATTTGGAAATCATTTGTATGCCTTAACATTGTTACAAGCATTGGACTTATCGTTCATAAATGCATTATAAAAGTGGTCTAAGCCTTTGATTTGGCTAGACTATAATCATGTGTTAAGAAAGCTATCCAAACAAATTGACTTGGTACGGACTCTTGTAAATCTACTTAGATGAACAACCCTCTTAAAAAGGGGAAATTTTATATTATTGGGGAACCAACGTGCGCACATGAGTATGATTAAATGTTATGCATAACGTAGGGTACTTTTGGCTGATCACCTGTTGTACTCGTTTATATTGGGTTTACAGTATAATACTCTTAATTCTAGTAAGTGTTCTTAGTCCTTAGTGACTGCTCAATGTTCATTCTTAATAAACCCTTAAATATTGTTGATATCCTTCAGTCTATAGCGGCACTTATTGAACACTCTTGATATTTCTTGATATCTTTGAACTATCAACTACTGTTATACCTTTGAAGATTCAAATGTTACAACTGCTTATTCTTTTTGCTATATTACTTGCTGGGCAAACTTGTTGCTCATTCTTGTATCCCTAAAAACATTACAGTTAAGGAAGAGCAAGGCGGTACATCGGGAAAGGATAAGGGAAAGGGCAAGGCTACCGAATAACTTAGTCCTTTAAGTGTAGAAGTGTTATTATTATTGTTATGCTTATTATGATGTATTTAAGGATGATTAAGTTATGTTTAAGTTTAATCACTGGATTGTTTTAGTAATGGTTGTGGTACCTTGGGATGCAAATATTTATATTATATCAATGTAAATTATTCTATTATTTCCGTTGTTGATGATTTTAGTATGTTATTAGATTTATTACGTGACAAACTAAATTCGAGATCTGAGTGTCTGAATTTGGGGGCGTCACAGTTTTGACGATCAATGTTCGTATATTTTACGATATTTATACACATAATAAATATATAAAATACTTATATAAATATTTTCGATAGACCACTTAGAAATTCAAAGATAGTTCAGATAGTTTCTTAAAGAGAAATATCTCGGAGTCGTTTTGACGATCAAGTGCAAATTTATTTTATGATATTTATATAAATAATAAATATATGAAATATTTATATAAATATTTTTGATAGATCACTTAGAAATTCAATGACAGTTTGGATAGTTACTCAAAGAGAAATATCTCGGGGTCATTTTGATGATCAAGTGTAAATCTATTTTACGATATTTATATAAATAATAAATACATGAATTATTTATATAAATATTTTTGATAGATCACTTAGAAATTCAAATACAGTTTAGATAGTTCTCAAAAAGAAGTATCTCGTGGCCGTTTTGACGATCAAGTAATCTATTTTACGATATTTATATAAATAATAAACAAATGATATATATATATATATATATATATAATTGTGTATAAAAAATTATATTTATATATCTATAATAATAAACAAGTAATAGATAATTTAATCAAGTAATTTAAACAACTTATCTCAAATACTTGTGACCAATTTTCTGTTCTTCAAGTAATCAGAATTTTAAAGTAGTAGAGAGATTAAAGCTTTAGAGAGAATGTAGGAAAGGAGTAAGCTTTTTCTTTGATAATAATTTTGTAAGTTTGAAATGAAGAGAAAACTTCCTATTTATAGGATTTTCAATCTTGGGGCATAATGGTCTTTTTGAAAAATCAAAGGCTAAAATTTGTTTGTTTGAAATAGAGGGCTCTGATGAATTTTAGCAATTTGATCACACGGATTGTCCAGTCAGACAAATCATCTGAATTTTTGAAGTTTTGTACCATTGAAAATTTAGACCACTTTCTTGCATTGAATAAACACATGCTCATTTGATTTTCAAATCTCATTTTTTTCAGGACATTGACGAATAAAGCATGCATTTTCGCAATATGAATGTCTCATTCCATTTGTGAAAATTATCATGTGACATTAAATGCCTAAACTCAAATCTTCTCTTTCTCTTTGTATACACGAATGCACAAAAATCAATTAAGCATGTATGCATACAAACATTTTCGATAAAAATTCTTTTTGCTCCTTTTCATGAAAATAATTTTGAAAGCTTGAATATAAATATTTAAAAGAAAATAGGAAACCTCCTTTTTAGGATTTGAATTTCTATTTCTTATAGGATTTAGGAATTTTGTAGCACTATAAATACATGGTAATAGTCAGGGTTTTAGACATCATCTATCATCTACAACATTGGAGTGCAGAATTAAAGGCATGTCAGACTAGTTTTCTATATTCAATTCTAAAAGGTGGTGGAACCTTGTTTATAAGTAATTGATTAATTGAGTTATATTATTTATTCCTTCTTACATGAAGCTTATTCTGATATTATGTTTTCACTGGTTGCGTGTTAATTGATCTAATTGATTTGATATGGCTAATTGAGTTTGTTTGAACATTAACATCTGCTAGATTGGGATTGGTATTATGTGTAATTGATATCATTCTTCATCATAAATAGTAAATTAGTAATACTGATTATGGACAAGCTTTTTTGTATTGCTAAGATTATCAAAAAAATAAGTTAAACAAATCAAGCTTATGTATTTGTTGCTTGGATTAGCCTAATTCAATACCTCTTAATGCTTCTTTCATATTAAATCTAGAGAGCTTATTCTACGTTGTATTACATTTAGAATTTGGTGAAGAGCTTGTTTCATACAGTGACTATCTAAGGAGAATTTCAGATAGCAGAGCTTATTGTTATCCAAGGTTAATAGTTTCATTGATGGGTAAATAATAACAACTTGATTAATTGAATATTGTAACTTGGTAAAAGTGAACTGCAGAACTGAAGTTGTTACATATTTGGTTAATTTTATTAATTTAATTTCGTTTTCTTTATAAAAAAAATTCAAAAAACCTCCATCTTTGCTTTCTGTTAAAATAATAGAATAAAGTTAAAACAAAGTTACTCTCTGTGGGATCAATCCTTACTTCTTATTATGCTAATTGTTGAAATTGAAAGGTAAAAATGAGGTATTAATTTAGGAGTGTCACCAATAGCTCCCAACTTTGCCCATATTCCTCTCCATCATAACCTCTACCTGACTCCTACATGGGCTTCTATTCAGCCCCCTGACACAGCCTAATTGGCTCCTGCAATGGCCCTTAGCAGCCTCCTTATAGCTCAGCTATGTAGCCCCTATTACTCAAGTAATATCACAACTAGTCTTAGCTCCTAACTAATTAATAACCAACTAACTGACTACTCATCTAATTGGACTAACTTACAGACATACTAAATGTTTATTCTAATTAGGCTAAAACAACTCCTTGTTACCATCCATGAGGCTACTGGATTGGACTAATATCATTACAAGAAAACCAGTCATTCTTGAGGCAGACGCGCCATCACCTATAACTATAAGTGTAAATCGGCATTGAGGTCATTCATGACAGTGCATCGCCGTCGGCACAACCGTTGCCCTTATTGAGTTGTCGCCCTTCGGTTCCCGTCGCCAATTATCGGCATCGATTGTCATTCTTGACGGAGTCATTGGCAATGACACAATGTCAATAATGACGACTAAGCCAAATGACAAGTAAGGTCGGCAAGAAAGACCCTATAAATGTTTTTAGGGAAAAACTCATTACCGACGGCATGACCATCGACAATGCCTTTATAGCCGTCAGCAATGTCCTTTAACCCATGTTTGTCGCTATATGTCGGCAATGACTACATATATTTTGATTTTTTTTTAAATTTCAAAATTTCCCTGTTCATTTAAAAATATACACCTGTTATAAACTAATAATAACCAACAAATACCAACTATACATGTTATAAACTAGTAACCCAAATCAAATATATAGATAAAAAATATAATGGTCGTCGGTACAACTCAAAAACTATAGAAATACATACATGAAACTCAGAATATAACATAAACTAAACTAACTACAACCCGTCACCTGTCTCCATGTCATCGAGTCGGCGATCATCACCCTATACTGGAGGAGGATGCTCGTCATCAACTCGACGGTCATCACCTTGTACTGGAGGAGGCTGCTCATCATCACCTTGCCGGTCATCACTAGTGCCTCCACCTCCACCTCCATGAGTCACGTCAACAAGACCCTACAAAATTAAAATATTAATAACAAAATCAAAATGAAAACATATTTACATTATTTTAGTTTGTGTTCTTTAAGTTAGGCGGACGAAACTCGAACTCGGATTTCGTATATCAGAATCAAATCCTGTAAGCTCAAACGCATGTCTAATACCTACTCAGTGCTATATGTGTGTTTGCGTGGCGTTCGGACGACCGAGGTGGGTTTTGACCTATTTTTTGGCTTTTTGCCTAACTGTTGGCGGGTTTTGCAAACTGAGACTTAACTAGGATTCTGTATATCGGAATTGAGTACCATAAGTGCTAACGTGTGTCTAATACCAACTCAGTGCTATGTGTGTGTTTGCATGGCGTTCAGACGACCGAGGCGGGTTTTGACCTATTTTTTGGCTTTTTGCCTAAGTGTTGGCGAGTTTTGCAAACTGGGCGATAACTCGAATTCTGTATATTGGACTTGAGTCCCGTACGTTCTAATGCGTGTCTAATACCTACTCGGTGCTATGTGTGTGTTTGCGTGGCGTTCAGACGACCGAGGTGGGTTTTGACCTATTTTTTGGCTTTTTGCCTAAGTATTGGCAAGTTCTGCAAACTAGGCGATAACTAGGATTCTGTATATCGGAATTGAGTCCCGTAAGTTCTAACGCGTGTCTAATACCTACTAAGTGCTATGTGTGTGTTTGCATGGTGTTCGGATGACCGAGGCGGGTTTTGACCTATTTTTTAGCTTTTTGCCTAAGTGTTGGCGAGTTTTGCAAACTGGGCGATAACTCAGATTCCGTATATCAGAATTGAGTATCGTAAGTTCTAACACGTGTCTAATAACTACTCGGTGCTATGTGTGTGTTTGTGTGGCGTTTGGACCACCGAGGCGGGTTTTGACCTATTTTTTGGATTTTTGCCCAAGTGTTGGCAGGTTTTGCAAACTGGGTAATAACTCAGATTCCGTATATCGGAATCGAATCCCATAAGTTCTAACGCATGTCTAATACCTACTCGGTCCTATGTGTGTGTTTGTGTGGCGTTCGAAAGACCGAGGCGGGTTTTGACCTATTTTTTGGCTTTTTGCCTAAGTGTTGGTGAGTTTTGCAAACTGGGCGATAACTTAGATTCCGTTTATCGGAATCGAGTCCCGTAAGTTCTAACGTGTGTCTAATACCTACTCAGTGTTATGTGTGTGTTTGCATGGCGTTCGAATGAACGAGGTGGGTTTTGACATATTTTTTGGCTTTTCGCCTAAGTATTGGCGAGTTTTATAAACTGGGCGATAACTCGGATTCCGTATATTGGAATCGAGTCCCGTAAGTTCAAACGCGTGTCTAATACCTACTCAGTGCTATGTGTGTGTTTGCGTGGCATTCAGACGACCGAGGCTGGTTTTGACCTATTTTTTCGCTTTTTGCCTAAGTGTTGGCGAGTTTTGCAAATTGGGCGATAACTCGGATTTCGTATATCGAAATCGAGTCCCGTAAGTTCTAACGCGTGTCATTTCTAACTTGAACATTATTTCTAACTTCCAAATTATTTCCACTATCTGCATCTCCATTTTATCTATGTCTTTGACCTGAAGCTCCGTCAAGCATAGATCTCTGAAGAAATTAGAAAGCTCTATCAGTTCTTCAACCACACATTTCAGTAACAAGTCGATAAATGCCACAGGGATCAACTTTTGAATGAATACGTGACAATAATAAATTTTGAGACCCCGAAACTTCAGCTCTTTGACTTTACAACACCTTGCTATATTCGAAGAATATCTATCTGGGAGTTTCAGTCCACTGATCCAATTACATATCAATATCAACTGTTCCCTGGTTAAAGTATATTCAGCTTTAGGCGTTACCATCTTACTACCCTCCTGATACAGCCACAGATCTTCCCTAATGTTCATTTTTACCAAATCAAGCCTCGACTTGTTGTTGTCCTTTGTTCTACCAGTGGCATCTAGGATTGTATAAAAAATGTTATCAAATACGTTCTGCTCAGTATACATCGGATCTAAACAATGACGGATGCAGAGTGTAGCCCAATAAGGAAGGTCAAGGAACATGGATCTGTGTGTTCAGTTGTGAACCTTGTCATAACCATAAGCTCGCTCTAATATTTGATTCTTCCCTGGAGGTGGAAACTTCAAACGACTAATCCAACTCAACACTGCTGACCCAGAAAGACAGCCAGGTACTTGACGTTTCTCTGTTTTTTGATTGAATTGTCTACTCATCCGTCGATAACGATGTTCAATCGGCAAAAACTATTTGGATGTTGCAAAGAAGCTCATTTCCCCCCCATGTTTGAGCCGTACAGCTTTAATTGACCCCATGAACATGGGACATGACAAGACCCCGTGAGTCGACCATCCACTGATCATTCCTAACGCCGAGAAGTCATTTATTGTCCACAGTAAAGCTGCCCTCATGTCAAAGTTCTGATTAAGAGATACATACTAAGTTTGAACCAATTTTTCCCACAACATCTTCAACTCATCAACTAACGGCCTGAGGTATATATTGATGTCTTTACTCGGACTCTTATCACCCGGAATCAGTAAAGGCATGAACATGTAGGGATCTTTCATGCACATCGAAGGCAGGAGGTTATACACCAAAATAATCACCGGCCAAGTTGAGTAGGGCTTTGTGTAAGGCCCGTTAAACAGATTAAACCCATCCGTAGCAAGTCCAAGCCTAACATTGTGAACCTCTTCAGTAAACGAGGGTGCTTGTTATCAAAATTTTTCCACTTAAGCCAGTCTGCCGGGTGCGTCAGTTGACCTTCAACTATGTCCCGTGTAGAGTGCTACCTCATATCCTCGGCGGTATTTGTTAACATGAACAACCGCTGAAGCCTCGAGGCAATGGGAAAGTAACGTAAGATCTTTCTCGGCACGTCTTTTCCCTTTTTCTTGCGCTGTTCACAGTATCTACTTGTACAATAAATATCACATGACCGCTTATCTTTATTAACGTCACCGTAATACAACATACAGTCATTCTCACAAGCATCAATCTTCTCATACCCTAGATTGAGCCTTTTGATCATTTTCTTCACATCATAGTACGACTCCGGTAACTTATTGCCTGCAGGTAAGCACTCCTTCACAATACTTAATAGTTCATTAAAACCTCTCTCGCTATAGTCATGCTCGTTCTTGAAGTGTAAAAACTTAGTCACGGCAGATAAGACAGTGTGCTTTTTGTGCCCGTCATACAGTGGCGTCATTGCTTCATGCAATAACTCATAGAAACCCTTAGCCCCATCATTCGGCTCTTGCTCGAGCTAATTCCATCCCTGTTTGTATTCCACTGGAAGTATGAACCAGCAGTTTCGACTATCATGTTAGTAGAGTCAAAGGTTTCATCACCTCCAGATTCTGGTTCTAATTTATGTTCATCCAACCAGGTTTCCCCATGATAGATCCATGTCGTATAACCCTACTTGAACCCATACGCAAATAAGTCACACATGACATCACTCCTTTCCTTCCACACTTCATTCACACACCTCTTACAAGGACATCTAATCTCATCGCCGCTGACTTGCTCAAACACGAAGTTGAGAAACTGTTCAACCCCACTACGATACTCAGAGCTAAGCCCACTCCTATCAGTGGCTACCCAACGTTCCATCCAACTTCGGTCAACAGACATCTTAGACAACTATTTGTTATATATTGAAAGTTAGACAAACACAATCAAGTCTCCAAGTTAATGTATATGCAAGCTTTACGAGTTTCCTAACTTCATCTCCCACTCTAACGGGTCAGGCTTCTATCACATTCCGAGATGTGTCGCCTCACTGATGCAAACAACTTGAACACATCTTTAAATTTTTTAGAAATTTCGGCAGCACCTCCCAATGGTCTTCAAGTACATGAAATAGACTAACACATCGTAGTCTAAATATGCACCCGAAGAACATCAAGAGATATATACTGACTAAATATTCAAAAAATATAAAGACGTGCTCAAGTCGTTAACATCGACCTAAGTTAGATCGAAACATACAAGAACAGTCCCAAAACAGGGACTATTTGAGTTTCACTCCTACTAAGTGAATCTCAAACGGGTTTCTAAGCTTCCTAAACTATATGAAAATATGCACATGTCTTTAAATTTCTTGACCCACCATCGAATAGGAAATAAGTGTTTATCAACACGCTATTTCCACAACACCATTTAAAATTAGAACCTAAAGTAGTGGAAATAAAAATAACATTAGTATTCTATATTTGGTATCGAGATTCCAAATCTAATATATATATATATATATTGAAAGAGAAAAAGAGAGAGAGTCGGCATATAAGTGCTCATGCACAACACCATTTACAACTATAATCTAAAAGTAGTTGAAACAATAAATGGCTTTTACTAAGACACCAATAGAGAGAACGAGAGACAACAGAATGATAAATGTGCTATAGGAAAATGCAAAGTAATTGAAAGGTACACTTGTTACAAGTTGATGAAATTACCCAAAGAGAGATAGGGGTAAAGGGAAAGAATAAACTAGTTTAGGTACCAAATCTGAGCCAAAAGAGTCCTGTTGATTGTTGATCACGAGTTTTTAAATAAATCTTAACCTCACAACCCTCTAACTCATTCCCTCATTGAAAGGCGGTGATAAGGGTATAGTTCCTACAACTCAAAATTCCCATCAACTTAGAAAGTTAGAAAAAAAATTTACTAGAAAACTCAACAAATCAACTATTTAAGAGGGAAAATTTGTATCAATAAATTAGAGACGGGAAATATTTCAGAAACAAAACCCTAGGAAGAGTAAGACATTAATGACATCAATTTCCGAAATTAAACTTGCACCAATCAAATTAAAATAATTATTTATTTTCACTGTTTCATGGCTTTAGTACAATTATTAAATAAAGGAAATAGAAAAGGAAAACTTTGAGCAAAGATTTCACATGGAAAAACCAAACCATATACAAGTTTAAATACACTAAATGGAAGAACAAACTAAACTACTTCAAGTTTTATACCCTAATTAAACTAGTAATAAGAATTAACTGAAAACCATAAATATGAATCAACAAGTTGCTATACAAACTGAAAAGTATTACATTATATGAATATCATACCCACATCAAGTTCATCTATATATACACCTCTCAATATAAGTATACATAAGAATGCTTATTCTATTTAAATAATAATATTATATGAGAAATAACTCATACACATAACCGCAAACATATTTATTATCTAATTTTCTTCCTTTATTAGACCAATTATGCTCTCCTATCACACAACACCTTGGTAGTTCCTTCCAAATACTTTATCAACCATTATTAACTTATAATACTCCATCAGTAACAAAATTAGATATTTAGGACTAAAAATGTATTTCTAATTATAATACTTTAAAAGTGATCGCTTTAAAAATGTATTTCTAATTTTTGAAACAAAAAAAGAAGTAGTTAAAATCATGTGCAATAATTTAAATTATTTTCAAAGAAGTATAGTGGCCTAGAAATTTATTACTTGCCAACAATCCATAAAATAGCTAGATATAAGCTGTTCAGTTTTACCTAGAACAAAATCATGACCTGTACAAAAGCAAATAAACATGGTGTGGGTACTACGTAGTTGGTGTATAGTATTATGCTTATGCAAGTATAAATAGAACCCAAATTAGAAACAAATGAAAGAAAGCCTGCCATTTTTTAATGTCCAAAATGGGAATATACTAATCATCTTCAAAATTGAACTTTTTGGTAGATTGATGCATGAATGACAGACACTGAGACATAAAGTTACTTGTATTATAGCAATTCAAGTGCATGTGGAGTTGACCGAAAGGAGTAATTAAAGAAGGAGATGTATATATATCTATTGCAAGTTGTAGGAAAACAAAAGTAAAGAAGGAGATGTGGAGCTCACCGGAAGGAGAGGGGAGGGTCGCCGGAGGTACGGCAGGAGAGGGGAGTCGCCGGAAGGTATGTTAGAGGGGGAATGTCGTCGCCGAAGGTGACAGGAGGGGCCAGAGTCGCCGGATGTGGGGAGAGAGTCGCCGGAGTGATGCTCAAATTCCACAAATTCGACTGTCTGGACTGATTGGGGTGATGAAATTGAGGGAAAATCGAATGAGCTAAGAACAGTAGGGAGGTAGAAGAAAGTAGTCGTTTCCATCGAGGCTAGGGCTTTTTTAAAAGACTCGTTCTCGACGGTATAGCTGTCGTTCTTAACCCCCGTCGCCTATGACTCATTCTCGGTGGTCATAGCGATGGTGCTACCGTCGCCCATTACTTTTCCCACACCCGCGGAAAATTTCCCACCAAAATTGGACCAGGAAATGATCATTCTCGACGGGACATATTGACGATGGCTAGGCCGTCGATAATGACAGTATTCTCGATGGGACTCCTGCCGTCGCTAATGAGGTCGTCGCTAATGACCTAACTTTTTGTAGTGTAAAATGGACTAATAATGGCTTTGTTTTGGGCCCAATGCAATAACCCATAACACTTAAAGAAATTGAAAGGCTTGCAAGTATACATATAAAATTTAATAAGGTCCAATTTTTAAATATAGACACTCATACATTTTAATATACATGAATTTTTATCTACCATATTTATTTAGGCTAGCAAAATAGCTAGTACACACATCATTAAAAATTATGGTTCCATGTAATTTAAATAACTCATGGTAGTACACACTATTTTCCTTATTTATCACTAAATAATATTTTTGAATCAAATTAATTATATTATATTATAATTATTTCATTGATCACATAGGTAGTTTCATGTCAAGAATATTTCGTAATTAAGCTAAGTTAGCGTTCCTTTTCATTCTTGATATTTATATACCATTATAATATATAAGGTATATTCAAACTACCTTCCTTTACCATGTATAATATGAGATACTCAATGAATTATTATGTATTAAATAATTATAATACCACAACAATTAAGTATAAATAAATTAAATTTATACACAAATTTGTCATTATAATAATTAAATATTATATGGAATATTCTAAGTCATTATAGTACATTAATTTACATATTTGCTTATGTGACACCCCCAAATCCAGGTACTCGAATTTCCCATAGATTTGGTGTTCACTCTCCAAAATAAATAACATCTAATGACTCATAATAAAGATAACAATAAAACTGAAATAGAAATCCTCCCAATTACGGGATTACAACTGATTAACAAATCAATCCCAAGTAATCTAACCTTAATACATCAATGCGGAAACATAACATATTTTAAATAAGTCTAAAACATAACAAAATAAGCCTTAACATCAACATTCTCAAATAATAAACAAGTCTTCATCATTTTCTTGCTTTGCCTTTGCCATTACTAGTAGATGGCTCATCAACTCTTTCAACCTTAGCTGCAATGTTATTATGCAAGAGTGAGCAACAATTGCCCACGAGTATAACAATAATAGTAGAAATAATAACATGCGAATAAACAAGGGATACTGAATAATAGAAAGCTCAGATTTTGAATCATGATTATAACAGAAATCAAAAGTACATCTGAGGGTCACAAAGACTATGAACTATGTCCCATGTTATCAAGTATTTATACTTTAAACCTTTAACAATCATAAGACTATATGGACCTTACTTCTTGCACTCAGGGGGATCAGCTATGACGCCCATAAAATAGGTATGCACAACCAATTTTGAGTAGCCAGATACACATTACAGAATTCACATACAAACTTCATTTATACAACTGTTGAACTGTTGTGCAAAATACGACAACACATAAGCTGTGAGTTTCAATACAAATATTGTTACGTATATAATACGACAATATTTATACTCAAATTATTACAATGCCATATAAAGTACAGTAGCAAATATTTCAAGTCTCCAAAGGGACATGAGAAGATTTATGTCTTCCTCATTCTAATGGAGTGCATTTTTTGACGCTTCCAAAGTTGGGTTCTTATCAACCTATTGTTGTTCACCAAAATCAATTATTAAGTGACGTATAATATATGACACACCCATCTTAGGTCCTCAATACATATATATATTGCATGTCATGCAGTTTTATGATGTATTGAGAAACTTTCACAGTCTCGGACCATCACACTATTCCCATGTTATCCCCGCTCGACCCAGCTACACTCTTAATACATGAAAAGAATTTTGAAGCAAAAGGATGAGCACAAATAGCCCAGTAAAGAATATTATGGCTAAGATAATTAATTTATCAATATCCTTCATCAGTACTAAATAAAATATTTAGAACATATGGTAGATAATAAAAGTTTTCAACCATAATTGAAGCAGAATCAATAATTCATTAAAAGATTAAAGTAGAACATAATGTCTACTATCTCCTCTAAATTAAATGTCCATCATTAATATTTCATTCCTGTAATACTCATCAACAGTTCTTTGTTGTACCCAAGACAAAGAGACTTTGATCACCTGTCTTCACCTGAACCACTAAAGATTTTAGTTAAATTCACAATTCATGTTTACAATCATGTAAATCAACAGTTTCTCATTGCCACAAAGGCTTAATAGAACGTTCACTCAATATCCTTACCCCAAAGGCTAAAGACGTTCAAATGTAATAACAATGATCATACTAATCAGTTGTTTATCTTTGCACTACGGCCAAAGATATTCAACTATAAAACCAATGGTCATGATCATACCAATCAGTTGTATGTCAGTGCACTATGGCCAAAGACATTCAACTGTAAGACCAATGTTCATGATCTTACCAAACACATCATCGAATTATCCATGCACTACGAGCCAAGGGTATTCGTTAGTATCACCAATGGCCATGTTCATGTCATACACATGTCCATCTCTGCACTACGGGCCAATGAGGAATTTACCACATCATTTGTAACATTACAGGTTATGATTATACCGATACATAATTCCTAGTCATAATTATACCAATCAACAGTCCATGTATGCAATACGGGCCAAAGATGACTTTCATTACAATATAAGCATGAGGATGATGACAATGATATAAGAATTCAATTAAGTGAGAGCAAGGATATATTTTAAAGTTTATAATTCAATGTATCCAGAGTTTAAGAATGTCCAAATTGTCAACATGATAACTGAAAGTATTATGCATACAAGCCAATCATGTATGATGATAAAGCATATACTGTGTAATCAATCTTATTTATTTATTAATAAAAGAATTATTTATTAAAGGCATTTATTATCTACATGGTGCTGTTTTAATAATATGTGATAAACCCATAGTTTTAAGCAACGCTTTCAGAATAATGATGATGATCATTCTAATGAGATCTAAATTCTTAGAAAGCTTAAAACTAAAATAGTTCCCAATCATTGGATTTCTAAATTGGGGATTAGTGAATCCGGATAGATTGGTACATACGTTGCTTGCTCATTGGATGAGGATGATTGATCTCATGATCATTTGTGTGGAGACACTAAAGCAAGTATGTAGGTGCTTATTAGAGAATAAGTTCATCGAAGCGTGACTCACTAAGGAATACCTAATGGAGTTTTACTTACCGTCAATAGGAATTCCTGTAGTGATAGTAGTACAAATGATCCTTAAACTTGAGATCATCATAGTATCTTATATATAATGAATTACACTTTGACTTATTCCTTAAGACTCTTAGAGTATATCAAAGGGTATGCTTGGGTGTAATAAGTTATATATGAAGATAATGAATGATCAATAAAGAATCTACCACTTCTAGTAAAAGGAGAAATGTCCTATGTGATTCGATAAATGATAACCCAAGAATCCTTGGCCAAGGTGGAATGAAATTAGAAAGTAGTTTCTAATTTGCATTCATTAGGAGTTGTTCATTTAGGAATCGAAATACATATAATTAAATAAAATAAGACTTGACAGTAATTCCATGTCTTATATTTAATTGGGACATTGTATGGTGGAAGGATTGAATTGTACGGTAACTATTTACTCAAAGGTTCTTTTATGATTAATGTTGAAATCTATATTATCTGGAAAGTCGTTGATCGCTAGGGAGGCTTATCCCTATTGTAGAATAAATATTATTTATTTAAATGAGATTAGAATTGTTCTAATTGATTTATTCACAACCGGTTTAATATGGAGAACCTAAAGGGTCACACCATAAAAGGAAGAATAATTATTTATGAAGTTAATGGCATAATTGTAATAATATGTTAATTATATTTAATTTAATCTATGGTGATAGAATAAATTAAATAGCTTAATATTTATTATTTAATATTTTAGAAATATTAAATATAAATTAATAAGAGGAGTCTTATTAATATTATTAATATTATTAATATTTTAATTTCTAAAAGCGTTTAGGAATTAATTTAATATAAGTATTTCTCATTTATTCCTAATTGGATTAGGAAGGAAAATTAGTTAAAGGAGTTTAATTAATTACCCCTAATAGGATTAGGGAGCCCATTTAATTAAAAAGAGTTTAATTAAATAAATAATACCTTATTTTAATTAAAATAGGTTACATGATATCTTTATAAGAGAGTCTTATAATAGATATCTAATATATAAATAATTCCTAGATTTTGAGAGAACTACCCCTTTTCTATCTGAGATAGGAAAAACTAGGGTTTGAGCCATATATCCCTTCTTCTTGATAATTATTCTTCTTTGGTGGAT
The DNA here is from genome assembly GCA_020205615.1 of Panax quinquefolius. Lineage (NCBI taxonomy): Eukaryota > Viridiplantae > Streptophyta > Magnoliopsida > Apiales > Araliaceae > Panax > Panax quinquefolius. The sequence goes on from CM035156.1 coordinate 135,171,138, forward strand.
CACCTATAGAGGCCATACACTTGGGTGGCTTACATTGATCAAAGGAAGGAATCTACCCGGAGATTCAAGGAGATCATGAGAAGTAGGAGGTGAACTCACTGCACGAGGAAGCTCGTTTCTACAAGGGTATGATTTCATAATTTCTTATTCTTCGTTTAATTAATAATATGCATAAAGGATGATCCGGGTAATTGGTTTGTGAAAAATGTTAAAATCTGATTTTATCTCGCTTCCGCTATTTTTGCAATTTTTATTGCTACTTTGATTTTCACAAAACCTAACAGTGGTATCATGAGCCAAACTTTATGCGAATTATTAATTATTTTGATTTTATATATGTATGGGTATGTATTTAGAATAATTTATTGGGCATAATTTGTTGTATAAAATTATTATTTTATGAAAAAAAAATACAAAAATACAAAAACCGTAACCTGCTGATTCACGCCAATTAAGTAATATGCTGCAGGCAGTTGTTATGTTTTTTAGAAACAAGGAATCCGTGTGGCTATCAATTCAAGGGTGGTTGTTGTTTATTTTTTTTTAAAACAAAAGTTGTTGCAGTTTTTTTTTAAAGAAAAGGAATCCGTTTTTTTATTTTTCTCTTCCGTGTTGCTGGTCCACGTGGCAGTAGATTTGTCCAGAATTTATTTTTTTTGGCACCATGTTGACCGAGATTCAAGCTAACAGGCTGTACTACGGATTAATATATATATATATATAAGTTATATATATATATAATATATTTTAATAATTTTATAATTAAAATAAAAGAGTTTATTTTAATCTTGAAATTAGATTTCATGCAACATAAAATTGCCCATTAAATGATACTCATATATATATGGAATGATTTTATTTATTGATACATATGGTGATATGTATGATAATAAATGGGATTGATTATGGACAATTGACTAATATGATTGGATTTATTTTAGTTGGATGTTTGAATGAATGGGTTTTATTAAATGGGGTCCATGCATTTACCTTTCTTTTACGGTTTTCTTCTTGATGTAAATTCTATCTCTCTCTATGTACTTCCCTCGATCACGATCAAGGTTTCTATTTAAATTAAATAGTTTAATGTAATAGGACTAGTTAGAATTTTTCAAAGAACCGAAGATCAAGGAGCAAGGAGCGCTAAAAGACCCGTTTGTAATGGAGCCCGAGTTTAAATGTAATAGTTATATTTAAATGTTTATTCTTTGCACCCTAGGGTTTGACCTTTTGGTTTACTTGGTGGCTCTAGTGAACCAAACTAGAATAAAAGTCCATAATCAATCCGGGTAGAATATAGTATTCTATATGTGCATGCTAGTATTATATATATTATATATTATGCAAACATGCTTCGCATGTTTAATAATATGACGCGTATTTTATATATATATTTGCATGCGCGCTAAACAAGATGAGACAAATAATAACAAATCCCTCAAAGTTTTTATTATTAAGTCTTAAGCGTTCAAAGATATTTAGAATATCGAACGTCGCCTTCTAGCATGATAAAATTAATAGAGTATTAAATATTTAATATGAGTTTGTTGTGTCACCACAAGGCAAGTATTAAGTATTTAAGATGTTAATTTATCACATTTGATGCTTATAAAGAAAATTGAACAATATTGTTTTGTTGTGTCACCACAAGGGCGATATTTTTCTTTTTTGAATATATGGAAGTGCTAGGTTGGACTTAACTTAGATAATTTTGATTCGGATGTGTCACCACTTGATCAAAATAATCTAAGAGGCAAAACAAAAGGAGTTACATGTTGATGTAATTGACAAGGAATTGTCTACCTATTTATTTATATATAATTTGTTGTGTCACCACAAGGCTATATATATTTGAAATGGGATCCTTATTCTCACTAGCAAAAACATTAATTAGATTTTGCCGAACTATATAAATGAGGGAAATATAGTTTGAAGAAAATAGTGGGAGATACCAATATAAAATAAGACCTAATTTATTTTGGTAATTAATTAAATGAATGTTTGCTAAAATATTGTCTTTTTACATGCAGAATTTTGAAAATGTCACATTCACTAATATCACTGCGAAGCATACTTGATGCTAACAAATTGAATTTGGATAGAACTACTACCTGGATTTGGTTAAGGAATCGAGAATTGTTCTCTTCTTTGAAAAGATTTCTTATGTCCTAAATTCACCCGCACTGCAAAAGTTGCGAGAGATGACCCACCGAGGAAGAGATTGCTACTTTTAAGCAATTGGCAAGATGATGCATCGTGGCTCAATGCATCATGCTCGCATCCATGAGTATGAGCTTGACACAAGATGAAAACATGGATGCTCCTACTATGCTCATCGCACTTGGAGAGTTGTATGGTGAGCAAAGTAGACGCTAGATATGAAATATCTAAGGAGCTCTTCCGATCTCGGATGACCGAGGGCACTACTGTTGAGACTCATGTCCTAAAGATGATCAATCTGATTGAACATCTTGGATGACATTGGGTTAAATCATGGATGGGGAGTTGAGTCAAGATTTAGTCTTGCGATCACTCCCAACCACCTTCTCACAATTTGTTGTGAATTTTCACATGAATAAGTTGGATGTCGACTTGCTCGAATTACTTAACATGTTGAAAATCTATTGAAGGTCACTTCCCATCCAAGAAGAACCATATCTTCTTGGTGGATGATTCTTCCAAGAAAAGGAAAAGGCCCAAGGTATCTTATGAAAAGAAGAAATCCAAGAAGGCTAAGGAAAGGCGAAAGTGAAAGGATCAAAAGAAACACGATCCACCTAGCAAAGGAATTTGCTTCCAATGCAATAAGCAAGGGTCTTTGGAAGAGGAACCGCAAGGATTATCTGTAACAAAAGCGGAAGAAGCTTGGAGAAGCTTGAATCCTAATCAAGGTTTGTTTATGATTGAAATTAATTTTTCGAAAGTCAATCTTCTACTTGGGTATTGGATCTGGGATGTGGTTCTCACATATGTAATAATATCGAGGACCGGTCGAAGTAGAAAAGTCGAGCAAGGATGAGGTCATCCTACGAGTGGGAAATGGAGCAAAGGTTCTTTGCATTAGGTTGTAGGGACTTATTGTTTAGATCGCCTACTGGCAAGTTCATTAATTTAAATAATTGTTATTTTGTTCCAAATATCATTAGAAACATTATTTCTATCTCTCGTATTGGATATGGATGGTTTTAATATTATAATAAAGAACAACAGTTGTTCTATTTATAATGATAATGTTTTATATTGTGTTGGTAATTTGCGAAATGGACTTTATATACTTGACTTGCATGAAAATATATTTCAAATTGAACAAACTAAGAAAAGGAAAAGAGATGATGTTAATTATACCTTCATGTGGTAATCGTAGACTCGGTCATATTAATGAAACAAGATTATCCAAGTTGCATAAAGATGGGCTCCTAGAGCTATCGATTATGAATCATATTCAACCCGTGAATCTTGTCTCATGGGTAAAATGACTAAATCTCCTTTTAGTGGAAAAGGAGAAAGAGTTACTGAGTTGTTAGGGTTGGTACACATGATGTATGTGGACCTATGACAACGAATCATACGAGGAGGGTATTCTTATTTTATTACATTCACCGCGGCGACCACTCAAGATTTGGATATGTGTATTTAATGAAATACAAATCGAATCATTTGAAAAGTTCAAAGAGTTCGAAGTGAAGTTGAGAAGCAAACCGGTAAGAGTATTAAGATTATTCGATCCGATCGAGGAGGAGAATACTTAAGTGGTGAGTTTCTCAATTGTCTCAAAGAAAATGGTATAATCTAATAATGGACTCCACCAGGACGCCGGATGAGATGAATGGTGTATCTAAAAGGAGAAATCGAACATTGTTGGACATGGTTCGATCTATGATGAGTTTTATCGACCTTCCAGTTTCCTTCTGGGGATATGCCTTAGAATCGGCTGCATACCTACTTAACAAGGTATCTACAAAATCCGTCCCCAAGACCCCATATGAGTTATGGACAGGGAGGAAACCAAATCTTAAGCATGTTAAGACTTGGGGTTGTCTAGCTTATGTCAAAAAGTTTGAAAACAATAAAATTGCAGACTAGATCGACAAATGTAGATTTGTGGGATATCCTAAAGAAACATCGGTATTATTTCTATCATCCAAGTGATCAAAAGGTGTTTGTTGCGAAACATGCCGCCTTCTTGGAAAAGGAGTTTATTCTTGAAGGGTCGATGGGAGTAAGATATATCTTGAAGAAGTTCAAGAACCACAAAATACTACTGAGATCAAAGTGAGGTACCTAACCAAGTAGAGATTCTTACGCACCACACCCTATTCAGAATCTGGAAGAGTACCAAAGATGCCAGACGGTATGGACTTGTCATAGAAGATGACAATGAGGTACGCATCATAGATGATGATGATCCATTGAATTACTGAGCAAAGCTATGAGTAGTAAAGACTCTTGAGAAGTGGCAAGAAGCCATGAAATCCGAGATGGACTCCATGTATGAGAACCAAGTATGGACTTTGGTCTCACCCACGAAGGTATTAAGCCTATTGGGTGTAAATGGGTCTTTAAAAGAAAGACTAGAGCAGAGGCGGCAAGGTAGAGACCTATAATGTGACGCCCCCAAAATTAGGTATACATCACCCATCTTGGGTCGCCACTTACATAGTACGTAATTTAAATACAACTTATTAACATAATGCGTGTAACAATACGACATAAAGCGTGAGTTTAAATACAAATATCGTCTACTAGATATTATACAAACTCAAAAAGGAGTCCTCATTACAATTATTATCACACTATTTCACGAATAGTGAGGACTACTAATGCTATCTTCAGACCATCACTCGTTTCCACGACTCGTCCCGGCTATATTCTCATTTCACGAGAGAATAAAGTGAAAGAAAGGGTGAGCTCAACTAGCCCAAAGAAGAAATATTATGACTAAGATAATGCGAGAATAAATTATCAATAGTCTTCAACAATGTTAAAGCGATAAAATACAATAGACAACCGGTTTAAGCTGCAGCGGAATATGCTGATCTATTAAAAGAGTCAAGTAGAAAATAAAATCTACTATCTTTTAGGTTTTAAAAGTTTTTCATCATTGTTATAAATGAGACTCAAACTTTAATAAATATTCCACATCATCGAATCACCCCGCACTACGACCAAGGATATTCTTTAGTATCACGACCACAATTATTCATGCACTACGGGCCAAGAATATTTGTGTATTCATTAATGGTCATGATCATGCCAACAACTATCCATCAATGCACTACTACCATCGAGGATTTTTACCACATCATTTGTAACATTACTACCATGATTACAATAGAATAGTCTCTGGTCATAATCATACCAAGTCCATCTATGCACTACTGAGGCCACAGATGACTTTAAAAAATATAAACATGAGGATGATGACAATGATATAAGAATTCAATAAAACAAGTTCAAGAATTATTTTATCCAGAATTATTAACGCCCAAATTATCAACATGATCTTTGTTTTGTAGAGTAAAATTCAAGAATGATCGTAAGAATATTTTCATGAAAGATATTGGATGAAACGCAAATATCAAAGGATATTCCACTAATTTCATGGAGTATAGAAGTCAAAGTTTTAACCAATTTGGGTATAATAAAGAATGGAATAACAAAAGAAATCACCATGCATGCGATAGATAATCGCATACGCAAAAGTTATTCAACGTAATAATAAATAACGGAACAGGTCGTGAAAATCACACCGAAGCAGGATGTTCCAACAGAATAATAAAGATGGAACCAGATCCGTGTAAAAACACACAGATAGGATATTCCAACAGAATAATAAAAGCGGAACCCGGTCAAGGTGTAAAAACACACGATGCAGGATGTTCCAATGAGAATAATAAAGAGCGGAACCAAGTGGGTGTAAAACACATGCATGGATGTTCCAACAAAATAATAAAGACGAAACCGAGTTCGGTGTAAAACACATGCACAGGATGTTCCAATGTAATAATAGAAGAATGTCACCAAGTATAGGGTAAACCACGTATACAAGTTATTCCAATGAGAATAATAAGCAATGGAATAACAACAGTTCTCTTCATGAATAAGAAAGAATATAACACCCGTACATTTGGTAGGAGATTGAATCTGCAGAAAGTGTAGTAACAAAATACTCTTCTTCTTTCTCTCTTATTCTCTCTATAGCTTGAATGAATTCGTGAAAATAATGAAGCCCTAGGCCTCTATTTATAGAAGATTTCTAGCTTAGCACCGCCGTGTGAAAAGGCAAGTGGCTGGCTTTAATTGGTTTGGCCTTTGTAATGTGAAACGACAAGTTGTTCGGACGCTGTAATGTGAAACGACAAGTGGTTCGACGTACGGTAAAGGTAATTACTATTAACGAAGGTAAATACTATCGACGAAGGTAAATACTATTCACAAGGGTAATTACTATCGACGAAGGTAATTACTATGATGAAGGTAAATACTATTCACAAGGGTAATTACTATCGACGAAGGTAATTACTATCGATTGAAGGTAAATACTATTGATGAAGAGACTCTTAGATGATGACATATGAGCCCCTCATAAAATAATCAAACTTACCACAAATCATTTTTTTCATCAACACATATTTAATCTTTCAACAATTATTAATCATTTATAACTTGTCGTCTCAATTATTGATTTAATACTATAACATATTATCTGAGATGATATTGTGACAATAATTGAATCAATAATATAAGAGATATGATGCAAGAATTATGTAGTAATAATTGAGCATAGGTGAGTGACTTCTCACGTAAGCATCAATAATCAATCTGAGTGTGCTACTTATGCAATCACGCCAGACATCGTATTTTTTACCAGGGTAGTTCAACAGTTTTAACGATAACACCTCCACCGTTATTTTTATAAAATATTTTTGTCGTTTTCGATCAATCCGAATAATAATTACATTATGGGGTCCACCAATGATTGAGCCATTATACGAATATTCCCTAACAAAAGAATATTCCCGACCAAAAGAATATTTTATAACAACTTGCATACTTTGCAAAATTTATAAATATTACCCACAACTATAACATTATATCAAATTTATTCCATAATATTCAAAAATAATATTTATAGAAAAAATCATCTTTATTTATAAAAGCTGGGGTCTTACAACCTCCCCTTCTTATGAAATTTCTCCCTCGAAATTAGGGTACGTACCTGGTATGTTGAAGAGGTAAGGATACCTTGATTTCATTTCAGATTCTAACTCCCAAGTCATTTCCTCAACATCGTGGTTCCTCCACAAAACTTTGACTTGAGGTATAACCTTGGAGCGTAGAATATGTTCCTTCTTATCCAAAATTTGAACAAGAACCTCTTCATACGTCAAATCTTCCGCTATTTCATCCGGTTCTAACTCAATAATATGGTTCGGGTCTTTCACATATTTACGTAACATAGATATGTGAAAAACGTTATGAACACGAGACATATTTGGCGGTAAAGCGAGTCTATAGGCCACAGTTCCTACTCGATCGAGGATTAAAAATGGACCGATGAATCGAGGATTAAGTTTTCCTCTCTTTCCAAATCTTGTAACTCCTTTCCATGGAGCAACTCTTAACAACACATGATCTCCTATATCGAATTCCACGTCCTTTCGATGAAGATCAGCATAACTCTTTTGTCGATTTTGTGAGGTTTTTATACGTTGTCGGATCGTTTGAATCTTTTCCATAGTCATACGTACCAACTCCGATCCCAACAACGTTGCTTCACCCACCTCATCCCAGCATACTGGAGAACGACACTTTCTTCCATACAACGCTTCGAATGGAGCCATGCCAATACTTGCTTGATAACTGTTGTTGTAGGAAAACTCCACTAATGGTAAGAACTTGTCCCAACTCCCCTTGAAATCAAGGACACAGAGTCTTAATAGATCTTCAAGAGTTTGAATAGTCCTCTCTCGATCGTCCGTAAAATCCCCGAGGATGATACGCCGAGAGCTAAATCGTAAGTCTGTGCTCAAAGCTTTTTTGCAAACTAACCCAAAATCGTGAAGTGAATCTTGGGTCTCGATCGAAACTATGGATACTTAGGCATACCATGCGATCTTACAATCTCATTTATGTACATACTGAGCAAGACGTTCAAGTGTATAAGTTTCTCGTGTCGGAAGAAATGAGCAGACTTGGTCAATCTATCAACAATGACCCAAATCGCATCAATGCCTTGAGAAACCTTAGGAAGACCGGTAATGAAATCCATGGTAATGTGCTCCCACTTCCATTTTGGAATTTCAAGTGGTTGCAATGGACCTTTTAGTACTTGATGCTCCGCTTTAACTCGTTGACAAGTTAGACACCTTGAGATAAACAACGCTATCTCTCTCTTCATATTGCTCCACCAAAATGTATGACGAATATCATGATACATTTTGGTACTCCCAGGATGGATTGCAAATGGTGTGTTGTGCGCCTCCATCATGATATTATACTTTAAATCAGGGTCGTTAGGAACACAAAGTCTGGAGTTGACTCGAAGTATTCCTTCTTCATCGATTCTTGCTTCCGGCATAGCACCTTCTTGCACTTTCTTCCTCATACGCATCAGCTCCAGGTCTGTAGCTTGAGCAGCTTTAACTTTATCGATTAAAGTCGGTTCTACTCATATACTCGCTATCATCACATGCGTCCCTGGAGTCTTTAACTCTATCTCCATCCTTTGCAAGTCACACAAAATGGGCCTTTGCGTTGACAATATCGCACTCGTACTTGCATATGATTTTCTACTCAATGCGTCAGCTACCACGTTCGCTTTTCCAGGATGGTATTGGATGGTATGATCATAATCTTTCAACAGTTCAAGCCAACGTCGTTGTCGCATGTTGAGTTCCTTTTGAGTGAAGAAATATTTGAGGCTTTTATGATCCGTAAAGATCTCCACTTTCTCCCCATACAAGTAATGCCTCCAAATTTTAAGTGCAAAGACAACAGCTGCCAACTCTAGATCATGAGTAGGATAATTCCTCTCATATTCTTTGAGTTGTCGTGAGGCATAGGCTATAACTTTTCCATGTTGCATAAGAACACATCCCAACCCTTTGCTCAAGCATCATTTGTAGATGACAAATCCTCCGAGCAGGATGGTATTGTCGTAACAGTCTTTGAAATAAGTCTCTCTCTGAGTTCTTGAAAACTCTTCTCACATTCTTCGCTCCAACCGAACTTTGTATCTTTCCGAGTCATTTGAGTCGATGGAGTAGCGATTCGAGAAAATCCTTCCACGAATCTCCGATAATAACCAAATTAAACCGAGAAAGCTACGACTTTGGCCATCGATTTAGGTTATTCCTACTTTGAATAGCTTCAATCTTTCTTTGGGTCAACAGATATTCCATGACTTGATACCACGTGCCCAAGGAATGCTACTTCTTCAAGCCAGAACTCGCATTTCTTCAACTTGGCATAAAGCTTATATTCACGAAGCTTTTGGAGTGTCAGCCTCAAGTGTTGCTCATGATCTTCACGGCTTTTGGAATAAATAAGGATGTCATCAATAAAGACGACCACAAAGTGATCTAAATATTCCTTGAATACGCGGTTCATCATATCCATGAAGGCAGCAGGAGCATTAGTCAATCCAAAGGACATGACTAGGAATTCATGATGCCCGTACCGAGTTTTGAAAGCCGTCTTTGAAATGTCAGCGGTTCTAATCTTCAATTGGTGATATATGGAACGAAGATCAATCTTTGAAAAGAATTTGGCTCCTTGCAACTGGTCAAACAGGTCATCAATACGTGGCAATGGATACCTATTTTTGATGGTGACATGATTCAACTCCCGATAATCAATACAAAGTCGCATACTCCCATCTTTCTTCTTCACGAATGTAACAGAGCACCCCAAGGAGAAGTACTAGGGACGAATAAAGCCAATGTCTAACAATTCCTGCAGTTGGGTCTTTAACTCACGAAGTACAATAGAGCCATTCGATATGGGGCTTTGGAAATAGGTTTTGTCTGGGTTCAAGGTCGATACAAAATTCAATTTCACGCCCGAGGGTAGCCGGGAAGTTCTTTGGGGAATACGTCAGGAAATTTATTAACAATAGGAATATCGTTTAAAACTGACGTATTTTTATTTAAATCTGTGACATGAGCTAAGAAAGCTTGACATCCATTTTTCAATAAACGAATAGCTTTATGGCTTGAGATGACCGTGATTGATTTTAATGGTTTGGTCGTTTGAATTAGCATAATAGGTTGATTAGGAATATGAAAGCTAACAACCTTACGAAAACAATCAATTTTTGCATGATAAGTAGTTAACCAATCAATCCCTAGAATCACGTCAAATGCAAGTATTTTTAATGAAATAAGATCGACAGGTAATGTGAGGGTACCGATTTGAACCAAACAAGACTTATAAACAGTGGATGTAATGAAGGTTTCTCCCAACGGAGTTTCCACAGATAAGTCAAAGTCTAATTTCTCCGGAGTCAAATTTAATCGATGAGCGCAAGTAGGAGAAATAAAAGAATGGGTAGAAACCCAGTATCAAATAAAGTATAGACTTCATTAGAGTTTATGATAAGCTTACCCGTGATGACCTCATTCGGATTCCTTGCTCTTTGGGAGGTCACAACAAACGCCTCCCTTACTCACTTGGTTTTGAATTTTCTAGGATGGCCTTTGGTGCCTCCATCCTAGTGAATTTGTCTTGATGAAACGACAAAATCGAGCTAAGTGACCTTCTCTTCCACAATTATAACATGCTTTGGACGGCATGACGCAGTTTTGGATTGATGTGTCCCTCTCCTCCGCATTTGAAGCATATGATAGGTGGTCTTTCTCCTTCCTTAACAATGGGTTCGGGTGTGACGTCTTTCCACCATTGTTGAATCTTCATTTCTTGAAATGTCCATTCTTATTGTTTGGGTACGATTACCACCCAAGTGGTTACCATATCCGCCCGTTGATTCCCTCCACGCTTGTTGTCACCGCTCGATGACTACTCTCATTTGGTATTATAATTTTGCCGGCTGCTCTCTTTTAGTTGTGTTGACTCATTATCGCGCTCCACTAACTGAGCCCTATTTACAACATCTGAATACAAACACAGTTTATGAGAAATAAGATGTTGACGTATCTCTGGCTTCAAACCTCTTAAAAACATTCGCGCCATTCTCTCTTCATTATCCACCAAGTGGGACACAAACCGTGATAACTCCGCAAATTTTGTCTCGTATTGCGACACGATCATATTGTTTTGTTCCAACTTGATAAATTCCACCTCCTTCATGTGGCGAATACTTTCAGGAAAGTATTTGTCGTTGAACAGCTCCTGGAACTTCTCCCAAGATATCTTGATGACAAAGAGTTGAGTACGTTTTACCGATTCCACCAAGAATCCGCCTCTCGCATTACATAAAGGCGCAGAAGGGAACTTTTGCTCCTCAAGCATCCCAAGACATTAAATATCTTGGTAATCTGCTTTATCCACGCTTCCTTGAAGAAGTGGTTTTGTCTCTCCCTTAAACTCCGGTGGTCCCGGCTCCTTGAATTGTTTAGCGGTGACCGCCTTGAGAGAGTTTTCCGTGTTTCCACCGATGTTTTGGACAGAGTCGTTCACTTTCTTTGTCAGATAAATTGCATAAAGCCTCCGAACATTTGATCATTCATCATTTGGTGGTCGTTGTTGTTGTTTGCATGAGGATTGTCGCCTCGATGCGATGCACATTATCCGGATTATTGATATGTGGTGAATCAACGATCGCTCGCTGCGCTCCATTGCTATTCTCAACATTCTCGGATGTCATTTTCAGACATCGCCACAAAACAAAAGGTTAATTGACATGTAACAAATTATCCCTATCTTCCGACCAACTAATAAAATAGCACAAAACTTAGGTAGGTCATACTAGCGAAGGTATTCCCGTCTCTCCCTCCTAGTACTATTCTCACATCTTAGCTGAGGATCATATCCCTAAGCTCGATATTAAACCGTGACGCCCCAAAATTAGGTATACATCACCCATCTTGGGTCGCCACTTACATGGTATGTAATTTAAATACAACTTACTAACATAAGCATGCCGTGTACAATACGACATAAAGCGTGAGTTTAAATACAAATATAAATCTACTAGATATTATACAAACTCAAAAAGGAGTCCTCATTACAATTATTATCACACTATTTCACGAGAATAGTGAGGACTACTAATGCTATCTTCGGGACCATCACCTCGTTTCCTCGACTCGTCCCAAATATATATTCTCATTTTCAAGAGAAAAAAGTGAAAGAAAGGGTGAGCTCAACTAGCCCAAAGAAGAAATATTATGACTAAGATAATGCGAATAAATTATCAATAGTCTTCAACAATGTTAAACCGATAAAATACAATAGACAACCCGGTTTATCTGCAATGAATATGCAATCTATTAAAAGAGTCAAGTAGAAAATAAAGTCTACTATCTTTAGGTTTTAAAAGGTTTTTCATCACTTGTTATAATTTGAGACTCGACTTTAATAAATATTCCACATCATCGAATCACCCCGCACTACTGCCGAGGATATTCTTTAGTATCACCGACCACAATTATTCATGCACTACGGGCCAAGAATATTTGTGTATTCATTAATGGTCATGATCATGCCAACAATCGTCCATCAATGCACTACTACCTAATCGAGGATTTTTACCACATCATTTGTAACATTACGGTCATGATTACACCGAATAGTCTCTGGTCATAATCATACCAAGTCCATCTATGCACTACAGGCCACAGATGACTTTAAAAAATATAAACATGAGGATGATGACAATGATATAAGAATTCAATAAAACAAGTTCAAGAATTATTTTATCCAGGAATTATTAACGTCCAAATTATCAACATGATACTGTTTTGTAGAGTAAAATTCAAGAATGATCAGAAGAATATTTTCATGAAAAGATACTGGATGAAACGCAAATATCAAGGATATTCCACTAATTTCATGGAGTATAGAAGTCAAAGTTTTAACCAACTGGGTATAATAAAGAATGGAATAACAAAAGAAATCACCATGCATGCGATAGGCGCCGCATGCATAAAGTTATTCCAATGAATAATAAAAATAACGGAACCAGTCGTGAAATTCACAATCGAAAGGATGTTCCACAGAATAATAAAGATGGAACCGGATCCGGGTGTAAAACACATACGATAGGATATTCCAACAGAATAATAAAGATTTTAACTAGGTGGGTGTAAAACACATGCATGAGGATGTTCCAACAGAATAATAAAGACGGAACCAGTCCGGTGTAAAAACACATGCATGGATGTTCCAACAAAATAATAAAGACGGAACCAGTTGGGTGTAAAAACACACATGACATGATGTTCCAGCAGAATAATAGAAGAATGTCACCAAGTATAGGGTAAACCACATTATAAAAGTTATTCCAATGTAATAATAAGCAATGGAATAACAACAGATTCTCTTCATGAATAAGAAAGAATAACACCCCTTACATTTGGTAGGAGATTGAATCTGCAAGAATTGTAGTAACAAAATACTTCTTCTTTCTCTCTTATTCTCTCTATAGCTTGAATGAATTCGTGAAAAATAATGAAGCCCTAGGCCTCTATTTATAGAAGATTTCTAGCTTAGCACCGCCGTGTGAAAAGGCAAGTGGCTTGATTAATTGGTTTGGCGCTTTGTAATGTGAAGCGACAAGTGGTTCGGCACTTTGTAATGTGAAACGACAAGTGGTTCGACGTCCTGTAAAGGTAATTACTATTAACGAAGGTAAATACTATTGACGAAGGTAAATACTATTCACAAGGGTAATTACCATCGATGGAAGGTAATTACTATCGACGAAGGTAAATACTATTCACAAGGGTAATTACTATCGACGAAGGTAATTACTATTGACGAAGGTAAATACTATTCAAAGGTAATTACTATTGACGAAGGTAATTATTTAAGGTAAATACTATTGATTGAAGAGACTCTTAGATGATGACATATGAGCCCCTCATAAAATAATCAAACTTACCACAAATCATTTTTTTTTTCATCAACACATATTTAATCTTTCAACAATTATTAATCATTTATAACTTGTCGTCTCAATTATTGATTTAATACTATAACATATTATACAGATGATACTGTGACAATAATTGAATCAATAATATAAGAGATATGATGCAGCAATTACTGTAGCAATAATTGAGCATAGCTGAGTGACTTCTCACGTAAGCATCAATAATCAATACCGTGTGCTACTATGCAACCACGCGTATTACTGTACTTTTACCACCGGGTAGTTCAACAGTTTTAACGATAACACCTCCGTCGTTATTTTTATAAAATATTTTTGTCGTTTTCTCAATCCGACAATAATTCTGTTGTGGGGTCCACCAATGATTGAGCCATTGTACGAATATTCCCTAACAAAAAGAATATTCCCTGACCAAACGAATATTTTATAACAACTTGCATACTTTGCAAAATTTATAAATATTACCCACAACTATAACATTATATCAAATTTATTCCATAATATTCAAAAATAATATTTATAGAAAAATTCATCTTTATTTATAAAAGCTGGGGTCTTACATATAAGGTCATTTGGTCAGCAAAAAGGTTTCAAACAAAGGCAAGGAGTTGACTATGACGAAACCTTCTCACAAAAGAGTAATGCTCAAGTCCATTCGGATTTTGCTTTGCGATTGCGACTTACCGTGACTCACGTAATCTGGCGGATGGACGTGAAAGCGGCCTTCCTCAATGGGAAACTTGAGGAGGATATGTATATGACACAACCGGAGGATTTGTTTCAAAGGTTGGAACAAATCAAGTCTCAGAAGCTTCAACGATCCATTTATGGATTAAAGCAAGCTTCTCGTAGGTGGAACATCCGTTTTGATGAGACAATCAAAAGTTTGATTTAATCAAAATGAGGATGAACCATGTGTGTACAAGAAGGTTAGTGGGGATACTGTTTCATTCCTTGTATTATATGTAGATGATATATTACCGATAGGGAATGATATTCCTATCTTCGCAAAACAATTAAAATATGGTTATCTAAACACTTCTCCAAGAAAGACTTGGGAGAAACATCCTATATTTTGGGGATAAAGATCTATAGAGATAGATCTAATAGGATGCTTGGCTTGTCCCAAGGAACGTACATTGACATGATGCTAAAAGGTTTAGCATGGAAGATTCCAAAAAGAGGTCTCATGCCGATGAGCCATGGAATACATCTCTCCAAGAAACAAGCCCCAAAGACACACGAGGAGATAAACAGTATGAGTAAGATTCCTTATGCTTCAACAATAGGATCTATCATGTACGGTATGATGATATATACTAGACCAGATGTCGCTCATGCACTTAGTGTAACAAGCAGATATCAGTCGAATCCAGGAGAAGAACACTGGACGGCAGTGAAAAATGTCCTAAAGTACTTAAGAAGAACTAAGGATGTATTTCTTGTCTACGGTGGGTCTGAATTAAAACTAGAGGGCTTCACAGACTCAAGTTTTCAAAGCAGACCAAGATGATGATAAATCCATTTTGGGGTATGTTTTTACCTTAAGCGGTGGTAGCGATGAGTTGGAAAAGTTCCAAGCAAAGCAAACAATTGGCGATTCAAAGGATGAGGCGAGTAGTACATAGTGCAAGTGAAGGTGCGCAAAGGAAGAATGTTTGGATGAAGAAGTTCATTTCTTGAACTTGGTGTGGTTCTTAGCATTAAAGGACCGGTGCCTTTATTCGTGACAACCTTTGGAGTGTTATGTGCAAGCTAAGGAACCTGTGTCTCATCGTAAATCCAAACACGTGTTGCGGCGATTTCATTTGATCAGAGAGATCATTGAAAGAGGAGAAGTCACCCTGGAGCGTGTGGACTCTCAAGACAATATTGCAGATCCATTTACTAAAGCGTTAACACAACATCAATTTGATCATCACTTAAAGAAGATGGGTATGAGATACCACGGCGATTGGCTTTAGTGCAAGTGGGAGATTGAAAGTATTATGCATACAAGCCAATCATGTATGATGATAAAGCATATACTGTGTAATCAATCTTATTTATTTATTAATAAAAGAATTATTTATTAAAGGCATTTATTATCTACATGGTGCTGTTTTAATAATATGTGATAAACCCATAGTTTTAAGCAACGCTTTTAGAATAATGATGATGATCATTCTAATGAGATCTAAATTCTTAGAAAGCTTAAAACTAAAATAGTTCCCAATCATTGGATTACTAAATTGGGGATTAGTGAATCCAGGATAGATTGGTACATACGTTGCTTGCTCATTGAATGAGGATGATTGATCTCATGATCATTTTTGTGGAGACACTAAAGCAAGTATATAGGTGCTTATTAGAGAATAAGTTCCTTTGAGCGTGACTCGCTAAGGAATACCTAATGGAGTTTTACTTACTGTCGCCAATAGGAATTCTGTAGTGATAGTAAGTACAAATGATCCTTAGACTTGAGATCATCATAGTATCTTATATATAATGAATTACACTTTGACTTATTCCTTAAGACTCTTAGAGTATATCAAAGGGTATGCTTGGGTGTAATAAGTTATATATGAAGATAATGAATGATCAATAAAGAATCTACCACTTCTAGTAAAAGGAGAAATGTCCTATTGATTCGATAAATGACAACCTGGGAATCCTTGGCAAGGTGGAATGAAATTAGAAAGTAGTTTCTAATTTGTATTCATTAGAGTTGTTCATTTAGGAATCGAAATACATATAATTAAATAAAATAAGACTTGACAAGTAATTCCATGTCTTATATTTAATTGGGACATTGTATGGTGGAAGGATTGAATTATGCAGTAACTATTTACTCAAAGGTTCTTTTATGATTAATGTTGAAATCTATATTATCCGGAAAGTCGTTGATCGCTAGGGAGGCTTATCCTATTGTAGAATAAATATTATTTATTTAAATAAATTATTTGTTTAATTTATTTATTTAAATGAGATTAGAATTGTTCTAATTGATTTATTCACAATGGGTTTAATATGGAGAACCTAAAGGGTCACACCATAAAAGGAAGAATAATTATTTGAAGTTAATGGCATAATTGTAATAATATGTTAAGTATATTTAATTTAATCTATGGTGATAGAATAAATTAAATAGCTTAATATTTATTATTTAATATTTTAGAAATATTAAATATAAATTAATAAGAGAGTCTTATTAATATTATTATAATTATTATTATTTTAATTTCTAAAAGGTTTAGGAATTAATTTAATATAAGTACTCTCATTTATTCCTAATTGGATTAGGAAGGAAAATTAGTTAAAGGAGTTTAATTAATTACCCCTAATAGGATTAGGAGCCCATTTAATTAAAAGAGTTTAATTAAATAAATAATACCTTATTTTAATTAAAATAGGTTACATGATATCTTTATAAGAGGAGTCTTATATTAGATATCTAATATCGTAATTCTAGATTTTGAGAGAACACCCCTTTTTCTATCTGAGATAGGAAAAACTAGGGTTTGAGCCATATATCCCTTCTTCTTGATAATTATTCTTCTTTGGTGGATCACCTATAGAGGCCATACACTTGGGTGGCTTACATTGATCAAAGGAAGGAATCTCACAGGAGATTCAAGGAGATCATGAGAAGTAGGAGGTGAACTGCACTGAGGAAGCTCGTTTCTACAAGGGTATGATTTCATAATTTCTTATTCTTCGTTTAATTAATAATATGCATAAAGGATGATCCGGGTAATTGGTTTGTGAAAAATGTTAAAATCTGATTTTATCTCGCTTCCGCTATTTTTGCAATTTTTATTGCTACTTTAATATTCACAAAACCTAACTGATAACATGTATCAAAAATAATTTGGACAAAAAAGAAATCAATTTTTATCATGAATAGTACTCTAGGTGAATAGTACTCGAATGAATAGTACCCCGTGAATAGTACTTCTTGAATAGTACCCCGTAAATAGTACTTCGTGAATAGTACCCCATGAATAGTGTCGTACGTATGAATAGTGTCATAGATATGAATAATGACATACGTATGAATAATATCATATGTATGAATAGTACCCCAAAATGAAAAAATTAAAATTTAACAAGAATGTTCAGAAAAATATTTCAATGGAACGATACTAGATGAAACACAAATTTTAAGGATATTCTACTAATTTCAAGGAGTATAGAAGCAATACTTATCAAAATAAGTGTAGAATTAGGAATATGAAAAGAAATAATATTACATACATACTATAGAGTATGGAAGAAAATATTATTTCTTACGAATATTGAACAAAAATAATATCCCTTATAAATGTTGAACAAAAATAATATTCCTTATTTAATATTGAATGAATCTAATATTCCTTATGAATATTGAGCGAAAATAATATTCCTTACGAATATTGAACGAAAATAAAATTCCTTATGAATATGAAAAATAATATCGTAAGCGAATATGAAATATATAATTACCCTTACCATAAAAAGAGAGTACTTCTGGCTGGTATAGCGGAGATATTCTTTAAGAAAAACTTGCACTATTTGCTACACTCAAAGTTTCATTGACTCTAAAGAAATACACTAAATATTATAGAAGAAGAATTCTCTGATTCTGGTGTGATTTTCATTTCTAAACTAAGCATCCTATTTATAGGAGAATAACATGATACTATTTAAAAAGAAAAATCACTGACTGAACAGTAATTTTTAAATGAAATCAAAGGCGTTTGGCTGATTTTTTTTTGATTTTACTATGCAGCACTATGCAGTACTATGCAAACACTATTCAATAAAATATAATATATTCTATTTTACATAAAAAAACAAAACTTATAATATATATATATATATAAGTACTAAAACAAAATTGAGATAACTTTCTACCAACGATTTTGAAAAATGAGTAAGTGGGGGTCCATGTAATAAGCCAAATTTACAACAAATACTTCATGAAAACCCCCTCTATTTATCTTAATTCGCTTGGCTTCACTAAACACATTTTTAATAACATTTTTTTCATCATTAATTTTATAACTCGCTATATTAACAACCAGATTATTCCCAGAAAAGAGGGGGCTTTCTGATAAAGACTTCTCCTTATTGGCGCGCAATTAGGTGACCAAACCCCTTTCCTCGACAGAACTTTCTAGACATCGTCAATAATACAAATAATAATATTAATAATTTTTTCGTCTCAATTATTGATTATTGATTTAATAATATAAAATATTGTGCAGATGATACTGTGACAATAATTGAATCAATAATGTGAGATACTATGCAGCAACTACTATTGCAATAATTGAGTAAAACTGAGTGACTTCTAACGTAAGCATCAATAATTAAAGATACTATACAATATCGTGTGCTACAATGAAACCATGCGTATTACTGTACTTTTATCACCAGGTATTTCAACAGTTAATGGTAAAACTTTTCTATTATTTTTATAAAAGGTTATTCCTATCACTTTCTAAATCCGATAATTATTTCATTATGGGGTCCACCAATGATTGTGTCGTCATATGAATATTCCCTGGAAAAAAGAATATTCCTCGACCAAACGAATATTTTATGACAACTTGCTTACTTTGAAAAATTTTCACATATCACCATTAACTTTAAGCTTTTATCAATTTAACCATTTACTAAATTGAATAATAATTATAAGAAAATTGAATACTTTCATTTCATAAATTTCGGCGTCTTAAAATCTCCCCTCCATATGAAATTTTTCCCTCGAAATTTACATACCTGGTAGTTTGAAGAGAAGAGAATACCTTGATTTCTTTTCAGATTGTACCTTCCCGGTTATTTCCTATGTATTATGATTTTCTCATTGATCATCTCTTGTATTTCAGATATCATTCTAGAATACATCTTCAAAACAAAGGTTAATTGGCATATCATAATTTGTCAACTTAATTAAGAAAATTCAGCTTAGGTAGGACACATATTAGTGAAGGGTATTACTCGTCTCTTCCCTCGTAGTTTTAATCCTGGATCTCCGCTAGAGATCATATCCCTAAGCTTTGATACCATTTGTGATGCCCCCAAAATAGGTATACATAACTCATTCTGAATTGCCAGATACACGGTACAAAATTCAAATACAAACTCCATTTATACAACTGTTAGATTATCATTCAAAATGCGACAACACATAAGATGTGAGTTTCAATACAAATATTATTACGTATATAATACGACAATATTCATACTCAAATTATTATAATGCCATATAAAGTACAGCAACAAATATTTTAAGTCCCCAAAGGGACACGAGAAGATTTATGTCCTCCTCATTCTAATGGAGTGTATTTTTTGACGCTTCCAAAGTTAGGTTCTCATCACCCAATTGTTGTTCTCCAAAATCAATTATTAAGTGACGTACAATATATGACACACCCATCTTAAGTTCTATATATATATATATATATATATATATATATATATATATATATATATATATATATATATATATATATATATATATTGCATGTCATTCAGCTTTTATAATGTATTGAGAAACTTTCATAGTCTCGGACCATCACACTATTCCTGTTATGGATTTGAATAAAGACACATCAGATTTGAATAATATTCCTGTTGTTAGTAAATTTCCTGACGTATTTCCTGAAGAACTCCCCGGTCTACCCCCAGAACGTGAAGTTGAATTCTTTATTGATCTTGAACCTGGTACAAAGCCCATTTCTAAAACCCCATATCGAATGGCTCCTATTGAACTTCAGGAGTTAAAAGTCCAACTATAGGAATTGTTGGATATCGGTTTCATTCGTCCTAGTACATCTCCTTGGGGTGCTCCTATTTTATTTGTAAAGAAGAAAGACGGGAGTATGCGACTTTGTATTGACTATCGGGAATTGAACCATGTCACCATCAAGAATAGGTATCCGCTACCTCGTATTGATGACATGTTTGACCAGTTTCAAGGAGCACCATTCTTTTCAAAGATCGATCTTCGTTCTGGATATCATCAGCTGAAGATTAGAATTGAGGATATTCAAAGCGCGCTTTAGAACTCCCGATGACGGGCATTTTGAATTCTTAGTCATGTCTTTTGGATTGACTAATGCTCCTGCTACTTTCATGGATATGATGAACCGAGTATTTAAGGATTATTTGGATCAGTTCGTTGTTGTCTTTATTGATGACATCCTCATATATTCCAAAAGCCGTGAAGATCATGAGCACCATTTGAAGTTGGTACTCCAAAGGCTTCGTGAAAACAAGTTATATGCCAAGTTAAAGAAATGCGAGTTCTGGCTTGAGGAAGTAGCATTCCTTGGGCACGTGGTGTCAAAGCATGGAGTATTTGTTGATTCGGCGAAGATTGAAGCAATAAAAAGTTGGTAGAAACCGAAGACGGTGACCGAAGTACGCAGCTTTCTGGGCTTAGCTAGTTATTATCGGAAATTCGTGGAAGGATTTTCTCAAATCGCTACCCCGTTAGCTCAACTGACTCGGATAGATACAAAATTCGTATGGAGCAAGGAATGCGAAAAGAGTTTCCAAGAGCTTAAGAGGAGACTCATTTCGGCACCTGTTCTGACAATACCATCTAGTTAGAATGGATTTGTTATCTACAGCGATGCTTCAGGCAAAGGGTTAGGATGTGTTCTCATGCAACATGGGAAAGTCATAGCCTATGCCTCGCGATAACTTAAAGAGTATGAGAGGAATTATCTTACTTATGATCTAGAGTTGGCAGCAGTCATTTTCATGCTAAAGATCTGGAGGCACTATCTATATGGGGAGAGAGTGGAGATATATTTAGACCATAAAAGCCTCAAATATTTATTCACCCATAAGGCACCCAACATGCGGCAACGACGTTGGCTCGAGCTATTAAAGGATTATAACCGCACCATTCAATACCATCCTGGAAAAGCAAACGTGGTAGCTGACGCGTTGAGTAGAAGATCATATGCAGGAATGAGTGCGATGATGTCAAGTATACGCATAGAACCAAGTTTAATAGAAAAAGTTAAAGTTGCTCAAGCCACCAACCCGGAGCTGATGCGTATGAAGAAGAAAGTACAAGAAGGTGCTATTTCGGAAGCGAGAATCGATGAAGAAAGAAGACTTCGAGTCCACTCCAGACTTTGTGTTCCTAACGACTCTAATTTGAAATACAAGATCATGATGGAGGCACATAATACCCCGTTTGCAATCCATCCTAGAAGTACCAAAATGTATCGTGATTTTCGACTTACATTTTGGTGGAACAATATGAAGAGAGAGATTGCAAATCTTATCTCGAGGTGTTTAACTTGTCAACGTGTAAAGGCGGAGCATCAAGTACCTAAGGGTCTGTTGCAACCACTTGAGATTCCGAAATGGAAGTGGGAACAAATTACCATGGATTTCGTTACGGGTCTTCCCACGGTTTCTCAAGGTATAAATGTTATTTGGGTTATTGTTGATAGATTAACCAAGTCTGCTCATTTCTTTGCTATACGGGAGACTTATTCCCTTGAACGTCTTACTCATATGTATGTAAATGAGATTGTGAGATTGAATGGCATGCCAGTATCCATAGTTTCGGATCGTGACCCAAGATTCACTACACGATTTTGGGTTAGCTTGCAAAAAGCTATGGGCACGGATTTACAATTCAGTTCGGCATACCATCCTCAAATGGACGAACAATTAGAGAGGACTATTCAAACTCTTGAAGATCTATTAAGACTCTGTGTCCTAGATTTCAAAGGGAGTTGGGATAAGTATTTACCATTGGTGGAATTCTCCTACAACAACAGTTATCAGGCAAGTATAGGTGTGGTCCCATTCGAAGCATTTTATGGACGAAAGTGTCGCTCTCCAATATGTTGGGATGAGGTGGGTGAAGCAACATTGTTGGGACCCTAGTTGGTACGTATGACTACAGAAAAGATCCAAATGATTCAACAACGTATACAAACTGCACAAGATCGACAAAAGAGTTATGCAGATCTTAATCGAAAGGACGTGGAATTTAGTATTGGGGATCATGTATTGTTGTGTGTTGCCCCATGGAAGGGAGTTACAAGATTCGCGAAGAGAGGAAAGCTCAATCCATGATTTATTGGTCCATTTCAGATTCTTGACCGAGTAGGAAATGTAGCCTATAGACTCGTGTTACCTCCAAGTATGTCTCGTGTTTATAATGTTTTTCATATATCTGTGCTTCGTAAATATGTGAAAGACCCGATCCACGTTATTGAATTAGAACCGGATGAGATAGTCGAAGACTTAACGTACGAGGAGGTACCTGTCAAGATCTTGGATAGGAAGGAGCATGTCCTATGCACAAAGGTCATACCACAAGTTAAAGTTTTGTGGAGGAACCATGCTATAGAGGAAATAACCTGGGAGTTGGAAACGGAAATGAAAGCGAGGTATCCTCATCTTTTCGAAACCCCAGGTACGTACGTCAATTTCGAGGACGAAATTTCATAAGGAGGGGAGGTTGTAAGACCCCAACTTATTATAAATAAAATTGAATTTTCTCTATTTATTATTTTAAAATAGTAAGGGCAGATGCGCAAATAGTAAGGGTAGTTAGTTATGGGTAAAATGCGCAAATATCATAAATAATCAAGTGGTTATAAAATATTCATTGTTGTCGGGGAATATTTGTTTGGTCGTAGAATATTCTTCTTTGTCGGAGAATATTAAATGCAATGATCTTGACTAATGTGGGCCCCATAACGGAAAGCGATTGGATGAAGAAAACGACAATTATAAGTTGTTTATAAATAATGACGTAGTTGTTACCGTTTATACTGTTGAAATACTCGGTGGATAAAAAACAGTAGCACACGGTATTGCACCAATTATTGATTCTTACGTAAGAAGGCACTACTCAATAATTGTTACAGTAATTACTGTTCAATATTTTATTGATTCAATAATTGCTACGTTGATATTTTATAATATTGTTGTTTCAATAATTATCACTACACAGTATTTTCATTATCGGATCAATAATTCATATTATTTGAATAATATTATTAGATAACATTATTGGCAATGTCTAGAAAGTTCTGTCTAAGGAGAGGTTTGGTCACCTAATTGCGCGCCAGTAAGGAGAAATCCTTATTGGAAAGCCCCCTCTTTCCTGGGAACTGCCTGTTTGTTAGTAATGTGATTCTATAATATTATTTGTGAATAATTAATTATTGATTTTAATGATGAGGAAAATATTCATTTTATGTGGATATAGATGGAGAAATTTTTAAAAGTAACAATTGTTGAAAATTGATATTTTATCTTTTCTGTTAAAATAATATATTATTATAATAATATAATAATGGTGATATTTTTACAATGAATGTGGAATATATGATTATATGAGGAGGAAAAGTATTTTTGTTACTAAAAATATTTAAAACATGTTTTTCATGTTTGTGGACCACATTTCTTGACTGAAATTTGATTATAGCCTGTAAAATCGTCCATTTGTGAATTTCGGTCAATTTTTGTTTGGAATTTGGAAAAACTTAAAACTACAAAGTTGTAGAGAATTGAATTTCCTATGGAATGGACATACTATTCGAATTGTTTTGATAAAAGGGCTATTTATTATGAATTATTGAAGTTACAGATTAATTAATTATTATTTTTTTGGAGTTTTAAATTAATTAATTGAGAAAAACGTTTTTGTGGTTGTTATTGAGGTGTGGCTGATGTCTAGACTAAATTGGTGTGCTTAGGAAGTTTAAGAAAAATAAATTATTATTTTATTAAATTTTCTGCTTTGGTGTTCTAAGCAATTTCCTATAAATAGGGTGCTTAGGTTAGAATTGAAAATCACACTAGAAATTGAAGTTTTCTCTCTATATTATCGAGCGTATTCTTGTGAGTATTTTGATATTTTGAGTGTTGCTATACGGTGCAAGTTCCCTCAGCGTTATATCTGATATTCCAGCCAGAAGTACTATTCTTTTCGAGGTAAGGGATATTATTTTTTGAAAAATTGATATTATTTCTTTCAATATCATTATGCCGGAATATTGATAGTATTTTTCTTGTGAAATTCTTGTCTTTTAGTGTCGGGGTTACTATTCACGTAAACGATACTATTCACGAATACGACATTATTCACAGAAAAATTAAATTTTTGTTTTTTGTCCAAAATATCTATAATGGATACTAGCTTTGATTGTATCCATGTTTTGATCATTCTTGAATTTTACTCCATTATGATTATTAATGAAGTATTTTTGAACTCGGATTGTTTAAAGTACGAATCCTTAATATTTGCTCTTTTGTTTCACTGGATTCGTTTTCTTTGAAATATTTTTCATCATCCTCAGTCCTAAATAATGATATTACTGAATATCTTTGGCCTGTAGTGCAAAGATGGTTGATTTTCGTATGAATATCTTTGGCCCGTAGTGCAAAGATGTATAGGTGTTGAGATGAACATGACCAACTGAATGAATATCTTTGGCCTGTAGTGCAAAGATGAATATTTGATTCAAGATGAATATTGATTGATATTACAGGGATAAAATATTGATGAAGGACCTTTAAATTCATTGATTATAGTAGATTTCATTCTCTACTCAACTCATCTATGAATTATTATTTCTGCTGCGAATATTGATCTGAAACTTGTTGTCTATTGTATTTTATTAGATTTTTCCCTGTTGAAGACTAACGCTAATTTGTTCTATATTATCTGATTCATAATATTCTTTACTGGGCTAGTTGAGCTCACCATTTTCCTTTTTGTTCCATTTTTCTTCTCAAGAGGCGAGAATGTAGCGAGTTCTAGTCGGGATGTGGAATGATGGTTCTAGAAAGTTGTTTTAGTAGTCCTCACCATTTTTGTAAAATAATGTGTCAATCATTGTAATGAGGACTTATTTAGGTGTGAATATTGTTTAGATGGCAATATTTGTATTTAAACTCACAATTTATATGTTGTATTAATAAAGTTGTAGTTGTTTCTGTACCATGTTATTGACGACTCAAAATGGTTGATGTATACCTATTTTGGGGGCGTCACATCGTGCATAGGCTAAACGATTATTACTCACGTTTACCACAAGTCCTACACACATACCATATGTATCACAACATTCGTTAGTTACACTAATATTAACCTTATGATTAGTTCCCACTTTTAGTACAACTTGTTAACTTAGTTTACGTTCTACTCATTACCATCAATCCCACATTACAAGACCGAAGTCAAAAAATCTTAAGTTTAAACAACATTACATCTTCTCATGAACATCACGTTTAGCCTTTATACAACTTATCAAATTATCATGCAATTTTGCCATATGTATGTTAATAATCTGATATAACAACTTATTACATGTCCAGTACATTATCATGTTCATTAGACTAGATTAGAATAACATAAAATGGACTGTACACAACGAAAACTAAAATAGCTCCACTATAATACCCCCGTCGGGGTGAGGTTTTATACTGAGTGAACGACCGTGGAGTGGCACAGTTTGACTTGGTAACACCCGCCAGGGCGGGCTTACCCAGAATCAGATTTTGCATTTCATGATTACACTATTCATCAGCCCAAAACTCACGAATTTCACATACAATCAATAGATTTATCAAACCCAAAAGACATAGACTTCACATAATCTTCACTAAGCATGCATACATTGATTTTAAACAACAAAACAATAATATTCATTAGATTTAACCCCTTTAAATTTATGTTCTTGCTAAAAACCTCATTTTAGACATCTTTAGTGAATCATCTCACCACAAATTCGTTTCTTGATTAAATCAGTTTGTATAACATGCATTGTTTTCTTATTTAAACATATTAACACAATCAACCATCAATTTACATATTACAACATGGATTGAACACAAATTTTGGTTCTAAAATTAGCCCTTTTGTACATTTTATAACAAAACTTAAACTTCTTTTATAAAACATGATTTCATGAATCAATTTATACCAACAATCATTTTTAACCCACATATAACATATTGTATGCATATTCTAACAACAAAAACAACCATTATTCTAACAAATCATCAACCAAAACTCTAATTTTGACTTCAAAATCATATATATATATATATATATCACTGTAACTCAAAACTTCCTTTTAAACCAAAATTTCATGGATTAATTCGACCAAAAATTGTTTATAAACATCACATATTAGATTATTCATGCATATTAACAATTTATAAATAACTTTTCAATAATTACTCGTGAAAATTCAATTATAGAGAACTAAAATATGTTTTCGTGGAAAAACTCAAGAACATAATAAACAGAGATTGCAATTTGAATTCTCACCCTTTGGTTCTTGTTTAAATGGTAGGAAACCCTTATTTGATTCTCCAAATCTTCTTCCTAAATCTCAATTCTCTCAAAGCTCTCTCTTTTTCTTTTTGTTTTCTCAAGCTTAGGTCTTAGGAATTAAAGTACGTGAAAAGAATAAGACTGATAATATAATATAAAACTTATAGTTAATAACTGGCACAACATGGGTATCAGTTAAGTGCATCATGGCTTTAACTAATCCCATGTTCTTAAGGTCATTTTTGGTTTGGATTTTAAATACTCATTTTAGTTTATTTTAATTAACTTGTTTATTATATAGTTTATTTGTCACACTTTAATTAATCAAATAATATTATTTAAATTTAATTAAATTAAAGGCAACATTACTCATTAAATCAAATTATGACATAATTAAAATTCTCATTCATTAATTATGACAAATCATTAAACCTCAAATTAATTATTAAATTTATTATAACAACATTATAATTATTTAACAACTCAATTAATTTAATAATCCCAAATAAATTATAACTTCGAACTATAAACTTATTTCTTGTTAATTTAATTAATGTGACACAATTAAATTAATCTATAATAATTTCATCAAATATTTATTTAATTCAATAAATATTTAATATTAATTACAAAAGTCTCGTTCGTCACATCTTTCCCCCTTAAAAGGATTATGTCTCCAGAATCACGATTCATTTAATTCGTCCTGCTACATTCTCCCCCCCCTTACAAAGATTCTGTCCCTAGAATCACTACACATATATTAAAAAAATAAATGAGGATAAAGATTTTGTCCCCAGTCTCGTTCATCACATCTTTCCTCCCTTAAAATGATTATGTCCCCAGAATCACAATTCACTTAATTTATCCCGCTACATTATCCCCCCTACAAAGATTCTGTCCCCAGAATCGCTATAAATATATTGAGAAAATAAATGAGGGTAATTTTTCATCATTTATTCTTCGAGTTCCCACGTAGCTTCTTCAGCGTTGTGGTTCCTCCAGATTATCTTAACAGAAGGTATTACTTTATTTTTGAGTACTTGTTCTTTCCTGTCGACTATCTAAATATGAACCTCTTAACAAGATAAGTCTTTCTCAAATTATAAGGGTTTATATTCTATAACATGTTTGTAATCAGGATTATACAGTCGTAACACGGAAACATGAAAAACATTATGGATATGCCCTAATGCCGGATGTAAGGATACCTCATAAGCAACTTCACCAACTCTCGTCAATACTTCAAAGGGTCCAATGAACCTTGGGATCAATTTTCCTTTCTTACCAAATCTGATTGTTCCTTTCTAGGGAGATACTTTCAAGAAAATGAACTACCATATTGAAATTCTCGATTTTGTCAATGTTGATCGGCATATTTCTTTCGTCTGGCCTGAGCAGCTATCAATCTTGTCTTTAATCATCTTGACAATCTCGGCAGTCTATTGTACCAATTCTATCCCTAGTAGTTGACGCTCACCAACTTCATCCCAGCATAATCGGGTTATGCACTTTCTGCCGTACAATGCTTTATAAGGAGGCATGTCAATACTTGCGTGGTAATTGTTATTGTAAGCGAATTCCACCAATGGTAGATGGTCATCCCAATTTTCTTTGAAGTCCATTATACAAGCTCTTAGCGTATCCTCGAATGTTTGTATTGTCCTCTCGCTCTGGCCATCTGTTTGAGGATGGTATCCCGTACTCATTCTCAGTTGCATTCCCATGCATTCCTGTAGTCGTTTCCAGAAGTTTGATGTGAAACGTGAATCTCGATCAGAGACTATAGACACTGGAACACACCGTGCCTTGAAACAATTTTCTTTACATATAATTTTTCCAACTAATCTTGATCGGTAAGAAGTGTGCTGATTTTGTCAGTTCATCCACGATAACCCATACTTGGAAGACCTACCATAAAATCCATCGTGATATGTTCCCACTTCCATTATGGGATTTCTAATGGTTGTAATAACCCATTCGACCTTTGATGTTCTGCTTTAACTTTCTGACATGTCAAACACTTGGCCACAAAATCGGTAACGTCCCTCTTCATATTCGGCCACCAGAAATGCAGTCGGAGATCTTGGTACATCTTTGTACTCCCCGGGTGAATTGAATACCTTGAACTATGAGTCTCATCCAAAATGTCCTCTTTAACCTCTTGTACTGGCAAAATCCAAATTCTTCCCTTGAATCTCAACATCCTTCATTATTAATCTTGAATTTCCTTTCATTACCATCAGATATTCTTTTCCTGATTTTTTACAATCCTCATCTTTGAGTTATGCTTCCTTAACCTTATCCACCAAGGTTGGACCGGCTCCTAATTGAAATAGTTTTTCGTCCAACTCCTTAGGATATTTCACCTCCAACTCTAGTTTCGCCATTGCTAAAATTAGCTCCTCTTGAGTTGTTAACTTAGACAGTTACTCCTGACCCTTTTTCCTTAAGGCGTCGGCAACAACATTCGCTTTACCCGAATGGTATAAAATCTCACAGTCGTAATCATTTATTAACTCAAACCATCTCCTCTGACGCATGTTCAAATCCTTCTGTGTGAAAATATATTTCACACTTTTATGGTCTGTATATATCTCACACTTCTCCCCGTAGAGATAGTGCCTCCATATCTTTAAAGCAAACACCACTGCAGCCAGTTCCAAATCACGGGTCGGATACCCCTTCTCATAATCCTTCAGTTGTCGTGACGCATGCACAATGACCATGTCGTTCTGCATAAGAGCACAACCTAGTCCTTTATGTGATGCATCACTATACACCACAAAATTTCATGTGCTATCAGGGAGAGACAACACAGGTGTTGTACTTAACCTCTTCTTTAGCTCTTGGAAACTTTCCTCACACTTCTCTGTCCAGACAAACTTCACCGATTTCCTAGTCAGATTCGTCAGCAGAGTCTCGATTTTGGAAAAACCTTGAATAAATCTTCTGTAATAACCTGCTAGTCCTAGAAAACTCCTTACTTCCGACGGTGTCTTCAGCTGATCCTAGTTCATTATAGCTTCAACCTTTGATGCATCTACCGAAATCTCATCCTTGTCAATCACATGACCAAGAAATTGCACCCACTCTATCTAAAATTTACATTTCAAAAACTTAGCGTACAGCTTCTCTTTTCTTAATGCCTCCAATGTCACCTTCAAATGTTTGACATGCTCCTCCTTGGATTTTGGAATACAGCAGAATATCGTCAATGAACACCACCACGAATTTATCTAAGAATAACTTAAATACTCTATTTATTAGGTCCATAAATGTTGTAGGTTCTTTTATTAGATCAAATGACATCACCAGGAACTTGTAATGACCATAACGAGTCCTGAAGGATATCTTCGGTACATCCTCCTTCCTCACCTTCAACTGATGGTACCCACTTCTCAAGTCTATCTTTGAGAAATACCGAGCTCTTTTCAACTGGTCAAATAGGTCGTCAATCCTTGGCAATGGATACTTATTCTTAATTATAACCTTGTGTAATTCTCTGTAATCAATGCAAAGTCGCATCGACCCATCCTTCTTTTTGACAAACAACATCGACACTCCCCACGGGGATACGCTCGGTTGGATATACTTCTTA
Source organism: Panax quinquefolius (assembly GCA_020205615.1). Lineage (NCBI taxonomy): Eukaryota > Viridiplantae > Streptophyta > Magnoliopsida > Apiales > Araliaceae > Panax > Panax quinquefolius. The sequence goes on from CM035156.1 coordinate 135,202,107, forward strand.
TCTAAAAGTTCTTGCAGTTGCACCATCAATTCTGTCATCTCCATCAGAGCCATACGATATGGGGCCTTCGATATTGGGGAAGTTTTTGGCACCAAGTTGATCACGAATTCTACTTCCCTATCTGGCGGAAGTCCTGGCAACTCATCTGGAAATACATCCACAAAATCTCTAATGACTGGTACCTCTTCCAGTTTTGTACTCTCCCTTCAAGTATCGACTATGTAGGCTAAATATCCTACACAACCTTGTCTCAACAACTTCTTGGCCTGCATCACCGTCAGACAACTCGCTTATCTAGGTTACTTGCTACCATAAAATGCCGCCTTTGACGTAGTCATAAGGTTTACACACTTCCTTTGGCAATCAATTATCTCCCTATAATTGAATAGCCAATCCATTCCTATGACATCAAATTCCCTAAGTTTAATCGGGATTAGATCTACCATCATTTTGCGGCCCTTAATGTCCAACCTATAGTTCTTCTGTACAAACCTAACATGAATTACTTCCCTATTCACAATCTCTATGTTCAAAGGGTATTTTAATTCCTCTTTAGACAAATTCAAATTCTTAGCAAAATCGTCGAATATAAATGAACAAGTAGCACCCGAATCAAATAATATGTAAGCATTAATATTATTGATCAGAATGATACTTGAAACCACTTCTCGTGACTTCACAGTATTTTGCACGGTCATGTTAAAAGTTCTAGTAGTGGGTCTGTTTGGTGGCGTCGGTCCAGTTATAGTCAGAGAGTGTTACCATCATTGTTTCCCTTACTTCCACTCGTTCCTGTTCCTCATGCAGCCTTCTTGAAACAATCCCTATCCAGATGATCCCTCGACCCATAAGTGAAGTAAGCGCCCTTCTTAGGATTAGGGCAATTTGGTGCTATATGGCATTCCTTACCACATTGTAGCAAACCATATTCCCTTTCATGCATACCCAGGTGATTCTTCCCACAGGTAGGACAAGCCTCAACCATCTTCTTCTGAATTTCTTGTTAATTCCTAATATACATATTATCATTCCACTTCATCTTCTGACTATGAACACCACTACTATTGCTGCCAGTAGTTTTGTTGTTCTAACCTTCACTCTTCTTCTTCTTCTTCTTCTTCTGTTCTTGATTATACCTGGTCAGAGCATTTCTTCCACCTTCTGCAATGATTGCCTTTTCCAAAACTCCCATAAAAGTGTTCACTTGGAATATTGACACCTTGATGTACAACCATGGCTTCAACCCTTGTTCAAACCTCCTACCTTTCCTCTCATATGTATTCACCTATTAAGTTGCGCACCTAGCCAACTCGTTGAACTTCACGACATATTCTGGCACCGTCATGTTACCTTACTTCAACTCCAGAAACTGAACCTCCATCTGGTTCTGAGATTTCTCTGGGAAATACATCTCAAAGAGCATCTCCTTAAACATATCCTATGTGATCACACCCTATCCTCCTCTAAACTTGTTCGCCTTCCACCAGTAGCTGGCCTCTGACTTGAGCATAAACATTATAAAGGCGGTCTTCTGATCATCGTTGACCCTTGCAACGTCAAATACCTTCTCCATTTCCATAATCCAGGTTTGAGCTTCGACTGGATTCATGGATCCTTTAAACTCTGGCGGTCCTACCGCCTTAAAATCCTTAAATGAGGTAGCTTGAGCTTGCAGCTGATTCACAAGTGCTCCAGCTAATAGATTTACCAACTACTGAATAGATTAGAGTTGGCATTGTTGTCGTTGTTGTTGTTGTTCGTGGATGCTTCATGAGCTTGTTGACGTGTTGGGCGTCTTCTTGGTGGCATTTTCTGTTTAAGATATACGCTTATTAGATCATTACTCAATTCATAAGTATTTAAGACTTAACTTAAACATTTTAAGATTATCACTTAACACATAACATCTTGAATAAACATTGATATTTTATTCATTAATAACTTTCAAAACATAGAAAGATAACATCACTACTATTTACATCAACTATCCCGAGATAAAGAATGTTCAGGATTAAATCATCATATTCCATTGCTTATTCCACACTAGAATTTACATTATTAACTACCATAGATATTCACATAACTCATACTATTCCTTTCACGACCTACTAAGATGTCAAACAGCTTCTCTGCGCTCTACTTCCATGATATAGAACATTGTTCTAAGATCCAGCATGTACCAAGGTAAGTCCTCGAATTGGACTGAATAGTAAATAAATCGATCTTGAGCTCTATTCATTGCAGTGTGGAAGACACAATCCATCTCCCCCATCTGGGCCTTCTTTGCCTGCACCTCTTCCTCGGCTACATCTGCACGCTGGGAAGCCTCCTCGTAAGCATCTTCAGCCCTTGCTCTCTTGGTGGACTATTCTCTCAGATCATCCTTCAGCTTCGCAGCCTCTGCCATCAGCTGCTCCTTGTCACCCTCTATGTGAACTAACTTCCACTCCACATTTCCAAGACGTCCATCAAGATCTTGAATTTCCTCATCTTTCTGATCTATAGTGGTCTGGCGTTCATCTGTCAGCTCCTCCAACTCTCTGACTCTATCATGTAGCTCTATATTACATTCGTATATCTTATCATACATCCTAGCTGTGATAGAGTTCAATGGGAACTCTTCTTCCTCCTCAGGGTCCTCCTCCGGATCGGACATAGGCTCATGCTCCTGACCCACAACAGTGATCAATGAAGATGGCTCTCTTTGTACCAACTGTGTTGGGTTTATATATAGTGCAATCATGCAATCAAATTACATAAAAGGTGCGGAAGTACAATAAAATTAGAATTTAAAATTTACATACAAACCCATCACCATGATCATACTTTGTGTATAATTACCAATCAATAGAAAAGAGATGGAGCTCAGATTCATACCCTTGTAGAACTAGCTTCCTTAGGTACAAGTTCACCTCCAATTCTTTTCGCATTCACCTTGAATCCACAGGGTTAGATTCCTTCCTTTGATCAACATTAGCCACCCAAGTGTTTGGCCTCTAGAGGTGATCTACCGAGGAAGAACAAAGATTCAAGAAGAAGGGTGTTTTTACTCAAACCCTAGTTTTTCTTATCTTTATAGAAAAAGGGAATACTCTCCAACAATTGGAATCACATATATTGATATCTGATATAAGACTCATCTTTTAAAGATATCAGTTAACCCTTCTAATCTAATTAGAAATTAGAGTATTATTTAATTAATTAAATTCCTTTAATTAAATAAGATCCCTAATCTTATTAGGGATAATTAATTAAACCCTTTTAATTAATTAGCCTCCTAATCTTATTAAAAATAAATGATAGTACTTATATTAAATTAATTCCTAAACTCCTTTAGAAATTAAAATAATAATAATTCTAATAATATTAATAAGACTCATCTTATTAATTAATATTTAATATTTTAAAATAATAAATATTAAGCTATTTAATTTATTCTATCACCATAGATCAAATTAAATACACTTAACATATTATTACGATTATGCGATTAACTTCTTAAATAATTATTCTTCCTTTTATGGTGTGACCCTTTAGGTTATCCATATTAAACCTAGGTTGTAAATAAATCAATTAGAACAATTCTAATCTTATTTAAATAAATAAATTAAACTATTAATTTATTTAAATAAATAATATTTATTCTATAATAGGGATAAGCCTCTCTAGCGATTAACAACTTTTCAGATAATATAGATTTCAACATTAATCATAAAAGAACTTTTGAGTAAATAGTTATTGTACAATTCAATCCTTCCACCATATAATGTCCCAATTAAATATAAGACATGGAATTACTGTTAAGTCTTATTTTATTTAATTATATGTTTTTTGACTCTTAAATACACAACACCAAATAATGCAAATTAGAAACTCCTTTCTAATTTCATTCTGCATTGGCCAAGGACTACTGGGTTGTCGTTTATTGAATCACATAGGAAATTTCTATTTTTTTACTAGAAGCGGTAGATTCTTTATTGATCATACATTATCTCCATGTATAACTTATTATACCCAAGCATACCCTTTGATATACCCTAACGGTCTTAAGGAATAAGTCAAAGTATAACTCATCATACATAAGATACTATGATGATCTCAAGTCCAAGAATCACTTGTATTACTATCACTTCAGGAATTCCTATTGATAGGCAATTAAAACTCCATTAGGTATTCCTTAGTGAGCCACGTTCACTGAACTTATTCTCTAATAAGCACCTACATACTTGCTTTAGTGTCTCAACACAAATGACCATGAGATCAATCATCCTCATCCAATGAGCAAGCAACGTATGCACCAATCTATCCGGATTTACTAATCCACCTTTTTAGTAATCCATCGATTGGGAACATTTTAGTTTTTAAGCTATCTAAGAATTTAGATATCATTAGCATGATCTCATCATGATTCTAAAAACATTACTTAAAACTATGGGTTTATCACATATTATTAAAATAGCACCATATAGATATATTAAAGCCTTTAGTAAATGAATACTTTTATTAATAAACGAATAAGATTGTTACAAAGTATATGTTTTATCATCAACATGATTAACTTGTGTGCATACTACTTTCAATCTCCCACTTGCACTAAAGTCAATCGTCATGGTATCTTATACCCTTATTCTCTAAGTGACGACCATCTTGCTGCTGAATAAGCTTTAGTATATGAATATGTAATGTTATTCTTGAGAGTCCACTATATCTATAATGATTTCCCATATTTTGATGATTCCTCTAATCAAATGAAAGTGTCCCAACACATGTTTAGATCCAAGATGAGACTTAAGAACTATTCCTAGTTTTGTAAAAAACTTTTCATCCAAACAATCAACTTCCAGCTTCATTTACAGCTATATACTTTATTTTTCTTACTAAACCAGCAACTCTTTGCTGTTTGGAACCTTTCCAATCCACTGCACCACCGTTCAAGGTAACACCTTACCCTAAAGTGGATTTATTGTTGTCTTGGTCAGTTTAAAAAAACTTGAGTTCGTTAAGCCCTCTAGTTTTAATTCAGACCCACCATAAATTTGATCACATCCATAGTCCCAGTTAAGTACTTTAAGATGTTTTCACTGGCTTACAGTGATCTTCTCCAGAATATGACTGATCAACCTCAGGTCTTGTACATTTCATTTCATACATAATAGTTACTCATGCGATCTCTCTTTTAGGAGTCTATGAGAATTATTAAGAGAGATACACTCCATGGCTCATCATCATGAGACATCTCTTAAAGTTTGTCATGCTAAACGGCTTTAGCATCAAATGAATATATGTTCCTTGGGTTAAGCCGAGCATCCTTTTAAATCTATATATAAATTTGTATCCCCAATTACGATACTCTTCCCAAATCATTCACGGAGGAATGTTTAGACAACTTTATCATTACTAATTCCAGCATTGGTATGTCATTCCTTATCAATAGTATATCAACATATAATATTAGGAATGTCATGGCGCTCCCACTGACTCTTTTGTACACACTAGGTTCATTCTTGTTTTTGATTAAATTAAACTCTTTTGATTGTCTCATCAAAACGAATGTTCCATTTTAAGAGAAGCTTTCTTCAATCCATTTCTATGAGTGTCTACAACTCTTACCTCATCGTATGTAATTGGATCATCATCTTCTATGATGCGTACCTCATCATCATCATCTATGATGAATCCATACCATAGATTAAATTAAATACACTTACCATATTATTACGATTATGCCATTTACATCTTAAATAATTATTCTTCCTTTTATGGTGTGACCCTTTAGGTTCTCCATTGTGACACCCCCAAATCTGGGAACTTCATTCCCACATGATTTGGTGTTCACTATCCAATCATTCATTTCCAACTACACAAATATAATAAAATTTAAGTAATAAATCTTCCCATTAAAGGGTTACATAATTAAATCTAATAAAATCCCAGGATTGTCTAACCTTAAATCATTCATCAAATACAGAAAATTAAATAATTACATCAAAATTAAAAATCAAGTCTAAAAACATAAATCTCAATAAGTAAATAAGTCTTCAACAAATGTTCATCATCCCTTTTCCTTTGCTAGTGGTTGGCTCGTCAACCTTCTCAACTTTAGCTGCAATAGTTATATATATGCAAGAGTGAGTAAAACAAATGCTCACTTGAAAGCACACAATCACTAGCAATAAATAAACTCATTTGAATTGAGTAACATATCTTAATATCGATAATCAAGAACTGATACTGGAAATTATCTGAGGGTCACAAGACTATGAACTATGTCCAAGGTTATAAATATTTCTTTTAACTTAAACCTAAACAGTCATTAGACTGTAGGGACTCCCCGTACTTAGGGTGATCACCCCTTCGTACCATGTATTGTGTACAAAAATCTAAACGCTTCGCGTAAATAATCCCCTATAATAGGGTTGTTCATCTCAATTTTAATATAGAAGTCCGCACCAAAGTAAGTTTGGTTTGGATAACTTTCAAGAGTAATTTAGAGTTCAACGAACATCAACTAAGGATTAGTTGAATCAAAAGTGTAATAATAACGCAAAAGTTCGATAACAATATAATACAAGGTAGTTTGAACCATAAATGAATATTGTATTGTATTAAGGTCATGCTTTAAGAATAAAGTTTAAAGCATTGAAAAGATATAATCAACCTTGCTAGAACAAAAAAATGGTAAAATAAGGTTCCACTAAAGAAAAAGAAAAAAAAAACTTTGCTAAATAGAATTCAAGAACTTGCATAATTTTAAACCAATAGATTAACAAACTTGCATAATCATCAACAAGGTAGGACAAACTCAAATATAGATTAGTGTTCAGAATTTTGCTCAACTGAATAATAGATTCAAGAAAACTTGCGTAATGTAAGAGTAGGTTAGGAGACTTGCATAAACATAATCAAGTTAGGAGACATAAGAGTAGGATTAGGAAACTTCCCTCGTGCGTAGGTTAAACGATTACTACTCACGCTCACCACAAGTCCTATATATACCATATGTATTAACAACACTCATTAGCTACACCAATATTAACTTCATGAGTTTAGTTCCCACTCTTAGTATAGCTCATTAACTGAATTTATGTCTTACTTACTACCACAAATCACATATCTCAAGACCAAAGTATCGAATCTTAAGTTTAAACAACATACATCTTCTCACGAGAATCATATTTTAACCCTTTTTATGGCTTATCAATTTATCATGTCATTTCACCATATAACGTTAACAACCTAATATAACATCCTATTACATGTTCAACATGTTATCATGCTTTTTAGACTAGGTTAGACTAACATACAATAGACTACACACTAACTAAAAAGCGCTCGCTTCTCTGCTACCCATGGCCGTCAGGGTAGGGTTTCATCTGAGGAAAGGCATTTGGGGTGGCCAAAATCTACGGTAATGCCCAGCAAGAGGCAAGGGTACCAGATGTCGATTTTTGCAGTTCACGAATGAACATATCAGAAAGCCAAATTAGGCCTAAAAGCTCCTTTCTAATAACCATTTTAACTTACCCAAGTTGTAATAAATTTATAGAAACATAAACTAATGTTCCTAACGTGTTTCTAACCATATAATCAACATAAACGTCCAAATTACAACCTTTAAATTCACTTTTTTTTACTATTTCTTCACTTTTTGACATTCTTAGCGAAATTAATCACTGTGAATTTGTTTTTTAACCAACACAATTAGTTTAAATCATATTGTTTTCATTCCTTCATGTATTTTCACACTCAACAAACAATTTATACATTACAACATGAATTGAACACAAATTTTAATATCCAATAAGCCATATTCATGTATTTTACACTGTAAACTCACTATAAATATAATCTCTTCATATTTATCTTGTTGTCATGGATTAATCCACTATAAATCATATACAATTCACATAAAACAATTTATATATACAGAAATTAACATACATATAACCATATCTTCAACAATTCTCTTCAAAATCAATTATAGAGAATGAAAACTCAAGAGTATGAAAGAGAATAAGAATTTATACCTTTAATTGCTTATTTAGCTTTGCTAGAAAATAATATAATCTTGCTAATCTTCCTCCTTCCAAATTCTCAGGCTCACAAGGAAAATCCTCTCTAGCACTCTCTCTTTTCTCTCTATTATATGTAATATAATGTAACAGATATAAGATATATACATATAATAACTGATATAAGACATATTAATAAAAATTATAAACGTAAACCCTATACTTAATATATCAGTTACTTTTTTTTAAACTCAAAAGCCATTAAGGCTTGTTTGGCAAAACAAAATTAAAAGTACGGATTAACAAGCCCTAAGTCTTGTTTGGTAAAAACCCATTTAAAACTCTTTTTAACTTATTTTGATAACTCAATTACAATATAGTTTATTGTCACACTTTATTTAATTAAATTTCTATATTCAAATTTAATTAAATCAAAGCTAATAACAACTTATTAAATCAATTTTCCACATAATCAAATTGCCAAAAAATTATAATTTTCCTTATAATTTTATTTACTAAATTAGTACATTACTTTAATTACTAAATTAAATTAAAACAACATTATAACAATTCATTTAATCCTTATCAACTCTCTAATTTAATTATTAAATTAAATTAGAATATTACTACATAATAATTAATTCATCACTCTTTTATTTTAATTACCTTCAAAATACCAAATTCTTGAATATTAATTTAATTAGTGTATTACACTTAATCAAGTTAATTCCCTACAACTCATGAATTATTTATCTAACTAATAAATAATCAAATTAAAAAAATATTTATTTAACAATAAACACATCAACTAAAATATTTATTTAATTCAATAAGTATTTGAAATTACATATAAAATTATGGATTGTTACATCTTTCTCTCCTTACAAGGATTCTGTCCCCAGAATCACCATTCAAACAATTCATTCATCACATTCTTCCCTTCTTACAAAGATTCTGTCCCCAGAATCGAAGATATTGATCAAACAAATAACTCGGGATAACTTTTTATCACTTTATCTTCGAGTTCCCACGTAGCTTCCTTGGCATTGTGGTTCTTCCATATCACCTTCATAGAAGGTAACACTTTATTCCTGAACATTTGTTCTTTCCCATCAACTATCTGGATATGAATCTCCTCATAAGACAAATCTTTTATCGAAATGTAATGGTTCGTACTTGATCACATGTTTGTAGTCAGGTTTATACAGTCTCAATATTGAAACATAAAAGACATTGTGAACATGTTCTAATTTTGAAAGTAAAACTACCTCGTAAGTGTGACGCCCCCAAAATAGGTCCACACGACCCATTCTGAGTCGCCAGATATCACATTACAGAAATCAAATACAAACTTCATTTATACAGCTTTTGAACTGTCGTGCAGAGTACGATAACACATAAGTTGTGAGTTTTAATACAAATATATGTAACTCTCATGGTGCCTCGACCACAACACCTTGCAATGGTACTTTACATAAAAGTACAGTCAATAACTGTTTTACAAATTAAAATCTTTGGAAAATGCTCAAGAAAACCTTCGTACATAGAAGGCCATGCATCTAAGTTATGATGGATATCATATGACTCGAGAATTATCCTTGGTTGACCCAATAGACCCCAAAGAAAAATGAGAAGATTACTATCACGTTCTTTCCAATGGTGAGTCTTCTCTTGACATATAATTATCTCTTTTGTCTCCAAGTGAGAATTATATTTCAACCAAACTCCAAGATTATATAGGTAGTGCTCATAGATATAATCAGCAAGTGCATGTGCACAACCCTATCTTATGATAACACGAGGTCGTCTGTCATTAGATATCTTGTATGATAGTGGCAAAACGCCCTTCCAAAGTTGGGTTCATCTCACCCTATTCGGTTCACCAAAATCAAAGGTTAAAATGGCATATAAAATACGACACATTTATCTATAATTCTCAATAAAATTATTTTTATAATATTTTAGGGGAAATCTCAATAGCTATAGACCATCGTTCTATTCCCCTGTTACCCCCGCTCGACCCAGCTACACTCTTATTACCTGAACGGAATTGTGAAGCAAAAGGTGAGCACAACTAGCCCAGTAAAGAATATCATGACTAAAGATAATTAAATTATCAATAGCCTTCGTCAGTAATAAATTAGAGATTTAGAACATATGGTAGATGATAAAACTTTTCAACCATAGTTACAGCGGAACGAGCAATCCATTAGAAGAGTCAAATAGACCATAAAGTCTATTATCTTCTCCATGTTAAAAGTCCACCAACCATGTTTTATCCCTGTAACATCAATCAACAGTTCCTGTCCACAATTATGTGAATAACTCATAATCATAGTTGTGATTCTAAATACCTCTTCGCACCCAGGACAAAGATAATTTTCATCACCTGTCTTTACCTGAAACATCAAATATCATGGTTATACCAAATCATAGTTCATGTTCATAATCATATTAATAAATTCATCTTTTCACTACGGGCCAAAGATATTCATTAACAGTTCATCTTTGCACTACAGGCCAAAGACATGCAACTGTATTTTTAGAAGAGTCAAGTAGAGCATGATATCTACTATCTTCTATGAATTAAAAGGTTATTATCAATATTTTATCGCTGAGACTCAGCTTAATAAATAATCCACATAATCGAATCATCCTTGCACTACGGCTAAGGATATTCATTAGTATCACGACCATGAATTTTCCATGCACTACGGGCCAAGGATATTCATGTTTTCACCAATGGTCATGATTATACCAAATAATCCCTGGTCATAATCATACCAACAACTGTCCATCAATGAACTACGGGCCAATGAGGACTTTTACCACATCATTTATAACATTACGGGTCATTATTATACCGAATGATCCCTGGTCATAATCATACCAATTAATAGTTTATCTTTACACCCTTGGCCGAAGATGACTTTCATCACAATATAAGTATGAGGATGATGACAATGATATAAGCATTAATCAAACGAAATCAAGGATAATTATTAAAGACTTTTAAATTTATCTAGAGTTTAATAATGTCCAAATTGTCAATATGATACTGCTTTGTGGAGTAAAATTCAAGAATAATATCCATGTATCAAAAATAATTTGGACAGAAAAGAAATAAATTTTTTGGTGAATTGTACCCTATGAATAGTACTTCGGGAATAGTACCCCGACATAAAAAGTGCCCCAAATACCAGAGTGAATAATATTTAAGTGAATAGAAATCGGCTGAATAGTAACCCATGAATAGTAACTCGTGAATAGTACCCTGGCATGAAAAGTGCCCCAAATACCCAAGTAAATAATATTATAGTGAATAGTAATTGGGTGAATAATAACCTGTGAATAGTACACCGGGTGAAAATATTTATATTTAATAAGAAAGTTCAGATCAATATTCCAATAAAATGATAATGGATGAAGCACAAAACTCAAGAATGTTCCACTAATTTCAAGGATTATCGAAGCAATACTTACCATAGTAAGTTTAGATTTAAGAATATAAAAAGAAATAACATACAAAACTGCAAATGGATTTTCACCTGTCATACGGTACGTAATCTGCGTAGACAGGTTATTCCAACATATTAAAGGATGAATACGAAAAAATAGTTCCTTATGAATACGAAAGAAATAATACCCCTTACGAATATAAAAGAAATAACATCCCTTACGAATACAACACATAATATCCATTACCTTAGTAGAAGACTAGATACTGCAATTGTGAAGTAGCAGAATACTCTTCTTCTTGCTTTCTATAGTTTCCCTCTCTATAGCTTCTCTTGTGAGTCTCAGGGAATTGGTGAGAATGAAAGAAGAATTAAGTTTCTATTTATAGGAGAAATGACTAAATAGTAACTAATTCACGAACGGTCCAGATTGATTTACTATTAGAACGGACGATCCATATTGATTACTATTAAAACCATAATTGACGGTCCAGATTAATTTACTTTTAAAACCACCATCGATGGTCCAGATTGATTTACTTTTAAAACCACCATCGACGGTCCATATTGATTTACTATTAAAACCACTATCGACGGTTCAGATTGATTTACTATTAAAAACCACCATCGACTGTCCAAATTAATTTACTATTGATACCACCACCAATGGTCCAGATTGATTGACAATTCAAACCACCACCAATGGTCCAGATTGATTTACTTAATACACTCTAGTACCCCTAAAGTTTTCCAAGTTTGCATTATTCCCCTCTAACTTTTGTAATTCACTTATCTTTTATAAACACATTTTTAATATTTTAACAATTATTCATCATTAATATTATAACTTACAATATTGACAACCAGATCATTCCAAGTTAAGAGGGGTCTTTTCGATAATGATTTCTCCTATTTGGCGCGCAATTAGGTGACCAAACCTCTTTCCTCGATAGAACTTTCTAGACATTGTCAATAATGTAAATAATCATATGAATAAATGTGTTTTCTCAATTATTGATTTAATAATATAAAATATTATGCTAGATGATACTGTGACAATAATTGAATCAAATAATGTGAGATACTATGCAATAATTACAGTAGCCATAATTGAGTAAACTGAGTGGCTTCTTACGTAAGCATCAATAATCAATACCATGTGCTACTATACAACCACGCATATTACTATATTTTTACCACCAGGTATTTCAACAGTTTAACGGTAAGGCTGTCGACGTCGGGATTTTTATTTGTCCCTTTTTCGTTACTTGTTCTTTGGTGTTCTCATGTTATGTTAGATTCGTTTGAAAAAAACAAGTGAAAAAAGGTTCAACATGTGTAATATCGACGATTTGACTGTAAGAGTCGCCAGTTGGTGTTTTTAACTGGTTGCACCAACGAATCAGGAAAAGGTTTGCACATTGACCCGATGATGTAACTTCGCTAAATGTGTCTGTGAAGCAAGAGATTCATTTGGGTTCGGGGGCTTGATTATGCGGAGGGAAGGTGTTAGGCACCCCCCGACATACTTGTTGCCATGGTGACCGCCACTTTTCAAGAAACTGTTATATGAATGTGTGTATGGGTGTGTGGAACAATGTGCAATTTATTTAGAAGTAGTGTGAGGCCTCGTTGACACCTATATACAAAGGGTTTGAATTTATAGAAAATTTTGTTTTAAACATGATATAGCAGTGAAGTTTTGTAAAAAGAGGTTTTTTAAACCCTGTGCTCAATAGTAATTGAGACCTTTTTATACTTCCATTTTATTATTAAATGTTTGGCTTGTTTGCTTTTATTTTCGAGATACGAGGTACCTTCTAGAAAATAATATACAGAAATGTCAAACTCCTCATGGGCATAACAACCATCTAAGGAAATTCAAACACTTTAAATAATGTACAAGCTACTTAGAGCTGAAAATGTCCATCACGGGAACCGAATCTAGATTCAGTAGACTGAATCTGTGATCACATGATTCCTAGCTCACATGATGCCGCAGTTTATATGAAAAGCAATAAGTAGTTATATATATAAAATCTATATATATATATATATATATATATATATATATATATTCTGACTTTTATATATTTACATTTTGATCCCCATGGAGGTGCTTCATGGTGGTTGTATATATATACTGAGACATGATCAACCACCATGAAGCACCTCCATGGGGATCAAAATGTAAAATATAAAGTCAAAATATATATATATATATATATATATATATATATACATGATCAACCACCACGAAGCACCTCCATGGGGATCGAAAAAAGTAAATAAAGATGTAAAAATGATTAACCGCCACAAAGTAAACTCCAAAGGGACTAAATATAAATAAAGCAAAGAAAAGGCCTCGAAGTAAACTCCAGGCACTGACAGATATATATATATATATATATATATATATAGCGATAGCAAAGAACGGATGATGTTTCTCATTCCATTCGGTTTATCATTTACGCGATTTGTCGCTAAATGACACGACTCTCAATGTGAAGAATAGTGTGTGCAAAGATGAAGAGAAAGGCTTTATAGAGTGTAACAAGGCTTACAGTTGGCTGCAAAGTCGGGATTCTATGACTCTAGATGGATAAACACTCAGTTCATGTCGGTAAAATATAGCTATATGTGAGCTAATAGGTGTTTAAAATTAGAAAGCACTCAATATGGTGTATGTACATAGCAAATTTGACAGGGATTCCTCGCCTTTTTTCTCTTACTAATGGCCACCCCAAGCTCTATATTTATAGAATTTGGTGGTCATGAGTGTACCTATGGCATCCATGATGCACTTACTACCGCCCCAGGTTCCCGGGGCTCGCGGGTCCCGTCGTCTCAAGTATCATGCACTCGTGCCTTTGTGATGTCGCTTCGAACTTGCAGAACTTCAATCCGAGCATCCGAACGAGGTATACAAGACAATCTTTGGACTGCTTTTGTCGAGAGTTATGCATTGATATGGGATTAGAGGTTGTACGAATTCAGGAAGAGGGGACCATGCCCATGGTCTTCAAGCTTCAAATTCTATTCGTTGTGCTGCCATGCGTAATAGTCACTCGGGATTGGAACTCCTTGGCTCTTGTGGGACATTATTATGTTGAAATGTGTGTATGAAATGTTGAGACGGTGCGTAGGAGTTGAGGTGGCAAGATGGCGATTTGACTCCTCACCGGGGTTATCTCCGGTTTGGGCTTATAGTAGACGTTACTCAGGGTTACATCTGAGATTTGACTTCTACAAGTGTTTGAATTCCGTAAAGTCATCTGTAAGTGTGCCTGTCTTCCAAGTGTTAGCTCTGGCACTGAGGGATGATTGCCTCGACGGGAGGTTTGAGATTGAAGCTGATCGCATGTATTTGAAACAAGCATTTCCGGAGTTATCACCGGAACTGCTACAACACTCCTTGGGGTTATCTCCAAGGACGAAACTCGGGGTTATCTCCAAGGTGGGAATTGGTATTCCCGGTGTGTGTTTTGGGTTTGAAACTAAACTTTCGGTAGTATCCAGAATGGATGTGAGCTATCTTCCAGGGTTATCTCTGAAAGACAAATCTGCCCTCCTGCAATGTCAGTAACAGGTGTGCAGAAATTTTGAGTGTCTACAGATTCCTCTCTTTATCATATTCATGCAATGCAAGGCATGGATAGGATAAAGAATCCTAGACACTTGAAATGTAAACAAGATAAACATGATGTTATGTGCAGCAACATGATGTAAATGTATGATGCATGTATGAATGATTGTCGGTTCCTTGTTAATCCTGTCGGGGATGACAATTAGTGATGTCTTGGACATGCGATCCAAGTCTTCAAGGATGTTGAGGTTGGGGCTATCACCAAAGTCTTGGATCGTTGATACAGACTTCTACTCCACAGAGGGTGTCTCTCGTGTGCAAGAGATCTGTGGGGATAAAACTTTTTCTGTTTAAGGATGTGTATAACATATTCCATCATCTGTCCTCTCCGATGATGTTGGCCTTCTCTGGTTTGTGTCACCAGCATATACCACGGTCTTGTTGGAGTTACTGCCAACAATATGTATTGTCAGGGCTACCTGACCTTCGCTAATGTGTGTATTATCGGATAGATCCATGTTGGGAAAACTATCAAGGCTACTTGACCTTCGTTGATGCGTATATCAATGGTCGAATAGCATTGTGACCCTCTCCGGGGTACATTGCTAAATGTACTGATGGATGAGGTCATCAAATGGCTTTCGATGCTTCGATGGGTTTAATTGCCATCGGTTGAAATGACATCAAGGTTACTTGACCTTAATTGATGTGTGTATCAATGGTTAAGAACGTGTTATAACCCTCGTCAGGGATTCGTTCATAGACGAATAATGCGTTGTAACCCCCGTCGGGTTATGCCAATGGATGACAATGCGTTGTAACCCCCGCCGGGGATTCGTGGATGATCAAAAGTTTGCATTGTGACCCCCACCGAGATAATTTATCAACATTTGAAATCGGTGTTGTGACCCCCGCTGGGGATACTTTATCAATTTATAACATTGGTGTTGTGACCGCCGCCGTGGATACTTGGATTAGGGTATTGCTGAGAATAATTTACAAAAGCTGAGCTCATCGGTATAGTGTACCCTACATTCAGATGAATACCAATGACTGATGTGGGGAGCTAGATTTTGGCCCGTGAAAACTAGGATTCCAGGCTATTCCGCTTAATTGCGTAGCTTTTTTATTCCTAATTTGGCCTTTTCAGCTTGTGAGACCTCCTTTGTAACTCGAACTGGACTGAGTCAGAGGTGTTGGACCCATGTAGGGGTGCTGCAGGTACACCTGCGGCCAACCGTGGGTATGTATTGCATGCGGGTTTCTTTCATAAGTCATTTTCAAAGCTGTAGTAAGTAAATCGAGAGCTCTTCTTCGCACTCTTTGGGTTCGGGTAACTACGCACATTCTACCACCGTACAAGTGTTCTTCACTTTCCTGGTAACATATGCATGTATTCTTTTCCAGCTTCTATCCGTTGGAAAATGACTTATAACATAAAATGCATTTAGACACATAGTAGTGAATATGAATGCTGATATTACTTGATAAAAAATATTCAACATAGCAAATGTTAGTATTAAACCATGCTGAACATAATGATGTGAAAAAATTAACTTTTGGAACAGTCAAATTGGCACCTTTTATTGTCATTTCTTATCCTATTTGAGGACAAATGAGTAAAGGTAAAGATGCAAAATAATCCTAGTAACTTTAGACTACACTTATAGATTTTTATTGTGATGTATTAATGCATGTAGGATGTATATGATTGTGGGTAGGTGTGCTACTATATGGCCACCTAGTCATGCATATGTGTATGTGGATAGTCCTATTTACAAAGGGAACTATTTCAAAATTTTCCAAAATGCAAGCATTGGGTAGTCATGCATTTTTAACTCTACTGTAAACGAATGTTAAAATAATGCATGCATGCATGCAGCCATAAAAATGCATTCTGAAAAGCTTTAGGTTAAACATTACCACACCCTTTCTGAGGTGATTTGGAGACTAGTTATCCAGATATTGTAGATCCAGATTAACTGAGTAGTTCCCGCAGGACCACTTCTGGTGTACGGAGGAGGGCTTCTGAAGTGCCTCGACCCCGTTCTATTAGACAGCCTCGTCGTTTGGTGGAGGCGGTGATACGTCCAGTCCCGGTTGATGTGCCGGACGTCGAGGATGAGGAGGAGGATGTACCAGTTGAGGTTCCTGCTCCTGCTGCACGTGTTCCCCGTAAGGATTTGCCAGGTATTCAAGTGGTGAACCCAGAGCTTCTAAGCGACTTGAGTCGACATCCTTCAGTCTACTTGCATGCAAATGAGGTATAAGTTAGATCTTAATCTTACTTTTTCCTATTGATGAGGAGTCAAGGATTCTGATGTTGATCTTCATTTGATGTAGGTTCCTAGATTTACACAACCTTGAGGGAACTGGATCAACATCTACTCTATGTATCAGGCTTTGCACGATGACTATAGAGCGATTGTATATGGCTGAGGATTCGGGATGTTCTTTTCCATTCTTCCCCGTCGTTGTCCCTGGGGTTACCTCAGGGCATTGTCTGAGCATTGGTTTTACCAGACTCAGTCACTTCATTTGATGGATTGTGAGGTGATGATGACGCTGATGGATTGGCGGTTTATCACAGGTATAGAGTTTGGAGGGGCGCTAGTGCCTTGTATGGGGGATATCACCCCTACTGCCGTCAGATCCTTGTTGGGAGTTCCGGCGGAGGTGCTCAAGGGTAGGATTGTTCGTACAGGTCTTTTGAGTATAGATGCTATGAGCGGGTTGTTGAATGAACCCATACCCAAGGATATGAGAGTCAAGGATCGCATTCTTCAGTGATTGTTCCTGATGATCATTAAAGGCTTCTTCATAGCAGATAACTCTTCTACGGTGTCCTTCGCTTTGATCAGTGCCACTCGACACGTGGACCGTATAGGAGAGTATGATTGGGGTTCCTACAGCTTTTCCTACTTCCTCGGGGGATTACGCATGCGATCGCAGGGTTTGCCCGAGGCTTGGTTAGGATTTTACCCATTTCTACTGGTGAGTGTTTCTCTTATCTTTTCCCATGTATAGGGTAAGAGTGTTAACTGACAGCAGATGTTTACCTTTGTGTTGACAGTTTTGGGCCTATGAGAGGCTTCCATGTTTGTGTGCTATGAGTGTGTTGTTAGAGTTTGTGCCCTAGAGGCCAATTATTTGATATAATTGCTTAACATTTTGATATTATATTTGATTGATTAAATAAATGATTTTATTATGGTTTTATTTACTGCGTAATATAAATGTTAACATAATAAAATTCCTTAGAATAGTGATACAAATTATATAGTTTCAAGTATATGACTTGAACATGAGATTATATAATTACAATTTGTTTGATTGTTCTTAAATGTCCCTAGTCGAGTATCATTGTAAATGGGACAACAATGATGCATTGAGACTAGTATGTGGATTGACTGATGACCAAATCTCATTGGTCATAAATATATGAGATATTAAGTCAATGCATAGGTACGTGTTAGAGAACGATGTACTGGACAGACCCACTAAGAGAATTCTATGTGGAGCATTATGCGAAGTGTCATTAGCAATTCTCATAGTGACAATGACGTAATGATCCTCCAACCTAAAATCACTATATTACTACACGAGAATTTATGTACTTTGATATCATCAAAGGTCACCTTTAATAGGGTAGACTATAAAGGTGATTATTGGGTACATCATGAATCGTGTGAGGAATATGAGTGATCTAGATGGAATTTAACCCTCCAATATATTAGGGGTGATATCCACAGGCCTCTTGATTGAGTAGGACTATGAAATGCATGGCCATGCTCAAATAGTGATTTGTTTCATATAGTCTACTCATTGATCATCAAGAAAACACAGATTAAATTTTGAAGACTGTGACAGATTCCATGACTCGAGTTTAATCTAGGATATCAAGGTTAAAAGGATTAAATTACATTTAAACATTGGTCACGAAAAGGTTGTATTGAATCATCGATCTTATTATTACTTGGGTAGCAGTGATGCATTACTAGATACCCCTCACTGTTTATAATTTTATAATATGATTTTAAAATTATTGCAAATATAATAATAACCTATAGGGTTACACACATAGAACACAATTTAAAAGGGAATTAATTTATATTGTAAGAATTTAAATATATCAATATGATTGATAGTATTTTAAATCACAAATTTAAATTAAAAAGGATAATTTGTATATATGTATATTAATTAAGTAAGACTTAATTAAGATATATATAAATTCAGATTTTAATTATATTAGTTTTTGATTAATTCCACATAACTGCTATATATATGATATATATCAGTCATTTTAGGAATTACATCAAATACAAAACACTAGCCGCTCTTAGATAGAGACTAGATAAAACAGTTTTGAAAATCCTCATCCTTGGTAGCTAGTACTGCGGTTCCTTCTTCTGCAGATAGTAGGACGATTTGTCGAGCGTTCATGTGTATACCGTAGAGATGCAGTTCGTTTGAATTGTGTTGGAGATTCGACCGCATCGATTCTAGATTTAATAATAGGTATACTTTCTAACCTCTGAGTTAATTGATTTTTCGCATGGATCCTGTTTAGGGTTTTGAAATTGCTTTTAAAATTTTATTTTTCGTTGTACGTTTCTGTGTTGAAACCCTACATGTGTTCGCTTTAGACACCTATCCACGAGGACGAAGATTGAATCATTCCATACTAGCGGAGGTCCCTATTGCTGAGGGTTTCACTCATTACCGCCTACAGCTGGAGTTGTTGACAGCGGATGTCATCATGAGGGTTCCCTACTCTGGGGAGCATTTGAGCATTGGATTTGAGGATGGGTAGCTGACTGGTATTGAGCACGTGATTTGCACCCGTAGGATTCCTCTCTTCACAGATGGATGATGGGAGCTCTATTTAGGAGAGCGTGCTATCAGGAGCACTACAGGAGAGATTCGCATACCGATCTTGCATCTGGCCAAACGTTATTGGCCTGTTTCGCACTCACCCGTCATTGATATCCCATTGTTGGGGATTGACGGTTTCACATTATCAGAGGGTCCCTGCATTCAGGAGATGTTACAGCATTGGTGGTTCCCTCGTACCATTGGAGCCTAGACCCGTGCCACTCAGTTTATGGGGGATATGGTTCCAGGATCCGTGATGATGATTGATTAGCTGCTTTGTGATCAGAGATCGACTCATTTGACCTGTTAGACAGTTTAACCCGGCAGTTAAACCAGTCATATTTTTTTATCTGGTACTTGGGCAGAGATCCTTCAGAAGCAGATACTTTTGATCCTTCCAACTCTGACATTGGCCCCTCAGGTAACCCATATGGTTTTTCCGGTGCAGATTCTCCCTTGTATAGGCTTGACATCCCCGTGGATAGAGATCCAGTGACTCAGGAGGAGTTACATCAGGTGGACAGGATTGATGTTGAAGACATTGACACCATTGTCTTCTTCTGATGTATATTCTCGTTATCTCTTTTGATAGGCCTTTGTTAGACATTGGGTAGCTTCGCCTCATTCTCGATATCTCTTTTGATAGGCCTATGTTATATGTAGGGTAGTTTTTCCCCATTTCCCTATATTTTAGTTGTATAAAGATGTATTAGATGATGATATACTTAAGAATGTATGTACAGTTTTCCATTCCCTATATCATATTGACATTTATTGTATCATGCATGTTATTATGTTATGCATATGTATGTATGTCCATAGATATTCAGCGTTGACCCCTGGATGGTCTTATGACACGACCCGTACAGATGTCTTCTTCGACAGTTAGCCGTATTGATCATACCCCACCATTATTAGTGGCATCTGGTATGCGATCGTGGTATGATAGTATGTCACCATCTGACAGGGTGACTGTAGATCGTTTGTTGCAGCATACTATGACCCTATTGATGTTTCAGGTTCCCATAGGATTCATGGAGGGCATGCTAGAGCCGTAGGTATCGGAGAGGCAGGTTTTCCGATTTGGGACACAGGAGTTGACTCCTACTTTGGAGGAGTATGCACGTTTGATGATGTTGTCATTCGACAGACCTTACGTGCATATGGCGATTTGAGACATGAGTAGGTAGTTCATGACCCTCACTGGCTTGAGGCATAGAGTGGTGCAGGATGAGATCACATCTGGCCACGTTATATCTCAGCGTTTTCTGTTTTACAGATTTGGCTCTAAGGATAGTTATGCACGACATTCCGGGGATTTCACCACACCAGAGGATCATTGGCATATGGCCAGAGTGGATGTACTGCTAGTGTGCGTACTGACGTATGTCTACATGCCACGATACATGGATGAGTTGGACATTGGCATCATTATAGCAATTAGAGCTCTCAGGGAGGGTCACACCATCATACTGATGGTCATCATCGAGACTCTAAGGTCAGCCACATATTGCTGCACTTATCCGATAGGAGTGCTTACAGGCAAAGCTCGGCCATGCTGTACGTGTGGTTTATGTCACACTTGAGACCGATTGGCCCTTTCAGACGACATGTATATTATTTTACCTATGATATAGCCATGTCATACTCCTTTCAACCTGCTGAGTGTATAGATGTTGCATCTTGGTCAGCTTTCTTAGCAGGGATTGGAGCTCCATTTGATATATTGCCGTATTCAGGGCTTAGCTCACCCTACAGCTTCATTATTCATGCTCCGGGCATGGATTATCTCTCTCTAATAGGCTTGAGAGGCATGATTACTTACCACCCACCGGCCGTGATGTGTCAGTTTGACCAGTTCCAGGACTTCCATCCTTTTGAGGGGGCATCGAGTCAGCGCTTCATTTCTCGGCACTTATCAGCAGAGGACAGATCCAGGTTGTATGCTTGTTGGGATCAGCGAGAGCTAGCTGTGTTTTCCATCAACCATCCGGGTTGTTTTGTAGAGTATTTCGCATGGATAGAGACAGAGACTGCATCGGCTGCGGTATTATCCATAGTGCAGGGGACTGATTCCGATAATGAGGAGCCTATGGAGAAGGCTGGTATTCCCATCGAGGAGGATTTGACTGTTGGGTTGCCAGCATTTGTGATGGATTCTTCCACTACGAGTGCTACTATCATTCAGCATTTAGCACAGTATCTGGAGTTGAGCTTACATCTGATGACCTATGAGAGAGATCAGGCTAGGGCCTTGATATTGACAGCTCTTGATGGGAGAGACGCAACTCTATTAGAGAGAGATGAGGCTAGATCAGCCAGAGATGCATTGATTGTGGAGCGGGATGCTGCCCTATCTACTCGGGATGTGGCCGTCACAGACAGTACTTCAGTGAGATCCCTTACAAATGGCATCCTTGCCGATATGAGTGCATACATTGATGAGCATCATGTCACCATGAAGTTAGCCTCAGATCTGCTAGCTCGTGTAGATACCATTGGGCAGGAGCTTGTAGCGTTACCTCCTTCTTTAGAGAGGGATGCTATGTTAGATCTGATAGTCCGTATACACACAGATTCGTAGATAGACTTGTATTTTCCTGCACAGACTAGATTAGCCATTTTTTCATGTACAACACATATGTATATATCGAATGTATGGCATAGAAATATATTTTGATTCACTTCCCTTTCAGATGTGCCTTGATACTTGTTTGATATTTACTTATTTCTTCAGGTCTTGTGATCTTGATGCATTCTGAACTCATCCTTGATATGTGAACATTGAGAAGTCGTAGGATCTCACAGAACGGATCATTGATCTTTAAGTATCCCTACCATCTTTGGTGTCTTGATACTGGTATCTGTATGTAGATGAGGAGAGGAGTGTGGCTTTTCCTCTCTGAGATTGACCGCACCAAAAATGGTCACCAGTACTTCTATTTGTGATAAGCCTAGTTAATTCCATCTCTTATAGATTGGTGTTGCTCTTTGAGGCACAACCGCAGCTTAGATGGTTGTCAAATCTCCTATTTGCGAGGAGAGGTTGGGTAATTCCATCCCTTTGGTCTGAAGCCGATGAAATGTGGTGGATTAATGTTTGATCCCAGTAACGTGTGACAAGTATTTTTGTTCTGGTAGGGGGTTAGACCGAACCATAAATGGCTGCCTGCGTACTCCTATTGAAGAGGAGATCAGGTCTCCGTAGTTCGGACCTGGTGTAAGAGGTTCAACACTGAATGTGAAAGGCAGATGGGTGGGAAAGCTTTATTGATGAAAAAGGGTGTAGAATTATTTTCATGGTTTTTGTTTTTATAGAGAAAAGCAAAAATGTTTTTGTTGTTTTTTGTTTATTGCGAACGGGCCATATAAAATATGGTTGCCTACGTACTCCTGCGTATCAGGGAGATTAGGTCGATGTAGTTCGCCCCTCAGGATGAATTGCAGCTGAAGAGAAGTATGAATCCCATGTATAGGCTATACTATGGGGAAAGGAAAGTTTGATCCCATGATTAGGACAAACTGCAGGTATGGAAAAAGTTTGATCCTATCTTCAGGACAAATTGCAAGCGTAGAAAAGTTTAATCCCGTCTTTAGGATAAACTACAGGTGTGAAAGGTTCAATCTCGTCTTTAGGATAACTGAAGTTGTATGAAATGTTTGAAATGAGGTGAAACTAGGCTGCTAGTTATAGGTGTATGTTTCCCTGAGGGGCAGATGAGTATGTGAAAAGGGTTAGAAAACCAGAATGATTGGTGATTTGATGATCAAAACCAGGATGTTTGGTTGATGATAATTTCAGACATAGTACAGTTTCACGGTGCCTGAGTTGATAAGCTATGGAAATTTATTGCCATCCATTTCCTGTATTCTGAGAGCGCCTACTGTCAATACCTCCTTGACTACAAATGGGCCTTCCCAGTTATGAGCGAATTTTCCCTTAGATTGATCTTGGTTGTCAATAATTTTCTTTAAAACCAAGTCGTGTTATTTAAATTGTCGTAGCTGAACTTTCCTATTGTAGGATCTTGCGATCCTTTGCTGATATAACTGACCATGGAAGATAGCCATGGTTCGCCTTTCATCAATTAGAGACAATTGGTGATACCTATCTTATACCCATTGGTCTTCATCCAACTGAACATCCATCAACACTCTGAGGGATTCCATTTCCACCTCTATGGGGAGCATTGCTTCCATCCCATAGGCTAATGAGTAGCGGGTTGCCCCAATGGAAGTACGCATTGAAGTTCTATAGGCTAATAAAGTCAGAGGGAAGAGGTCAGGCTATCCTTTGTGATTGGCGGACATTTTTTTCATTATATTTTTGATATTTTTATTAGCCGCTTCAATATCACCATTCATCTTTGGATGGTAGATGACAGAGTTAAGGTGTTTGATGTGGAATTTATTGCATAAATCCTCCATCATTTTGTTGTTGAGGTTCTTAGCATTGTCTGACACAATGACCTTTGGTTGTCCATATCGACAAACGATATTGTTTCTGATGAAAGCAATGATGACTTCTTTAGTAACCCTGGGGAAGAAGGCTGCTTCTACCCATTTGGTGAAGTAGTCGATCATGGTGAATATGAATCGATGTCCATTACTGGCTTTGGGCTTAATGGGCCCGATCACGTCCATTCCCCACATTGAGAAGGGCCATGGCAAACCCATATTGTGGAGTTCCCATGGAAGGGCGTGGATGGAATTTCCATAAATCTGGCATTGAGAGAACCTCTTGACGTGATCATCACAGTTAGCGTTGAGCGTAAGCTAATAATGCCCTGTTCTGAGGATCTTCTTAATAAGTAGGGGTCCGCTCATGTGTGGGCCACATACTCAACCATGGATCTCATCCATGAGCCTCTGACCTTGATCTTTATCAAGACATCTGAGGAGATCTAATCCTGCATCTCTTTTGTAGAGTGCATCTCCACTTAGGTAGAATTTCATAGCAAGTCGATGGATCCGCCTCTTTTTAGTCAGGCTCGCCTTAGCAGGTGTAGATCCATCTTGTAGATACTCCTTGATATACTGATACCAAGGGTTGTGGATGGGAGGTAGCTCATCCGATACTTCTCCAACATAGTTCCCATAAGTTGGGGCCTTTTGTAGGGAAAATATGATGTTTGGCATGTTTTCCTTATCATGTATGTGAATCAAGGAGGCCAATATTGCTAGTGCATCTGCAAAATCATTCCTATTATGGGAATGTGTAGAAAGGAGAGTTCTTCGAACTCCAAAGCCATCTGTAGAACTTTTCGATGGTAAGGTAGCAAATGTAATTCTTTGGTTTGATAGATTCCTGTGGATTGTTTGATTACCAACTTTGAATCCCCAAAGACAATTAACCGCCTGATGCCCAGTGAACGGGTAAGTTTTAGCCCCATGATATAGCCTTCATACTCAGCTGTGTTGTTGGTGCCGATAAACCTGCAATTGCGGTGACGGGATCTTTGTTTCCCGTCTTGGATACTAGAAGCTGCTCCAGTCCGAGAACCTTACGTGTTAATGACTCCATCAAAATACACTTTCCATGTGTGGCATGCATCATACTAATGGTGTTATTGAACTGTCATTACCCCTTCATCGGGGAAGTATGTTTCCAAGGGTTTGTAATCCCCTGCAGGTGCAGCGGCAAGTTAATCCTCAATTCCTTGACCTTGGACAGATTTTTGCATCACATAGACAATGTCAAATTGCTGTAGGATCAACTGCCATCTGGACAGTCGACAATTCAACATGGGCTTACTGAACACACACTTGAGAGGATCCACACAGGATATGAGATGGGTTGTGTGACCATGGAGGTAATGTTGTAACCTCATGGAAGCCCATGCTAAAGCACAACAAGTATTCTCAATCAGAGTGTACTTGTGTTCACTGCTGCTGAATCTTTTGCTGAGGTAATAGATAGCTCGTTCTTGGCCTCTATCGTCTTTTTACCCCAACATGTAGCCCATAGCATTGTCATAAATGGATAGGTACATGAAAAGGGGAACATCATCCCTGGGAGGTACCAAAATAGGAGCATTAACCAGCTACTCTTTGATTGTAAGGAAGGCTTTTTGACACTCATTGTTCAATTTCATGGGGGAGTTCTTCCTTAACAGCTTGAAGATGGGCTCACAGGTTGCTATGAGTTGAGAAATGAACCTGCTAATGAAGTTGATTCTTCCCAAAAATCCCCATATTTTCTTCTCTGTCTGAGGAATGGACATTTCCTTGATGGCCTGGATTTTGGTGGGATCCAGCTCAATCCCTTTGTGACTGACTAAGAAACCTAGAAACTTGCTTGATTTGACGCCAAAGGCGCACTTGGCTGGATTCAACTTTAAGTTGTACTTACGCAACCTGTTGAAAAGCTTTTTGAGATGGTCTAAATGGTCTTCTTCCCTTCGAGACATGAAAATGATGTCATTCATGTAGATCTCCATCTCTTTATGCATTAACTTATGGAAAAGGGCCATCATGGCTCGCTGATAGGTTGCCCCGGCATTGATGAGGCCGAATGACAACCGTATGTAGCAGAAAGTTCCCCAAGGCGTGATGAAAGTAGTTTTCTCACGATCTTCCTCAGCGACCATAATCTGATGGTACCCAGCAAAGCAATCAGCAAAGGAGTACATGTCGTATTGAGCAATATTGTCAATAAGAATGTGGATAAAGGGCACGGGAAAGCTATCTTTAAGGCAAGCTTTATTCAGATCCCGATAATCCACACAAACTCGTACCTTTGCTCCTGGTTTAGGCACGAGAACAATGTTGGGTATCCACTCCGGATATGTAGAAACCATGATAATGCCAACTTGAAATTGTTTCATAATTTCTTCTTTCACCTTTAAACTCCACTCAGGTTTCAATCGCCTGAGCTTATGCCAGACTAGCTTAAATCCTTCCTTAATGGGAAGACGATGAAGGAGAATGTCAGTGGACAAACCCACCATATCTTCATGAGACCATGCAAACACAACCTGGAATTGTGTTAATAGCGCAACCATGTCATTCCGTTGGTTTGGGGTTAGGTCTGAACCAATCTGGATTAGCTTAGGGCTTTCTAAGGTTCCAAGATTGAAAGAAGTGGTTTGATCAAGGTTGGTCTTAGGTTTGTCTGCGACCCATTCTTTGATCTCCTGAGGTGTCTCAATGTCCTCTTGGATTTCCATCAAGTCTGAGTCCAACTTTTCATCAAAGTTACAGTCCTTGTGGAGAAAAGGCACCTCATCAGCAAGTACAGACACATCTAAATTTAGAGTCCTAAAACAAAATATGCTTTCACTTAATATATGAAACTGTTTAATCATACAAAAGTGTTAGCATGTACTTGATAAAATAACTGCTAATACTGTATAGAAAAGTAAGCAATTAAAGTTATCTACAGGGCAGAGGGATTTCTACCCGTTTTACCCTCGTCTACCAATGCATGGAGTGTTGCTCCAATTATTGAGGGCAAAGTCCTGATGGACTGTAGTGATGGAGGGGTTGTCATCATCCTCCTTTTCTTGAACGATGACCATTACATCTGGGTAATCATCGTCTGGGGTATATCTGTTTGTATGTTCATCATGGACAATGATGCGTATACCTGACATTATCAGGGCGATGTCATGTTTACGTTTCTGTTCCCTTTCTTCCACTTCGGGATCAGGAATCAGCACCTAATTCGCTTTGAATGGTACTGGTTTAGGAAACAGCATGGCCATAACATGGGCTAGCACCTTTACTGGAGACTGTATCAGCTCATGAGGTACATGTGGAGAAAATCGCTGTGTGGCGGAAGCTTGAGGAACCTGCTTGTGCTTATGAGGATTCCTGTGATTGGAGCTGGTAGAATAGCCTAGTCTGGCTGTCCCAGTTTGACCGGACATTTGAATAAGGTGCTTAATACCCTGCTTATCTTTACCAAGCCCTTGTCCAAGCTGATGACCCGATGACATCATTTCTTTAGTGGCCGACATAACCTAGGCAGAAATCTTGGGTACGGGAAGTGGTGCTCCAATAGGATGGTATTGCGTGTTACTCACTTCCAAAGTATGAAAACCAGTCGGCTCAACTTCTGAATTGAAGCTGATGATAGGTATGTCTCCTTGTTTAGAACATTTTGGCTTAGCGTTGACAGTGATTAGGCTATTATTTATAATGTATTTGAGTTGTTGATGTAGTGTATAAGGGACGGCTCCAGCCATGTGGATCTATGGCCTCCCCAATAGCAGGTTGTATCTTGAATCTAACTTGAGGACATGGAAGGATACACTGAATGTATTAGAACTAATCTCAATTGGTAGCTCAATCTCTTCGAACGAATTTCGTCGGGATCCATCAAAAGCTTTGATAATCGTATGGCTGCTTCAGATCCGTTTGAGATTGACGTTCATCTTCACCAAGGTGGTATAAGGACAAATATTCAGAGATCAACCTCCATCTATCAGAACTCCAGCTAACATATACCCGGAGGATAAAACTGCGATGTGCAATGGCTTGCAATGATCGGTCCCTTCGGGACGTATGTCGTCATCAGTGAAGGATATCACATTGTTGTTAAAAATGTGATCAACCAGATGTTGAAAATTTTCCACATCCACTGATTTTGGTAAGTAGGCTTCTTCCAAAACCTTCAATAAGATCTTCCTGTGATCCTTAGAAGAGAAAACCAAGTCCATTATTGATATCTGATGTGGAGCTTCTCTTAAGCTTAGAACCACCATGGCATCATTATGGCCCATAGTGCGGAGGAATTTTTAGATCTTCTCCATAGGAATCTTCCCCTTTGCTATAAAGGTGGGTTTCATAACCTACTGAGGAAGATATAGTGGATTTTCCTTCGACACTATAGCAGTAGTATGAGACGTGGATCCTTCAGCATCTCCATAATTCCATGGGACGTTGTGTAAGCTGACAACAGTATACTGATGTCTGAAGGGTAAAGAAATTGGCTTTGGTGCAGCCACTTTTAAAGGATTGTTAGCTCCTTTGAGTTGAATTGTTTGTATGGGAAATGGTTTGACAGTATCATCAGCCTCAGTGGATATAACCGCTACAAGCCCCTTCCATTTGGTAGGACAGGTATTCCCACTCTCGAGTATCACAATGTCATCATCTGCCAACTGCAGGACACCGCTGTCAATTAAATTCTGAACAAGGTGGCAGAGTGCCCAACATTCTTCTGTGCTGTGATCGCGAGAATATGAATGATATTGACATAGTCCATTGGAGTTAAACCATCTTGAACAGGGATTGATTGTAGGTATAAGAGAGGTAATTCTTCCTTCATTTATTATCATCTAAAATATCTCCTCCATAGGTTGGCCCAGGTATGTAAATTCCCTTTGATTGGCAAAATCCTGATGGGCTTTAGTACTTGCTCTCTTTGCAACTTTATCCTCCATAGCTTCGCTTTCTGAAGGTGATGGTGGAGCATTCATAACAAAATGAAGGAGAAAAGCATGCTCCTGGTTGACTAACTAGCGTGTGACTTGATGCTGATAGGTCACCAGTTCTACCAATTGTTCAATTTGCTTACAAAGAGCTTTCATCTTTCGTTCCATAGTCAATTGAAACTTTGTGTAATCCCATCTGTTAACAACGTCTTTAATGGTCTGGGATGATTCACCATTAAAATTGGAACTCTATCCAGCACTCCAACTAATCATGTTGACCTCTTCTTCTTTGTGTTGAGGAAGAGGGTTGTCTTGCACATGAGGTTGATTTGGTTTGGTAACCACGATCTCACCGTTGTCTATTAAATCTTGGATCTTGTGTTTCAAGGCCCAACAATCTTGAGTATCATGTCCAGGTGCTCCAGCATGAAAGGCACACTTCCGAGTAGCATTGAAACCCCTCCCATTAGGGTTAGCTGGTGGAAGAAGATGTGTGATTTTCTTCTGAGTAGTCAGAAGAGCAAGAATTTTCTCAAGCGAGTCCTTGTAAGAGCCCCAAATCTGGGTCCGAAATCACCGCGGATTCGGTTCAATCATTCTACTACTATTTGCGGAAGATATAAACATAAATTGTTTATACAATACATTACACACGATTTCCCCAAGGTCGAGTAACCTTAACTTATAATTAATTCATAACTTATCTTACACATAACATTATTATCATACAACACTCTTACAAATCTAATCGCGCACATTAACTTTAAGCTGGAACTGTCTTTAACCTTTCCTTGTATGCGAAACATTCGTCTTTATCTGCAATGTTTTATCATGATATAGCAAGGGTGAGCATGAAAGTTTCCCAGCAAGTTTAAATAAAATTTAAGGATATATCATGATTTGAAAAAGTGTGAATAATAAGCTGGCTATAATTCATCAATATAATTGAGAACTAGCACGAACAAACTTTTGACTGAACAAGTATTGAACATGAACAAATATATCTGGACCTACTGGTAATGAAGGTGATCAGCCTTTCATACCTGATTTATACATGCAATATGTACAGATTACAATTATCTATAGCAATCAGCAATGATTAACCATAAGCATATCTGAATGAAACAACTCTTAGTAGAGTTAAGTAAAACTTGCCAGTTTTATTGATTATCAGACTTAAATCTTACCAGACTTTAATCCCATCTCAGCCATTTCTCCGTGTTTGATCATTTTAGAAAATGGTTTGCCAATACCAGCTAAGACTCTCTCATAAAAAAGAGCTTCTTGTATGTCTATGAAAGTCATGACCATATCTGACTCCGTCATGGAAGGAATAACTTGAGCAGCAAGGCGCCTCCACCTTTGAGCATACTCTCTGAAAGACTCATTAGACTATTTCGTGACCTTGGTAATCTGGTACCGGTCAGGAGCCATCTAAGATTGAAAACTGTATTGAGTGAGAAAGGCGCGAGCTAGCTCTTCCTAGCTATGGATCTTTGAGTTGTCTAACTCGGTATACCATGAGCCAAGCTTCTCAATCGGACTCTTGGAGCAATTTGCATTCTAAGCTTCTTATTTTTTGCGTAAGATCCAAGTTCTCCAATGAACACCTTCAAATGTGTGTAAGGATCCCCTAATCCATCATACTTTTCAAAGTAAGGGGTTTTAAATTTCTCTGGATAATGAATACCAGGGAATATGCAAAGGTCAGCATATGAAACACTTCCATGTGTTCCAATCCCTTTGAGAGAACGGATTGTTTCTTCCGTTTAAAGGATCTTCTTTCGTATATCACCAGTGTCTGGATCTCCTTTGAGATGGGTGTTTTCAGGGTCTTTGTTGGTCGTATCCAACTGAGGTTCTGGAATTGTTTTATCCAAACCTTATATTCCTTCTTGTGTAGAGGATTCTGTATGTGTAGGCATCTTTGAGCCTTTAGTAGACTGATGCAATTCTTTAAGCAAGACAACCAAATCTATAATTTGTTGACTTAATCCGTTAAATTCTTCATGAGAAACAGGATTAGACTAGTCAGAAGAAAACATGATTGGCTGTAGGCTCATGGCTTTTTTAGATTTTGAGCGGGTAACCGGCCTAATTGTTTCCCTACAAAAGACTTATGTAGTTTAGTCTTAGGGATAATGTAAATGTTATCATAATATGTCCATTTTAGGAATACCAACTTGCAAAATCGGGTGTTATTTTGATAGCATGTTATGTATGCACAAATATTTTTCATATTTTCCATTACATAAAGATGAGTATGGAATAAAATTACAAGTATAGGCTTTTACAAGTAATAAAAAATGAAAAGCATGAACAGACTTTCCTCCACATTTGGTTTATCAGAGGTTGACCTATCTTAGGGTTACTCTGGCGACTTTTTGGAATGAAGGTCCCCAGATCATCGCAATCTACTTAACGGGAAGTTAATTCGGTCTTTCAACTGGAGTGAATATGGGAGGTGCCTTTCCTGAGCCTCATTGGAATTAGTCTTCCTACAAGTCCAGTAATCAAACACCGACAGGATAGCCTCTTGGTGGAGGAACCACAAAACATACATTTACATACAACGTGTCTCACCATTTATGAAAATGATGACAAGTGCAAAGCACTAATATTACAGATAGATATATTGCAGTGGAGTAAGTAAAATGCATTCGTATACATTAATTATAAATGTAAATGCAACATTCACACACAAGCATATAACAGTTTCGAAAAGCTTGTAGTAGCAGCTTAAGCCCTCTTACTGGAGTCCCCAACAGAGTCGCCACCTGTCGACGTCGAGATTTTTATTTGTCCTTTTTTCATTACTTGTTCTTTGGTGTTCTCATGTTATGTGAGATTTGTTTGGAAAAAACAAATGAAAAAAGGTTCGACATGTGTAATGTCGACGATTTGACTGTAAGAGTCGCCAGTTGGTGTTTTTAACTGGTTGCACCAACACAACCGGGAAAAGGTTTGCGCATTGACCTAGTGATGTAACACTGCTAAACAGTTCTGTGAAACTGAGATTTATTTGGGTTCGAGGGCTTGATTTTGCAGAGGGTAGGTGTTAGGCACCCCCCGATATCTGTGTTGCCACTGTGACTGCCACTATTCAAGAAACTGTTATATGAATGTGTGTGTGTGTGTGTGTGGATCAGTGTGTAATTTTTTTGGAAGTAGTGCGAGGCCTCGTTCGTACCTATATACAAAGGGTTTGAATTTGTAGAAAAATTTAGTTTTAAATATGATATAGCGGTGAAATTTTGTAAAAAGAGGTTTTTCAAACCCTGTGCTCAATAGTAGTTGAGACCTTTTCATACTTCCATTTTATATATACATGACCAACCACCACGAATCACCTCCATGGGGGATCGAAAATGTAAATATATAAAAGCGGTATATATATATATATATGGACATGATCAACCACCACGAAGCACCTCCATGGGGGATCAGAAAAGTAAATAAAGCTATAAAAGACGATCAACTGCCACGATGTAAACTCCAGGCGGGACTAAATGTAAATAAAGCAATAAAAGACCTCGAAGTAAACTCCAAGCCTGACATAGATGTAAATATATAAATATATATATATATATATAAGCGGTAAACTCACGAGATATTTCTCAATCCTGGCTCGGTTTATCATTTTAACGATTTGTCGCTATATATATATATATATATATATATATATATATATATAAGCAAGTAAACACTCCAGACATAAGTCTAGGCTCAATCGAGGCATAACTCGATAATGTTTGTCCATATATAAAAATATACATATATAAGTATATATATACAGATAGAAATGAAAACCACAGACTGAAGTTCGGGCATAAACACACAACACGACTCTCAATATAAAGAATAGTGTGTGCAAAGATGAAGAGAAAGGCTTTATAGAGTGTAAGTAGGCTTTTAGTGGTCTGCCAAGGCAGGCTTCTAGGACTCTAGATGGATAAACACTTAGCTCCCGCCGGTAAAATATAGCTATATGTGAGCTAACAGGTGTTTAAAATGAGAAAACACTCAATATGGGTTGCGTACAGAGCAAATTGGACAGGGCTTCCTCGCCTTTTTTCTCTTACAAATGGCCACCCCAAGCTCTATATTTATAGAGCTGGTGGCCGCAGGTGTACTTGCGGCTGCTCGGGGTGCCCCGGGCTCTATGGGTCCTACTGTCTTGAAGTACGTG
The DNA here is from genome assembly GCA_020205615.1 of Panax quinquefolius. Taxonomy (NCBI): domain Eukaryota; kingdom Viridiplantae; phylum Streptophyta; class Magnoliopsida; order Apiales; family Araliaceae; genus Panax; species Panax quinquefolius. Next base: position 135,235,610 of record CM035156.1, read on the forward strand.
CACTCATGCACTGTGGTGTCCGCTCGAACTTGCAGAACTTCAATCCGAGCATCCGAACGAGGTATACAAGACCATCTTTGGACTGCTTTTGTCGAGATTTATGCATTGACATGGGATTAAAGGTTGTACAAAGTTAGGAAGAGGGGACCAAGGCTATGGTCTTCAAGCTTAAAATTCTATCCGGTGTGCTGCCACGCGTAATAGTTTCTCAGGATTAGAACTCCTTGGCTCTTATGGGACATTGTTGTGTTAAAATGTATGTATGAAATTTTGAGTTGGTGTGCAAGGGTTGAGGTGGCAAGATGACGATTTGACTCCTCATCGGGGTTATCTCCAGTTTGGGCTGATAGCAGACGTTGCTCAAGGTTACATCTAAGATTGAACTGATGCAAGTATTTGAATTCCGCAATGTCATCTGTAAGTGTGCCTGTCTTCCCGGTGTTAGCTCCGCGTCTGAAACAAGCATTTCTGGAGTTATCGTCGGAACTAAAACAACACTCCTTGGGGTTATCTCTAAGGATGAAACTTGGGGTTATCTCCGACGTGGAAATTGGTACTCCTGGTGTGTGTTCCGGGTTTGAAACTAAACTTCCAGTAGTATCCGGAATGGATGTGAGCTGTCCTCCACGGTTATCTCTGAAAGACAAATCTGCCCTCCTACAATGTCAGTATTAGGTGTGTAGAAAATTTTGAGTGTCTACAAAGACTTTTGCCGTTATTTTTACAAAAAGTTATTTCTGTCGTTTTCTAACTCCGGCTGTTATTCCATTGTAGGATCCACCAATGATGGCATCGTTGAACTAATATTCCCCGACGAAAGAATATTCCTCGACCAAATGAATATTCCTCGACACAATGAATATTTTATATCAACTTGCTTACTTGCAACATTTTTAAATATCACCCTTAACTTTAACATTTTATCAATTTAGCCATTTATTAAATAAAATAATAATTATAAGAAAATTGAATACTTTCATTTCATAAAATTCAGGGTCTCACAGTAAGCCACTTCCCCTACTCTTCGCAGCACCTCGAAAGGTCCAATAAATCTCGGGCTTAGCTTTCCTTTCTTACTAAATTGTTTCTTTCCCTTCCAAGGAGAAACTTTTAAGAAAACAAAATTTCCAACGTCAAATTCGTGATTTTATCTATGTTGATCAGCATACTTCTTCTGTCTATCTTGAGCAACTACTAATCTTGCCCTGATGAGTTTGACAACCTCAGTAGTCTGCTGTACCAGTTCCGTTCCTAACAGTTGACGCTCACAACTTCATCCCAGCACAATGGAGTTTTGCACATTCTACCACACAATGATTCATAAGGCAGCATGCCAATGCTCGCGTGGTAACTGTTGTTTTAAGCGAATTCTGCCAACAGTAAGTGATCATCACAGTTTCCTTTAAAATCCATGATGCCTGCTCTAAGCATATCTTCTAATGTCTAGATTGTTCGTTCGCTTTGGCCGTCTGTTTGAGGATGGTACACTATACTCATTCTCAATTATGTTCCCATGCACTCTTGTAGTCTCTTCCAGAAGTTTGATGTCAACCGCGGATATCTGTTTGACATAATTGACAATGGAACTCCATGTCTAGAAACAATTTCCTTAACATACAATTTTGCCAACTGATCAAGATTGAATTTAATCTTTATTGGAAAAAGTGTGCTGATTTCATTAGCCTATCCATTATCACCCAAATTGCATCGTACCCTTTCTGAGTAGTCAGAAAACCTACCACAAAATCCATTGTATATTTTCCCACTTCCATTCTAGTATTTCTAATGGTTGAAGTAATCTGCTTGGTCTCTGATGCTCGTTCTCGACTTTCTGACATGTCAAGCATTTCGCAACACATTCTGCAACATCTCTTTTTATATTCGGCCACCAGAAATGATGTCGTAAATCCTGATACATCCTCATATTTCCTGGGTGAATTGAATATCCTGAGTTATGAGCTTTAGTCAAGATTTCGTCTTTAATTTCAGGTATTGTTGGAACCCAAATCCTTCCCTCGAACCTTAGTAGTCCTTCAGCGTCGATCTTGAACTTCATCTCGCTACCCTCGGACACACTTTCTTTAATTTTGTCTCATTCTTCATCTTGTAGTTGAGCGTTCTTCACTTGGTCCACTAAAGTTGGAACAGCTACCATCTAGAACAATCTTTCATCCGATTCTTTCAGAAATTTCATTTCCAACCCTAGTTTTGCCATTTTTGAGATGAGCTCTTCTTGAGCAGTTAACAACATCAACTTGTCTCGACCCTTCCTACTCAAGGCATCGGCAACCACATTTGCTTTACCCGGATGATAAAAGATTTCGCAATCATAATCTTTTACCAATTCTAACCATCGCCTCTGACGCATGTTCAGATCCTTCTGTATAAAAATATACTTCAAACTTTTATGGTTCGTATATATTTCACAATTTTCCATATCTTCAGAGCAAATACCACCGCAACCAACTCTAAATCAAGAGTCGGGTATCCTCTTTTATAGTCTTCCAGTTGCTTGAGGCATACACAATAACTTTGCTATTTTGCATAAGCACCCAGATAAGCCCTTTATGCGATGCATCACTATACACCACAAAGTTTCCTATACTATCCTGTAATGACAACACAGGTGCCATGTTTAATTTCTTTTTCAACTACTAAAAGCCCTCTTCGCACTTCTCCGTCTAGAAAAATTTTACAGCTTTCCTTGTCAAATTCGTTAACGGAGTGGGAATCTTAGAAAAGTCTTGAATAAATTATCTGTAGTAACCTGTCAATCCCAAGAAACCCTCACCTCTGATGGTGTCCTTGGTTGTTCCCAACTTATTACAGCTTCAACCTTTAATGGATCCATTGAGATTCCATCCTTGTTAATAACATGACCGAAAAATTGTACACATTCTAGCCAGAATTCACACTTAGAGAATTTGGCATACAACTTTTCCCTTTTTAGCGTCTCCAATGCCAAACGTAGATATTCCATGTGTTTTTCTTGAGATTTGGAGTACACCGGGATACCATCAGTGAACACCACCACAAACTTATCTAAGAATGGTTTAAACACCCTGTTCATCAAATCCATGAATGTTGCAGAGGCATTTATCAAACCAAAAGACATTACCAGAAACTCGTAGTATCCATACCGAGTCCTGAATGACGTCTCCAGACCATCCTCCTTTCTTACCTTTAGTTGATGATACCCACTTCTCAAATCTATCTTTGAAAAGTATCTAGCTCCTTTTAGTTGATCAAACAAGTCATCTATTCTTGGTAACGGATACTTATTTTTAATAGTTACTTTGTTTAACTCTCTATAATCATGCAAAGACGCATTGACCTATCCTTCTTCTTCATGAATAACATCGGTGCTCCCCTACAGTGACACACTCGGCAGAATGTATTTCTTGTCTAACTGATCTTGCAGTTATACCATCAATTCTTTCATCTCTACCAGAGCCATACTGTATGGGCCCTTCGATACCGGAGCAGTCCCTGGTGCTAAATCGATAACGAACTCGATCTCTTTGTCAGGCAGAAGTCCTAGAAAATCCTTCGGAAATACATCCGCAAAATCTCTAACAACTAGCATCTCCTCCAGTTTCACCCCTTTCTTTTTGAGTATCAACTATGTAAGCTAAATATCCTACACAATCTTGTCTCAACAACTTCTTGGCTTGCATAATCGTCAGACAACTTGCTTGCTATGGGATTTGCTACCATAAAAAACTACTTTTGACGTAGTCATAAGGTTTACACTTTTCTTTTGGCAATTAATTATCGCTCCATAATTGAATAGCCAATCCATCCCAAATGTGACACCCCCAAATCCGGGTACTTCATTCCCACAGGATTTGGTGCTCATTATCCAAAACCATTACATCTACCTACCCATAATAAATGATAAAGACATAACTTAAATAATTTAAACAATAATCTTCCCCCATTAAAGGGTTACATCAACTTTAAACAATCCCGGGTAATCTAACCTTAAACTATTACATAAGTCTGCGGAATACATCAAAAAATATAAATAGTCTCATAACAGAATTATATTAAATAAACCAAACAGGTCTTCATCTTTTAGACATCTTGCCCTTGCCTTTGCTAGAAGACGGCTCATCAACTTTCTCAACTATAGCTGCAGTGTTAATTGCCAGAGTGAGAAAACAATTGCTCACTAATATAAAGAATGATAATAGCATCAACATAAGGGTAAGCAATGAATACTAAATAATAGAGAACTCGTTCTACGAATCAAGAATAGAAAACAAGTTCGAGATTTATATTTGAGGATCTTAAGACCATGAACTATGTCCCTGGTAATTAGGTATTTTTACCTCAACCTTAACAGTCGTTTAGACTATACAGACCCTTCCTTACATACTTAGGGGGATCAACCCTTCGTACCATGTATTGTGCACAAACATCTAAAAGCTAACGCGTACAAAATCCCCTATATTAGGATTGTTCATCTCAGTTTGACTTTAGGGTTTCCGCACTAAAGAGAGTTTAGTTTGGAATAACTTAATAGTGATTCTAGAATTTTAGAACAGTCGTCAATTATAGATTAGTCTAATCAATACAAGTTTGTGTGCTATTTGAAGGTTCAACATACTAATATAAGACTGAACAATGATATATATAAATAAAAGGTTAAATGTCAATAATATACAATTGAATAAACATTGTATATCTGAAGTATTCCATCCAAAGGAGTTAGAAAATCTCATTTGGAACAATGAACCTTAAAAATTTATGCTTTGAATAGCGAGAAATAAAAGTTAGGAACATGAAACTTGCTCAATGTGAAAGAATTAGGATCCAACATAAGAACAAGGTTTAGGAACTTGCATAATGAAAAATTAGGGTTAGAGAACTTGCTCGACAACAAAAAGTAAATAGAGTTATGAAACTTGCATTCATTATAAAGAGAATGAAGTTAGGAAACTTACCTTGTGCGTAAGCTACACAAGTTTAATAAACGTTCGCCAAACACCCTACATATACCATTAGAGTTGCATTATCGATTAGCTATACTATTAGTAACTTTTTAGGTTCAATTCTCATAACCTTTAACTTAATGTCTAACCATATTTGTTAACCACACAACACGAATCTGAAAACTCACTAATATGTAACGTAAAGCTTTAGCATTCAATTCTCACCTCTAATTCTTACAAACATTGAGTTTCAATCATTATATAACTTGTTAAGTAAATAATTAAAATCTTCATATTTGATAATACAATGCATTACAATCTGTTATTAAATCTTATAATATGATTAACATCTTATCATGCGTACTAGGCTAGGTTGGGTCAACGTATAATAGACTGCAACTAAAAAAAAAATTATTGTTTCTGCTCAGGGGGGACAAGTAGCGGTGTCTTGCTTTGAAGCCTCGCACTGCGTAGCAGCATTGCGTTGGTGCTCGACCTCAAAAAAAAACCTAATAAGCAGCAATTTGCCCGTTTTTACCTTTGGTGTGCAATAGCAATTATTTAATACTGTGAACAAAAATTGCGATGGCGTCGTACTATCATAAACCAAAACTCCAATTATCCCAGTTTCTACAGAAATTCACATACCCACAAGCTAGAATTTTGTTAACAACAACACCAAGCATGTATTTCATGATTCCACTAATATAAACATTATGTAAAATCAACTTTTAAGAATCAAAATCATGTTTTTTACTAATTTCTTTATATTTCAACACATTTAGTGATTTCAATCACCAAATCTCCAATTCTTAAGCAACTTAAGCCATTTCAGTTGCATTATTTTCGTTTCTTGATATACTAACACAATTCAAAACCAATTTACAAATTATAACAATGATTAAACATAAATTCTTGGTCTTAATAAGCCATTTTCACACATGTATAACACTATAACTTTATTTTCTTCTTACAACCCAATTTCAATAAATTTAATTACTTCAACATCATTTATAGTCTACATATAACAGATTATACACTATCCATAACATTCATAACAACTATTCTAACAAAACTGAATTATAGAGAATCAAATTACAAAGCCAAAACTTGGAAATTATGAGAAAATTATACCTTTAATCCTTTGTTGTATATTAGAAAATGATGGTGACAATTTTTCCCAATAATCCTTCTCATTCCTCTTGACAAAATATAGAGAATTCTCTCTTCTCTCTATTCTTCTCTAATACCACTATGTTTTCCTACTTAGCATTAGGATAAATAATACGCATAGAAGAAAAAACTGATATAGCCACTACACATCAGGTATAAAACCCAAATGCTATGTCAGTTGCAATATGCCACAAGGTCATGTTTGACTATACCTTAGATTAGGATTCTAGTTTATTTTTATAATACTTATATTATATAGTTCCTTGTCACCACAATATTTAGTTAATTTAATTAAATTTATAATTTGAATTAACATTTGCTTTATAATTGGAATTTCCACAATGATTTATAATTTTATTTAACAAACTAATAAATCTCTAATTTAATTATTAAATCAAATTAGAACTACACCATAATTATTTAATAATTCATTTAATTTAATTATCTCGTTAAATTAAATCTTTAAATCATAAAATTATCATTTATTATTATAGCACATTTTAACTAACTTATTATTACGATAATTTCATCAATTATTTATTTATCTCAATAAATAAATCACTTAAAATATTTATTTAATCCAATAAATATTTTTAAATTATATATACAATTCTCGTTTATTACATCCTTCCCTCTTTAAAAGGATTATGTCCCCAGAATCACGACTCAATAAATTTATTTGTTACATCCTTCCCTCCTTAAAAGGATTCTGTCCACAAAATCGCTATACAAGATTAAGCAAATAACTAAGGATAATTTTTCATAATAAAATCTTCAAGTTCTCGTGTATCTTCTTCAGCATTGTGATTTCTCCAGATTACCTTAACAGAAGGTATAACTTTATTCCTTAGTACTTGCTCTTTCCTGTCAATAATCTGAATAAGGACTTCTTTATAAGATAAATCTTTCTCAAACTGTAATGGTTCATATTCTATAACATGTTTATAATCGGAGTTATATGGCCTTAATACCGAAATATGAAAAATATTATGAATATATTTCAGTTCCAGAGGTAGAGCTACTTCATAAGCTACTTTACCAACTCGTCGTATGACTTCAAAAGGTCCTATAAACCTAGGGCTTAGTTTTCCCTTTTTACCAAACTAGATTTTCCTTTTCCAGGGAGACACTTTTAAGAAAACAAAACTACTGACATCAAACTCCCGATTTTTTCGGTGTTAATCGGCATATTTCTTCTGCATATCCTGTGCAGCTGTCAATCTTTCCCAAATCACCTTGATGATCTCGATAGTTTGTTGTACCAATTCTGGACCTAGCAGCTGACGTTCTCATACTTCATCCCAAAGATAACTGGAGTTACGCACTTCTTGTCGTCTAATAACCGTGGCGGCATTCCAATACTTGCGTGATAACTGTTATTATAGGAAAATTCAACTAATGGAAGATGGTCATCCCAATTCCTTTTAAAATCCATAATACATGCTCTGAACATATCCTCAACTGTGTTCCCAAGCATTCCTGTAGTCATTCCCAAAAATTTGATGTGAAACGTGGATCTCTATTTGATACAATAGACACTGGGACACCGTGTCTTGAAACAATATCCTTCACGTAAAGTTTTGCCAATCGATCTAGGTTAAATCTAATCTTGATTGGCAAAAAGTGTGCTGACTTCGTCAATCGATCGACAATCACGCAAATTGCATCGTAACCTTGCTGAGTCGTTGGAAGACCTACCACAAAATCCATTGTGATATGCTCCCATTTCAATTTTGGTATCTCTAATGGTTGGAACAATTTGCTTGGCGTTTGATGTTTAGCTTTAACTTTTTGACATGTTAAGCATTTTGCCACACATTCAGCACCATCCTTTTTTATATTTGTCCAGCAAAAATGATGTCTGAGATCCTGGTACATTTTTTGTACATCTAGAGTAAATCGAATATCGTGAGTTATGGGCCTCACTCAAAATTTCCTCTTTAATTTTTGGTACTAGTAGAACCCAAATTCTCCTTTCAAATTGAAGTAACCCTTCCAAATCAACTTTAAACTTATTTTCTTCACATATAGACACTTTCTTTCTTATCTTTTCATAATTTTCATCTTGAAGTTGTGCATTTTTACCTTATCCACCAAAATTGAACTGCTTCCCATATGGAACAATTTTTCATCTAATTCAATCGAATATTTAATTTCCAACTCCATCTTTGCCAGTTCTGCTACAAGCTTTTCTTGAGCAGTCAACATCATTAATTTCTACTGTCCCTTTCTACTTAAGGCATTGGCAACAACATTCGCCTTTCCGGGATGATAAAGAATCTCTCAGTTGTAGTCTTTATTCAATTCCAACCATCTCCTCTTTCGCATATTCAAATCTTTCTGTATAAAGATATACTTCAGACTTTTATGGTCTGTATATATCTCACACCTTTCTACATAAAGATAATGCCTCCAAATCTTTAGAGCAAACACCACCGCAGCCAACTCCAAATCATGAGTCAGATACCCCTTCTCGTAATCCTTTAATTGACGTGATGCATACGCAATGACCCAGTCGTTCTGCATAAGCACACAGCCTATTCCTTTATACGATGTGTCACTACATACCACAAAATTCTCCGTATCATCAGGCAATGATAACACAAGTGCTGAACCCAATCTTTTCTTTAATTATCAAAAACTCTCCTCACACTTCTCCGTCCAAACAAACTTAACTACTTTTCTAGTTAAATTCGTCAATGGAGTTGTGATCTTGGAAAAGTCTTAAATAAAACGCCTATAGTAACCTGCCAATCCCAATAAACTTCTCACTTCTGATGGTGTCTTCGGCTGATCCCAGTTTATTACAGCTTCAACTTTCGTTGGATCTACCAAGATTATGTCCTTATCAATAACGTGCCCAATAAACTGCACACGTTCTAACCAAAATTCACATTCGATAATTTAGCATACAAGTTCTCTCTCCTCAATGTTTCAAGTGCCACCCTTATATGTTCAATATATTCCTCCTTGGTCTTAGAATACACTAGTATATCATCAATAAACACAACTACAAATTTGTCTAAGAATTGTTTAAACACCCTGTTCATCAAATCCATGAACGTTGTAGGTGCATTGGTTAAACCAAATGATATAACCAGAAATTCGTAATGTCAATATCAAGTTCTAAATGTCATTTTCGGTACATCCTCTGGCCTCACCTTCATCTAATGATAACCACTCCTCAAGTCTATCTTTGAGAAATATCTTGCTCCCTTCAGTTGATCGAACAAGTCATCGATTCTTGGTAAAGGATACTTATTCTTAATCGTGACCTTATTCAATTCCCGGTAATCAATGCAGAACCACATTGATCCATCTTTCTTCTTAACAAACAACATCGACGCTCCCCATGGAGATATGCTCGGCTGGATATACTTCTTATCCAGTAATTCTAGCAACTGTACCATCAACTCCTTCATGTCTATTGGGGCCATTCTATATAGGGTTTTAGATATCGGGGCCGTTCCTGGTACCAAATCCATCACAAACTCAACCTCCCTATTTGGCAAAAGTCCAGGCAAATCGTCTGGAAATACATCGGTATAATCTCTAATAACCAGTATCTCTTTTAACTTCACACTCTTTAGTTGTGTATCGACTATGTAGGCTAAGTATCCTACACATCTTTGTCTCAGTAACTTCTTAACTTGCATCACCGTGAGGCAACTTGTTTGTCGAGGTGACTTGCTACCATAAAACACCACCTTTGATGGAGTCACAAGGTTAACACATTTCATTTGGCAATTAATTACTTCCCCATAATTGAATAACTAGTCCATTCCCAGTATAACATCAAATTCCCCAAGTTTAATTGGTATCAAGTCTACCATCATCTCTTGACCCTTTATATCCACCTTACAATTCTTGTATATAAACCTAACAGGAATCACTTCTTTATTCACAATTTCTATGCTTAAAGGGAAATCTAATTCCTCTTGAGGCAAATCTAAATTTTGAGCAAAATCATTGGATATAAATGAATAAGTACCACCCAAATCAAATAACACATAAGCATTAATACCATTAATCGAAATGATACCTGACACCAAATCCTTTGACTAAACAACATATTGCACGGTCATATTGAAAGTACAAGCAGTGGGTCGGCTTGACTGCACTGGCCCATTGATAGTCAACGTACCACCACTGTTGTTTCCCTTTCCTCCACTTGAACTTCCCGCTGTCTTTTTAGGGCAATCACGAACCATATGATCCTTTGACCAACAAGTAAAACAAACTCCTTTCTTTAGGCTAAAATAATTTTGTGCAATGTGACCCTCCTGGCCACAATTAAAACATACCCGTTTACCCTTCAAACACACACCAATGTGGTTCTTCCCGCAAGTAGCACAACCTTCAAACTTCTTCTTTTGCTGACTTTCTTTTTGTCCTCCTGGACTCAAATTTTCATTCCATTTCCTCTTCTGGTTGTTACTTCCACCATTGCTTCCACCAACCTTGTTTTCATTCTCATTCTTTCTCTTCTTCTGTTCTTGATTATATTTGGTTAAGGCATCGCTTCCACCTTTCGTGATAATTGACTTTTCTAATACTGCCGCAAACTTGTTTAACTGGAACATTGAAACCTTATTATACAGCCAAGGCGTTAACCCTTGTTCGAACCTTCTCGCCTTACGCTTATCAGTATTGACTTGATACGTACCAAACCTTGTCAGCTCTTTAAACTTTGCAGCATACTCTAGCACAGACATGGTTCCATGATTTAGCTTCAAATATTGAACTTCCAACTGGTTCCGAGAACTCGTCTGAAAATACATCTCGAAAAACATATCTTTAAACCTATCTCGTGCTACTATTCCTTGTCCCCCACGAACCTTATTCGCCTACCACCAATAGCTAGCTTCAGACTTCAACATAAATGTTGCAAATGTGGTTTTCTGGTTCTCATTAACTCTGGTAACATCGAAACTCCGACGGTCCAATCGCGTTGAAGACCGTGAAAGTCGTGACTTAAGCTTGCGGCTGATTCATAAGTGCTCCCATTAACAAATTCACCAACTGCTGAACCGGGTTAGCGTTGGCCTCGTTATTGTTATTGTTAGTAGACCCCTCAGGAGGTGGTTGTTAGCGTGGTTGTCTTCTTCTAGGAGGCATTTTCTGTTAAAGTATACGCTTATTAATTCACTATTTAATTCCTTGAATATTTTAAAGTTTAACTTTAAACATGCTAAGATTAAAGCTTAACACATAACATTTCAATAAACTTTGACATTTTATTTATTCATAGTTTTCAAAACATACTAAGGATAACATATCTTCTATCAACATCAACTTTCCTGAACTTGACATGTTTCAGGATTACATACTCATCTTACCCCCTTATTTAAGGGATTTACAATTTATTTAATCACATAATTAGTCACATATTATTATTATTATTCTTTCTATCTTGGCATATTAAGACGTCGAGATGCTTCTCTACGCTCTTCTTTCATAATACGATACACCATCCTACGATCCATCATGTACCATGGTTAGTCTTCAAATTGAGGTGGGTAATAATAGACTCGATCATGGGCCCTATCAATCGCATAATGAAAAGAATAATCAATTTCATTCGTCTCAGCCTTCTTCGTCTGAACCTTAGCTTTAGCAATATCTGAATGTTGAGTAGCCTTCATCCATGCGTCCTCTGCTCTTGCACACTTAGCTGACTCCTCCGTCAAGTCATCTTTTAGCTTTCCAACTTCACTTTTCATCTTCTCATTCTCAGCCAACAGCTCCTCTTGATGTCCTTCTGTGTGAACCAGGTTCCATTCCATGTTCCCAGGTTATGAGTCAAGTTCTTGAATCTCCACATCCTTCTGTTCTATAGTAGCCTGACGCATCTCAACTAGCTCTTTCAGCTCCTCAATCTTATCTTGTAATTCTTTGTTTCGGTCTCTCAGCTAATATGGAGTTTAGTGATAAATCCACAAGATCCTCTTCCTCATCCTCCACCTCTATCTCCTCAGAGTCCTCCTCCTCAGGATCAGACAAAAGCTCATTCTCCTGTCCATTCTCAGCAACCAGCAGAGACGGCTCCCTCTGGATTAACTGCTCCCGAACCACATGGACGTCTCGGGGATCGTCATCTCTAGGTACCTGAGGCATCTCTTCCCTAGCTTGACTGAATCCTTCAGTGTTAGACATCCTGACAACAAAATACTTTTAAGTTTTCCTTATTACATGACACTCTTCAATACTCACGAGCACATAAGTTATTAACACATAGCACTTAAATTCTTTTATTGTTTATCTTTAATGAATTTCTTCAATTCATTCCTTAGAACCCGATAAGAGTTTATCGCCACTATGTTTTCTGTCTCCTAAAATGTTACTTCCTAAGGTTTTCCCCACCTAAGGTTCATAACCTAAAGCTTTGATACCAACCTGTGACACCCGCAAATCCGGGTACTTCATTCCCACAGGATTTGGTACTCACTATCCTAAACAATTAAATCTTACTACCCATAATCAATGATAAAAACAAAACTTAAATAACTTGAATAATAATCTTCCCCATTAAAGGGTTACATCAACTTCAAATAATCTCAGGTAATCTAACCTTAAACTATTACATAAGTCTGCAAAATACATCACAAAATATAAATAGTCTCATAACAGAATTATATTAAATAAACTAAACAGGTATTCATCATTTGGACATCTTACCCTTGCCTTCGCTAGAAGACGGCTCATCAACTTACTCAACTTTAGCTGTAGTGTTAATTGCAAGAGAGAACAAACAATTGCTCACTAATATAAAGAATGATAATAGCAGCAACATAAGGGTAAGCAATGAATACTAAATAATAGAGAACTCGTTATATAAATCAAGAATAGAATATAAGTTTGAGATTTATATATGAGGATCTTAAGACCATGAACTATGTCCCTGGTAATTAGGTCTTTTTTACCTCAACCTTAACAGTCGTTTAGACTATACATACCATTTCTTACGTACTTAAGGGGATTAGCCTTTCATACCATGTATTGTGCATAAACATCTAAACGCTAACGCATACAAAATCCCATATATTATGGTTGTTCATCACAGTTTGACTTTAGGGTTTCCGCACTAAAGAGAGTTTAGTTTGGAATAGCTTAATAGTGATTCTAGAATTTTAGAATACTCATCAATTATAGATTAGTCTCAATACAAGTTTGTTTGCTATTTAAAGGTTCAACACAATAATATAAGATTGAACAATGATATTTATATAAATAAAAGGTTAAATGTCAATAATATACAATTGAATAAACATTGTATATCTGAAGTATTACATCCGAAGGAGTTAGAAAATCTCATTTGGAATAATGAACCTTAACAATTTATGCTTTGAATGGCAAGAAATAAAAGTTAGGAACATGACACTTGCTCGATGTAAAAGAATTAGGATCCAACATAAGAACATGGTTTAGGAACTTGCATAATAAAAAATTAGGGTTAGAGAACTTGCTCGACAACAAAAAGTAAATAGAGTTATGAAACGTGCAATCATTATAAAGAGAATGAAGTTAGGAAACCTGCCTCGTGTGTAAGCTATACAAGTTTAATAAACGTTCGCTAAACACCCTACATATACCATTAGAGTTGCATCATCGATTAGCTATACTATCATTAACCTTATAGGTTTAATTCTCATAACCTTTAAATTAAGGTTTAACCATATTGGTTAACCACACAACACAAATCTGAAAACTCACTATAATATAACGTAAAGCTTTAGCATTCATTTCTCACCTCTAATTCTTATAAACATTGAGTTTCAATCATTATATAACTTGTTATGTAAATATTTAAAATCTTCACATTTAATAATACAATATATTACAATATGTTATTACATCTTATCATATGATTAACATCTTATCATGCATACTAGGCTAGGTTAGGTCAACATATAATAGGCTGCAACTAAAAAAAAACTTACTGTCTCGCTTCGGGGACGGACTTACATTTCTTGCTTACCCCAAGCCTTGGCACTTGCGGTGTAGGCTATTATTTGGTGCTCTAATTCTCGAAACCCAATAGGTGTAGCTGCACCATTTACGCCTTTTGAAAGCAAGCACAATTTGTGCTTTAGTATCTGCAAATGCAAAATACCGCGATAGGGTCTGCCTCGTCACAAACCAAAACTCCAATTCTCCCAATTTCTACATAAATTCACATACCCAAAAGCTAGAATTTTATTAACAACAACACCAAGCATGCATTTCATGATTACACTAATATAAACATTATATAAAATCAACTTTTAAGAATCAAAATCATATTTTTTTACTAATTTCTTCATATTTTAACACATTTAGCGAATTTAATCACCAAATCTCCAATTCTTAACCAAATTAAGCCATTTCAGTTGCATTGTTTTCGTTTCTTGATATCCTAACACAATTCACAACCAATTTACAAATTATAACAAGGATTAAACAAAAATTCTTGGTCTTAATAAGCTATTTTCACACATTTATAACACTATTACTTTAATTCTCTTCCTACAACCCAATTTCCATGAATTTGATTACTTCAACATCATTTATAGACTACATTTAACAGATTATACACTATCCATAACATCATAATAACTATTCTAACAAAACTGAATTATAGAGAATCAAATTACAAAGCCAAAACTTGGAAATTAGGAGCAAATTATACCTTTAATCCTTTGTTGTATATTTGCAAAAGATGGTGACAAGGTTTCCCAACAATCCTTCTCTTTCCTCTTGACAAAATATAGAGAATTATCTCTTCTCTCTATTCTTCTCTAATCCCTCTATGTTTTCTTACTTAGCCTTAAGAGAAATAATACGCATAGAAGAAAAAACTTATATAGCCATTACGCATCAGGTACAAAACCTAATGGCTACGTCAGTTGCAATATGCCAAAGGCCACAAGGCTATGTTTGGCTATACCTTAGATTATGAATCTAGTTTATTTTTATAATACTTATATTATATAGTTCCTTGTCACCCCATTATTTAGTTATTTTAATTAAATTTATAATTTGAATTAACATTTGCCTTATAATTGGAATTTCCATAATGATTTATAATTTTATTTAACAAACTAATAAATCTCTAATTTAATTATTAAATCAAATTAGAACTACACCATAAATATTTAATAATTTATTTAATTTAATTATCTCATTAAATTAAATCTGTAAATCATAAAATTATCATTTATTATTATAACACATTTTAACTAACTTATTGCATAGTAATTTCATCAATTATTTATTTATCTCAATAAATAAATCAATTAAGATATTTATTTAATCCAATAAATAATTTTAAATTACATATAAAATTCTCCTTCGTTACATCCTTCCCTCCTTAAAAGGATTCTTTCCCCAGAATCACGACTCAATAAATTTATTCGTTACACCCAATATATCATCAAACTCTCTAAGTTTAATTGGAATTAAATCTACTGTCATTACATTTCTCTTAATGTTCACCCTACAATTCCTATATATGAATTGAACAAGAATCACCTCCATATTCACAATTTCTATGTTCAAAGAGAAATTCAACTCTTCACTGGGCAACCCTAGACTCATAGAAAAATCATCATATATAAATGAACAATTAGCACCCGAATCAAATAACACATGCATTTATATCATTCATTGGGATAATACATGACACAACATCTTTTGATTTCACAGCGTCCTGTACAGTCATGTTGAAGGTTCTGGCTGTGGGTCTGCTTGACGACGTTGGTCCAACAATAGCCAACGTACCTCCACTACCACCTATCTTGCTTCCAGTTGCATCTCTAGCTTTCTTTCTGGGACACTCACGAGCCAAATGATCCTTCAACCCGCATGTGTAATAAGCATTCATCTTCGGCTGATGGCAATTCAGAGCAAGATGACCCTCTTGGCCACAGTTAAAACACACTCTCTTACCCCTTAAGTAAACGCGAGTGTGATTTCTCCCGCAGGTAGCACACGCTTCAAATTTTCTTTTATGCTGGCTACTCTACTAACTTTCAGCACCTACACTCACATTCCACTTCCTCTTTGGGTTATTGTTTCCTCCACTATTACCACCATTTTTGCCTTCTCACTCATTCTTCTTCTTTCTCTGTTCCTGATTGTACTTCGTTAAGGCATCGTTTCCACGTTCTACGATAATCGCCTTCTCAAGCATTGCTATAAATATCTTCAATTGAAACATAGAGACTCTGCTGTACAACCAGGGCTTCAATCCCCGTTCAAACCTTCTCTCCTTGCGCTCGTCTGTGTTAACTTCATACGGAGCAAACCTCGCCAACTCATTGAATCTTGTTGCATACTCTGACACCGTCATCGTACTCTACTTCAGCTCTAAAAACTGGACCTCCATCTAATTTTTTGAGCTTCCTAGGAAATAGGTCTCGAAAAATATTTCCTTAAAACTATTCCAAGCCATTACCCCATGTCCTCCTCTGGTTTTATTTTCTTGCCACAAGTAACTGGCTTCTGCTTTCAACATGAATGTTGCAAAAGCAGTCTTCTGGTCTTCACTTACCCTAGTAACATTAAAAACCTTTTCTATTTCCATGATCCAGGTCTGTGCCTCAACTGGATTCATGGACCCATGAAACTCTGATGGTCCAACTGCCTTAAAATCTTTGAAGCTCGCTGCTTGGTTTTGCAGCTGATTCTATAATGCTCCTATCAATAATGTCACCAATTGCTGAACTGGCTTTGCCTCAGCGTTGTTCTTATTGGTAGACCCTTCAGGGTTCGTTGTCGTGGTTGACGTCTTCTTGGAGGCATTTTCTGTTAAAATACACTTATTAAATTTTTACTCAATTTTTCTATTTAACTTGCACCTAAAAAATGATCATCACATAACACATAACGTCTTGAGTAAACATTAAAATTTTATTCATTTATAATCTTTAAAACAAAGAAATGATAGCATCCCTGCTATTTATATCAATTTCCTGAACTAATAAAGTTTCAGGATAACATCATCATATCCCATCGGTCACATAACACTTGGGATTTTACATCATATTTATTATATAATTATTCATTCAATAATTACACTTCCTATTAAGGCCTACTAAGACGTTGCACAGCCTTACGGCGTTCCTCTTCCATGATACGGAACATCGTTCTACGATCTAACATATACCATGGCATACTTCTTCAAATATGCAAATGAATACTATTTGATTTTGCGATTTTGTCTATGTTAATCGGCATACTTCTTCTGTCTGTCTTTAGCAGCTACCAATCAGTTAACTCTAAATAGCCTAATGTAATTAAGCATTACACAGTCAGCCTAAAGGTTTTGATTGTTAAAATGTATAGAATAAAAGTCTAATTTGGCTAAAGTTTTATTATGTGGCCTTTATTGCTCGAGTTATTAGATTCATAGGGGTATTCTACACCTAGTGCCCTAAAGACATCTGGCTTGGGATTCATTGATCAAAAGCTCATTAACGGGTAACTTTGAATAGCTTAAGGTAATTAAGCATTGTGCAAGTCAGATTTTGATGTCTTCATGCTAGTGCCTTTTGATCCTTTCTTGCATATGCGTCTTGTTCTTAATGCTTGTTGATTACTTGAGTTTATAGAGTTAACATATTAGTTATTACGATCGATTGTGTGAGCTTATTTTGAGCTATGATTAGTTAGGTTGGTTGGTCTTCACACACACACATAGAATGGATTGAATATAGTCTTATGCTTGAAATTAATTGAACCCTTATTCATAATTGTGTTTGTCCTGTTCTCTGAGAGTAGTTGTTTTGAGCTTAGAAGCTATGATGCTGGTATATTGTATTATTATTTAATTTGGATTTTTATATTACTATTGATGCTTTTTTTAGATAGTTTGGTTGAGGATAACCAAAGGCTTAAGTTTCGGGGTATTTGATGAGTGGTATGTATACCAGCAAATCGGATCCTTTATTACTTAAGAAGTTGCTTGTCCGTCGTAATTTATATCGCTTTTATATTATTTTGTTATTATTTTGATTAATATATGTGTTGCAGGGCTTATTAGGTCATTTCCAGCTTTCAGGGGCAAAAAGGTTAAATTTCTTATACCGGCACTGCAGCGCCTATGCCAAGCTTAAATTTAGGGCTGCAGTGCCCCTTCATGGCAAGTAGTGACAGCAATGTAGCCCCCTAGTTCTTTCACAAACAAGCGATGCAGCACCACTTACTGACCAAAGATTTTGACTCAGCGTTGTAGCGTCGTTCCAAAGCTAAATCTTGGCGCTGCAGCACCATCTCCGGTTCCCAGGCAGACAAGAGCAGGACTTAACCTAGCTAAAAGAAAAATCACACATATATATAGGGGCAGCCTCGATATATCAGACATTATCCCCTCTGGGATACTCTATCTCTCTCTTTCTTTTGTAGTTTCCTCTCTATTTTCTAGTAGATAATGATTGTACATATAGTTTAGATAGATTAAGGAAATGTTTGGGATTTCATGGAGCTCAAGAGCACTCAGCAACATGGATTGGAAAGCTTGAAAGAATTGGAATTCTTGGAGACTAAATAAGCTTTGACAGATTTTATTCTTCTCTATTTCTTTCCTTTGATTTTTGTAATCCATAGATGTTATTTATATTGCTACTTATTTTTAGTTTAAGAGCTATGAACTAATTATTGGCTCCAAGGTTATAATGGAACTGTAGACACTAAAAATTTTCTGTACACCTATTACTGACATTGTAGGAGGGCAGATTCGTCTTTTGAAGATAACTCTGGAAGAGAGCTCACATCCATTCCGGATACTACCAGAAGTTCAGTCTCAAACTATAACACACACTGGGAATACCAATCCCCACCTCGGAGATAACCCCGAGTTTCGTCCTTGCTGATAACCCCAAGGAGTGTTGTTGCAGTTCTAGCGATAACTCCAAAAATGTTTGTTTCAAATACATGCGATCAACTTTAATCTCAGACCTCGCGTCGAGGCACTCATACCTCTGACCCGGAGCTAACACCGGGAAAACAGGCACACTTATAGATGACTTTGCGGAAGTAAAACACTTGCAGCAATCCAATCTCATATGTAACCCTGAGCAACGTCTGCAATCAGCTCAAACCGGCGATAACCCCGATAAGGAGTCAAATCGTCATCTTGCCACCTCAACCCCTGTGCACCGTCTCAACAATTCATACATACATCATTGCAATATCCCACAAGAGCCAAGGAGTTCAAATCCCGAGGGACTATTACGCGTGGCAGCACACCGGATAGAATTTGAAGCATGAAGACCATGGGCATGGTCCCCTCTTCCTGACTTTGTTCAACCTCTAATCCCATGTCATTGCGTAACTCTCAACACAAGAGATCCAAAGATGGTCTTGTACACCTCATTCGGATGCTCAGATTGAAGTTTTACAAGTTCGAGCGGACATCACAGTGCACAAGTGCACGTACTTCAAGACGGTAGGACCCACAGAACCCGGGGCACCCCGGGCAGCCGCAAGTGCATCTGCGGCTACCGCAGATACACCTGCGGCCACCAGAACTATAAATATAGAACTTGGGATGGCCATTTGGAAGAAAAAAAGAGTTGAGGAAGCCCTGCCCAATTTGCTCTGTAGATGTCGACGTCGGGATTTTTGAGTCTCCCTTTTCGTTACTTGTTCTTTGGTGTTCTCATGTTAATGTGAGATTTGTTTGAAAAAACAAGTGAAAAAGGTCTGACATGTATAATGTCGACGATTTGACTTTAAGAGTCGCCAGTTGGTGTTTTTAACTAGGTGCACCAACGCAACCTAAAAAGGTTTGCACATTGACCCAGTGATTTGACCCAACTGTTATATGAATGTGTGTGTGTGTATGTGGATCAATGTGCAATTATTTGGAAGTAGTGTTGTACCTCGTTCGCTCCTATTTACATAGGGTTTGAATTTATGGAAAAATTCAGTTTTAAACAAGATATAGCAATGAAATTTTATAAAAAGATGTTTTTCAAACCCTGTGCTCAATAGTAATTGAGGCCTTTGATACTTCCATTTTATTATTAAATGTTCGGCTTGTTTGCTTTTATTTTCGAGATGCGAAGCATTCTCAAGAAAATAATACAAGTGATGCCAAACTCCTCACAGGCATGATGACCATACAAGGAAATTGAGATATCGTAAATAATGTACAAGTCGCCATACAATTTGAAAATGTCCATCACAGAACCGAATCTAGATTTAATGGGCTGAATCTGTGATCACATGATTCCTAGGCTCATATGATACCGCGGTTGGTATAGAAAGTAGTAAGCAGTTATATATATAAAAGCTGTAAATATATATATACAGACATGATAAACCACCACGAAGCAACTCCATGGGGGATCGGAAATGTAAATATATAAAAGCGTTAAATATATATATATATATATATATATATATATATATATATGGACATGATCAACCACCACGAAGTAAACTCCAGACAGGACAAAATATAAATAATGTTGTAAAAGGCCACGGAGGAAACTTCAGGCCTAACAGAAATATAAATATATATATGTACAGATATATATATAAAAGCAGTAAATGCACTGGATGTGAATCCAAGCTCATCAGATATGTCTGACAACAATTATATATATAAGTATATATATATATATATATATATATAAAAGCGAGTAAATGTACCGGATGTAAAATCCAGGCTCATCAGATATGTCTAACAACAATTATATATATAAGTATATATATATATACTTATATATATAAGTAGATAAATGCTCCAGACCAAAGTCTAGGCTCAATCGAGGCATAACTCGATAATGTTAATCCATATATAAATATATACATATATAAGTATATATATATATATACAGACAGAAATGAAAACCACGGACCGAAGTCCGGGTAAACGCAAACAACACGACTCTCAATGTGTATAACAGTGTGTGCTAATATAAGAAGAAGGCTTTATAAAATGTGAGAAGGCTTACAGTGGGCTGCCAAAGTAGACTTCTATGACTTTATATGGATAAACACTTATCTCCCGCTGGATAAAAAGATAGCTATATGTGAGCTAACAAATGTTTATAGAAGAGGAAACACTCAATATGGGTGTATACAGAGTAAAATGGACAGGGCTTCCTCGCCTTTTTCTCTCTTTGTTTTCCTTTAAATGGCTGACCCCAAGGCTCATATTTATAGATCGATGGCAGCAGTGCAATTGCAAAGAATCATGGTTGTACTGCATGCGAGGTCATGGTGCATCCGAGCCTCATGGTCCCGTAAATCTCGAAATCGTATACTTTCATACATCGTAATGTCCGCTCAAACTTGCAGAACTTCAATCCGAGCATCCGAACAAAGTATATCTAACCTTCTTCAGACCGCTTGTGTCCAGAGTTACACAATGACATGGATTAGAGGTTGTACGAAGTTAGGAAGAGGGGTCCATGCCCATGGTCTTCAAGCTTCAAATTCTATCCAAAGTACTGTTATGGGTAATAGTCACTCGAGATTGTTACTCCTCTGTTCTTGTGGGACATTGTTGTATGTATGTATGTATTAAGTGTTGAGATAACGCGCAAGTGTTGAACGGGCAAGATGACGTTTGACTCTTCGCCGGGGCTATCGCCGGTTTGAGTTGAAAGTAGACATTGCTCAGGGTTAATCTATGATTGGACTACTTGTTGGTATGCTGCGATATCATCTTGTGAGAGAAAACGTTGAGGCAGTAAGATGACGTTTCGACTCTTCACCGGGGTTATCGTCGGTTTGAGCTGAAAGCAGCCGTTGCTCAGGGTTATATCTGAGAGTGGACTGCTTGTTGGTATGCCTCACTGTCATCTATGGGTGTGCCTATCTGCCCGTTGTTAGCTATAGGTTTGAGGTATGAGTACCTTGGCAGGAGGTCTGAGCTTGAAGTTGATCGCATATATTTGAAACAAGCATTTCCGGAGTTATTGCCAGAACTGAAATAGCATCCCTTGGGGCTATCACCAAGGATGGAGTCGCTACTCGATCTTTGTTTACGGGCTTCGGGCCGAACCGAACATCGCAGATGTTATCGCTAAACGAAATCGTCCTCTCTTGTGAGACCCAGATTTTATCAATAAAGATTTAAATTTTGTCGAAATAATTTTAATATTATGGTGTGAATTTGAGATAAATATTATAGTTGTGGGTAGTATTTATAAATTTTGCAAAGTATGCAAGTGGTTATATTATATTCGATTGGTCGGGAATATTCGGTTTAGCAGGGAATATTAGTATAAACGGCTCAATCATTGGTGGACCTACAATGTAATTATTGTTCGGATTGAGAAAAGCGACAAAAATATTTTATTGAAATAACGACGGAAGTTTTACTGGTTGATCTTTGTTGAACTACTCGGTAGTAAAAGTGCGAATGTCGTGTGGTTGCATAAGAAGCAGCACGGTATTGATTATTGATGCTTATGCGAGAAGTCACTCGATTTGATTCCATTATTGTCGATTAATAATATGAATTATTATAGCGATAATGACGTTTTGTTTTATTCAGTATTATTAACGTAATAAAAGCGAAACACCTTTTATATATAAAGCAGAATACTTTATTAAAGTTATTCTATAAATAGAATATATTATATTTTATTATGCATAGTGTTGCATAGTATTTTTTGCATAGTGTTGCATAGTGTTTGTATAGTAAAATGTTTTTATATAAATAGAATATATTATATTTTATTTAAAAGATTTTGCTTTAAATATGGACCGCCGATTAAAGTAAATCAATCTGGACCGTTCATGGATTAATTACTATGCATTCTATTTTCCTATAAATAGAAGCTCATTCCTTCATTATTTTCTTACGAATTCACTTTGAAACTCTAGAGAGAGAAATTATAGAGAGAAGCTATAGAGAGAAAATCTATAGAGAGAAAGAAGAAGAGTATTACGGTACTTCACTACTTTGATATCCAAAGTGTCTTTTTTACGGTAAGGGTATTATTTGTTGTACTGTCGTCGAGTGTTATTCTTTCTTATTCATGAAGAGAACTTCTATTATTCCATTCATTATTATTACATTGGAATAACTTTGTAAAAGTGGTATACCTATACATAACTTAGTATATATGCGATACCCTATACTTGGTGAAATCCTTATGTTATTCCATTCTATTTTTTTCATTGGAATAACTTTGTATGCGGAATCCCCTATACTTGGTGACATTCTTCTATTATTCTTTGGAACATCCACATGCATGTGTTTTTACAGGACTGGTCCGCCTTCTTTATTATTCTGTTGGAACATCATATCACACAGGTGTTTTACAGGACACTGGTTAAAATCTTTATCATTCTCATTGGAATATCCTATCTCGTGTGTTTTACACCGGATCTGGTTCCATCTTTATTATTCATTGGAACATCCTCGCTTGCAGGAATTGTGAATTTCACTGGTTCCGTTATTATTATTATTCGTTAGAATAACTCGTCTACATGCGGCAATCGCATGCATGGTGATTTCTTTGTTATTCCATTCTTTATTATACCCGGTTAGTTAAAACTTTGACTTCTATACTCCATGAAATTAGTAGAATATCCTTGATATTTGTGTTTCATCCAAGATCTTTTCATGAAAATATTCTTCCGATCATTCTTGAATTTTACTCTACAAAACAAAGATATCTTGTTGACAATTTGGACGTTACTAATTCACGAATAAAATAATTCTTGAACTTGTTTTATTGAATTATTATGTCATTGTCATCATCCTCATGATATATTATGTTATCTTTGGCTTACGTGCATAGATGAACTTAGTATGATTATGACCCGGGGATCATTCTAAGTATAATCATGGCTTGTTATAAACGATGTGATAAAAGTCCTCGTATTCTGTAATGCGTTGATGGATAGTTTTTGGTATGATTATGACCAGGGGTGATTCGGTATAGTCATGACCATTGATAATTTGATGAAAATCCTTGACCGTGGTACAGGGATGATTAGATGTGGTGGTTTATTTATTAAGCTGAGTCTCAGCGATAAAAATTGATGAAAACCTTTTAAAACCTAAAAGATAGTAGATTTTATTCTCTACTTGACTCTTTTAATGGATTGCATATTCCGCTGCAT
The DNA here is from genome assembly GCA_020205615.1 of Panax quinquefolius. Taxonomy (NCBI): domain Eukaryota; kingdom Viridiplantae; phylum Streptophyta; class Magnoliopsida; order Apiales; family Araliaceae; genus Panax; species Panax quinquefolius. Next base: position 135,259,792 of record CM035156.1, read on the forward strand.
TTAAACTGGTTGTCTATTGTATTTTATCAGTTTAACATTGTTGAAGGCTAATGATAATTTATTCTGCATTATCTTAGTCATAATATTTCTTACTGGGCTAGTTGAGCTCACCCTTTCTTTCATTGTTTCTTCTGTGAAATGAGAACATAGTTGGGACGAGTCGGGGAATAGAGTAATGGTCCTGAAGATAGCATTAGTAGTCCTCACTATTCTGTGAAATAGTGTGATAATAATTGTAATGAGGACTCCTTGAGTATGGATATTGTCTAAATGACAATATTCCTATTAGAACTCTCAGTTTATGTATTGTCGTATGTTACCGACAGATGTATAATTAAGTTTGTATTTGGATTTATGTACCATGTAAGTGGCGACCCAAGATGGGTGACGTATACCTAATTTTGGGGGCGTCACATCTCTGGTGTTTTTTCCGGTCTTTTGATCTGCGTACCTCGGGGCTATCTCTGAGATTTGAAATGACATTCCTTGTAAGACCCCAGCTTTTATAAATAAAGATGAATTTTTCTATAAATATTATTTTTGAATATTATGGAATAAATTTGATATAATGTTATAGTTGTGGGTAATATTTATAAATTTTGCAAAGTATGCAAGTTGTTATAAAATATTCGTTTGGTGGGAATATTCTTTTGTTAGGGAATATTAAATACAATGGCTCAATCATTGGTGGACCCCACAATGTAATTATTGTCGGATTGAGAAAACGACAAAAATATTTTATAAAAAATAACTACGGAGGTGTTACCGTTAAAACTGTTGAACTACCCGGTGGTAAAAGTACAGTAATACGCGTTGTTGCATAGTAGCACACGGTATTGATTATTGATGCTTACGTGAGAAGTCACTCAGCTATGCTCAATTATCACTCTAAAGAATTGTTGCATCATATCTCTTATATTATTGATTCAATTATTATCACTGTATCATCTGTATAATATGTTATAGTATTAAATCAATAATTGAGACGACAAGTTATAAATGATTAATAATTGTTGAAAGATTAAATATGTGTTGATGAAAAAAATTGATTTGTGGTAAGTTTGATTATTTTATGAGGGGCTCATATGTCATCATCTAAGAGTCTCTTCGTCAATAGTATTTACCTTCGTCAATAGTAATTACCTTCGTCAATAGTAATTACCCTTGTGAATAGTATTTACCTTCGTCAATAGTAATTACCTTCATCAATAGTAATTACCCTTGTGAATAGTATTTACCTTCGTCAATAGTATTTACCTTCGTTAATAGTAATTACCTTTACCGGATGTCGAACCACTTGTCGTTTCACATTCTGTAAAAGGCCGAACCACTTGTCGTTTCACATTACAGTGTCAAACCCGGTCGTCAAGCCACTTGCCTTTTCACCACGGCGGGTGCTAAGCTAGAAATCTTCTATAAATAGAGGCCTAGGGCTTCATTATTTTCACTTAATTCATTCAAGCTATAGAGAGAAAGTATAGAGAGAATAAGAGAGAAAGAAGAAGAGTATTTTGTTACTTACACTGCTGCAGTATTCAATCTCCTACCAAATGTAAGGGGTGTTATTCTTTCTTATTCATGAAGATAACTGTTGTTATTCCATTGCTTATTATTCTGTTGGAATAACCTGTATACGTGGTTTACCCTATACTTGGTGACATTCTTCTATTATTACATTGGAACATCACATGCATGTGTGTTTTACAACAGGACTGGTTAAAATCTTTATTATTTTGTTGGAACATCACATGCATGTGTTTTACACCAGGACTGGTTAAAATCTTTATTATTCTGTTGGAACATCACGTACATGTGTTTTTACAGGACTGGTTAAAATCTTTATTATTCATTGGAATATCCTATCTATGTGTTTTTTACACGGATGACGGTTCCATCTTTATTATTACTGTTGGAACATCCTCGCTTGTGTGAATTTCACGACGACCAGTTCCGTTATTTATTATTACATTGGAATAACTTTATGCATGCGATCTATCGCATGCATGGTGATTTCTTTTGTTATTCCATTCTTTATTATACCCGGTTGGTTAAAACTTTGACTTCTATACTCCATGAAATTAGTGGAATATCCTTGATATTTGCGTTTCATCCAAGATATCTTTTCATGAAAATATTCTTCTAATCATTCATGAATTTTACTCTACAAAAAACAAGTATCATGTTGATAATTTGGACGCGTTAATAATTCACGGATAAAATAATTCTTGAACTTGTTTTATTGAATTCTTATATCATTGTCATCATCCTCATGTTTATATTTTTTTAAAGTCATCGTGGCTGTAGTGCATAGATGGACTTGGTATGATTATGACCAGAGACTATTCGGTGTAATCATGACCGTAATGTTACAAATGATGTGGTAAAAATCCTCAGTGGCCGTAGTGCATTGATGGATAGTTGTTGGCATGATCATGACCATTAATGAATACATAAATATTATTGGCTCGTAGTGCATGAATAATTGTGGTCGTGATACTAAAGAATATACTTGGCCGTAGTGCAGGGGTGATTCGATGATGTGGAATATTTATTAAAGCTGAGTCTCAGCTATAACAGTGATGAAAAACCTTTTAAAACCTAAAAGATAGTAGACTTTATTTTCTACTTGACTCTTTTAATAGATTGCATATTCCGCTGCAGTTAAACTGGTTGTCTATTGTATTTTATCAGTTTAACATTGTTGAAGACTATTGATAATTTATTCTGCATTATCTTAGTCATAATATTTCTTACTGGGCTAGTTGAGCTCACCCTTTCTTTCTTTGTTCTCTTGAGAAATGAGAATATAGTTGGAGACGAGTCGGGGAAGCGAGTGATGGTCTTGAAGATAGCATTAGTAGTCCTCACTATTCGCGTGTGAAATAGTGTGATAATAATTGTAATGAGGACTCCATTTTGAGTTTGTATAATATCTAGTAAGCGATATTTGTATTTAAACTCACGATTTATGTAAATATTGTACACTGACAGTTATGTTAGTAAGTTGTATTTAAATTACATTACCATGTAAGTGGCGACCCAAGATGGGTGATGTATACCTAATTTTGGGGGCGTCACGGTTGGTATATCGAGCTTAGGATAGGATCTCTGGCTAAGATGTGAGAATAGTACTAGGAGGGGAGAGACGGGGAATACCTTCGCTAGTATGACCTACCTAAGTTTATGTGCTATTTTATTGGTTGGTCAGAAGATAGGGATAATTTGTTACATGTCAATTAACCTTTTGTTTTGTGGCAGTATCTGAAAATGACATCTGAGAATGTTGAGAATAGCAATGGAGCGCAGGCGATCGTTGATTCACCACATATCAATAATCAGGATAATGTGCATCAGGAAGGCGACAATCCTCATGCAAACAACAACACTGACCAAATGATGAATGATCAAATGTTCAGAGGCTTTATGCAATTTATGCAACAGCAGGCGAGAACGACTCCTGTCCAAAACATAGGTGGAAACACGGAAAACTCTCGGGCGGTCACCGCTAAACAATTCAAGGAGCTGGGACCACCGGAGTTTAAGGGAGAGCCAAAACCACTTCTGGCGGAAGCGTGGATAAAGCAGATTACCAAGATATTTGATGTCTTGGGATGCTCCGAGGAGCAAAAGGTTCCCTTCACGCTTTTATGTTGCTTGAAGAGGCGGATTACTGGTGGGAATCGGTAAAACGTACTCAACTTCTTTGTCTTGAAGATATCTTGGGAGAAGTTCCAGAGTCATTCAACGACAAATACTTTCCTGAAAGTATTCGCCACATGAAGGAGGTGGAATTTATCATGTTGGAACAAAACAATATGAACGTGTCGCAATACGAGGCAAAATTTGCGGAGTTATCACGGTTTGCGTCCCACTTGGTGGATAATGAAGAGAGAATGGCGCGAATGTTTTTAAGAGGTTTGAAGCTAGAGATACGTCAACATCTTATTTCTCATAAACTGTGTTTGTATTCAAATGTTATAAATAGGGCTCAGTTAGTGGAACGCGATAATGAGTCAAGACAACTAAAAGAGAGCATCCGGCAAAATTATAATACCAGCGAGAGTAGTCATGAGCGGTGACAACAAGCGTGGAGGGAATCAACGGGCGGATATGGTAACCACTTCGGTGGTAATCAGGGCCAAAACAATAAGAATGGACATTTCAAGAAACGAAGATTCAACAATGGTGGAAAGACGTCAGCACCAGCACCCATTGTTAAGGAAGGAGAAAGACCTCCTATCATATGCTTCAAATGCGGAGGAGAGGGACACATCCGGTCAAAGCTGTCATGCAGTCAAAGCATGTTATAATTGTGGAAGAGAAGGTCACTTAGCTCAATTTTGTCGTTCATGAAAGACAAATTCAGCTAGGATGGAGGCACCAAAGGCCATCCCGTAAAATTCAAAACCAAGATGGTCTGAGGGAGCGTTTGTTGTGACCTCCCAAAGAGCAAGGAATCAAATGAGGTCATCACGGGTAAGCTTATCATAAACTCTAATCAAGTCTCATACTTTATTTGATACTGGGTTCTACCCATTCTTTTATTTCTCTACTTGCGCTCATCGATTAAATTTGACTCGGAGAAATTAGACTTTGACTTATCTCGTGGAAACTCCGTTGGGAGAAACCTTCATTACATCCAATTGTTTATAAGTCTTGTTTGGTTCAAATCGGTACCTCACATTACTCGTCGATCTTATTTCATTAAAATACTTGCATTTGACGTGATTCTAGGGATTGATTGGTTAACTACTTATCATGCAAAAATTGATTGTTTTCGTAAGGTTGTTAGCTTTCATATTCCTAATCAACCTATTATGCTAATTCAAACGACCAAACCATTAAAATCAATCACGGTCATCTCAAGCCATAAAGCTATTCGTTTATTGAAAAAGCGGATGTCAAGCTTTCTTAGCTCATGTATCACGATTTAAATAAAAATAACGCCGCTTTTAAGCGATATTCTATTGTTAATAAATTTCTGGCGTATTCCGAAAGAACTTCTGTCCTACCCCAGGCGTGAAATTGAATTTTGTATCGACCTTGAACCCTAATGACAAAACCTATTTCCAAAGCCCCATATCGAATGGCTCCTATTGAACTTCATGAGTTAAAGACCCAATGCGCAGGAATTGTTAGACATTGGCTTTATTCGTCCTAGTACTTCTCCTTGGGGTGCTCCTGTTCTATTCGTGAAGAAGAAAGATGGGAGTATGCGACTTTGTATTGATTATCGGGAGTTGAATCATGTCACCATCAAAATAGGTATCCATTGCCACGTATTGATGACTGTTTGACCCGATTGCAAGGAGCCAAATTCTTTTCAAAGATTGATCTTCGTTTTGGATATCACCAATTGAAGATTAGAACCGTGACGACATTCCAAGGCGGCTTCGGAACTCGATGCACGGGCATTATGAATTCCTAGTCATGTCCTTTGGATTGACTAATGCTCTTCTTTGCCTTCATGGCTATGATGAACCAAAGTATTCAAGGAATATTTAGATCACTTTGTGGTCGTCTTTATTGATGACATCCTTATTTATTCCAAAAGCCGTGAAGATCATGAGCAACACTTGAGGTCGACACTCCAAAAGCTTCGTGAATATAAGCTTTATGCGAGTTGAAGAAATGCGAGTTCGGCTTGAAGAAGTAGCATTCCTTGGGCTTGTGGTATCAAGTCATGGAATATCTCATTGACCAAAGAAAGATTGAAGCTATTCAAAGTCGGGAACAACCTAAATCGATGACCGAAATGCACGTAGCTTTCTCGGTTTAATTTGGTTATTATCGGAGATTCGTGGAAGGATTTTCTCGAATCGCTACTCCATCGACTCGGTGACTCGGAAGATACAAAGTTCGGTTGGAGCGAAGAATGTGAGAAGAGTTTTCAAGAACTCAAGAGGAGACTTATTTCAAGACTGTTACGACAATACCATCCGCTCGGAGGGATTTGTCATCTCTGATGATGCTTGAGCAAAGGGTTGGGATGTGTTCTTATGCGACATGGAAAAGTTATAGCCTATGCCTCACGACAACTCAAAGAATATGAGAGGAATTATCCTACTCATGATCTAGAGTTAGCATTTATTATCTTTGTACTTAAAATTTGGAGGCATTACTTGTATGGGGAGAAAGTGGAGATCTTTACGGATCATAAAAGCCTCAAATATTTCTTCACTCAAAAGGAACTCAACATGCGACAATGACGCGTTGGCTTGGCTATTGAAAGATTATGATCATACCATCTAATACCATATTGGAAAAGCGAGCGTGGTAGGCGGCGTTGAGTAGAAAATCATATGCAATCTGAGTGCGATATTGTCAACGCAAAGGCCCATTTTGTGTGACTTGCAAAGGATGGAGATAAAGTTAAAGACTCGGGGGACGCGTGTGATGATAGCGAGTATCTGAGTAGAACCGACTTTAATCGATAAAGTTAAAGTCGCTCAAGCTACGGACACTGGAGCCGATGCGTATGAGGAAGAAAGTGCGAGAAGGTGCTATCTTAGGAAGTAAGAATCGATGAAGAAGGAATACTTGAGTCAACTCCGGACTTTTGTGTTCCTAACGACCACGAATTAAAGTATAATATCATGATGGAGGCGCTTAACACACCATTTGCAATCCATCTCGGGAGTACCAAAATGTATCATGATATTCGTCATACATTTTGGTGGAGCAATATGAAGAGAGAGATGGTATTTGTTTATCTCAAGGTGTCTAACTTGTCAACGAGTTAAAGCGGAGCATCAAGTACCAAAAGGTCCATTGCAACCACTTGAAATTCCAGAATGGAAGTGGGAGCACATTACCATGGATTTCATTCACGGTCTTCCTAAGGTTTCTAAAGGCATTGATGCGATTTGGGTCATTGTTGATAGATTGACCAAGTCTCATTTCATTTCACCGAATCGAGAAACTTATACACTTGAACGTCTTGCTCATTATGTATATAAACGAGATTGTAAGAGCTGCATGGTATGCCGGTATCCATAGTTTACGATCGAGACCCAAGATTCACTTCACGATTTTGGGTTAGTTTGCAAAAAGCTTTGAAGGCGCAGACTTACGATTTAGCTCGGCATATCATCCTCGAGGACGGACGGACGATGGAGAGGACTATTCAAACTCTTGAAGATCTATTTAGACTCTGTGTCCTTGATTTCAAGGGGAGTTGGGACAAGTTCTTACCATTAGTGGAGTTTTCCTACAACAACAGTTATCAAGCAAGTATTGGCATGGCTCCATTCGAAGCGTTGTATGGAAGAAAATGTCGTTCTCCAGTATGCTGGGATGAGGTGGGTGAAGCAACGTTGTTGGGACCGGAGTTGGTACGTATGACTACGGAAAAGATTCAAACGATCCGACAACGTATAAAAACCTCACAAAATCGACAAAAGAGTTATGCTGATCTTCATCGAAAGGACGTGGAATTCGATATAGGAGATCATGTGTTGTTAAGAGTTGCTCCATGGAAAGGAGTTACAAGATTTGGAAAGAGAGGAAAACTTAATCCTCGATTCATCGGTCCATTTTAATCCTCGATTGAGTAGGGCTGTGGCCTATAGACTCGCTTACTACTGCCAAATATGTCTCGTGTTCATAACGCGTTTTCACATATCTATGTTACGTAAATATGTGAAAGACCCGAACCATATTATTGAGTTAGAACCCGGACGAAATAGCGGAAGATTTGGCGTATGAAGAGGTTCTGTTCAAATTTTGGATAAGAAGGAACATATTCTACGCTCCAAGGTTATACCTCAAGTCAAAGTTTTGTGGAGGAACCACGATGTTGAGGAAATGACTTGGGAGTTAGAATCGAAATGAAATCAAGGTATCCTTACCTCTTCGACATACCAGTCGTACCCTAATTTCGAGGGCGAAATTTCATAAGAATGGGAGGTTGTAAGACCCTGACTTTTATAAATAAAGATGAATTTTTCTATAAATATTATTTTGAATATTATGGAATAAATTTGATATAATGTTATAGTTGTGGGTAATATTTATAAATTTTGCAAAGTATGCAAGTTGTTATAAAATATTACGTTTGGGGAAATATTCTTTTTGTTAGGGAATATTAAATATAATGGCTCAATCATTGGTGGACCCCTAAATGAAATTATTGTCGGATTGAGAAAAAGCGAAAAATATTTTATAAAAATAACTCATGGGGAGGTGTTATCGTTAAAAGCTATTGAACTACCGGTGGTAAAAGTACGATGTCTGGCGTGGTTGCGCATAGTAGCACGGTATTGATTATTGATGCTTACGTGAGAAGTCACTCGGTTATGCTCAATTATTGCTACGATAATTCTGCGCATCATATCTCTTATATTATTGATTCAATTATTGTCACATTATCATCTCGTATAATATGTTATAGTATTAAATCAATAATTGAGGCGACAAGTTATAAATGATTAATAATTGTTGAAAGATTAAATATGTGTTGATGAAAAAATGATTTGTGGTAAGTTTGATTATTTTTATGAGGGGCTCATATGTCATCATCTAAGAGTCTCTTCGTCGATAGTATTTACCTTCGTCAATAGTAATTACCTTCGTCGATAGTAATTACCCTTGTGAATAGTATTTACCTTTGTCGATAGTAATTACCTTCGTCGATAGTAATTACCCTTGTGAATAGTATTTACCTTCGTCAATAGTATTTACCTTCGTTAATAGTAATTACCTTTACCGGATGTCGAACCACTTGTCGTTTCACATTACGGTGATCGAACCACTTGTCGTTTCACATTACAAGCGTCAAACCGATTCGCCCGAGCCCTTTGCACTTTTCACACGGCGGTGCTAAGCTAGAAATCTTCTATAAATAGAGGCCTAGGGCTTCATTATTTTCACTTAATTCATTCAAGCTATAGAGAGAGAAAGTATAGAGAGAATAAGAGAGAAAGAAGAAGAGTATTTTGTTACTACTGCTCGCTGCGGTATTCAATCTCCTACCAAATGTAAGGGGTGTTATTCTTTCTTATTCATGAAGAGAACATTTGTTATTCCATTGCTTATTATTCATTGGAATAACTTTTGTATCACGTGGTTTACCCTATACTTGGTGACATTCTTCTATTATTTCGTTGGAACATCACATGCGTGTGTTTTACGGGACTGGTTAAAATCTTTATTATTTTGTTGGAACATCCTGCTCATGTGTTTTACAGGACTGGTTCCGTCATTATTATTACATTGGAACATCCACATGCGTGTGTTTTACACAGGACTGGTTAAAATCTTTATTATTCATTGGAATATCCTATTCGTGTGTATTATTACCGGATCCGGTTCCATCTTTATTATTACATTGGAACATCACCTGCTTGTGAATTTCACGACTGGTTCCGTTATTTATTATTTCATTGGAATAACACATGCATGCGATCTATCGCATGCATGGTGATTTCTTTTGTTATTCCATTCTTTATTATACCCAGTTGGTTAAAACTTTGACTTCTATACTCCATGAAATTAGTGGAATATCCTTGATATTTGCATTTCATCCAGTATCTTTTCATGAAAATATTCTTCTAATCATTCATGAATTTTACTCTACAAAACAGTATCATGTTGATAATTTGGACGTTAATAATTCCTGGATAAAATAATTCTTGAACTTGTTTTATTGAATTCTTATATCATTGTCATCATCCTCATGTTTATATTTATTTAAAGTCATCTACATGGCTTTTAGTGCATAGATGGACTTGGTATGATTATGATGAGAGACTATTCTGTAATGTAATCATGGCCGTAATGTTACAAATGATGTGGTAAAAATCCTCGATTAAGTAGTAGTGCATTGATGGACGATTGTTGGCATGATCATGACCATTAATGAATACATAAATATTATTGGCTCGTAGTGCATGAATAATTGTGGTCGTGATACTTAAAGAATATACTTGGGTAGTAGTGCGGGGGTGATTCGATGATGTGGAATATTTATTAAATTTGAGTCTCAAATTATACTTGATGATGAAAACCTTTTAAAACCTAAAAGATAGTAGACTTTATTTTCTACTTGACTCTTTTAATAGATTCGCATATTCAGCTATGATTAAACCGGTTGTCTATTGGATTTTATCGGTTTAACATTGTTGAAGACTATTGATAATTTATTACGCATTATCTTAGTCATAATATTTCTTCTTGGGCTAGTTGAGCTCACCCTTTCTTTCACTTTGTTCTCTCAGAAATGAGAATATATTTGGGACGAGTCGGAAGCGAGTGATGGTCCCGAAGATAGCATTAGTAGTCCTCACTATTCGTGAAATAGTGTGATAATAATTGTAATGAGGACTTCTTTTTGAGTTTGTATAATATCTAGTAGACGATATTTGTATTTAAACTCATTGTTTATGTCGTATTGTACACGACAGTTATGTTAGTAAGTTGTATTTAAATTCTGTACCATGTAAGTGGCGACCCAAGATGGGTGATGTATACCTATATTTGGGGGCGTCACATTCCCAGTTTGTGTTCCATGTTTGAGATGAAGTTCCCAATTTGTGTTTCGGGTTGGAACTAAACTTCTGGTAGTATCCGAAATGGATGTAAGTTGTCTTCCAGGGTTATCTCTGAAAGATGAATCTGCCCTCCTGCAATGTTAGTAACAGGCATACAGAAAATTTTGAGTGTCTACAGATGCCCCTCTTTATCATATTCATGCAATGTAAGGCATGGATAGGATAAAGAATCCTAGACACTTGAAATGCAAGCAAGATAAACATGATGTTATATGCAGCAACATGATGCAAATGTATGTAGCATGATTTTCAGGTAATCCTGTTGGGATGAAAATTAGTGATGGCTTGGACATGCGATCCAAGTCTTCAAGGATGTTGATGTTGGGGCAATCACCAACGTCTTAAATCCTAGACATTGACTTATATTCCATAGAGGTACCTCTTGTGTGTGAGAGATCTGTGGGGATAAAGCTTTGTCTATTTGGGGATGTGTATAACATATTCCCTCATTCTGTCGAAGTTACTGCCAACAGTTTTGTCGATGTCAGGGTTGCCCGACCTTCATTAATGTGTGTATCACCAGATAGATCCCTACTGGGTGCATTGTCAAGGTTGCTTGACCTTTATTGATGTATGTGTCAATGGTTTCATTGTGTTGTAACCCCCGCCGGGGATACGTGGATGAGTGTTTCGATAGGTTTACTTGCCATTGGCTGACATGACTTTAAGGTTGCTTGACCTTTATTGATGTGTGTATCAATGGTTTCTTTGCATTGTAAACTTTGTTGGGGATACATGGATGTACGTTGTGACCCACGCTGGGGATACATCATCAGTTGATAACTTCGGTGTTGTAACCCCCACCGCGGAGGTTTGATATTTCGTGGTTTTGCGTTGTAACCCCCGTCGAGGATGTTTAAGGTTGTGACCCTGCAAATGATGGCATCGGACCTTTGTGGGGTATTGCCGAGCATGATCTATGAAAGCTTAGCTCATTGGTATAGTATACCTTGCATTTAGGCGAATACCATTGAGACGACGGTAGTTTAACTCTGACCGACAAGAAACCAGGATTTTCGGCTATTCCGCTCAATCGCGTAGCACTTTTATTCCTGATTTTTCCTTTTCAGCTTGTGAGACCTCATTTGCAACTCTAACTGGAGCGAGCCGAAGGTGTGGGACCCATGTAGAAATGTCGCAGGTACACCTACAGGAGCCGCAAGTGAGCCTGCGGCCAATCGTGCCTATGTATAGGCAAATGGTTGCTTTCATAAGTCATTTTCAAGTTGCGCAACGAAGGAAATCTGAGAGCTCTTCTTTAGATCTGCTGAGTTCGGGCAACTTTCTGCATATTCTGCCACCGTACAAGCGTTTTTCACTGTCCTGGTAATGTATGCATCTATTTTTTTCTAATTTCTATCCGTTAGAAAATGACTTATCACATGAAATGCATTTAGACACGTAGTAGTAGTGAATAAATGCCGATATGACTTGATAAAAATATTCAACATAGCAAATGTTAGTATTAAACCATCTTTGAACATAATGATGTGAAAAATTTGACTTTTGAAATAGTCAAATTGGCACCTTTTACTGTCATTTCTTATCCTATCTAAGGACAAATGAGTAAAGGTAGAAAAGCAAAATAATCTTGGTAATTATACTACACTTATGGATTTTTTACTGTGATGCGATTAATACATGTACGATGTATATGACTGTGTATAGGTTTGCTACTGAATGGCCACCTAGTCATGTCTATGTGCATGTGGATAGTCCCATTTATAAAGGGGGCTATGGCGAAATTTTCCAAAAATGTAGGTATTGGGTATTCATGCATTTTTAACTCTATTGTGGATGTATGTTAAAACAATGCATTTTGAAAAGCTCCAAGTAAGAATTTTTCACACCCTTTCTAAGGTGATTTGGAGATTTATTGTCCAGATATTATGGATCTGGATCAACCATGCAGTTCACACAGGACCACTTCTGGTGTACAGAGGAGAGCTTCTGAAGAGCCTCAACGTCGTTCTATTAGACAACCTCGTCATTTAGTGGAGGCGGTGATACGTCCTATTCGGGTTGAAGTGCTGAATGTCGAGGATGAGGAGGAGGATGTACCGATCGAGGTTCCTGCTCCTGCTATACGTGTTCCCCATAGGGAATTGCCAGGTATTCAAGTGGCGAACTCAGATCTTCTGGGTGACTTAAGTAGGCATCCTTCAGCATACCTGCACGCAAATGAGGTATAAAGTTAGATCTTTAATCTTCCTTATTTCCTATTGATGAGGAGTCAAGGATTTTGATGTTGATCTGCAATTGATGTAGGTTCCGAGCTTCACATAGCCTGGAGGGAACTGGTTTAGCATCAACTCTATGTATCAGGCTTTGCATGATGACCAAAGAGCGATTGTCCATGGCTGGAGTTTTAGGATGTTCTTCTCCATTCTACCTCAACGCTGTCCCTGGGGTTACCTCAGGGCATTGTCTGAGCGGTGGTTTCACCATACTCAGTCACTCCATTTGCTGGACTGTGAGGTGATGATGATGCCGACGAATTGGTGATTTATCATAGGTATGGAGTTTGGAGGGGTGCCGATGCCTTGCACGACGGATATCACCCCTAATGCCGTCAGATCCTTGTTGGGAGTTCCGACGGAGGCGCTCAAGGGCAGGACTGTTCGTATAGGTCCTTTGAGCGTAGATGCTATGAGCGGGCTGTTGAGTGAGCCCATACCCGATGATGTTAGAGTCAGGGATCGCATTCTTCAGTGATTGTTCCTGATGATCATTAGGGGTTTCTTCATAGCAGATAATTCCTCTACGGTGTCCTTCGCTTTGATCAGCACCACTCGACACGTGGACCGTACAGGAAAGTATGATTGGGGTTCCTACACCTTTGCCTACTTCCTCAGGGGTATGGGCATGCTATCGTAGGGCTTGACCGAGGTGTGGTTAGGATTCTACCCATTTCTGCTGGTGAGTGTTTCTCTTATCTTTCCCATGTATAGGTTAAGAGTGTTGACTGACAGCAGATGTTTCCTTTGTGTTGGCAGTTTTGGGCCTATGAGAGGCTTTCTTGTTTGCGTCCTGTGAGCATGTTAGGTTTAGACACCTATCCACGAGTATGGAGATGGCATCATTCCAAACTAGCGGAGGTCCCTGTTGCTGAGGGTTTCACTTATTGTCGCCTACAGCTGGAGTTGTTGACAGTCGATGTCATCACATGGGTTCCCTACTCTGGAGAGAATTTGGGAGTTGGATTTGAGGATGGGTTCCCGACTGGAGTAGAGTACATCATTTCCACCCGCATGATTCCTCTCTTTATAGATGGAGGATGGGAGCTCAATTTAGGAGAGCGTGCTATCAGAAGCACTACAGGAGATATCTTACCTCCTGCCAAGCGTTATTGGCCTGTTTCGTAGTCACCCGTCATTGACATCCCATTGTTGGGGAATAACGGTTTTACACTGTCAGAGGGCCCCTAGTCTCAGGAGATGTTCCAGCATTGGTGGATCCCTCGTACTATTGGAGCTCAGACCCGCGCCACACAGTTCATGGGGGATATGGTTCCAGGATCCGTGATGATAACGGATTGGCTAGCCTGTGTCAGAGATCCGACTCATGTGACATAGATTGACAGATTGACCCAGCAGCTAGACCGGACACATCTCTTCATTCGGTATTTGGGCAGAGATCCTTCAGAGGTAGATACTTTTGATCCTTCCATCTGTGGTGCTGGCCCCTCAGGTGACCCATATGGCTTTGCCGGTGCAGATCCTCCATTGTATCGGCCTAACATCCCTATAGATAGAGATCCAATGACTCAGGAGGAGTTACAACAGATGGATAGTATCGATGATGTAGACATTGACACCATTGACTTTTTCTAATGTATTTCTCGTTATCTCATTTGATACGCCTCTGTTAGCTGCTGGATAGCTTCGCCCCATTCTTGCTATATCTTTTGATAGGCCTCTGTTGGATGTTGGGTAGCTTCGCCCCATTTCCATGTATTTTAGTTGAACAGAGATGTATTAGATGATGATATACTTAGGAATGTATATACAGTTTTCATTCCCTATATCATATTGCCATCTATTGTATCATGCTTGTTATTATGTTATGCATATGTATGTATGTCCAGAGATATTCAGCATTGACCCCTGGATGGTCTTATGACACGGCCCGTACAGATGTGTTCTTCGATAGTTAGCTATATTGATCATACCCCACCATTTTTGGTGGTATCTGGTATGCGCTAATGGTATGATAGTATATCACCATCAGACATGGTGATCGTAGATGATTCTTTGCGACATACTATGACCCCATTGATGTTTGAGTCCCCACAGAGATTTGTAGAGGTATGCTTTAGAGCCTTTGGGTATTGGACATGCAGGTTTTCAAATTTGGGACCCAAGAGTTGACTCCTACTTTGGAGGAGTATGCACGGTTGACGATGCTGCCGCTGGACAGACCTTGCGTGCATATGGCTATCGGAGACATAAGCAGATAGTTCATGACCCTCACTGGATTGAGATATAGAGTTGTACAGGAAGAGATTACATCCAGCCACGTGATATCCCATCATTTTCAGTTCGATAGATTCGGCTCTGAGGATAGTTATGCACGGCATTCCGGGGATTTCACCACACCGGAGGATCATTGGCGTTCAGCCAGGCTTAATGTACTGCTTTTGTGCATATTGTCATACGTCTTCATGTTGCGGTACATGGATGAGCTGGATATCGGCGTCATTATGGAAGTGAGAGCTCTCAGGGAGGGTCATACCATTATTCCGATGATCATTGCAGAGACTCTGAGGTCAGCTACATACTGCTACACTTATCTGGCAGGAGTGTTCACAGGTATCTCGGTCATGTTGTATGTGTGGTTTATGTCACATTTGAGACCGATTGGCACACTTAGACGGCAAGGTTTTTGTTGCACCCATGAGATAGCCATATCATATTCCTTTCAGCATGTGGAGTGTACAGATGTTGCATCGTGGTCAGCTTTTTTGGCAGGGATTAGAGACCCGTTTGCTATATTGTTGTGTTCAGGGCTTAGCTCACCCTACAGCTTCATTACTCATTCTTCAGGCATGGATTATCTCCTTCTGGCTGGATTGAGGGGCATGATTACTTACCACCCACTGGTCGTGATGTGTCAGTTTGACCATTTTTAGGATTTTCATCCTTTTGAGGGGGCAGTGAGTCAGCGCTTCGCTTCACATCGTTTATTAGCGGAGGATAGATCTAGGTTGTATGCCTGTTGGGATCAGCGAGAGCTGGCTGGATTTTCTGTTAATCATCCGGGTTATGCTGCAGAGTATTCCGCATGGATGGAGACAGAGACTGCATCGGCTGCGGTAGTATCCACTGGGCAGGGGACTGATTCCGACGATGAGGAGCTTTTAGAGGAGGCTAAAATTCCCATCGATGACTTGACTGTTGGGCTGCCAGCATTTGTGATTGATTCTCCCACCCCGAGTGCCACTTTGTTACCCAAAGATTCTAAGACAAAGATTTGGTATGAGTTTACATCTGATGACCTATGATAGAGATCGGGCTAGGGCCATGATGTTGACAGCTCTTGATGAGGGACATACTACTCTGTTAAAGAGGGATGAGGCTAGATCAGCCAGGGATTCATTGATTACGGGGCGAGATGCCGCCTTATCTGCTAGGGATGTGGCTATTGAAGACAGCACTTCAGTGAGATCCCAGATGACTGTCTGTCTTGCCGACATGAGTGTTTACATTGATGAGCATTGTGCCACCATGCAGTTAGCCTTTGATCTGCTAGCTCGTGTAGATACCCTTGGGCAGGAGCTTGCAGTACTACCTCCGTCTTCAGAGAGGGATGCTATGTTAGATCTGATAGTCCACATATATACAGATTTGTAGATAGCTTTGTATTTTCCTGCACAGACTAGCTTAGCCATTTTGTCATGTATAACACATATGTATATATCAAACAGTATTATGTATGGTAGGGAAATATATTTTGATTCACTTCCCTTTTAGTTATGCCTTGATACTTGCTTGATATTTTTCTGTTTCTTCAGGGCCTTGTGATCTTGATGCATTCTGAACTTATCCTTGATAGATGGATATTGAGACGTCGTATGATCTCTCAGAATGAATCATTGATTTCTGTATATCCCTACCATCTTTGGTGTCTTGGGACTAGTATCTGTATGGAAAAGTGGAGAGGATGGTGGTTTCTTCCTCTCTGAGATTGACCACACCACAGATGGTCGTCAGTACTTCTATTTGTGAGAAGCCTAGTTAATTCCATCTCTTATGGGTTGGTATTGCTCTTTGAGTCACGATAGCAGCTTAGATGGTCACCGAATCTTCTATTTGTGAGAAGAGGTTGGGTAATTCCATCCCTTTGATCTGAAACTGATGAAATGTGGTGAATTGAAGGTTGATCCCAGTACCGTGTGACAAGAAGTTTTGTTCTGGTAGGGGTTAGACTGAACCATAAATGGCTGCCTACATACTCCTATTGAAGAGGAGATCAAGTCTGCGTAGTTCGAACATGGTGTAAGAGGTTCAACGCTAAATGTGAAAGGCAGATAGAAGTAGAAGTTGTTTTCGATGTTTTTTTTTGTGAAGAAAGGGTAGAAATATTTTTGTTGTTTTTTGTTGTTGTGACCGGGCCATATAGCATATGGTTGCCTATGTACTCCTATTTAAGAGGAGATCAGGTCGACGTAGTTCGCCCCTCAAGATGAATCGCAGATGAAGAGGAACGTGAATCCCATGTACAGGCTAAACTGCGGGGAGAAGAAAGTTTAATCCCATAATGGGGATAAACTGCAAGCGTGGAAAAAGTTTAATCCCATCTTCAGGACAAAATGCAAGTGTGAAAGGTTCAATCCCGTCTTCAGGATAACCAAAATTGTATGAAAGGTTTGAACTGAAGTGAAACTAGGCTACTAGTTTGAAGTGTATGTTTCCCTGAGGGGCAGAAGAGTATATAAAAAGGAGAGGGTTCAAAATCGGAATGACTGGTGATTTGATGATAAAAACCAGGATGTTTGGTTCATGGTATATTTAGACATAGTACCATTTCACGGTGTCCGAGTTGATAAGTTGTGGAAGTTCATCGTCGTCCATTTCCTGCAATCTGAGAGCACCTCCTGTCAATACCTCCTTGACAATAAATGGGCCTTCCCAGTTAGGAGCGAAATTTCCCTTAGATTGATCTTGGTTGTCAATGATCTTCTTTAAAACCAAATCATATTATTTGAACTGCCGTAGTTGGACTTTTCTGTTATAGGATCGTGCGATCCTTTGCTGATATAACTGACCATGGAAGATAGTCGGGGTTCGCCTTTCGTCTATTAGAGATAACTGGTGATACCTGTCTTGTACCCATTGGTATTCACTCAACTGAGCATCCATCAACACTCGTAGGGATTCCATTTCCACCTCTATAGGGAGCACTGCTTCCATCCCATAAGCTAATGAGTAGGGGGTTGCCCCAGTGGAAGTTTGCATGGAAGTTTTGTAGGCTAATAATGTCAGAGGCAAGAGGTCAGGCCATCCTTTGTGATTGGCTGACATTTTTTGCATGATCTTATTGATGTTTTTATTAGCCACTTCAACAACACCATTCATCTTTGGACGATAGATGACGGAGTTGAGGTGTTTGATGTGGAATTTTATGCATAACTCCTCCATCATTTTGTTGTTGAGGTTCTTAGCATTGTCTGACACAATAACCTCTGGTTGTCCATATCGACAAACGACATTGTTTCTGATGAAACAATGATAACTTCTTTAGTAACCCTGGGGAAGGAGGCTGCTTCTACCCATTTGGTGAAGTAGTCGATCATGGTGAATATGAATCGATGTCCATTACTGGCTTTGGGCCCGATCACGTCCATTCCCAACATTGAGAAGGGCCATGGTGAACTCATATTGTGGAGTTCCCTTGGAGGGGCGTGGATATCATTCCCATGAATCTGGCATTGATAGCACCTCTTGACGTGATTATCAAAGTCAGCTTTGAGTGTAAGCTAATAATGCCCTGTCCTAAGGATCTTCTTGACAAGTAGGGGTCCGCTCATGTGAGGGCCACATACTCCACCATGGATCTCATCCATGAGTCTCTGAGCTTGGTCTTTATCTAGACATCTGAGGAGACCTAATCCAGCATCTCTTTTGTAGAGTGCATCTCCGCTCAGGTAGAATTTCATAGCAAGTCGATGAATCTGCCTCTTCTCATTTAGGCTCGCCTCAGCGGGTGTAGATCCATCTCGTAGATACTCCTTGATGCATTGATACCAAGGGTTATTGATCAGAGGTAGTTCATCCGATACTTCTCCAAGATAATTCCCATGGACTGGGCTTTTTGCAGGGCAAACGTGATGCTTGGCATGTTTTCCTTATCAGGTATGCAAACCAAGGAGGCTAACGTTGCTAATGCATCTGCAAAATCATTCCTATTACGAGGAATGTGTAGAAAGGAGATTTCTTTGAACTCCAAAGCCATCTGTAGAACTTGCCAATGCTAAGACAGCAAATATAATTCTTTAGTTTGATAGATTCCTGTGGATTGTTTGATTACAAACTCTGAATCCCCAAAGACAGTTAAATTGATGTAGGATCAACTGCCATTTGGATAGTTGGCAATTCAATATGGGCTTACTGAACACATACTTGAGAGGATCCATGCGGGATATGAGATGGGTTGTATGACCATGGAGGTAATGTTGTAACCTCATGGAAGCCCATGCTAAAGCACAACAAGTCTTCTCAATTAGAATGTACTTGTGTTCACTGATGATGAATCTTTTGCTGAGGTAATAGATAACTCGTTCTTGGCCTCTATCATCTTTTTTTTTTCCCCAGCATACAGCCCATGGCATTCTCATTAATGGACAGGTACATGAATAGGGGAACATCATCCCTGGGAGGTACCAAAATAGGAGCGTTAATCAGCTACTCTTTAATGGTAAGGAAGGCTTTCTAACATTCATCGTTCCATTTCATGGAGGAGTTCTTCCTTAACAGCTTGAAGATAGGCTCACAGGTTGTTGTGAGTTGAGAAATGAATCTGCTAATGAAGTTTACTCTTCCCAAAAATCCCCATGTTTCCTTCTCTGTTTGAGGAATGGGCATTTCCTTGATGGCCTGGATTTTGGTAAGATCCAGTTCAATCCCTTTGTGGCTGACTAGGAAACCTAGCAACACTACTACAAAATTATAAAAAGACAACACTTAAAAGATGACGTTTTTATAAAAAACGTTGTGGTATTTTTTTTTACAACATTTTTTAACAAAACGTTGTAGATACATATGAAAAAATGTTATGTATTTATAAAGATAATTTTTTTGTTTTAAATAGATAATGTTTTTTTAAAAAAAAACGTTATGTGTGTAAAAGAACACGGAGCCAAAAAAAAGGAAAAAGACGCGAGAATAGAATTCAGTAGTCTCTTGTACCCAAAAACCCTAGGCTCTCTTCTCTCTCACTCCCTACCTCCACAAGCAGCCGTCGCCGCTGCTCGCCCCTTGGTTTTGATTCAAACCCTTGAATCTGACATGGCCACCGACGGCCCCGCTGCCACCAACTCCCTCCTTTTACCGGACGTCGTGAAGGCCCCAATCCGTCCCGATCTCGAAAGAGACAGAAATGTGAATGGTGCCATCTTATATATTCTACAATCACTGGCATAGCAACTTTAAAAAACTCTCACATTAGATAAATCTGACTCTAATATTTCTTTTCCTTTTCTTACATTCCATTCAGCTCACTAATATATAGATGTCCAAGGTTACCTTCTCTACATAAGATAAGTAAGACTCAGGGTATTCTCTATTTCATGGCCATGGACGCTGTCTCCGAAGGTATCCACGAGTTTCACGCATTTGGTTTAGTTGTAATTAGGGTTTGTTCTAACTGCTTTTTTCGTATATTTTCTTGTTTTTAAACTTCTCGTAGCTAACAGTGAACCCTAGTTTTCTTTTATGTTGGGTGTATTTGAAGAACTAATTGAATTATCCGAGTCGGACTGAGTTAATTTCGATTGGAATCATTTATTGGGTACCGTGCTTGTGGATGTGATTTTAAGATTTGGGTTTTGAGGGAAGTGGGAATTGAATGTGAATATGAAGTTTGAATGTCAGGGTTTTTAACCGAGTATATACTGATTTACTGATTATCGAAGTAAAGTGAAAATGTGAATATGAAGTTTGGTTAGCTTCAATTAAATGTGAATATGAAGTTTGAAGGGAATCAGTAAAGTTATCGAATTAAAGTTTGGTTAGCTTCAACTTTATTTTCTTTGAATTTTATTTTCTTTAAACTTTCTGGTGGTAGCAGTAATGCAAGGGTGCATATTAGCCGAACGTGCATCTCCCACTTCCGAAGTCACCAAACTACATATCTAAAATCAAGCTGGAAAAATCTGGGGAGGTCTGTAATGCCATGTCAATTCTATAGCGCTAACTAACGCGAATGTTCATATGTTCATATATTTAAATTGAACATATGTGCATATATCTAAATTGTGCTTATCTTGATGTTTATTTTCTATGTTGAATCAATGGTTCAATGATTGCTCTGACGACATAAGACTTTGCTGCTCTAATGCTCTTGCTCAGCTTCACAAGGTCTACGGATAGGAGGTATCATCAGTCTTATGATTATTATAAATTTTCAGATTACATTTAAAAAATGAAAAAAAAACTATTTCAGATTAACTTATATCTTATAGTTATAAATGCATAGGGTTTTTCTTTTTTGTCCATGAATTACAACTGCACTTATTTTAAACCAATGTCTTACATTGATTTTTCATAATCTATTATCATCATTTCAACACATTACCAAACCCTAGTGATGGGTGAATTTTAGAGGCCTTGGCGTGATAGCTACGAGGTCGCTTCATACTAATCCCCATACTTGGGGACCGACTTACTTGGTCGATGAGAAATGAAAGTTACAATTGTTATTTAGCATTTGCAAAATCCTATAGCTCAATTGCAAATTTGTAATGATTGCTTTCTAACTTGCAAAATGCTTCTTGTTTATAAAGACAATAGAGAGGTGACTGTTCACGAGATAGAGGTTATGCATCCGCACATTACCTAACGATTGGTTCCGAGTGTATCACTTCACTTGCTTGTCATCTAGAAAAGTTGTATGTAATTATTCACCATCTGCGAGGTTGTTAATTAGTTCTCTAAATAAGAAATTAATAAATTGATTGATCTTTGATAATTTGAACTCTCATTATAATAGGAATATGGCGTAAGTAGGTTGGGATGCAAGGGTAGCACTTTTCGTATATGGCACTTTTGATGTTAAAGGAATATTTAAATGCTCGGAGAATTAGGTACTTGTACTCGCAATCCAATTATAGTTTACTTTTAGCGATGATCGATTACAAAGTTATCCCGATGTTAAGAAATTATTCAATTCAAGCTTAACGTGATGTAAATTAGGTAGCATTAATTTGTTCACACGTTGAAATTAAGACTCTTACCTCATCAAGTTCAAGTATCGGTGTGTGTTTTTATCCTTTTTTATACGTAATTACAAGGGAGTTCAATCTTGATAAGTTAACTATATAATATATTATTGTTTACACTAGATGTTTGGCTAATTTTCATAACCCAACATTTTTGGCATTCTATTTTTATTTAGAAATGTTGCTTGTAGATTTGGTCGCTTGATTTTCAAAAATATTTTCCTTGGTGGGTTTGTTGGAAGAATGCTTAGCACATTATATTGGTTATATTATACGCATTGTGATTCTTTAAACTTTCTTTTGATTGTGCTTTCCCATTTCTTATGGTCCTCCTTGTTGTCCGGGTTTTGTACTACTCGTTCGTTGCTTCATGAGTCTTGATTATTCACTTATAGATAGAATACGGTCGTCGATAAAATGACCTCAAGACCTTTGCTTGGAGAACCGAATTGGATTTTTACAAAGCAGTGACGGATACAATTGCCTAGAATGTTCTTCCTCATGGTAATGGGGGGGTGATAGTGATCTTGTGTGATTTGTTAACATATCTTTAGGCTGCAAGGGTGTACAGAGTTACTCAATTTTTTTTTTTGCGATTTATTCGAGATTGTTCGAGATAAGATCCATTGGTTTGCAAGTGTGTTCGAAATTTCTTACTTCTTTGAGAGGATTATGCTTTCGCAAATTGTTCCCCGATTTCATACCCAATGTTACCCCCACACATCAACATCATATGTGGTAAGTTGAGTTGCCTTTCATAAAATGTTATGAAGCATTTATTTGTTTGACCTTAATCGTGTTGTCATTTACCTTTGTAGGGATGCATGGGATATGGTCGCTAAAATCTATCTTGCTTTCGACTTCCGGTCTTTGGTTGAGGATCCAAATGCGAGAGTTCAAGGTGTGAGTTGTTAAATTTTGTCCTATTAACGTATTTAGTGGATTTCTTATTTGCTTTTTTAGGTGTGGTGTCATTTTCTTTTTTAGCTATATAATATCATTGAGTGATGTTTCCAGTTCTTCAAAAATATTTTCTTTATTTCTTTTTGTGCAAGTTTTGCAGTCTATGTTGGGAAAAGATGTTAATCCAGAGCTTGCCTTTGCTGTTAACATATGGAGTGTGGGATGCACAGTTATTGAAGTGAGATCTGACTGACTTGTGCATTCTAATTTTCATGCAGACTTCTAATTTTAATTTTCATGTATTTTGAATGGTTGATTCGTTTTGGCTTTAAATATAAATGAGAATTTAGACCTTTTAGCTATATATCATGGCATTAGCATATTGCAGGTGCATTGGTAATATAGGTGAACCACAATTTTTTTTTTCTTTATCTACAACATTTTAAAAATGTTGTATAAATTGGTTAAAAAGTTGTCTGATATATTAAACTACAACGTTTTTATCTGGAAAACGTTGTGGAATCATACATTTTACAACGTTTTTAAGCATCTGCTAATTTATAGAAAACAAATCTACAACATTTTTTCTTAAAAACGTTGTGTAATGTGCTTAACTACAACGTTTTAAAAACGTTGTGTAAGGGTGTCAAATAGTAACCACGACGTTTTTCTGACTGAAACCACAACGTTTTTTCCGCGTTATCTATTTACTGTTTTGTAGTAGTGCAACTTTCCTGACTTAACACCAAAGGCGCACTTTGCTAGATTCAACTTCAAGTTGTACTTACGCAACCTGTTGAAAAGTTTTCTGAGATGGTCTAAGTGGTCCTCCTCCTTTCGGGATTTGATAATGATGTCATCCACATAGATCTCTATCTCCTTGTGCATTAAATCGTGGAAAAGAGCCATCATAGCTCGCTGATAGGTTGCCCCGGCATTGATGAGGTCGAATGACAACCGTCAGTAGCAAAAGGTTCCTCAAGGCGTGATGAAAGCAGTATTCTCACGATCTTCCTCAGCGACCATAATTTGATGGTACCCCGCAAAGCAATCAGCAAAGGAGTACATGCCGTATTGAGCAGTATTGTCAATAAGTATGTGGATAAATGGCATGGGAAAGTTATCTTTAAGACAAGCTTTGTTCAAATCCCGATAATCCACGCAGACTCGCACCTTTCCTCCTGGTTTAGGTATGGGAACAATGTTGGATATCCACTCCGGATATGTAGACACCATGATAATGCCAGCTTAAAATTGTTTCACAATTTCTTCTTTAACCTTTAAACTCCACTCAGGTTTCAATTGCCTGAGCTTTTGCCTAACTGGCTTGAATCCTTCTTTAATGGGAAGGCGATGAAGAACAATGTCAGTGGACAAACCCACAATGTCTTCATGAGACCATACAAACACATCCTGGAATTGGGTTAATAGTGCAACCATGTCATTCCGCTGATTTGTGGTAAGGTTTGAACCAATCTGGATTAGCTAAGGGTTGTCTAAAGTTCTAAGATTGAAAGAAGTGGTTTGATCAAGATTAGGTTTGGGTTTGTCTGTGACCCATTCCTTAATCTCCTAAGGTGTCTCAATGTCCTCTTGTATGTCTATCAAGTCTGAGTCCAACTTTACATCAAAGTTACAGCCCTTGTGGAGAGAAGGCACCTCGTTAGCAAGTACAGACACATCTAAATTTAGAGTCCTGAAATAAAATATGCTTTCACTTAATATGCAACTGTTCGATCATACAAAAGTGTTAGCATGTACTTGATAAAATAACTGCTAGTGATGTAAAGGAAAGCAAGCAATTATAGTTATCTACAGGGCAGAGGGATTTTTCTCCCCATTTTACCCTCATCGACCAATGCATGGAGTGCTGCTCCAATTGTCGAGGGTAAATTCCTGATGGACTGCAGTGACGGAAGGATTGTCATTGTCTTCCTTTTTCCAAATGATAACCATGACATCTGGGCAATCATCGTCTGGGGTGTATCTGTTTGTATGTTCATAATGAACAATGACGTATATGCCTACCATCATCAAGGAAATGTCATGTTTATGTTTTCGATCCTTTTCTTTCACTTCGGGATCAGGAATCAGCACCTCTTTTGCTTTGATTGGTATTAGTTTAGGAAATAGCATGGCCACAACATGGGCTGGCACCTTTACTAAAGACTGTATCAACTCATGAGGTAAATGTATAGAAAATCGCCAGTGTGGCGGAAGCTTGAGGAACCTTCTTGTGCTTATGAGGATTCCTGTCATTGGAACTGGTAGAATAGCCTAGTCTGGCTGTTCCAATTTGACTGGACATTTGAATAGGGTGCTTAATACCTTGTTTATCTTTACCGAGCCCTTGTCCAGGTTGATGACCCAATGACATCATTTCTTAAGTGGCCGACATAACCTCGGTAGAAATCTTAGGTATGGGAAGTGGCGCTCTGATAGAATGGTATTGCATGGTACTCACTTCCAGAGTATGAAAACTGGCAGGTTCAACTTTTGAATTGAAGCTGATGATTGGTAGAGTTCCTTGTTTAGGATATTCTGGCTCAGCGTTGACAGTGACTAGACTGTTGTTGATAATGTATTTGAGCTGTTGATGTAGCGTGGAGGGAACGACTACAGCCATGAGTATCCATGGTCTCCCCAATAGCAGGTTATATCCTGAATCTATCTTGAGGACGTGGAAGGATACATTGAATGTATTTGGACCAATCTCAATTGGCAATTCAATCTTTCCGATGGCATTTCGTCGGGATCCATCAAAAGCTCTAATAATCATATGGCTGCTATGGATCCGCCTGAGATTGACATTCATCTCTACTAAGGTGGCATAAGGACAAATAATTAGAGATGAGCCTCCTTCTATCAGAATTCTAGCTAGCATATACCTGGAAGACAAAACTGTAATGTGCAATGGCTTGCAATGACCGGTCCCTTCGGGCATTATATCGTTATCAGTGAAGGATATTACATTGTTGTTGAAAATGTGATCAACCAAATGTTGAAATTTTTCCACATCCACAAATTTTTGTAAATAGGCTTCTTCCGAAACCTTCAGTAAGATCTTCCGATGATCCTCGAAAGAGAAAACCAAGTCCAGTATAGATATCGGTTGTGGAGCTTCTCGCAAGCTTAAAACCACTTTGGCTTCATTATGACCCATAGTGTGGAGGAACTTTTCAATCTTCTCCATGGGAAACTTCCTCTTTGCTTCACAGATAGGTTTCACAACCCGTTGAGGAAGATACAGTGGATTGTCCTTCGACACTATAACAGTGGTATGAGACGTGGATCCTTCAGCTTCTCCATAATTCCATGGAACTTTGTGTAAGCTGACAACGGGATATTGTGGTTTGAAAGGTAAAGAAATTGGCTCGGGTACGGCCACTTTCAAAGTATTGTCAGCTCCTTTGAGTTGAATTGGTTATATGGGAAATACTTTGACACTCTCATCATCCATTTCGGATATAACTGCTACTGATCCCTTCCATTTGGTAGAACATGCATTCCCACCCTTGTGTTGCACAGTGTAATCATCTGCTATTTGCAAGACACCACTATCAATAAGATTCTGAATGAGATGGCGGAGTGCCCAGCATTCTTTTGTGTTGTGACCGCGAGAATGTGAATGATATTGACACACTTCATCAGAATTAAAATGTCTTGTGCGGGGATTGATTGGAGGGAGAAGGAAAGTAATTCGTCCTTCGTTGATCAACATCCGTAGTATCTCCTCCATAGATTGGCCCAAATAGGTTAATTCCCTCTGATTAGCAAAATCCCGACGGGCCTTAACATTTGCTCTTTTCGCAACCTTATCCTCCATAGCTTCGTTTTTTGAAGGTGGTGAGGAAGCATTAATAACAAAAGGAAGGAGATAGGCATGCTCCTACCTGATTAATTGGTGTGTGACTTGATGATGGTGAGTCACCAGTTCTGCCAGTTGCTCAATTTGTATGCAAAGAGCTTTCATCTTTCGTTCCATTATAAATTAGAACTTTGCATAATCCCATCAGTCAACACCGTCTTTGATGGTTTGGGATGACTCGCCATTAGAATTAGAACCCTATCCAGTGCTCCAACTGATCATGTTGACCTCTTCTTCTTTGTGTTGAGGAAGAGGGTTGTCTTGCACGTGAGGTTGATCTGGTTTTGTGAGATCTCACCGTTGTCTATTAAATCTTGGATCTTGTGTTTCAAGGCCCAATAATCTTGAGTATAATGTTCAGGTTCTCCGGCATGATAAGCACACTTCTGAGTAGCATTAAAACCCCTCCCATTAGGGTTGGCTGGTGGAAGATGTGTAATTTTCTTCTGAGCAGTCAGAATAGCAAGAATATTCTCGAGCAAGTCCCCTAAGGGTGTGAACGTTCGAGGATGCTTTGCATCTCCACCTTTAGGTAATGGAGGATTTGAAGATTGTGATTGAAAAGGGGAGTAGTTTCTCCTCTGCATAGGCATGCTTTGATTGCCTTTTTGACCTTGTAGTATAAAGGAAACATCCTCCTCTTTCTTTTTATGGACCCTCCAGGGGTTGTTTCCATAAGATCGGATTTGGATGTGCTCGATGAATGACTTTAAGAGTGGCTAGGTCTTGAATTTTACCGGACTTCAATCCCATTTCAGCCATTTCTCCGTGCTTAATCATTTCAGAGAATGGTTTGTCAATACAAGCTAAGACACTTTCATAGAAAGGAGCTTCCTATACATCTACGAATGTCATGACCATTTTTGATTCCGTCATGGAAGGAATAACTTGATCAGCAAAGCGCCTCCACCTTTGAGCATACTCTCTGAAAGACTCATTAAACTATTTCTTGACCTTGGTAATTTTGTACCGGTCAGGAGCCATCTGAGATTGAAAACTGTATTGAGTGAGGAAGGCGTGAGCTAGCTCTTCCCAACTATGGATCTTTGAGTTGTCTAATCTGGTATACCATGAACGGGCTTCTCCGGTCAGACTTTTCTGAAACTGCTGCATTTTGAGCTTTTCATTTTCTGCATAAGATCCAAGTTCTCTAATGAACACTTTTAAATGTGTATAAGGATCCCCAAATCCATCATACTTTTTAAAATTAGGGGTTTTGAATTTCTCTGGATAATGAACGCCAGGAAATATGCAAAGGTATGCATATGAAACACTACCATGTGTTCCAATCCCTTTGAGAACACGGATAGTTTCCTCCATTTGAAGGATCTTCTTCTTGATATCACTGGTGTCTGGATCTCCTCTAAGATGGTGTTTTCAGGGTCTTTGTTGGTCGTATCCAACTGAGGTTCTGGAATTATTTTTTCCTGACCTTGAACTCTTCCTTGTGTAGAGGATTCTGTATGTGTAGGTATATTTGTACCCTGAGTGGACTGGTGCAATTCTTTCAGTAGAACAACCAATTTTGTAATTTGTTTACTCAATCCATCAAATTCTTCTCGGGAAACAGCATTAGACTGGTCAGAAGAAGACATGATTGGCTGTAGGCTCGTGGCCTTTTTGGATTTTGAGCGGGTAACAGGCCCAATTGCTTCCCTACAAAAGACTTAGGTAGTTTAGTCTTAGGGTAAGGTAAATGTTATCATAACATGTCCATTTAGGAATTTGTCCTGCCAAACTGGTTACTAATTGATAACATGTTATGCATGCACAGATATTCTTCATATTTTCCATTACATATGGATGAGCATGGAATAAAATTACAAGTAAATTCTTTTACAAGTAATTAAAAATGGAAAGTATGAAGAGACTTTCCTCCGCGTTTGGTTTATCAGAGGTTGACCTATCTTTGGGTTACTCTCGCGGATTTTTGGCATGAAGGTTCCTAGATCATCGCAATTCACTTGACGAGAAGTGAATCCGGTCTTTCAACTGGAGCGAATTTGGGTGGTGCCTTTCCTAAGCCTCGCTGGAATTATTCTTCCTGCGAGTCCAGTAATCAAACACCGACAGGATAGCCTCCTGGTGGAGGATTCACACAACATACATTCACATACAACGCGTCTCACCGTTTATGCAAAATGATGACATGTGCGAAGCACTAATATCGCAGACAGATATATTATAGTGCATTAAATAAAAATGCATTCGTACACATTCATCAGAAATGAAAATGTAACATTCACACAGAAGCATATAACAGTTTTAAAAAGCTTGTAATAGAGGCTTAAGCCCTCTTACTGGAGTCTCCAGCAAAGTCTCCACCTGTCGACATCAGGATTTTTGAGTGTCCCTTTTCGTTACTTGTTCTTTGGTGTTCTTATGTTAATGTGAGATTTGTTTGAAAAATAAGTGAAAAAGGTCTAAAATGTATAATGTCGACGATTTGACTTTAAGAGTCGCCAGTTGGTGTTTTTAACTGGATGCACCAACGCAACCAAAAAGGTTTCCACATTGACCCAGTTATTTGACACTGCTAAACGGGTCTATGAAATCGAGATTCATTTTGGGTCTGAGGGCTTGATTATGCAGAGGGAAGGTGTTAGGAAACCCCCAACATCTGTGTTACCACGTTGACCGCAACTTTTTAAAGAAACTGTTATATGAATGTGTGTGTGTGTGTGGATCAATGTGCAATTATTTTGAAGTAGTGTTGTACCTCGTTCGCACCTATATACATAGGGTTTGAATTTATGGAAAAATTCAGTTTTAAACAAGATATAGCAATGAAATTTTATAAAAAGAGGTTTTTCAAACCCTGTGCTCAATAGCAATTGAGGCCTTTGATACTTCCATTTTATTATTAAATGTTCGGCTTGTTTGCTTTTATTTTTGAGATGCGAAGCATTCTCGAAAAATATAATATACGGCAATGCCAAACTCCTCACGGGCATGACAACCATCCAAGGAAATTCAGACACTGTAAATAATGTACAAGCTGCTTACAGCTGAAAAACGTTCATCACGGGAACCGAATCTAGATTCAATGGGCTAAATCTGTGATCACATGATTCCTAGGATCACATGATACTACAGTTTGTATGGAAAGCAGTAAGCAGTTATATATACAAAAGCTGTAAATATATATACAGACATGATCAACCACCACGAAGCAACTCCAAGGGGGATCGGAAATGTAAATATATAAAAGCGATAAATATATATTTATATATATGGACATGATCAACCACCATGAAGTAAAGTCTAGGTGGGACGAAATGTAAATAAAGCTGTAAAAGCGATCAACTTCCACGAAGTAAACTCCAGGTAGGACGAAATGTAAATAAAGCTGTAAAAGGCCACGGAGGAAACTCCAGGCCTAACAGAAATGTAAATATATATATATATATATATATATATATATATATATATAAAGTAGTAAACGCATTGGATGTGAATCCAGGCTCATCGGATATGTCCAACAACAATTATATATATAAGTATATATATAAAAGGGAGTAAATGCACCAGATGTAAAATCCAGGCTCATCAGATATGTCTGATAACAATTATATATATAAGTATATATCTATATATAAAAGCGAGTAAATGCATCGGATGTAAAATCCAGGCTCATCAGATATGTCTGACAACAATTATATATATATATATATATATATATATATATATATATATATATATATATATAAAGCGATATAACGCGCTCGAATCAAGTCAGGCTCAATCGATGCATTACTCGATAATGTTAGTCCATATATAAAATATATACATATATAAGTATATATATACAGACAAAAATGAAAACCACGGACCGAAGTCCGGGCAAACGCACACAACATGACTCTCAATGTGTATAACATTGTGTGCTAATATGAGAAGAAGGCTTTATAAAATGTGAGAAGGCTTACAGTGGGCTGCCAAAGTAGACTTCTATAAATTTATATGGATAAACACTCAGCTCCCGTAGGATAAGAAGATAGCTATATGTGAGCTAACAGATGTTTATAGAAGAGGAAACACTTAATAGGGGTGTATACAGAGTAAAATGGACATAGCTTCCTCGCCTTTTTCTCTCCTTTTTTTTTCTTCAAATGGGTGACCCCAAGGTTCGTATTTATAGATTAATGGCCGCATGTACACCTGCGGCAGCCACGGTTGTACCTGCGGCTGGTCGTGGTGAATCCGAGCCTCACGGGTCCTGTCGTCTCGAAGTACGTGCACTCGTGCACTGTAATGTCTGCTCAAACTTGCAGAACATCAATCTGAGCATCGAAACGAGGTATATCTGATCTGACCTTCTTTAGACCGCTTGTGTCGAGAGTTACGCAATGACATGGATTAGAGGTTGTACGAAGTCAGGAAGAGGGGTCCATACCCATGGTCTTCAAGCTTCAAACTCTATCCAACGTACTGTTATGCGTAATAGTCACTCGTGATTGTTACTCCTCAATTTTTGTGGGACATTGTTGTATGTATTTATATATGAAGTGTTGAGATGACGCGCAAGTGTTGAAGGGGCAAGATGATGTTTTACCCTTCGCCGGGGTTATCTCCGGTTTGAGTTGAAAGTAGACGTTGCCCAGGGTTACATCTGAGATTGGACTACTTGTTGGTATGCTTCGATATCATCTTGTTAGAGAAAATATTGAGGCAATAAGATGACATTTCGACTCTTCACCGGGGTTATCGCCGATTTGAGCTGAAAGCAGATGTTGCTCAGGGTTATATCTGAGAGTGGACTACTTGTTGGTATGCCTCACTGTCATCTGTGGATGTGCCTGTCTGCCCATTGTTAGCTCCGGGTCTGAGGTATGAGTGCCTCGACAGGAGGTCTGAGCTTGAAGCTGATCGCATGTATTTGAAACAAACATTTCTGGAGTTATCAACGGAACTGCAATAGCATCCCTTGGAGCTATCACCAAGGATGGAGTCGCTACTCCCAGTGTTGTTTTTGGGACAGGAACTGAGCGTCGTGGTGTTATCGCCGAGACAGAACTGTCCTCTCCGGTGTTGTTGCCGGCCTTTTGATCTGCGTACCTCGGGGTTATCTCCGAGATTGGAAATGACATTCCCGGTGTGTGTTCCGGGTTTAAGATGAAGTTCTCAGTTTGTGTTCCGGGTTGGAACTGAACTTCTGGTAGTATCTGGAATGGATGTAAGCTGTCTTCCAGGGTTATCTCCAAAAGACAAATCTGCCCTCCTGTAATGTTAGAACAGGCGTGCAGAAAATTTCGAGTGTCTAGAGTACACACCCAATATTGAGTACTTTCTTATTTTAAACAACTGTTAGCTCACATATAGCCATATTCTTACCGGCGGGAGCTGAGTGTTTATCCATCTAGAGTCATAGAAACCTACCTTGGCAGCCCACTGTAAGCCTTCTTACACTCTATAAAGCCTTTCTCTTCATCTTTGCACACATTATTCTTCACATTGAGAGTCGTGTTGTGTGTGTATGCCCAGAATGGAACTGAACTTCTGGTTGAGAAGACGAATCTACCCTCCTGCAATGTTAGTAATAGGAGCGCAAAAAATTTTGAGTGTTTACAACACCTTCCCTCCGCATAATCAAGACCCGGAACCCAAATGAATCTCGGTTTCACAGACCCGTTTAGCAGTGTTACATCACTGGGTCAATGTGCAAACCTTTTCTCGATTACGTTAGTGCAACCAGTTAAAAACACCAATTGGCGACTCTTACAGTCAAATCGTCAACATTACACATATCGAACCTTTTATCCCTTATTTTTTCAAACAAATCTCACATAACATAAGAACACCAAAGAACAAGTAACAAAAAAGGGACAAACAAAAATCCCAACGTCGACAGGTGACGACTCTACTGGGGATTCCAGTAAAAGGGCTTAAGCCGCTACTACAAGCTTTTCAAAATTGTTATATGCTTGTGTGTGAATGTTGCATTTACATTTTTGATGAATGTGTACGAATGCATTCCACTTACTGCAGTGTACTATATCTATCTGTGATATTAGTACTTCACATATGTCATCATTTTCATAAACGATGAGACACGTTGTATGTGTATGTATGTTATGTGGTTCCTCCACCAGGAGGCTATCCTGTCGGTGTTTGATTACTGGACTTGTAAGAAGACTAATTCCAACAAGGCTCAGGAAAGGCACCACCCAGATTCGCTCTAGTTGAAAGACCGGATTAACTTCCCATCAAGTAGATTGCGATGAACTGGGGACCTTCATGGAAAAAAGCAGCGAGAGTAAACCTAAGATAGGTTGGCCTCTAATAAACCAAATGCGGATGAAAGTCTCTTTATACTTTCCATTTTCAATAACTTGTAAAAGCATTTACTTGTAATAATCATTTCATGTCAATCCATTGCAATGGAAAATATGAAGAAATATGTGCAAATGCATATTCAAAGTTAACATGCTATTCTGTATTACAAAACAGCTAACATCCATTTTTGCAGGATAACATTCCTAATACGGATACATTATACAGCATGTAAACATTTATATATTCCCTGAGACTAAACTACATAAGTCTTTTGTAGGGAAACAATTGGGCATGTTACCCGCTCAAAATCTAAAAAGCCCACGAGCCTACAGCCAATCATGTCTTCTTCTAACCAGGCTAATCCGGTTTCTCGTGAAGAATTTGACGGATTAAGTCAACAAATTACAGATTTGGCTATCCTACTTAAAGAATTGTATCAGTGTACTCAAGGCTCAAAGATGCATCCACATACAGAATCCTCTACACAAGGAGGAACACAAGGTTTGGATAAAACAAATCCAGAACCTCAGTTGGATACGACTAACAAAGACCCTGAAAACACCCATCTCAAAGGAGATCCAGACACCGGTGATATCAGGAAGAAGGTCCTTCAAATGGAAGAAACTATTCGTTCTCTCAAAGGGATTGGAACACATGGAAGTGTTTCATATACTGACCTTTGCATATTCCCTAGTGTTCATTATCCAGAGAAATTTAAAACCCCTGACTTTGAAAAGTATGATGGATTAGGGGATCTTTACACAAATTTGAAGGTGTTCATTAGAGAACACGGATCTTACGTGGAAAACGAGAAGCAAGGAATGCAACTGTTCCAAAAGAGTCTGACTGGTGAAGCCCGTTCATGGTATACCAGATTAGACAACTTAAAGATTCATAGCTGGAAAGAGCTAGCTCACGCCTTCCTCACTCAATATAGTTTTCAATCTCAGATGGCTCCTGACCGGTACCAGATTACTAAGGTCAAGAAACAGTCTAATAAGTCTTTCAGAGAGTATGCTCAAAGGTGGAGACGCCTTGTTGCTCAAGTTATTCCTTCCATGATGGAGTTAGAAATGGTCATGACTTTCATAGACATATAGGAAGCTCCTTTCTATGAGAGAGTCTTAGCTGGTATTGGCAAACCATTTTCTGAAATGATCAAACACGGAGAAATGGCTGAGATGGGATTAAAGTCCAGTAAGATTCAAGACCTAGCCGCTCTCAAAGCAGTTGCTGAACACATCTAGTGCGGATCTTATGGAAACAACCTGTCAGGAATAAGCATGTGAATGATATTCTTATTTACATATGATTTGATTATGATATATACATATGAATGAATATGCAAGTATGCTTGCATTAAGAAAAGCTGTAAAGTCCTTTGATAGATAATAGAAACATATGCACAAGGACTTAGAATGAATTAATCAAATGTGTTAGGTTGATCCTATATAAGCAAAACAGCTTTGTAAAGTCCTTCAAAAGAAATGATGTACAAGGACTATAAATATAATAATATCAAGCATTTTAGGTTGATCTTATCATGTAATAGATAGGCTAGTCTGATCGTTGAGCACTGCACCAGAAATCGTAGTCTGCTAGGAGAGTAAAGGAAAACTCGAGAGCTATCGAGGTAGAATCGTAGTATGCAAGATAGTAGATCTCGGGGTTCGTAGACTTCTAGGAGAGACGAGGAAAGATCATAGTGTGTCGTGGAGAACTTCCTCAGGGCCGTAGTCTGCTGAGGAAGTCACGTTCAGAATCGTAGAGACAGCCTGCCTACGAGCCGACTGAGCATCTGCCAAAGCCAGTCAAGAATCGTAGACTACACTCGGAGTCGTAGAATCTACTAATGTCAAAGCCAATTCAAGAATCGTAGACTACACTCGGAGTCGTAGAGTCTACTAATGTCAAAGCCAATTCAAGAATCATAGACTGCACTCAGAATCGTAGAGTCTACTGATTGTATCAAAGGCAGAGATTGTAGTCAAGCAAGATCAGATGAAGACAAATCGTAGTATCAAGATCTGATCTCAAAGTCATAGTGTCTGCACAGCCGAAGCTGAATCATAGAATGTAGAGCTAAGACCTTAATAGATGTGCTCACAAGGCCATAGTAGAATCATAGAGCAAACACGATTCTCAACAATTGAGCACTCCCAGAATATCCAAAGGAATGAAGACTTTGGTTGGTAATGCAAAGATACATCTCACCTGAAGGAAGCCAGAGAGCACTCAACGAATGGCATGCAAGCTAATAGAAGATCTAAGCATCAACTCAATCAGCATCCAGATTGAGTTGAGAAGCCATTCAAGGTAAAGTCTTCCACAAGATGATCATAAGAAGACTTCAGTAGCTGACTAAGGAAAGTCAGCATATGCAGTAGCTGTCAAGAAGAAAGATGACAACAATCTTGAAAGTAATCAGAATCGTAGTGTTTGCCAAACAAAGAAGAAACTGATGGAGTATACAAAAAGATACTAGTCAGCCTCTGAATAACAAGGCTAAAGTGATTAAGTATTGGGTCAGTCCATTGAAGATAAGTGAACGGGAGATCACAAGGAGAAAGCGAGCTGGACACGCCACAAATCTGAAGTGTCTTATTATTCTGAAGGGGCCAGACCAAGAAGTCAAGCCATCAGTGTCTGAGAATAGTCAAGGCAAACAAAAGTGTTGAAGCACTGCACTAGAGAACAAAGAGGTGTTCTACACTAAAGATCAAGTGAACACTCCTAAAGATCGTAGTGTTGCTTCTACCTGCCAACAAGACACTACGATCAGGTCCATGAAGACATGCATCAAAAACATAGAGTTCGAATAGCTGAAGACTGAAGCATTGGCAACGGTTCAATCTGAAAGGTAATATTCGGACAAAAGTTTATTGAGAGCATCGATGCAAGGACAACCTCTGATCGAGAAATCAGAAGGGTGAAATAAAGTCTTCGACCTGCCCAAGATATCAAAGTGAGATATCTGACAGAGTAGGTGAAACAGTAGACTACAGTATTAGGAAGTCAGAAAAAGATGTCATGTCACATCTGCAGTCTACACCAAATAACTCGAGGTCTGCGAAGCAATTTGAATAACCTTCAATGGCTACTTTCCAACGGGAAGATTGGGAAGTATTATAAATAAACAGAGCTTCAAAGATCAAGAGTTGCTGATGATTGTGCAGAATCGTTGAGTTGGTGAATGCTATTGTTGACTCTACGAGTTCCACCAAAGATCAATAGAACAAGTCTCAGTGACAGTGAGACTACCAAGGTGGAAGTGAAGCAGCTTTGAAGAAGGACTCTAACAGATCAAAACTTCACTTAACAAGGATGAGAATGCCACTAAAGATGGAAGCCAAGCTGAGAGCCGAGAAGGCCAAGAAGATAGCATTCAGGAAAGTGGTTGGGTACAAGGAAGATCAAGAGAGCCACTCTACGAATCACCATGAACCTAAAGCTGAAACTGAACAAGTGCATAACCATGTCTAAAAAGTATTCAAGAAGGGTTCAGGGATTGCAAAGTGCCAGATAAAGTCTACTAAAAGCACAGAGACTTAGCAAACCCAGATGGTGATGGTTCACAGCTGATACCAGATGAAGATGAACAGAAAAGAGAAAAGATCAGCTGCACCAAAGAAGATGTGATCCGGACTCGAAGCTAAAAGAAAAGATGATCATACTAAGCTGATAACTACAAAAGATGTTCAGAGCTTAATGACATCTTAGAAGCTCAGCACCAACAACACCAACAACAATAACAACCTCAACATCAAGAAGCCATGGCCTGAGGGGTCCTTGTCCGGAGGGACTAAATGAAGTTACAAGCCTGCTGGGCTTGAAGAGTTTATAGGGAACTAGAGAAGTTCCAAGGCTGCCGGCCTTGAAGAGTTCTTAGTGAACTGAAGTTTCAAGTCTGCTAGCCTTGAAGGAATCTTAGTGATTTAGGGTGCTTCCCTTTCTTAGTGGAAATCCTGCTTTTTGAAAGCAGAAGAGTGGATTAGGAGCTTGAGTCTCTGAACCACTTAAAACCCCTTGTGTCTTTTACTTTATGTCATTTACATTATGTACATTAACTGCTATAACTGCTATGTATGTTTTAACGTCTTACCACTGAACTAACTCTACGAACAATGTATGTATGATTATGAATATATCAATAAAGGGGATCTTTTACTTATTCCTCTGTGTTTGAAAAGATTCTTATATTTGTCACACGCTAAATTATTAGCAATACAAAATAAAGCAGAAAAAGTATTTGAAAGTAAAAGGATCTATTCAACCCCCCCTTACAGATCTATCAGCCTCTGGGAACTAACACAACCCCCAGAGGGTCCATAAAAAGAAAGAGGAGGATGTTTCCTTGATACTACAAGGTCAAAAAGGCAGTCAGAACATGCCTATACAGAGGAGAAATTACTCCCCTTTTCAAGCACAGTCTTCAAACCCTCCATTGCCTAAAGGTGGAGATGCAAAGTGCCCTTGGACGTTCACACCCCTAGGGGATTCGCTAGAGAATATTCTTGCTCTTCTGGCTACTCAGAAGAAAATCACACGTCTTCTTCCACTAGTCAACCCTAATAGGAGGGGTTTCAATGCTACTCAGAAGTGTGGCTATCATGCCGGAGCACCTGGACATGATACTCAAGATTGTTGGGCCTTGAAACATAAGATCCAAGATTTAATAGACAACGGTGAGATCGTGGTTACCAAACCAAATAAACCTCATGTGCAAGACAACCATCTTCCCCAACATAAAGAAGAAGAGGTCAACATGATTAGTTAGAGCACTAGACATAGTTCAAATTTTAACCATAAATCATCCCAAACCATCAAAGACGGTGTTGATAAATGGGATTACGCAAAGTTCCAATTCGTCATGGAACGAAAGATGAAAGCTCTTTGTAAGAAAATTGAAGAATTGGCAGAACTGGTGACCTATCAGCATCAATTCACACGCCAGTTAGTCATCCAGGAGCATGCTTATTTCCTTCCTTTTGTTATGAGTGCTCCACCATCACCTTCAGAAAGCGAAGCTATGGAAGATAAAGTTGCGAAGAGAGCAAATGCTAAAGACCGTCGGGATTTTGCCAATCAAAGGGAATTTACATATACGGGCCAACCTATGGAGGAGATATTTCAGATGCTAATCAATGAAAGAAGAATTACCTCCTTCTATCTCCAATAAATCCTCGTTCAAGACAGTTCAACTCCGATGGAGTATGTCAATATCATTCACATTCTCGCAGTCACAACAGAGAAGAATGACGGGCACTCCGCCACCTTATTCAGAATTTAATTGACAGCGGTGTCCTGCAGTTGGCAGACGATGACACTGTGACACTTGAGAGTGGGAATATCTGTCCTACCAAATGGAAGGGGCTAGTAGAAGTTATATCCGCTGAGGCTGATGATACTGTCAAATCATTTCCTATACAAGCAATTCAACTCAAAAGAGCCGACAATCCTTTGAAAGTGGTTGCGCCAAAGCCAATTTCTTTATCCTTCAGACACCAATATCCTATTGTCAGCTTACACAATGTTCCATGGAATTATGGATAAGCTGAAGGATCCACGTCTCATACTACTGCTACAGTGTCGAAGGAAAATCAACTATATCTTCCTCAGCGGGTTATGAAGCCCACCTTCAAAGCAAAGGGAAAGATTCTCATGGAGAAAATTGAAAAACTCCTCCGCACTATGGGCCATAATGAAACCAAGGTGGTTCTAAGCTTAAGAGAAGCTCCACATCAGATATCAATACTTGACTTGGTTTTTTCTTTTGAGGATCACAGGAAGATCTTATTGAAGGTTTTGGAAGAAGCCTACTTGCTAAAATCAGTGGATGTGGAAATATTTCAACATCTAGATGATCACATTTTTAACAACAATGTGATATCCTTCACTGATGATGAGATACAGCTCTAAGGGACCGGTCATTGTAAGCCATTGCACATCGTAGTTTTCTCCTTCGGGTATATGTTAGTTAGAGTTCTAATAGATGGAGGTTCATCTCTGAACATCTTTCCTTATGCCACCTTGGTGAAGATGAACGTCAATCTCAAATGGTTCTGAAGCAGCCATACGGTTATCAAAGCTTTTGATGGATCCTGATGAAATTCTGTCGGAGAGATTGAGCTAGCAATTAAGATTGGTCCTAATACATTCAGTGTATCCTTCCACGTCCTCAGGATATATTCAGGATACAACCTGCTATTGGGGAGACCATGGATCCAAATAGCTGGAGTCGTCCCTTCTACAATACATCAACAACTCAAATACATTATTAACAATAGCCTAGTCACTATCAACGCTGAGCCGGAATGTCCTGAACAAGGAGACCTACCTATTATCAACTTCAATTCAGAAGTTGAGCCAACTAGTTTTCATACTTTGGAAGTGAGTAATACGCAATACCATCCTATTGGAGCACCACTTCCCATACCCAAGATTTCCACGGAGGTTATATCGACAACCAAAGAAATGATGTCATTGGTGAAAGTAGTAAGCACACAAGCCAATCATGTATGATGATAAAGCATATACTTTGCAACAATCTTATTCATTTATTAATAAAAAGTATTAATTTATTAAAGGCTTTTAATTATCTACATAATGTAGTTTTATAATATGTGATAAACTCATAGTTTTAAGCAATGCTTTTAGAATAATTATGATGATTATTCTAATGAGATCTAAATTCTTAGAAAGCTTAAAACTAAAATAGTTCCCAATCGTTGGATTACTAAATTGGAGATTATTGAATCCGGATAGATTGGTACATATGTTGCTTGCTAATTGGATGAGGATGATTGATCTCATGATCATTTGTGTGGAGACACTAAAGTAAGTATATAGGTGCTTATTAGAGAATAAGTTCACTGAATGTGGCTCGCTAAAGAATACCTAATGGAGTTTTACTTGCCTGTCAATAGGAATTCCTGTAGTGATAGTAGTACAAGTGATCCTTGGACTTGATATCATCATAGTATCTTGTGTATAATGAGTTATACTTTGACTTATTCCTTAAGACCCTTAGGATATATCAAAGGGTATGCTTGGGTATAATAATTTTTACATGGAGATAATGTATGATCAATAAAGAATCTACCACTTCTAGTAAAAGAAGAGAAATGTCCTATGTGATTCGATAAATGACAACCCTGTAGTCCTTGGCTAAGGCAGAATGAAATTAGAAAGGAGTTTCTAATTGGCAATATTTGGAGTTGTGCATTTAAGGATCGAAATACATATAATTAAATAAAATAAGACTTGACAGTAATTTCATGACTTATATTTAATTGGGACATTGTATGGTGAAAGGATTGAATTGTACGGTAACTATTTACTCAAAGGTTCTTTTATGATTAATGTTGAAATCTATATTATCTAAAAAGTCGTTAATCGCTAGGAACGCTTATTCCTATTGTAGAATAAATATTATTTATTTAAATAAATTAATATTTTAATTTATTTATTTAAATAAGATTAGAATTGTTCTAATTGATTTATTCAAGAAAGGTTTAATATGGAGAACCTAAAGGGTCACACCATAAAATGAAGAATAATTATTTAAGAAATTAATGGCATAATCGTAATAATAAATTAAGTATATTTAATTTAATCTACGGTGATAGAATAAATTAAATAGTTTAATATTTATTATTTAATATTTTGAAAATATTAAATATAAATTAATAAGAGGAGACTTATTATTATTATTACTATTACTATTATTTAATTCCTAAAACAGTTTGGGAATTAATTCATAAAAGTACTGTCAAATATCCTAATAAGATTAGGAGACTAATTAATTAAAAGAGTTTAATTAATTATTCCTAATAAGATTGGGAGCCTAATTAATTAAAGGAATTTAATTAATTAAAATAAAACTCAATTCCTTAATTGTTAAGGAGAGTTGCCCACATCTATAAATAAGAGGAGTCTTATTATGGGTGTTGTGGCTGACGTTTTCACATAATACGTAATTTCAATAGTTGGGAGAGTACACCCTTTTCTATGAGAGATAGAAAAACTAGGGTTTTGCCAAACACACATCTTCTTGAATCTTTTTCTTCCTTGGTGGATCACCTCTAGAGGCCAAATACTTGGGTGGCTAACGTTGATCAAAGGAAAGAACCAAACCCGATGGATTCAAGTTGAACATGAAAAAGATTGGAGGTGAACTTGTACCTGAGGAAGCTCTAATCTTCAAAGGTATGATTCTTATTCTTTATCTTTTCGTTTAATTAATAATTATGCATAAAGGATGATCCGGGTATATGGTTTGTAAAATTTTAAAACTCTAATTTTCACGTTTCCGCCTATTTTATGCAATTTGATTGCGTTCATAAATATTACAAACCTAATAGTGGCATCAGAGCCAAACCTTTATGCAAATTATTAATTGTTTTATTTTGATATGTATTTTGATATGTGTTTAGAACAATTTAATTGGGCATACTTTATTGTATAAAATTTATTTTTAAAAACAAGATATTCTGAAATTCTGTTGCGCTAGTCCGTGTAAATGATTCACGTGAATCATTGGTGGTGAATCATTGGTGGATAATCATTGGTGGATGATTACTAGTTAACAGGAGAAAGCAGGAGGTGATTATATATATAAATATATATTACGTTTAATATATATTATATAAAATAATATATATTAACGTAATATATATTTATTATATATATAATAATTTTCTAATCAAAATAAAATATTTATTTTAATCTTAAAATAAAAAAGTTTATTTTAATCTTAAAATAAAAGATTTATTTTAATTTTAAAATTAGATTTCATGCTAACTAATTAGAGTTGGGATTGGACTCCATGATAACTAATGGGAGTTGAAATTGGATTCTATAATTCCTAAAATAAAGCAGTTTATTTATGAATAGGAAAGTGAATCCATTTTTCCTTAAATAAAGGAGTTTATTTAAATATGAAATAAG
The DNA here is from genome assembly GCA_020205615.1 of Panax quinquefolius. NCBI lineage: Eukaryota > Viridiplantae > Streptophyta > Magnoliopsida > Apiales > Araliaceae > Panax > Panax quinquefolius. The sequence goes on from CM035156.1 coordinate 135,301,775, forward strand.
ATTTCATATTATTCAAAATAAAGGAGTTTATTTGCGAATAGGAAAGAGAATCCGCATTTCCTTTAATAAAGGAGTTTTTTTTTTACTTGGAATTGGATTTCATAATTAATTAAAATAAAGGAGTTTATTTTAATTAAAGATTTTGATTAAAATAAAATAGTTTATTTTATTCAAAATAGGATAAATTAAAATAAAAGGAGTTTATTTTGATTTAAATTTGGATTAAAATAATAGAGTTTATTTTGATTCAAAATTAGATTTTATACTAACTAAATTTGCCCATTAAATGATATCAATGTATATATTGAATGTTTAATATTCATGAGATGAATATTATTTATTGAACCATATGGTGATGTGTATGATAATAAATGGGATTGATTATGGACTATTGACCAATGTGATTGGATTTTACTTTAGTTGGATGTATGAATGTATGGATTTTATTAAATGGGGTCTGCGTACCTCGTCTTCTCTAATTTTTTTCTGAATGTAAATTCTATCTTCCTCCTATGTACTTCCCCTTGACTGCTGATCAAGGTTTCTATTTATTTTAAATAGTTTTGTAATAGGGATAGTTATAATTAATTTTAAAGAATTGGAGATCAAGGATCAAGGAGCGCTTGAAGACCCGATTGTAATGAAGCCCGGGTTTAAATGTAATAGCTATATTTAAATATTAATTCTTGCACCCCTAGGATTTGACCTTTTAGTTCACTTGGTGGCTCTAGTGAACCAAACTTGTATAAAAGTCCATAATCAATCCAGGTAGAATATAGTATTCTATATGTGCATGCTTATACTATATATATATATATATATATATATATATATATATATGCAAATATGTTTTATGTTAATTAATATGCGCGTATTATATATATATATATATATATATATATATATATATATATATATATATATATATATGTGTGTGTGTGTGTGTGTGTGTGCATACGCACTAAACAAGATGAGACAAATAAATAACAAACCCCTCAAATATTTTATATCAAGTCCTAAGCGTTCAAAGATGTTTGGAATATCGAACGTCGCCTTCTAGCATGATAAAAATAATAGAGTATCAATTAATTATTATAAGTTTGTTGTGTCACCACAAGGCTTATATTAATTCTTTGAGATGTTAATTTTATCACATTTGATGCTTATAAAGAAAATTGAATAATGTTGTTTTGTTGTGTCACCACAAGGACAATATTTTTCTTTTTTGAATATATAGAGTGCTAGGTTGGACGTAACTTGGATAGTTTTGATTCGAATGTGCCACCACTTGATCAAAATAATCTAAGAGGCAAAATACAAGGAGTTACATAGTTGATGTAATTAACAAGAGTTGTCTACCTATTTATTTATATATAGTTTGTTGTGTCACCACAAGGCTATATACATTTGAAATGGGATCCTTATTCTCATTAGCAAATCTTTAATTAGATATTGCCGAACTATATATATTGAGGGTAATATAGTTTGAAGAAAATAGTGGGAGATACCAATTTAAAATAAGACCTAAATTATTTTGATAATTAATAAAAGAATGTATGCTAAAATGTTGTTAATTACAAATTCATTTCTGAGAATTGTACAATGTCTAAATTACTATCATCAAAGCATCTAGTATTAGATGCTAAATTAACTTGGGACCTTATTAAGCAGTTGGTTAAGGAATTTGAGAATAGTTTGTCATATTTGAAAAAGCTATCTTATGTCTTAATGTCGCATAACCCGCAATGGTTACGAGATAATGCCTCGAGGAAGAGATTGCTACTTTTAGAAAGTGGCAAGATGATGCACAGTTGGTTCAATGCATCATGCTCGCATCCATGAGTAACGAGCTTTAGTGTCAGCATGAAACTATGGATGCTCCTACTATATTCTTGCACATCAAGTAGTTGATGGTGAGGAAAATAGGACTGATAGATATCAGATAACTAAGGATCTCTTCTAATCTAGAATGACCGATGACACTATAGTACAGATAAAAGTCCTTAACATAATCAATTTGATTGATGAATTAGGACAACGGGTTTTGTCATGGATGGAGAGTTGAGCCAAGATTTGATCTTGCACTCACTCCCGGACTCCTTTCACAATTGTTGTGAATTTTTCATATGAACAAGTTAAATATTAGCATCGCTGATTTGCTTAACATGTTGAAAAATGTTGGGAGTCACTTTGCAACCAAGAAAGACCATGTCTTACTAGTTGGGGCCAAAGGATTTTCTGAAAAAGAAGAATGATTCAAAGAAGAACGATTCAAAGAAGGTAAATAGAAAGGCAAAAACAAAGGATAATAAGAACAAAACTAATACGGATAACAAAGGAGTTTGCTTCCACTAAAATAAGCCAGGAAACTGGAAAGAAACAGCGAGAAGCATCTTGTAGAGGCTAACCAAAGAAGCTTGGTGAAGTTTCGGTTATAAATACAAATTTGTTCATTATTTAAATAAATTTTTCTTTATGTCAAGGTTCTACTTGGATATTGGATACCGACTTTGGTTATCATAAATATAGATTTATGAAGGGACCAAGTAGAAGTAGAAAGCTAAACAAAGATAAGTAATCCTATGTGTGTGAAATGAAGCAAAGGTTGCTACATTTGCCATAGAAACTTATAGTTTAGCAATGCCTACGGGCAAATCTATTAAGTCAATAAGTTGTTATTGTATTCCAGTTCTTGTTAGAAACATTATTTCCATTTTATTGTTGGACAATGAAATCTTTGGTATTATATTTAAGAACAATTGTTGTTCTATTTATAATAATAATGTTTTGTATAGAACTGATATATTACTTAATGGATTTTGTGTACTTGACTTATGTAAAAATTATTTTGCAAATTGAACAAACTAGTATAAGAAAAAGGAGATGATCATTTAAAAGTTGAATGTGTGTATTTCCTGAAATACAATTGTAAATTATTTGAAAGGTTCAAAGAATTTAGAAATGAAATAATTGGCTATGTATTAGGATTCTTTGGTCGAATCAAGGAAGGAATACTTGTGCAATGAGTTTCTAAATCATCTCAAATGGTTTTCTCATAATGGATGCCTCCTGATACTCAATAATTGACTGATGTGTCTTAAAGGAAAAATTGAACCTTGTTGGATATGGTGCAGTCCATAATGATTTTACCGACATTCCAGTATCCTTCTGGGGTCATGTCCTAGAAATGGCTGCATATCTATGAAAAGGTAACCTCAAAATTTGGCCTCAAGACTCCATAAAAGTTATGGACAGGGAGGATTCCTAATCTTAAGTATGTTAAGATAAGGGGTTGTCCAACTTATGTGATAAAGGTTTCAAAGGATAAGCTGTGGGTAAGATTTGATAAGTACAGATGTGTGGGACATCCTAATGTAAGTTTAGGTTATATGTTCTATAATCCTACCTAGCAAAAGGTGTTTTGTGTGAAACACGCTACCTTCTAAGATAAAGGTGTTTATCATTGAAAGGACTAGTGGGAGGATAATAGAATCTTGAAGAGTTCAAGAACCACAAAACACTATAAGTCAAATAAAAGGAAACTGTAGATAGACCTATTGTACCACAATCGAATCGTAAATCTGGAATAGTACCGAAGATACTTGGGAGGTATGGATTCATCATAGATGATAATGATGAGGTACACATCATAGAAGATGATGATCTAGTTACATATGATGAGGTAAGAGTTGTAGACACTCAGAGAAATGAATTGAAGCAATTTTCTCAAAATGGAACATTCATTTTGATGAAACAAATCAAAAGAGTTTGATTTTATCACAAATAAGAATGAACCTAGTGTGTACAAAAGGGTCAGTGGGAGCATCGTGACATTCCTAATATTATATGTTGATATACTATGGATATGGAATGGCATACTAATGCTATAATCAGTAAAGATACAAGTGTCTAAACATTCCTCCACGAATGATTTGGGAAGAGTATCTTAATTGGGGATACAAATCTATATAGATAGATTTAAGAGGATGCTCAACTTAACCCAAGGAACGTATATTCATTTGATGTTACATTCGTTTAGCATGGGAAACTCCATGGAATGTCTCATGTTGAGGAGCCGTGGAGTGTATCTCTCTTAATAGTCCTCATAGACTCATAAAAGAGAAATCGCATGAGTAACTATCATGTATATAATAAAATATATGAGACCTGATGTTGATCAGTCATATTCTGGAGAAGTTCACTAAGAGTCAGTGAAAAACATCTTAAAGTACTTAACCAGCACTAAGGATGTGATTAAAATTTATGGTGGGTCTAAATTTTAACTAGAGGACTTAACAGACTCAAGTTTTTTAGACAAACCAAGACGGCAGAAAATCCACTTGAAGGTAAAGCGTTACCTTGAACGATAGTGCAGTGAATTGAAAAGGTTTCAAAGAGCAAGGAATTGCTAGTTTAGTGATAAAGACAAAGTATATAGCTATAAATGAAGCTGCAAGTTGATTGTTTGGATGAAAAGTTCATTACAGAACTAGGGATAGTTCTTAAGTCTCATCTTGGATCTAAACATGTGTTGCAACACTTTCATTTGATTATGGAATCATTGAAAGATGGGAAATCACTATAGAGATAGTGGACTCTCAGGAACAACATTACATATCCATTTACTGAAGCTTATCCAACAGCAGGATAATCATCACTTAGAGTAGAAGAGTATGAGATACCATGACGATTGGCTTTAGTGCAAGTGGGAGATTGAAAGTAGTATGCATATACTTTGTAACAATTTTATTCATTTATTAATAAAAAATATTTATTTATTAAAGGCTTTTAATTATCTACATAATGTTGTTTTATGATATGTGATAAACCCATAGTTTTAAGCAATGCTTTTAAAATAATGATTATGATCATTCTAATGAGATCTAAATTCTTAGAAAGCTTAAAACTAAAATAGCTCCTAATCTTTGGATTACTAAATTGGGTATTAGTGAATCCGGATAGATTGTTACATACATTGCTTGCTCATTGGATGAGGATGATTGATCTCATGATCATTTGTGTGGAGACACTAGAGCAAGTATGTAGGTGCTTATTAGAGAATAAGTTCACTGAACGTGGCTCGCTAAGGAATACCTAATGGAGTTTTACTTGCATGTCAATAGGAATTCCTGTAGTGATAGTAGTACAAGTGATCCTTGGACTTGAGATCATCATAGTATCTTGTATATAATGAGTTATACTTTGACTTATTCCTTAAGACCCTTAGCGTATATCAAAGGGTATGCTTGGGTATAATAAGTTGTACATAGAGATAATGTATGATCAATAAAGAATCTTCCACTTCTAGTAAAAGAAGAGAAATGTCCTATGTGATTCGATAAATGACAACCCAGTAGTCCTTGGCCAAGGCAAAATGAAATTAGAAAGGAGTTTCTACTTTGCATTATTTGGAGTTATGCATTTAAGGATTGAAATACATATAATTAAATAAAATAAGACTTGACAGTAATTCTATGTCTTATATTTAATTGGGACATTATATGGTGGAATGATTAAATTGTACGGTAACTATTTACTCAAAGGTTCTTTTATAATTAATGTTGAAATCTATATTATCTGGAAAGTCGTTAATCGCTAGGGAAGCTTATCCCTATTGTAGAATAAATATTATTTATTTAAATAAATTAATATTTTAATTTATTTATTTAAATAAGACAAGAATTGTTCTAATTGATTTATTCACAACCGGTTTATTATGGAGAACCTAAAGGGTCACACCATAAAATGAAGAATAATTATTTAAGAAGTTAATGGCATAATCGTAATAATAAATTAAGTATATTTAATTTAATCTATGGTGATAGAATAAATTAAATAGCTTAATATTATTATTTAATATTTTGAAAATATTAAATATAAATTAATAAGAGGAGTCTTATTATTATTATTATTACTATTATTATTATTTAATTCCTAAAAGAGTTTGGGAATTAATTAATTAAAGTACTCTCAAATATCCTAATAAAATTAGGAGGCTAATTAATTAAAAGAGTTTAATTAATTATTCCTAATAAGATCGGGATCCTAATTAATTAAACGAATTTAATTAATTAAAATAAAACCCAATTCCTTAATTGTTAAGGAGGGTTGCCCACATCTATATATAAGAGGAGTCTTATTATGGGTGGTGTGGTTGACGTTTTCACATAATACGTAATTCCAATAGTTGGGAGAGTACACCCTTTTCTGTTAGAGATAGAAAAACTAGGGTTTTGCCAAACACCCATCTTCTTGAATCTTTTTCTTCCTTGGTGGATCACCTCTAGAGGCCAAACGCATGGGTGGCTAACGTTGATCAAAAGAAGGAACCAAACCCAGTGGATTCAAGTTGAACGCGAAAAAGATTAGAGGTGAACTTGTACCTGAGGAAGCTCGAATCTTCAAGGGTAAGATTCTTATTCTTTATCTTTTCGTTTAATTAATAATTATGCATAAAGGATGATCCGGATATATGGTTTGTAAAATTTTAAAACTCTGATTTTCACGTTTCCGCTTATTTTATGCAATTTGATTGCATTCATGAATATTACAAACCTAACAATTGGGTCATTAGCCTGGACAAAGGCTTGGTAAGGATAAGCAGGGTATTAAGCATCCTATTCAAATGTCCAGTCAAACTGGGACAGCCGAACTAGGCTATTCTGCCACTTCCAGTCATAGGAATCCTCATAAGCACAAACAGGTTCCTCAAGCTTCAGGGACACGGCGATTTTCTCCACCTTTACCTCATGTGTCGATACAGTCTCCAGTAAAGGTGTCAGCCCATGTTATGGCCATGATGTTTCCCAAACCAGTACCATTCAAAGAAAAAGAGGTGATGATTCCTGATCCCCAAGTGAAAGAAAGGGAACGAAAATATAAAAATGACATCGCCTTGATGATGTCAGGCATACGCATCATTGTCCATGATGAGCATACAAACAGATATACCCCAGACGATGATTGCCCAGATGTTATGGTCATCATTCGGGAAAAAGAGGATGATGACAACCCCTTCATCACTGCAGTCCATTAGGACTTTACCCTCGATAATTGGATCAGCACTCCATGCATTGGTCGACAAGGGTAAAACGGGAAGAAACCCCTCTACCCAGTACATAACTTTAATTGCTTACTTTTCTATACAGTATTAACAGTTATTTTATAAAGTACATGCTAACACTTTTGTATGATTAAACAGTTTTATATATTAAGTGAAAGAATATTTTGTTTCAGGACTCTGAATTTAGATATACCTGTACTTGCTGATGAGGTGCCTTTCCTCCACAAGGACTATAACTTTGATGAAAAGTTGGACTCAGACTTGATGGAAATCCAAGAGGACATTGAGACACCTCAGGAGATCAAAGAATGGGTCGTAGACAATCCTAAACCCAACTTTGATCAAACAACTTCTTTTAATCTTGGAACCTTAGAAAGCCCTAAGCTAATCCAGATTGGTTCAGACTTAACCCCAAATCAACGGAATGAAATGGTTGCGCTATTAACCCAATTCCAGGATGTGTTTGCATCTTCTTGTGATTACATAGTGGGTTTGTCTACTGACATTATCCTTCATCGCCTTCCCATTAAGGAAGGATTTAAGCCAGTCAGGCAAAAGCTCATGCGATTGAAACCTGAGTGGAGTTTAAAGGTGAAAGAAGAAATTGTTAAACAATTTCAAGCTGGCATTATCATGGTTTCTACATATCCAGAGTGGATATCCAACACTGTTCCCGTGCCTAAACCAGGAGGAAAGTTGCGAGTTTGCGTGGATTATCGGGATCTGAATAAAGTTTGCCTTAAAGATAGCTTTCCCGTGCCCTTTATCCACATTCTTATTGACAATACTGCTCAATACGACATGTACTCCTTTACTAATTGCTTTACTAGGTACAATCAGATTATGGTCGCTGAGGAAGATCGTGAGAAAACTGCTTTCATCACGCCTTGGGGAACTTTCTGCTACAGACGGTTGTCATTTGACCTCATCAATGTCGAGGCAACCTATCAGCGAGCCATGATGGCTCTTTTCCACGACTTAATGCATAAAGAGATAGAGATCTAGGTGGATGACATCATTATCAAGCCCGGAAGGGAAGAAGACTATTTAGACCATCTCAAAAAGCTTTTCAACAGGTTGCGTAAGTACAACTTGAAGTTGAATCCAGCCAAGTGCGCCTTTGGCGTCAAATCAATCAAGTTGCTAGGTTTCCTAGTCAGCCAGAAAAGGATTGAGCTGCATCCCACCAAAATCCAGGCCATCAAGAAAATGCCCATTCCTCAGACAGAGAAGGAAATACGGGGATTTTTGGGAAGAATCAACTTCATTAGCAGGTTCATTTCTCAACTCACAGTAACCTATGAGCCCATCTTCAAGTTGTTAAGGAAGAAATCCTCCATGAAATGCAACGATGAGTGTCAGAAAGCCTTCCTTATAATAAAAGAGCAGCTGGTTAACGCTCATATTTTGGTACCTCCCAGGGATGATGTTCCCCTGTTCATGTACCTGTCCATAATGACAATGCTATGGAAATTTGCATCTTTGAAGGCGAGAAAAGGCGATAGAGGCCAAGCGAGCTATCTATTACCTCGGTAAAAGATCCGTGACGGTGAACACAAGTACACTCTGATTGAGAAAACTTTTTGTGCTTTAGCATGGGCTTCTATGAGGTTACAACATTACCTCCATGGTCACACAACCCATCTCATATCCCATATGGATCCTCTCAAGTATGTGTTCAGTAAGCTCATACTGAATTGTCGGCTGTCCAGATGGCAGTTGATCCTACAACAATTTGATATCGTCTACGTGACGCAAAAATCTGTCAAAGGTCAAGGAATTACGGATTAACTGGCCGCTGCACCTGCAGGGGATTACAAACCCTTGGAAACAAACTTCCTCGATGAAGGGGTAATGGCCATTAAGTAACAACATCAGTACGATATATGCCATACGTGGAAAATTTATTTTGATGGAATTTGAGCGGTTCTAGTATCGAAGACGAGGACGATATCTGTCATGATCAAATTGCAGTTTATCAGCACCAACAACACAGCTGAGTATGAAGGTTGTATCATGGGGCTAAAACTTACCCGTTCAATGGGCATCGGGTGGTTAACTGTGTTTGGGGATTCAGAGTTAGTAATCAAACAATCTATAGGAATCTATCAAACCAAAGAATTACATTTACTGCCTTACCATCGACAAGTTTTATATACGGCTTTAGAGTTTGAAGAAATCTCCTTTCTACACATTCCTCGTAATAGGAATGATTTTACGGATGCACTAGCAACATTGGCCTCCTTGATTCACATACCTGACAAGTAAAACATGTCAAGCATCATATTTTCCCTGCAAAAGGCCCCAACTTATGGGAACTATGTTGGAGAAGTATCGGATGAGATACCTCCCATCCCCAACCCTTGGTATCAGCACATCAAGGATTATCTACGAGATGGATCTACACCCGTTGAGGTGAGCCTGACTGAAAAGAGGTGGATCCATCGATTTGCTATGAAATTCTACCTGAGCGGAGATGCACTCTACAAAAGAGAGGTTTGATTAGGTCTCCTCGGTTGTCTAGATAAAGACCAAGCTCAGAGGATCATGGATGACATCCATGGTGGAGTATGTGGCCCACACATAAGGGGACCCCTACTTGTTAAGAAGATCTTCAGAACAAGGCATTATTGGATTACGCTCAAAGCTGACTGTGATGATCACATCAAGAGGTGCTATCAATGCCAGATTCATGGAAATGACATCCACTCCCCTCCAAGGGAACTCCACAATATGAGTTCACCATGACCCTTCTCAATGTGGGTAATGGACGTGATCGGGCCCATCGAGCCCAAACCAAGTAATAGACATCGATTCATAATCACCATGATCGACTACTTCACCAAATGGGTAGAAGCAGCCTCCTTCCCCAGGGTTACTAAAGAAGTCAACATTGCTTTCATCAGAAACAATATTGTCTGTCGATATGGACAACCAGAGGTCATTGTGTCAGCCAATGCTAAGAACCTCAACAACAAAATGATGGAGGAGTTATGCAGTAAATTCCAAATCAAGCATCTTAACTCCATCATCTACCGTCCAAAGATGATTGGTGTTGTTGAAGCGGCTAATAAAAAAATCAAGAAGATCATGCAAAAAATATCTTCCAATCACAAAGGATGGCCTGACCTCTTGCCTCTGACTTTATTAGCCTACAGAACTTCAATGCGTACTTCCACTGGGGCAACCCCCTATTCATTAGCCTATGGGATGGAAGCAGTGCTCCCCATAGAGGTGGAAATGGAATCCCTCAGAGTGTTGATGGATGCTCAATTGGATGAAGACCATGGGTACAAGACAGGTATCACCAATTGTCTCTAATAGAGGAAAGGCAAACCACGGCTATCTTCCATGGTCAGTTATATCAGTATAGGATCGCCAGATCTTACAACAAAAAAGTCCAAATATGGCAGTTCAAACAACATGACTTGGTTTAGAAGAAGATTATAGACAACCAAGATCAATCCAAGGGAAAATTCACTTCTAACTGGGAAGGCTCGTTTGTTGTCAAGGAGGTATTGACAGGAGGCGCTCTTAGGCTACAGGAAATAGATGGCGATGAATTTCCATAGCTTATCAACTCGGACACCATGAAACGGTACTATATCTGAAGTTATCATCAACCAAACATCCTGGTTTTGATCATCAAATCACTAGTCATTCTGAGATTGAACCTTTCACGCCTGCAGTTTATCCTGAAGACGGGATTAAACTTTTCTACGCTTGTAGTTTGTCCTAAAGACGGGATCAAACTTTTTCCACACATGCAGTTTATTTCAATTATGGGATCAAAATTTCTTCTCCCCGTAGTATAGCCTGCACATGGGATTCATACTTCTCTTCAGCTGCAATTCTTCCTAAGGGGCGAACTACGTCGACCTAATCTCCCTGATACCCGGGAGTACGTAGGCAACCATATTCTATATGGCCCGGTCGCAATAAACAAAAAATAACAAAAAAACATTTCTGTTTTTCTCTATAAAAACAAAAACCACAAAAACAATTCTACACCCTTCTTTATCAATAAAGCTTTTACACCCATCTGCCTTTCACATTTAGCGTTGAACCTCTTACACCAGGTTTGAACTATGCAGACCTGATCTCCTCTTCAATAGGAGTATGTAGGTAGCCATTTATGGTTTGGTCTAACCCCCTACCAGAACAAAAATTCTTGTCACACGGTACTGGGATCAAACTTTAATCCACCACATTTCATCGGCTTCAGACCAAAGGAATGGAATTACCCAACCTCTCCTCGCAAATAGGAGATTCGGCAACCATCTAAGCTGCGGTTGTGCCTCAAAGAGCAACACCAATCCATAAGGGATGGAATTAACTAGGCTTCTCACAAATAGAAGTACTGGCGACCATCTGTGGTTCGGTCAATCTCAGAGAGGAAAAGTCACACTCCTCTCCACATCTACATACAGATACCAGTTCCAAGACATCAAAGATGGTAGGGATACACAGAGATCAATGATCCATTCTGAGAAATCCTGCGATGTCTCAATGTCTATATATCAAGGATGAGTTCAGAATGCATCATGATCAAGGCAAGTATCAAGGCTGAACTGAAAGGGAAGTGAATCAAAATATATTTCCCTGCCATACATAATACTATTTGATATATACATATGTGTTGTACATGACAAAATGGCTAAGCTAGTCTGTACAGGAAAATATAAGTCTATCTACGGATCTATGTGTATACGGACTATCAGATATAACATAGCATCCCTCTAAGAAGAAGAGTAATGTACTGCAAGCTCACCTTGATGGTATCTACACGAGCTAGCAGATACGAGGCTAACTTCATGGTGGCATGATTCTCATCAATGTATGCACTCATATCTACAAGGATGCCAGTCATAAGGGATCTCACTGAAGTATTGTCTATGACGACCACATCCCGAGCAGATAGGGCAGCATCCTGCTCCACAATCAATGCATCTCTGGCTGATCTAGCCTCATCTCTCTCTCTAATTGAGTTGCGTCTCTCCCTTAAGAGCTATCAACATCAAGGCCCTAGCCTGATCTCTCTTATAGGTCATCAGATGTAAGATCTGCTCCAGATGATGTGTTGAATGCTTAATGACAGTAGAACTCATAGTGGGAGAATCCATCACAAATACTGGCAACCCAGCAGTCACATCCTCCTTGATGGGAATGACAGCCTCCTCCATAGGCTCCTCATCATTGGAATCAGTCCCTAAACTGCGGATACTACCGCAGCCGATGCAGTCTCTGTCTCCATCCATGCAGAATACTCTGCAAAATAACTCGGATGATTGACAAAAAACTCAGCTAGCTCTCGCTGATCCCAACATGCATACAACCTGGATCTGTCCTCTGCTGATAAGTGCTGACTCGATACCCCCTCAAAAGGATGGAAGTCCTGGAACTGGTCAAACTGACACATCACGGTCAGTGAGTGGTAAGTAATCATGCCCCTCAATCCAGTCAGAGGGAGATAATCCATGCCCAGAGCGTGAGTGATGAAGCTGTAGGGTGAACTAAGCCCTGAACATTGCAATATAGCAAACAGATCTCCGATCCTTGCCAAGAAAGCTGACCAAGAAGCAACATCTGTACACTCCGTAGGCTGAAAGGAGTATGACATAGCTATATCATGGGTGAAACAATATCCATGCCGTTTAAAAGTGTTAATCGGTCTCAAGTATGACATAAACCACACGTACACCATGGCCAAGGTTGCTGTGCTTGATCGTATCGGATAAGTGCTGTGATGATGGGTGGCTGACCTCAGAGTCTCTGCAATGATCATCGATATGATAGTGTAACCCTCCCTAAGAGCTCTCACTGCCATAATGACGCCAATGTCCAACTCATCCATGTATCGTGGAATGTAGACATACGATAGTACGCACAGTAGAAGTACATCCACTCTGGCCAGACACCAATGATCCTCCAGTGTTGTAAAATCCCAAGAATATCGTACATAGCTATCCTTAGAGCCAAATCTGCGAAACAGAAAACACTGAGATATCACGTGGCCAGATGTGATCTCATCCTGCACCACTCTACGCCTCAAGCCAGTGAGGGTCATGAACTGCCTACTCATGTCTCCAATCGCCATATACACACAAGGTCTATCCAGTGACAGCATCGTCAAACATGCATACTCCTCTAAAGTAGGAGTCAACTCCTGGGTCCCAAATTGAAAACCTGCCTCTCCGATACCCAGTGCTCCAGCATGCCCTCCACGAATCCTTTGGGAACCTGACACATCAACAGGGTTATAGTATGCTGTAACAAACGATCTACAGTCACCCTATCTGATGGTGACATGGTATCGTACCACAATCGCATACCAGATGCCACCAATAATGGTGGGGTATGATCAATCTGACTAGCGTCGAAGAAGACATACATCTATGCGGCCGTGTCATAAGACCATCCAGGTCGATCTTTGAATATCTCTAGACATACATACATATGCATAACATAATAGCATTCATGATACAATAGATGGAAATATGATATAGGTAATGGAAAACTGTACATACATTCCTAAGTATATCATCATCTAATACATCTCTGTACATCTAAAATACAGGGAAATGGGGCAAAACTACCCTATATCTAATAGAGGCCTATTAAAAGAGATATCTAGAATGGGGCGAAGCTACCCAATGTCTAACAGAGGCGTATCAAAAGAGATAATGAGAATGCACATCAGAAGAAAATAATGGTGTCAATGTCTACATCATCAATTTTGTCCACCTGATGTAACTCCTCTTGAGTCACTAGATCTCTATCCACAGGGATGTTAGGCCTATAAAAGGGAGGATCTGCACCAGTAAAACCATATGGGTCACCTGAGGGGCCAGCGCCAGAGCTGGAAGGATGAAAAGTATCTTCCTCTAAAGGATCTCTACCCAAGTGTCAGATAAAGAAATGTACCCAGTACAACTGCCGGGTCAACCTGTCAATCTGTGTCAAATGAGTCAGATCTCGGACATAGGCTAGCCAATCCGTCATCATCACGGATCCTGGAACCATATCCCCCATGAAATGAGTGGTGCTGGTCAGTGCTCCAATGGTACGAGGGAACCACCAATACTGGAACATCTCCTTAGTGCAGGAACCCTTTAATAATTTGAAACCATCAATCCCCAACAATGGGATATCAATGACGGGTGACTGTGAAATAGGCTAATAACGCCTAGCAGGAGCAAGATCGGCATGCGAATCTCTCCTATAGTGCTCCTGATAGCACAGTCTCTTAAATAGAGCTCCCATCCTCCATTTGTGAAGAGAGGAATCCTACGGGTGGAAATTATGTGCTCAACACCAGTCGGGTACCCATCCTCAAATCAAACGCTCAAATGTTCCCTAGAGTAGAGAACCCACATGATGACATCTGTTGTCAACAACTCCAGCTGTAGGCGGCAATGAGTTAAACCCTCAACAACAGGGACCTCCGTCGGTATGGAATGATGCCATCTCCATCCTCGTGGATAGGTGTCTAAACCTAACACGCTCACAAGACACAAACATGGAAGCCTCTCATAGGCCCAAAACTGCCAACACCAAGGCAAACATCTGCTGTCAGTTAACACTCTTAACCTGTACATGGGAAAAGACAAGAGAAACACTCACCAGCAGAAATGGGTAGAATCCTAACCAAGCATCAGTCAAACCCTGCGATCGCATGCGAATTCCTCTCAGGAAGTAGGCAAAGGTGTAGGAACCCTATCATACTCTCCTATACGGTCCATGTATCGAGTGGCGCTGATCAAAGTGAAGGACACCATAGAAGAGTTATCTGCTATGAAGCAGCCCCTATTGATCATCAGGAACAATCGCCGAAGAATGTGATCCCTAACTCTCCCATCATTGGGTATGGGCTCACGCAACAGCCCGCTCATAGCATCTACGCTCAAAGGACCTATATGAATAGTCATGCCCTTGAGCGCCTCTGCTGGAACTCCCAACAAGGATCTGACGGCAGTAGGGGTGATATCCGCCATACAAGGCATTGACGGCCCTCCAAACTCCATACTTGTGATAAACCGCCAATCCATCGGCGTCATCATCACCTCACAATCCAGCAAATGGAGTGGCCGAGTGCAGGTGAAACGGTAATTCGAGACATTGCCCACGAGGTAACCAGGGGACAACGACTGGGAAGAATGGAAAAGAACGTCCTGAATCCCCAGCCATGTACAATCGCTCTATAGTCATCATGCAAATCCTGATACATAGAGTTGATGTTGAACCAGTTCCCTCAAGGCTATGTAAACCCGCGAAACCTACATCAAATGTCAGATCAACATCAGAATCCTTGACTCCTCATAAATAGGAAAAAGGAAGACTAAGATCGAAATTATACCTCATTTGCGTGCAGGTAGACTGAAGGATGTCTACTCAAGTCGCCCAGAAGCTCTGGGTTCACCACTTGAATACTTGGCAAATCCCTACGGGGAACACGTGTAGCAGGAGCAGGAACCTCAACTGTACATCGTCCTCCTCGTCCTCGACGTCCGGCACATCAACCTGGACTAGACGTATCACCGCCTCCACCAAATGACGAGGCTGTCTAACATAACAGGGTCGAGATACTTCAGAAGCCCTCCTCCATACACCAGAAGTGGTCCTGCGGGAACTACTCGGCTGGTATGGATCCATAATATCTGGACAGCAAGTCTTCAAATCACCTTAGAAAGGGTGTGGTAATGTTTAACCTGGAGCTTTTCATAATGCATTTTCATGAATACATGCATGCATGCATTATTTTAACATACGTCTATAGTAGAGTTAAAAATGCATGACTACCCAATGCTTGCATTTTGAAATTTTTTGACATAGTCCCCTTTGTAAATAGGACTATCCACATGCATATAGGCATGACTAGGTGGCCATTCAGTATCACACCTACCCACAGTCATATACATCCTACATGCATTAATACATCAAAGTAAAAATATGTAAGAGTAGTCTAAATTACCAAGATTATTTTACTTCTCTACCTTTACTCATTTGTCCTCAAATAGGATAAGAAATGACATTAAAAGGTGCCAATTTGACTGTTTCAAAAGACAATTTTTTTTCACATCATTATGTTCAGCATGGTTTAATACTAACATTTACTATGTTGAATATTTTTTATCAAGTCATATCAGCATGTATATTCACTACTATGTGTCTAAATGCATTTTGTGTGATAAGTCATTTTCCAACGGATAGAAACTCGAAAAGAATACATGCATATGTTACCAGGACAGTGAAGAACACTTGTACGGTGGCAGAATGTGCAGAAAGTTGCCCGAACTCAGCAGGTCTGAAGAAGAGCTCTCAGATTTTCTTCGTAGCGCAGCTTGAAAATGACTTATGGAAGAAACCCGCAGTTCTTTCATACTCACGGCTGGCCGCAAGTCCACCTACAACTGTTGCAGGTGTACTTGTGGCACCTCTACAAGGGTCCCACACCTCCATCTCAGTCTAGTTCGAGTTGCAAAGGAGGTCTCACAAGCTGAAAAGGCCAAATCAGGAATAAAAATGCTACGCGATTAAGCGGAATAGCCTGGAATCCTGATTTTCACAGGCCAAAATCTAGCTCCCCACATCACTCATTGGTATTCGCCTAAATGCAGGGTACACTATACCGATGAGCTCAGCTTTTATAAATGATGCTCGGTAATACCTCACATAGGTCTGATGCCGCCAAACATAGGGCCATAACCCTAATCCAAGTATCCCCGGCGGTGGTCACAACGCCGAAGTTATAAATTGCTAAAGTATCCCCGATGGGGGTCACAACGCCGAAGTTATAAATTGCTAAAGTATCCCCAGCGGGGGTCACAACGCTGAAGTTATAAATTGTTAAAGTGTCCCCGACGGGGGTCACAACGCGATTCAACCATTGATATACGCATCAATGAAGGTCAAGCAGCCTTGGCATACTCCCGAACAAGGGTTACAATTCAAGTCAAACATTGATACACACATCAATAAATGTTAAACAGCCTTAACAGTTTGCCCAACAGGAGTCTATCCGGTGATACATATCGATTGAAGGTCAAAGGCGTACGACAATATATACCATTAGCGATAACTCCAACAAGGCAAGTGGTATATCTTTGGTAACCTGAGCCGAGAAGGCCATCTTCATCGGAGAGGACCGATGATGGAATATGTTATACACATCCTCAAACAGATAAAGCTTTATTCCCACAGATCTCTTGTACACGAGAGGCACATTTTCAGAATAAAGTCTATGTCTAGTATTCAAGACTTTGGTGATAGCCCGAACATGGATATCCTTGAAGACTTGGATCGCATGTCCAAGACATCACTGATTGTTATCCCCAACAGGATTAGCTAGGAACCGACAATCATTCATATGCATCTTGCATTTGCATCATGTTGCTGCACATAACATCATGTTTATCTTGTTTGCATTTCAAGTGTCTAGGATTCTTTATCCTATCCATGCCTTGCATTACACGAATATGATAAAGAGGGGCATCTGTAGACACTCGAAATTTTCTGCACACCTGTTACTAACATTGTAAGAAGGCAGATTTGTCTTTTAGACATAACCCTGGAAGAAAGCTCACATCCATTTTGGATACTACCAGAAGTTTAGTCTCAAACCTGGAACACTGAGAATACAAATCCCCACCTCGGAGATAACCTCGAGTTTCATCCTTGGAGATAACCCCAAGGAGTGATGTTACAGTTTCGGCGATAACTCCAAAAATGCTTGTATCAAATGCATGCGATTAGCTTCAATCTCAGACCTCCCGTTGAGGCACTCATACCTTAGACCCAGAGCTAACACCGGGAAAACAGGCACACTTACAGATGACTTTGTGGAAGTTAAACACTTGCGGCAGTCCAATCTCATATTTAACCCTGATAATACAAGAAAAAGCTTTATCGTGACCATGCATGATCGCCGATAAGGCGTCACCTAAAATCTGGTCATTGGGACGCACATCGTCGACCACTATTACTTGATGAAATATCTCTGCGTAGATATGAAGCGGCCGAAATGATAAATCTGGTCACTAAGCTGAGTCAGCATGGTCCAGGGTCAAAGCTAATGTGGTCCACGTGGCAGCGACCGGTATCAGCGACCGCATGTGGTCGCTGATAGCCTCAAATATGTAGCCATCGCTAATAA
Organism: Panax quinquefolius; assembly: GCA_020205615.1. Lineage (NCBI taxonomy): Eukaryota > Viridiplantae > Streptophyta > Magnoliopsida > Apiales > Araliaceae > Panax > Panax quinquefolius. Next base: position 135,319,990 of record CM035156.1, read on the forward strand.
CAGTCAGCGATCGCATGCGGTCGCTGATATGGAAAAAAATAAAAAAAAAGATTTTTGCTATTTTGTAGAAATCCCAAAAACATGTACCTACTTTGTACCTACTTTATCCCAACACACATACCCAACAACAGCATACACAACAATATAAACATCCATCGTCCACCAACACATACACCAAACTAGTATATAAACCTTTAAAAACCAATATGATTTAAATTAATATAATAACATTTCAAAACATGTTTAAGTAACATACAAACATCCAAAGAATGAATATACAAGTACAAGTTTATAATATAACTACAAAACTAATCTAAAGCAGGTACGTCAAGCATCATCGCCTCCTTGATCACCCTGTAATTAATAAAATAATAAAACAAGTTACAAATATATACTAACTATGTTAATATTGGTATATTACGACAATATATACAATAAATTGATTTTATACCTCGTCGCCATCCCCGTATTGTCTTTATGCTGTTGCTGCTGCTGTTACTGCTTCACTAACTCCTCAGCACTCAGAGCTCCCAGATGCCCGCCCAGTATCTTCAGAAGATCGCGATCTCGACATATAGCTCTCACACAGTCAGCCAGAGTATGAACAGCTGGATGGCTCGATGACTGTGTAGACTAGGTAGAAGAGTAGCCTGAGCCATTGAAGGATGCGCATCGTCATTGTCCTTGACCTTTAATGTAGTTCTTCTTCACAACAGACGCCCTCTCCCACAACTCTTAATCAATAGGCAGACGTGGAAGTCCTTCAGGATAGCGCTTATTCAATAAACACTTATAATTGTCCTGTCATCATGTTAACAATTAAATAGTTAAAAATAAATTAATTCTGTAAAAATTAATAAACAAGATCAAGTTGTTAAAATTTATTACCACTATCTGGATAGCCTCAGGCAGACCATCACGAGTGGCCACGTACACATCCAAATGATGGATGGTGACCTTGAGGCCGAGACTCTATACAAAAAATAACATAATATTACTAAGTAAAAATGTGATATATTTTCTCTGATTTATGATTGTAAACATATTAAAACTTGTAAATCGTTACCACAGCGTTGATATGCTATGTTGTGAAATACAATTGCCCTTGTATGTCCCTTTGGCCTTTTCGCCATTTGGTACACCCAAGGATCTATTCTTTGGTGGCGATCTTTCATCTTTCACCCGACTCTCGACTCTCCATTTTTGGCACACATCTCAGCCCATATGGCCTGGGTGCACCACCAGGGACTATGCTCGTGCATGTAATCTTCTCCCTGGCCTGGATGGTCGATCTCGGCATTATGATGGGCTTTTTGTCTTTCTTTATTCAAATTGTCTTTGGTGTGAAATGGCATACATCGAGAATAATGTACGTATCCTTTGAAGCTCAGCGTCCTCCCATCTATACCGTTTCTTCAAATAAAATAATAATAATAACCTTACTAAATAATTATCCTTTGAATATTATATTAATATTATCTGTCATAATTAAAAAAACATACCTGAAATTCTGCCCAAATAGCATCCTTATGGGCGATAGGTGTGCTAGCCCACGTAATCACAGGTGTAGGCCAACTCTGTAAACACAACTGTGATATGCACTTGATGATCTTATTATCTGAAAAATCACTATAATATATAACATCAATTAGCATATATTAAAGTAATTTACATCTAAGTTATAATACTTATGAACATTTTTCAAACTTATACTATAATACTTAAAAAAAATTCGCCAGAGTCTTCCCTACAATATAGACTAGCCACATGCATGATGGCATGCATATATGGACATTTCTAGGCACCCAAGACACAAACCAAGAGAAATATATAAATTTTCAATACAATAAGACCAAAACAATAACGATTGAATGCAAATTAAAGCAGTAAAAAATTCAGACCCATATACATTACCAATATAATAACAATCAAAACATTACCAATATACAATAAATGGAATTTTAAATGCTTATATATAAATGATATATGCGGGACGATACGTGCTATTCGGAGGAGGGCAAATCTAAATAAGAATCCGATCATTCGGATTAGTAGGGGCCTTGGGCACATGATTAGGCCCCCTACCCAAGCCGCGTTTTTTCTGCGCTGCTTCAGAAGCCATCTGTATATTACAAATTTTAATATGTTATTATGAGTTTTGTTTGATTACATGTATATATGACAATAAACATGACAGTGATATAAACATGTATATATATAAATATAAAATGACAATAAACAAAAGTAGCATTTAAATAGTTTAGTACATAAACATGACAGTGATATAAACATGTATATATATGAATATAAAATGATAATAAACAAAAATTGCATTTAAATAGTTTAGTATATAAACATGACAATGATATAAAAAACATATAATGCTAAACATACATTTCATTTGTTCAAGTATCAATGTCTGATTCAGAATCATCTTGTATCGTGTTGCTGATTCATAACCATCATCTTCTTGATTCGATGTGATTCGATTCAATAACTCTTCCTCCTCGATTATCAATGTCATCCGACACAAGTATTGACTCAGGATCTAATTCATGTGGTTCATCTCCACCATCAAACTGGATTACTTCATTGTCGTCCTCCACATTTATTATAGTTGACTATGAAGCATCTGCTCTTGGTAAATCTTCCCATCAACTAATTCTACACAACTACGCGCGGGAGTATGAATTACAACTTGCCAATCTGTAGGCGATCTATCCCTTTTCCTAACAGGACTAGGAGTGTAGTATACTTGTACTGTTTAAGTTGGTAAAATAAACGGTTCATTGGAGTACGCAGACCTATGGAGGTCAATATCGACGAATTGTGTACTTGTGTGATGCCACCATCTCTTCTCTGCCCATGTGCCCACCAGCATTCTTCGTAATTTCTCATGAACCCAGAAATAAGTAAATGATAGTTTACCATGTCTCTGTCCATATAATTTACATTCTTAGACTTTAAACATGGACATCGTATCTGCGACTTACCATTCATACATTCCGGGTGACTATACGCATACTCCAAAAACACTTGGCAACCAGCTCTAAATTCAGCTGTAGCACCTATCTGGGCACTTGACTTTCGTCGTGCCATCCAACTACGGTCTGAATAGAGGTCCATGATTCCACGGTACCTACTACAGACAACATGAGCTTATTAATCATATGACTTGAGCATACTTGTAACCATATGACTTGAGCATACTTGTAAGCATGCATATGATTAACATTTAAGCATACTTGTAAGCATATGACTTGAACATACTTGTAACCATATGACTTGAGCATACTTGTAAGCATATGAGTATCATTTAAGCATACTTGTAAGCATATAACTTAAGAGCATATATACTTGTAATCATATGACTTGAGTATACTTCTAAGTATATTATAATATATCATATTATTTTATTTTAATTTGTTTTAAATTTGTTTTTATTGTTTATCGTAAGTGAATACGTAAGGTATTTCATTCATGCTAACTTTATATCAGCCCACTAACAACCAAGCTTGGCTTGGCCCCGTGACGCTTGGCTAAGCTTGGCGTGGCCTCGCGGCCCCAAGCCCAGCCCATCAGCTCCAACATCCCCTTAATGGGCTCTAGTGGATCACCAATAGGCTCGTTAATAGTATAAATGTTCGCAACTACCCGACCAATAAAATTTTTTTGCCAGAGTCTGCCTTGTAATATGGACTAGCCACATGTACGACGACATGTATATAAGGTCATTTCTAGGCACCCAAGACATAAACCAAGAGTCCACATATAGACGATCTTGCATAAGTATAAATAATGTGAAGAAAAGCCTAACTATTACCCATAGACGATCTTGCATAAGTATATTTCTCATATAGGCATAGATTTGACTATAATTTCATAAACAGTCCATATGAGATACCATGAATTGGATGGAATTTTTATTTTTATTTTGACCATAGGCTTCAAAATGATAAATGCGTTCATCTCAAATGAGATACCATTTTCACTGTGTAAATGTGTTAATATTATATTATCAAAAATTATGAACTTATCAGAATCCTAATGCTCATAAAATTGTTCATCATCCCAAATGAGAAAGCATTTGAGCATGAAGCAGCCCCAAATTTGCTTACAAAAATAACAGTTTCCAATACAATTATGTAACAAATTACATAATCAACACGAGGATCTGATTTGTGAACTTTGGGTTTTTGAAATATTTCTACTAAATGGGTGACCTCCCCTAGACTTGCAAATGAGAAAAGTAATAAGACTAAATGGACCTTTACAACAATATGTAATACACTTTCAAGTTCAACTTTGCTAGAAATGACATAAATAATTGAATGTGTTTATGCATCATTGAATCAATTTTGAGGTATGGTATTATAAATAACAAACTAAAAATTAAACCGAAAAAAAAAGAAGAAGAAGAAGAAGAAGAAGAAGAAGAATTTCTTACCTCTAAAATTAAAATGATTTGAAGAAGATTGAACACACCGAATCGAGCGAACACCTCTTCTCTCCCCCTTCTCCCTCTTCTCCCTCTTTTGTCGCCCTCTTTTTTTTTTCTTTCTCTTTCTGCTGAATTGAGCAAACACCTGAGCCTGAATCCGTTTAAGAGAATCAGCTACCGCTTTCAGCGACTGCATGCGGTCGCTAATTTTTAATGACGTGGACGCTTTCAGTGACCGCATGCGGTCACTGATAATGCTTAGTCGCAACAAAAAAACGCGCCAGGGTTTCACACCAAATTTTTGGGGGGAAATTCATATCAGCGACCGCAGGCGGTCGCTGATATCAAATAGCGACTAGAATTTTTAGGTTCGTAGATAGCGGTCGCTAATACTATAATCAGCGATCGGATATGCGGTCGCTGATATTATTAGTCACAGATAGGCCTTTTTTGTAGTGTGAGCAACGTCTACTACCAGCTCAAACCGGCGATAACCCCAGTGAGGAGTCAAATCGTCATCTAGCCACCTTAACCCCTGCGCACCGTCTCAACAGTTCATAAATACAACACAACAATGTCCCATAAGAGCCAAGGAGTTCCAATCCCGAGTGACTATTACGCGTGGCAGCACACCGGATAGAATTTGAAGCTTAAAGACCATGGGCATCACAATGCACAAGTGTACGTACTTCGAGACGGCAGGACACGCAAAGGCCGGGGCACCCCGGGTAGCCGCAGGTTTATCCATCTAGAGTCATAGAAGCCTGCCTTGGAAGCCCACTGTAAGCCTTCTTACACTCTATAAAGCCTTTCTCTTCATCTTTCCACACACTATTCTTCACATTGAGAGTCATGTTGTGTGTGTGTGCCAGGACTTCGGTCTATGGTTTTCATTTCTGTTTGTATAAATATACTTATATATGTATATATTTATATATGGACTAACATTATCGAGTTATACCTCGATTGAGCCTAGACTTATGTCTAGAGCGTTCATTTATATATATATATATATATATATATATAAGCAAGTAAACACTCTGGATGTAAAACACTCCGGATATATATATATATATATATATATATATATATAAAAGAAATAAATGCATCGGATATAAAATATATATATTTACATTTCTGTCAGGCCTGGAGTTTACTTTGTGGTTTTTACTGCTTTATTTACATTCCGTCCCGCCTGGAGTTTACTTTGTGGCGGTTGATCGCTTTTACTGTTTTCTTTACATTTCGTCCCGCCTGGAGTTTACTTCGTGGCGGTTGATCGTATTTATTGCTTTATTTACTTTTCTGATCCCCGTGGAGGTGCTTCGTGGTGGTTGATCATATCCATATATATATATATATATATATCTACTACTTTTATATATTTACATTTCTGATCCCCCATGGAGGTGCTTCGTGGTGGTTAATCATGTCTGTATATATATTTACAACTTATATATATATAACTGCTTATTGCTTTTCATATAAATTGCGGCATCGTGTGAGCCTAGGAATAATGTGATCACAGATTCAGGCTACTGAATCTAGATTCGGTTCCAGTCATAGAAATTTTCAGCTGTAAGCAGCTTGTACATTATTTATAGTGTTTGAATTTCCTTAGATGGCTGTCATGTCCATGAGGAGTTCGGCACTGCTGTATATTATTTTCTCGATGATGCCTCGCATCTCGACAATAAAAGCAAACAAGCCGACCATTTAATAATAAAATGGAAGTATGAAAAGGTCTCAATTACTATTGAGCACAGGGTTTGAAAAACCTCGTTTTACAAAACTTCACTGATATATCATGTTTAAAACTGAATTTTTCTACAAAATTCAAAACCTTTGTATATAGTTGCGAACGAGGCCTCACACTACTTCCAAATAAATTGCACATTGATCCACACACATACATTCATATAATAGTTTCTTGAAAAGTGGCGGTCACCGTGGCAACACGGATGTCGGGGGTGCCTAACACCTTCCCTCCGCACAATCAAGACCCCGAACCCAAATGAATCTCGGTTTCACAGACCCTTTTAGCAGTGTTACATCACTAGGTCAATGTGCAAACCTTTTCTCAGTTGCATTGGTGCAACCAGTTCAAAACACCAACTGACGACTCTTACAGTCAAATCGTCGACATTAAGCATGTCGAACCTTTTTTCACTTGTTTTTTCAAACAAATCTCACATAACATGAGAACACCAACGAACAAGTAACAAAAAAGGGACAAATAAAAATCCCGACGTTGACATGAACCCTTTGTTAATTTGAATTGAATGTCTTTTGTAAGACCCCAACTTTTATGAATATAGAATAATTTTCTCGGAATATATTTTTGAATATTATGGTGTGGATTTGATATAATGTTATAGTTGTGGGTAATATTTACAAATTTTACAAAGTAAGCAAGTGGTTATATAATACTCGATTGGTTGGGGAATATTCATTTAAACAGGGAATATTCGTACGACGGCACAATCATTGGTGGACCCCACAACGAAAGTATTGGCGTAGTTAGAAAACGACAGAATTATCTTTTTATAAAAATAACGGCAAAAGTGTTACCGTTAAAACTGTTGAACTACCCGGTAGTAAAGTACAAATGCGATGTCTGGCGTGGTTGCGTAGTAGCACACGGTATTAATTATTGATGCTTACGTGAGAAGTCACTTAGTTATACTCAATTATTGCTACAGTAATTGCTGCATCATATCTATCATATTATTGATTCAATTATTATCATAGTATCACCTGCATAATATTTTATATTATTAAATCAATAATTGAGACGATAAAGTTATTTATATTATTATTTGCAATATTGACAATGTCTAGAAGTTCTGTCAAGGAGAGGTTTGGTCACCTAATTGCGCGCCAATAAGAAGAAATCCTTATCGGAAAGCCCCATCTTTCCTAGGAACGACCTGGTTGTTAAATATTGTGAGTTATAATATTAATGATGAATAAGTTTGTGTTGATTAAAGATGAAATTGATATTTCTATTGTGTGGGAATTATTAGTGTTAGTGGAAATCGATATTTATTTTGATAATAATTAATGTCTGGAGGTTATATTGACCATTCGGGTAATTCACCGGATAAATGAGTAATTAATTGCTATTAATTCACATGCTTATAACTATGTGTTCACATGTGTGTACTACTAATTCACATAATTTACTATTAGGGGAGTTGGTGTAAGATTGATAATACTTTCATGACTAAATTAAAAATGGAGGTATAGATGAAGGTACTATACTGTAATTAGTTTTTTTCACATGATTATACAATTAAGTCACATGAATGAACTATTAATTCACATTATTTACTATTAGGGGAGGTGGTGCAAGTTTGATAATACTTGCGGGACTAAATTAAAAATGAAGAAAAGATGAAGGTATTATCTTGTAATATTTTGAGCCCCAAAAGCGTCAATTTTCAAAACTATATTTTCCTATAAATAGAAGCTCATTCTTCTTTCATTCTCATTAATTCACTAAGTCTCACAAGAGCAATTATTATAGAGAGAAATTAGAGAGAAAGAGAGGAAGTCATTACCTCACTATTCCAGTATCCAGTTTCTTCTAAGGTAAGGGGTATTATTTCTTTTGTATTCATGAATAGAGTTATTTTCTTTCAATACTCATAAGGGTTGTTGTTCCATTCTTTATTATTCTGTTGAAATAACCTGTCTGTGCGGACTATCGCATTCCTGGTGAATTCTTCTATTATTCCATTCTTTATTATTCTGTTGGAATAACCTATTTACGCGGACTACCGCATGCCTAGTGAATTCTTTTGTTATTCCATTCTTTACTATTCTGTTGGAATAAGCTATCTACGCGAACTACAGCATGCATGATGAATTCTTCTGTTATTCCATTCTTTATTATTCTGTTGGAATAACCTGTCTGTGTGGACTACCGCATGCATAGTGAATGATCCTTCGTTTTTATTATTCCTTATTAAATTGTGGAAATGATCTGTCTACAAGGATTACCGCATGGAGGGTGAAAATCCATTTGCAGTTTCATATATTCTATTATACTCAGTTGGTTAAAGTTTTGGCTTTTATACTCCATGAAATTAGTGGAATATCCTTGATATTTGTACTTCATTCAGTATCTTTTCATGAAAATATTCTTCTGAGCATTCTTGAATTTTACTCCACAAAGCAGTATCATGTTGACAATTTGGACGTTATTGATTTCTGGATAAATTAAATTATAAATCTTTAAAATTTATCCTTGAACTTGTTTTATTGAATTATTATGTCATTGTCATCATCCTCATGTTTATATTATAATGAAAGTCATCTTTGGCTTACGTGCATAGATGGACTTGGTATGATTATGACCAGGGATTATTCGGTATAATCATGACCGTAATATAACGAATGATGTGGTAAAAGTCCTCATTGGCCTGTAGTTCATTGATGGACAGTTGTTGCTATGATTATGACGAGGGATTATTTGGTATAATCATGACCATTGATGATTACATATATATCCTTGACCGTGGTAGAGGGATGATTTAATTTTATTTATTAAGCTGAGTCTCAGCGATAAAAATGTTGAAAAACTTTTTAAATCATAGAAGATAGTAGATTTTATGCTCTACTTGACTCTTCTAATGAATTGCTTATTCTGCTGCAGTTGTTGATCTAAACCTTGTTATCTTTTTATTCTATCAATTGTTATACTGTTGAAGGCTAAGGATAATTTATTCTGCATTATCTTAGTCATAATATTTCTTACTGGGCTAGTTGAGCTCACCCTTTTTTTCACTGTTCTCTTCAGGAAATGAGAATATAGCTAGGACGAGTCGGGGAACGTATTGACGGTCCAGATGGTTGTTTTAGTAGTCCTGACTATTCTATAAAATAGTGTGACAATAAATGTAATGAGGATTCCATTGAGTGTGGATATTGTCTAGATGACAATATTCTTATTAAAACTCTTATATTATATTTTGTCGTATTTTACACGACTATTGTATAATTAAGTTTATTTGAATTTTGTTCCATGTATTTGGGGATTCAAGATGGGTGATGTATACCTATTTTGGGGGCGTCAAAGTTGGTATCAAAGCTTAGGAATATAATCCCTGGATGAGATGTGACACAAGAACTAGGAGGGGAGAGACGGGGAATTCCTTCACTACTATGACCTACCTAAGTTTATTTGGTATTTAATTTGTCGGTCAGAGTATAGGGATAATTTGTGATATGTTAATTAACCCTTGTTTTGTGACAGTATTTGAAAATGGCATCCGAAAATGTTGAGATAAGCAATGAAGCACATGAGACCGTTGAGTCACCAACGTAGTAGCTGATGCATTGAGTAGAAGATCATATACGGGTACGAGTGCAATATTGTTAACGCAAAGACCCATTTTGTATGACTAACGAAGGATTGAGATAGATTTAAAGACTCTAGGGACCCATGTGATGATGCTGAATATACGAGTAGAACCGAATTTAATCGATAAAGTTAAAGCTGCTCAAGCTATAGACCTAGAGCTGATGCATATGAGGAAGAAAGTGCAAGAAGGTGCTATTCCAGAAGCAAGAATCGATGAAGAAGGAATACTTCGAGTAAACTCCAAACTATGTGTTCTTAACGATTCTGACTTGAAGTATAAAATCATGATGGAGGCGCACAACACACCGTTTGTAATCCATCCTGGGAGTACCAAAATGTATCGTGATCTTCGTCATACATTTTGGTGGAACAATATGAAGAGAGAGATAGCGGGGTTTATCTCAAGGTGTCTAACTTGTCAACGAGTCAAGGCGGAGCATCAAGTGCCAAAAGGTCCATTACAACCACTTGAAATTCCAGAATGGAAGTGGGAGCATATTACCATGGATTTCGTTACTGGACTTCCCAAGATTTCTCAAGGCATAGATAAGATTTAGGTCATTGTTGATAGATTGATCAAGTCTGCTCATTTCTTACCGATACGAGAAACTTATACACTTGAACGTCTTTCTAGTATGTATATAAACGAGATTGTAAGATTGCATGATATGTCAGTATCCATAGTTTCTGATCGAGACCCAAGATTTACTTCAAGATTTTGGGTTAGTTTGCAAAAAGATATGGGCACGGATTTACGATTTAGTTTGGCGTATCATCCTTAAACGGGTGGGCAGTCAGAAAGGACTATTCAAACTCTTGAAGATTTATTAAGACTCTGTGTCCTTGACTTCAAGGGAAGTTGGGACAAGTTCTTACCATTGGTGGAGTTTTTCTACAACAATAGTTATCAAGCAAGTATTGGCATGGCTCCATTTGAGGCATTGTATGGAAGAAAGTGTCGTTCTCCAGTATACTGGGATGAGGTGGGTGAAGCAACGTTGTTGGGACCAGATTTGGTACGTATGACTACAGAAAAGATTCAAATGATCTGACAACGTATAAAAACCTCACAAGATCGACAAAAGAGTTATGCTAATCTTCATCGAAAGGACGTGGAATTCAATATTGGAGATCATGTGTTGTTACGTGTTACTCCATGGAAAGGAGTTACGAGATTTGGAAAGAGAGGAAAGCTCAATCCTTGATTCATTTGTCCATTTATAATCCTCGATCGAGTAGGAACTGTGGCCTATAGACTCGTCTTACCGCCAAGTATGTCTCGTGTTCATAACGTTTTTCATATAGCTATGTTACGTAAATATGTGAAAGACCCAAACCACATTATTGAATTAGAACCAGACGAGATAGAGGAAGATTTAACATATAAATAGTTACCTGTTAAAATCTTGGATAAGAAGGATCATATTATACGCTTCAAGGTTATACCTCAAGTCAAAGTTTTGTGTAGAAACCACGATGTGAAAGAAATGACCTGGGAGTTAGAATCTGAGATGAAGTCAAGATATCCTCACCTCTTTGATATACCTGGTACGTACCCTAATTTCGAGGATGAAATTTCATAAGAAGGGGAGGTTGTATGTGTCACGCCCCTAAATCCGGGTCTCATCCAACCCGACAGATGGTGCTACACGGTACTACCATTCATTCATTCATTCAATTGAATAGTCTCAAAAGGACTAATATATCTTCTATATATATCCAAAATAATATTACATTTCCCAAGTTCTTTATAACCCATTCGTTTGTTCTTATCATAATATCAAATATATTACAAACATTCAACTATTCTATTACATAAGCAATCTAAGGGTTCGTCTTTGCCTTGCCCTTGTCCTTGCCTGAGCCTTCAGTCCGCTCGATCTTGGCTATGTTCATATGGTTCAAGCAAGAGTGAGCATGACTAGCTCAGCAAGTACTACAATTTTAATAAATAACATGGTTGAAACATAGAACTCATATATCTTCAGTAACTGAACAATAGTTACAAAGTACTATCGACAATTCAAAATAGCACTTCTTTTCATTCAAAATGTTTTCCAACAACAATATTCAATAGAATATCAACTAAGGCTCGAAACTATAAGAAATTCATAATTTCTTTTGAAATGGACAACCCGACACTAAGTCCGTAAGTCTGGCATAGCTTACGAGCACTTCTGGGTGATCAGCCCATAGTACTCTATGTTGATCAACACTACATTCATTAAACGTGTGTACGTTTAAGTTGTGGCAACCTCACGTGCCAGTCGTTAAACGACAAAAAAATATTTTAGCATACTTGGTCTTCGATTGAAAACCATACCAATATAACTCGGTAAATATAAATCATGCTTGATAGAATCATAATATAAGTCTAGCCGAAAGAGTTGGCTTTAGACTTCATCATTCAAGACTTCATGCGAAAGAATACATGAATTACAAAGCTTGTCCAGACTGAACTGGAACAAGGGTTAGAATACTTGCCTTCAGCGTCTGCTTACTGATTATCACACGCACACTTTAGGTCTCTAAGTCTCTACAATACATGATCATATAACGTACCACATTAGGTTTTATATAATCAAGTAGGTATATTATTACATCTTACCCTTCATCTCAATCTAAATCCTGACTTAGATTTGTTGTTATGGTTTTCGACTTTCATTACGTCATTCACATTACGTTCACTTTCAATTGATTATTAACTCTTAATCAACATACATTAGTGTCTTACAATGCCTTAACAAAGTTATATTAACACCTTAGTTCATTACCAAGAGTTTTCTTTCATTCTATACTTGTAAACATTCTTGTCCTTCAAAATTCTAGGACTGGCGCCGCAGTGCCACACTTAACTCTACATCTCGAGCCGCGGCGCGAGTTAGTAGTACGCACAGTTCCAGCCTCACTCTGCAGCGTGGGCTTTAAGGCTGTGAGTCACACCGCGGCACGGACTCTGTGCCTTAGACAGTTTGCAAAATTTTGAAAATTTTACGAAACTCCCGGACGCATAACTTCTTCGTTATAAGTCCGAATTGGCTCATTAAAAAGCCTACGGTTCAAAAATTATATACTCTATGTGTTCATGCAAGAATTTTATCTATTTGACTTCGTTTGCTAAAATTTCACCTATTAGTTCATTTTTAATGAAAACGATAAACGTTCGTGAACGTTCAACGCTCGTTTCTTCGTTCTAAGTCAGAATCCGGTCATTTTCAAGTCCACAACTTTATAATGCCAAATATGACTTGTCTCCATCAAAAACCAACGTTTTTGACTTCAAACTCAAAATATGACTTCCATTCTAAGAATTTCATGAGTTCGATGATTATTGTCCAATCGTGTGAATTCCGGCAAAACTACATTCTTAATGATTCAAAATGGATTTTAATCAACAAAGGATCATTACAAGTTACTTATTAAACCAACTTATAGACAAAGTAGGTTTTGACTTATTCTCATAAGTCAATGACTTATTTAACTTATGAACTATAATTCCTCATGATTATGCCTTATTATGAACTTAAGTCCATTAATCAATATTCTTATGTTATATTCAACATAATAATCATCATATGACAAACATATGATAAGTTCTTCATAATTCTAATAACTTATAATGTTCAAGTTGCTTATCCAACTTATTCGGCTTAAGTTCATTCCTTATTAACTTATTACATGTTCTTAACATACATTCTCCCTTCTCTATCAATCCTATCATAGAAGAGATGTAGATAAAAGAGATGAGTCTTACCCTTGAAGACTTCAATTCACTTTGGAAAACTAGCAAAGGTTGAAGTGGCTTATAAGTCTTAAGTGACTTATTCTCTCTACCAATTAAGTAGCTTATATTTGAGAGGAAAGTTGGACGAAAATAACAACCAACAAAATTTGAAAAAGTGCTTGTATTTATAGTCCACCAAAGGTTAGGGCATTTTAGACTTTAAAACATCCCACCTCCTTATTCCACCTCTTCATTCCAGCTCCTCGTCCTCCACCTCCTTACTATTCATTCCTTGTTCATCACATCACTTGGTCACCACAAAAAATCCTTGCCCATCAAGCTTACCCCCTTCATACTTGGTTTGCCCCATGGATCAAGGCTTCTCATTGGACTTGTTAATTAAATCTAGCCACTTCCTTAATGGGCTTATGCTAACATAGTTTGGACTCATGATATATCAAACTCTTGGGCTTGATTGTCACATTATATTAGACTTCTCTTATTAGGCTAATAATCCTACAAGTCCATTAGCTTTTATTAACCAATTTAACATTTCTCCCCCACGTATAATCTTCGTATACTAACTCGTATATTAGTTCGTAATATATGTTATCTCATTCTTCATACATAATAGTACAATACGTCGTATTATACTTACATACATTACTTCATACAATGTATACACATTATATAATCACAACTTTTCTTCCTTTACGATTAATAAACCTAACGTTCCCAAATTAGGTCCACATGCAAAATATTACGTTTTCCATACTTAGATTATTATTACATAATCCATCTCACCTTGATATTATAACGTTAAGTATTTCTGAAAAATTTAAAAACAATTTTCGAGCAGAAATCGATGAATAGTGTTTTTCAGAAAATTTCTCGGAAAGCTTTTATTTTTGTCTTAGAAATTTAAACACCTTAATTCACTCACGTAGTTAAAATACTATGACATTCTGACGTTTCTAGGTTATAGAATGACATTCATCTTATCAACACGTAATAATAATAAATAATATTATTTTAATCATTTTTGAAAGTATTTACAATTGTTCGATTTTTCAGGGCGTTACACTCTCTCCCCCTTATAAGGATTCTGTCCCCAGAATCTCATTATATATAAAAAAAAATTACACAACTAATTGAGGGTAATTCTTTTTCATCATTTCTTCTAACTCCCACGTTGCTTCTTCTGCATCGTGGTTTTTCCATATCACCTTCACCGAAGGTATAACTTTATTCCGCAGAACTTGTTCTTTCCTATCGACAATTTGAATTGGCGTTTCCTCCTACGTTAAGTCCTTCTCGATATTAATAGGCTCATACTCTATTACGTGCTTATAATCCGGCTTATAAGGATGCAATACCGACATGTGAAACACGTTATGTATTCGTTCTAGGTCTGGAGGTAAGGCTATCATATAAGCTACCTCACCTACCCGTTTTAATACCTGAAATGGTACTATGAACCTTGGACTTAACTTTCCCTTCTTCCCAAAACGTATCTTTCCTTTCCAGGGAGATACTTTTAGGAATACATACGAACCTACTTCAAACTCTCGATTCTCCCTATTTAGATCAGTAAACTTTTTCTGGCTGTCTTGAGCTGCTACCAAACGTATTTGTATCAGTTTAACAATGTCTGCTGTCTGTTGCACCAATTCAAGTCCCAACATTCGGCATTCTCCTACCTCATCCCAGTACAGTGGTGTTCTGCATTTCCTCCCATACAAAGCTTCGTAAGGCGGCATACCTATGCTTGCATGATAACTATTGTTATACGCAAACTCCACTAATGGTAGATGATCATCCCAACTACCCTTAAAATCCATGACGTAAGATCTTAGCATATCTTCTAACGTCTGAATTGTTCTCTCACTTTGTCCATCCGTTTCTAGATGATACGCCATACTCAGCTTCAACTGCGTTCCCAACTGCTCTTGTAGACTCCTCCAAAAGTTCGACGTGAATCGTGGGTCATGATCTGACACAATCGATACTGGTACTCCATGTCTGGAGATTATTTCGTTAATATAACGTCTAGCTAACTGGTCTAAGTTATACTTAACTCTAATCGGCAAAAAGTGAGCCGACTTTGTCAATCGGTCCACTATTACCCAAATCGCATCATACCCCTTTTGAGTAGTCGGAAGTCCCACCACAAAATCCATCGTGATATTCTCCCATTTCCACTCCGAAATTTCTAATAACAATAGCAAGCCACTGGGTCGTTGATGTTCGACCTTAACTCTCTGACAAGTCAAGCACCTACTGACGTACTCGACTATTTCTCTCTTTATGTTCGGCCACCAAAAACTCTGTCGAAGATCTTGATACATCTTAGTGCTACCAGGATGAATCGAAAACCTTGAACTATGAGCCTCTTGTAGAACCTGCTCCCTTAATTCTGTCTAATTCGGAACCCAAATTCGTCCTTCAAATCTCAATAATCCCTCATTATCAAGACTGTACTTAGTATCTTTTTCATTGGCCAACCGCTCCTTCATCCGGTCACACTCATTCGTTTTGAGTTGTACCTCTTTAACTCTCTCTACAATGGTAGATTGCATCTCCATCACAGACAGCATTTGTCCTCTTTCACTTGGCAGCTTTACTTCCAACTCCATCCTAGCCATCTCTGTTATCAACTCAGTTTGAGCTGTCAACAAAGACAACTTTTCCCGACCCTTCCTACTTAAGGCGTCGGCAACTACATTGTCTTTTCCCGGGTGATACAGGATTTCACAGTCGGAATGCTTTATCAACTCCAGTCATCTCCTTTGCCTCATATTCAACTCCTTCTGTGTGAAGATATATTTTAGACTCTTGTGGTCCGTGTATATCTCACATTTTTCTCCATAAAGATAATGTCTCCATATCTTTAGAGTAAAAAACTCATGCATGACGATTCGGATCATGAGTAGGGTAAACTTTCTCATAATCCTTCAACTGCCTAGATGCATTCAGAATGACCTTGCCATGCTGCATGAGCACGGAACCAAGTCCTCTATGCGAAGCATCGCTATAAACTACAAAATTTTCTGTGTCATCGGGAAATTACAAAACAGTTGCTTCACTCAATCTCTTCTTTGGCTCTTGAAAACTGTCCTCACACTTGTCAGTCCAAGCGTATTTCACCGTCTTCCTCGTCAAGTTAGTCAACAGAGTAGCTATCTTCGAAAAGTCCTAGATGAATCTTCGATAGTAACCCGCTAACTTCGCACCTCGGTTGGCATTTTCGGCTGTTCCCAATTCATCACGGCTTCCACCTTTGCTGGATCTACTGAAATTCACTCATGATCAATGACATGACCTAAAAACTGCACCTTCTCCAACCAAAATTCACACTTAGTGAATTTTGCATACAATTTCTCATTTCTTAGTGTCTCTAACACTAATCTATGGTGTTCAGCATGATCTTCTGGCATCTTAGAATAGACTAGAATATCATCTATAAACACCACGACGAACTTGTCCAAATATCGTTTGAACACTCTGTTCATCATATCCATAAATGCAGCTGGTGCATTTGTCAACCCAAACGACATCACCAGGAACTCATAATGACCATAACGAGTCCTGAAAGTTGTCTTTGGCACATCCTCCTTCCTAACCTTCAACTAATGGTACCCCATTCTTAAATCTATTTTAGAAAAATACTTAGCCCCTTTCAACTGATCAAAGAGATCATCGATCCTGGGAAATGGGTATTTATTCTTTATCGTTAACTTGTTCAACTCTCGATAGTCGACACACAGTCTTAACGATCCGTCCTTCTTCTTAACAAACAGTACCGGTTCTCCCCACGGTGAAACACTCGGTTTAATGTACTTCCTGTCTAACAGTTCTTGCAACTGCACCATTAACTCCTTCATCTCCACTGGCACCATACGATACGGTGATAGAAACTGGTGCCACTCCTGGCATAATGTCTATCACAAACTCTGTCTCCCTATCCGGCGGACGACCTTGCAATTCACTCGAAAATACATCAGCGAATTCTCTCACTACAGTTATTTGTTCCATGGTTGCTACCACTCTTTGGGTATCCACAACATGGCACAGATAACCTACACATCCCTTTCTCAGTAATTTCCTAGTTTGTGTCATGGTTAGACAACACGAACGTCCCGGCGATCTATTCTCGTAAAATACTACCCGAGGTTGTTCTAACGTCTTAATGTTCACACACTTATTTTGACAATCTATAATTGCCCCATGGTTTACTAACCAATCCATTCCAAGAATCACATCGAATTCTCCTAACTTTATTTCCAGAATAAATCTATCGATAATTTACAACCCGTATATCTACACAACAACTTTTATGAACATCTTCAACAGGAATTATCTCTTCATTTCCTACCTTAATATTTAAAGGTATAGGAAACTTTTCGGGAAGTAATCCTAATTGTCTAGCAAAATCGCATGCTATAAATGAACAAGTAGCACCCGATTAAAACATAGCACGTATGCATTGATATTGTTGATCAGAATAATACTTGCGACAACGTCCCCTGATGCAACTGCATCTTGGACTGTCATGTTAAAGGTACGGTCCATCGGCCTACCCGGCTGTGCTGGCCCACTAATAGTTAACTTACCGCTATTAGCGCCCCGATTCCCATCCGTCCCCTTCTTCGGGCAGTTCTTTGCCATGTGGTCAGTTGATCCACACACAAAGCATCCGTGGTTCTTCTTTGGACTCAGAAAATTAGGCGCAATGTGCCCCTCCTATCCACAATTGTAACAGACGGTCTTCCCCTTGAGACAGACTCCTAAGTGAGTCTTCCCACAGGTCTTGCAGGCCTCCATTCTTTTCTTTGGGTCTCCTTGCTTCACTCTGGTATTCCCAGAGCTAAATACCTTCCTTTCCTGACCCTCACCACTACCACTGGCTCCCTCGATCTTTAGTCCCCCATCTACCTTACCCTTATTTTTCTTTTCTTTGTGGTATTGGCTCAACGCCTCACTACCACCATCGGCGATTATCGCCTTCTCTAAAACGGTCCCAAAAGAAGTACTTTGGAACACCGATATGTGGTTATAGAGCTAGGGTTTCAAGCCCTGTTCGAACCATCACGCCTTCTTCACCTCCATATCCACTTGGTGTGGAGCGAACCTCGTCAGTTCAATGAACTTGGCGGCGTATTGGGGAACCATCATATCCCCCTGTTTCAACTCCAAAAACCGCATCTCCATCCTCCCTTGCATGCTCGTGGGAAAGTATTTCTCGAAGAATATCTCCTTGAACATATCCCACGTCAGATTCGTTATCCCAACCCTAGCTTGATTAGCTTCCCACCAAAAGTTGGCCTCTCCCTTCATCATATAGGTCGCAAAGGTAACCTTTTGGGCCTCGTGGACATTTGCTATTACAAATGCCTTCTCTATCTCCTTAACCCACGTTTGGGCTTCAATAGGGTCCGTAGTTCCTTTAAACTCCGGTGGACCCACGCTCTTGAAATCCTTAAAGGTAGTAGCTCGTGCTACTTCTGGATTTACAGGGATATTATCATATTAACAAACTCCTGCATCGGGTTAACTGGACCTCCCTCCGGTTGATTTATGCTCGCACTTTGATTATGTTGCACTCTTCTTGGCGGCATTTTGCTGATACAATAAACACATTTCGTTATTATTCCTTTCTTTATAGTTATCATTAATATTAACCATAATTCCAACATCCATAACTCATTGCTTTCCATAAAAAGGACTTATATTCATTCTTCATAGTATAATACTACATTGGTTACATACACAGCCTAAGCTGATTACATTACTTTCCCGCTATTGCTTTCCAAAAATTGGGATTTACAAAAGACTACCCTTTACTATACAAAAAGGGCTTTTCGTCACTATTACTTACACAATATTTACATATTAATCTATCTACCACTAGTCTACATCTACCTCAAGGCATTATCGAAATCTGCCTTGGAAAGACCGGCAATAATATCACGGCTAATAGTATGCCGTGTTTGCCCCACCTCCACTGGATATCCAACTACCTGCTGTTGGAAATCTGTATGAGAACTCCTATAGATATAGGACATCCTCCCTATCTTCTGCACCTTAGTCTTTAGCTCCTTCTTGAGCTCAAAGACCTTGTGCTTTAAATCCTGAACTTTGTCCTTAGCCAAAATCCTCTCGTCATGTTCCTACTCCCACTTGGACTCGACATCAGTCTTGTCCTCTAAACCATCTGGAGCTCTGCCTTCAACTCCTTGACTTCTTGACAGTAATGGATATTTCTATCCAACACTGACATGGAAAGAGACATCATCGACCCCCCAGGAGCTATCTCTGCTACTATAGCCACTAGGTTAAAGGAAACTGTCTCTACCTCCTCCTCTATCATCCCGTCAAATACTGACATGTAGTCAGCTTCCTCTGATTTTCCAGACTCAATAATCACTACATCTGGCTCTGCTGCTATAGGGTTCGGTATAAACTCTACTTGGTTCACCGATTCTTCATTAATGGTTTGCCCATTAACAAACATCTCGTTTACTCCTGACATCTACACAAAACAATTAAGTTGATTAGTACACGTCAGTAGAATAATAAAAACATATAACATAATCATAATGCATTTTTATAAGGTTATTTTCCTTTCTTGTTCTTCTTTGACTCTTCTTAAGGTTATGACTTAAGGTTTTTAATCCCCCCCTTAAGTTTTATAACCTAATGCTTTGATACCAACCTGTGACGCTCCCAAATTTAAGTCTCTTCCAACCCGACAGATGGTGCTACATGGTACTACCATTCATTCATTCATTCAATTGAATAGTCTCAAAAGGACTAATATAACTTCTATATATATCCAAAATAATATTACATTTCCCAGGTTCTTTGTAACCCATTCATTTGTTCTTGTCATAATATCAAATATATTACAAACATTCAACTATTCTATTACATAAGCAATCTAAGGGTTCATCTTCTCCTTGCCCTTGTCCTTTCCCGAGCCTTCGGTCCGCTCGATCTTGGCTGTGTTCATATGGTTCAAGCAAGAGTGAGCATGACTAGCTCAGCAAGTACTACAATTCTAATAAATAACATGCTTGAAACATAGAACTTATATATCTTCAGTAATTGAACAATAGTTATGAAGCACTATCGACAATTCAAAATAGCACTTCTTTTTATTCAAAACGTTTTCCAACAACAATATTCAGTAGAATATCAACTAAGGCTCAGAACTATGAGCAGTTCATAATTTCTTTTAAAAAGGACAACCCGACACAAAGTCCGTAAGTCTTGCATAGCTTACGATCACTTCTGGGTGATCAGCCCGTAGTACTCTATATTGATTAACACTACATTCATTAAACGTGTGTAAGTTTAAGTTGTGGCAACCTCACGTGCCTGTCGTTAAACGACAAAAAAACATTTTAGCATACTTGGTCTTCGATTGAAAACCATACCAATATAACTCGGTAAACATAAATCATGCTTGATAGAATCATAATATAAGTCTAGCCGAAAGAGTTGGCTTTAAACTTCATCATTCAAGACTTCATGCAAAAGAATACATGAATTATAAATCTTGTCCAGACTGAACTGGAACAAGGGTTAGAATACTTACCTTCAGCGTCTGCTTACTGATTATCACATGTACACTTTAGTTCTCTAAGTTTCTACAATACATGATCATATAACGTACCACATTAGGTTTTATATAATCAAGTAGGTATATTATTATATCTTACCCTTCATCTCAATCTAAATCCTGACTTAGATCTGTTATTATGGTTTTCGGCTTTTCATTACGTCATTCACATTACGTTCACTTTCAATTCATTATTAACTCTTAATCAACATACATTAGTGTCTTAAAATGCCTTAACAATGTTATATTAACACCTTAGTTCATTACCAAGAGTTTTCTTTCATTCTATACTTCTAAACATTCTTGTCCATCAAAATTCTAGGATCAGCCATAGCGCCACACTTAACTCTCTGCATCTCGACTTTTGTACGAAAGTTAGCGGTATACGCAGTTCTAACCTCATGTGCTGCAATATTGAGCTTTAAGGCTATGAGTCGCATCATGTCGCGCTTGCTGCTTTCAGGTCGAGACAGAGTTTGCAAAAATTTTAAAAATTTTACGAAACTCTCGGATGCATAACTTCTTCGTTATAAGTCCGAATTAACTCGTACAAAAGCCTACGGTTCACAAATTACATACTCTATGCGTTCATGTAAGAATTTTATCTATTTGACTTCGTTTGCTAAAATTTCACCTATTAGTTCATTTTTAACGAAAACGATAAACGTTCGTGAACGTTCAACGCTCGTTTCTTCGTTCTAAGTCGGAATCCGGTCATTTCGAGTCTGCAACTCAATAATGCAAAATATGACTTGTCTCCATCGAAAACTAATGTTTCTGACTTAAAACTCAAAATATAACTTTCATTCCGAGAATTTCACGAATTCTACGATTATCGTCCAATCGTGTGAATTTTGGCAAAACTACATTCTTAATGATTCTAAATGGATTTTAATCAACAAAGGATCATTACAAGTTACTTATTAAACCAACTTATAGCCAAAGTAGGTTTTGACTTATTCTCATAAGTTAATGACTTATTTAACTTATGAACTATAATTCCTCATCCTTATGCCTTATTATGAACTTAAGTCCATTAATCAATATTCTTATGTTATATTCAACATACTAATCATCATATGACAAACATATGATAAGTTCTTCATTATTCTAACAACTTATTAATGTTCAAGTTGCTTATCCAACTTATTCAGCTTAAGTTCATTCCTTATTAACTTATTACATGTTCTTAACATACAATGTCCCTTCTCTATCAATCCTATCATAGAAGAGATGTAGATAAAAGAGATGAGTCTTACCCTTGAAGACTTCAATTCACTTTGGAAAACTAACAAAGGTTGTAGTGGCTTATAAGTCTTTAGTGACTTATTCTCTCTACCAATTAAGTAGCTTATATTTGAGAGGAAAGTTGGATGAAAATAACAACCAACAAAATTTATGAGGCTTGTATTTATAGGCCACCAAAGGTTAGGGCATTTTAGACTTTAAAACATCCCACCTCCTTATTCCACCTCCTCATCCTCCACCTCCTTACTATTCATTCCTTGCTCATCACATCACTTGGTCACCAACACAAAATCCTTGCCCATCAAACTTACCCACTTCATACTTGGTTTGCCCCATGGATCAAGGCTTCTAATTAGACTTGTTAATTAAATCTAGCCACTTCGTTAATGGGCTTATACTAACATAGTTTGGACTCATGATATATCAAACTCTTGGGCTTGATTGTCACATTATATTGGACTTCTCTTATTAGGCTAATAATCCTACAAGTCCATTAACTTTAATTAACCAACTTAACATTTCTCCCCCACGTATAATCTTCGTATGCTAACTCGTATATTAGTTCGTAATATATGTTATCTCATTCTTCATACATAATAGTACAATACGTCGTATTATACTTACATACATTACTTCATACAATGTATACACATTATATAATCACAACTTTTCTTCCTTTACAATTAATAAACCTAACGTTCCCAAATTAGGTCCACGTTAGAAATATTACGTTTTCTATACTTAGATTATTATTACATAATCCATCTCACCTTGATATTATAACGTTACGTATTTCTCAGAAATTCAAAAATAATTTTCGAGCAGAAATCGATGAATAGTGTTTTTCAGAAAATTTCTTGGAAAGCTTTTATTTTCGTCTTAGAAATTCAAACACCTTAATTCACTCACGTAGTTAAAATACTACGACATTCCGACGTTTCTAGGTTATAGAACGACATTCATCTTATCAACACGTAATAATATTAAATAATATTATTTTATTCATTATTAAAAGTATTTACAATTGTTCGATTTTCTGGGGCGTTACAGTAAGACCCCAACTTTTATGAATAAAGAATAATTTTCTCAAAATATATTTTTGAATATTATGGTGCGGATTTGATATAATGTTATAGTTGTGGGTATTATTTACAAATTTTGCAAAGTAAGTATGTGGTTATATAATAGTCGATTGGTCGAGGAATATTTGTTTTAACAAAGAATATTCGTATGACGGCACAATCATTGGTAGACCTCATAACGGAAGTATTGTTGTAGTTAGAAAACGACATAATTATCTTTTTATAAAAATAATGGCGAAAGTGTTATCGTTAAAACTGTTGAACTACCCGGTAGTAAAAGTACAGTAATACGCGTGATTTCATAGTAGCACGCGGTATTTATTATTGATGCTTGCATGAGAAGTCACTTAGTTATACACAATTATTGCTACAGTAATTGCTGCATCATATCTCTAATATTATTGATTCAATTATTGTCACAGTATCATCTACATAATATTTTATATTATTAAATCAATAATTGAGACGACAAAGTTATTTATATTATTACTTGCAATATTGACAATGTCTAGAAGTTCTGTCAAGGAGAGGTTTGGTCACCTAATTGTGCGCCAATGAGGAAAAATCCTTATCGGAAAGCCCCCTCTTTCCCGGGAACGACCTGGTTGTTAAATATTGTGAGTTATAATATTAATGATGAATAAGTTCGTGTCGATTAAAGATGAAATTGATAGTTCCATTGTGTGGGAATTATTAGTGTTAGTGGAAATTGACATTTATTTTGATAATAATTAATGTCTGGAGGTTATATTGACCAATCGGGAAATTCACCGGATAAATGAGCAATTAATTTCTATTAATTAACATGCTTATAACTATGTGTTCACATGTGTGTACTATTGATTCACATAATTTACTATTAGGGGAGTTGGTGCAAGATTGATAATACTTGCATGACTAAATTAAAAATGGAGGTATAGATGAAGGTATTATACTGTAATTAATTTTTTTCACATGATTATACTATCAAGTCACATGAATGAACTATTAATTCACATTATTTACTATTAGGGGAGGTGGTGCAAGTTTGATAATACTTGCAGGACTAAATTAAAAATGAAGAAAAAGATGAAGGTATTATACTGTAATATTTCGAGCCCAAAAATGTGCAATTATCGAAACTATATTTTCCTACAAATAGAAGCTCATTCTTCTTTCATTCTCACCAATTCACTAAGTCTCACAAGAGTAATTATTATAGAGAGAAATTATAGAGAGAAAGAAGAAGAGAAGTCTGCTACCTCACTATTCCAGTATCCAGTTTCTTCTAAGGTAAGGGGTATTATTTCTTTCGTATTCATGAAGAGAGTTATTTTCTTTCAATGCTCATAAGGGTTGTTGTTCCATTCTTTATTATTTTGTTGGAATAACCTGTCTGTGCGGACTACCGCATGCCTAGTGAATTCTTCTATTATTCCATTCTTTATTATTCCGTTGGAATAACTTGTCTACGCGGACTACCTCATGCCTGGTGAATTCTTTTGTTATTCCATTCTTCACTATTCTTTTGGAATAACCTGTCTATGCGGACTACCGCATGCATGGTGAATTCTTATGTTATTCCATTCTTTATTATTCTGTTGGAATAACCGGTCTTTGTGGACTACAGCATGCATGGTGAATGATCCTTCATATTCATTCCTTATTAAATTATGGAAATGATCTGTCTACGTGGATTACCGCATGGCGGGAGAAAATCCATTTGCAGTTTCATATATTCTATTATACTCAGTTGGTTAAAGTTTTGGCTTCTATACTCCGTGAAATTAGTAGAATATCCTTGATATTTGCGCTTCATTCAATATCTTTTAATGGAAATATTCTTCTGAGCATTCTTGAATTTTACTCCACAAAGCACTATCATGTTGACAATTTGGACGTTATTTATTTCTGGATAAATTAAATTATAAATCTTTAAAATTTATCCTTGAACTTGTTTTATTGAATTATTATGTCATTGTCATCATCCTCATACTTATATTGTGATGAAAGTCATCTTTGGCTTACGTGCCTAGATGGACTTGGTATGATTATGACCAGGGATTATTCGGTATAATCATGACCGTAATATAACGAATGATGTGGTAAAATTCCTCATTGGCCTGTAGTTCATTGATGGACAGTTGTTGTTATGATTATGACCAGGTATTATTTGGTATAATCATGACCATTTATGATTACATGAATATCCTTGACCGTAGTTCAGGGATGATTTGATTTTATTTATTAAGTTGAGTCTCAGCGATAAAATTATTGAAAAACTTTTTAAATCATAGAAGATAGTAGATTTTATGATCTACTTGACTCTTCTAATGGATTGCTTATTCCGCTACAGTTGTTGATCTAAAACTTGTTGTCTTTTATATTCTATCAGTTGTTATACTGTTGAAGGCTAAGGATAATTTATTCTGCATTATCTTAGTCATAATATTTCTTACTGGGCTAGTTGAGCTCACCCTTTCTTTCACTGTTCTCTTCAGGAAATGAGAATATAGATGGGACGAGTCGGGGAACGGATTGACGGTCCAGATGGTTGTTTTAGTAGTCCTCACTATTCTATAAAATAGTGTGACAATAAATGTAATGAGGACTCCATTGAGTGTGGATATTGTCTAGATGACAATATTCTTATTAAAACTCTTAGATTATGTTTTGTCGTATTTTACACGACTGTTGTATAATTAAGTTGTATTTGAATTTTGTTCCATGTATTTGGTGACTCAAGATGGGTGATGTATACCTATTTTGGGGGCATCATACTTATCTATTTGGTTGGCACCATATGGTTTGGATCAATATATTTATGCTTAATGATTCTTGTTAAGGAATTAGTGATGATTTTGGTAATCTATATGAAATTGAAAGAGAGATTTTAGATTTACACCTTAATATATTGGCATGTGATTCTGATTTTTCTACTTGATTCGACTGCATAATTTGTGTATAGAATAGGAATATATATGTGCACCATGTGTGATCTAATTAAGAACTTATGAGTTAATTCCTTGCCATGGTTAATTCGCATAGAAATGTGTAGGATTATTTCTTAGTTTGGATGCTCTTTTCTGTTCTATTCCCTATCGGGTGGACCTAGATAGGATAGGTTTGTACATACCTCGGAAGAGGTGTATGAGCATTTGTGTGTTCTCGATCGACAAACCGTCGTGACCACTAAGACCAAAGAGAGAAAGTTAGGAAGTTTGATGAAACATAGCACACTATGTGTTTCACAAAATGCTAGTGTGGGGTGAAGTTATGATCTTAGCTAGCTTGTAGCGCCTTAGATCCCATTCGTTATCCAATTACTTGCTTTGATAATTAGATATAACTAGATTAATTATACATCTGTTATTCTGCTGTTCGAATAAGACTTAAGTGATGCAAGGTTGGTATTTGGTAAATATTAGTGATAATTCCTCATGGGTTCGACACTCTACTTTTCATTATATTACTTGTTGACCGCGCATACTTGCACGTGTTTATCGGTTGCAAAATCGGCAACACTACTTGGGGCTCAACCTCTCTAGGCTGACTGGATCCTCCAATGTCAGACATCCTGACAACAAAGTTTTAAATTTTAGTTACCACTCGGTATTACTCGTGACACATAAGTATATCGCATAAGCATATAGAGTCTTTTATTATCTTCAATGAATTCCTTAATTCATTCGTTAGAACTAAATAAGAGTTTATCACCTCTATGTTCCAAATCTCCTATAAAGCTACTACCTAAGGTTTCCCCACCTAAGGTTCATAACATATGGCTCTAATACCAACCTGTGACACCCCCAAATCCAGGTACTCGAATTTCCCATAGATTTGGTGTTCACTCACCAAAATAAATAACATCTAACTAACCATAATAAAGATAACAATAAAACTGAAATAGAAATCCTCCCAATTATGGGATTACAACAGCTTAACAAATCAATCCCAGGTAATCTAACCTTAATACATCAATACGAAAACATAACATATTTTAAATAAGTCTTAAACATAACAAAATAAGTCTTAACATCAGCATTCTCAAATAATAAACAAGTCTTCATCCTTTTTTTGGTTTTGCCTTTGCCCTTACTAGTAGATGGATCATCAACTCTTTCAACCTTAGCTATAATGTTATTATGCAAGAGTGAGCAACAATTGCACACAAGTATAACAACAATAGTAGAAATAATAACATGCGAATAAACAAGGGATACTGGATAATAGAAAGCTCAGCTTCTGAATCAAGATTATAATAGGAATCAAAGGTACATCTAAGGGTCACAAGACCATGAAGTATATCCCAGGTTATCAAGTATTTTTACTTTAAACTTTTAGTAGTCATAAGACTATATGGTCCTTACTTCTTGTACTCAGGGGGATCAGCCCTTAGTACCATGTATGTGCACAACATTTTCACGATATCGCGTAATATAATCCCCCGTAACAGTTTTTCACCTCAACTTTGACATTATATTCCGCACCAAAGGAAGTTCATTTTGGATTAACTTCAAGGGTAATTTAGTGTTCAATAATTATCAACTAAGGATTAGTTGAATTTGTTAGTTCCCAGAGGCACAATAGTTATCTAGAAGGGGGGTTGAATAGATATTTTAAAATTTTCTTTTAAAATACTTATTAGTTTTGAGAATGATCTAAGCACAGCGGAATTAAGATTTGTTTGATTTCCCTTTAAGATATAGTGAGTTAATGAGAGTGAGGCAGTTATAACAGTTATAGTAGTTAAAGCAGTTATAGGAGACACAAAGATTTTAAGTGGTTCAGAGCATTCAAAGCTCCTAGTCCACTCTTCTACTCCTTGAGTAGGAAATCCACTACGGATATTGTTAAAACTCTTGAATCACACAGATTCCTTCAAGAACAGCAGTCTTGGCACTTCTCAATTAACTTTTGAACTCTTCAAGTCCAACAGACTTGGTTCTACACTGTTCACTTAGAACTCTTCAAGTCCTTCTGACTTGGAACTTCTTACTTCACTTGGTTGGTAGTTGATGATTTCTTGATTGGTGCTACTCAGTTGTCGTTAAGCTTTTATTCGAAAGAACTGAGTAGCTGAGCAAGCTTTTTCTTCTTGGATCGTAAAGTTGATTGTTAAGTGTTCTTCAGCTTTTTGTTCAGTTCTTGCTTCTCCTTTTTTTTGTTCATCTGCTGAATCCTTGTATATAAGATGTCTTTGAAATATATCCGTTGAAGACATCCGTTGATGCATTAAATGCGTTTGACATTTCTGAACTTTGATAGAAACTTTTTGCATAGCTTCTGATTAGCAGACTGGCCCACTGACACAGCAAACTACCATCACATCTAACACCTAAAAAGGTGTTTTCTTCTGACACATAGTACTTTCCTTGGCTTCTTCAATACGCTTCTTTGTTACATACTAAGGATGACTGTTGTGTCATTGGGATTCTCGAGGACTTCAATGTTTATAATCCATTCCATATTTTTTAGGATTTATTCTTAAATAAATTGACAAGGCTCGATGCTTCTGACACAGGCAGATGATGCTCTATGACTTTGATCGTGGTGTCTTGCCACCTTGGTGCTTGATATGATACTAGCAACCGAGAACACTACGATTTCTCTTAAGGACTGGCACACTACGATCTTTACTTGTTTGTCTTTGCAGACTTTATGTTTTCGAGAGCATACTATGATCCCTGAGTTGGCTCGGCAAATGTTTGGACCACTCTACGATTTTAGGAGAGGCTCTTTAAGTAGATACACTACGATCCTTGATGCTCTACAATTCTGCCTTGGCTTCTATAATCTCTTGATCAGCTCGATAGACTACGATTCAGTTGAACCCTATCTATTACATCTCAGGATATAGATCAACCTAATAGCTTTGATCTTTTCTTTATACATTCATTTACAGAATGATAAACATTAAATACCAGATCAACCGAACATGTTTGATCTATCACTAAGTCCTTGTACATGCATTCTTTTAAAGGACTTTACATATAATCATGAATATTTACTTTAACATCAAATTTAAGTATGCAATCTCCCAATAATCTCCCCCTATTTTATGTTGACATAACCAAGGAGATTTGTAACATGATTATCAATTTCTAGATGCAATTGCTAGAAAGTAAATATGACTTAGTGTTTCATTGAGCAGCTGAAACTTCTAGAGAATAAGCATGAATTTATTGATGTTTGTAAAGACAGATATTATAGTTAAGCTTAGTTACATCAATAAGAATTGAGTTTCAACTTATCTCTATTTCTTTTGCCTTTTCTTTTTTAGAGGATTTGCATATTCCTCAGCTCTTCTTCTCCTGCTCACTTCGTCTCTCTGTTCTATTTCTTCCAGCTCGCTTTGACTTAGTCTTTCATTATGATCATTCCTATGATAATCTCTAATTGGCATTCTTAGGCCTGTGGTGGTCACCTCGTGTGAGCTGGGAGAAGGCCCTTGACTCCTCAGTGGTTGTGCCATGATAATCTGATGCTATTCAGATCGTGGAGTCTGATGGTGAGGCTGTCTTGTAGGAGGACTTCTTGATGATTGAGCTAGGAATGTGCCTCTACCTCTGCCTTTGCCTTTTTCCCCTTTCCCTTTATTCTCCCCCTTTATGTCAGCATCAAGGGCTCAAATGTCTTCAAAGAGGCGAGCCATGCCTTGGACAAGCTCGTTGAGCTGATGCTGGGATTGAGTAATGTCTTCACGGTTCTCTTTAAGTAGAAAATCAGATCAAGCTTCCCTCTTTTGGAGAATGCCCAGAACATTCTTTGTCTGTTGCATTTGACCCATGGAGAATTCTTGAAATTTTTTCACTACAGTTCATAGATTCATGAGGCTTTCCATCATAAGGTTGTTCTGGGACTCATGAGTACTCTGTAGAATAAAAACAGCATCCCTATGTCTCTTAGTAGCTTGAAAGTGAATTTGATCCCGTTCATTTATGCTCTGAATCATCTCCTTTATGATCTCCTTAAGCTTCTTTGTGAGCTTAGAGCTTAGGGTGCTTGGGAGGGAGTTGGCAGCATCAACCAGATGAGTCAGCCTCAGTTGAACAAGGTCTAAGTGAACTTCAAGTTCTTCATGTATGTCCTTGGTCACTTTTTGGGATGCTTCAGATAATTCTATTTTGGTAGGAAGATCTGATATGAGTTCAAGGAGTTTCGAACTGTTTGGAGGAGAGGCTCTTAAATGTTTACCTTGCCTTTTATAGAGAGCAAGATCAAGACTGAAATAGTCATGTGTTGAGGAAGATGGTATGTCCGATGGAAGGGCAGGAGTGTGAGGTTGAGCTTCACAAAGGATGGAGTCTATGATCTTGCTAGGTGACTCAACAACTTGTATAGATGACTCTACGATTTGATGTGGCTCAATAATCGTAGAGGGAGGGATGTTAGGAGATTGAATTAACATACAGTTTGGCAAATTTGGTTCATCAGTTACAAAATGTTGGGATTCTATAATTGGGAATTGATTAAGTGGATGTAGAATCACTTCCAACCATCTTAGCAGTTCATAGAATTGGTTGAAGAATGATGGTGGACAGTGAATATTTCTGAAAGAGATTGGGATAGATTGTACCTCATGCCCATTTTTTGAAGAAGGGCCATTTGTGATCAGCTTTCTGGCAAAGTTAAGGTTACTTGGAAATCCATAAGCTAGAATTGAAATTATTGGATATGCTTTGAAGCTCCAGAACATGTGATCCAATGAGTTGAGAATTTGAGCTCTATGGAAAGGCATCACGGGTAGATAGAAGAACAGTTGATTATAGTTGGCTATTTTGTACCCATCACAGCCCGCAACGATAATTTCTACCTCATCATCTTCTTCTTCTTCTCTGTCCTCTTTTAAGGATTCCACTACATCATTTACCTCTTTTGGACTTTCTTGCTTTGGGGCTCTCTCATTCTCTTTAGAAGCAGCTTCTTCTGTCAATAAGGATATCATGAGGCTCCACCTCAACATGATTATCCATTTCCATTTCGAATGTCTCCCCCTCTGCTAGATCATTCATTTGTAGTGCAAATAGCTCCCCTTCAACTGGAACAGTCTCTAGAATAGGAACTTCAGGCAACTCCCCCTCAATTTGAGTTATGTTCTTCTAACTTGCTTTGGATAGTCCCTTCTCTGCAGCTATCCTTTTGTTTTCCTCTTTTAAGGCTTTTTCATTGATAAGAATATATTTCTTAACAAGTTTTCTTTTTGACTTCTTAGGCTGAGCCATAGCCTCGACACTTTCTTCAGCTTCAGCTCTGAGTGGTTGATCAGTCTGAGAATCTGTTGCAACAACTTCTTTGGGAGAGTTTTCTGTCTGCTCTCTACGATCGGTAGAGACTCTACGATTGAAGAGACAGAAGGCCTCTTGGATTTGTGACTGTGTTTACTCTTCTTCAGCAGCTGAGAGATGGTAGCTTTGTCTTCATCTGCCTCAGCCTGTTGTTCTTTCCTTTTCAGGATCCTCAGAGTTTCAATGTCCGAACATTCTTGAGGTATATCAGTGGTTGACCCCTGGGGTTCCTCTGTTATTTGAGCCTTCAGCTTTCTTTTACCCTTACTTTTTCTGACAAAAGAAATTGGTTCTTCTTTATGTATCTCTTCCTCTTCTCCTTCAGTTTCCTTGACAACAGACATGTTTCCTGGAATCCCCGATTCCTTTCCATCACCAGTCCTTCCACTGGACTCAGACATCATTCTTACATTCTCTGCTGGATTCCTTTTCCAGTTCTCGAATAGCTGCTGAGTTATTCTTCTGTTTGGAATTATGGATTCACTTTCATCATCCCCAATTTTATCACCCAAAGTAGACTACAGGATGATGCTAATGAATCGCTCGTAGAGCATCTTTCCAGACCTCTTTGATTTCTTTGAGCTTAGTATCCATTTCCCAATCCAGTCAAGTAGTAGAGCTCCATAGTTGAGTTGAATCCCACAACTTATGGTTGTCATGAGTTTGAGTTATACTTCGTTTACAGAGTCATGGCCGGAGCTCTTGCAGCATATGCATTTCCCAACAATGTCTACCAAAAATTTATACCTCTGAGGGAACTATTTCTTCTTGTATCCTTTGATAGTGGGGAACTTTTTATGGTACATCCACTTTAATCCTTCATGAAAATCGATGCATTGAATGAATGGAAATCCTTTTGATTTGAAACCTAAGGCTAGGTTTATATCCTCAGCCTTAAGCTTGATTTCCACGTCCTTGACCCTCGTAGTGATGACGTCATTCTCTAACGCACCATTTCTGTAGAATTCCTTTATCAGCTTAAGGTAAATCCACGTGTTCGTACCCATAGCTTTCTTTATCAGAGATAGAGTTTTGAGAGATTTGGGATCAGTTGTCTTGAACTCATCAAAACAGAGTCTGTAACCAGAGATGACATTTGAGGCTGCCATTGATTTCTATATACTGAGGATGATTTTACGATTTTGAAAGCTAGGGTTTCTGCTAGTAAAGAGAGAGAAAGAGAGAGATAAGCTATTTTGAACCTCTAAGTTTTCAAAAAGGGCTTTTTAAACTATACTTGCAACTTCCCTCCACACGATCTGATTAGAGGGGCATATGTCGAGTTCTGCTTGGCTCCACGATTTGAACTTATATGGAAAATACTGATTTGCCCATAGCTCCTCCTGAGCTGATGTGTCCTTTGGGAAGACTATGATCGTTGAGGTAGCCCTTATGATCGTCAAGTATGCACTGCGATTGTCGAGTCTGCTCTACAAAATTTGAGTATGTTCTGCATTCGTTGAGTCTGTACTACGATCGTTAAGTCTGCCCGTGTCCTTGTGATGAACTTTTGACTTAGCATTCTTCTCGGTATAAGGTAGCTTAGGAAGGGCCAACCTCATGGATTAAATCAAGGGTTAGGTTTGTTCCTGAGGCGCTTATCCGAGAGATTGCTTTGTTTCGTTGAACTTTGTCATCACTAGATGCTCCTTTATTTTGTTGATGGAGTTCTGCCATCATTGAGTCGGCACTGCGATCGTTGAGTTTCATTTCACTATAGCTCTACAATCGTAGACTTCCTTTGGTCATGTCTATAATTTCGAGCATAGCCTTTATATCTGCATGGTTAGCACAAACTAGAGCATAGATTTCATGGTTGTAAATTAAACATGCCTAGCTCACTTATTAATTTATTAAACCTGGATTCATCTAGAGGCTTTGTAAAGACATCATCAAGTTGATTTTCAGTAGGGATATATTGTAAAGATATGGTTCCACTTTGCACATAATCCCTAATGAAATGATACCTTATTTCTATATGCTTAGTCCTAGAATGCCTGACAGGATTGTGTGTTATTGCTATGGCACTTGTATTATCACAGTGAACAGGTATAGATTTGAATTCAAACCCATAGTCTGCTAGATGATTTTTCATCCAGAGGATCTAAGCACAACAGCTGCCAGCAGCAATGTATTCAACTTCTGCAGTTGAAGTAGATACTGAGTTTTGCTTCTTGCTAAATCAGTACATAAGTCTGTTTCCTAGAAGCTGATAGGTGCCATTGGTACTTTTTATGTCTATTTTGCAACCTGTAAAGTCAGCATTTGTATATCCTATTAGTTCAAATGAGGACA
This sequence comes from Panax quinquefolius, assembly GCA_020205615.1. Classification (NCBI taxonomy): domain Eukaryota; kingdom Viridiplantae; phylum Streptophyta; class Magnoliopsida; order Apiales; family Araliaceae; genus Panax; species Panax quinquefolius. The sequence continues at coordinate 135,354,039 of CM035156.1, forward strand.
CCTTGGGATACCAAAGCCCCAAGTGAGGTGTGCCCTTGAGGTACCTGAAAATCCTTTTTACAGTAGTTAAGTGTGATTCCTTAGGATTAGCTTGAAATCTAGCACATATGCATGTTGCAAACATTATGTCTGGTCTACTGGCAGTTAGATATAGAAGAGAGCCTATCATACCTCTGTATTTAGTTATGTCAATACTTTTACCTTTTTCATCTTTGTCAAGCTTGGTTGCTGGAGCAATTGGGGTTTTCATGGGAGAGGCTGATTCCATGCCATGCTTTTTAAGTAAGTCTTTGATGTACTTGGCTAGGTTTATGAAGATTCCTTCATCAATCTGCTTTACTTGCAGTCCAAGGAAGAAGTTCAGCTCACCAATCATGCTCATTTCAAACTTGCTCTGCATAAGCTTGGAAAATCTCTTGCATAACTTTTCATTAGTAGATCCAAAAATAATGTCATCAACATATATTTGAACTAATAAGACTTTGTTTTTATGCTTTCTAAGAAATAATGTGGTATCTACTCTTCCTTTAGCGAACCCATTTTGAATAATAAAGTTAGTTAATGTTTCATACCATGCTCTAGGTGCTTGTTTAAGACCATATAAGGCTTTGTCTAATCTATAGACATAATTAGAAAGAGATGGATTGATGAAACCTGGAGGTTACTCTACATATACTTCTTCTTGAAGTTCACCATTTAGGAATGCACTTTTGAGATCCATCTGAAAGACTTTGAACTTCATATGAGCAGCAAAGGCAAGGAATATTCTGGTGGCTTCTAATCTGGCAAAAGGTGCAAATGTCTCATCGTAGTCAATGCCTTCTTCCTGAGAGTAACCCTTGGCCACTAGTCTTGCTTTATTCCTGGTTATTACTCCATCTTCATCCATCTTCTTTCTGAAGACCCACTTGGTGCCAATGACAGGTTGACTTTTTGGTCTTGGAACTAATCTCCATACTTTGCTTCTTTCAAACTGATTTAGTTCTTCCTGCATGGCTTCTATCCAGCTGGAGTCTTCCATAGCATCTTCTATCTTCTTAGGTTCCATTTGTGATAGAAAGCTCAGATAGAAACACTCATTTTGGGTGGCAGCTCTTATTTTGACTCTTGCATTTAGGTCTCCAATGATTAAGTCTTGAGTGTGATCTCTTTCCCATCTATTTCCTGTTGGAACATTTGTCCTGATGCCTTCTTTCCTGAGATCTTCAAGATCAATTTCAGCTTCTTGATGTGGAGGTTCGCTGTCTTGCATAGTTCTCTCTACGATCTCCTCTTCTTACTCAACTATCTCATTTTCTGGAACTACGATCGTGGTGTTGGGCTTGACGACTTCATTCGTAGTGTCTGAATTATCATTCATAGTGTCTTGAGACATAGTTTTGTCCAAGTCTGTTTCATCGAAGATGATGTGGATTGAGACTTCAATGCTTAGTGTCTTTTTGTTGAAAACTCTGTAGGACTTGCTGTCTGTGGCATACCCAAGAAAGATTCCTTTGTCTGACTTGGGTTGGAACTTTTTCAAATACTGCTTTCCATTGATGAGAATGTAGTATGCACAGCCGAATGCATGGAAGTAGCTGACATTTGGCTTTCTTTCTTTCCACAGTTCGTAGAGAGTCTTCGTAATTGTAGAGTGTGTCAGTGATCTGTTCTGAGTGTAGCATGCAGTGTTAACAGCTTTTGCCCAGAAGTACTCAGGCAGATGGGTTGTTGCTAGTAGAGTTCTACCAGCCTCTATAAATGTTCTGTTCTTTCTTTCAGCTACTCCATTTTGTTGAGGAGTTCGTGGAGCTGAGAAGTTGTGACCGATGCCATTGTCTGTGCAAAATTGGTCCATTTTAGAGAAGTTGAATACTCTGCCATAATCACTCTTTATAGCCTTAATTTTCTCCCCTTTCTCGTTCATTACTAGTCTAAACATCTTGATTAGTTGGGAGCTTGTTTCATCTTTCGAGGTTAGAAAGAATACCCATGTGAATCAAGTATAGTCGTCCACTATGACTAGGGAGTATCTCTTCCCTCCAAGGCTCGTTGTTGGAATTGGACCAAATAGATCCATGTGAAGCAACTGCAGGTGTTTGTCAATTGAGTTTGCAATTTTTCTCTTAAATAAACTTCTAGTCTACTTTTCAAGCTGACAGACATTACAAGGCCTTTCTTTGACAAAGCTGAACTTGTGCAAGCCTGTAACTAGATCCTTTGAGGCCAGTTTAAACATGCTCTTGAAGTTGAGATGAGATAGTCTTCTATGACGTAGCCAGCTCATTTCGTCAGATGTTTTAGCCAGAAAGCATATGGCGGTCAGCTTAGTTGACCAAGATTTACTATGTAGACATTTCCTTCTCTTGTTCCGGTTCGTTTTATGGCGGATGTCTTCAGATCTCTAACTTGACATTGATTTTTGAGGAATGTTACTTGATGACCCTTGTCGCAGAGTTGACTTATGCTCAGAAGATTGTGTTGTAGTCCTTCCACATAGGCCACTTTGCTGAAAGACACTGCACCATTTCCAGCTGAGACATATCCTCTTGTCTTGCCAGAGCCATTATCTCCAAAGATGACTGCAAGACCTTCCTTCTCTATATAGTTAGACAGAAGGGCTTTGTTCCCTGTCATGTGCCTTGAGCATCCACTGTCTAGATACCAGGTTGTGATCGTGGAGCTTTGTTCCTATGGTAAGATGAAATTCTTATTTTGGTACCCATACTTGCATGGGTCCTACTTTGTTAGTACCCTTGGGAACCCAAATCTACTTGATTTTGGGTTTCACATGAGTAGGATTATAATAGCATATTGCAGCCTTGTGACCAACCTTATTGCACACAAAATATTTAATATGATGCATGCTTGTATGTGTGTGAGGATTCTTCCTCCATTTGGACTTTTATGGGTTATTAGTCATCCTTCTGTTAAACTGATTCTCCTTCGTCCATATGTCCTTATTTTTCATGATTTGAGATGAGTGTACCTTTCTTATATTGTTCCTTCCCATGTTGGTTCGTGGAGTTGATTTTACTCGACTCTACAATCCTTCGAGGTTGGAAAATAGTGGATGGGTTACTCTTCTCTTTTCTAAAACCCAGGCCAGCATGAGATCCTTTATTCCTTGGAATGTGGATTGACTCAGAAGAGCAAGGTTGGACTGGTTCTTCCTTCTGTGAGGATTTCACAAATATCATGCTTCTACTAAAACTTAAAGCATTATTAGTGCTAGTTTCCTTTACCTTTTCCACACATGGCTCTGAGATGGATTCCCCAAAGCCTAATCTTGTTCTGTCAGAGACACTTCTCTGGCTAGAGATTAGGGAGTCCATGGATGAAGACGATTTGTTCCATGTAGAGAATGTCCTTTCTAGTTCCTTAATTTTAGAGGTTAGACTTCACTCTCTTTTTTTATTGAGCTCGTTGGTCTGTTTCAAGAACTTATTTTCAGCTTCAAGCTTGGAGAGAGATTTGGTACTTAGAAGGGTTGTTTCCAATTCTTCCTGATCTCTCTTTTTCTCCTTTTGAAGAAGTGAATAATCTTTGAATAGAACTCTGAACCATTTCATTTACTGATGCAGATCAGATGTTATGTCATGCAGTGCAGTTCTTAAATCATCAATGTCTACATCAGGAGAGTTAAAGTTAAATACCTCATCAATACTTACTTCATGAATGTTGGAGTTTTTTTATCCTTAGCATGTTTAGCCATTAGGCAAAGATTTGCCATTTGAGGATTTTCATCATCTCCAGATTCGGGAGTTGAGTCGTTGTCTGAGTCACTCCACGATCCTCCAGCTACAAGACCTTTGTCTTTCTTCTTAAGCATCTTGTTTCCTTTGAATTTTTTCTTTGAATTTGATCTTTTCTTGAGTTCTTCTCTGAGAGGCTTGTTGCAGTTTACAATGAAATGGCCAGGCTTTTTGCAGTTGTAGCATAAGTCGTTTATTTGTTCTTGGCTATTGTAGTTGTTGAACTTCTTAGGTTTGCTGCTTCTGCTTTGACGCATGAACCTTCTGAGTCTTTTTACCAGCATTGCAAAGTCTTCATCATAGTCAGAGTCATTTTCAGTGTTGAATTTGGAGATGTTGTCAGTTACTTTGAGAGCAACTCCTTTATCCTTCTTTCTTCCTTCAGATAGAGTTTCTGCTCGTTGAGTCAGCTCCAGTTCATATGTAAGAAGATTACCATATAGCTGTTGAACAGTCATTTCATGGAGATTTTTTGACTCTCTGATATTAGTGGTTTTGGCATCCCACTTGCTAGATAAGGCTCTAATGAACTTTATGATCAGATATTTGTTTGGATAGACCTTTCCATAGGCTCGTAGAGAGTTGAGCAGTACGTTGAATCTTTTGTAGGTGGAAGTGACATTTTCTCCTTGAATGTGTGCAAACATTTCATATTGCTGAGTCAGGAGAGTATGCTTGTTTTCTCTAACTTCTTCTGTTCCTTCATGCATGATGAGTAATGCTTCCCACACTTCCTTTGTTGTTCTTATATTGACCACATTCTCGAACAGATCATCTTCTAAGGATTGGAACAAAATGTTCTTGGCCTTTTTGTCGAGTTGAACAACTCTCTTTTCATTGTTTGTCAATTCTTGTTTGACATTGATCTGTATTCTGTTTGGGACATCTAGAGTTGTTTCAAGCTTTGTAGGAACGTAGGCCCCATTCTGAACAGTTTTAAATAGATCTTCATCTATTGAATCCATGTATGCTTGCATCCGAACTTTCTAGTTGGCGAATTTGTCTTTGTTGCACATAGGTGGCTTGCTGCCTCCTCCAGTCTTTGATTTTTTTATCAGATGTGCCATTGGATCTACTTAAGCTTTGTAGGCTATTTGATAGAACCTGCTTTGATACCAATTGTTAGTTCCCAGAGGCACAATAGTTATCTAGAAGGGGGGTTGAATAGATATTTTAAATTTTTCTTTTAAAATACTTATTAGTTTTGAAAATGATCTAAGCACAGCGGAATTAAGATTTGTTTGATTTCCCTTTAAGATATAGTGAGTTAATGAGAGTGAGGCATTTATAACAGTTATAACAGTTAAAGCAGTTATAGGAGACACAAAGATTTTAAGTGGTTCAGAGCATTCAAAGCTCCTAGTCCACTCTTCTACTCCTTGAGTAGGAAATCCACTATGGATATCGTTACAACTCTTGAATCACACAGATTCCTTCAAGACCAGAAGTCTTGGCACTTCTCAATTCACTTTTGAACTCTTCAAGTTCAGCAAACTTGGTTCTACACTGTTCACTTAGAACTCTTCAAGTCCTTCTGACTTGGAACTTCTTACTTCACTTGGTTGGTAGTTAATGAGTTCTTGATTGGTGCTACTTAGTTGTTGTTGAGCTTTTGTTCGAAAGAACTGATTAGCTGAGCAAGCTTTTTCTTCTTGGATCGTTGAGGTTGATCGTTGAGTGTTCTTCAGCTTTTTGTTCAGTGCTTGCTTCTCTTTTTTTTTGTTCATCTGCTGAATCCTTATATATAAGATGTCTTTGAAATGTATCCGTTAAAGACATCTGTTGAAGCATTAAATGCGTTTGACATTTCTGAGCTTTGATAAAAACTTTTGCATGACTTCTAATTAATGATCGCCCAATTGACACGCCAGACGGACTAACATCTCACCTAACACCTGAAAAGGTGTTTTCTGCTGACCCATAGTACTTTCCTTAGCTTCTTCAATACACTTCTTTGGTACATACTAAGGATAACTGTTGTGTCATTGGGATTCTCGAGGACTTCAACGTTTATAATCCATTCCATATTTGTTGGGATTTATTCTTAAACAAATGGACAAGGCTCGATGCTTCTGACATAGGCAGATGATGTTCTACGACTTTGATCATGGTGTCTTTCCACCTTGGTGCTTGATCTGATACTGGCAACCGAGAACACTATGATTTCTCCTAAGGACTGGCACACTACGATCTTTACTTGGTTGTCTTTGCAGACTCTACGTTTTCGATGGCATACTATGATCTCTGAGTTGGCTCGGCAAACGTTTGGACCACTCTATGATTTTAGGAGAGGCCCTTCAAGCAGATACACTACGATCCTCGATGCTCTACGATTCTGCCTTGGCTTTTGCAATCTCTTGATCAGCTCAATAGACTACTATTCAATTGAATGATATCTATTACATCTCAGGATATAGATCAACCTAACAGCTTTCATCTTTTCTTTTATACATTCATTTACAGAATGATAAACATTAAAGACCAGATCAACCTAACACATTTGAACTATCACTAAGTCCTTGTACATGCATTCTTTTTAAGGACTTTACATATAATCATGAATATTTACTTTCAACATCAAATTTAATTATGCAATTTCCCAACAGAATCAATAAGGATTCACTATCCATTCAAGGTTTCAATGCGATAATGTAATCGATATCCAAATCAAAGAATTAATCTCAACTCTATACAATTGAATGAACATTATATAACAAAAATAATGCTTCAAAAGAGTTAGAACACTTCATTTGGAATCATGAACTTGAATAAATAAGATTTAAATAGTTCAAAATAAGAATATAAAGCTTGCTCAATAATAATAAGGTTTAAGAACTTGCTCAATGAAAGTTTAGAGTTATGGATTATGAGTTATTATAATCATGATAGAGTAAGGAAACTTGCCTCATGCGTAGGCTAAACGATTACTACTCACGTTCACCAAAAGTACTACAAATATACCATATGTATTCATAACATTCGTCAGTTTACAGTACTAATATTAACCTTATGAGTTTAATTCCCACTTTTTGTACAACTTGTTAACTTGGTTTAAGTTCTGCTCATTACCATCAATCACACATTACAAGACTGAAGTCTCAAATCTTAATTTTAAATAACATTACATCTTCTCATGAACATCACATATAGCCCTTATACAACTTATCAAATTATCATGCAATTTCACCATATGTATGTTAATAATCTGATATAACATCTTATTACATGTCCAACACATTATCATGTTCATTAGACTACGTTAGAATAACATCTGATGGATCGTATGCATAATGAAAACAAAAAGCAACTCGACTACGATACCCCAAGGCGGGGTTTTATCTTGAGCAAAAGGTAAATCGAGGCGACACGCAGCTTTAACTTGATAACACCCGTCGGAGCTGTAATGAACGAGAATTTTGTAATTAATTTTAAATATTTATTGAATTAAATAAATATTTGATGAAATTATTGTGTAATAATTTAATTATGGAGTATATTAATTAAATTAATGTATAGTAATTTTATGGATTGAAGATTTAATTTAATGAAATAATTAAATTAAATGAATTTTTTAATAATTATAATGTTGTGTAATGGTGTTATTTTAATTTAATTGATTAATGGAATTAAAAGAATGATTAATTTGGAAGGTTAATATTTATTAAATAAATATTAAGAATTATGTTGGTGAAGTAAATATTATGTGAATCATTAATATTGTAGTTAAGTTAAATAAAAGGGTGACAATTATATACTATATAATAAGTGAATATTAAAATAAATTAAAAAACCTAATCTAAAGTGCAGCCAAACAAGGCCTTGTGGCTATTGGGTGTTTTAAGTGATGAAACTCATCATTTGTATAACTGATTAACGTAGTATTATATGTATACATCAGTTTTTGTTTTTGCGTACTATTATTCCAAGAGGCTGAGAGTTAGAAAAAAACACAGAGAAAGGGAGAGCTTGAGAGTATTCTCTGAGAGATTTGAGCAACAAGGTTGAAGGTTCTAAGGAGAAGGGGGATTAGATAGACCACTCTAATCATTTTTGCTAAACATAATATAAAAGGTAATGCTACAATTTTAGTTCTCTCTAATTATTTTTGGTGAAGAATTAGGTTGAATTAGTTTTTTGTAGTTGGTAGTGATAAGCAAATTGATAAATAAAAGTTATGCATATGATATATGTTAGATGTTTATTAGATGATATTTATTGAATTAGAAACTATTTTCAGTAAGTAAATTCATGAAATCATGTTTTAGAATGGAGATTTTTGTGTTCTTGAGTTTTTCTATTGGAAAAATGAAAATTTAGTTGATGATTTATTAGAATGGTTGTTATGTATGTTATAGATGGTTTATAATATGTTGTATATTATTTACGAACGATTTTGGAGTATCAAATTCATGCTAATTTTAGAGTTAAAATTTATGCTTGAATTATATGGTAATCTATAAATTTGTTATTGATTGTGTTAATACGTTGAATTATGAAAAGAATGAAATTCGTATGGTTTAATTTGATTAAGAAACGATGATTTGATGATTGATTACGCTAAATGTGTTGAAAATAGAGAAAATAGCAAAAACATGATTTTAATCCTTTAAATTTGGTTGTTTATATTGTTAGAAATGTATTATGCATGCTTAGTGATGTTGTTAATAAGTTTATAGTTTTTGGGTTTGTTGAATTTATATTTAGTTGGAGAAAATTGGGTTGTTTGGGATGAACTGTGAAGCAGGGATGCAGTCTGTAAGTTTAAATACTCACAGTCTCAAAGTAGCAAATTGCGCTTAATATCAAAGACAAAAAGCAGTGCAAATTGCGCTTTGTTGAGTTTTTTTAGAATTGAGCACCGGTCAATGGCACACGATCTTAGAGGCTTGAGCTTGGGGAAGCCTTGATTCGCCCTCCCTGAAAGCGAAATATTTTGTGTTGTTTTTATGTTTCAGTTCATGTTGTATTGGTTTAACCTAGTCTAATGTTCTTGATATTGTGTTAAGCATGTTGTATAAGGATTAGATTTGGGATTCATTGTTTGATTTGGATTCCTTTATATGATTCGGTTTCTTATGTTATTTGGATAGCATGACAGGGATTCCTTTTGGATTACTTAACTAATGTGTATTTGGGATTCATTGTTTGATTTGGTTTTTACTTAAGTGGTGTGTATTTGTAATTCATTGTTTGATTTGGATTCTACATAATTTGGTTACTTTTGTGTGATTTGGATAGCATGGCAGGTATTTGAACTGAATTATTTTCTATTCTCTACACTTAAAAATGATTTTGTATTTTCTATTCTACGTGATAGCATAGCAGGTACTTTTATCTGATATTTGGGATAACATGGCAGGTATTTATAATTGATAATTATTCTTTCGCTAGTTGAACTAGCGAATAGATACCCTGAATCAGATTGCTCCCAAAGGCGTAAAGTAAATGGCTTGATTAGAAGGTACTTTTATCTGATTTTTGTGATAGCATAGTAAGGTGTAAACTAAAGTAAAATGCTTGATTGGCAAGTACTTTTATCTGATATTTGGGATAGCATGGTAAGGCGTAAAGTAAGATAGCATGGTAGGTATTTACAATTGATAATTCTTATCCCGCTAGTTCAACTAGCGGATAGATACCCTGAATCAAATTGCTCCCAAAACAAAGGCGCAAATGGCTTAATATGGGGGCATACTTGTAACAATCCAGAATTTGTACATGTAATTTCAAATATTTATTGAATTAAATAAATATTTTAGTTGATGTGTTTATTGTTAAATAAGTATTTGTGTAATTTGATTATTTATTGTTTAAATAAATAATTTATGAGTTGTGGGGAATTAACTTAATTAAGTATAATGTGTTAATTAAGTTGATATTTGAGTAATTTGGTAATTTTAAATTTTGAAGTAAATTAAAGTAAATGAGTGTTGAGTTAATTATTGTGTTATATAGAGGTAATATTCTAAATTATTTAATAATTAAATTAGAGAGTTGAGAATAATTAAATAAATTGTTATAATGTTGTTTAGTAGTTAAAAATGATGTGCTAATTTATTAAATGAAATTATAATGAAGATTATAATTTTTTGATAATTTGATTTAATAAAGTGTGACAATAAACTATATAATAAATGAGTTATTAAAATAAATTAAAAGATTTTTAATTTAGTTTTTTGGATTTTAAGTTTTTAATTTTAATTTAATTTTTGCCAAACAAGCCTTAGTGGCTTTTGAATTTAAAAAAATAATAATAACTAACAAAGAATTAAGAGGGGGTATTATATGTTTTGTCAGTTTTTTTATTACGTAATAATATATATATATTATATGTATATATCAGTTTTATAAGTTACGTATAGTATAGAGAGAGAGAAGAAGAAAAACAGATAAAGAAAAGAGAAATCTTAAGAGAAAGTGAGAAGTCTGTGAAAGTAGTATGCACACAAGCCAATCATGTTTGATGATAAAGCATATACTTTGTAACAATCTTATTTATTTATTAATAAAAAGTATTAATTTATTAAAGGCTTTTAATTATCTACATGATGCTGTTTTATAATATGTGATAAATCCATAGTTTTAAGCAATGCTTTTAGAATAATGATGATGATCATTCTAATGAGATCTAAATTCTTAGAAAGCTTAAAACTAAAATAGTTCCCAATCATTGGATTACTAAATTGGGGATTAGTGAATCCGGATAGATTGGTACATACGTTGCTTGCTCATTGGATGAGGATGATTGATCTCATGATCATTTGTGTGGAGACACTAAAGCAAGTATGTAGGTGCTTATTAGAGAATAAGTTCACTGAACGTGGCTCGCTAAGGAATACCTAATGGAGTTTTATTTGCCTGTCAATAGGAATTCCTGTAGTGATAGTAGTACAAGTAATCCTTTGACTTGAGATCATCATAGTATCTTGTGTATGATGAGTTATACTTTGACTTATTCCTTAAGACCCTTAGGGTATATCAAAGGGTATGCTTGGGTATAATAAGTTATACATGGAGATAATGTATGATCAATAAAGAATCTACCACTTCTAATAAAAGAAGAGAAATGTCCTATGTGATTCGATAAATGACAACCTAGTAGTCCTTGGCCAAGGCAGAATGAAATTAGAAAGGAGTTTCTAATTTGCATTATTTGGAGTTGTGCATTTAAGGATCGAAATACATATAATTAAATAAAATAAGACTTGATAAAGAATTCCATGTCTTATATTTAATTGGGACATTGTATGGTGGAAGGATTGAATTGTCACGGTAACTATTTACTCAAAGGTTCTTTTGTGATTAATGTTAAAATCTATATTATCCGGAAAGTCGTTGATCGCTGGGAGGCTTATCCCTATTGTAGAATAAATATTATTTATTTAAATAAATTAATTGTTTAATTTATTTATTTAAATAAGATTAGAATTGTTCTAATTGATTTATTCACAACCGGTTTAATATGGAGAACCTAAAGGGTCACACCATAAAAGGAAGAATAATTATTTAAGAAGTTAATGGCATAATCGTAATAATATGTTATGTATATTTAATTTAATCTATGGAGATAGAATAAATTAAATAGCTTAATATTTATTATTTAATATTTTAGAAATATTAAATATAAATTAATAAGAGGAGTCTTATTAATATTATTACAATTATTATTATTTTAATTTCTAAAAGAGTTTAGGAATTAATTTAATATAAGTACTCTCATTTATTCCTAATAGGATTAGGAGGAAAATTAGTTAAAGAAGTTTAATTAATTATCCCTAATAAGATTAGGAGCTTAATTAATTAAAAGAATTTAATTAATTAAATAAAACCCAATTCCTTAATTGTTAAGATGGGTTGCCCACATCTATAAATAAGAGGAGTCTTATTATGGGTGGTGGGGGTTGTTGATTTTTTCAACATACGACATAATTCCAATTGTTGGGAGAGTACACCCTTTCTATAGAGATAGAAAACTAGGGTTTAGCCAACCATCCTTCTTCTTGAATTTTCTTCTTCCTTGGTGGATCACCTCTAGAGGCCAAACATTTGGGTGGCTAACGTTGATCAAAGGAAAGAACCAAACCCGGTGGATTCAAGTTGAACGCGAAAGGATTTGGAGGTGAACTTGTACCTGAGGAAGCTCGATCTTCAAGGGTATGATTTTATTCTTTATCTTTTTGTTTAATTAATAATTATTCATAAAGGATGATCCGGGTATATGGTTTGTAAATTTTTTTAAACTCTGATTTTACACGCTTCCGCACTTTTTATGCAATTTGATTGCGTTATGAATATTACAAACCTAACAGTCTGTGAGTTTGAAGGAAGGAGTTTGAGAAATCAAAGAAGCTAGCTAATCATCTTTGTTAGATAAATAAGCAATTGAAGGTATAATTTTAATTTTTAAAGTTTAGTTTGTGTTATTTTAAAAATTCTTTGTGTTTGAGTTTCATGAACAATTAGTTGAAATATGGGTTAAACATATTAATTAGTAAGCATAAATTGTTTTTATGTGCTTTATATATGATTTAGAGTAGTTTAATCCTTGAAAGTATAATATATGTGAAGAAATTATGTTTAGAGAAAAATATAGATATGTATATTTGATATGGGTTATTTTAGAATCAAAATTGAAACTCAATTCATAGTATAAAGTGTAAATTAATTGTTGATTGTGAAAATACATGAAGAAACAAAAACAAAGTAATTAAAACTAACTGTTTTGGTTGAAAAATGAATTCACAGTGATTAATTTTTCTAAGAATGTCAAAAGGTGAAGAAATAGTAAAAATAGAGAATTTAAATGTTGTAATTTCGATGTTTATGTTGTTTATATGGTTAGAAACATTAGTTGTTGTTTCTGTAAAGTTTATACTACTTGGGTAAGTTAGTATTGTTGTTAGAAAGGAGCTTTTAGGCCAATTTGGCTTTGTTCTGTGTTCTTCATAAACCGAACTTGGCCTAGAAGCGTGTTGCGTGGCGCTCCCAAATGACGGCCCAGAGCACGTTCAAAGATCGCGGAAGACGGCTCAAAGACTGCGCAACACCAGTTTAATGTAAGACCCCAAATTTTATGAATAAAGATTAATTTTCTCAAAATAATTTTTTGAGTATTAAGGTGTAGATTTGATATAATGTTATAGTTGTGGGTAATATTTACAAATTTTGCAAAGTAAGAAAGTTGTTATAAAATATTCGATTATTCAGGGAATATATATTTTATCAGGGAATATTCGTACAATGGCACAATCATTGGTGGACCCCACAACTGAATTACTGTCGGAGTTAGAAAATGACATAAATATCTTTTTATAAAAATAACGGCAAAAATTTTACCGTTAAACTGTTGAAAAATAGCCAAATTGGTAAAAGTACGATGTCTGGCGTGGTTACATAAGAGTAAACACAGTATTGATTATTGATGCTTACGTGATAAGTCACTCAGTTATACTCAATTATTGCTATAGTAATTGTTGCATAATATCTCTAATATTATTAATTCAATTATTATCATAGTATCATCTACATAATATTTTATATTATTGAATCAATAATTGATACGACAAAGTTATTCATATTATTATTTGCATTATTGACGATGTCTAGAAAATTCTGTGGAGGAAAGGTGTATGGTCACCTAATTGCGCGCCAATAGGGAGAAATCCTTATCGGAAAAACCCCTCTTTCATGTGAATGATCTGGTTGTTAAATATTGTGAGTTATAATATTAATGATGAATAAGTTCGTGTTGATTAAAGATGAAATTGTTGATAAAAAAATATTTCCATTGTGTCAGGCTGGGTACGTTTTACAAATTTCCACCAGTAATCTGCCTCTTCACGCAACATAAAGGTAGCAAAGGGAACCTTTTGCTCCTCGGAGCATCCCAAGACATCAAATATATTGGTGATCTGCTTTAACCACGTCTCCGCCTTAAGTGGTTCTGGCTTTCCCAAAAACTCCGGTGGTCCCAGCTCCTTGAACTGCATAGCGGTGACGACCCGAGAGTTGCCAGTATTTCCACCTGCATTTTGAACAGGAGTCTCTCTCGCCTGATGTTGCATGAATTGCATAAAGCCCCTGAACATCCCATTGTTCATCATTTGATCGGTGTTGTTATTTACCTGAGGATTATTGTCTTCCTATTGCACATTATCTTGGGTATTGATCGTTGGTGACTCAACGGTCTCATGTGCTTCATTACTGATCTCAACATTTTCAGATGCCATTTTCAAACACAATCACAAAATAAGGGTTAATTAACATATCACATATTATCCCTATACTCTGACCGACCAATTAAATACCTAATAAACTTAGGTAGGTCATACTAGCGAAGGAATTCCCCGTCTCTCCCCTCCTAGTTCTTGTCTCACATCTCAGCCAGGGATCATATCCCTAAGCTTTGATACCAACTGTGACGCCCCCAAAACAAGTATACATCACCCATTCTGAGTCGCTAGATACATGGTACATAATCCAAATACAACTTAATTATACAACTGTCGTGTAAAATACGACAAAACATAATCTGAGAGTTTTAACACGAATATTGTCATCTAGACAATATCCACACTCAAATTCAATCTTATTACATTTATTATCACACTATTTCACAGAATAGTGAGGACTACTAATGCAACCATATGGACCGTCAATCCATTCACCGACAAGATCCAGCTATATTCTCATTTCCTGAAGAGAACGGTCAAAGAAAGGGTGAGCTCAACTAGCCCAGTAAGAAATATTATGACTAAGATAATGCAGAATAAATTATCCTTAGCCTTCAATAGTATAACAACTGATAGAATTCAATAGACAACAAGTTTTAGATCAACAACTGTAGCGGAATAAGCAATCCATTAGAAGAGTCAAGTAGAGCATAAAATCTACTATCTTCCATGATTTAAAAAGATTTTCATCAACTTTATTGCTGAGACTCAGCTTAATAAATTAAACAATGATCCCTGCACCACGGCCAAGGATATTCATGTAATCATCAATGGTCATGATTATACCGAATAATCCTTGGTCATAATCATACCAACAACTGTCCATCAATGAACTACAAGCCAATGAGGACTTTTACCACATCATTCGTTACATTACGGTCATGATTATACCAAATAATCCCTGGTCATAATCATACCAAGTCCATCTATGCACGTAAGCCAAAGATGACTTTAATCACATTATAAGTATGAGGATGATGACAATGACATAATAATTCAATAAAACAAGTTCAAGGATAAATTTTAAAGATTTATAATTTAATTTATCCAGAAATCAATAATGTCCAAATTGTCAACATGATACTGCTTTGTACAGTAAAATTCAAGAATAACATTCATGTACAAAAAATAATTTGGACAGAAAAGAAATATATTTTTCGGGTGAATAGTACCCCGTGAATAGTACTTCGGGAATAGTATCTCGTGAATAGTACCCTGACACAAAACATGTCTCGAATACCCGAGGGAATGATACTAGAGTGAATAGTAATTGGGTGAATAGTAACCCGTGAATAGTAACTCGTGAATAGTACTCCGGCACGAAAAGTGCCCCGAATACCCGAGTAAATAATACTAGAGTAAATAGTAACTGGGTGAATAGTAACCCATGAATAGTAACTCGTAAAAAAAATACCAAAGAAAATGATATTCCATGACGAGTACAAAAGAAATGATATCTCATACGAGTATAATAGAATATACAAAACTGCAAATGGATTTTCATCCACCATGCGGTAATCCACGTAGACAGATCATTTCCACAATTTAATAAAAAATGAATATGAAAGGTCATTCACCGTGCATGCGGTAGTCCGCGTAGACAGGTTATTCCAACATAATAATAAAGAATGGAATAACAAAAGAATTCACCAGGCATGCGATAGATCGCGTAAAGGTTATTCCAATGAATAATAAAGAATGGAATAATGTAAGAATTCACCAGGCATGCGATAGACCGTATGCATAAATTATTCCAACAGAATAATAAAGAATGGAATAACAGAAGAATTCACCAGGCATGCGATAGACCGCACAGACAAGTTATTCTAACAGAATAATAAAGAATGGAATAACAGAAGAATTCACCAGGCATGCGATAGACCGCACAGACAGGTTATTCCAACAGAATAATAAAGAATGGTATAACAACCCTTACGAATATTGAAAGAAATAACTCTCTTCATGAATACGAAAGAAATAATACCCCTTACCTTAGAAGAAACAGATACTTGAATAGTAAGGTAACAGACTTCTCTTCTTCTTTCTCTCTATAATTTCTCTCTATAATAATTGCTTTATAGCCTTAGTGAATTTGTTAAAAATAATGAAGGAATGAGCTTCTATTTATAGGAAAATATAGTTTCGATAATTGCACATTTTGGGGCTCAAAATATTACAGTATAATACCTTCCTCTATTTCTTCATTTTTAATTTAGTCTTGCAAGTATTATCAAACTTGCACCACCTCCCCTAATAGTAAATCATGTGAATCAATAGTTCATTCATGTGACTCAATAGTATAATCATGTGAAAAAACTAATTATAGTATCGTACCTTCATTTTTAATTTAGTCATGTAAGTATTATCAATCTTGCACCAACTCCCCTAAAATTAAATCATTTGAATCAATAGTATACACATGTGAACACATAGTTATAAGCATGTGAATTAATAGCAATTAATTACTCATTTATCCGGTGAATTACCTGATTGGTCAATATAACCTCCAGACATTAATTATTATGGAAATAAATGTCGATTTTCACTAACACTAATAATTCTCACACAATAAAACTATCAATTTCATCTTTAATCAACACGAACTTATTCATCATTAATATTATAACTCGCAATATTTAACAACCAGGTCGTTCTAATGAAAGAGGGGGCTTTTCGATAAGGATTTCTCTTTATTGGTGCACAATTAGGTGACCAAACCTCTCCTTGATAGAACTTCTAGACATTTTCAATATTGCAAATAATAATATGAATAACTATGTCGTCTCAATTATTAATTTAATAATATAACATATTATGCAGATGATACTGTGACAATAATTAAATCAATAATATGATAGATATGATGCAGCAATTACTATGGCAATAATTAAATATAACTGAGTGACTTTTCACGTAAGTATCAATAATCAATACCGTGTGCTACTATGCAACTACGCGTATTACTGTACTTTTACTACCGGGTAGTTCAACAGTTTTAATGGTAACACTTTCGCCGTTATTTTTATAAAAAGATAATTCTGTCATTTTCTAACTACGACAATACTTTCGTTGTGGGGTCCACCAATGATTCTGTCGTCGTACGAATATTCCCTATTAAAATGAATATTCCCCGACCAATTGAATATTATAAAACAACTTGCTTACTTTGCAAAATTTATAAATATTACCCACAACTATAATATTATATCAAATCCACACCATAATATTCAATAAAATATTTCAAGAAATTTAAATCTTTATTCATAAAATTTGGGGTCTCACAGAAGCTCATTCTTCTTTCATTCTCACCAATTCACTAAGACTCAGAAGAGCAATTATAGGGAGAGAAACTATATAGATAAAGAAGAAAAGTATTATGCTACTTCACTATTGCAGTATCCAGCCTTCTACTAAGGTAAAGGATATTATTTTTGTTCAATACTCCTATGAAATAATATTTTCTTTCATACTCTGTAGTATGTAAGTAATATTATTTCATTTCAGATTCAAAATTCTACACTCATTTTGTAAAGTATTGCTTCTATACTCCGTGAAATTAGTAGAATATATTTGAACACAAGGATATTTTTCTAAACATTCTTGATAAATTTTAATCTTTTCATGTCGGAGTATTGTTCACGGGGTACTATTCACAGAGTACTATTCTCGAAGTACTATTCACAGGTTACTATTCACGGGATACTATTCATGAAATACTATTCACGGGGTACTATTCACAAAGTACTATTCTCAAGTACTATTCACGAAGTACTATTTATAACGACCCCGAAAATTCATACAATAATATTCTCCTTCTCGATCGTTAACAATACAACTTTAATCTATCTTTACATCATTATTCGATATTAAAATCACTAAAAATGCAGAATATTTAAAACTTTTATACATTTCCTTCCGTATTGCTCTAAATCGCAACCTTTACATTACATCTCTTTGATTCAAATTTATATCATAAATCGTTACAACAAAATGACTATACAAAGTCTTACATCATAAATAGATATCCATATACACCGGATAGCCCAACATACAATTCAACAACATGTTACATTCAAAATATTAAATATATTTCTCATAAAATATAAGTAATCTTCGTGAATATGGATCTCTATAATTCACTTAGCACATATCCTTACCTTGAAATCTTGACCAGTAAAAATTATTATTTGCAAGAGTGAGCTCGACAGCTCAGCAAGTTCTAACAGTTTTCATGCATCACATAGCACATACCAATATGTTCATCATACATATCCTAATAATTAAAGTAACATGGCATACATGCTTTAATTCACATAGCAAATATAAAGATTGAGTTCCTTACTCAATCATCATTATTTAACCAAAACTAGGCCTGTCAAAATATGGTTATGGGTTGGTTTTGGTTTTCAAAATATGGTTATGGTTCCATTTAAGAACTAAAACCATATTAACCATTTTTAATATGGTTATGGTTCAAAACTATATTAATCATTTTAATATTGTTATAGTTCCATGAAGGCCTGATTTGACACTAATGGCTTGTTTGTTTATAGGACAGTGTAGCAATTGCGTGTGGAGAATTAGAATCTTATTCTGTTATCATCAGTTTATGCAACAAAAAATATAATTCTTGTTCGACTAAAATTATAATGATTGCAACTGAAATATTGTCAAACGACTAAAAAGAACATGAATACAATTTAATTTTTTTTTATAAAAACTATAAAGTAATTTATGTGTGTGTAATAATATGATATAAAAATTATTAATATAAATAATAAAATGCTAAAAACTATACTAATAAAATTTTAAACTATACTAGTATAATTCTTTTGTAACTAGAATACTAGAATTTACATAAGAACATATTAATGTTGTTCTACATTAGTCACCCAAAATAAGAACATATTAATTTATAAATGCAAAACATATATTTTCATAGGCATGTACACTGAAGATTAATGTTATATAAACATATTAATTTATAAATGCAAAACATTACAAAACATATATTTTTCCAAAGTCAATTCCAAAGGGCTAAGCCAACTCCTTTCATAGGCATCTACACTGAAATGTGCAAAAGTGGCTTCCAAATTGTGAAATAACATCAACCAGGCCTCCATAACGAAAAGAATCGCAGTATACGAATAACATGACAAGCATATTGTTGAATCTCCTTGAAGAGATAGAGATGGAAAAGGACTTTAAACCAAAATAAAAAGATCAAATATAGTATACATGCTTTAAATAATATAATTGCTCACCCAAATTGTGTAAATTTCTTAATCCACCCTACTTTCCATGGTATCAAGTCCAACAACTATAGGCTCGATGTCAACGATTAATTCTTCCTCTTCCTCTTCCTCTTCTTCTTTATCATGTCCAGTGGCTATATTTAAAAAAATCCAAAATCAACAACTAAAGAATGTCAAAATAACAAAATTTTAACATTTAACTTAGTCATGTTTTAATATTTACCATCTAAGCTATACAACCAATTTCGAGTACACAATAAAGCCTCCGCATTCTCAGGGGTGATTGAGCTACGGTACTTGGTTATAATATGTCCTCCAATGCTAAAAGACGACTCCGAAGCAACAGTAGTAATCGGAATACTCAGAATGTCTCGTGCCATAACTGATAACACTGAATACCTATTTCTATTTGCTTTCAAATAACTAAGAATATCTAGATGCATCTTTTGATTAAGACTACTCTCTTCCAAATAAGATTCCAATTGCGACTTACTTCGATCAGAACCATATTTTTTACTTAGAAAAGAGTCAAACTTGTGTGACCCCAGATTTTATGAATAAAGATTTAAATTTCTCGAAATATTTTATTAATATTATGGAGTGGATTTAATATAATGTTATAGTTGTGGGTAATATTTACAAATTTTTCAAAGTATGCAAGTTGTCGTATTATATTCGATTGGTCGGGAAATATTCTTTTTGTCAGGGAATATCCGTACGACGGTACAATCATTGGTGGACCCCACAACAGAATTATTGTCGGATTGAGAAAATGACAAAAATATTTTATTGAAAATAACGGCAAAAGTTTTACCATTAATATTGTTGAACTACTCGGTAGTAAAGTATAAAGAATACTGATGGGTCGCATAAGAATACACTGCAGTATTGATTATTGATGCTTACGTGAGAAGTCACTCGGTTTTGTTCAATTATTGCTTCAAAGATTTATAAGTAAGTTTTGGCGTATTATTTAGACCCCTACTTACCCATTTTTAAAATTATCGGTGGAAAGTTATATTAAATTTGTTATATATATATATATATAGGTATTATATATTTATATATTTATATATATGTATACGTGTAAGTCAAAATGGGTGGGGAAAAGGGGGGGGGTCAATTTGTCACATGAAGGAGTATTATTTCATTATTGTATGTTAGTGGGTTTTGGTGGAAAAGTAGAAATGGTGGGATGATAATTGTATTATATATGGCATGAATTGAAAGGGTGGGGAAATGATGTTTGACGGGTGGCTTATTTTTCAATCAAACTTGTGTTTATATAAATATTATATATATATATATAATTGTATAGCATTTGGGTGGGTAGTGGAGTCCTAGTAGATTAAAATTTGGCAAGTTATGGATTGAGTTGTCAAGCTTGAATATTATTGGCCAAATTTTTTTTCAATCATGCAGCATGGTTGGCAACTTGTAAATGTTGGACCATTTTAATTGGTCAGTAATTTGACAAATGTTGCATGGGTGGTAGAGTTTTTCTAATATAGCATGTGTTATATATATATATATATATATATATATATATATTATAAAATTTTGGTTTTGAAAAAAATCTAGCGTATGATTTCAACCAATGAATTAACCAGTATCCTTCCACTCTCCTATAAATAGAAGCTCATTCCTTCATTATTTCTTACGAATTCACTGAAACTCTAGAGAGAGAAATTATAGAAAAACTATAGAAAAGTATTCTGCTACTTCCCTACTCTTATATCCAGTTCTTTTACGGTAAGGGATGTTATTTCTTTTGTATTCAAGAAGAGAACTTCTATTATTCCATTTTTTATTGTTCATTGAATAACTCAGATATGCGCAGCTACCCTATACTTGGTGACATTCTTCTATTATTACGTCTTTATTATTCGTTGGAACATCCACATGCGTGTTTTACACGGACTGGTTTAAATCTTTTTATTATTATTATGTTGGAATATCCTGTCTATGTGTTTTACACCGGACCTAGTTCCGTCTTTACTTATTATTCTATTGGAATAACCAGTCTATGCGAAGTGCCGCATGCATGGTGATTTTTGTTGTTATTCCATTACTTATTATTCTGTTGTAACATCCTGTCGGTGTGAATTTCACCTGACCTGGTTTCGTTATTATTATTACATTGAATAACTTGCTATCATCACAAGTACCGCATGCATTGTGATTTCTTTTGTTATTCCATTTGTTATTATACTTAGTTGGTTAAAATTTTAACTTCTATACTCCATGAAATTAGTGGAATATCCTTGATATTTGTGCTTCATCCAGTATCATGTTGACAATTTGGACGTTATTAGTTCCTAAATAACTTAATTCTTGAACTTGTTTTATTGAATTCTTATATCATTGTCATCATCCTCATCTTTATATTTTTTTTGAAAGTCATCTATGGCCTGTAGTGCATAGATGGACTTGGTATGATTATGACCAGGGATTATTCAGTGTAATCATGACCGTAATGTTACAAATGATGTGATAAAAGTCCTCATTGGCCCGTAGTGCATTGATGGACAGTTGTTGGCAGGATCATGACCATTGATGAATACACAAATATCCTTGGCCCATAATGCATGGAATTTATGGTCATGACCCTAATGAATATCCTTGGTCGTAGTGCAGGGATGATGTGGATTATTTATTAAGCTGAGTCCCAGCGATAAAAGTGATGAAAAACCTTTTAAAACATAAAAGATAGTAGATTTTATTCTCTACTTGACTCTATTAATGGATTGCTTGTTTCGCTGCAGTTAAACTTGATGTCTATTGTATTTTATCAGTTTAACGTTGTTGGAGACTAATGATAATTTATTCTGCATTATATTGGTTATAATATCACTTGCTGGGCTAGTTGAGCTCACCCTTTCTTTCACTATTCTCTTCAGGAAATGAGAACGTAGCTGGGACTAGTCGGGGAATGGAGTGATGGTCCGAGATGGTGTCTTAGTAGTCCTCACTGTTCTGTAAAATAGTGTGATAATAAATGTAACGAGGACTCTATTTGAGAATGGATATTGTCTAGAAGATAATATTTGTATTTAAACTAACAACATATGTTTTGTCGTATTTTACACGACTTCTGTATTACTAGTTTCTATTTGAATTTTGTACCATGTATTTGGCGACTCAAGATGGGTGATGTATACCTATTTTGGGGGCGTCACAAAACTCCTACAAAATTTTCACAATAGATAAAAATAAACAAGTAACACATCTTGTTGGAACATCTTAACGAAGTTTATTACTACACTTCAATGAGAGTTAAGCAACACATTCAGCAAATTTTATCGAATCGCTACTCCCTTAACTCAGCTGACTCAGAAAGATACAAAATTCTGTTGGAACGAGGAATGTGAGAAGATTTTTCAAGAACTCAAGAGAAGACTCATTTCAAAGACTGCTCGACAATACCATCCGGCTCGGAGGATTTGTCATCTACGGTGATGCTTGAGGCAAAGGGTTAGGATGTGTTCTCATGTAACATGGGAAAGTCATAGCCTATGCCTCTCGAAAACTCAAAGAATATGAGAGGAATTATCCTACTCATGATCTAGAGTTGACAGCAGTCGTTTTTGCACTAAAGATTTGGAGGCATTACTTGTATGGGGAGAAAGTGGAGATCTTTACGGATAATAAAAGCCTCAAATATTTCTTCACTCAAAAGGAACTCAACATGCAACAACGACGTTGGCTTGAACTTTTGAAAGATTATGATCATACCATCCAATACCATCTTGGAAAAGCAAACGTGGTAGCTGACGCATTGAGTAGAAGATCATATGTGGGTACAAGTGTGACATTGTCAACGCAAAGGCCCATCTTGTATGACTTGTAAAGGATGGAGATAGAATTAAAGACTCCAGGGACCCATGTGATGATGGCGAATGTACGAGTAGAACCAACTTTAATCGATAAAGTTAAAGTTGCTCAAGCTACAGACATGGAGTTGATACATATGAGGAAGAAAGTGCAAGAAGGTGCTATGCCAGAAGAAAGAATCGATAAATAAGGAATACTTCGAGTCAACTCCAGACTTTGTGTTCCTAACGACCCTGATTTAAAGTATAAAATCATAATGGAGGCGGACAACACACCGTTTGCAATCCATCCTGGGAGTACCAAAATGTATCATGATCTTCGACATACATTTTGTTGGGGCAATATGAAGAGGGAGATAACGCTGTTTATCTCAAGGTGTTTAACCTGTCAACGAGTCAAGGTGGAACATCAAGTACCAAAAGGTCCATTGCAACCACTTGAAATTCCAGAATGGAAGTGGGAGCTCATTACCATGGATTTCGTAACTAGTTTTCCCAAGGTTTCTCAAGGCATAGATGCAATTTGGGTCATTGTTGATAGATTGACCAAGTCTACTCATTTCTTACCTATACGAGAAACTTATACACTTGAACGTCTTGCTCGTATGTACATAAACGAAGCCAAGTTTGCCGAGTTGTCCCGGTTTTGCGTCCCATTTGGTTGATAATGAGGAGAGAATGACGCGAATGTTTCTAAGAGGTTTGAAACCTGAGATACATCAATATCTTATCTCTCATAAACTGTGTTTGTATTCAGATGTTGTTAATAGGGCTCAGTTATTGGAGCGCGATAATGAGTCAACCCAACCAAAAGAGAGCAGCCGACAAAATTATAATACCAATGATAACAGTCATCGAAGCGGTGACAATAAGCGTGGAGGGAATCAACATGCCAGAAATGGTAACCACTTCGGTGGTAATCATGGACAAAGTAATAAGAATGGACATTTCAAGAAGAGGAGATTCAACAATGATGGAAAGACGTCAGCATCAGCACCTGTTGTTAAGGAAGGAGAATGACCACCTATCATATGCTTCAAATGCAGAGGGGAGGGACACATCAGTCCAAACTGTGCGATGCCATCCAAAGCATGTTATAATTGTGGAAGAGAAGGTCACCTAGCCCAATTTTGTCATTCATCGAAGACAAGCTCTGCTAGGATGGAGGCACCAAAGGACGCCCCAGAAAAGTCAAAGCCAATAGTGCAAGGGAGAGCGTTTGTCGTGACCTCCCAGAAAGCAAGGAACCCGAATGAGGTCATCACAGGTAAGCTTATCATAAACTCTAGCGAAGTATATACTTTATTTGATACCGGTTCTACCATTCCTTTATTTCTCCTACTTGCGCTCAACGTTTAAATTTGACTCCGAAGAAATTAGACTTTGACTTATCTGTTGAAACTCCGTTAAGAGAAACCTTCATTACATCCACTATTTATAAGTCTTGTTTGGTTCAAATCGGTACCCTCACATTACCTGTCGACCTTATTTCATTGAAAATACTTGCATTTGACGTAATTCTAGGGATTGATTGGTTAACTACTCATCATGCAAAAATTAATTTTTTTTCGTAAGGTTGTTAGCTTTCATATTGCTAATAAACCTATTATGCGAATTCAAGCAACCAAACCATTAAAATCAATCACTTTCATCTTAAGCCGTAAATATATTCGTTTATTAAAAAACGGATGTCAAGCTTTCTTAGCTCATGTCACGAATGTAAACAAAAATACGTCAGTTTTGAATGATATTTCTATTGTTAATGAATTTCCTGACGTATTCCCTGAAGATCTTCCTGGCCTACCCCCAGAGCGTGAAATTAAATTTTATATTGACCTTGAACCTGGTACAAAACCTATTTCCAAAGCCCCATATCTAATGGCTCTTATTGAACTTCAGGAGTTAAAGACCCAACAGCAGGAATTGTTAGACATCGGTTTCATTCATCCTAGTACTTCTCCTTGGGGTGCTCCTGTTCTATTCGTGAAGAAGAAAGATGGGAGTATGCGACTTTGTATTGATTATCGGGAGTTGAATCTTGTCACCATCAAAAATAGGTAACCATTGCCACGTATGATGATGACCTGTTGACCACCGGTTTAAGGCGCCAAATTCTTTTCAAAGATTGATCTTCGTTAGGATATCACTAATTGAAGATTAGAACCAAGGACATTCCAAAGACAGCTTTCAGAACTCGGTACGGGCATTATGAATTCCTAGTCATGTCTTTTGGATTGACTAATGCTCCTACTGCCTTCATGGATATGATGAACTGAGTATTCAAGGAATATTTGGATCACTTTGTGGTCGTCTTTATTGATGACATCCTTATTTATTCCAAAAGCCGTGAAGATCATGAGAAGCAACACTTGAGGTCGATACTCCAAAAGCTTCGTGAATATAAGCTTTATGCCAAGTTAAAGAAATGCGAGTTCTGGCTTGAGGAAGTAGCATTCCTTGGGCACGTGGTATCAAGTCATGGAATATCTGTTGACCCAACAAAGATTGAAGCTATTCAAAGCTGGGAGCAACCTAAATTAGTGAACGAAGTACGTAGCTTTCTCGGCTTAGCTGGTTATTATCGGAGATTCGTGGAAGGGTTTTCTCTAATTGCTACTCCATTAACTCAGCTGACTCGGAAAGATACAAAATTTGGTTGGAAAGAGGAATGTGAGAAGAGTTTTCAAGAACTCAAGAAAAGACTCATTTCAGCACCTATTCTGACAATACCATCTGGCTCGGAGGGATTTGTCATCTACAGTGATGTTTCAGGCAAAGGGTTAGGATGTGTTCTCATGCAACATGGGAAAGTCATAGCCTATGCCTCTCGACAACTCAAAGAATATGAGAGGAATTATCCTACTCATGATCTAGAGTTGACAGCAGTCGTTTCTGCACTAAAGATTTGGAGGCATTACTTGTATGGGGAGAAAGTGGAGATCTTTACGGATCATAAAAGCCTCAAATATTTCTTCACTCAAAAGGAACTCAACATGCGACAATGACGTTGACGTTTTGAAGCTGTTGAAAGATTATGATCATACATCCAATACCATCCTAGAAAAGCAAACGTGGTAGCTGACGCATTGAGTAGAAGATCATTTGCGGGTACAAGTGCGACATTGTCCACGCAAAGGCCCATCTTGTATGACTTGCAAAAGATGAAGATAAAATTAAAGACTCCAGGGACCCATGTGATGATGGCGAATGTACGAGTAGAACCAACTTTAATCGATAAAGTTAAAGCTGCTCTAGCTACAGACCTGGAGCTGATACGTATGAGGAAGAAAGTTCAAGAAGGTGATATGCCGGAAGCAAGAATCGATGAAGAAGGAATACTTTGAGTTAACTCCAGACTTTGTTTTCCTAACGACCCTGATTTAAAGTATAAAGTCATGATAGTGGCGTACAACACACCGTTTGCAATCCATCCTGGGAGTACCAAAATGTATCATGATCTTTGACATACATTTTTGTGGGGCAATATGAAGAGGGAGATAGCGCTGTTTATCTCAAGGTGTTTAACCTGTCAATGAGTCAAAGCGGACCATCAAGTACCAAAAGGTCCATTGCAACCACTTGAAATTCCAGAATGGAAGTGGGAGCACATTACCATGGATTTTGTTACTGGTCTTCCCAAGGTTTCTCAAGGCATAGATGCAATTTGGGTCATTGTTGATAGATTGACCAAGTCTGCTCATTTCTTACCTATACGAGAAACTTATACACTTGAACGTCTTGCTCGTATGTACATAAACGTGGTTGTAAGATTACATGGTATGCCAGTATCCATAGTTTCTGATCGAGACCCAAGATTCACTTCACGATTTTGAGTTAGTTTGCAAAAAGCTATGGGCACAGATTTACAATTTAGTTCGTCTTATCATCCTCAGACGGACGTACAATCAGAGAGGACTATTCAAACTCTTGAAGATTTAATAAGACTATGTGTCCTTGACTTCAAGGGAAGTTGGGACAAGTTCTTACCATTGGTGGAGTTTTCCTACAATAACAGTTATCAAGAAAATATTGGCATGGCTCCATTCGAAGAGTTGTATGGAAGAAAGTGTCGTTCTCCAGTATGTTGGGATGAGGTGGGTGAAGCAACGTTGTTGGGACCGGAGTTAGTACGTATGACTACGGAAAAGATACAAACGATCCGGCAACATATAAACACCTCACAAGACCAACAAAAGAGTTATGCTGATCTTCATCGAAAGGACGTGGAATTCGATATTGGAGATCATATGTTGTTACGTGTTGCTCCATGGAAAGGAGTTACGAGATTTAGAAAGAGAGGAAAGCTTAATCCTCGATTCATTGGCCCATTTTTAATCATCGATCGAGTAGGGACTGTAGCCTATAGACTTGCTTTACCACCAAGTATGTCTCGTGTTCATTACATTTTTCATATATCCATGTTACGTAAATATGTGAAAGACCCGAACCATATTATTGAGTTAGAACCAGACGAAATAGCAGAAGATTTAACGTATGAAGAGGTTCCTGTTCAAATCTTGGATAAGAAGGAACATATTCTACGCTCCAAGGTTATACCTCAAGTCAAAGTGTTATGGAGGAATCACGATGTTGAGGAAATTACCTGGGAGTTAGAATCTGAAATGAAATCAAGGTATCCTTACCTCTTCGACATACCAGGTACGTACCCTAATTTCGTGGGAGAAATTTCATAAGAAAGAGAGATTGTAAGACCCCAACTTTTATGAATAAAAATGAATTTTTGATAAATATCATTTTTGAATATTATGGAATAAATTTGATATAATGTTATAGTTGTGGGTAATATTTATAAATTTTGCAAAGTACGCAAGTTGTTATATAATATTCGATTGGTCAGGGAATATTCGTACGACGGCAATCATTGGTGGACCCCACACCAGAATTATTGTCAGATTGAGAAAACGACAAAAATATTTTTATGAAAGTAACGGCGGAAGTTTTACCGTTGATACTGTTGAACTACTCGGTAGTAAAAGTAAAGTAATACGCGTGGTTGCATATTAGCACACGGTATTGATTATTAATGCTTATGTGAGAAGTCACTCAGTTTGATTCAATTATTGTCGATATTTTATATGTTATTAAATCAGTAATTGAGATGACGAAGTTGATAATATTATTATTGCATTATTAACGATGTCTAGAAGTTCTGCCAAGGAGAGGTTTGGTCACCTAATTGTGCGCCAATAGGGAGAAATCCTTATTGGAAAGCCCCCTCTTTCCTGGGAACGACCTGGTCGATTAATAGTGTGAATAATAATAATGATGATGAAGTTTTATTTTATTCGTATTATTAACGTAATAAAACAGAAAAACTTTTTATATAAAACAGAATACTTTTATAAAGTTATTCGTTTTATTAGGCTAATAGTAAAATCTTTTTATATAAAACAGAATACTTTTATAAAGTTATCTATTTTATTAGATAATAATTAGAATATATTATATTTTATTATGCCTAGTGTTTACATAGTGCCTGCATAGTGTTTGCATAGTAAAATCTTTTTAAAAGTTATTCGTTTTATTAGATTATAAATAGAATATATTATATTTTATTTAAAAGATTTTGCTTTAAATATGGACCATCCGATTAAAGTAAATCAATCTGGACTGTTCATGGATTGGTTACTATTCATTCCATTTTTCTATAAATAGAAGCGCATTCCTTCATTATTTCTTATGAATTCATTGAAACTCTAAACAGAAAAACTATAGAGAGAAAGAAGAAAAGTATTCTGCTACTTCACTACTCCGATATCAAGTTTTTTTACGGTAAAGGGTATTATTTCTTTTGTATTCATGAAGAGAACTTCATTATTCCATCTTTATTATTACGTTAGAATAACTTTCGTGATACGCTGTGATCACCCTATACTTGGTAATTTCGTTGTTATTCCATTCTTCATTATTCATTTGAACATCACATACAGTGCATTTTACGTGGGACTGGTTAAAATCTTTATTATTCATTGGAATATATCCATGCAAGGCTTTACGTAGAACACGGTTCCGCTCTTTATTATTCGATTGGAATATCCTATCGTGCATTTTACACCGGACTGATTTCGTTATTTGTTATTACGTTGGAATAACTCGCCTACATCAAGTACCGCATGCATGGTGATTTCGTTGTTATTCTATTCTTTATTATTCATTGGAATATCCGCTTGGTCATGACATACTTCGACCTAGTTCTCGTTATTTATTATTCATCGTTGAATAACACGTCTACGCCAAGTACCGCATGCATGGTGATTTCATTTGTTATTCCATTCTTTATTATACTCAGTTGGTCATTGTTGATAGACTGACCAAGTCTGCTCATTTCTTACCTATACGAGAAATTTATACACTTGAACGTCTTGCTCGTATGTATATAAACGAGGTTGTAAGATTGCATGGTATGCCAGTATCCATAGTTTCAGATCGAGACCCAAGATTCACTTCACGATTTTGGGTTAGTTTGCAAAAAGCTATGGGCACAGATTTACAATTTAGTTTGGCTTGTCATCCTCAGA
The DNA here is from genome assembly GCA_020205615.1 of Panax quinquefolius. Lineage (NCBI taxonomy): Eukaryota > Viridiplantae > Streptophyta > Magnoliopsida > Apiales > Araliaceae > Panax > Panax quinquefolius. The sequence goes on from CM035156.1 coordinate 135,383,632, forward strand.
CGGACGGACAATCAGAGAGGACTATTCAAACTCTTGAAAATTTATTAAGACTCTGTGTCCTTGACTTCAAGGGAAGTTGGGACAAGTTCTTACCATTGGTGGAGTTTTCCTACAACATCAGTTATCAAGCAAGTATTGGCATGGCTCCATTCGAAGCGTTGTATGGAAGAAAGTGTCGTTCTCCAGTATGTTGGGATGAGGTGGGTGAAGCAACGTTGTTGGGACCGGAGTTAGTATGTATAACTACGGAAAATATACAAACGATCCGGCAACGTATAAAAACATCACAAGACTGACAAAAGAGTTATGTTGATCTTCATTGAAAGGACGTGGAATTCGATATTGGAGATCATATGTTGTTACGTGTTGCTCCAAGGAAAGGAGTTACGAGATTTGGAAAGAGAGGAAAGCTTAATCCTCGATTCATTGGCCCATTTTTAATCCTCGATCGAGTAGACAGTAGCCTATAGACTTGCTTTACCGCCAAGTATGTCTCGTGTTCATAACATTTTTCATATATCCATGTTACGTAAATATGTGAAAGACCCGAACCATATTATTGAGTTAGAACCAGACGAAATAGCAGAAGATTTAACGTATGAAGAGGTTCCTGTTCAAATCTTGGATAAGAAGGAACATATTCTATGCTCCAAGGTTATACCTCAAGTCAAAGTGTTATGGAGGAACCACGATGTTGAGGAAATGACTTAGGAGTTAGAATCTGAAATAAAATCAAGGTATCCTTAACTCTTCGACATACCAGTATCGCATTTCTAATTTCGAGGGCTTAAATTTCATAAGAAGGGAGATTGTAAGACCTCAACTTTTATGAATAAAATGAATTTTGATAAATATCATTTTGAATATTATGGAATAAATTTGATATAATGTTATAGTTGTGGGTAATATTTATAAATTTTGCAAAGTACGCAAGTTGTTATATAATATTCGATTGGTCAGGGAATATTCGTACGATGGCAATCATTGGTGGACCCCATAACAGAATTATTGTCGGATTGAGAAAACAACAAAAATATTTTTATGAAAGTAACGGCGGAAGTTTTACCTTTGATACTGTTGAACTACTCGGTAGTAAAAGTACAGTAATATGCGTGGTAGCATAGTAGCACACGGTATTGATTATTAATGCTTATGTAAGAAGTCACTCAGTTTGATTCAATTATTGTAGATATTTTATATGTTATTAAATCAATAATTGAGATGACGAAGTTGTTAATATTATTATTTACATTATTAACGATGTCTAGAAGTTCTACCAAGGAAAGGTTTGGTCACCTAATTGCGCGCCAATAGGGAGAAGTCCTTATTTAAAAGCCCCCTCTTTTCTGGGAACGACCTGGTCAATTAATAGTGTGAATAATAATAATGATGATGAAGTTTTGTTTTATTCATTATTATTAACGTAATAAAATGAAAAACTTTTTATATAAAAATGTAATACTTTTATAAAGTTATTCATTTTATTAGGCTAATAGTAAAATCTTTTTATATAAAATAGAATACTTTTATAATGTTATCTATTTTATTTGACAATAATTAGAATATATTATATTTTATTATGCATAGTGTTTGCATAGCGCCTGTATAATGTTTGCATAGTAAAATCTTTTTAAAAGTTATTCGTTTTATTAGATTATAAATAGAATATATTTTATTTTATTTAAAAGATTTTGCTTTAAATATGGACCGTCCGATTAAAGTGAATCAATCTGGACCATTCATGGATTGGTTACTATTCATTCCATTCTTCTATAAATAGAAGCTCATTCCTTCATTATTTCTTACAAATTCACTGAAACTCTATATAGAGAAACTATAGAGAGAAAGAAGAAAAGTATTTTGCTACTTCACTACTCCGATATCAAGTTTCTTTTACGGTAAGGGGTATTATTTCTTTTTTATTCATGAAGAGAACTTCTGTTATTCCATCTTTATTATTCTGTTGGAATAACCTGTATACGCTGTCTACCCTATACTTGGTAATTTCTTTTGTTATTCCATTCTTCATTATTCTGTTTGAACATCATGTCTGTGCATTTTACGCCGAACCTGGTTCCATCTTTATTGTTCTGTTAGAATATATTGTCTGTGCGTTTTACGCCGGACCTAGTTCTGCCTTTATTATTCGATTGGAATATCCTGTATATGCGTTTTACGCCGGACCTGATTCCGTTATTTGTTATTCTGTTGGAATAACCGGTCTATGCGAAGTACCACATGCATGGTGATTTCTGTTATTATTTCATTCTTTATTATTCTGTTGGAATATCCTGTCGGTGCGTATTACGCTTGACCTGGTTCCGTTATTAATTATTCTGTTGGAATAACCTGTCTATGCGAAGTACCGCATGCATGGTAATTTCTTTTGTTATTCCATTCTTTATTATATTCAGTTAGTTAAAGTTTTGACTTTTACACTCCATGAAATTAGTGGAATATTCTTGATATTTGCGCTTCATCCAGTATCTTTTCATGGAAATATTCTTCTGAGCATTCTTGAATTTTACTTTACAAAGAAGTATCATGTTGACAATTTGGACGCTATTAGTTCCTAAATAAATTAATTCTTGAACTTGTTTTATTGAATTCTTATATCATTGTCATCATCCTCATGTTTATATTATGTTGAAAGTCATCTGTGGCCTGTAGTGCATAGATGGACTAGGTATGATTATGACCGGGGATTATTCGGTATAATCATGACCGTAATGTTACAAATGATGTGGTAACAGTCCTCATTGGCCCGTAGTGCATTGATGGACAGTTGTTGGCATGATCATGACCATTGATGAATACACAAATATCCTTGGCCCGTAGTGCATGGATAATTTATGGTTGTGACCCTAATGAATATCCTTGGCCGTAGTGCAGGGATGATGTGGATTATTTATTAAGCTGAGTCTCAGCGATAAAAGTGATGAAAAAACTTTTTAAGTCATAAAAAATAGTAGATTTTATTCTCTACTTGACTCTTTTAATGGATTGCATGTTCCGCTGCAGTTAAACTTGATGTCTATTGTATTTTATCAGTTTAACACTGTTGAGGACTAAGGATAATTTATTCTGCATTATCTTAGTCATAATATTTCTTACTGAGCTAGTTGAGCTCACCCTTTCTTTCACTGTTCTCTTCAGGAAATGAGAACGTAGCCAGGACTAGTCGGGGAATGGAGAGATGGTCCAGATGATAGTATTAGTAGTCCTCACTATTCTATTAAATAGTGTAACAATAAATGTAATGAGGACTCCTTTGAGTGTGGATATTGTCTAGATGACAATATTCTTATTAAAACTCTCAATTTATGTTATGTCGTATTTTACACGACTATTGTATAATTAAGTTGTATTTGTATTCTGTACTATGTATTTGGCGACTCAGAATAGGTGATGTATACCTATTTTGGGGGCGTCACAGTTGGTATCAAAGCTTAGGGATATGATCCCTGGCTGAGATGTGAGAGAAGAACTAAGAGGGGAGAGACAGGGAATTCCTTCGCTAATATAACCTACCTAAGTTTATTTGATATTTAATTGGTTGGTCAAAGTATAGGGATTATATGTGATATGTTAATTAACCCTTGTTTTGTGGCAGTATTTGAAAATGGCATCCGAGAATGTTGAGAACGTCAATAGAGCACAGGAGACCGTTGAGTCTCCACAGATCAATAATCAGGATAATGTGCATCAGGAAGGCGACAATCCTAATGCAAACAACAACACTGACCAAATGATGAGCGATGGAATGTTCTGAAGCTTCATGCAATTCATGCAACATCAGGCGAGAGCGACTCCTATCCAAAATGCAGGTGGAAACACTAGAAACTCTGAGATCATCATCGCCAAAGCGATTCAAGGAGCTGGGACCACCGGAGTTTTTTGGAGAGCCAAAACCACTTAAAGCGAGAGCGTGAATAAAGCAGATCAACAAGATATTTGATGTCTTGGGTTGCTCGAGGAGCAAAAGGTTCCTTTGCCACCTTCTTGTCATGCGCAGGAGGCAGATTCATGGTGGGAATCAGTAAAAGCGACTCAACGTGCGCCTTTGAAGATTTCTTGGGAGAAGTTCCAAGAACTGTTCAACGACAAGTAATTTCCCCAAAGTATTCGTCATATGAAAGAGGTAGAGTTCATTAAATTGGAACAAAACAACATAACCATGTCACAGTACGAAGCCATGTTTGTCGAGTTGTCCCGGTTTGCGTCCCATTTGGTTGATAATGAGGAGAGAATGACATGAATATTTCTAAGAGGTTTGAAACCCGAGATACGTCAATATCTTATCTCTCATAAACTATGTTTATATTCAGATGTTGTTAATAGGGCTCAGTTATTGGAGCGCGATAATGAGTCAACCCAACCAAAAAGAGAGCAAAATGACAAAATTATAATACCAAAGTGATACTTGATCGTGAGCGGTGACAATAAGCGTGGAGGAATCAACATGCGAAATGGTAACCACTTCGGTGGTAATCATGGCCAAAGCAATAAGAATGGACATTTCAAGAAGAGGAGATTCAATAATGATGGGAAAGACGCCAAGATCAAGACTGTTGTTAAGGAAGGAAAACGACCACCTATCATATGCTTCAAATGCGGAGGGAGGGACACATCACCAAACGTGCGATGATGCAGTCAAAGCATGTTATAATTATGGAAGAGAAGGTCACCTAGCCCGATTTTGTCATTCACCGAAGACAAGCTCTGCTAGGATGGAGGCACCAAAGGATGCCCCAGAAAAGTCAAAGCCAATAGTGCAAGGGAGAGCGTTTTCGTGACCTCCCAGAAAGCATTGAACCCGAATGAGGTCATCACGGGTAAGCTTATCATAAACTCTAGCGAAGTATATACCTTATTTGATACCGGTTCTACCCATTCCTTTATTTCTCCTACTTGCGCTCAACGTTTAAATTTGACTACGGAGAAATTAGACTTTGACTTATCTGTTAAAACTCCGTTAAGAGAAACCTTCATTACATCCATTGTTTATAAATCTTGTTTGGTTCAAATCGGTACCCTCACATTACCTATCGACCTTATTTCATTGAAAATACTTGCAATTGACATAATTCTAGGGATTGATTGGTTAACTACTCATCATGCAAAAATTGATTGCTTTCGTAAGGTTATTAGCTTTCATATTCCTAATCAACCTATTATGCGAATTCAAGCAACCAAACCTTTAAAATCAATCACTGTCATCTCAAGCCATAAAGCTATTCGTTTATTGAAAAATGGATGTCAAGCTTTCTTAGCTCATGTCACCGATCTAAACAAAAATACGTCAGTTTTGAATGATATTTCTATTGTTAATGAATTTCCTGACGTATTCCCTGAAGAACTTCCTGGCCTACCCCCAGAGCGTGAAATTGAATTTTATATCGACCTTGAACCTGGTACAAAACTTATTTCTAAAGCACCAAATCGAATGGCTCCTATTGAACTTCAGGAGTTAAAGACCCAACTGCAGGAATTGTTAGACATCGGTTTCATTCGTCCTAGTACTTCTCCTTGGGGTGCTCCTGTTCTATTCGTGAAGAAGAAAGATGGGAATATGTGACTTTGTATTGATTATCGAGAGTTGAATCATGTCACCATCAAAAATAGGTACCCATTGCCACGTATTGATGACCTGTTTGACCAGTTGCAAGGCGTCAAATTCTTTTCAAAGATTGATCTTCGTTCCGAATATCACCAATTGAAGATTAGAACCGATGACATTCCAAAGACGGCTTTTAGAACTCGGTACGGGCATTATGAATTCCTAGTCATGTCTTTTGGATTGACTAATGCTTCTGCTACCTTCATGGATATGATGAACCGAGTATTCAAGGAATATTTGGATCACTTTGTGGTCGTCTTTATTGATGACATCCTTATTTATTCCAAAAGCCGTGAAGATCATGAGCAACACTTGAGGGTGATACTCCAAAAGCTTCGTGAATATAAGTTTTATGCCAAGTTGAAGAAATGCAAGTTTTGGCTTGAGGAAGTAGCATTCCTTGGGCACGTGGTATCAAGTCATGGAATATCTGTTGACCTAGCAAAGATTAAAGCTATTCAAAGCTGGGAACAAAATAAATCAGTGACCGAAGTACGTAGCTTTCTCGGCTTAGCTGGTTATTATCGGAGATTCGTGGAAGGGTTATCTCGAATCGCTACTCCCTTAACTCAGCTGACTCAGAAAGATACAAAATTTGGTTGGAATGAGGGATGTGAGAAGAGTTTCAAGAACTCAAGAGAAGACTCATTTCAGCACCAGTTCTGACATTACCATCTGGCTCGGAGGGATTTGTCATCTACGGTGATGCTTCAGGCAAAGGGTTAGGATGTGTTCTCATGCAACATGGGAAAGTCATAGCCTATGCCTCTCGATAACTCAAAGAATATGAGAGGAATTATCCTACTCATGATCTAAAGTTGACAGTCAGTCGTTTTTGCACTAAAAATTTGGAGGCATCACTTATATGGGGAGAAAGTGGAGATCTTTACGGATCATAAAAGCCTCAAATATTTCTTCACTCAAAAGGAACTCAAAATGCGATAGCGACGTTGGCTTGAACTGTTGAAAGATTATGATCATACCATCCAATACCATCCTGGAAAAGCAAACGTGGTAGTTGACGCATTGAGTAGAAGATCATTTGCAGGTACAAGTGCGACATTGTCAACGCAAAGGCCCATCTTGTATGACTTGCAAAGGATGGAGATAGAATTAAAGACTCCAGGGACCCATGTTATGATGGCGAATGTACGAGTAGAACCAACTTTAATCGATAAAGTAAAAGCTGCTCAAGCTATAGACCTGGAGCTGGTACGTATGAGGAAGAAAGTGCAAGAAGGTGTTATGCCGGAAGCAAGAATCGATGAAGATGGAATACTTCGAGTCAACTCCATACTTTGTGTTCCTAACGACCCTAATTTAAAGTATAAAATCATGATGAAGGCGCACAACACACCGTTTGCAATCCATCCTGGGAGTACCAAAATGTATCATGATCCTCGACATACATTTTGGTGGGGCAATATGAAGAGGAAGATAGCGCTGTTTATCTCAAGGTGTTTAACCTGTCAACGAGTCAAGGCAGAACATCAAGTACCAAAAGGTCCATTGCAACCACTTGAAATTCTAGAATGGAAGTGGGAGCACATTACCATGGATTTCGTAACTGGTCTTCCCAAGGTTTCTCAAGGCATAGATGCAATTTGGGTCATTGTTGCTAGATTGACCAAGTCTGCTCATTTTTTACCTATACGAGAAACTTATACACTTGAACGTCTTGCTCGTATATACATAAACAAGGTTGTAAGATTTCATGGTATGCCAGTATCCATAGATTTTGATCGAGACCTAAGATTCACTTCACGATTTTGGGTTAGTTTGTAAAAAGCTATGGGCACAAATTTAAAATTTAGTTCGGCTTATCATCCTCAAACGGACGGAGAATCAGAGAGGACTGTTCAAACTCTTTAAGATTTATTAAGACTCTGTGTCCTTGACTTCAAGGGAAGTTGGGACAAGTTCTTACCATTGGTGGAGTTTTCCTACAACAACAATTATCAAGCAAGTATTGGCATGGCTCCATTGGAAGTGTTGTATGGAAGAAAGTGTCGTTCTCCAGTATGTTGGGATGAGGTGGGTGAAACAACGTTGTTGGGATCGGAGTTAGTACGTATGACTACGGAAAATATACAAACGATCCGGCAACGTATAAAAACCTCACAAGACCGACAAAAGAGTTATGCTGATCTTCATCGAAAGGACGTGGAATTCGATATTGGAGATCATATGTTGTTACGTGTTGCTCCATGGAAAGGAGTTACGAGATTTGGAAAGAGAGGAAAGCTTAATCCTCGATTCATTGGCCCATTTTTAATCCTCGATCGAGTAGGGACTGTAGCCTATAGACTTGCATTACCACCAAGTATGTCTCGTGATCATTACGTTTTTCATATATCCATGTTACGTAAATATGTGAAAGACCCGAACCATATTATTGAGTTAGAACTGGACAAAATAGCGGAAGATTTAATGTATGAAGAGGTTCCTGTTCAAATCTTGGATAAGAAGGAACATATTCTACGCTCCAAGGTTATACCTCAAGTCAAAGTGTTATGCAGGAACCACGATAATGAGGAAATGACCTGGTAGTTAGAATCTGAAATGAAATTAAGGTATCCTTACCTCTTCGACATACCTGGTACGTACCCTAATTTTGAGGGCGAAATTTCATAAGAAGGGGAGATTGTAAGACCCCAACTTTTATGAATAAAAATAAATTTTTGATAAATATCATTTTTGAATGTTATGGAATAAATTTGATATAATGTTATAGTTGTGGGTAATATTTATAAATTTTGCAAAGTACGCAAGTTGATATATAATATTCGATTGGTGGGGAATATTATTAAATATGACGGCAATCATTGGTGGACCCTAATGTAATTATTATCGGATTGAGAAAGCGACAAAATATTTTTATGAAAGTAACGACGAAAGTTTTATCGTTGATACTGTTGAACTACTCGGTAGTAAAAGTACTGTAATACGTGTGGTTGCATAGTAGCACACGGTATTGATTATTAATGCTTATGTGAGAAGTCACTCAGTTTGATTTAATTATTGTCGATATTTTATATGTTATTAAATCAATAATTGAGATGATGAAGTTGTTAATATTATTATTTGCATTATTAATGATGTCTAGAAGTTACGCCAAGGAGAGGTTTGGTCACCTAATCAGTGTGCCAATAGGAGAAATCCTTATTGAAAGCCCCTCTTTCTCAGGAATGACTGGTTGATTAATAGTGTGAATAATAATAATGATGATGAAGTTTTGTTTTATTCGTATTATTAACGTAATAAAACGGAAAAACTTTTTATATAAAATGTAATACTTTTATAAAGTTATTCGTTTTATTAAAGCTAATAGTAAAATCTTTTTATATAAAAATGAATACTTTTATAAAGTTATCTATTTTATTGACAATAATTAGAATATATTATATTTTATTATGCATAGTGTTTGCATAAAATACTACATAGTATTTGCATAGTAAAATCTTTTTAAAAGTTATTCGTTTTATTAGATTATAAATAGAATATATTATATTTTATTTGAAAGATTTACCTTTAAATATGGACCGTCTCGATTAAAGTGAATCAATTTGAACTGTTTCATGGATTGGTTACTATTCATTCCATTCTTCTATAAATAGAAGCTCATTCCTTCATTATTTCTTACGAATTCACTGAAACTACAGAGAGAAACTATAGAGAAAGGAGAAAAGTATCTCGCTACTTCACCATCTCCAGATATCAAGTTTCTTTTTACGGTAAGGGTATTATTTCTTTTGTATTCATGAAGAGAACTTCATTATTCCATCATTATTATTCTATTGGAATAACTTTGTATATGCTGGCTCACCCTATACTTGGTAATTTACATTGTTATTCCGTTCTTCATTATTCATTTGAACATCACATGCTCATGCATTTTACGCCGGACACTGGTTCTCGTCTTTATTATTCGTTGGAATATCCATGCATGCGCTTTTACGCCGACCTAGTTCCGCCTTTTATTATTCAATTGGAATATCCTCACATGCATGCGCTTTTACGCGGACCTAATTCGCTTATTTGTTATTACGTTGGAATAACACGTCTATGCCAAGCACCGCATGCATGGTGATTTCTGTTGTTATTCCATTCTTTATTATTACATTGGAATATCTCGCTTTGCGGTGCGTATTACGCTTGACACGGGTTCCATTATTTATTATTCTGTTGGAATAACCTGTCTATGTGAAGTACCGCATGCATGGTGATTTCTTTTATTATTCCATTCTTTATTATACTCAGTTAGTTATAGTTTTGACTTCTACACTCCATGAAATTAGTGGAATATTCTTGATATTTGCGCTTCATCCAGTATCTTTTCATGAAAATATTCTTCTGAGCATTCTTGAATTTTACTTTACAAAGAAGTATCATGTTGAAAATTTGGACGTTATTAGTTCTTGAATAAATTAACTCTTGAACTTGTTTTATTGAATTCTTATATCATTGTCATAATCCTCATGTTTATATTATGTTGAAAGTCATATGTAGCCTGTAGTGCATAGATGGACTTGGTATGATTATGACCATGGATTATTCGGTATAATCATGACCGTAATGTTACAAATGATGTGGTAAAAGTCCTCATTGGCTCGTAGTGCATTGATAGACAGTTGTTGGCATGATCATGACCATTGATGAATACACAAATATCCTTGGCCCATAGTGCATGGATAATTTGTGGTCGTGACCCTAATGAATATCCTTGGTCGTAGTGCAGGGATGATGTGGATTATTTATTAAGCTAAGTCTTAGCGATAAAAGTGATGAAAAGCCTTTTTAAATCATAAAAGATAGTAGATTTTATTCTCTACTTGACTCTTTTAATGGATTGCATGTTCCGCTGCAGTTAAACTTGATGTCTATTGTATTTTATCAGTTTAACACTGTTGAGGACTAATGATAATTTATTCTGCATTATCTTAGTCATAATATTTCTTACTGGGCTAGTTGAGCTCACCCTTTCTTTCACTGTTCTCTTCAGGAAATGAGAACGTAGCCGGGACTAGTCGGGGAATGGAGTGATGGTCCAGATGATAGTATTAGTAGTCCTCATTATTCTGTTAAATAGTGTGACAATAAATGTAATGAGGAATCCTTTGAGTGTGGATATTGTCTAGATGACAATATTCTTATTAAAACTCTCAATTTATGTTATGTCGTATTTTTCACGGCTGTTGTATAATTAAGTTGTATTTGTATTATGTACCATGTATTTGACGACTCAGAATAGGTGATGTATACCTATTTTGGGGGCGACACACAAACTAATTACCTTCTCTGCTAATAAAGGTCCACTATGTGGAGGAGCTAAAAACTTTAAATTTTAAATTCTTGCTTGTAGTATCCAATTCTCATCCACATAATGTGCAGTAAGAGACAAATACCCATCCAAAGTAATAGAAGACCATAAGTCAGATGTTAAACATATCCTACCAGGAATAGATTCTAAAGTATACTTAAGTTTTTCCTTTTCCTTCTTATTTATGCTTAAGACATCAGCTTTTGCGGTATTCTTTGTGATAAATTTGCATCTGGAATCAAGTAACGATGCACTTCACGAATTCCGTCATCTTCCACAAAAGAGAAGGGATAATTGTGTTTGATTATAGCTTTTTCCATTAGCTCACGATAGTAATTTTGATCTAAAGGCACCCTTTCTAACTCATCGTCAACTAATTCTTTTCCATGTTTTAAGCTAACATGTCGAAGCATATTACTAGTACCGTGTTCACATGCATAAATATGACCACAATCTTTACACTTGGCTTTTAATTTTTCATCAATGATAACTTTTTTAAATTGATCCCAAACTGAAGAGGTGCATTTCTTAGAAAGTTTGTTACATGTACTTGTAGATGTACTTTGTTCAACACTCCGTTTGGAGCCCGGACTTGTAAATACACTTTGTTCTTCCATAACAGAATACTTTATCAAAATCCAAAGCCATAACCTATTTTCACACACAAATATATTACAAACTACCAACAAGTGATTACAAAATGAAAAAACACCAAGAAAACTTTGATGCGTATAATTTTCCACATAAACAATCTAATCATAATATTATCATATGCAGTTATATACTTATACCCCAAAAGGTAAAAGAATATCAGGATGGAGTGACATATGGAAATTGTTCCAAATTCTCTGTTGGCCTTACTTCTTCTAAGGAAAGGTTAGAATTTTCTCTTCGTCTTCTTCTCTATCTTCTTTATGACATATGGAAATTTTTCCAAATTCTCTATTTTAGAGGGGTTTTCTTCAAAAAAAAAATTGGATTATTTATGTAAAATGGTATTCCATTTCTTTGAAATTTGAGAGCAAAATGATAATGGTTTTGGTCAATTTTTGGTAAATATGCAGAATATGGACGAGCTGACAGAATCCCTTTTGGCAACTACCCTTGAGCTAGAAACAACAAAAGTGAGATCTCAAGAGGAGATAAAAATGAGAGATGAACAATTAATTCAGCTTAGAGATATGATAAGAAATTGTAACTCTATTGTGTAAACCTCAAACAAATTGTTATTTCTACAAGTCTAATAGTGATTTAGTCGATATGTAAACCTCAAACAAATTCTAACTCTCTTGAAACCTTATACTCCTAGGCAGTATACTTTGCACTTATTTGGATAACACTTCCAAGTTACTCTATTGTGTAATTCCACCTATTAAAATTTGTCAATAGTTAAAAAAAAAATCAATCTTGTCTACTCTGTAACCCATTATATAACATTAACAAGTGAGATACATCAACATAAGCACTTGATTTTTTCTTAAGTTTAGATAACTGTTAAACCAAACAATATTTTAGAACCGACACACACACACATATATGGAGTTTAACCTAAAATTTGACCAAAAGTGGTTGCTTACGATTTTAATAATGGCACTAATTAATCTAACTTCCTTGATGTCATTTAATCTTACTTCATAATTGAGGGAATTTGAGCAGAAAAGCTTACCAGAACTGGAGATCTGGACACGATCGAAGCAGATCGGGGGCTTTCAGAGCTTAAAACCTCAGAAAACAGAGAGTATATGCAGCGTTCATTGTGGACTATAGAGATTGTAGATATAGAGAGATAGAGATCGAAGAGATATAGATATAGTTCGAGGGAAGAAGGAGGAGGGGGAGTGTTTGGTGTGGTGTTACTGAGAGAGAGAGAGAGAGAGGATGTTGCCCGTAATTTCCCTTCCCAGCAGAATGTAATTGAATGGAATATGGGTTGAAAAATGGTTAACCGGTTAACTAACTATATTTTTTTTTAAATATGGGTCCAAACTTTAACCAACCTGAATAAATAAAAATGGTTAACCAACCCATTTGGTTCCAGTTAATATGGTTTGACCCAACAGTTAACTAACTATATTTCAAGGTCTAACCAAAACAATGTAGTCATAAATTGACTTTAACATTTCATGATTACAACATGTATAACATATCATGCTCGCTTATAACACATATATCATATCATGCAATTTAAAACAGTTCATCAAGTCCACGTAGAAAATAGAAACCGAAATACTTGCCTTTATCGTTGTTTACCAATAACAGTTTAACAGCTTACAGTTATCTACACTTCACGTGCCCTACACAATATATAATCATACACATCAACTATTAGTCACATAGCAACACATAGTAGTTGTAATGTAAACTTTACTATATATCTCATAAGTCCGATGACATCCAACTTTGGATACGCTATAAAAATCATATTATCTTATTTTTAAAAGTTATTGGACACCCATTTCGGATAAGATAGACAGTCCAAAATAGTGTTCAAAAGGGGCATTCAAAATTATTTTTCATTCTTTCCCAGCTTTACCCTCCCTCGCTAAAATAGTCATAACTTTTCCGTTTCAAAACATTTTTGAGCGATTCTTGAGCCCACGCGAAGCTAACTTCCGGGACTACAACTTTTATTCTTTGACCGTTTCCAAATTCAAAACACAGAATTCCATAAAATTAGTTCAAGTTGACTGCCCCGAGTTGGTTAGACAGTTCTGACGCGACTACTTTGAATGGTCATAACTCTTTGTTCTGAAGTTGGAATTAGTTTGTTCTGAAGTTTATGGAAAGCTTATTCAGTGTACTATAACATACCAAATGCCCAGAATTTTCTAAACAATCTAGCTAACCCCAAATATTCATTTTTGGATCAGCAGTCCACTAGTTTTTTGGACTTCTCGTTTTGGCATCCAAAACTCGTCTCGACTCGTTCCAACCTAACTTTCTTTACAAATAAGTCTTATTTAACATAATCAAACTCGTCTAAGGTCTCAGCTCCATATCTCTAATTACAATCATTAGAACTCATTTACATAATAAATTCCAACCCAAATTAAAAATAGTAAACTAACTAGTTTACTAACTAAACTTCCAAAATTCAAACTTTAACTAACAAACTAAATACAATATTTAAAATAATAATATTACCAAAAATTAAATAAGAAACATAAATCGAAAATATTTAATTTCACAAACCGAATAACGTATTTCACCAAGATTTAACTAAAAAGATCTTTATAAAAATTCCTCTCACAACAAAGCCTTTCTCAAAATTGGAGGCCTTATTGTTGGTGAATGAAACAAAGGGCCAAGCCTTTCTATTTATAGGTTTAGAAAAGGGTTAAAGTTCTCAATTTAGTCGATGTGAGATTTGGTTTATACTAATTCTAATTGGTTTATACTAATTTTTCATATTTTTAACATTCTAAGTGTATTCATTCATCACGAATTCATTTCTTAACCAATTCGATCCGTTCAATTTGCGTTGTTTTCATTTTATAGAGTAGAACAATAATCACCCATCAATTTAACGTTTCAATCATGAATTCATCATCAATTTTAGTCTCAAAGTACACCAAAACACACATTACCATCAAAACTCAAATTCCTCTTCTTTAGCATAAATACATGAATTTGATTTCTGAAAAATCGTTTTTAGATGACCATTAAGAAATTATAAATCTAATAACATATATAACATCATAACCCATAAATTCATTAACTAAAACCCCAATTTTAAAAGAAACTCAAGAACACATAAACTAGAAATATAAACTAAATTATATACCTTTAATTCCTTAAGAAATAAAAGTAACCTTATCAATAAAATTATAATTTCTATTCAATCATTATAATCATAACATTATTTAACAAATTCTAACTCCTCTAATTTAATTATTTAATTAAATTAGAATATCACCATTATACTCACGTAATAAAATACGTATAAATCCAATCTATTTTATCACACTTGAATAAACTATCCCATAATAATTTTCATCAAATATTTATTTAATACCATAAATATTCATTTTATTCCATAAAGTTTCCAACTAAAATATTTAATGTACTTAATAAATATTTTACTCGCATTATACTAACATTTACATTTTCATGCAATATATTAACTTATCACTTTATTAAATCAATTATACTTGTATTAATTCACTATTTTAATTAAGTGAATTATTCACACTATTTATAAAACTTAACTCATAATAATTTCCATTGTCCACAAGGCATAACAATTAAAATTATATTATCTCATAACATAATTTCAATTTAATTCAATTAACTAATATTATTTAATTTCTTTAATAGTTTAATTAGCTATTAAATCTCACATTCTCCAACATATGAATATATAATTATCTTCACGCCAAATCACATAATTCAAAATATATACACCTCATAATAAGAATTTTAATTATTAAATTCTTTTTTTAATAAATTATGAAAATTTAGGTTGTCACATTCTACCCTCCTTATAAGGATTCCATCCTCGGAATCAAAGAAACCTCCCTTACTCGGTTTTCACCAAATCTCTTTTTAAAATTTATCGTTGAATATCTTCAACACATTACCTTAATATAGGCTTTATATTTCCTACTACATTCATTACTTCAACAAATTCTAGGTTTTATTTCATAACTTTCACTTGAACTCAATTATATTTTGAGTATTATATATTATTTAACCCATTCATTTCCTTCTCTAAGGATCGTTATCACAAACACTCGGGATATTACATTCACTCATTCTTCTAAGAATTTTGTCCTCGAAATTTTATTTATTAATCTTCATTCAATCAATCTATCAAAATAGATTTTACGTTAATAATTTTTTCATTCATTGGGTTCTATAACCACTTCTTTCCACAAAGATCTTTCTACAATTATTAAACTTTTCTATTAAAAGTTTTACATTATTTTTTTTAATAACTCATCTTCTTCTCATTTCAAAATTTCTTTTCTCACTTATTCAATATATTCATCATTCTGTGTCGCATTCTACGACTTACTTCTTTCTAAGGAATATCATCCTTACCATATTCACTTCAGAATAACATGAATCCTCCACAATTGCTTAATAATTGGGAAGCAGTATGAATAACTCAGGATTTTAAAAGATTATCCAATCATGTTGAGGGGTCACAAGACCATGAACTCATCTCTAGGTTTAATAGTGCTTCAACCTCGGTTCTTCACACTTAAAACCCTTTTAACATAATGTTTATCAATCACAAAGACTGAAAACACCCTCTGCAAGTACTCTAGGTGATCAGCCTATCGTACCACTACGTCGGTCACAATGTATTATATCTTAACATCATAACGACTATATACGTTACTTTCGAAAAAATTGTCTCCGATAACAGGTCCCCTTTTATAGGGTTATTCACCTCAGCTTCTTAATATCTGAATTCGCACCAAAACAATTTGGTTTGGTATAGTTTGACAAAGAACGCTTGAATTTCATGAACATCTTTCAATATTCGTCTAGCTAAATCAAATAGCATAGACTTCTACAATAACTCGGACATCAATCAAAACATACATATACATATATATATTCTCATATCTTAAAGAAATCTCAAAAATCATTTTATGGCGTCCTGATTATGACGTTTTCATACTACATCTCACCATAGTGGGCTGACAATCATATGATCACATCCAACACCAGGTTCCATCGCATTGATGACTCCATCGTTTATCATATCACCCGATACATATAATTAAAATATATTTTGAAATTTTAAAAATCATATTTTTTTTATCTAGCCAAAAAACAAACAAAGATAGATCACGCGAATAATAGCACTGTTTTAAAAATTCTTTGGTTCACTAGTGTGATCCAACATTTTTCAAAAATTAAAAGTACAACCATCGGCACGAAGTCAATAAATTTCAAAAATATAGCAAAGCTAGAAGATTTGGAATATCTAATTTTCTCCATTAATTTCAATCTTTACTTCATTACCTCATTACAGACTAATTCTTTTGATTTCTAGCACCACTAATGTTCTTATACTAAATATTCTTGTATTTTAACTTACAATCTTCCTATACCCCCAGTATAGTTCATCAAACTTACCGCACATTGGAAGTTCAGGAACTTGCCACAATAATATGAGTTTATGAACTTATCCTAGTCAGACCATAGGCGTCCATTCGCTAAGGGGTTTAAAACATACCATATTATTATTAGTTACGAACTTACCATATGTATTAGTTTTAAGAAACGCACCTAATCCTAATAATATCTTACTAATCTTAATAGTTTCTAACTATCAAATATACACATGAGAAAAGAAGCACCTTTTCGCCACATATACATTGATAAGAATCACCTTTTCGCCACATATACATTGATAGTGCGACAACAACATTCCAATGATTATCAATGTGATAAACTGAGTGTAAGCACAAAATCCTCGCCCATACACAAGTTTGTACAACTCAGCCATCACATGAGTCCGCAATTGAAATCCCACCTAACTCTATCTTTTGTATAACTTGCTCTTTGCTCGATACGAATTTTTCGTACCTCATCATTTATAACTCCTCATGAGTTTATCACGTACTATTTCATAGTACATTATCTTCATAGCATCAAGCTATAATTATTCAAACATTATATACCATCTTTCTTTTATAACTTAAACAGGTCACGTCGTGATCTTATTCTATAATCATCTCCCTTAAAATTCTTTTCTTCACTCGTGATCGTTTTGTTTTACGATCCTCTTTCTTTCCTTTTTCATCATTTACGATTTCATTTATGCTTTCTTAACTTCTTTATCATTATCTTCTTATAGACATTGTCTATTTATTATCATCTTACATCCTTATTATTGGAGTTGGGTAACCCCACATTAATATTCCTTATAATTCTACAAGATTCTTCTTTGAATCCTCTCACGTATGTTTTAATCACTTCTTTATAAATTTCTTAAAATACTTCATATTGTTCAAACTCTATCTGAGCTTATTCTTTATCATCTTCTCCTTTATTCTCTAAGGTTATAGCCTAGGGTACTCTTACTTAAGGTTTATAACCTCACGACTTTGATACCAAACCGTATTTAACCCAAAAATTCATACAATAATATTCTCCTTCTCGATCGTTAACAATACAACTTTAATCTATCTTTACATCATTATTCGATATTAAAATCACTAAAAATGCAGAATATTTAAAACTTTTATACAGTTCCTTATGTATTGCCCTAAATTGCAACCTTTACATTACATCTCTTCGATTCAAATTTATATCATGAATCGATACAACAAAATGACTATACAAAGTCTTACATCATACATAGATATCCATATGCACCGGATAGCCCAACTTACAATTCAACAACATGTTACATTCAAAATATTAAATACATTTCTCATAAAATATAAGTAATCTTCGTGAATATGGATCTCTATAATTCACTTAGCACATATCCTTACCTTGAAATCTTGACCTGTAAAAATTATTATTTGCAAGAGTGAGCTCAACAGCTCAGCAAGTTCTAACAGTTTTCATGCATCACATAGCACATAACAATATGCTCAACATACATATCCTAATAATTAAAGTAACATGGCATACATGCTTTAATTCACATAGCAAATATAAAGATTGAGTTCCTTACTCAATCATCATTATTTAACCAAAACAATGTAGTCATAAATTGACTTTAACATTTCATGATTACAACATGTATAACATATCATGCTCGCTTACAACATATATATCATATCAAGCAATTTAAAACAGTTCAGCAAGTCCACATAGAAAATAGGAACCAAAAGACTTGCCTTGATCGTTGTTTACCAATAATGAGTTTAACGACTTACGATTTATACGCACTTCACGTGCCCTACACAATATATAATCATACACATCAACTATTAGTCACATAGCAACGCATAGTAGTTGTAATGTAAACTTTACTATATATTTCATAAGTCCGATGACATCCAACTTTGGATATGTTGTAAACAACATATTAACCTATTTTTAAAATTTATTGGACACCCATTTCGGATAAGATAGATAGTCCAAAACAGTGTTCAAAAAGGGGCGTTCAAAACTATTTTTCATTCTTTCCCAGCTTTACCCTCTCTAGCTAAAACAGTCATAACTTTTCTGTTTCAAAACATTTTTGAGCGATTCTTGAACCCACACGAAGTTAACTTCCGGGAATACAACTTTTATTCTTTGACCTTTTCCAAATTCTAAACACAAAATTACAAAAAATTAGTTCAAGCTGACTGCATCGAGTTGGTTAGACAGTTTTGATGCGACTACTTTGAATGGTCATAAATCTTTGTTCCGAAGTCGGAATTAGTCCGTTCCAGAGTCTATGGAAAGATTATTCAGTGTACTATAACATACCAAAAGCACAGAATTTTCTAAATAATCTAGATAACCCCAAAGTTTCATTTTGGATCAGCAGTCCACTAGTTTTTCAGACTTCTCATTTTAGCATCCAAAACTCGCCTCGACTCGTTCTAACCCAACTTTCTTTACAAATAAGTCTTATTTAACATAATCAGACTCGTCTAAGGTCTCGGCTCCATATCTCTAATTACAATCATTAGAACTCATTTACATAATCAATTCCAAGCCAAAATAAATATAGTAAACTAACTATTTTACTAACAAAACTAACTAAACTTCCAAAATTCAAAATTTAACTAACAAACTAAATACAATATTTAAAATACTAACATTACCAAAAAATTAAATAAGAAACATACCCAAAAATACGAATTCCACAAACTGAATACATACTCGACCAAGATTTAACCAAGGAGGTCTTTATAAAAAGTCATGTCACGACAAAGCATTTCTCAAAATTGGAGTCCTTATTATTGGTGAATGAAACAAAGGGCCAAGCCCTTCTATTTATAGGTTTAGAAAAGGGGTAAATTTCTCAATTTAGTTGATGTGGGACTTGGTTTATACTAATTCTAATTGGTTTATACTACTTTCTTATATTTTTAACATGCTAATTGTATTCATTCATCATGAATTCGTTTCTTAACCAATTCGATCCATTCAAGTTTCGTTGTTTTCGTTTTATAGCATAGAACAACAATCATCCATCAATTTAAAGTTTCAATCACGAATTCATCATCAATTTTAGTCTCAAAGTACACCAAAACACACAGTACCATCAAAACCCAAATTCCTCTTCTTTAGCATAAATACATGAATTTAATTTCTGAAAAATCATTTTTAGATGACCATTATGAAATTATAAAATTTAATAACATATATAACATCATAACCCACAAATTCATTAACTAAAACCCCAATTTTAAAAGAAACTCAAGAACACATAAACTAGAAATATAAACTAGATTATGTACCTTTAATTCCTTAAGAAATAAAATTAACCTTATCGGTAAAATTATAATTTCTATTCAACCATTATAATCATAACATTATTTAACAAATTCTCACTCCTCTAATTTAAATAATTAAATTAGAATATCACCATTATACTCACGTAATAAAATACGATAAATCTCATCTATTTTATCACACTTAAGTAAACTATCCCATCATAATTTTCATCAAATATTTATTTAATACAATAAATATTCATTTTATTCCATAAAATTTCTAACTAAAACATTTAATGTACTTAATAAATATTTTACTCTCGTTATACTAACATTTACATTTTTCATGCAATATATTACCTTCTCACTTTATTAAATCAATTATACTTGTATTAATTCACTATTTTAATTAAGTGAATTATTCACACTATTTATGAAACTTAACTCATAATAATTTCCATTGCCCACAAGTCATAACAATTAAAACTATATTATCTCATAACATAATTTCAACTTAATTCAATTAACTAATATTATTTAATTTCTTTAATAGTTTAATTAACTATTAAATCTCACATTCTCCAATATATAAATATATAATTTTTCTTCACACCAAATCACATAATTCAAAAATATATACACCTTATAATAAGAATTTTAATTATTAAATTCTTATTTTAATAACTTATGAAAATTCATGTTGTCACACTATTCACTCGAGTACTATTCACCCGGGGTACTATTCATGACAAAAATTAATTTCTTTTTTGTCCAAATCATTTTTGATACAATATTATTCTTGAATTTTACTCCACAAAGCAGTATCATGTTGATAATTTGGATATTATTGAATTCTGGATAAATTAAATTATAAATCTTTAAAAATTTATCTTTTGCTTTCTTTTAATTTAATTCTTATATCATTGTCATCATCCTCATACTTATATGGTGATGAAAGTCATCTTTGGCCGTAGTGCATAGATGGACTGTTGATTAATAAGATTATGACCAGGGATTATTCGGTATAATCATGACCCGTAATGTTACAAATGATGTGGTAAAAGTCCTCATTGGCCCGTAGTGCATTGATAGACAATTGTTGGCATGATCCTGATAATGACCATTGGTGATCACACGAATATCCTTGGCCCGTAGTGCATGGATAATTCGTGGATGTGATATTAATGAATATCCTTGGCCCGTAGTGCATGGATAATTCAGTGATGTAGATTATTTATTGAGCTGAGTCTCAATGATAAAATTGATGATAAACTTTTTAAATCAAAGAAGATAGTAGATATCATGCTCTACTTGACTCTTCTAATGGATTGCTTGTTCCGCTGCAGTTAAACTTGTTGTTTATTAGTTTAACACTATTGAAGGCTAACGATAATTTATTCTGCATTATCTTATTCATAATATTTCTTACTGGGCTAGTTGAGCTCAACCTTTTGCTTTTATTTTTCTCTTCAGGAAATGAGAACGTAGTCGGGACTAGTCGGGAAATGGAGTGATGGTCCGAGATGGTGGCTATAGTAGTCCTCACTATTCTATGAAATAGTGTGATAATAAATGTAATGAGGACTTCATTTGAGTTTGGATATTGTCTAGAAGACAATATTCGTGTAAAAACTCTTAGCTACGCTTTTGTCGTATTGTATAAAAGAAGTTTGTATTTGATTTCTATACCATGTATGTAAGACCCCAAATTTTATGAAATAAAAGTATTAAATTTTTCTTATAATTATTGTCGACATCGGGATTTTTATTTGTCCCTTTTCATTACTTGTTCTTTGATGTTCTCATATTAATGTGAGATTTGTTTGAAAAAATAAGTGAAAAAGGTCTGACATGTATAATGTCGACGATTTGACTTTAAGAGTGGCCAGTTGGTGTATTTAACTGGTCGCACCAACGCAACCGAAAAGGTTTGCACATTGACCTAGTGATGTGACACTGCTAAACGGGTCTGTGAAACCGTGATTCATTTGGGTTCGAGGCTTGATTATGCGAAGGGAAGGTGTTAGGCACCCCCCGACATCTGTGTTGCCACGGTGACCGCCACTTTTCAAAGAAACTGTTATATGAATGTGCGTGTGTGTGTGGATCAATGTGCAATTATTTGAAAGTAGTGCAAGGCCTCATTCGCCCCTATATACACTAGGTTTGAATTTATAGAAAAATTCAGTTTTAACCAAGATATAGCAATAAAGTTTTGTAAAAGAGGTTTTTTTAAACCATGTGCTTAATAGAAATTAAGACCTTTTCATACTTCCATTTTATTATTAAATGTTCGGCTGGTTTGCTTTTATTTTCGAGATGCGAGGCATCTTCGAGAAAATAATATCTGTGATCTTAGAACTCCTTACTTGCATGGCATGTGACCATCTAAGGAAATTCATACACTGTAAATAATGTACAAGTTGCTTACAGCTGAAAAAGTCCATTACGGGAACCGAATCTAGATTCAGTAGACTGAATCTGTGATCACATGATTCCTAGGCTCACATGATACTGCAGTTTATATGGAAAGCAGTAAGAAGTTATATATATATATATATATGTGTGTGTGTGTGTGTGTGTGTGTGTGTGTGTGTGTGTGCATGATCAGCGACCACGAAGCAACTCCATGGGGGATCAGAAAAGTAAACAAAGCTGTAAAAGCGATCAACCGCCATGAAGTAAACTCAAAGGATGAAATGTAAATAAAGTCAGAAAGCGATCAACCGCCACAAGTAAACTCAAAAGGGACGAAATGTAATAAAATTTGTAAAAAGCCACGAAGTAAACTCAGAACTGACGTAAATATATATATATATATATATATATATATATATATATATATATATATAAAAGCGAGAACGCATAGGATATAAAATCTGTGCTCGCCGGATATGTCCGACAACAATTATATATATATATATATATATAAAAGCAATAAACGCTTTGTATGTAAACTCCAGGCTTATCAGATATGTCTGACAAAATTATATATATATATATATATATATAAATAAGTAAACGCTCCGGATGTAAAATCCAGGCTCATCAGACAAAGTCTGACAACAGTTCATATATATAAGTATATATATATATATAGAAAAGCAAGTAAACGCCTCGGACATAAGTCTCAGGCTCAATCGAGGCATAACTCGATAATGTTAGTCCAGTATAAAATATATACATATATATAACTATATATATATAGTATGAAATGAAAGCCGTGGACCAAGTCCCGCATACGCATTATAACATGACTCTCAATGTGTAGGATAGTGTGTGCCAATATGAAGAGAGAGGCTTTATAGAGTGTAAGAAGGCTTACAGTGGGCTACCAATGCAGACTTCTATGACTCTAAATGGATAAACACTCAGCTCCCGCCGGTAAATATATGATTGTATATGGGCTAACAGGTGTTTAAAAAGAGCAAGCACTCAATATAGGGTGTGTATAAAGCCAATTGGACAGGGCTTCCTCGCCTTTTCTCTCCCTAAAATGGCAAGCCCAAGCCCCATATATATAGAACTGATGGCCGCAGGTGTACCTGTGGTAGCCTCTGATACACCTGCGGCTGGTCGTGGTGCATCCAGGCCTCGCGGGTCCTGTCGTCTCGAAGTACATGCACTCGTGCAATGTAATGTCCGCTCGAACTTGAAGAACTTTAATCTGAGCATCCAAATGAGGTGTACAAGACCATCTTCGGACTGCCTTTGTTGAGAGTTATGCAATGACATGGGATTTGCCATTTTTGATACCAGGAAGATGGGTCCATAACCGAAATAACATTCCCGAGTTCCTGTCAGGCAATCCGGTGAGCTGTTTCGCGTAGTTTTCGCTCCGAAGTTAAGATGTGAGTCTTGTGGGACTAATTTTGAATCAATTTGAGTTGACATGAGTGTATTTGATTTGAGGTGAAGTTGAGTTGGAAAAATGATCATTTTTCCCCTCCCGGGGTTATCTCCAATTTTCGCACAGCTGTAGCAGGTTTTTCCCAGAGTTATCTCTGAGATGGTCATGTTGTTGACTCTGAATGTACTCAGGGTTATCTCTGAGGTTGTAATTGATGTTGTGGTCCTCCAGGATTACCTCTGGAGTGTGAAAAGATGCTTTTTCCCTCCTGCACAGTTAGTAATAGGAAAAGAAAATTTTAAGTGTCTACAAATGCCCCACTTTATCATGTTCATGCAATGCAATGGAATGGTCATGATAAAGATTAGTAGACACATAAAACATGATAATGTATTTTCAACGATGAAGATCGCAATATAGTGAATGTGATGATGAATGTTTAAAATGTTTTCGCAAATCGTAGTTTGCAAATCGCACATCGCATTTCACACTTCGCATTTCGCTTTTGGCCAATCGCACTTCGCAACTCGCAGATCGCATTTCACATATCGCAAATCACAAATCGCAATGTAATGAATGTTATGATGCATGTTTTAAAATGTTTTCGCAAATTGCTTTACCTTTACCGGGATTATTGATGCCTATGCTGGTGTTGACCTCAACGTTTTAACTTTTTGTCAGAGTTGCTAATGCCTGTTTGATGAAGAGAATTTGAGATGTCGCCGATGCATATGCTGGTAGTTTACAATGGTGCCTACCCTGATGGTAGTTTGATAACAGATCCTACCCTGCTGGTAGTTGACATCGCCCAACTGTTTTGGTTCCCACTCGAGCGGTAGTATATAAAGCTTTCATCGCTAAACTATCTTGATGTTGCACAGAATTGATGCCAATGGTTTAGAATACCGGATCTTTCGATACCTTCGCTGAAGTAAGATTCAAAGGTTTTCTTCACCAGACTCTACCTGATGTGACGCTTGATAGAGATGTACGTTGATGTAGCGTATTTGCACACGTACAGATCACGCATGATGTGATGATCTAGAATTTCTTAGGAGCCTATTGTCCTAGATTGATGCAGATTGTAATTTGTATGGAGTAGAATTTTTTCCTCACCCTTTTTGAGGTGATTTGGAGTTTCCTTTTGTTGTTGGGTGCTTGTGCCCCATTTCCTTGAACATTTGATTTGCAACCCGGTTGAACTGATGACCTGAATGCCACTGATAACCCTAGAGGATGTCGTCTGTACTTTCATTGCCGAACTTTGAACTTCAGTGTAGAGGTCTCAATTTATGAGGATTTGATGCAAATTAACTTGTTTGACGGTGTAGATTTCATTGGCCAGACCTTTTGTCATTGGCCTTGAGTTAAGAACTTTTTGAGAATTTTCCCCTTCTTTCGTAGGGGCACGCTTATGTTGCCATGATTTCTTTCAGGAGTTTTCCTTCTTTTGATAAGAGGCTTGATCCCGCTTTAAAATCCTTCACTTTCCTGGAATTGGAAAATGCCCCAGTCCTTTCGCATACTAATGTCGGGGATTCATACAAAAAACTCTCTTTGTTGATAAAGTCGCAAGTGAGTAATATCCAAATCGCTAATGAGCTGATGTGAGGGAAGCTTTGATGATGATGGACCATGCTGATGGTGTTGACTGGGGCATTTTCCTCTTTAGGATATTTGATAAATGCCCCAGTGTTGAGTTGTCGTTGTTTCCGAGATTGCCCAAGTCTTGTTGTAGTGGTCGCAATATCGGGTTGTCGTCGATTTTGAAATTGCCCCAGCCTTGCTTGTTGTCTGGGATAGTCGCTTTGATAGATGGGCTGATAAGATGCTGAGATCGCAAGAGACTTTTCCTCTGTACGAGATGGTGAGCAAGTATAGGACCTGGGTTTTGATGCCTTCAATCATTATTCCTAACTTGTTATTGCAATTGGTCTTAATTTTATTTTGATTTGATGAAGACTCGTAATTAAGGGTGTCGAATCTTTGAAGGTCCTCACTACTGGTTGTCTTGGCATATCGCTATTTCTTCCTTTCTAGGATTTGTGCCATATTTGATGGAATAACATTGTAGTATTGTTGGGTCTTCTCCACATAGGTCGCTGACTTGGAGGGTCATTCTTCGGATCAACATTTGGATTTTGACGTTTCTGTTGAGGGTCAGACCGCACCACTGATGGTTGCCTATGTACCCTCATGAGTGTGGGAGATCAGGTCTGCGTAGTTTCTACTTGACGAGATAAACAGTTTGAGAAGTGTTTGGTTGAGAAGTGTTTAGTTGAGAAGTGTTTGTTTGAAAAGTGTTTGTTTGGGTTTTTTGGGTTTTTGTTTGGTTTGACCGCACCATAAATGGTTGCCTACGTACTCCCATTGATGAGGGGAGATCAGGTCTTTCGTAGTTCAGGCTTGATGAGCTGAAACCTGAATGACTTGATTTTTTATTTTTTTATTTTTTTGATTTCTTGATTCTTTTTTCTTTTTTTTTCTTTTTTTTCTTTTTTTTTACTATACATTCATGGAAAATAAAAAGCATACTGCAAAGGAAGTGATACCGTCCCAACATCTTCTGGAACTCGTAACTTTATCCCCTGGATCTACATCTTTTTGGCTAGTTAAAGCCTGATAGTCCAGTTATCAGAGGTTATGTTGCCATCAAGGCTCGCGACAGAGGTTACTTCTTGGTTTTGAATGTCCTCACTTATGGCCATAACTTGATCGCTTCCTGGTTCAGTACATTCTTCAGGGATGCTTGAGCTGGACCCATCGCAAAAAGGTATGAACTCTTGATTCTTTGATGGTTTGGTTTCCCCGACAACCTCACCACCTTCTCCTTCATCTGTTCCCTCGCGCTTTTCCTGGGTTTGAGAGGATTCGACCATGAAATCTCCCTTGAACTGTTGTCGCATTTCTTGCAAGGAACTTTCCTTTTTTGCTTTTTCCTCCTTGGAAAGGATCAGTATTTCCTCCGCATCATCCAAGGTTATAAGATCTGGAATGTGGTTGTCATCTTTGGACCATAGGATGTCGGATGTTGGCGAAAGAATCTCCTTTGTCATTTCATGCATTAGGATCACTCCATCTTGTGTTCTGCCAGGATCATCGCTCATAGCCTTTACCTCATTTAAGCTGCATGTCTCAAGTGGACATCTTAAGCTTTTTATTGCCTTTTCGCCTTTTTTGGTCATAGGAATTTCTATCTCCAGCTCTCCATTTTCAATGAGATCCTGGATTTTATGTCACAAAACCCAGCATTCCTCAGTCGTATGTCCAAGTGAGTTAGAATGGTAGAGACATATCTTGGTGGAATCATAGCTCTTTATCTTGGGATTTACAGGAGGCAACTCTTTTCGAGTCAGCTGAGTTAAAGGAGTAGCGATTCGAGAAAAACCTTTTACGAATCTCCGATAATAACCAGCTAAGCCAAGAAAGCTACGTATTTCGGTCACTAATTTAGGTTGCTCCCAGCTTTGAATAGCTTCAATCTTTGCTGGGTCAACAGATATTCTATGATTTGATACCACGTGCCCAAGGAATGCTACTTCCTCATGCCAGAACTCGCATTTCTTCAACTTGGCATAAAGCTTATATTCACAAAGCTTTTGGAGTATCAGCCTCAAGTGTTGCTCATGATCTTCACGACTTTTGGAATAAATAAGGATGTCATCAATAAAGACGACCACAAAATGATCCAAATATTCCTTGAATACTTGGTTCATCATATCCATGAAGGCAGCAGGAGCATTAGCCAATCCAAAAGACATGACTAGGAATTCATAATGCTCATACCGAGTTCTGAAAGCCGTCTTTGGAATGTCATCGGTTCTAATCTTCAAATTATGATATTCGGAACGAAGATCAATCTTTGAAAAGAATTTGGCGCCTTGCAACTGGTCAAACAGGTCGTCAAAACGTGGCAATGGGTACCCATTTTTTATGGTGACATGGTTCAACTCCCGATAATCAACACAAAGTCGCATACTCCCGTCTTTCTTTTTCACGTATAGAACAGGAGCACCCCAAGGAGAAGTACTAGGACGAATGAAATCGATGTCTAACAATTCTTGTAATTGGGTCTTTATCTCCTGAAGTTCAATAGGAGCCATTTGATATGGGACTTTGGAAATAGGTTTTGTACCAGGTTCAAGGTCAATACAAAATTCAATTTCACGCTCTAGGGGCAGGCCAGGAAGTTCTTCAGGGAATACATCAGGAAATTCATTAACAATAGAAATATCTTTCAAAACTGACGTATTTTTGTTTAGATCCGTGACATGAGCTAAGAAAGCTTGACATCCATTTTCAATAAACGAATAGCTTTATGGCTTGAGATGACAGTGATTGATTTTAATGGTTTGGTTGCTTGAATTCGCATTATAGGTTGTGTAACAACCCCAAAATAGGTTCATTCCATCCAACCCATTCTGAGTCGCCAAATATATGGTACGAAAAACAACTACAACTTTATTACAACAATTGTCGTGCAAAATACAACAACACATATCTTTGTGAGTTTGGATACAAATATATACCAATCAGAGTACGTCACAATGACACCTTACATAAAGGTATAGTCAAAACTGTTTTAGAAATTAGAATCTTTGGGAAGTGCTCAAGAAACCTTCATACATGGGAGGCCATGCTTTTAGGTTATGGTAGATATCATATGGCCACGTAATTATCCTTGGTTGACCCAATAAACCCCAAAGAAAAACGAGAAGATTACTATCATATTCTTCCCAATGGTGAGTCTTCTCTTGACATATCATTATCTCCACTGTCTCTAATTGGGTATTATACTCCAAACAAACACCAAGATTATATAGGTAGTGCTTGTAAATATACTCAACAAGTGGATGAGCACAACCATGTCTTATGATAACACGAGGTTGTATGTCATTAGACATCTTGTATGATAGTGACAAAACACCCTTCCAAGTTAAATTCACCTCACCCTCAACATTTATAGACCACCACTCTATTCCCTCGCTATCCCCCGCTCGACCCAGCTACACTTTTATTACCTGAAAGGAATTGTGAAACAAAAGGGTGAGCACAACTAGCTCAGTAAAGAATATTATGACTAAAGATAAATAAATTATCAATAGTCTTCATCAGTAATAAATCAGAGATTTAGAACATATGGTAGATGATAAAACTTTTCAACCATAGTTGCAGCGGAATGAGCAATCCATTAGAAGAGTCAAATAGACTATAAAGTCTATTGTCTTCTCCATGTTAAAAATCCACCAACAATGTTTTATCCCTGTAACATCAATCAACAATTTCATCCACAATCACGTGTATAACTCATAATCGTAATTGTAGTTCTAAATTCCTTTCCTCATCCAAGACAAAGATAATTTTCATCACTTGTCTTTACCTGAAACATCAAAGATCATGGTTATACCAAATCACAGTTCCTGTTCATAATCATACTAATAAATTCATCTTTTCACCACGGGCCAAAGATATTCATCAACAGTTCATCTTTACACTACAGGCTAAAGATATTCAACAACAGGTCATCTTTGCATTACAAGCCAAAGATATTCATCAATAATTCATCTTTGCACTACAGGCTAAAGATATTCAACAACAGGTCATCTTTGCATTACGAGCAAAAGATATTCATCAATAATTCATCTTTGCACTACCGGCTAAAGATATTCAACAACAGGTCATCTTTGCATTACGAGCAAAAGATATTCATCAATAATTCATCTTTGCACTCTTTGCTAAAGATATTCAACAACAGTCATCTTTGCATTACGAGCAAAAGATATTCATCAATAATTCATCTTTGCACTCATCGCCAAAGATATTCATCAATCGGTCATGTTCATCTCAACACCTGTTCATCTTTGCACTACAGGCCAAAGATATTCTTCAGAAATCATTCATCTTTGCATTGATTTTATCCACGTCCAAAAATACCTCAAAAATAATCATAGTGGTGTAAAATTCAAGAATGATCAAAACATGGATACAATCAAAGCTAGTATCCAAAATAGATATTTTAGACGAAAAGAAAAATTTTCATTTTTCGGTGAATAGTGCCGTATTCGTGAATAGTGTAATATATCGTGAATAGTCTTAGTATACATGAATAGTAACTCCGACACCAAAAGATAGAAATTCCACAAAAAAACATCTTCACGCTTCATGAATAGTACTCGTGAATAATAACTCGTGAATAGTAACTCATGAATAGTAACTCGTGAATAGTAACTCATGAATAGTAACCTTGGAGCATGAAAAAGTTCCAAATTTGATAAAAAGTTCCAACTAATATTTCAAAGATAATGATATTGAAGAAATAATATCATCGAGAAGAAAATAACATCCCTTACCTCGAAAGACAAGACTTCTAGTTGAAAACACAGGATATAGTCTTTGAAGGAAACTTTTTACAATCTAACAATACTCAAAGTATACTCAAAATACTCACAAGAATACGCTTCGATAATATATAGAGAGAAAGAGAGAAAACTTGTTTACGGTGTGTTTTCAATTCTAACTTAGCCCTCTATTTATAGGAAAATGTTAGCACCAAGCGGACTTAACTTTTTGCAACCTGATGGCTTTTACCGCTACTATTCCACCCACCAAAAATCAGCCATCTTCCCCAACAACCAAGAGTGGGGCCCACTCAATTCTAGAATTTTCCACCAAAATCTAATTTCAGAATCAGTTACCTCTTAAAATTCATAACAAATCATACGTTCATTTTTAACGGTTCAAAATTTGTGGACATATACTCAACTTATATATGTATAACATATCCAAAAATTACAACGATCCAACGGTCGGATTAAAAATTATAACTAACGCAATATATCTCAAAAACACTGGTTTAATTTTTAATACCTTCATTCCGACAAAAATACTAATAAAATACCTCAACATTAATTCCTTCATTTATAACCATATAAATAAATCCATCATTTATATTCACATCAAATAAATATTTCCTTATCATATAAATCAATAACTAATTATTCACAAATAATATTACAGAATCACAATAATGACAACCAGGCAGTTCCCAGGAAAGAGGGGGCTTTCCAATAAGAATTTCTCCTTACTGGCGCGCAATTAGGTGACCAAACCTCTCCTTGACAGAACTTTCTAGACATTGCCAATAATGCTATCTAATAATATTATTCAAATAATATGAATTATTGATCCGATAATGGAAAAATCTTTATGCGTTGATAATTATTGAACAACAATAATAAAATATCAACACAACAATTATTGAATCAATAAAATAAAATATTGAGCAATAATTATCGTAACAATTATTGAGTAGTGCCTTCTCACGTAAGAATCAATAATTGAAAAAAATCTTGTCTGCAATACTGGTAATCTTTTTGTGCAACAACGCGTATTACTTTACTTTACCAACCAAGGGTATTCCAACAAGGTAATACTTGTAACGATTACGCCGTTATTTATAAAACTTAATTTTGTCGTTTCTTTCATCCAAGCATTTATTACATTATGGGGCCCATAAATGATCTGCTGGTCGTCGCATGCGAATATTCTCCACGGAAAGAATATTCCACGACCAAACGAATATTCCCCGACAACAATAAGTATTTTATAGCCACTTGCTTATTTTGAAAAAATACATATATCACCCTTAACTTTAACATTTTATCAATTTAACCATTTACTGAATAGTAATTATAAGAAAAATTGAATACCTTTATTTCATAAAATTCGGGGTCTTACAGGTTGATTAGGAATATGAAAGCTAACAACCTTACGAAGACAATCAATTTTTGCATGATGAATGGTTAACCAATCAATCCCTAGAATTAAGTCAAATGAAAGTATTTTCAATAAAATAAAATCGACAGGTAATGTGAGGGTACCGATTTGAACCAAACAAGACTTATAAACAGTGGATGTAATGAAGGTTTCTCCCAACGGAGTTTCAATAGATAAGTCAAAGTCCAATTTCTCCGGAGTCAAATTTAAACGTTGAACACAAGTAGGAGAAATAAAGGAATGGGTAGAACCGGTATCAAATAAGGCATATACTTCACTAGAGTTTATGATAAGTTTACCCGTGATGACCTCATTCGGGTTCCTTGCTTTCTGGGAGGTCACGACAAATGCTCTCCCTTGCACTACTGGCTTTGACTTTTCTGGGGCATTTTTTGGTGCCTCCATCTTAGCTGAGCTTGTCTTCGGTGAACGATAAAATCGGGCTAGGTGACCTTCTCTTCCATAATTATAAAATGCTTTGGACGGCATCGCGTAGTTTGGACTGATGTGTCCCTCCCCTCCGCATTTGAAGCATATGATAGGTGGTCGTTCTCCTTCCTTAACAACAGGTACTGATGCTGACGTCTTTCCATCATTGTTGAATCTCCTCTTCTTGAAATGTCCATTCTTATTGCTTTGGCCATGATTCCCACCGAAGTGGTTACCATTTTTGGCATGTTGATTCCCTCCACGTTTATTGTCACCGCTTCGATGACTGTTATCACTGGTATTATCATTTTGTCGGCTGCTCTCTTTTGGTTGGGTTAACTCATTATCGCGCTCCAATAACTGAGTCCTATTAACAACATCTGAATACAAATACAGTTTTTGAGAGATAGATATTGACGTATCTCGGGTTTCAAACCTCTTAGAAACATTTGTGTCATTCTCTCCTCATTATCAACTAAATGGGACGTAAACCGGGACAGCTCGGCAAACTTAGCTTCGTACTGCGACACGGTCATGTTGTTTTGCTCCAGTTTAATGAACTCTACATCTTTCATGTGACGAATACTTTCGGAAAAATAATTGTCGTTGAACAGGTCTTGAAACTTTTCCCAAGACATCTTCAGTGCGGTAGGTTGAGTACGCTTTACAGATTCCCACCAGTAATCTGCCTCTACCCGCAACATGAAGGTGACAAAGGGAACCTTTTGCTCCTCGGAGCAATCCAAGACATCAAATATCTTGTTGATCTATTTTATCCACGTCTCCGCCTTAAGTGGTTTTGGCTCTCCAAAAAACTCAGGTGGTCCCAGCTCCTTAAACTGTTTGGCGGTGACCGTCCGAGAGTTTCTAGTGTTTCCACCTGCATTTTGGACAGGAGCCGCTCTCGCCTGATGTTACATGAATTGCATGAAGCCTCGAAACATTCCATCGTTCATCATTTGGTCAGTGTTGTTGTTTGCCCGAGGATTGTCGCCTTCCTGATGTACATTATCTTGATTATTGATCTGTGGAGACTCAACGGTCTCTTGTGCTCCATTGATGTTCTCAATATTCTCGGATGCCATTTTCAAACGCTGCCACAAAACAAGGGTTAATTAACATATCACATATTATCCCTATACTCTGACCGACCAATTAAATATCAAATAAACTTAGGCAGGTCATACTAGCGAAGGAATTCCCCGTCTCTCCCCTCCTAGTTCTTGTCTCACATCTCAGCCAGGGATCATACCCCTAAGTTTTGATACCAACTGTGATGCCCCCAAAATAGGTATAGATCACCCACCTTGAGTCGCCAAATACATGGTACAAAATTCAAATACAACTTAATTATACAACAGTCGTGTAAAATACGACAAAATACATGCTGTGAGTTTTAATACAAATATTGTCATCTAGACAATATCCACACTCAATTTAGTCCTCATTACATTTATTAACACACTATCTAACAGAATAATGAGAACTACTAAGACACCATCTCGGACCATCACTCTGTTCCCCGACTAGCCCCGACTACGTTCTCATTTTCTGAAGAGAATAGTGAAAGAAAGGGTGAGCTCAACTAGCCCAGTAAAAAATATTATGACTAAGATAATGCAGAATAAATTATCATTAGTCTCCAACAGTGTTAAACTGATAAAATACAATAGACATCAAGTTTAACAGCAGCGGAACATGAAATCCATTAAAAGAGTCAAGTAGAGAATAAAATCTACTATCTTTTATGATTTAAAAGATTTTTCATCACTTTTATCGCTGGGACTCAGCTTAATAATAATCCACCTCATCCCTGCACTACGGCCAAGGATATTCATAAGTATCACAACCACAAATTATCCATGCACTACGGGCCAAGGATATTCGTGTATTCATCAATGGTCATGATCATGCCAACAACTATCCATCAATGCACTATGGGCCAATGAAGACTTTTATCACATCATTTGTAACATTACGGTCATGATTACACCGAATAATCCCTAGTCATAATCATACCAAGTCCATCTATGCACTACAGGCCACAGATGACTTTCAATAAAATATAAATATGAGGATGATGACAATGATATAAGAATTCAATAAAACAAGTTCAAGAATTAATTTATTCAGGAACTAATAACGTTCAAATTGTCAACATGATACTTTTTTGTAGAGTAAAGTTCAAGAATGCTCAGAAGAATATTTCCACGAAAAGATACTAGATGAAGCGCAAATATCAAGGATATTCCACTAATTTCATGGAGTATAGAAGTCAAAACTTTAACCAACTGAGTATAATAAAGAATGGAATAACAAAAGAAATCACTATGCATGCGGTACTTCGGATAGACAGGTTATTCCAACAGAATGATAAATAACGGAACCAGGTTAGGTGTAATAATCACCAACAGGATGTTCCAACAGAATAATAAAGAATGTAATAACAACAGAAATCACCATGCATGCGGTACTTCGCATAGACAAGTTATTCCAACAGAATAATAAATAACGGAATCAAGTCCCGTAGAAACGCATGCAGACGAGGATATTCAACGAGAATAATAAAAGCGGAACCATGTATAGAAGTAAAATGTCTGTTGGATATTCCAATAGAATAATAAAGGCGGAACCGGTCCCGGCGTAAAAGCCTTGAAACGATGCAGGATGTTCCAACAGAATAATGAAGAATGGAATAACAAAAGTTCTCTTCATGAATACAAAATAAATAATATCCCTTATCGTAAAAGAAGAGTATTCCGACTGGTAGGGCGAGGATATTCTTTAAGAAAAGTTGAACTACGCTCAAAGCTTCTTAAAACTCTAAAGAAATACGCTCAAGATTATAGAAGAGAATTTCTCTGAATTTCTGGTGTGTTTTCAATTCTAACTAAGCATCCTATTTATAGGGGAATGGAAGGATACTATTTAGAAAAATTTATCACGGACGCACAGTAATTTCAGACGAAATAACTTTCAGAGCCACGGGCGAAAGGAAAATTGTTTTAGACGTAACTTAATCATCCACATGTGAATTCCCTCAAATTCAACGACAACTTATATATATATATATATATATATATATATATATATATATATATATATATATATATATATATTATATACAACATGTTGGCCACTTCTTTATATATTATATATATACCCCATTTTAGCTTTCCACCCTTCCGTGTCTAGATCATTTCCCCACCATTAACAAATCATGTCATATATATATATATATATATATATATATATATATATATATATATATATATATATATATAATACATTCCATCACCCACCAAAATCTCTTACATTTTAAAACATATAATCCCTTTCCCCACTAAAATCTCTTACCACAAATACACACATAGCTTATATATTATATATAACTTATAT
The DNA here is from genome assembly GCA_020205615.1 of Panax quinquefolius. Taxonomy (NCBI): domain Eukaryota; kingdom Viridiplantae; phylum Streptophyta; class Magnoliopsida; order Apiales; family Araliaceae; genus Panax; species Panax quinquefolius. The sequence goes on from CM035156.1 coordinate 135,419,373, forward strand.
ATAACTTATATATATATATATATATATATATATATATATATATATATATATATATATATATATAAAAAATATAATAATCTGACTGAGACAACTTTCTACCGACGATTTTGGAAAATGGGTAAATGAGAATCCAAATAATACGCCAATATTTACAACAAAGACTTCATAAAAATCATCTAAATATTTTTAACAACATTTATCCTCATTATTATAATTCGCAATATTAATCGACCAGGTCGTTCCCAGGAAAGAGGGGGGTTTCTAATAAGGATTTCTCCCTATTGGCGCGCAATTAGGTGACCAAACCTCTCATTGGCAGAACTTCTAGACATCGTTAACATTGCAAATTATAATATTAATAACTCTGTCATTTCAATTATTGATTTATTAATATATAAAATATCGATAATAATTGAATCAAACTAAGTGACTTCTCACATAATCATTAACAATCAATACCGTGTGCTACTATGCAACTACGCCAGACATCGTATTCTTGTACTTTTACTACCGAAGTAGTTCAACAAAGATCAACCCAGTAAAACTTCCGCCGTTATTTTCAATAAAATATTTTTTGTCGTTTTCTCAATCAAAATAATAATTTCATTTGTATGGGGTCCACTAATGATTGTCTTGGTCGCATTTAATATTCTCTGTTAAAACGAATATTCCTCGACCAATCGAATATTATATAACACTTGCGTACTTTACAAAATTTATAAATACTACCCACAACAATAACATTATATCAAATTTATTCCATAATATTCAAAAATGATATTTTATAGAAAATTTATTTTTATTCATAAAATTTGGGGTCTTACATTAGGGGTTAGGGCTGAAGAAATGGGTTTGGTTGATGACGCCTTTTCTGCTTTTCACATTACCAATCTACCAGAGTGCTCACTGCTCAAGCCTCAACTTATACTAGAGAGTAGAGATTAGTCAGTCATACATATGTATTATAAAATTATTATTTTTTTTAAGTAATAAATTCGGATATTGAATAATCTATTTTTTAAAACCGAATCCAAAATCGAATACCAAACAATAAATCAGATATAACCGAAATTAGAAAAAAAAAAAACCAAAAACCGAAATAATTCGGTTAAAAAATTCGATTGTGTTCAGTTATTCGATTTTATCCATTTTTTACTCACTCCTAGAGAGAGACAATAAGAAAAAATTTAGTTAAAATCCGATGCTGCTGCAAAAAAATTCTAGATTCGACCTTGGTTGTTAAGAAAGGAAATGAGGGTGATTTAATTTCCACCAAAGTGGGGGCTTTAAAGAAGCAAAAAAAAATTAATAAAAAATAAATAATCCTACCTATAAAAACAACATAATCCAATTGTCTCAACTCCTCCAATAAACAAGAACCCTCTACTTCTACTTGTTTCTTGTCCCTCTCCATTTCTTTGTCATCCATTTCTTTTCAATGGATTGCCTGGAATCCACTGAATCATCATCATCACCAATAAACTACTACAAACTCCTTTTCAAGGTGGCCACCAAGATACCCAAATCCCACTATTTGTTAGGGTTTGCATGTGTCTTCATTGTTTTCTTTTACAACTTGTTGGAGATTCATTTCCTGGAAGATCTTTTTTCCGGCGGAAGTTCGGTGACGCTTACTTATAATCCGAGGTCGGAGCTCTACAACAGGGTTGTCTCCAAGTGTAGCTTGCTTCATGGCAGGTATAAATTATTTCTTTGCTTAGGATTGAACATATATATATATATATATATATATATATATATATATATATATATATACACACACACACACGTCTTTTCAGCGAATTATAGGCATTGAACCAAAAATAAACCCGTTATAGCGACGGTTTTATCCGTCTCTATAGCATAAAAAATCGATTTTCTATGCTATAGCGACGGACAAAATAAATCATTATAATCGATTTGATTTTCAATTCATGATTCGCTAGAAAATGATGATATATATATATATATATATATATATATATATATATATATTGGAGTTTTTTTTCATTTTTAAGTTTTTACTTTCATGTAAGTAAGAAAAAAATGAGTTAGTATTTATACTTCTGCTGTTGATATTTCACAGTTTTGTAAAGTTCCACGACATGCATGTCTATTTTTTTCATTTATATAATTTCCCTGATTATGTCTTTAAAAGTTAGTTGCTTATTTTTTGTGAATCATATTAACAAATAACTATAGAATACTATTTTTATACATGGTTATTATTTTTAGTGGTAAAGTAAAAAATACAAAATTTTAGGATCATAACATATTATTAATGAAATGCACGAATTAAACAAAATATTTGAACAAAAAATAGTAATTAAAACTTGATTTTATAAATATTTTAGGATCATGACATATTATTAATGAAGTATTCGAGTTAAATAAAATATTTTTATTTCAATAACAAGCTATGATTCATTTTTTTCTTTTTTTTTTGAACAACAAAAATAAAATGTAATTAAAACTTGATCCAATATTGTTCATGTATAGATCATTAGGGTATCAGATTTAAACTCATTTTTGTCCCTTTGATAATGCTCTTTTCCTTTTCACTTTATGATTGTTTGATAACTATATATGTTTAGAAGGCTTTTAGGGCTTTAGAAGCCGAAGGAAACAAATTAAAGACAAAAGGACATGTGGGCCTAGCCCCTCCTCTTATAAGTTCTTCTACCAAATCAGTAGTACTAAAGTGATATTTGATTGCATTTTAATACATTTTAACAGTCCACCTCATAATTAGAGGTGGACAAAATTTTTGATTTTTGGCCAAATCAAACCAATCCAAACCTTCCTGTTTGGGACAAATGATAACCAATTCGGGTTCGGTACACAAAACCAGTATATACCAGATTTTCGATATCAGGAACGGGAAAGGGTTTAGCTCATTCAGTATATACTAAACCGAACCGGTTATATCGAGCTAGAATTCCAATTACCCATAATAGCATAACCTAATTGTCTAGAATCAAGTTAGCATTGGATTTTGGGGACTTGCGGTGCCCCCGCTTTATGATTTTATTAAACATCTTAGTCAATACAATACAATTAAACACTAACCTAAGCTCATTTGTATTTTCCTCTTAAAAAAAATCAAATCATCAAACAGGTTGGTAATTGTAAGCGATTACACATCAACATCCATGAGAGAAATACAACATTAAAATTGAATTCACTTTTAGATTGATCTACTATAAAAACGCAGGGGAGGAATTGTATTGTTGGTAATTTGAGATTTGACCGATGGCGACGGCGATCATCGATCGTCGGAATGCATGTGAGGTGATCGAAGGGGTGTTAGTTTTCTGGCGATCAATAAAGATAGATGGAATGCATAAACATTGTAGAGAGAGGGAGAGAAAGAGAAAGTGTGGATAATTAAAATGAGGGGAGGTGTTAATGAATCTAAATGATGACCTGGAATTGACAACCGATATAAATTAAAGTGGTAAAAACTAGTATCATCGCATACCCGGTCGGAATCGATTAAGCGGTTTAGATATCGTCCAACTGATTCTGGAAATATCGGTACCCAATTCATGGGTGGATTCGATAATCGATTCGGTACGGTCCTGTTTGGTACGAGCCACTTAATTACCGATGAACATGCATACTCCTAATGCATCTTAATGTTTGAAATTGGGATAAAAAAATTCATCTGAATGCCTATAAATCATTAAAATACAAATATGAATTTAAACTATTCAGATGATCTTTTAATATAAAAATATAAACCGTTAAAATATATTAAAAAAATAAACTATTAAAATACATTAAGATAAAATCAAAGCTCACCTAATTACTAATACTATCCGTCCAATCAGTACTAATAAGTACAAATATTATCTCTCCAATTTGTTATACATGCATGTGTAGGCCGGAAGTGGTTAGCATAAAGTTTATTTTTGAGTAAGTTGGTTAATTGGCCAATAAAGTGCTGACAAGTAGGCGAGGTTCTATGTGTGTCAACATTCTATTGACCAAATTACTTAAAAATAAACTTCATGCTAACCGAATCCGTGTAGGCCTATTTCTTGCACGTGTCAAATTAGTTCAAATCAATACTTTTCTCCATTCTTTACTTTTTGTCAAATCTGTTGGGAAAAGTATGCCAAAAATGATCTATATCCCAGGAATTACTTTTCCGTCTTTGTGCAATTAAATATGAAATCAACAAAACTAATTATGAGAACAAAAAATAACAAATAACCATCCACAAGCAAGACACCAAATTTACGTGGAAAACCCTCTAAAACTAAGAGGTAAAAACCACGGGTCAAACTCCGAATCTCCACTATATCACTAATAATGGGCTTACAATAATCCTCTCAAGTTTTATGCCCTAAAACTTGAGGTTACACAATAAATTGAGATAGTACAAATTTACCTTTAATTAGGTTGAGAAACTAATTAACTTCACCACCCAAAAACACCCCAAGCAATAAAGTCTTCAAGCTTTCAATTGAACGGAGATGGCGGCGGATATCCACGAACAACAAACTGTAATTCTCTCAATTTATTCTTTTGGTACCTTCTTAATTGATACCAAGCTTCTCTCATATATCAAATAAGATTCCCTCATAGCCTTATTTATAGTACTCTTCTTAATCCATTCCTAATATGGATTAGAAACAATTTATTCTCCTAATCAAATTAGGGATCACATCTCCTTATCTTGGTCACCAACCAATCTAACAAGTAAATCCTTTTTCAACTTGGATTCCTTTCATGGAATCTCCAATTTCAATATTGCTTCCATTAACCCCAATTCCTAATTGGATTAATATCAAGTAAACCCACTTACTTGCTCACAAAGAAAATCAATTCTTTTTTATCTTGGATTCTATCTCATGGGTGAGGACCCACACCCAACAATCTCCCCCTCCGAACCCATGAGAGAAGGGATCACCAACCACGACTCCTTACTCGGAGTTAATTTCAACGAAATCTTGGCTCAACTCAAGCTTCTTGGAATTTTCAACTATCTTCATGTCCGGCTTTGTCTCATCGGCATGGTTCTTCTCAACGGGAGGATCTAACTCAAACTTGACAGATTTTTGCTTGCCAAATTCATTCACAACCGCTTTATACCCTGACTGCGAGCTATCACTTTCCTTCTTCACTTTTGGTACTCATTTAAAGCAAAGAGTTTTCTTCTTGTGGTTCTCATGCAAGGCTTTTCTCCCATCTCGCACAGCTTTGTACCACACCTTTTTCTGCCTAACTCTCCCATCTTCAACACCTCTCACATGCGCCCACATCGTGTAAAGAGTGTCCACCTTCTTACCTTTAGTAACCAGTAGAGACCCTTTGGCGAGCTTCCATTGACCTTCACCAAAGTAACTTTTATAACCATTCTCATCAAGCTTACCAGCAGAGATCAAATTAAAATGAATATCCGGAACATGTCTGACTTTTCTCAGCATCAACCTGCAACCACTGTTAGTTTCCAAACAAATATCTCCAATGCCTATAATCTTGGATGCACTTCCGTTTCCCATCTGCACATGGCCAAAATCACCACTATTGTAGGATGTGAAGATTTCACCACGCGAAGTAGCATGGAACGAAGCACCTGAATCAATAATCCAATCATTAACATGGCACTTGGGTTTATCATCACAAACAATAGCTACATCAACGTCAGATAGATACGCAATCGAATCTTTATCCTCATCTTTTTCCTTAGACTGCTCCTTCTTTAAAAAATCCGCACTCTCGTCTTATGTGACCCGGCTTCTAGCAGTGAAAATAAATTACTTCTTTTCTATCTCTTGACCTTCCCCTGGATTTGTCTTCTTCAGGAGAGTTTCTCCCTTTGTTTTTGCCCCTACTCTGTGCGACAAAAACTTGTGACTCAGTGCTAATCACCATAGTATCTCTTCGCCTATGTTCCTCATTAAACAAACTATCTTTGACTGTATCCATAGTCAGCGTACCATTGGGAGCGGAGTTACTCAGTGATACAACCAGCGTCTCCCAGCTATCAGGCAAAGAGCTCAACAACAACAACAAAGCCTGCATCTCATCGTCAATGACCATCTTCATCGTACTCAACTGATTTATCAAACTCTGAAAATCACTCAAGTGCTCTGCAACGGAGTTTCCATCCTTGAATTTAGAATTCACAAGCTTCCTAATCAAAAAAGCTTTATTTTGCGCCGTCTTCCTTTCATACATGGGCACCAGTTTCTGCCAGAGAGCATAGGCTTTAGTTTCCGTGGCAACATGATGAAACACACTTTGATCAATCCACGATTTGATCAGACCAATAGTCTTCCTGTTCATCTTGTTCCACTGCGCGTCACTCTTGTTTGTGGGCTTAACTCCATCGTTCTCAAGTGGCTCGTACAAATCCTTGCAGTAAAGCAAATCCTCCATTCTTGGCTTCCAAATTGCATAATTTGTAGCCTTGAGATTAATCATGCAACCTACTGTCCAATCCTCCATTTAATTCGCACAAGAAAACCACAAAATAACCAAGCTTTGATACCACTGTTGGGAAAAGTACGCCAAAAATGATCTATATCCCAGGAATGACTTTTTCTCCTTTGTGCAATTAAATATGAAATCAACAAAACTAATTATGAGAACAAAAAATAACAAATAACCATCCACAAGCAAGACACCAAATTTACGTGGAAAACCCTCTAAAACTAAGAGGTAAAAACCACGGGTCAAACTCCGAATCTCCACTATATCACTAATAATGGGCTTACAATAATCCTCTCAAGTTTTATGCCCTAAAACTTGAGGTTACACAATAAATTGAGATAGTACAAATTTACCTTTAATTAGGTTGAGAAACTAATTAACTTCACCACCCAAAAACACCCCAAACAATAAAGTCTTCAAGCTTTCAATTGAACGGAGATGGCGGCGGATATCCACGAATAACAAACTGTAATTTTCTCAATTTATTCTTTTGGTACCTTCTTAATTGCTACCAAGCTTCTCTCATATATCAAATAAGACTCCCTCATAGCCTTATTTATAGTACTCTTCCTAATCCATTCCTAATATGGATTAGAAACAATTTATTCTCCTAATCAAATTAGGGATCACATCTCCTTATCTTGGTCACCAACCAATCTAACAAGTAAATCCTTTTTCAACTTGGATTCCTTTCATGGAATCTCCAATTCCAATATTGCTTCCATTAACCCAATTTCTAATTGGATTAATATCAAGTAAACCCACTTACTTGCTCACAAAGAAAATCAATTCTTTTCTATCTTGGATTCTATCTCATGGTTGAGGACTCACACCCAACAAAATCTATATATATAATTAATAGCATAAAATAGTCTTTTAGACCTAAAATTTAGAAATAATTTTTCAATCCAAAAATTTAAGAATAAAAACGTAAATTTATTTTCTCATCTTTTTTTAAAAAAACCTTCTTATTTATATTTTAACTTATCATAATCTACTTATCACTATCTTTTATTCTGGTATATTTTTTTAATTTAGATAAAAAAATAAAAGTCATATTCTTGAAAACAATAATATATAATTATATAAGTTAAAAGTCATATTCTTGAAATTATATAAATTATTCTTGACTACGGATAAAATCCTAATCTTGATTCAATTGACTACGGAGTAAGATCTCCTCTATTATACTCATTCTCTAATTTTGTTTTTCAATACACATTTAGCTTTATAAATTTTTTTGATTAAAATACGGTTTGCAACTCAAAATTTGTAGGGTCGTTAAGATTTGTATCTCAATATTTAAAATGTATCTAAGTACATTACAAAGTTCTCTTTCCCTTATAAAAATAAAGTTTGCACTCAAAAGTGAGGGTGTATTTTATTTTGCGAAAAGAATTTTGGAATGCATTTTAACCGGTTAAAAGTTTGAGGGTGCATTTTTTAGCGAGAAAGATTCTTGAAGTGCACTTAGATATATTTCAAACATTAAGAGTGCAAATACCAACAATGTACAAATTTAGAATACAAACTATATTTTAATCAATAAAGGATACTTTCAGTAACACAATTATTTGTGATGAATTTTATTGTGTCGCTAATTATTTATGACAAATTTTATTTTATCGCTAAATATAATATTTATGTTGGTGAATATGTATTGAAAAAAATTAAAAGATAATATAATGGATAAGATTCTAATCCCTTATCCTACATAAATTCATGCTTCATCTCAATTGAAATCTCTCCATAAAAATTGTGGAATATATACTTGAAAAAAAATGAGCCAAGATTATCTGAATCCACATGCACCTCGATCTCGTCTTCATGACTTCATCACCAGCCAAGATTTTTTAATTTTTGTTTCAGATCCAAGATTTTTTGGTAAAGGGGTTGTTATGATCCTAAAAAAGTGTCATGATAATCCTTAATGTGAAAATGATACTATCTCCCTTTTATAATAATTAATTTTTTTAAAAAAATATTGACCTGATTTATTTGTCATTTATAATTTTTTAGAATAATAAATTATTTACTTTCTTTATATTATTCCTAATTTCTTTTATTGTACTAAAATATTTTCTTTTTTATATTAGTAGTAGTTTTCAACTTTTTATAAAAAAATAATGATAAAATTTTATATAAATTTTAATTAATAAATAATAATAACATTAAATAACTTTCTTAATGGCCAACACACAGCCCAATAATGTAACATCATTTAATTAAGATTATCTGAATCCACATGCAGCTCGATCTCGTCTTCTTAATTTTTGTTTCAGATCAAAGATTTTTTGGTAAAGGTGGTGTTATGATCCTCAAAAGGTGTCATGGGAATCAGTGTGAAATGATAGTCCTATAATGTAACATCATTTAATTAAGATTATATGAATCCACAATTCCACACATGCACCTCGATCTCGATTCTTAAATTTTTTTTTTTTTTGTAGATCTGTATAAATAAATAAATAAATAAACAACCCAATTTTGGTTTGTAAATAATCTTGGTTTGAGCACCAGAAGAAAACATAAAGTATCTTATACTCTTGTTTTTAAAAGAAACACTCGCCTGGTTGCCTTTTTTTTTTTATATATTTATTAGCAAATATTAACTCACTTCCATAATAATTAACATTTTAGAAGAAATTTTTTATTTTAATTTATTTGTCGTTTATAACTTTTTAGGAGAATAAATTATTTATTTTTTTATATCACCCCTAATTTTTTCATTGTTCCAAAAATTTTTCTCATCTATTAATAATTTTCAACTTCCCATAAAAAAAAGAGTAGTGATAAAATTTCATAAAAAATTTAATTTTTAAATAATAGTAGTAAATGACTTTCTTAATTAATATATATAAATCTAAAACTACTATTATAATAGAATGGAGATAGTATTTATTATTATTTTATTATTTGGCGTCAAAATGTTATGATTGTAGTAGTGTACGAGCTTAACGGTAATTTTGTTGTTTGTTTAATAAGATATTTTGCAACACCTTGGCTTTCAAGTCCACACTTACAAACTATGCTTTTGGAATATGTTGGGAAGCCTTCTCTTTTCGGCTACGAAAGGTAAATTTTGCAAGTAAATAATTTCCTCTCTCTCTCTAAAAAAAATTTCTCCACCGAATAAAAAAAAAATAAATTAAAGACAAACCTATTATAACGATAATTCGTTGGTTGCTATAGAACAGAAAGACTAATTTTTTAAGTTATGACGACGGTTCGTATAGTGTTCGCTTTTTATGCTATAGCGACAAATTGAACCTTTGTTATAGCCGATTCGCTGACGAACATGTTCGTTGGAGAAGCGAAATGAATATATATATATATATATATATATATATATATATATATATATATATATATATATATATATATGATCTGATCTTAATCTTAAGTTTCACCCCTTATCTAATTCACCTTACTCACCTCCCTTTTAGCTACGGACTGGGTGACGATTCGATCCGTCGCTATATGTTCTGTCCGTTGCTATATGTTATCCGTCGCTATATGTTGTCCGTCGCTAATAGTTAAGACGACGGTTCTATATAGTAATTTGATAATCGTCGACCGGTCCATTCGTCGCTAAAAGGAGGGGGGTGAACAAGATGAGTTAGATAAGGGGTGAGCTTAAGATCCGGACCGTATATATATATAGTCGTTAATATACTCAATCTCACTTTAATATATAGTTTGAAATTAGTAATTTCAGTTTCTTATTTTTTTTCTTTTTTGTTTATTTCTTTCACTTTTATCTATTATCTATCATCTCATAATTTCTTTCATCCACTACCCACTAAATTTATTTAGTTTGCACACACAATTATGTGTGCCAGATAACTAGTATTCATATAATGAAATATGTTATTCTCATAGATACTAAGAGAGTTAGAAAGGGGAGTTGAATAAATTATTTAAAATTTTGTTTTTAAATAATAATTACCAAGTTATTAATATAGGTTGATTTTAACTTAATTTGTATAGCGAAATAGGTATTGAAAAACCCCTTCAAATAATGGATAAAAAATTCTCAAATTCTGAATTTAGTTCAAATGTGGAATTAAGTCACAGAAGTAAAACATAGGGCAACGTTGAATAATAGAATGCAAGATAGTAAAATGCAAAAAAGTAAGGAACACAATAATTTTAAGAGATTTGGAACACAAAAATCTCTTAGTTCTTTCTTCTACTACGTGAGTAAAGATGATCCACTAAAAATATAGGTTACAAAAACCTAGGTTCTCTTAGAACAATACAATAAGATGATTTACTAAGAATCTAATAAGTCACTAAGATTTGATACAAAAGATCACAAAGATCTTGTTACAATCATAAATAATATTGTAATTTTTTTAAAGTGTTGCTAAGTTGCTTTAAGTTCCTTTTCGAATGACTTAACAATATATGTTCTCTTAGTGAATCGTAGAGTGAAGCTTTTGAACACTTTGAATTAATTTTAGCACTTGATTCTTGATAAAATTGTTAACTTCATTGTTTAAAGTAGCAATCCTTTTTATAACATCTAATTGAGATTTACCCGTTGGATTGTTATCGTTGCTCCAATTTGACTGGGACACTTGTTAAATTGCAATTTCTTTGACTTTGAATAGTTGTATGTTGGACCTCTTGTTATGGTTTTCTTTTGGTACAGCAGCAAATACGTGTTCTCGTCCTTGCACAAATAGTTGTTGAAAACGTTGTGATGTCTCGGTTGTCCTTATCGCCAACACACTTGAAGATCAACGTAAAGGAATGTGTGTTAAGGTTTATGACCCTTGTCATCCACCTGTCACTGTCATGCCAGGAAACTGTATTATTTTCAAAGGCACTGATAGATTTAGAAGGGGTAAGAATAGATCTTTTAAAAAAATTTACTTTTAAAGAATTATTACCAACTTATAATTAAATAAGTTAATTAGATGGTTATGCACAATGAAATAATAGTTTAGAAAAACCCCTTCAAAAATAATATAAAAATCACAACTCTAAATTTAGCGATCAAATGTGAAATTAAGTCTGTTAACGTCAAGTTTCGCCGGCGCGTCCAATCACAGAATCCACGCGCTAGAACCTGCACAATAACAGATCACACGGAAGCTTGACGGCTTGTGCCACCGGGGGATAACTCCGGTGTGAGAATAATAGTACAGGCCGTTACAAGGTTTAACAATGGGGGCTGAATATTTAGTGCTCAAAAGTAGGTATTATCTGTTTAATTGTAACCTTGGCCTTATATTTATAGTACTCTCTCCACCTTAGAATCCTTCTCCGAGTCGGATTAGGACTCTTAGCTATGGTAGTTACCACAACTTGGGTCCAACACAATCTCCTTAAAAGGTGCAAGTCCAATCCAACCACTACCTTTGGAGTTACCTTATTCAATTATGATTAGGATCCTGAACTCTGCACGCAGGAAAGCCCACTGTGCAGGCCCAAACAATCCCACCATCAGGTCTGGGCTTCGGCCAAAAGGACTCGAAGGCCCGACCCCGAACACCACACAACAGGGTAACGCATCCGGCCCAAAGGACTCGGACACCGAACCCGAAGAGTATCCCCTAAGGTAAGGCTCCTACCAAAAGGACTCGGGACGGCAGGCAGAGCCAGCTCCAACCTCTTCATGGGCTTCGGCCCAGTGGATTCATAAACCCCTTCTAATGTCAGGCCTTCGGCCCACACGAAGGTCGGCAAAACGCTCCCGAACATTGCCCCCCAGTCTCTGATTATAATATATTCATAATTAGAGACTCGAGAGGTCAGGTAATCGAAAGGTCACAACAGCTAATGATGAGTTGTCTGGGGAAGCCAAACGGTCTATCCTCGTTTCTCAAAACGCTGCACGCCTTTCCATGCCTGGTCCCACCTTGAGCATTTATCAGTTGCCCTTGGGTAGCGTGCACCTATACCTATAAAAACCCCCTTTCCTCCTCATTATCACTTTTCCTGAATCTTCTCACCACAAAATCTCTGTTCAAACTTTCCTGGCGAGGGCGATTTCCGGCAAGCTCATTTCCTCTCCTACTCTTTACTGATTTCATCTTCTTTATTAGTTTTTGACCTTTATTTTGTCCATTTTCTTCTCAAAACTTCGTATCTGCATCGCATTACTCTCAACCAAATGGTCGATTCTAGAATTCCTCCTCTTGCCAGCGAATCAGTTCCTCCCTCAGTGACCATCGGCGATCTAGTTCCAGTCGATCTGCCGGTGGCTCCGACCGACGGCCCGACCTCTTCAGCTCTTCCCACTCCGATAAGTGTTGAGGCCAGGGTCCGAAACGCCTACCACTCCTTAGAGGAGTTTTCTCATCTCCACACTCCTTCTACCATCACACCCTCTCAAATCTCTGACATCCGAACCCTATTCAAAATCCCAAAAGAATACAAGCTTCGAATACCTCAGCCCGACGAGAAAATGTTCTGGAGGTCCGAGGGTGAGTGGGTGGCCGTTCCCTTATACAATTTGAAGTATGGGGTTCGGTTCCCTCTTCACGAATTCATCTCCTCCTTCCTCTGCTTTGTTGGAATTGGGTTCGAACAACTTGTGCCGAACTCCTTCATTCATCTAATCTCTTTTATCGCATTATGTCAAGAGATCAGGATCACTCCTGGTCTCGACTTCTTTTTTGCCTTATTTACCGTCACCGGGTCGAAAGAACCCGGTCTTCGCCAGTTAAACAAACGAGCCAACCGCCCGGTCCTCATCAAAACCCCCTCGAGTAACAAGGGGTGGCATGACAAGTGGTTCTTCATCAAAGGAACCAATCTCCAACTTCTTCCACATTGGGCCCATCCAGAAGATCCCATAGCCAAAATTTCTAAATTCCTGAAGGATCGAGCCGATGCTTTCAAGGCTTTTTACAAGAAGTGGAGCAGAACCGAGTGGAGTCTGACCGTTCTCTCCAGTGAAGCCTGGTTATACAAATACGACTGTAAGTCTCTTACTTTTGTCTAATTCACTGCTCTTCCAATTCTCATTCTTTATCTTCCGACGTTTTATGCCTCGACTCCTTCGTATTGCTGTGCAGTAACAATCTTCAAGCCTGAAGGTGTCGAAGACACCCTTGCCCCTCTTCCAACCGCCACCGAACCAATCCGACCCCCGGTGACTGACGATGCTCCTGATGAGGATACCATCCCGATCACTGAGCTCTCTCTTGGATCCACTTCGGGGCTCGACCCCCCAACCAACAAAGTGGCTTTGAAGATGAGCCGAGCGAAAAAGGCAGCTTTGTTGAAGAAGTCCAAGAAGCTTTTTAAGCCGGCCGCCAAAGCCCCTACCAAAGCCGTCTCATCGACTCTTCTGATGCCGACTCTTCCACCGCCCCCTCTTCAAACCGAGGTGGTCGAGGATTCGGAGGACACCGAAGAGGTTCCTCTCGAACCTCGATCCAAAAGACCCCAACTAATCAAAGATTCCGAACAACAACCGGAACAACAAATTGTTGTTGCCGATCTTAACATCGCCACCACCCCTTCCTCCGGACCGAGCTCCTCCCACAGTTCGCCAACCACTTGTTGGCCCAAAAGCCCCTCGGAAGTTTTCCCGTTCACTCTGTTCGATCACTTTAAGCTTTCGGGTGATGACGAATGATTTAAAGGGTTTTCTTCCGAGGAGTACTTGGTGGCCTACGTTCGGGCCCAATGTTAGGTATTCCTTAAATTGGTTGTCTTTTTTCTTATCACTGTCATATTTAATTCTGCACGACTGACTCGCTTTTCCTATCGTAGGCCAACGCCATCTTAGCTCGAGCCATTCTGCCTCTAGCCCGATCTACCAAAAAAGAGGCACAACTGATGACGGATGTGCAGCTTTTTGAGGCAGAGATTCATGGTTTGACTTCGAAGCTGAAGAAGGAAAAATAGCTCCATACCGAAACCCGTAATAAAGTGACCCAGGCCGAGCATCAGGCCAATGAACTCAAGTCACAATACTCCCTCCTGCAAGAAGAGTTCGTCGGTTTAGACAATCACGCTAAGAAGCTTCTTGGGGAGAAGGAGCATCTGATCGAGAACGTCAAGGATCGGGAGAAGGCCATCACTGCTATGACAAAAAAACTCTCCGGGATGCACGACAAAATGATGCATTTGATCTGAGACAACACTACTTTAACGGCTGAAGTTGGAGCCTTGCAAGGAGAGCTTGTCGAGTCCAAGCAGATAGCTATTGCTGAATATGAAGAGTCTGAAGCTTTGAACGAGAAGGTCATGGCCCAGTTTGGCGAAGGGTACGAGACCTATCGTGAAAAGGCTCAGGCAAAGTTAATAGCTACTGGGTTCGATGCCGCCCTTCTTGACTCATAGGATGAAGAATTCGAAGCTGGGGATGATCCTCCTCCTAAATAGCCTTTTTAAGATTTGCAAATTTTTGTACTTCTTCCCTTTTCCTTCTAGTTTGTAAGTCACCGGAATCGTGAGCGATTGGGTTCTATAAAAATTTCACAACTATGAATGAAGTATAAAGGTTTTCTGTTTATAAATTTTTGTTATCAGTTATACTCGTGACTAATATCGATTGGTTTATGTCTTCCCGAACCTTTTGATCAGATTGTGCTTGAAGTTTGTCTGATTTAAAAGATTTCAGTTTTCTCGATCAGTGGTGTCTTTCCGAACCTTCTGATCGGATTGTGTCCGAAGTTTGTCCATTCGAGTATTAAGAGTTGTATGAATATAGATGAAGTTAAGCATCTCTAAAGAAAACTTTCATTTATTTCATTTAAGATTGAAAGGTTACATGGATAAAGAAAAGAATGACATAACTATTACTAGCAAAATTTTCTAAGTCTTCCAGCATGCCATGTATTCTTTACTTCTGAACCATCCATTACTCGAAGTCGATATGTACCTGGCTTCGGCACCTCTACCACCTCATAAGGTCCCTCCCAGTTAGGCATTAATTTTCCAGTGTTCTGGGGGGTTGATTCCTCCGACTCCCGGAGGACCAAATCGCCTACTACAAACCTCCTCGGCTTCACCTTCTGATTGTAGTGTCGGGCTGTTCGCTGCAGATAGATAGCCAACCTTATCACACCTGAATCCCGAACTTCCTCCAATAGGTCCAAGTTTGTTTTCAAACCTTCATCATTGTACAGCTCTTTGTACTGACTGACTCGAAGGGTGGGGGATCCGATCTCAACTGGTATGAGTGCATTGGTCCCGTATGCTAGTCTGAACGGAGAGTCCCCGGTTGTTATCCTCGAAGTAGTTCGATATGCCCACAAAATAGACAGCAGCTCCTCGGGCCACCGACCCTTTAATTCATCCAACCTTCTTTTGATCCCATTAAGCAGGGTTCGGTTGGTCACTTCAACTTGACCATTTGATTGAGGATGAGCAACCGAGGTCTTGCGATACTGGATCCCCAACTCTTTTAGAAAACCCTCGAACTTTGATCCCACGAACTGCCTGCCATTATCTAAGACCACTGCCATCGGGATACCAAAGCGATAAACCACTCCTTCTTTAAAAAATTTCAAGCATTCTTGTTCGGTGATCTTCTGCAGTGGTTTGGCTTCGACCCATTTTGTCATATAGTCGATAGCCACGATCACAAAACTAACTTACCCCATGGCCTTCGGTAGAGGCCCTAGGATGTCGATTCCCCATATAGCAAAGGGAATCGGGGATAAGACCGAATACAACTCTTCGGGAGGTTGATGTGGAATAGTGCTATTCAGCTGATACTTTGGACATCTTTTGACGAATTATTTGGTTTCCGTGTAGATAGTCGGCTAGTAATACCCCTCCCTCAAAATCTTATGTGCCAGTGACTTTTCTCCTATGTGATCCCCACAGATCCCTTCATATACCTCCCGAAGAGTATAGTCTGCCTCTGATGGAGTTAGGCATTTGAGCAGTAGGGAGCTAAAGGCCCTTCGGTAAAGACCCCCATCAATGAGGACAAAGTTTGAACTTCGGTGTTTGATTTGTCTTGCTAGGATTCAGTCCGAAGGGAGGGTCCCATCTGCCAAATAGGAGATATACGGTGTGAGCCAACAGTTAAGTCGGTCCAAAGCTAGCACTTCAGTCTTCGAAACATTGAGCCTTTCTAGAACCTCCAGGTACACCGATCCTTTAAAGGAGCTTGCTTTGGTGGTTGCCAATCTTGCTAGGGCATCTGCTATTGTATTATCTGACCGATCCACCCCCTGACAATTGTGAGATGTGAAGTATGCGAGCTTATCCTTTACTTTGGCCAGATACTTTGACATTCTTTCCCCCCCGAGCCTCATACTCACCTGACAACTGCTTGACCACCAGCTGCGAATCACTGTAGATGACCAACTTCTATACCTCCAAGCTCCGGGCCAACCGTATTCCTGCTAGGATGGCCTCATATTCTGCTTCGTTGTTCGTGGCCTTGAACTGAAATCGTATGGCCTGCTGGACTTTAAACCCTTTTGGACTTGTCAGAATGACCCCTACTCCACTGATGTCTGCGGTCGATGATCCATCCATGTACAAAGTCCATGAGGTCGGCCTTTGTTGGGCTTCGACCACTGTATTCACGTCTGGCTCTGTGAAAGAGCATTCCACGATGAAGTCCGCCAATGCCTGACCCTTGATCGCCGTTCGGGGATGATACTCTATAGCAAATTGTGTTAGCTCCATCGCCCATACTGCTAGCCATCACGACATATCTGGCTTATGCAATATATTCTTTAACGGCTGATCCGTGTACACCACCACCACCCGACCTTGGAAATGTGTACACCACCACCACCCGACCTTGGAAATAATACCGAAGCTTCCTGCTCGCAACAATTAGGGCATACACGAATTTTTCTAGATTCGGGTATCTTGTTTCTGCATCTCGAAGGACATGACTGACTTAGTGTACCGGGAACTGTTTTCCCCCTTTGTCTCTTACCAATGCCGCTCCAACCGCCATCGGACTTGCTGCCAAGTACAAGTATAAAGGTTCCGAAGGGATCGGTTTCATCAATAGCGGTGCCGAACTTAGATATTTCTTGATCCCTTGGAACGCATCTTCGCACTCTGAAGTCCACTGGAAACTATTATCGTTTTTCGGCCCCTTGAGAGTGTCAAAAAAGGGTTAACATCTTTCGCCTGACCTTGACATGAATCTCTAAAGGGCAGCTATCCGGCCCGTCAACCTCTGCACATCTTTGAATGTCTTTGGAGATTTCATGTCTAAAATCGCCAAAATCTTCTCTAGGTTGGCTTCGATTCCCCTTTTGCTGACCAAGTATCCCAGAAATTTTCCTGAGCCCAAACCAAAGGTACATTTGGTCGGGTTCAGCCTCAGTTTGTGTTTCCTTATTGTTTCAAAGCAGTCTTCTAGGTCTTCCAAATGATCCCGGACTGACATGCTTTTTACGATCATGTAGTCCACGTACACTTCCATACTCCGGCCTAGCTACTTTCTGTTTATAAAGTTCATCATCCGTTGATAAGTTGCCCCCGCGTTCAGCAATCCGAATGTCATCTTCCGATACGCATATATAGCCCGATGAATGATGAAGCTAGTCTCCAGGATATCATCCTTCTGCATCGAGATTTGGTGATATCCAGAGAAAGCGTCCATGAAACTTAACATTCCATACCCCGAAGTGGCATCAATCAGCTGGTCTATGTTGGGTAGAGGATAGAAATCTTTTGGGCATGCCTTATTCAGATCCGTGTAGTCGATGCACAACCTCCACTTCCCATTTTACTTCTGAACCAAAACCACATTTGCCAGCCATTCGGGATAGTCGATCTTGAAGATGAATCCCGCCTCCAGCAGTTTACCAATCTCTTCATCTATGATCCTCTGCCTTTTTGGGGCGAAGATCCATGTTTTCAGATCTTTGGTTTCCTCTTGGGTCCGTAGTATGCGATTTATGCAAAGTACACCGATTCGCTTATTCTCTGCATGTCGCTAGGTTCCCATACGAAGATAACGGCGTAATCCTGGAGTAAATCCACTGCATCGGTTTGCGGTGGTTAATTAATCCCCCCAATTTTGATAAGTTTTTCTGGATTCCCAGGTAACAACTCCACGTCTTCTGTCTCTTCTACCGGTAGTGCCATCAGTTCAGTACTGCTCTCAGTGAATGGCTCTATCTCGATGGCCATTGTCATTTCGCTTTTGCGACCCCGGCCACGAGGAAATCAAAGTATTCGATAACACCTTTGGCAATGTCCAAATCACCTTTTACCTCCCCGATCCCGTTCGGTGTCGGAAACTTGATTTTGAAGTGAGGTATAGACGTCACTGCCTGCAAAGCTGCTAATGTCGACCTCCCCTGACTATCTGACTTCTAAAAATTCTGTTTATCCCGATCCCTGGGTTACTCGTAGGAATGGGAGTGGGGTTTGAAGTTTTCCATCGCCTCCTCTATTGCTATATGTCCCTCGACTCAGTGGAAACCTTCTGTCAAGTCTGCCGGAGGGTTGATCACCAAATCCTTCATCAACTTCTTTGACTTCCCAATGTCTAAGCCAGTCGTGAAGAAGCCCAGGGCTTGTGGGGAGTTTAATTCTGCTACCGACCCCACAGCCTCTCGGAACCTCTTGACGTATTGCCCCAGACTTTCATCTGACTTCTGTCTGACCTGCATGAGGGAAGCTGTGATTTTCCCCGCCTCTTATTACTCCCAAATCGAGCATGGAATTTCTCCCGAAGATCATTCCACGAATTAATTGATCCCACTGCAAAGGTCCCCATCCACTCTTGGGCACTCTCCTTCAGAGTGGTCATGAACATGTGACACTTAGCCGCATCAGAATGGCCGTAATATGTCATCAGCTTGTTATACCCGTCTGAGTGGTCGTATGGGTCCCCCATCCCGTCATAGGTCTCCATCGGGGGCATCTTCTTTTTGGGGTCGGCTATCTCCTGATTGATCTCCGGCGAGAAAGGCGACCCTATGCTGGCTAAAGGCATCCTCGTCAAATTCTTTGCCAACAGTAATTTTTCCAATTCTGCCACCCTTCGTGCGAGGCGCACTCTCCTTTATGGGGGGACGATCGGGGTTTGTCCCTCCCATGTTCAGGAGTCGCGTCCCTCCTCCTCTGCCCCGACCTGCCTGGATGTTCTGATCGTCGCTTTGTTGATCGGCTCCTCCTCCGGCTTCGGCCATCTCTCGAGCGGCTTTGGTACCTATTCATTTCCTTATCCACCTCTCCCCGTTGGGGTGACCGAGATCGGCTCCGATGCCTACGCCTCTTTGAGGATGCCTCCTGTTCTCCGGCCATGTTAGCCATCTGCTGTTCGAGCTCCTCTTGCTGGAGGCGTAGGGCCATCATGGCGTCCTTGTTCTGCTGCATCTTTTTCTGCAGAATGAATTCCCTCTGATCTCGACTACCCTCACCTCGGCTTTTTCCATGCACCTCAAGCGCCCGTGAGAGATTCTAGTCGGCCCAACTAGCCTGGTTGGGGGTACGCTAGCCGTCGTGGAAGAGTCTTCACCGAGGAGAAGGAGGCGGTTCCACCTGATCTCCCTGGATTCTAGAACCCAATCTGTCCTTGACCGACCCCCTCACCTGGGTGGTCTGGTGTGTTTTAGCCTTTTCGTGGTCAGAGACAGCATACTCCACGCTCGCCATAGCCTCTTACCAGAAAAGTCTGACTGTGATTGTAAGAACACTAAAAAGCCCTCCTTCTAGCGCCAATGTTAACGCCAAGTTTCACCGGCGTGTCCAATCACAGAATCCACACGATTGAACCTTCACAATAACAGATCACACAGAAGTGCCGGGGGATAGCTCCGGTATGAGAATAAGTACAGGCCGTTACAAGGTTTAACAATGGAGGCTGAATATTTAGTTCTCAAAAGTAGGTATTACATGTTAATTGTAACCTTGGCCTTATATTTATAGTACTCTCTCCACCTTAGAATCCTTCTCCGAGTCAGATTAGGACTCCTAGCCATGGTAGTTACCATAACTTGGGTCCAACACAATCTCCTTAAAAGGTGCAAGTGGAATCCAATCCAATCACTACCTTTGGAGTTACCTTATTCAATTATGATTAGGATCCTGAACTCTGCACGCAGGAAAGCCCATTGTGCAGGTCCAAACAATCTCACCATCAGTGCAGGCTTGCCCAAAGGACTCAAGGCTGGCCCCGAACACCACATTAACACTTGTAGAACGATCCTACTTAAAGGACTCGGACACCGAACCCGAAGAGTATCCCCTAAGGTAAGGCTCCGGCCCAAAAGGACTCGGACGCCGACCCGACCAGCTCCAACCTCTTCATAGGCTTCGGCCCAGTGGATTCATAAACCCCTTCTAATGTCAGACCTTCGGCCCACACGAAGGTCGGCAAAACACTCCCGAATAAAGTCACAAATTAATCGTAGGGCACTTAAAATAATGTGACATGAAAGTAAATGAGATTAGAGATTTTAAGTGGTTCGGAGCAAAAAAAAGTTTCAGTCCACTCTTATACTCCATGAGTAGGAATAATCCAATAAGGATGGGTGATCACTAAGATCTGTTCACAAAGAACAGTTACAACTATTGAATAACTATGATTCCTTGAAGTCACAAAAACTTGAAGCAAGTCACTAAGACTTGATTACAAAGTCACTAAGACAGAATAATCACAAAAAGAATAATGTATTTTAGGTTCTGCTAAGTTACTTTAAGTTTAAAACAAAATGACTTCATAGCAGAACATGATGTTCAAAATTATAGAGTAAGAGCCTTTTTAAAATGGCAGAAGTTTGCTGGCCTTTTATAGACCTTTCTCAAAATTTTTCCGTTAGAAAGTTATCATTGCTCCATTAATACTTAGATGCTTGTAGATCTTTGATTGTTGAGTTGAGAAAAGGTGTGTCAGCTTTTGACTATGACACATCGTTTTCATTATATTAATTGATTGTTATAGAAACAATCACGTGGGTGTTGCGTTTTCACCAATATACATGTTAGACACATTTCAAATGCCATTTCTCCTTGACCTCAAAGGTTTTAACAAATTACCTTAGGGTCTTCACTATACGAAGATCTACACTACTAGTCCATGTTAGAGTTGATGCACTCTACGATTTTTCCTAACTGAGTTGAATGTCCAGTCGTATAGTATCTAGCTAGGTAAAATTTTCATTTTACACTTAACTTTAGTACACTGTACGATGCTTCTATTTAGTCTTAAAAGAATAAGTCTTCGTTTGTGACACCCCCAAATATGTGTACTTTCAACACCAGACTTGGTACTCACGATACTACATCATTTGCACATCTATCTATACATTTCTTATAGACATAAAAGTAATTACAATATTATTACACAATGACTCACTATATTCCCATGTTTTAAAACATTTACATAACCAAAATCTAATATCAACTATATATTTTCAATAGATAATACTCTTCAAAATATTACATCATCTCTAGCATTAATACATAAGTTCTTCTATTCATTAACTATTTCTTTTTCTTTTCTTTTATTGGGTTCTTTGGTCTGCTCTTGCTTAGATAAAAATATTAATTTTAAGCAAGAGAGCATTTGATTGCTCAACAAGTAATAAGCACTTGAATAAATAATATCATAATGAATAGAATAAAAATTCTCTAAAAACTTCAACAATTGAATAATAATTGTGAATCAACTCGAATAAATAAGAATTAAAAAGATTCATTTACTTTCAATAACTTTCATTCTAAGCGGTCATAAAAGACCTTGAACTTTTTCTTCTTATAAAAAAAATTGAACATTCCGTATGGGTCAAATATTTAACAATTGAAAACATTCTTCTTTTAATTGAATAATTAATAATCACAAAGAATACTTTCTTCTTATTTCAAATATTTAACTACCACAAAAATTAAAAAACATTCACTTCGGGTACTTTAGGTGACCAACCTATCATACCATACATTATGCACAACATACATTTTAAAGCGTCTATATGTACTTATATTGACACCAACTTGTATCTTGACATCACATGTGCCTTATCGGACACTACCGACTAAAATTATTCCCCAATATTAGGGTCGTTCATCTCAAACTTACATTAGATTTTGTACCAACAATTTGGTTTGGATTAGCTCTACTTAACATCAATTAATTTAAAGAATTCAACTTCTTATTTCATCATCTATCTAGCTGAATTAAATAACATAAACATACTTCTTATTTCTTAACATAGTTCATGAATAAACAGAACTTAAAAACATCAACAGTTCTATAATAGATCATCTCATCTCAACTACCAACCTGTGAATCCAAACACAACTCAAATACTTGCACAAATATATAAAATTTGCATAAATTTAGAATGTACAAGAAATCAAATATGTAATACCTAGACAAATTAAAATATTTAATTGAGCTTTTCTTATGTTTGGGTTAACTTGTATTTAATTTATGTGGACTATAATAAGTAAGAGATTAAATTAAATTGTGCCTTTAAATTAATTAGGTCTAATTTATTTTTGTAATTTTAAATCCTAATAAAATTAAGAGAATTAATAATACATATTAATTAATAATCAAACACCTAAAACCCAGTTATACTTCATTACGTCTGATGAGTTGTGAGAATATAACGAAAACAAAAGGAAGAGGCGGAAGGAGAACTATAGAACGAGACTAAAATTAAAAAGGGTTTGAGAACAAGATTATTAAGATTTTGTTCATCATATTCTTCTTCTCAAAAAGTAATTATTATATTTTTTTTTGAATACAAAATATATATTTTTACTATTCTTATTTTAATAGATGTTCTGGCAATTTGGTGTGCCACCAGAAATTTAATTCATGTTAGGTAATCCGATTCGTAATAGAGGAAGTTAATTATATGTAATTTTATTTAGTGTGAGCTTGTTCGTTTAAAAATAAAAGAAGAAGAACGATGGACTGATGTGGCACTACATTGTACATGAATTAAGAAATTAAGTCCTCTGACTCAGTACCGGCCCCGGGCTAAAGCCCAAGGTGCCCGGGCTTTAGGCCTAAAAATTTTTCGGGCCCCTTTAAATATTCTCTTTCTTTTATTACTTAAATAGAATACCTAAATATTAAATCAAATAATCAATCTGTAATATTCTATATATACTGATTATTGTAATATTCTACATATTTAAAGCATATAATTTGTACAAAATAATTTAATTATTATGTACCTGGGGGTTCATCATCAGATTCAGTTTTTTGGGTTTTTTTAATTGTTTGGGAGTAGTGTTAGACGCTTAATAAGGAGGCCCTATTTGGTAATTACTTTTTTGACTTAGTGATAATGTGATATCTAAATGATTCTTTGGAAATATTAAAATAGTCAGTTATTATATTTGATATTCTTTCGTATTGATGCTCTTTTGTTCAGGAAAAGTTCTCCTTTTTTTATGCTTGTCTTAATAGCAATTCGCAAAAGGCCCATTTTTTTGTTGTCCACTTTAGGCCCTTCAAAACTCAGGATCGGCCCTGCTCTGACTTGATATTAATTGTTAAAAATAATTGGCCATGTTAGTATGACATATGATCCTAATTCTAATTATAATAACTTAAAGTTAAGATGTGGTAAGGTAATTGCTTATGCTTCCAGACAACTTAAACCTTATTAGGTGAATTACCCTACCCATGACTTAGAGTTAGCAGTAGTTATTTTCCCTAAAATTTTGGAAGCACTATCTATATGGATAGACTTATGACATTTTCACCGACCACAAGAGACTTAAATATAGTTTTTACTCAAAAGGAGCTTAAAATGATGCAAATGCGTTGGTTGGAGCTTCTCAATGATTATGATGCTAGGATTCAATATCACCACGATAAGGCTAATGTGGTTGCAGATGCTCTTACCTAGAAAAGTTTAGGGAGTGTAGCTGCCTTGGTTACAAAACCTCAACTCATCTCGGATATAGAGTGTTTGGGTTTGGAGTTATATGTTAGAGGTTCTGATGGGTTGGTAGCAGACATGAGGATGGAACCTTCTCTTATTTTGCTGATTAAAGATGCCCAAAAGGAGGATGGTGAGTTGTGGGCTGTAGCACAGAATATGAATGAGGGTAGGCAGCCCAAGTTTCGCATTGATGAACAAAGTGTGATATGGTTTGGTACACATTTATGTGTTCCAGTGGATCCAATGATTCATGAGGCAGTGTTAATCGAAACTCATAACTCGCCATTATCTATTCATCCGGGGTCTACAAAGACGTATAAGGATTTGAATGAGATTTTATGGTGGAGTGGAATGAAAAGTGATGTAGCTAAATTTATGAGGAAATGTCTTACTTGTCAACAAGTAAAAATAGAGCATCAGCGGTCTAGTGGTTTATTGCAATAGTTAGAGGTTCTTGTGTGAAAATGGGATGACATTTTGATGGACTTTATTATTGGTTTACCAAGGACTCGTAAGAAGAATGATGCTCTTTGGGTGGTAGTGGATCGTTTGACCAAATGAGTTCATTTCCTAGCTATTTTTGAGGATTTTTAGGTAAATAAGTTGACAAATATTTTTTAACATGAGATTGTTAGGCTTCATGGAACTACGGTTTCTATTATTTTAGATTGGGATCCGTGGTTTACTTCTTGGCTTTAGAAAGGATTTCAACGAGCTTGGGAAACGCGACTCAACTATAATACAACTTTTCATCCACAGACATATGGACAATCAGAGAGAACTAGTCAGACATTAGAAGACATGTTGCGATCTTATGCTTTAGAATGGACAGAAAACTGGGATGATTATTTGAGTTTGGTGGAGTTCGTATATAATAATGTTGGCATGCTAGTATTGGTATGGCTCTTTTTGAAGCATTGTATGGTAAGAAGTGTTAAGCTCCGACTTTTTGGGATGAGATTGGAGAAAGGGTAATAGAAGGACCCAATTTGATAAGGATTACTACGAAGAAGGTAGCGTTGACTAAAGAAAAATTGAAAGAAGCTCGGTCGTGACAAAAGAGTTATGCTGATATTTATATGAGGACTTTTGAATTCACACCTGGTGAGTATGTGTTTTTGAAAGTTTCCCCATTGAAAGGTGTTCAAAGGTTTGGTTTGAAAGGGAAGCTTAGTCTGCATTTCATTGTTCCTTTTGAAATTCTTGAGAGGGTTGGAGAGGTGGCATATCGGGTGGCTTCGTCTCCACAGTTATCTCATGTGCATAATATTTTTCATGTTTCGGTGTTAAAAAATATGATTATCATCCGTTTCATGTTGTACAATACGCGTTACATAGGATTCGAAAAGATCTTACTTGTGAGGAAGAAGTAGAGGCAATTTTAGATCATCAAGAGCGGGTTATGAGGAGAAACACAATTTTATTTGTTAAAGTTTTATGAAAAAATCATTTGGAGCGTG
Organism: Panax quinquefolius; assembly: GCA_020205615.1. Taxonomy (NCBI): domain Eukaryota; kingdom Viridiplantae; phylum Streptophyta; class Magnoliopsida; order Apiales; family Araliaceae; genus Panax; species Panax quinquefolius. Next base: position 135,445,084 of record CM035156.1, read on the forward strand.
AAGCTACTTGGGAGGTAGAGGAGACTATTCGGCAAGAGTATCCTCACCTCTTTGATGTCAGGTAAATCTTTGTTCTTCTTTTGATTCCGGGAACAAAATCCTTTTTAAGGGGGAGGTAATGTAATACCCAAAAAAAATTTAAATAATAAATAAATAATATTTAAATATATATTTTAAAATATTTAATTGGATTTTTCTTATATTTGGGTCAACTTGTATTTAATTTATGTGGACTATAATAAGTAAGGGATTACATTAAATTGGGCCTTTAAATTAATTGGGTCTAATTTATATTTGTGTAATTATAAATCCTAATAAAATTAAGAGAATTAATTAAACATATTAATTAATAATCAAATAACTAAAACCTAGCTATATTTCATTATGTCTGACGAGTTGTGGGAATAGAAAGAAAACAAAAGAGGAAGAAGGAGAACGAGAGAAAGAGGCTGAAATTAAAAAGGGTTTGAAAACAAGATTATTAAGATTTTTTAAATCATATTCTCCTTCTCAAAAGGTATTTATTGTATTTGTTTTTTTAATACAAAATATGTATTTTTACTATTTTGATTTTAATAGGTGTGCCACCAGAAATTTAATTCATGTTAGGTAATCCGATTTTTAATAGAGGAAGTTATTTGTAATTTGATTTAGTGTGAGCTCGTTCGTTTAAAAACAAAAGAAGAAGGAATGATGGACTAATACGACACTGCGTCGTACATGAATTAAGAAATTAAGTCCCACGACTTGTTATTAATTGTTAAAAATAATTGATCCTGTTAATATGAAATATGATCCTAATTCTAATTATAATAACTTAGATTTAAAATGTGGTATATACATATAGGAAAAATTTAAACAGGAACATAGAAATTAATAAAATAATATTCTATTAGTATCTTATTAACTTATATTAAATTAGAATATATGTTTGCAGCTATAAATTAATTTAAGATATTATTATACTGAAGATATTTAATTTATGAAAATATAAACCTTACAAGTTAGTAATTTAATTATGGGTGTTGTATTTTTTATTTGGTGATTATATAGATAGGATTGAGGAGGTCTAGCGGTATGATATTTTGGATTTCAGTGAATTATTTAGTATTTTATTCAGGTACAGATTCTGTACTTCTTCGGCGATAATCTTGTTAAATTTAATTAATTCGTTTTGTTCCTCGTTTCAAATTTGGATATTATTTCACATAATTATTCCGTGTGAAATTAATATGATAATTTCATGTTGGTGTTGGTACATGTAACTCGTATTTGTACTCTTTGAATTTGTTAACCATGTCAATATGTTTTAGAGATTTTTTTTTATATCAGTCTTCGTATATTTTCGTACACATTTGGGAGGTGTTTTGATCATTGATATATTGTGATAATTAAGAATGTTTGTATTTGATAATTTGATGTCATTTGGAGATGGTCATGCAAGCCTTGTGACTTGAACCCCTATTGGTTTACATTTTGTAGTTTGATCCTTAGGGTATACTTGAGCTAACCACCTGTGGGGGTACCACAGACATGTCCTCTTGACACAAGGGCATGACACCTTCCGTGGCGGTGTGATTAGTCCACAGTGTATCCTTTTGTATGCTCTGGGTATAAGTTTTGGCCATTTGATATGTTTGTTTAGGATATGTGACGCCCCCAAATTGAGATACATGTATTTTGAATTTGGTGCTTCACGATCTAACTTATACGACATACTAATAATGACTAATAGCGGAATAATAGAAATATTTACATTGAAATAACATAAGTATTTTCATCCAAAGTCTCGCAACCATTTCTAATACACTACATAACTTAATCTATGACATAACTTAATACATAACATTAATTAAGTCTTAATACATCATAAGAATAAAATCCGAGCATAGAAGAACAAAGCTTCTCCGTAGCCTTGCCTTTGCCCTTGTCTTTTCCTGAGGTTCCACCGTGTTCTGCCTTAACTGAAATGTTTAAAGGAAACAAGAGTGAGCAACTAATTTTATCAGAAAGTAATATAACAATAAATGTGAACGAGCATATATAAAGTTCATAATCTCAAAGGTTGTAACGACAATTAAAAGCTCAGGAATTTAAGTAAGAATATTGTGAACAAAGAAAATATCAATAGTTCCAAATTTGTTATTGGAATTTAATAATAAGTCAATATGGACCGAAAGATTATTAAAAGAATTTAAAGGTTTCAATATTTCCAAGTGGATGGATATTTAACACTGAGTAGTCACTATGGACTTAGAACTCCTGCGAGAATTAACAGTATTTACTGAAAATCCACAATGTAAATAATTACAATAGGTGATTAGCCTAAGGTACCCTATGTTATGCATAACACTTAAACATATTGTTCGCGCGTGTGTCAGTCTCCTGACATAATATAGTTTCCCATTCTATGAGAGTTGTTCATCTCAGCAGATTATAAGAGTCTGCACCAAATTAATTGGTTTGGATCACTTCTCAATACATGAATATTAGTCTAACCGAATCAAATGACGTAGACATCTTTCTCAATGCATTTAGGAACAATTTATAACTTCAATGTTTGCAACATGGTTTAAGGAATATAATTGTGATTTAAATCAAGCTTCAAAGTATGAATAATAACTTTCATGAATTTATATAACACAAGAATCATTCTAACAATTAATTATTTACTCGTACGATCAATAAGAGTACATGTTTAGGTACTTGATCAATATATATTAGAAAACTTGCACAATATACAAGGTTGTGTAAGTTAAATAATTTGCCTGAGTAGTCGACTATATACACAAGGATTTATGCTTAATCGAAAAACAATCTTAAACTATGTCTTTCCATCCATTAAGATTAGGTTCTTAAGCTCACTTTCTTATATTTTCATGCAATCATCTAAGGTTTAATCACATAATCTCCATCATAACCACTTTATATCTTCAGATCTACCATGATCCTCATCAAAATCATCATCTCCCACAACCAAGATGGGAGCTATATCTTTGACACTCATAAATTAACGTTACTTTCACTTTACAAATTCAAATAATTAGCAAAGTAGCAAGCAAGGATCGATCCCACAGAGAGTAATTTTATTTTAAATTTATTCTATTTTTTTTAACAGAAAGTAAAGATGGGGGATTTTCAAATTTGTTGAAGACTAAGAAAACAGAATTGATAATAAAGTTAATCAAATATTTAACAACTTCAGTTCTGCAGTTCAGTTTCACTAGTTTACTTCAATCAAATAAACAAGTTATTAATAGTTACCCTTCAATGAAACTATTAGCCCTAGACAATAATAAGCTCTGTTATATGAAATTCTTCTTAGATTGTCACTGAATGAAACGAGCTCTCCAACATATTCTAAATGTGATACAACCTAGAATAAGCTCTCTAGATTTAATATGACAGAAGCATTAAGAAATAGAGAATTAGGCTAATCCAAACAACAAACACGTAAGCTCGATTTGTTTAAATTATTCTCTGATAATCTTAGCAATACACACAAGTTTGATCATAATCAGTATCACTAATTTGCTACTTATGATAAAGAACAATATCAATTACACGTAATACCGCTCTTTAGTCTAGCAGATGTTAAAGATCAAACTAATTCAATTGGCCATATCAAATCAATTAGATTAATTAACATGCAAACAGTTAAGATAGATTATCAGAATAAGTTTCATGCAAGAAGGAATAAATAGTATTAATCAAGTAATCAATTAACTTTAAACAAGGTTTCGCATCCCTTTAGAACTGAATATAAGAAAACTAGCCTAACATGCCTTCAATTCTCCAAAACTAGGGTTGCTATCCAATGTCATAGATGATAAATCATCCCTTAACGTCTCTTTAATTACATATATTTATAGTAATAAAACAAAGTCATAATCCTCTGAGAAATTGCAATCTAAATCCAAGTAGAAGTTTGTCAAAATCTAGCATGAACACTTTCCAAAAATCTCAAATTTCTCGATGAACTCGCCGGGGCGAGTTCGTTTGCCTTGCTAAGCTCGCCGGGGCAACTTCAGAGCTAGCTAGCCGGGGCGAAGAAATGCAGAGAGTAGTTCGTCGGGGCGAACTCGTCTAGGTCAAATGGGCTCGCAGGAGCGAACTTACTTGGATTTTGAAATGTCTTTCTTTTCCTCATTTTAGTTCCAATTCATCCATTTTTCATCTTTTTAGCTTCAATTCTTCCTAAAATCAATAAACACCTCAATAAGCTCATATAAACATGAAACATGCAATAAAACTAAATATAAAGGAATCAAAATTAATGAATATCTTGTACTTATCACAAGCATGCAAAAACATAAATCTTATATTTGGTTTAACGGTTAGGGCTCTTAATTACCTTTCTTGGTTCTTTTACTTCTTACTTCTTTCCTGGAAAAACTTGCTAGATTTTCCTCTTTCCTCTTCAATTCCATCTGAGCACTCTCTCCAGCTCTCTCTTTCTCTCTTTTGCTCACTTAAAAGAATGACCAAAGGTGTTAGGAAGGAATTATACTTGATCTTTATAGAGGAACTTTGAAAGAATTATAAAACAACTCTCTTGTTTGGTTTTTCTCTTGGTCAATCCATTTCTCTTTTCTTATTCATACTTGACTCTAGATGATTAGCTTAACTAATCATCATAAACCTTAATCATCCAATTACTTAGGACAAAACAAGGCTCAAGGAATAAAAATTAGATCAAAAGTCTTTAATTTTTTGGTGGGGGATAGGATGGTTTCTTGAAAAGTGAAACTTACCATATATAGTAAGTTGGCTCTTAGCTCAAATTGTCTTTTCTCACTCCCAAAGGCCAAATGGCCAGATTTCTCCCTTCCCCCTTTTTATTTCTTCCTTTGCCAACACTATTGCATACTTGCTCTCAAATTCACCCAACACTTTGACTAACATTTGACTTTTATGTTGGGCTTGGTTGTTGGGCTTCTAGTTTAGATTAATTTAGCTTGAATAATAGCTTACTAACCTTCACTTAGGATTTCTCAATTCCCTCTTGGAGTTCACCCAATTGACAATGCAGTTGGGCTTGCACAATAGGTTAAATTCTTACTTGATTAACACACGAATTTCTATTAATTCACCTCATTTACTCCAAATAATCTTCAAAAAAAATCATTTTACTTAAATGAATAATCACAAACCTAATTTCAAGGTTACTCGATTTTCTTGATCGCTACATCATCTCTTCTTAGCTTGATGATCTCAGCTTTACTCTAATCTTCGATCATTGCTTGTACTTTACGAACTTTGATGTTTGACTTGACAATTCTTTAAACTTAAGAGTATTGACAATTATACCTCTATGATTTTCAAAACTATAATCAGTAAGCTCTACGATCTTTAGCTGCACTTTATGATCGACTTCAAACTTAAGATCTATATATTAGTTTCACTCCAAGAAACTGATTAATCTAACAAGTTTGATCTTTAAATTAAGTCATTTTAAATTAATTTCATTTTAAAGACTGGTGGTGACACATCATCAGGTTAACGCGCATGTGGCGCCTGGGGGTTCAAAGTCCAAATTTTTGAATAGAAAGGGGCTCAGTTTGCGTTGACCAGAAAAAGGGCTCTATACCCAAAAACCACTAAACTTCAGTGGTTGAATTTGCATTTAACCCTGTAAAAGTCCCCATCTTTAGTATTAAACTGCGAATGGCAATTAATAAATACAGGTTCCTTAAAAAACTACAAAAATGTTCTTATGAATAAGATTGACTTTACGACTACAATGATCTCACTCTATGATTTTATTAATTCACTTTACGATTATGAATCAATGAAAATAAAAATAAAAAAATTGCATATCAAGTTGTTAGGTACATTTTGAACAGATTTGGGACTGATTTTATAACCTATTTACTTTTGAAAGATCGAAATTAAAATCTAGCACACAAATTCTGAAGCTCTATAATTGTTCTAAAAAACTTAAAAAAATCACAAGGAACAAATGTTAGAGTTTACATATTTAAATTTGATGATGAATATGCTTAATGTATATTTGTACCAGTATGATTCATATAGTCCTTATAATGATTTGATTCAATGGAGAAGGACTTAAATTAGAAAGATCAAATAATGTTAGTTTGATCTTGTAGAAGCTGATCTGACGTATAGTTGATATGATTTTCAATATTCCTAATGTTACTCTGCTATTTCGTAATGAGTAGATGGATCACATAGTAAGTGCATGATCACAATACATTGGATTGCAGATCTATTTGAAGCTATCGTAAATTTCACTAAAAACCGTAAAGCATATTTAAGTTCATAAAGTGGACAAATGAATCTCCTAGCCAAACAAAGCTCCTTGAGAAGAACCTGATCGTCGAGTAGTCAAGTCTGACAGATTGACTGACAGTGGAGCGTTGCAAATTGAAGGTCCTGATGTATTCACTAAACATCATTGGTTGAAATCGAAGATCAGAATATGTGTCTAACAGCTAGTTGGTAAAAGTGACACATCAAGGGTGTTAGGTGAGAAAACAGATTGATGTGATAGGAAAGCCAAAAAGATGCTGATACCTAGGTTTAAAATGTCCACATCAAGGATCTTAGAATATCTGATCATTAAATGCACAAACGGGAATCTAGAAATGGGAAGATTTTTAGCAGATTATAAAAGGCAATAAGGATTCAAACTGAAGAAGAGACAAACACTAATCAAAAAGCCTAATATCTGTAAAAGAAAAAGAACGAACTCAATGATCCTAAATATTTAGTTCACGCTGCTAGGTACTTGAGAAGAAAAACTTAATGCCATCTTAGCTGCACCTCTCAACAAGAATCAATCAACAGATTATCAGGGGGCTGAGAGTCTTTGTCTTAGTGATAAAACATCCAAGTCTGCTAGGCTTGAAGAGGTCTTAGTTTTCTTGTCTTTATGACTGAATATCCAAGTTTTCCACCCCTATAGAAATGAACTTCCTCAGGTACGAGTTCTACTTCAAGTCCTTCGTGCTTCTCCTTGAATTCATCAGGTTCTATTCCTTCCTTTGATCAACATTATCCACCCAAGCGTTTGTCCTCTAGAAGTGATCCATCAAGGAAGAATAGGTATTCAAGAATAAGAGTGTTTGGTAAAACCCTAGAGTCTATCTCTATAGAATTATACGTACTCTCCCAACTCTTGGAATTAAGTGTGTAACCCTAACCCATAATAGGACTCCTCTTATTTATAGATGTAGGAAACCCTCCTAAAAAATTTAGGAATAAGGTTTTATTTTAATTAATTAAACTCCTTTAATTATTAAGGATCCTAATCTAATTAGGAATATATGAGAATACTTTTATTAATTAATTCTCAAACTATTTTAAAAATTAAATAATAATAATACTAATAAGACTCCTCTTATTAATTTATATTTAATATTTTAAAATATTAAATAATAAATATTAAGCTATTTAATTTATTCTATCACCATAGATTAAATGAAATACACTTAACTTATTATTACAATTATGTCATTTACTTCTTAAATAAATATTTTCCTTTTATGGTGTACTCTTTACGTTCTCCATATTAAACCGCCATGAATAAATTAATTAGAACAATTCTAATATTATTTAAATAAATAAATTAAACTATTTAATTCATGTAAATAAATAACATTTATTCTACAATAAGGGTAAGCCCCCTTAGCGATCAACGACTTTCCAGATAATATAGATTTCAACATTAATCATAAAAGAACCTTTGAGTGAATAATTACCGTACAATTCAATCATTCTACCATACAATGTCCTAATTAAATAAAAGACATGAAATTACTGTAAAGTCTTATTTTATTTAATTATATGTATTTCGATTCTCAAATACACAACTCCAAATAATGCAAATTAATTAAAAACCCCTTTCTAATTTCATTCTACCTTAACCTAGGATTCTTGAGTTGTCATTGTGACGCCCCCAAATTCGGGTTACTTTTACCTCGGGTTTGGTGCTCACAATAGTAACATAACCATTCATTTCATCAAAATACTAACTTAAACATGTCTTAGATTACATAAATATCTTACTTAAATCCCAGGTTCTATAGACCTTTACATAACTTAAATACTAATAATATTACAAAACATAATACAAAAAGTATTTATTACATCAACTACTTATGTTCATTTAAGCACATATGCTTAATAACAAATTATTCTGCAACTTTTCCTTTTCCCTTATCTTTCCCGGATGTACCAGCAAGCTCATTTTTAACTGAAAACATTATATTCAACGCAAGGGTGAGCAAAAACTTGCTCAGCAAGAAAATAAATAGTTGAATATAATGGAATAGAAATATTTAAAATAAAGGGAATATAAATCAAGAGATACAAAAAAATAGTTTTTTTTAAAAGTTTTGAGTATGAAAATCAGGCTTTACCATGCTGTAAGGTCAATGACCACTGAACTCTATACTAGAATTGACAATACTAACATTGCAATCCATGGATACAAATAGTTATTAAAACTGAACTATATCCTAGACTTGTACTATAGGGGATCAACCTAAGTAACCTATATTGTGCAGAACATAACAGTCTAATTGACATATTACATGTCCTTTGGAATCATAATGTCCGATATCATATGCCTCTATAAAAGGGTTGTTCGTTCACAACATTATATAAGAGTCTGCACCACAATAAAATGGTTTGGAAAACATTAAATGAGATTTTCATGAATGAATAATATCATTATATCTCAACGTTTGTATAGCCGGAATAATGGCATTAACATACTTTCAATATAATAAGAATACTTGAATCTGAAGTATTACAGTTCAATATTTTCAATAACTTAAAAAGATAAGCTCTTGAACTAAGTACTTGCAATATAAATGTTTTTTGAGTAAGAAAGGTTGATGTACTTGCAATATAAACGTATTTGAGTAAAAAAGGTTGATATACTTGCCTCTTACGTCATTTAAACCTTAATAAAGAAAGTGACTTGCCACTGAGTAGCCTACATATATACAGTGTCATCTTTCTTAGTTATCTTATAGCACAAGGTCTATCATATTGATACACATAGCTCTACTAAGGTTATTAAAGCTATATCCAATAACTAACATGTATGTTATTTACTAACATTAGCAAAATGTACATTCAACTTTTATTTGCAAATATAACTTAGTACACATAGGCATATAGTTTATCACAACACCTCTTTATAGCTTAGTTTATATGACACTTTCATAAAAATAACACACATAGATACACATCACCTATAAAGTTCATATATCTCACAAAGTATACTTGATTCACCCTAAACATGTCATGATATATATCTTATCTTATTTAGTCATGTTAAGACATTTACAAGCCTTAAACTTTACTTTTAATATATAACTCAAAAACACAAAATTATGATTTTTGAGGTACCTTTGAGAATTTTTAGTAATTTCTATAGTAACATTTTGAACCTCCCATTTGTGCAATTTTATAGACCTCATATCATAGTATTTCATTATTGGTTTAGGTCTTTAAAACTATCAAGTTAAGCAATCCAAAAATAGACCCCAAATGGGCTATTTTACACATTTTCTTACTTAGCAAAATCTGTAGTTTTTTATGATTTTCAAAGCTACTTTGATGATTGTTACGAATTTTTGTATTAAGATTTTAGATCTGAACTTTGGGCATACCTATAGACCTCACTTTGTAGTATTTTATTCCATCATTGGACCATTGGAAAAACTAAATAAAGCCTCTTAAAATAGCAAGCCAAAATAAGTGTTTTCACTCTACGGTTTTCACTCTATGATTTTTACTCTACGATTTTCACTCTACGATTTTCACTATACGATCCAATTGTAGCAGAATTGAATTTACTGCATAATTTGATGATTTGTTGGAATCTCTTGGTTAATCTCTTGGCTCAACCATCTAGCTCTACTTCTAAACCATATATCAAGGTATTTTATTAAGGGTTTAGGTTCCTCATTCATTCCAGTTAGGCCTACTTTAACTGAGGCTCAAACTGGACAGTTTAACACTTTTTTCCAAAAATTAATTTTGATACTTTTCCATTTTTTCCAGTTTTGGCTACTTGGATAGTCTAGGCATGTGTATTTAAGTTACTTAAGGATACTTTTAGCATCACCACACTTTATTTAATCACTTAGCCAATTTTGACTTATCAAAACTCGCTTTAGGCTTGGAATTAGGGTCTAATTTGGTTTTCTTACTAGCTCTGGTCTTGACAAAGTTTGGGAACCATTATAAACATACATTAGCATCTTTATATATGTTCATCATAGTCTTATAAGTTCAGGTGTCAAGATTTCTTCGAAACAGTCCATTTTCAAGCTAAAAATGAGATTTTTGACAAGTCTAATGTTCAAAACATTATAGACTTGGTTTTTATAGCTTGTGTAGCTTAATTATGCCACATTATAACTATTGAAACTTGTCTACATGGTTCAGGTATGGCGGTGCTTCATTTTGGTGTTCATTGCTATTATAGAGATTACTTTTTATGGTTTTAGACATGAAAATTGAGTAACACTCAATATGAACCTCAACTAAGTTAATGGTCACTTTTTAAATGCTTCTTATAGACATTCTATGACTTCTATATTGTCTTATAATTCCAGGTTCTAAACTTGACCAAAATAGTACTCTTTTCACTTAAGTTTTAAGCATGAAACCTCTTAGCTATTCGAGTTAATCTTATTCATTCTCCTTTTAGCATATAAGCATACATGTATACATGGGTTTATTATCTTAGCGTATGGACATGGTTTTGGACTTTTTTGCATAGCTAACATGCCTTTAGCACATAACAGTCAACACTTTGGCATTTTATCAAACACGTAGGGTGCAGTCCATATATATACATGTAATACCTATTATTCCAACACTTTGATCCCAATCTTATGGCTTTTATTCATTAGATTCTACCAACAATTATAACAACACAATTATCTTATTCTTAACAGTCCTTATAGAAATTAAAAATCAATACTAGCAGTTACTAGTAATAGCACACAGTAGTCAACATATTATTGAAATAGCCCTCATATGCCTATTCAAGTTATTCGCCCATTACAGTCTAATTTACTATCAATATTACATGGAAAAGGAATGGAAAAAGGCATGAATGACTTACTTTGTTGGGCTCTTAGAGTTTAATGGTGGTGGGCTGCTCAATTCTTCTTACTTCTCAACCGTGGCTCTCCTTCACTCTCTCTACTGCTACTGATTTTGGATCTCAGAGATTGTATGTAGCCAACTGAACTGGGGTGCCATGTGCTGCCATATGTGGATGATTTTAATCTCTCTCTCAACAGTCTACTTGGCCCCTAACCTGCATTCCATCATTGCTCCACATGGTTATGTTATGGCTTTTATTCATCACTTTGACACAATAGTTAGTCGTCTGCTATTAGAATGAGCTTGACAAACTCTACTTGGCCCCTATCCAACTCCTATCAGCCAACCTATATTACATAGCTTCTAACTGAATAGTAACCATCTAACTAACTAATGAATTAACTAATCCCAAACTCAGTTCCTTATCCCCCCTTCAAATTGGGCTGACGAATTGGATAAGAAAAGGAACATGTATGGCTTTAATTTGGGCTTAGTATGATCATCTCATATTTTAATAAAATAAGGAAGGCTTGCAAACTTACCTAAAAATTCATTTGGACCACTTATATAACTTGGACTCTTTTTACACCTCTTTAAGTAAGACATGGGTCCATAATTACTAAAATTTAAAATAGTATATTTTCAAGCTCACATAACCTATTTAATATGGTCCAATATTTAATATGGGCTCATATTACTTGGTAATATACATGGACTTTATCTATCACTTTTATTTGGGCTAACAAAATATATAGCACTCACATCATCAAAAATAGAGGTTCCATGTAATTCAAATATCCATGGTAATACACACCATTTACCTTATTTATCACTAAATAATATTTTTGGATGGAATTGACTATATCATAGTATAATTATTTCCTTGGACACATAAGTAGCTTAATATCAAGAATCTTTCTCAATTAAGCCATGTTGGTTTTCTTTTTCATTCTTGATATTTGAATAGCATTATAATAATGTATATCATTCTTCCCTTCCTTTACCATTCATAATCTACTTAAAAAGTTATTAAGTAGTAAACAATTATAATGCCGCATCAATTAAGTATAATTAAAAGAAAAAAAAGTTAAACTCAAAATTTGACATTATAATAATTGAATATTATATATAATTTGCTGAGTCATTATAGTTATTTATCGAATAAAATAGGACATTCTCTCTTTTTACTAGAAGCGGTAGAATCTTTGTTGATCGTTCATTATCTCCATGTACAACTTATTATACACAAGCATACCTTTTGATATACCCTAAGGGTCTTAAGGGACATGTCAAATTATAACTCATCATACACAAGATACTATGATGATCCCAAGTCTAAAGATAACTTGTACTACTATCCCTAAATGAATTCCTATTGACAGGCAAGTAAAACTCTGTTAGGTATTCCTTACCGAGCCACGTTCAATGAACTTATTCTCCAATAAGCACCTATATATTTGCTTTAGTGTTTACACACAAATGATTATGAGATCAATCATCCTCTTCCTAAGAGCAAGCAACGTATATTCTAATCTATCTGGATTCACTAATCTCCTTTTTAGTAATCCAACGATTGGGAACTATTTTAATTTTAAGCTATCTAAGAATTTAGATCTCAGCAACATGATCATCATGATTCTAAAAGCATTGCTTAAAACTATGAGTTTATCACATTTAATATAACATCACCATGTAGATAAAGTAAAAGCCTTTAATAAATGATTTCTTTTATTGATAAATGAATAAGATTGTTACAAAGTATATGTTTCATCATATCAAATATGATTGTCTTGTATGCATACTACTTTCAGCTTGAAGGGGTCTTCATCCAAATGTATCGGCCGGGTTACTTATTTAATTGTCAAAAGTCAGGTTCTTTAGATCAGCCCACGTTGAACATTGTAAAGAAGAAATCCAACCCTGTGTTTACTTTGCATTAATGTCAGAAGAATATGAAGCAAATGAGGTGGATGTACGAGTTTAGCTCCAGTTGTGCGAACCCAATTCCGATGAAGCTTAGAAATGAGGTGATGAACTCGTTTAGGAGGAATCTCATCCCATACTTCAAGTCCCAGAAGGGAATGGTGACCCATTCATCCTTTGCGCGGCAGTACATCTTCTTTGATAGGTTAGGGGCGCGGAGTTTATAGGTGTTTGAGATCTGGTATTGTTGGCGAATATTGGCTAGCCGGTGGGTTTGCATGGAGGATCGGGTGTTGATATGCGTGTAGACTTTTTCTAATGAGTATTTCTCTCGCAAGTTCATTTTTATGATTTTTGTGGGGGCTAGCACGGGTGGTGGGGTGCTTAATGGTGAAGGGATGGTCGTTGGCATGGGGACGTTGGTGATAGTGGTGGGAGGTTATTGGGTTTGTGTGTTTAGGGCGGTGTTAGCAATGGTGACGGTGGTGGTGGTTTGGGTTTCTGGCATGGTATTTGTGGTCGTTGTAGTTGTTGAAGGTTGAGTGGTTATGTTTGTGGTAAGGGTTTCATCGATGGTAGTTGGGGGTTGAATGGAGTTGGTATCTAACATTTTTGGCTGAAGAAGAGGATCGTTGCAGCAAGCGAGAGTTGTAGAGAGTGCTTGAGCTTTTGAAAGTTTTCAAATCTATGGATAGTAAGTGGTGGTTCATTTTGAGGAAAATGGGTTTTTGAGGAGACAAGACGTTAGTGCGCGTCTCCCGTACACGGCATGATAATGTTGTGGGTCCCATGATAGCGCGTGGCAGGAGTAGTGTTGGTTCGAATTTTGAGATAGTAGTACATTATTTTTTGTACTCTTATTATAAGTTTGCTATAACAAGAAAGTGGGGGTAATGTTGGGTCATGATTCTATGGGCCCGGGTGGTTCAGTGGTATCCGTGCCATTTGGCAAAATATTCCTGTAAGAAGGTTTGACATTCTGAGGAATCTACAATCCTAGTTGACTTATGATTCCCTTTTTCAATTTGTCTTCTTACTTTTAAGGAAACCCAATCTAATTCCATTATGGGGGTTGTACAGTCCATATTGACTTCGACTTCCCCTTTTTGGGGAGATTGGATCCTATCTGAGTATGGTAATTGCAGTTATAAAGAGTTTGATGGAATAATTAGGAAGAGAATATATTTTAGGGGGCAAGTGAAATATAACTTTAGAAAATATAAGAACACTTTGATTTCACTTTATTAAAAATGATTCAAGTACAAGCTATTTATAGGACTCATAGTATACTTCTAGAGCCACATTAATAATGACCATATTCATGTACATGAACCTAACACTTGAACACATTCATGAACATACATGTATCCTGTACTTGGATATCACCAATTCATGTACTAATATTAATTATGATAATTCTTGAATAATCTAGAATATATTTGGTTTAGTTAACAAGGCCTCCCGTAAACCAAATTTATTCTTCACTCCGAGCTTAGCGATTTTCTTCTTGAATGCTTCTTTAGAAATCGGCTTTGTAAAAATGTCAGCTAGCTGCTCCTCAGATTTATAATACTTGATATTAATAATTCCATCATTCACAAGTTCCCTTAAGAAATGATATCGAATGCGAATATTCTTTGTCTTTCCATGAAGAACTAGATTTTTGGTAACTGAAATTGTTGAAGTGTTATCACAAAACAAAGCTGGATTAGCTTCTTGTTTTTGCTTGAGATACTTCAAAATTCCTTCTAACCAATCTAGATGACATCCAGCATGTCCAGCTGCTATATATTCAGCTTTAGTTATTGAAAGAGCAACAATTAGTTATTTCTTTGAACTCCAAGAAATAGCTCCGCTTCCTATATTAAAAACATAACCTGAAGTACTTTTGCTATCATCAATGCTACCTCCAAAATCACTGTCTGTTAATCCAGTAAGACTAATTAGAACACCAGCTTCATAAAAAATTCCATAATCAACTGTGCCTTTTACATATCTCAAAATTCGTTTTGCTGCCTCCCAATGTTCTGAGTGAGGCTTCTCCATGAACCTTCTAATCATACAAACAACAAACATTAAATCTGGTCTTGTGCAGTTAAATACATCAAATTTCTAACCAAACTTCTGTAAATAGTTCAATTCACAAGCTTTCCTTCACCTTTCTTTCTTAACTTAAGCCCAGTAACACATGGAGTTGAAACAGAATTAGCATTCTCCTTCTTGAACTTTTTCAAAATTTCCCTTACATATCTCCCTTGAGAAATAAAAATTCCCTTACTGGACTGACTAACTTTAATACCCAAAAAATGATGTAACTCTCCCAAATAAGTCATGTCAAACTATTATTTTATTGAAGCTTTGAAATCATTAAGCATCTCCATATCATTGCCAGTAAAAATGAGATCATCAACATAGAGACTAACCACCATAAATCTTCCTTTTGAAGGATCAATTTTGGTGTATAAAGTATGCTCCTGAGGACATTTTTGAAAACCATTCTTCTCAAAGTAAGAATTAATGCGGCTATACCAAGCCCTCGGTGACTGCCTCAAACCATATAAAGCCTTCTTTAACTTGTAAGCTTTCTCTTCTTCACCTTTCTTCACAAAACCGAGTGGCTGATCAACATAGATCTCTTCCTCAAGAAACCCATTTAGAAGTGCCAATTTGACATACATTTGGAACAACTTCCGATTGTTTTGAGCAGCTAGTGATATAATTAAACGAACAATATCAAGTCTTGAAATAGGTGAAAATACCTAATTAAAATCTTCTTCTTCCTTCTGTGCATACCCTTTTGCAACGAGCCTCGCTTTGTACTTATTGATGGAGCCATCTGAATTTAACTTTGTCTTAAAATTCCATTTAACTCTAATGGGTCTTTTGTTTGGTGATAAACTGACGAACTCCCATGTGTCATTTATTTCGATAGCCATAATTTCTTCCTTCATGGATTGTTTCCATTTTTCTTCTTTTGCTGCATCTTCATGGGAGATTGGATCTTCTCCTGCATAGAAAGCAAAGAAAATAGCTCCAGCATCTACCGGCTTCGTAGTATCATAAATCTCCTACAAAGTTCTTGTCTTGATTCCTTCGGGGCTGCAACTAGAAGACGCTTCTGTTGAGGATGATGGAACATCAGGTGGGTTCAAGGATGGATCATCTTCACTTGGTACTGCTACAACCTTCCAAATCCTCCACGAGCAATGGTACCTCATATGCAGTGTTTATGTCAGCATCATTGAAAAATGATTTTTCACTAAAGTTTGCATCCCTGCTAATGACAATTTTCTTTATTTTTGGATTATACAACTTTTAGGCTTTTGACCTTTCACTGTATCCAACAAAAATACATGTTTCTGCCTTGTCATCAAGTTTTGTCCTTTTTGCATTTGGTAGTTGAGCAAAAGCTACACTTCCAAAAATCTTCAAGTGTTAGATGTGGCGCCCCCAAAACAGTTATACACAACCCATTTCGAGTCACCAAATACATGGTACACAATTCAAATACAAACTTAATTTATACAACTGTTAAGTGTCGTACATAATACGAAAAAACATAAGCTGTGAGTTTTAATACAAATATTGTCTCCTAGACAATATCCAAACTCAAAATAAGTTCTCATTACAATTATTATCACACTGAGGACTACTATGGCAACCATCTCGGACCGTCACTCCATTCCCCGACTAGTCCCAGCTATATTCTCATTTCCTAAAGAGGACAGTGAAAGAAAAGAGTGAGCTCAACTAGCCCAGTAAAAAATATTATGACTAAGATAATGTAGAATAAATTATTGTTAGCCTTTAATAGTACAACAACTGATAGAATACAATAGACAACAAGTTTTAGATCAACAACTGCAGTGGAATAAGCAATCTATTAGAAGATTCAAGTAGAGCATGATATCTACTATCTTCTATGATTTAAAAGTTTATCATCAATTTTATCGCGGAGACTCAGCTTAATAAATAATCCACATCACAGAAATATCCATGCACTATGGGCCAAGGATATTCATTAGTATCACATCCACATATTATCCATACACTACGGGTCAAGGATATTCGTGTTATCGCTAATGGTCATGATCATGCCAAACAACAATTCATCTTTGCACCCTTGGCCGAAGAGAACGCATGGTCATGATCATACCAACAACTGTCCATCAATGCACTATGGGCTAATGAGAACTTTTACCACATCATTTGTAATATTACAGGTCATGATTACACCGAATAATCCGTGGTCATAATCATACCAATCAACAGTCCATCTATACACTACGGGCCAAAGATGACTTTTATCACAATATAAGCATGAGGATGATGACAATGATATAAGCATTAATCAAACGAAATCAAGGATAAATATTAAAGACTTTAAATTTATCTAGAGTTTAAAAATATCCAAATTGTCAACATGATACTGCTTTGTGGAGTAAAATTAAAGAATAATATTGTATCAAAAATAATTTGGAGAGAAAAGAAATCAATTTCTGTCATGAATAGTACCCCGGGTGAATAGTACCCAAGTAAATAGTACCCCGTGAATAGTACTTTTTGAATAGTACCCGTACATATAAATAGTACCGTACGTATGAATGTGTCATACATATGAATAATGTCGTATAAATGAATAGTACCCATGAATAGTACTCCGACATGAAAAGCAGTGTTCAGAAAAATATCCTTCTGAAATGATACTAGATGAAGTACAAATTTCAAGGATATTCTACTAATTTCAAGGAGTATAGAAGCAATACTTAACAAAATGAGTGTAGAATTCAGAATCTGAAATGAAATAATATTACTTACATACTACATAGTATGGAAGAAAATATTATTTCTTACGAATATTGAACAAAAATAACATCCCTTACAACTGTTGAACGAAAATAATATTCCTTACGAATATTGAACGAAGATAATATTCCTTACGAATATTAAACGAAGATAATATTTCTTGCGAATATTGAACGAAATAAAATTTCTTACGAATATGAAAAATAACATCGTAAGCGAATATAAAATAAATAATACCCTTACCTCAAAAAGAGAGCAATTTTGACTGGTATAGTGGATATATTCTTGAAGAAATCTTTCACTATTTTCTACACTCAAAACTTCCTTAAACTCTAAAGAAATATGCTCAATATTATAGAAGAAGAATTCTCTGATTCTGGTGTGATTTTCTTTTCTAAACTGAGCATCCTATTTAAAGGAGAATGAAAGGATACTATTTGGATGTACAGTAAGGAAAAAAATCACGGACGCACGGTAATAGTCGGCTAAAAATTTTGATTTTACTATACAAACACTATACAGACACTATGCATAATAAAATATAATATATTCTATTTTTCATAAAAAATAAAACATATATATATATATATATATATATATATATATATATATATATAATCAAGACTCTCCCGTGACACCAATTTCCCCAAAATAATATATATATATATATATATATATATATATATATAATAAAATTGAGATAACTTCAGAATGCAACAGATTATGAAAAATAGGTAAATGTGGGGTCCATATAATAAGCCAAATTTATAACAAAGACTTCATAAAATACCCTTCTCAATTATTCATCAATAATATAACTTGCAATATTAACAACCATATCATTCCCAGGAAAGATGAGGATTTTCGATAAGGATTTCTTCCTATTGGCGCACAATTAGGTGACTAAACCCCTTTTCTCGATAGAACTTTCTAGACATTATCAATAATGCAAATAATAATATGAATAACTTGTCAGCTCAATTATTGATTTAATAATATAAAATATAATGCAGATGATACTGTGACAATAATTGAATCAATAACGTGATATACTATGCAGGAATTACTGTGTCAATAATTGAAATAAACAGAGTGACTTCTCACGTAAGCATCAATAATCAATACCGTGTGCTACTATGCAACTACGCATATTACTGTACTTTTATTACTAGGTATTTCAACAGTTAACAGTACAACTTTCACCATTATTTTTATAAAAAGTTATTTATGACATTTTCTCATTCTGAAAGTAATTCCGTTGTGGGTCAACCAATGATTGTGCCGTCGTATGGATATTCCCCGACCAAACGAATATTTTATAACAACTTTCTTACTTTGCAAAATTTATAAATATTACCCACAA
The DNA here is from genome assembly GCA_020205615.1 of Panax quinquefolius. Classification (NCBI taxonomy): domain Eukaryota; kingdom Viridiplantae; phylum Streptophyta; class Magnoliopsida; order Apiales; family Araliaceae; genus Panax; species Panax quinquefolius. The sequence goes on from CM035156.1 coordinate 135,464,273, forward strand.
CTATAACATTATATCAAATCCACACCTTAATAAAAAATGTTTAGAAAAATTAAATCTTTATTCATAAAATTTGGGCTCTTACATTGGACACTTTGTTTTCTCCCATACCAAGCTTCATAAGGAGTACAATTTTTTAAACTTTTTGTTGGTGATCTGTTGATCAAGTAAACCGCACAAGAAATAGCTTCTGCACAAAATTAGTGTGACAACCTTTTTCTTTTCAGCATGCATCTAACCATGTCCATGATTGTATGATTTTTCCTTTTACAAATACCATTTTGTTGCGGTGTATATCGAACTATTAATTCATGCCTTATGCCATTATCTTTACAAAAATGCTAAAAATCATTTAAAAGATACTCTGACCCTCGATCTGTTCTCAAAGTCTTTATGTGACAACTAGAAAATTTTTAACTTCTGCTTTAAATTTTTAAAAGCTTGAAAACTTTCAGATTTTTCATGAAGAAATGAAGTATTTGTTACCTCCAAAAGATGACACTGTCATAGGTCCACATAGGTTTGAATGAACAAGTTCAAGTGGCTGCCTTGCACCCCAAGAAGATTTTGAGGGGAATGGATTATGGTGCAACTTTCCCAACTGGCATGCTTCACAAGTCTCCTCCATTTTATTAATCTGGGGTAATCCTTTCACTGCTAACAATTTTAGGCTATCAAAATTCAAGTGGCCATACCTGTCATGCCATAACTTGGAAACTTCTTCATTAAAACCAGCGAAACAATGAAAATTTTCCAGTCGGAGAGGAAGTGGAAATAAATTATTCTCCGCCAAGCTAATCTTTGCCACAACCTAATTATTTTTGACAGATTACATATTTATCATGAAAGAATATATCAAACCCTTTTCGCAAAAGTTGTCCAGTACTTAGCAAATTGCTTTTAATTCATGGAACAAAATAAACATATGACATTTTTTCAAATTTTCCAGATTTTGTTTTTAAAGTGACTTCTCCAACTCCTTTAATTGTATAGGCTCTAGCATCTCCTATTTTTATTTACCCAAAATTTGACTCCACCAGGGTAGAAAATAAATCCTTATTCCCTATCATATGTTTGCTTGCACCACTATCCAAATACCAAACATGATTATTATTTTCTTGATAAGCAATTAATAATGACTTTGAACAATCTTTCTCAACTGATTCATTTTAATGCACCAATCCAGATTCTTTTCTGTTGGATGGTGCAAACCAACATTCACTAATTTTATGACCAGGCCTATGGCAATGAAAACATTCAATATAGCCTTTTCTCCCTCTTTGATTAATAACACGACCTCTTCCTCTTTCTCTTTGAGAATTGTTTGAATACTCAAATGACTTTTCCTTAAAATTATTATTGTTACCTTATTATCCTCTTCCATAGCCATGAAAATTAGAGCTTCTACCTCTGTTTCCTTGGAAGCCACCTCTTCCACGTCCACGACCTCCTCCACGGCCGCGACCACGTGGAACACCTTGGCCTCCCATAATTTCAGACTTGAGAGCTTGAATATTTGAAGGTGGATTTCTTTGATTAATACGGAACTCGTGTGCTTTTAAAGAAGCCTACAATTCTTCCAAAGACAGTTTTGACATATCTTTGGACTCTTCAATAGCTACCACAATAAAATCAAACTTTTGTGGTAAGCTCCGAAGAATTTTCTCAACAACTTATTGATCTTGCAAAACTTCTCCATTAGTATCCATTTGATTAACAATTGAAGTAACTTTTGAAAAATAATCAGCAATAGTCTCATTTTCTTGCATTTGCAACTTCTCAAATTCTAAACACAAAGATTGGAGTCGTATCTTTTTTACCTTTTCTTCACCTTTATATATTGATTGAAAAATATCCCAAGCTTCTTTTAAAGTTTCTGCCTTCGAAATTCTATCAAAAATTGGTCTTTCAATTGCTTGATAAATTTGGAAGAGCGCCTTGTTATCCTTCTGCCTTTTCTCATTCGGGCTATTTTTCTGGGCTTGTGACAGACCCTCTTCAGTTTCTGGTTCTTCATAGCCATCTTCAACAATACTCCACAACTTGAAGGAATTTAATAATACTTTCATATTATGGCTCCAATAATCAAAGTCTTATCCGTTAAAACGAGTAATTAGAGACACTAAATTATTTGAATTAGCCATCACCACGTTGCTGCTGAAGGACTTCTCTGGAGAAAAAAAATAATAATAATCACTTGTTCACTTTAGTATGCAACAACACAAAATTGACTCCTACTGCTTTCAAGTTAAAGCAAGGCAGAAGAATCCTTTTAGTATTGATGATTATGATGATAGGACTATGTGCCTTTTGGACCTTCTTGGTGGAATTTTGGGACGTGTTAACCTTACTCTGGATTTGTTGACATCAGATCAAGGCCTAAGCTACTTACTTTTAATAGGCTGCTTCATCTACTGACTTTGTTAGTTGCCAAATGAGACTTCGGATGCTCTTTTTTTTTAACTAGCTCTGATGCCACTTTGATGGAATAATTAGGAAGAGAATATATTTTAGGGAGGAAGTGAAATATAACTTTAGAGTAGGACTCATAGTATACTTCTAGAGCCACATTAATAATGACCAGATTCATGTATATGAACCTAACACTTGAACACATTCATGAACATACATGTATCATGTACTTGGATATCACCAATTCATGTACTAGCATTACTTATGATAATTCTTGAATAATCTAGAATATATTTGGTTTAGTTAATAGTTCTATTCCTACTCGGGTACAGAGGGTGGACAAGGCAGTGAGAGTAAAATATAAATACACGGCTATACCCTAAGTTACAAGTAACGATACTATGTTTACTTTCACTCACTAAAGCATTAATATGCCTCCATTGTTAACCTTTTTCAGCTTGTACTTTCACACCGGAGTTATCCTCGGATGGCTCCGGCTGTTAGGCTTCTCAGTGTGCTTGTCTATTTTCTATGCAGGAGTTGACGAGAAGTTGGATCTTGACGTTAACAATATACAAGTGACTTCTCAAGCTGGAGGATCTTAATGGTCTAGATTAATTCTGTATGAGAGGATTATTGTAGCTTAACAAATAAGTATTGTGCTGATTAGAGTAGCAATCCACTGAAGCACACAAATACTTCACTTAAGCACTGATCACCATCAAATACCTATAAATAACTTAAAAGTTAGTTAATCTCACCAACTTAAAAGTTCTTGTTCCTTCTATCGCTTCTTCTCCTTCCTCTCTAATTCTCCTCACATCCTCTTCTCTCTTCTTATTATCTCTTTCTCTCTTAATCTCTTGTTTGATTCTTGTTCATAATCTTACCCTTTATTTTTCATTCATTGGTTAATCTAGTGTCTAAAATGAAATGGAGGTCGAGGGCTTAAGACTAATAGGGAAAAAGAGATCATTAATGGATGAGTGGATGGTTCTACTAGTCTACGGGAAAAAAAGAACATTAATGGATAAGTGGAAAGTTGTTTGAAAAACTAGAAGGAATGATGGATTGGAATTTTGTAGAAGATTCAAGAAGGAAGAAGGTGGTAGATGGTTAAAGAAGATTATACCAAACACAAACAAGCTCAAAAGAAAAATACCGACACAATACATCCCAACTATATCCCTCAAAATGAAAACACTTCTATTAAATATTATCCTGAAGTTCAATTTAAATATTTACACGCAATGGATTTAAGCTTTTATGGCTGAAACTCGTAAATCCACGTGTTCGAACTCTCCTTATCATTATTCATTTCTTTCTTTTATATTATTTGTATGTTTCTATTTATGTTACTACGTCAAATGTTAGGATTCAGTTTTTTCTGCGAGGACTTCTACTTAATATGTCTACTATTTTTGAAGTAAATATAAAGTGCATTTTGCTAACTACTCAGAGATGTGTAACGAAATTCGTGCCAATGAATTCTTGCTTTCTTGTTTTAGTGTCTATAAGATGTATATTGGGTCATACTAGTGTCATAGCTAATCTATATTGTGACGCCCCCAAAATAGGTCCACACAACCCATTCTAAGTCGCCAAATACATGGTATAGAAAATAACTACAACTTCATTATTACAATTGTCGTGCAAAATACGACAACACATATGCTGTGAGTTTTAATACAAATATTGTCTTCTAGACAATATCCAAACTCAAATAAAGTCCTCATTACAATTATTGATACACTATTTTACAAAATAGTGAGGACTGCTAAAACAACTGTCTTGAACCATCACTCTACACCCCGACTAGTTCCCGCTATATTCTCACCTCCTGAGAAGAAAAATGGAATAAAAAGGAAAAGGATGAGCTCAACTAGCCCAGTAAAGAATATTATGACTAAGATAATGAAAAACAAATTATCGTTAGCCTTCAATAAATCAGATAAAATATAATGGACAACAAGTTTAGATCAATATTCATAGCGGAAATAACAATTTATTAGAAGAGTTAAGTAGAGAATGAAGTCTACTATCTTCTATGATTTAAAAGTCCATCATCAATATTTTATCTCTTTGACATCAATCAATATACATCTTGAACCAAATATTCATCTTTTCACTACAAGCCAAAGATGTTCATTTGTATCACCAGTTGGTCATGTTCATCTCAACACCTGTCCATCTTTGCACTACGGGCCAAGGATATTCATCAAGTAATCATTCATCTTTGCACTATAGGACAAAGATATTCATCAAGTAATCATTTATCTTTGCACTACAGGCCAAAGATATTCAGTTATATCACCATATAGGACTAAGGATGATAAAAATATTTTAAAGAAAACGAATCCAGTGAGATAAAAAGACAAAGATTAGGGATTCGTACTTTAGTTTATTCAAGTTCAAAAATACTCTATAATAAACAATTGTGGAGCAAAATTCAAGAATAAAGATCAAAACATGGATACATTCAAAGATAGTAACCATAATAGATAACTTGGACAAAGAAAAGAAAATTTGATTTTTCTATGAATAGTGTCGTATTCGTGAATAATGTCGTATACATGAATAGTGCCTTATATGTGAATAGTAACCCCAACACGAAAAGGTAAAAAATCTCATATCAATATTTTGGTATAATGATATTAAAAGAAATAACATCATTTATAAAAAAAATAACATCCCTTACCTCAAAAGACAAGTACTTCTGACTGAAATATCGGATATAATGCCGAAGAAAACTTGCACTGCTTATCAACTCTCAAAGTATCTAAATACTCACAAAAATACGCTCGATATTATAGAGAGAGAAACTTCTGATTCTGGTGTGATTTTCAATTCTAACCTAAGCACCCTATTTATAGGAAAATGCTTAAAACACCAAAGCAGAAAATTTAATAAAATATTAATATTTTTTAAATAATTCCTACGCACACCACATAACTCTCATCAGCACACACAAGTGGGTCCCACCCACATTAAAAACATTTTTGTGAAAAAAAATATTTAAAACCCCAAAAATCAATTATTCTGGAACTTCAATAATTCATAATAAATAGCCCTTTTATCAGAAAATTTTGAATCTTATGTCCATTTCATAGGAAATTTAATTCTCTACAACTTTGTAGAAGAAGTTTTTCCAAATTCAAAACGAAAGATGATCGAAATCCACATACGGATAATTTTTAACACCTCCATTCCGACAAAATACTTATAAAACACCTCAGCATTAATTCCTTCATTTATATTCACATAAAATAAATATTTCCTTATCATATTTATCAATAATTAATTATTCATAAATAATATTACAGAATCACAATAATGACAACCAGGTAGTTCCCAGGAAAGAGGGGGCTTTTCGATAAGGATTTCTCCTTACTGGCACGCAATTAGGTGACCAAAACCCCTTTCCTAAATAGAACTTCCTTAGACATTGCCAATAATGTTATCTAATAATATTATTCAAATAATATGAATTATTGATCTGTTAATGGGAAATGCTGTGCAGTGACAATTATTGAATCAACAATATAAAGTATCAACGTAGAAATTATTTAATCAATAAAATAAAATATTGAACAGTAATTACTGTAATAATTATTGAGTACTGACTTCTTACATAAGAATCAATAATTAGAATTATTGTGCAATACCGTGTGCTATTGTACAATATCGTGTGCTATTGTGCAACAACGCGTATTATTGTATTTTAACCACCGGATATTCCAACAGTTTTAACGGTAACAACTACACCATTATTATTAAAAAAACTCATTCGTGTTGTTTTATTCATCCAAAAGTTTTTCGTTATGGGGCCCACAAATGGTTGTGCCGTCGTATGAATATTCCCCAATAAAAAGAATATTCCACGACCAAATGAATATTCCCCGACAACAATGAATATTTTATAACCACTTGCTTATTTAAAATATTTGTGCATTTTACCCATAACTAACCACAGTAATCAAATCAACTCCTTACTATTTCAAAATAATAAATAGAGGAAATTTAATTTTATAAAAAGTTGGGGTCTTACATATATGTTTTCCCCTCAATGTAATATTATGCATTTATGCTATCTTGCATATATGGCGAGGTATATATTTCTGACATTTGTGCATTTGTTTTAGATTGTTAGGTTGTTTTAAGTTACCATTTCCCCAAAGACCTAAGTTTTTTGAGAATAAGTCCAACAATGATTTTCATGTTTTAACACTACCCTTCATGTGAACCTAATGTTCAAACCAAAAAGATTGCAATTAGGCTAACACCATAACAATGGATACAAATTAAAGTGGGGAGACTGGATTCTATAATGTTATAAAATATAACTTTTGATGATTGGGTTCAGTTCAATTATTCACCCACCTTCGGTTTCAGTCTTCATAGGAACGAGAAAAACTAGAGTTATTCCATACAAGAAGGTTTTAGAAAAGGAGGCTGAAAGAAAGTCCAAAGAAGTTCAGGGGATTAACCAAGTTATAAAGCAGAATAATTACATTAATCTTTTCCTACAATCCCTTGGAACACAACTAACCAGAATAGAAAAGATTGTTACTTCTAAAGTAAAACCTTTCTCTCCGGCAGAAATACTAGCTACTTCCTCAAAGGAAGGGAAGCTTCTAACAAAGGAGAAACCTGGATCGGTTTTGTTTAAACCTCCACCCGAGTTATCAAACAAGTTTAAGTTGGGATCTGCATCTATAGAAGTGTTCGAGGAACTGATAAGTAGATTGGAAAAGTTATCTATTAAACGAAAACCTACTGAAACAACTTTTCAGGGTCCTTCCATTTCGGTCCTTAAGAATGATGGATTAGATCTTGATGAGATCTTAAGTAAAATCCAAAAAGATCCTCAAATTAATAGGATCAAATGGGGTAAGGTTAAAGCCCTATTATCATCGACCATCTCCAATTGATACTTAATTTGAAAATAGAGCGTTCAATGATGGAATTCACTTTAATGGGGAATACATTTGTGAGTGGAATCTTGATGGTCTTACTGACTATCTGTTGGGAAGCTAAACCAAATTCTTGGTTGTCTACATTCATTGATTAATTTGGTTCTTTGAATATCTCTAAACAAGTGTTGAAATATTTAATATTTTGTATTGGGTATATCAACGGTTATTAGAAATATCTACAGTTTTATTCTTATAAGCTAAGTATTCTAGAATCCTCTTATAATCCTATAAATACCAATGGTTGTAATCACTTTTATGTTCAAGAGAGAAATAGTAAGAACAAAAGTTCAGTTTATATAAATCATTTTTCTCCTTCTTTGAGACTACAAATTGGTATCAAAGCTAGTTTAAAAAAAAAAAAGAGGACCCGGAGTCTCAATTGGCAACTAAAAAAAAAGGGAAGTTAATTGATGAATATGATTATCTTCCATTCTTCTGTCATGGAAATTTGAAGGTGACAACGTGGGTGACACAGTGATCTTTGGTAACAACAGTACAATATCGGCAAAACCCAAGTCTGAAAAATTTTGAAGCCTTATTTTAAATAAAATTTCCATTCCTAATGTGATTGGTGATCCTGCTGCTCCAGTTTCATTAGTGAAGAATCCTACGTGAACTGTTGCTATTAAGTATTTGCCTCCTAAAATCTACTCAAGGCATATTGAAGAAGTTGGGAGGAGATTAAGATCAGAAGTTGCAGATCAGAACTGGGCAGAGAAGAAAAAGTGAGCTGCGGAGCATTAAAGAGATGGCGAATTCCAATAACATGACTTCACTTATTCCTCGATTTGGTGGAGAAAATTATGATTATTGGAGAGACAATATGATGTTATAGCTGAAGTCAATGGATCTATGGAATATTGTGGATGAAGGATATGAGGATACAGAAAATGAAGATGCATTGACACAAGTGCAAAAAAATAATTTAAAGGAAAATTGAAAGAAGGACAGCAAGACGTGTTTCCAAATTTATCAAACAATTGAGATGTTGGTGTATGAAGGAGTTGCTAAAGCTAAAAGTTCAAAGGAAGTCTGGGAGATTATTCAAGTTACATAAAAAGGTGTGGAAAAGATAAAAAAGGCACGCCTCCAAACCTTAAGAACAAAATTTAAAAAATTAAAAATGAAGTATTTTAGATTATTTTACAAGAGTTAATTAAGTTGTAAATCAAATGGCATTCAATGGTGAAGTTTTAGATGACGAGAAAGTTGTTGCAAAAATTCTTCGTAGTTTACCACCAAAATTTGATTATGTTGTGGTAGCTATTGAAGAATCAAAAGTGTTAGTTCCCAGGGGCACAAAAGTTATCTAGAAGGGGGAGGGGGGGGGGGTTGAATAATTTTTTTTAACTTCTTCTTTCCAAACTACTTGCTAGTTTTGATAATGATTTAATCACATCGGATTTGAGATTTGTTTGTTTTTCCTTTAAGATATAAACAGTTAATAGGAGTTAAGTAGTTATGGCAGTTATAACAGTTAATACAGTTATAACAAGAATATAAGAGACATGGTGGTTTTAAGTGGTTCAGATCATTTAAAGCTCCTAGTCCACTCTTCTACTCCTCGAGTAGGAAATCCACTAAGGATATCTTTACAATCTTTGAATCTCACAGATGCCTTCAAGTCTTGAAACTTCTTAGTTCACTATTTAACTCTTCATGTCCAGCAGACTTAGCACTTCTCAGTTCACTTAGAACTCTTCAAGTCCTTCTTACTTTACTTGATTAGTTGAGTTCTTGAATGGTGGTACTCAGTTGTAGTTAAGCTTGAGTTCGAAAGAACTGAGTAGCTGAGCAAGCTTTCTTTTCAGAGTTGAGCGTTGAGTGTTCTTCAGCATTTTCATTCTTTGCTTACTTGATCTTTTCATTTGCTTGTGCTTTGTATACATGATTCCTTTGAAAAATATCCTTTTGAAGACATCCGTTGAAGCATTAATTGTATTTGACATTTTCGAGTTAATCGATGGTGACTTTTCTGAAAACCTTCTCGTCCAAAATTGCCCCGCCCACACGGACACTGCAGACTGCTATCTCACCTAACACCTGAAAAGGTGTTTTCTGTTGACTTATAGTACTTTCCTTAGCTTCTTCAATACGTTTTTTTGTTACATACTAAGGATGACTGTTGTGTCATTGGGACTCCCGATACTCTCAACGTCTATAGTCCATTCCATATATGTTGACTTTTATTCTTAAAATAATGGACAATGCTCGATGCTTCTGATGCAGACTGATGATACACTACGATCTTGATCGTGGTGTCTTGTCACCTTGGAGATTGATCTGGTACCGATGGATGAGAACACTATGATTTTTCTTAAGTATCAGAACTCTACGATCTTCACTTGCTTATCTTGCAGACTCTACGCTTTCGAGAGCACTCTACGATTCTTGAGTTTGACTTGGCAGGCGTTTGGATCACTCTACGATTTTATGAGAGGCCCTCCAATGTAGACAAACTATGATTCTTGATGCTTTACGATTCTACCTTAGCTTCTGCAATCTTTTGATCAGCTTAACACACTACGATTCTGCTGAAGCCTATCTATTACATCTCAAGATATAGATCAACCTAAAAGCTTTGATCTTTTCTTCTATACATTCATTTATAGAAAGATAAACAATAAAGCTCAGATCAACCTAACAAGTTTAATCTACCACTAAGTCCTTGTATATGTGTTCCTTGAAGGACTTTATATATAATTATGAATATTTACTTTCAACATCAAATTTTAAATATGAAATCTCCCAACAATCTCCCCCTATTTGATGTTAACATAACCAAGGAGATTTGTATCATGATTATTAATTTTTAGATGCAGTTGCTAAAAAGTAAATATGACTTAGTGTTTCAGTGAGCAGCTGAAACCTTAGAGAATAAGCATGAATTTATTAATGTTTGTAAGGATAGATATTACAATTAAGAAATGAGTTTCAACTTATCTCTATTTCTTCTGCCTTTTGCTCCTTGGAGGATTAGCATACTCTACAGCTCTTCTTCTCCTGCTGGCTTCGTCTCTCCATGCTATATCTTCCAGCTCGCTTTGACTTAGCCTTTCCAAATGATCGTGTCTATTCATGAATGTAGGATCTCCAATTGGCATGCTTAGGCCTGTAGTGGTCACCCCTTGTGAGCTGGGAGAAGGCCCTTGACTCCTTAGTGGTTGTGCCATGATAATTTGCTGATGTTCAGATCGTGGAATCTGATGGCGAGGTTATCTTGCAGGAGGGCTCCTTGAAGATTGAGCAATTTTGCCTTTGCCTCTACCTTTTTCTTCTTACCCTTTATTCTCCCCCTTTATGTCAGCATCAAGGTTCAAATATCTTCAGATAGTCGAGTCATGCCTTGTACGAGCTCGTGGAGCTGATTTTGGGAGTGAGAAATGTCTGCACGATTTTCTTGGATTAGATAATCAGTTCGAGATTCTCTCTTTTGTAGAATGGCCAAGATAGTTTCTGTTTGTTGCTTTTGGCCCATAGAAAATGTTTGGAATTCTTTCATTTGGGTTCGTAGACTTGTGAGACTCTCCATCATGAGCTTATTTTGAGATTCTTGAGTCTTTTGCAGAAGGAGAACTGCTTCTTTGTGCTTCTTGGCAGCCTGAAAATGAATTTGATCCCTTTCATTGATACTCTAAATCATTTCCTTTATGATCTCCCTAAGCTTCTTCATAAGCTCAGTACTTAGTTTACTAGGGAGGGTGTTGGCAGCATCGATCAAATGAGTATGCCTTAGATGAATAAGGTCTGAGTGTACTTCAAGATCTTCTTGTATGTCCTTGGTCACCTTCTGAGATGCTTTAGACAACTCCATTTTGGTAGGAAGATCTGATATGAGTTCAAGGAGTTACTAATTATTTGGAGGAGAGGGTCTTGGATATTGATCTTGCATATTGTAGAGAGCAAGATCAAGATTGAAATAATTATTGGTTGATGAGAAAGGGATGTCTGATGGAGGAGTGGGTGTGTGAGGTTGAGTCTCAAGAGGAGGTGACCCTATGATTGGATTAGGATCATTAATCGTAGAGTGAGAGATGGTAAGAGATTGGATCAATACATAATTATGAACATTTGGTTCATCAGTTATAGAATGTTGGGATTCTGTAACTAGAAATTGATTTAGTGGATGTAGTATCACTTCCAACCATCTTGGTAATTTATAGAATTAGTTAAAAGTTGATGGTGGACAGTGATTAACCCTGAAAGAGATGGGAATGGATTATACCACACGCCCATTATCTGAAGAGGGACCATTAGTGATCAGCTTTCAGGCAAAAGTGAGGTTGCCTGGAAATTCATGAGCTAGCACAGAGATTGCTGGATAGGTTTTGAAGTTCTAGAACATGTGATCCCAGGAGTTGAGGATTTTGGCTCTGTGAAAAGGCATCATAGGTAGATAGGAGAACAATTGATTGTAGTTGGCTCTTCTATATCCATCCTAGCCCACTGCAATAATCTCAACTTCTTCATCCTCTTCTCTATCTTCATTTGAAGTTTCCACTACATCAATCGTCTCCACTTCGCTACTTTGATCCTCTACTATCTCATCCTCCATAGCTTCAATCCTTTTTATTTCTACAGTGTCTGAAGCTAGGATCTCTTGAGGGACTGAGGAAGGTTCATGGTGATCTCTTGGTAATTCCTCCTCAGCAGTAGCCTTTTCTGACATAGGGACTTCGTGAGGCTCCCCCTCAACTCGATCATCCATTTGAACTTTAAGCAGCTCCCCCTCAGCTGAAGCATTCTCTAGAGTAGGTACTTCAGGAAGCTCTCTCTCAACTTGAGCTGTATTCTCCTTACTTGCTTCGGGTAACCCTTTCTCAACAGCTATTCTTATATCTTCCTCCTTTAATACTCCTTCATTAACAAGAATGTATTTCTTGACAAGCTTTCTCTTTGTTCTCTTAGGCTGAACCACGGCCTCATTACTTTCTTCAGTTTCAGCTTTGAAAGTTTGATCAGGCTGAGAAGCTATTGCAGCATCCTCTTCTGGGGTGGTGTCAATTCTGGACTCTACGATCGGTAGTGACTCTACGATCGAAGAGAAAGAAGATTTCTTGGACTTATGGCTATGTTTTCCCTTCTTAAGCAGCTGAGAGATGGTAGCTCTATCTTCTTCTTCTTCTTCTTCAGACTACTGTTCCTTCCCTTTCATTTTCTTCAGATTTTCAGTGCCTGAACTTCCTTGAGGTGCATCAGTGGTTGAACCTTGAGGCTCTTCTTTTGTCTGAGCCTTCATTTTCCTCTTGCCCTTACTTTTTCTGACTAAGGCAATGGATTCTTGTTTATTGATTTCTTCTTCATCATCAGTTTCCTTCACAACTAATAAGTTACCTGGTAGTCCTGACTCCTTCACTTCACCAGTCCTTCCACTGGATTCAGAAATTATTCTGACATTTTCTACTGGATTTCTTTTCCAGTTTTGAAACAGCTACTAGGTCATCCTTCTGTTGGGATTAATAGATCCTCCTTCATTATCCCCAATTTTTTCACCCAGAGCTGATTGCAGGATGATGCTTATAAACCCCCCGTAGAGCATCTTTCCAGAGCACTTCGATTTCTTTGAACAAAGTATACATTTACCAATCCAATCGATGAGTAGGGCTCCATAGTTGAGATGAAGCCCAAAGCAGATTGCTATCATGAGCTTAAGTTGTACTTCATTCATAGAGTCATGGCCAAAGCTCTTATAGCATGCATATGCATTTCCCAATAATATTGGCCAAAAACTCATACTTTTGGGGAAACTCTTTCTTCTTGTATCCCTTGACGGTCTGAAACTTCTTGTGATGCATCTTCTTCAGTCCTTCATAAAAGTCGATGACCTCCATAGATAAAAGTCCCTTTGATTTGAAACCTAGGGCTAGGTTTATATCTTCATCTTTTAGTTTAATTTGTACTCCCTTGACGTTTGTGATGATGGTGTCGTTCTCAAAAACTCCATTGTTGTAGAACTCCTTCACCAGCTTCGGGTAGATCCATGTTCTGGTGCCCAGAGCTTCTTCAAGACCAGCTTTCTTTAACAGAGATAAAATTTTGTGAAATCGAGGGTCAGTTGTCTAGAACTCGTCGAGGTAGAGACGGTAACCAGTGATAACGTTTGAAGCCGCCATTGATTCAGTTAAGCATTTTTGAAGGCTAGCATTTTTGCTGGTAGAGAGAGAGAAATAAGCTTTTTGAACTTCTGAGGTGAGTTTTCAAAAAACCCTTTTTGAACTGTACTTGTAACTTCCCTCCACTTGATCTGTATAGTGGGGCATGTGTCGTGTCCTGCTTGGCTCCAAGATTTTTAATGATATGGAAAATACTGATCTGCCTTTAGCTCCCCCTGAGCTAGTGTGTCCTTTGGAAGGACTACTGTGACGCCCCCAAAATAGGTATACAACACCCACTCTAAGTCGCCAAATACATGGTACAGAAACTCCTACAACTTTATTAATACAATTATCGTGCAAAATACGACAACACATAAACTATGAGTTTAAAAACAAATATTGTCTTCTAGACAATATCAACACTCAAATAAGTCCTCATTACAATTATTGATACACTATTTCACAAAATAGTGAGGACTACTAAAACGACTTTTTAGAACCTTCATTCCACACCCCGACTAGTACTTACTATATTCTCGCCTCCTAAGAAGAAAAATGGAACAAAAAGGAAAAGGGTGAGCTCAACTAGCCCTGTAAAAAATATTATGACTAAGATAATATAGAAAAAATTATCATTAGTCTTCAACAGGGAAAAATCTGATAGAATACAATAGACAACAAGTTTTAAATCAATATTCGCAGCGGAAATAATAATTCAAAGAAGAGTTACGTAGGGAATGAAATCTATTATTATCTATGAATTTAAAAGTCCATCATCAATATTTTATCCCTGTAACATCAATCAATATACATCTTAAGTCAAATATTCATCTTTGCAACACAAAGCCAAAGATATTCATCGATTGGTCATGTTCATCTCAACACTGCTCATCTTTGCAAAGACAGGCCAAAGATATTCATCAGAAATTCATTCATCTTTGCACTACAGGCCAAAGATATTTAGTAATATCATCATTTAGGACTGAGGATGATGAAAAATATTTTAAAGAAAATGAATCCAGTGAAATAAAAGAACAAATATTAAGGATTTGTACTTTAAACAATTTGAGTTCAAAAATACTTCATAAATAATCATAGTGGAGTAAAGTTCAAGAATGATCAAAACATGGATACAATCAAAGCTAGTATCCATAATAGATATCTTGGACAAAAAATGAAAATTTAATTTTTCTGTGAATAGTGTCGTATTCGTAAATAGTGTCATATACGTGAATAGTAACCCTGACACTAAAAGACAAGAATGTCACAAGAAAAATCTTACCAATATTCCGGCATAATGATATTAGAAGAAATAATATCATTTTAAGAAAAAAAATAACATTCCTTACCTCGAAAGAATAGTACTTCTGACTGAAATATCAGATATAACGTTGAAAGAACTTGCATCGTATAGCAACACTCAAAGTAACAAAATACTCACAAGAATACGCTCAATAATATAGAGAGAGAAATCTTTAGTTTCTGTTGTGATTTTCAATTCTAACCTAAGCAACCTATTTATAGGAAAATGCTTACCAAAGCAGAAAATTTAATAAAATAATAATATATTTATATAAATTTCCTACGCCCACTTTTACCAACTGAATTCAGCACTTTGCACATGTTAGTGGGGCCCACAAAATGAAAAAGACGTTTTTATTAAAAAAAATATTTAAAACTTCAAAAATTAATTATTCTGGAACTTCAATAATTCATAATAAATAGCCCTTTTATCAGAAAAAAAACAAATCTTATGACCATTCCATAGGAAATTCAATTCTCTACAACTTTGTAGTTTTAAGTTTTTCCAAATTCCAAGCAGAACTTAACCGAAATCCACATAGGGACGATTTTACAAGCTATAATCAAATTTCAGTCAAGAAATGGGGTCCACAAACATGAAAAACATATTTTAAATATTTTTAGTAACAAAAATACTCTTCCTCCTCATATATTTATATATCCCACATTCATTGTAAAGATATCACCATTATTATATTATTATAATATAATAATATATTTAAATAAATTATTTTATCAGAAAAAGATAAAATATTTATTTTCAACAATTGTCACATTAAAAATTTTCTCCATCTATATCCACATAAAATGAATATTTTCCTCATCATATAAATTATTAATTAATTATTCACAAATAATATTACAGAATCACAATATTGACAACCAGGCAGTTCCCAGGAAAGAGGGGGCTTTTTAATAAGGATTTCTCCTTACTAGCGCAATTAGGTGACCAAACCTCTCCTTAGACAGAACTTTCTTGACATTGCCAATAATGTTATCTAATAATATTATTCAAATAATATGAATTATTGCTCCGATAATGGAAAATACTATGTAGTAACAATTATTGAAACAAAAATAATATAAAATATCAACGTAGCAATTATTGAATCAATAAAATAAAATATTGAACAGTAATTACTGTAACAATTATTGAGTAGTGCATTCTTACGTAAGAATCAATAATTGGTGCAATACTGGTGCTATCGTGTGTTTTAACCAAAAGTATTTCAACAAGATAATCTCAGAATAACTACGTCGTTATTTATAAACAACTTATAATTGTCATTTTCTTCATTCAATCGCTTTCCGTTATGGGGCCCACACAAGCCTGCGCCATCGTATGAATATTCCCTGACAGTAAGAATATTCCACGACCAAACGAATATTCCCCAATAACAATGAATATTTTATAACCACTTGCTTAATTGAAATATTTGCGCATTTTACCCATAACTAACCACATTAACCAAATCAACCCTTACTATTTCAAAATAATAAATAGAGGAAATTCAATTTCATTTATAATAAGTTGGAGTCTTACAACTACGATCGTCGAGGTTGCATTACGATCATTGAGTTCACTTCTGAATCTGCTCTACGAACATTTTCTGCCCTGGTCCTTGTGATGAACTTTGACTCAGCATTCCTGCTGGGTTAAGGTAACTCAGGAAGGGCCAACCTTTTAGAGTGAATTAAGGGTTAGTTTTGTCCCTGAGGCGCTCATCAGAGGGATTGCTTGGATTTGTTGAAAATTTTGTCATCACAGGATGATTCTTTGTCATGTTGAGGCATCTCTACGATCGTCGTCCTTCTTCAGTCATCTCTACGATCTTGAACAAAGCCTTCTATATCTGCATGGTTAGCATAAACTAGAGCATAGAGTTTAAGGTGGTAGATTTAACATGCCTAACTCACTTATCAATTTATTAAATCTGAATTCATCTAGAGGCTTTATAAACACATCAGCAAGTTGATTTTCAGTAGGGATGTACTGCAAAGATATAGTTCCATTTTGAACATGATCCCTAATAAAATGATATCTTATTTCTATATGCTTAGTCCTAGAATGCATGACAGGATTGTGTGTTGTTGCTATAGCTGTGAGACCCCAAATTTTATGAAATGAAAGTATTCAATTTTCGTATAATTATTCTATTTAGTTAATGGTTAAATTGATAAAAGTTTAAAGGTAAGGGTGATATTTAAAAAAAATTCAAAGTAAGCAAGTTGTCATAAAATAATCGGTAATAAAAGTATAGTAATACGCGTGGTTGCATAGTAGCACACGGTATTGTACAATATCTTTGATTATTGATGCTTACGTGAGAAGTTACTCAATTTTATTCAATTATTGTCACAATATTTTATATTATTAAATCAATATTTAAGATAACACAGTTATTCATATTATTATTTGCAATATTGATAATGTCTAGAAGTTCTGTCAAGGAGAGGTTAGGTCATCTAATTGCGCGCCAATAAGGAGAAATCCTTATCGAAAAGCCCCCTATTTCTTGGGAACGACCTGGTTGTTAAATATTGCGAGTTATATTATTAATGATGAATAAGTTCGTGTTGATTAAAGATGAAATTGATAGTTCCATTGTGTGGGAATTATTAGTGTTAGTGGAAATCGACATTTATTTCGATAGTAATTAATGTCTGGATGTTATATTAACCAATCGGGTAATTAACCGGATAAATAAGAAATTAATTGCTATTAATTCACATGCTTATAACTATGTTTTCACATGTGTGTACTATTGATTCACATGATTTACTATTAGGGGAGTTGGTGCAAGATTGATAATACATGCATGACTAAATCAAAAATGGAGGTATAGATGAAGGTACTATACTATAATTAATTTTTTCACATGTTTAGAACTATTGAGTCACATGATTTACTATTGATTCACATGATTTACTATTAGGGAAGGTGGTGCAAGTTTGATAATACTTGTAGGACTAAATTAAAAATGAAGAAAAAGAGGAAGGTATTATACTGTAATATTTCACGCCCCAAATTATGCAATTATCGAAACTATATTTTCCTATAAATAGAAGCTCATTCTTTCTTCATTCTCACCAATTCACTAAGTCTCACAAGAGCAATTATAGAGATAGAAGCTATAGAGAAAGAAGATATAGAGAGAAAGAAGAAGAGTAGTATGCTACTTCACTTCTCCAGTATCCAGTCTTCTTCTAAGGTAAGGGTTATTATGTTTTTCGTATTCTGAAGAGAAATTATTTTTTATATTCGTATGAATATTATTATCGTTCAATATTCATTGTTTTCGTTTAATATTCATAAGGAATATTATTTTCGTTTAATAATCGTAAGGAATATTATTTTCGTTTAATATTCGTAAGGAATATTATTTTCGTTCAATATTCGTAAGAGATGTTATTTTCTTCATAAATGATATTATTTCTTTTAATATCATTATGCCAGAATATTGGTATGAATTTTATTGTGGAATTTCTACCTTTTTGTGTCGAGGTTAGTATTCACTTTAGTATTATCCACTCGGGTATTTAGGGCACTTTTCGTGCTGGAACACTATTCACGGGTTACTATTCACCCAATTACTATTCACTCTAGTATTATTCAGTCGAGTATTCGGGGTACTTTTCGTGCCGGAGTACTATTCACGAGTTACTATTCACCCAATTACTATTCACTCGGGTATTTGGGGTACTTTTCATGTCGGGATACTATTTCTTTTCTGTCCAAATTATTTTTGGTACATGAATATTAGTCTTGAATTTTACTCTATAAAGCAGTATCATATTGACAATTTGGATATTTTTAAACTCTGGATAAATTTAAAGTTTTTAATATTTATCCTTGATTGCGTTTGATTAATGCTTATATCATTGTCATCATCCTCGTGCTTATAGTGTGATGAAAGTCATCTTTGGCTTACGTGCATAGATGGACTATTGATTATTGGTTTTACGGTTGTATATCTTTGGCTTACGTGCAAAGATGGACTGTTGATTATTGATTTTATAATTGTATATCTTTGGCTTACGTGCAAAAATGAACTGTTGATTGAAAGCTTTGGCCCATAGTGCAAAGATGGGCAGGTGTATGACATGATCATAACCACTGGTGATACTAACGAATATCCTTGGCCCGTAGTGCATGGATAATTCGATGATGTGATTGGCAGGATCATGACCATTAGTTAACAGTTGAATGTCTTTGGCCATAGTGCACTGACAGATAATTGATTGGTATGATCATGACCATTGGTTTTATAGTTAAATATCTTTGGCCCATAGTGCAAAGGTAGACAACTGACTGGTATGATCATTGTTATTACATTTGAATATCTTTAGCCTTTGGGGTAAGGATATTGAGTAAAGTTCTATTAAGCCTTTGTGGGAAGGAGAAATTGTTTATTTACATGATTATAAAAATGAATTATGGATTTAACTATAATCTTTGGTGGTTCGGTGAAAGGCAGTGATGATAGTTCTTTTTGTCTTGGGTATGACAAAGAACTATTGATGAGTATTACAGGAATGAAATATTAATGATGGACTTTTAATCTAGAGGAGATAGTAGACATTATGTTCTACTTGACTCTTCTAATGGATTGCTTATTCTGCTGCAGTTAAACTTGATGTTTATTGTATTTTATCAGTTTAACACTGTTGAAGGCTAAGGATAATTTATTCTGCATTATCTTAGTCATAATATTTCTTACTGGGCTAGTTGAGCTCACCCTTTCTTTCACTGTTCTCTTCAGGAAATGAGAATATAGCTGGGACGAGTCGGGGAATGGATTGACGGTCCAGATGGTTGTTTTAGTAGTCCTCACTATTCTATAAAATAGTGTGACAATAAATGTAATGAGGACTCCATTGAGTGTGGATATTGTCTAGAAGACAATATTCATGTTAAAACTCTCAGCTTATGTTTTGTCGTATATTACACGACGGTTGTATAATTAAGTTTGTAGTTAAGTTCTGTACCAAGTATCTGGCGACTCAAGATGGGTGATGTATACCTATTTTGGGGGCGTCACAATTGGTATCAAAGCTTAGGGATATAATCCCTGGCTGAGATGTGAGACTAGAACTAGGAGGGGAGAGACGGGTAATTCCTTCGCTAGTATGTCCTACCTAAGTTATTTGGTATTTAATTGGTCGATCAGAGTATAGGGATAATATGTGGCATGTCAATTAACCCTTATTTTGAAACTATATTCTAGAATGATATCTGAAATACAGGAGATGAGAAATGGGAAAATCATAATAGAGAGGAAATAACCGGGAAGGTACAATCCGAAAAGAAAACAAGGTATTCTCATCTCTTCAAACTACCAGGTACGTAAATTTCGAGGGCGAAATTTCATAAGGAGGGGAGATTGTGAGACCCCAAATTTTATGAAATGAAAGTATTCAATTTTCTTATAATTATTCTATTTAGTAAATGGTTAAATTGATAAAAGTTTAAAGTTAAGGGTGATATTTGAAATTTTTTCAAAGTAAGCAAGTTGTCATAAAATAATCGGTAATAAAAGTATAGTAATATGCATGGTTGCATAGTAGCACACGGTATTGTACAGTATCTTTGATTATTGATGCTTACGTGAGAAGTTACTCAATTTTATTCAATTATTATCACAATATTTTATATTATTAAATCAATAATTGAGATGACACAATTATTCGTATTATTATTTACAATATTGACAATGTCTAGAAGTTCTGTCAAGGAGAGGTTAGGTCATCTAATTGCGCGCCAATAAGGAGAAATCCGTATTAGAAAGCCCTGTCTTTCCTGGGAACGACCTGGTTGTTAAATATTGTGAGGTATAATATTAATGATGAATAAGTTCGTGTTGATTAAAGATGAAATAGATAGTTCCATTGTGTGGGAATTATTAGTATTAGTGAAAATCAATATTTATTTTGATAATAATTAATGTCTGGAGGTTATATTGACCAATTGGGTAATTAACCGGATAAATGAGCAATTAATTACTATTAATTCAAATGCTTATAACTATGTGTTCACATGTGTGTACTATTGATTCACATGATTTACTATTAGGGGAATTGGTGCAAGATTGATAATACCTGCATGACTAAATTAAAAATGGAGGTAACAGTTTTGAAAAATCAGAAGGCGTCCGTGATTTTTTTAAAAAAAAATTGTGCAGTCTGTGATTTCTAAATTCAAATAGTATCCTTTCCATTCTCCAATAAATAGGATGCTTAGTTTAGAATTGAAAATCACACCAGAATCAGAGAATTCTATTTCAATAATATTGAGCGTATTTCTTTTGAGTTTAAGGAAGCTTTGAGTGTAGAAAATAGTGAAAGTTTTCTTCAAGAATATATCCGTTATATTAGTCTGGAATACTCTTCTTTTTAAGGTAAGGGATATTATTTATTTCATATTCGCTTACGATATTATTTTTCGTATTTGTAAAAAAAATTATTTCATTCAATATTCGCAAGAAATATTATCTTCGTTTAATATTCGTAAGGAATATTATTTTTCGTTCAACAGTTGTAAGGGGTTTTATTTATTTCATATTCGCTTACGACATTATTTTTTGTATTCGTAAGAAATTTTATTTCGTTCAATATTCACAAGAAATATTATCTTCGTTTTAATATTCGTAAGGAATATTATATTCGTTCAATATTCTTAAGAAATATTATTTTTCGTTCAACAGTTGTAAGGGATATTATTTTTGTTCAATACTCGTAAGAAATAATATTTTCTTCCATACTCTGTAGTATATAAGTAATATTATTTCGTTTTAGATTCCAAATTCTACAATCACTTTGTTAAGTTTTGGCTTTTATACTCCATGAAATTAGTAGAATATCCTTGATATTTGCGCTTCATCCAGTATCTTTTCATGAAAATATTATTTTTTGCATTCTTGATAAGTTTTAATCTTTTCATATCGGAGTATTATTCACGGGGTACTATTCCTGAAGAGTAATTCATGGGGTACTATTCACTCGAGTACTATTCACCTGGGGTACTATTCATGACAAAAATTGATTTCTTTTCGATCCAAATCATTTTTGATACATTATTATTCTTGAATTTTACTCCACAAAGTAGTATCATGTTGACAATTTAGATATACTCTTGAATTCTGGATAAATTAAATTATAAAATCTTTAATATTTATCCTTGATCTCGTTTGATTGAATTTTTATATCATTGTCATCATCCTCATGCTTATATTGTGATAAAATTCATCTTCGGCCAAGGGTGCAAAGATGAACTGTTGATTGGTATGATTATGACCAGGGATTATTCAGTGTAATCATGAACTGTAATGTTACAAGTGATGTGGATTATTAAGCTGAGTCTCAGCCACAGTTATTGGTATGATCATGACCATGCGTTCTCTTCGGCCAAGGGTGCAAAGATGAATTGTTATTTGGCATGTTCATGACCATTGGTGAAAACACGAATATCCTTCGCCCGTAGTGCATGGATAATTCGTGGTCATACTACTAATGAATATCCTTGGCCCGTAGTGCATAGATAATTCAGTGATGTGGATTATTTATTAAGCTAAGTCTCAGCGATAAAATTGATGATAAACTTTTAAATCATAAAAGATAGTAGATATCATGCTCTACTTGACTCTTCTAATGGATTGCTTATTCCGCTGCAGTTGTTGATCTAAAACTTGTTGGCTATTGTATTCTATCAGTTGTTATATTGTTGAAGGCTAAGGATAATTTATTCTGCATTATCTTAGTCATAATATTTCTTACTGGGCTAGTTGAGCTCACCCTTTTCTTTCACTGTTCTCTTCAGGAAATGAGATTATAGCTGTGACTAGTCGGGGAATGGATTGACGGTCCAGATGGTTGTTTTAGTAGTTCTCACTATTCTATGAAATAGTGTGATAATAATTATAATGAGATTGAATTTAAGTTTGGAAATTGTCTAGAACACAATATTTGTATTAAAACTCATAACTTATGTTTTGTCATATTCTGCACGACACTTAACACTTAGCGTCTTCTTGTTGAACACTCAAGCCTTACTGTCTGTGGCGTATCTAAGAAAAATTCATTTGTCTAACTTGGGGTGGAACTTTGTCAGATACTATTTTCCATTATTGAGAATATAGCATGCACAGCCAAACACATAAAAGTAGCTGACACTTGGCTTTCTTCCTCTCCACGGTTCATAGGGAGTCTTCTTTAATGTAGAGTGCACAAGAGATCTGTTCTGAGTGTAGCATGCAGTGTTAACAACTTCTGCCCAAAAGTATTCAGGCAGACGAGTTGCTGCTAGTAGAGTTCTTTCAGCCTCTATCAATGTTCTATTCTTTCTCTCTTACTACTGTTTTCTTTGAGGAGTTCGTGGTTGAAAAGTTGTGGATCGATGCCATTGTTGTCTGTGCAGAACTGGTCCATTTCAGAGAAGTCGAATTCTCTACCATGATCACTCCTTATAGCCTTGATTTTCTCCCCTTTCTAGTACATCACTAGTCTGAACATTTTGATTAGTAGGGAGCTTGTTTCATCTTTTGAGTTCAGAAACAACACCCATGTGAATCTTGTGTAGTCATCCACTATAACCAATGAGTATCTTTTCCCTCCAAGGCTTGTCATTGGAATTGGCCCAAATAGATCCATGTGAAGCAACTGCAGAGGCTTGTCAATTGAATTGATAGTTTTGCTCTTGAATGAGCTTCTAGTCTGTTTTCCAAGCTGACAGGCATTGCATGACCTTTCTTTGACGAAGCTGAACTTGGGTAATCCTATTACTAGATCCTTGGAGACTAGTTTTGACATATGTTTGAAGTTGAGATGAGACAGTCTTCTATGTCATAACCAGCTCATTTCTTCAGATGCTTTAGCCAGAAAGCATATTGTTTCATTAGAGCTTAGTTGACCAAGATTAACAGTGTAGACGTTTCCTTCTCTAGTTCTGGTCAGCTTTATAGAAGATGTCTTCATATCTCTAACTTGACATTAATTATTGAGGAAGGTGACTTGAGGACCCTTGTCATAGAGTTGGCTTATGCTCAGAAGATTATGTTGTAATCCTTCTACATAGGCTACTTTACTAAAAGATACTGCACCATTCCTAGCTGAGCCATATCCTCTTGTCTTGCCAGAGCTATTATCTCTGAAAATGACTGACGGAACCTCCTTCTCTATAAAGTTAGACAGGAGGGCTTTGTTCCCGGTCACGTGTCTTGAACATTCGCTGTCCAGATACCAGGTTGTGGATGAATTGTTGATTATTGGTTTTATTGTTGTATATCTTTGGCTTACGTGCAGAGATGGACTTGGTATGATTATAACCAGGGATTTTTCAGTATAGTCATGATTATTTATGATTTAATGAATATCCTTGGCCCATAGAGCAGGGATGATTCGATGATGTGGTTTATTTATTAAGCTGAGTCTTAGCGATAAAAATTGATGAAAACATTTTAAATCATAGAAGATAGTAGATTTTATTCTCTACTTGACTTTTCTAATGGATTGCTTGTTCCGCTGCAGTTAATGTCTATTGTATTTTATCAGTTTAACATTGTTGAAGACTATTGATAATTTATTCTGCATTATCTTAGTCATAATATTTCTTACTGGGCTAGTTGAGCTCACCCTTTCTTTCACCATTTCTCTTGTGAAATGAGAATATAGTTGGGACTTAGTCGGGAAAGGAGTGACGATCCAGAAGATAGCATTAGTAGTCCTCACTATTCTGTTAAATTGTGTGACAATAAATGTAATGAGGACTCCTTTGAGATATTGTCTAGATGACAATATTCCTATTAAAACTCTCAGTTTATGTATTGTCGTATATTACACGACGGTTGTATAATTAAGTTTGTATTTGTATTTTGTACCATATATTTGGCGACTCAAGATGGGTGATGTATACCTATTTTGGGGGCGTCACAGTTGGTATCAAAGCTTAGGGATATGATCCCTGGCTGAGGTATGACAAAAGAACTAGGAGGGGAGAGACGGAGAATTCCTTCGCTAGTATGACCTACCTAAGTTTATTCGGTATTTAATTGGTCGGTCAAAGTATAGGGATAATATGTTACATGTCAATTAGCCCTTGTTTTGTGACAGTGTTTGAAAATGGCATCTAAAAATGTTAAGATAAGCAATGGAGCAAAATAATATGACCGTATCGCAGTACGAGGCTAAGTTTGTGGAGTTATCCCGGTTTGCATCCTATTTGGTCAATAATGAGGAGCGAATGACGCGAATGTTTCTAAAAGGTTTAAAACCCGATATACGTCAATACCTCATTTCTCATAAACTTTGTTTATATTCAGATATTGCGAATAAGGCTCAGTTATTGGAGGGCGATAATGAGTTAGCACAACCAAAAGGCAACGACCAACAACACGATAATAATCGTACTATCGGTGGCAATGGCCATCGGAACAATGATAACCATCGTAGGGGAAATTATCATGCCAAGAATGGTAACCACTTCGGTGGTAATCATGGCTAAGATAATAGAAATGGAAATTTCAAGAAAAGAAGGTCATTTAGCTTGATTTTGTCGTGCACCAAAGTCAAGTCCAGCTGGGACGGTGGCACCAAAGGCGGATACAGACAAAACAAAGTCGGTGATTTCAGGAAGAGCATTTTTCGTGATTTCTCAAAAAGTGAGTAACCTAAACGAAGTTAGCACGGGTTAGTTAATTATAAATTCTTGCGAAGTTTATACCTTATTAGATACCGGTTCTACCCATTATTTTATCTCTCTTGCTTGCGCTCAATGTTTAAATTTGACCCCAGAGAAGTTAGACTTTCACTTATCGCTTGAAACTCCGTTAGGAAAAACCTTCATTTCATGTGCTATCCAAGTCTTGGATGAGAGTCATAGTTTTGAATGATATTTCTATTGTTAATAAATTTCCTGACGTATTCCTGATGACTTCTTGACCTACCCCAGAGCGTGAAAGCGAATTCTGTATTGACCCCAGTACAAAACCCATTTCTAAAACCCTTAAATATTTCTTCAACCAAAACGAACGTATAATGCGCCAAAGATGTTGGCTCGAGTTAGATAGGAGCTTTGTTCCTGTTGTAAGATTAAACTCTCATTTTGGTACCCATACTTGCATGGGTCCTATTTTGTTAGTACCCTTGGGAACCCAAATTTTCTTGACCTTGGGTCTCAAATGCATAGGATTATGGTAGCATATTGTAGCCATATGACCAATCTTATTACATACAAAACATCTAATATGATGCATGTTTGTGTGTTTATATGGATTCTTCCTCCATTTGGACTTATGTGGGTTCTTAGCAATCCTTCCTTTATGCTGGTTCTTCTTCTTGCATATATTCTTATGATTCATGATTTATGAAGAGTGAAGCTTGACTCTACTGTTCTTACCCAGTTGGTTCGTGGAGTTGTTTTTACTCGACTCTACGATCCTTCGAGGTTGGAGAGTAGTGTCTAAGTTACTCTTTTCTTTTCTGAATCCTAGGCCATCATGGGATCCATTATGCCTTGAGGCATGGATTGGATCAGAAGGGCAGGGATGGACTGATTCTTCCTTTTGTGAGGATTTCACAAATGTAATGCTTCTATTAAAATTTAAAACATTACTAGATCTAGTTTCCTTTATCTTTTCCACATATAGTTCTAAGGTAGATTCCCCAAAACCTAATCTTGTTTTGTCAGATGTACTTCTCTGACTGGAGATCAGGGAGTCTATGGAAGAAGAGGATTTATTCCATGTAAAGATTATCTTTTCTAGTTCCTCAATCTTAGAAGTTAAATTTGACTCTCTTTGACATTAAGTTCATTGGTCTGTTTTAAGAGTTTATTTTTAGCTTCAAATTTGGAGAGAGAGTTAGTACTTAGAAGAGTTGTTTCTAGTTCTTCCTAAACTTTCTCTTTCTCTTTTTGAAGAAGAGAATAATCTTTAGACAAAACTCTGAACCATTTCATGTATTGATGCATATCAGATGTTATGTCATGTAGAGCAGTTCTTAAGTCATCAATATCTACATCAGGAGAGTTAAAGTCAAATATCTCATCTATAATTACTTCATGAATGTCAGAGCTCTTCTTATCATTTGCATGTTTGACCATCAGACAAAGATTTACTATTTGAGGATCTTCATTATCTCTAGATTCGGGAGTTGAGTCATTGTCTGAGTCACTCCACGATCCTCTGGCCACAAGACCTTTGTCTTTCTTCTAGAGCCTCTTGTTGCCTTTGAATTCATTCTTTGAATTTGATTTCCTCTTTAGTTCTTCTCTAAGTGGTTTGTTGCAATTTTCAATGAAATGGTCAGGCTTCTTGCAATTGTAGCATAAGTCATTTATATGTTCCTGGCTATTGTAGTTGTTAAACTTCTTAGGTTTGCTGCTTCTGCCTTGAAGAATGAACCTTTTGAGTCTTCTTACCAGCATTGCAAAGTCCTCATCATCATCTTCATCATAGTCAGAGTCATTTTCAGTGTTAGCTTTGGAAATGTTGTCTACTGCTTTGAGAGCAACCCCTTTGTCCTTCTTTCTTCCTTCAGAAAGAGTTTCTGCTCGTTGAGTCAGCTCTAGTTCATACATGAAAAGGTTGCCATATAACTGTTGAATAGTCATTTCATGGAGATTCTTTGATTCTCTGATGGCCATGGTTTTGGCGTCCCATTTGCTAGGTAAGGCTCTAATGAACTTTATGATTAGATCTTTATTTGGATAGACCTTTCCAAAGGTTCGAAGAGAGTTGAGCAGAACATTGAATCTTTCATAGGTGGAAGTGACATTTCTCCTGGAACGTGGGCAAACATTTCATATTGCTGAGTTAGAAGAGATTGCTTGTTTTCTCTGACTTTTTCAATTCCTTCATGCATAATGAGAAATGCTTCCCATACTTCCTTTTCTATTTTGTTGCTGACCACATTTTCAAACAGATCATCTTCTAAAAATTGGAACAAAATGTTCTTGGACTTCTTGTCGAGTTGGACATCTTTCTTTACGTTGTTAGTCCATTCTTCTTTGACCTTGATCTGAATTCTGTTTGGATCGTCTGAAGTTGGTGCAAGCTTGGTAGGAATGTAGTGCCCATTTTGAACAGTTTCAAATAGATCTTCATATATTGAATCCATGTAGGCTTGCATACGAACTTTCCAGTTGGCGAATTTATCTTTGTTGCACATAGGTGGCTTGCTGCCTCCTCCAGTCTTTAATTCGCTTATCAGATGTGCCATTAGATCTACTTAAGCTTTGTAGGTTGTTTGATAGAATCTGCTTTGATACCAATTGTTAGTTCCTAGAGGCACAAAAGTTATCTGGAAGGGGGGGTTGAATAGATATATTTTTTAACTTCTTCTTTCCAAAATACTTGTTAGTTTTGATAATGATTTAATTATAGCGAATTTGAGATTTGTTTGTTTTTCCTTTAAGATATAAACAGTTAATAGGAGTTAAGCAGTTATAGAAGTTATAACAGTTATGATAGTTATAGCAAGAATATAAGAGACACGGTGATTTTAAGTGGTTCAGAGCATTCAAAGCTCCTAGTCCACTCTTCTACTCCTCGAGTAGGAAATCCACTAAGGATGTCTTTACAATCTTTAAATCTCACAGATTCCTTCAAGACCAGCAGTCTTGGAACTTCTTAGTTCACTATTGAACTCTTTAATTCCAGCAGACTTGGCACTTCTTAGTTCACTTAGAACTCTTCAAGTCCTTCTGACTTGGAACTTCTTACTTCACTTGATTAGTTGAGTTCTTGAATGGTGCTACTCAGTTGTCGTTAAGCTTGAGTTCGAAAAAACTGAGTAGCTGAGCAAGCTTTCTTTTTAGATCGTAGAGTTAAGCGTTGAGTGTTCTTCAACATTTTCTATCTTTGCTTACTTGATCTTTTCATCTACTTGTGTTTTGCATATATGATGCCTTTGAAAAATATCCTTTTGAAGACATCTGTTGAAGCATTAATTGTATTTGACATTTCTGAGCACTGATGGTGACTTTCTAGAAACCTTTTGTCCAACCGTCTGGCCCACTGACACTGTCGACTGCTATCTCACATAACACCTGAAAAGGTGTTTTCTGCTGACTTATAGTACTTTCCTTAGCTTCTTTAATATGTTTCTTTGTTACATACTAAAGATGACTATTGTGTCATTGGGACTCCCGATACTCTCAACTTCTATAATCCATTCCACATGTGTTGACTTTTATTCTTAAAATAATGGACACTGCTCGATGCTTCTGATGCAAACAGATGATACACTACGATCTTGATTGTGGTGTCTTGCCACCTTGGAGCTTGATCTGGTACCGATGGATGAGAACACTATGATTTTTCTTAAGTACCGGTACTCTACGATCTTCACTTGCTTGTCTTGCAGACTCTACGCTTTTGAGAGCACTCTACGATTCTTGAGTTTGACTTGGTAGGCGTTTGGATCACTCTACGATTTTATGAGAGGCCCTCCAAAGTAGACAGACTACGATTCTCGATGCTCTACGATTCAGCCTTGGCTTCTGCAATCTTTTGATCAGCTTGACACACTACGATTCTGGTAAAGCCTATCTATTACATCAGATATAGATCAACCTAACAGCTTTGATCTTTTCTTCTATACATACATTTACAAAAAGATAAACATTAAAGCTCAGATCAACCTAACAAGTTTGATCTACCACTAGGTCCTTGTACATGTGTTCCTTGAAGGACTTTACATATAATCATGAATATTTACTTTCAACATAAAATGTTAAATATGCAATCTCCCAATAAAAAGATCTATCATCTCTTACTATTCAAGATTTGCAAGGGACCTTGAAGGCTCATGAAGTAAGTATAAATCAAAGAAATCCTTCTCCTCTTCCTAATCAAGCTCTTAAATCCCAAGTTTCATTTACAGGAGGCCGTGATTTTTACTATGGTTATGGTCGTGGTGGTAATGGCAACTTCAGAGGTAAAGACTTTCATTTTCAAGGCAGAGGAAGAGGTTATGTAAACAAAAATGATTCAAATGAAGGTGGAGAAAATTTGATCAAAAACTTCCAAAAAGGAAGAGGTCGTGGTTATCAAAGAGGTTGTGGCTAACAAAGAGGAAGTGGTTATCAAAGAGGAAAAGGTCGTGGCTATTTTTAATGTTACCATTGTCATAGACCCGGTCATATATATAAAGAATGTCATTTTAGAACGAAGTGAACACAAAATGAGACTGGATTGATGCATGAAAACAAAATTGATGAAAAAGATGTGCAGGATACTCTGTTGCTGGCATTTCAAGGTGATGGTAAGGATGATGTTTGGTATTTAGACAGTGGTGCAAGCAAACATATGACCGAAAACAAGAACTTATTTTTAGACTTGGTTGAATCTAATCATGGACAGGTAAAAATTGGAGATGACAGAGCCTACAAAATTCAAGGTGTTGGTGAAGTTATTTTTCAAACAAAATCTGGAAAAGTGAAGATGTCTGAAGTTTATTATGTTCATGGTTTAAAAAATAATTTGTTTAGCACTGATCACTTTTTGAAGAAGGGGTTTGATATTCATTTTCATGATAATGCTTGTTTTTTGTCAAAGAGAAATCAGCTGATAGCAACAATTGGAGTAACTTCAAATAATCTTTTTCCTATAAAACTTCATGTTGCTAAGATTTCTTATTTCACTACTATTGATAAAGAAATTTCCAAGTTGTGGCATGACAGGAATGGTCATTTAAATTATGACAGCCTAAAATTGCTAGCACCAAAGAAGACGGTTGAAGGACTACCTCAAATTAATCAAAGAAATCAGATTTGAAAATCATGTTAACTTGGAAAACAACATAGAGAACCGTTTCCTTAAAAATCTTCGTGGAGATCAAAAAGGCTGTTGGAATTAGTTCATTCAAATTTATGTGGACCAATACCGATTACTTCTCATGGAGGTAACAAATATTTTATTACCTTTGTTGACGATTTCTCAAAAAAAGTTTGGGTTTATTTCCTCAAAGAAAAATATGAATCGTTTCAAGCTTTTAAGGAATTCAAAGTTGAAGCTGAAAAATTTTCTGGTTGTCAAATTAAAACAATAAGAACCGACAGAGGTCGTGAATATCTTGAAAGTAGTATGCATACAAGCCAATCATGTTTGATGATAAAGCATATACTTTGTAACAATCTTATTCATTTATAAATAAAAAGTATTAATTTATTAAAGGCTTTTAATTATCTACATGATGTTGTTTTATAATATGTGATAAACCCATAGTTTTAAGCAATGCTTTTAGAATAATGATGATGATCATTCTAATGAGATCTAAATTCTTAGAAAGCTTAAAACTAAAATAGTTCCCAATCGTTGGATTACTAAATTGGGAATTAGTAAATCCGGATAGATTGGTACATACGTCGCTTGCTTTCATTGGATGAGGATGATTGATCTCATGATCATTTGTGTGGAGACACTAAAGCAAGTATGTAGGTGCTTATTAGAGAATAAGTTCATCGAACGTGGCTCACTAAGGAATACCTAATGGAGTTTTACTTACTGTCAATAGGAATTTCTCAGTAGTGATAGTAGTACAAGTGATCCTTGGACTTGAGATCGCCATCATAGTATCTTGTGTATGATGAGTTATACTTTGACTTATTCCTTAAGACCCTTAGGGTATATCAAAGGGTATGCTTGGGTATAATAAGTTGTACATGGAGATAATGTATGATCAATAAAGAATCTACCACTTCTAATAAAGAAGAGAAATGTCCTATGTGATTCGATAAATGACAACCCAGTAGTCCTTGGTTAAGGCAGAATGAAATTAGAAAGGAGTTTCTAATTTGCATTATTTGAGTTGTGCATTTAAGAGTCGAAATACATATAATTAAATAAAATAAGACTTGTGAAATTCCATGTCTTATATTTAATTGGGACATTGTATGGTGGAATGATTGAATTGTCTGTAACTATTTACTCAAAGGTTCTTTTATGATTAATGTTGAAATCTATATTATCCGGAAAGTCGTTGATCGCTAGGAGGCTTATCCCTATTATAGAATAAATATTATTTATTTAAATAAATTAATAATTTTATTTATTTATTTATTTAAATAAGATTAGAATTGTTCTAATTGATTTATTCACAATAGGTTTAATATGGAGAACCTAAAGGGTCACACCATAAAAAGAAGAATAATTATTTAAGAAGTTAATGGCATAATCGTAATAATATGTTAAGTATATTTAATTTAATCTATGGTGATAGAATAAATTAAATAGCTAAATATTTATTATTTAATATTTTAGAAATATTATATATAAATTAATAAGAGGAGTCTTATTAATATTATTACAATTATTATTATTTTAATTTCTAAAAGAGTTTAGGAATTAATTTAATATAAGTATTCTCATTTATTCCTAATAAGATTAGGAGGAAAATTAGTTAAAGGAGTTTAATTAATTATCCCTAATAAAATTAGGGAGCCCATTTAATTAAAAGAGTTTAATTAAATAAATAATACCTTATTTTAATAAGGTTACTTGATATCTTTATAAGAGGAGTCTTATATCAGATATCAAAAATACGTCATTCCAATTGTTGTAGAGTACGCCCTTTCTATAAAGATAAAAAACTAGAGTTTTGCCAAATACCCATCTTCTTGAATTCTTCTTCTTCCTTGGTGGATCACCTCTAGAGGCCAAACACTGGGTGGCTAATGTTGATCAAAGGAAGGAACCAAACCCGGTGGATTCAAGTTGAACGCGAAAAGGATTGGAGGTGAACTTGTACCTGAGGAAGCTCGGATCTTCAAGGGTATGATTCTTGTTCTTTCTTTTCATTTAATTAATAATTGTGCATAAAGGGTGATCCGGGTTTATGGATTGTAAAATTTTAAACTCTGATTTTTACACGTTTCCGCTTATTTATGCAATTTGATTGCGTTCTTGAATATTACAAACCTAACATATCTTCCTATTGAGAAGTATTGTAAAAATGATGGAATTAGGCATGAATTAATAGTAAGGCATACACCACAACAAAATGGTGTTAGTGAAAGAAAAAATCGAACCATCATGGAAATGGCAAGATGCATGCTGAAAATAAAAATGGTAAATAAAGAGTTTTGGGCAGAAGCTGTATCAAGTGCTATTTATTTGATTAACAGGTCTCTCCAACAAAAGTCTGAACAATTGCACACCTCATTAAGCATGGTTTGGATTGAAGCCAAAAGTTAGTCACTTGAGGACATTTGGATGTGTTGCTTATGCACACATTTCGGATGCATTGAGGAACAAATTGGATGATAAAGCAGAAAAGTGTATTTTTATCGGCTACAGTGAAAGAAGCAAATGTGACGCCCCCAAAATTAGGTATACATCACCCATCTTGGGTCGCCACTTACATGGTACAGAATTTAAATACAACTTACTAACATAAGCGTAGGTGTACAATACGACATAAATCGTGAGTTTAAATACAAATATCGTCTACTAGATATTATACAAACTCAAAAGGAGTCCTCATTACAATTATTATCACACTATTTCACGTAATAGTGAGGACTACTAATGCTATCTTGAGGACCATCACTCGCTTCCCGACTCGTCCCAACTATATTCTCATTTTCAAGAGAAAAAGGTGAAAAAAAGGGTGAGCTCAACTAGCCCAAGAAGAAATATTATGACTAAGATAATGCGAATAAATTATCAATAGTCTTCAACAATGTTAAACCGATAAAATACAATAGATAAACCGGTTTAATCTGCAATGAATATGCAATCTATTAAAAGAGTCAAGTAGAAAATAAAGTCTACTATCTTTTAGGTTTTAAAGGTTTTTCATCATTTGTTATATTTGAGACTCAAACTTTAATAAATATTCCACATCATCGAATCACCCCCCGCACTACGCCAAGGATATTCTTTTAGTATCACGACCACAATTATTCATGCACTACGGGCCAAGAATATTTGTGTATTCATTAATGGTCATGATCATGCCAACAACTCATCCATCAATGCACTACGACCATCGAGGATTTTTACCACATCATTTGTAACATTACGGTCATGATTACATAAGAATAGTCTCTCGATCATAATCATACCAAGTCCATCTATGCACTACAAGCCATGATGACTTTAAAAAAAAATATAAACATGAGGATGATGACAATGATATAAGAATTCAATAAAACAAGTTCAAGAATTATTTTATCCAGAATTATTAACGCCCAAATTATCAATATGATATCTTTGTTTTGTAGAGTAAAATTCAAGAATGATCGGAAGAATATTTTCATGAAAAGATCTTTGGATGAAACGCAAATATCAAGGATATTCCACTAATTTCATGGAGTATAGAAGTCAAAGTGTTAACTAATTTGGGTATAATAAAGAATGGAATAACAAAAGAAATCACCATGCATGCGATAGACCGCATGCATGAGTTATTCCAATGTAATAATAAATAAAAGAAACGTGGGTCGGTGAAATTCACAAGCAGGATGTTCCAAATGTAATAATAAAGATGGAACCGGATCCGGTGTAAAACACATGCAGATAGGATATTCCAATGAGAATAATAAAGAGACGGAACCAGTCCTGTAAAAACACATGCATGGATGTTCCAGCAGAATAATAAAGATGTAACCAGTCCGGTGTAAAACACATGCATGTGATGTTCCAAGAGAATAATAAAAAGACGGAACCAGTCCGGTGTAAAAACACATGCATGGATGTTCCAACAGAATAATAGAAGAATGTCACCAAGTATAGGGTAAATCATGATACAAAGTTATTCCAACAGTAATAATAAGCAATGGAATAACAACAGCTTCTTCATGAATAAGAAAGATTAACACCCCTTACATTTGGTAGGAGATTGAATATCGCAGTTGAGGTGTAGTAACAAAATACTCTTCTTCTTTCTCTCTTATTCTCTCTATACTTTTCTCTCTATAGCTTGAATGAATTCGTGAAAATAATGAAGCCCTCAGGCCTCTATTTATAGAAGATTTCTAGCTTAGCACTTTCCGCCGTGTGAAAAGGCAAGTGGCTCGACGACTAATGATGTGAAAAGAAAAGTGGTTTGGCGCTTTGTAATGTGAAACGACAAGTGGTTCGGCGCTTTTGTAATGTGAAACGACAAGTGGTTCGACATCCGGTAAAGGTAATTACTATTAACGAAGGTAAATACTATTAACGAAGGTAAATACTATTAACGAAGGTAAATACTATTCACAAGGGTAATTACTATTGATAAAGGTAATTACTATCGACGAAGGTAAATACTATTCACAAGGGTAATTACTATTGACGAAGGTAATTACTATCGATTGAAGAGACTCTTAGATGATGACATATGAGCCCCCATAAAATAATCAAACTTACCACAAATCATTTTTTTTCATCAACACATATTTAATCTTTCAACAATTATTAATCATTTATAACTTGTCGTCTCAATTATTGATTTAATACCATAACATATTATCTGAGATGATACTGTGACAATAATTGAATCAATAATATAAGAGATATGATGCAAAGAATTATTGTAGCAATAATTGAGCATAGTGAGTGACTTCTCACGTAAGCATCAATAATCAATACCGTGTGCTACTATGTAACTACGCCAGACATTGTATTTTTTACCACCGGGTAGTTCAACAGTTTTAACGGTAACACCTCCGCCGTTATTTTTATAAAATATTTTTGTCGTTTTCTCAATCCGACAATAATTCTGTTGTGGGGTCCACCAATGATTGAGCCATTGTACGAATATTCCCTAATAAAAAGAATATTCCCCGACCAAACGAATATTTTATAACAACTTGCATACTTTGCAAAATTTATAAATATTACCCACAACTATAACATTATATCAAATTTATTCCATAATATTCAAAAATAATATTTATAGAAAAATTCATCTTTATTTATAAAAGTGAGGGTCTTACAACCTCCCCTTCTTATGAAATTTAAGCCCTCGAAATTAGGGCGACGACTGGTATGTTGAAGAGGTAAGGATACCTTGATTTCATTTCAGATTCTAACTCCCAAGTCATTTCCTCAACATCGTGGTTCCTCCACAAAACTTTGATTTGAGGTATAACCTTGGAGCGTAGAATATGTTCCTTCTTATCCAAAATTTGAACAGGAACCTCTTCATACGTCAAATCTTCCGCTATTTCGTCTTCCTTCTAACTCAATAATATGGTTCGGGTCTTTCACATATTTACGTAACATAGATATGTGAAAAACGTTATGAACACGAGACATATTTGGCAGTAAAGCGAGTCTATAGGCCACGATTCCTACTCGATCGAGGATTAAAATGGACCGATGAATCGAGGATTAAGTTTTCCTCTCTTTCCAAATCTTGTAACTCCTTTCCATGGAGCAACTCTTAACAACACATGATCTCCTATATCGAAATCCACATCCTTTCGATGAAGATCAAGATAACTCTTTTTGTCGATTTTGTGAGGTTTTTATACGTTGTCGGATCGTTTGAATCTTTTTCCGTAGTCATACGTACTAACTCCGGTCCCAACAACGTTGCTTCACCCACCTCATCCCAAAGATATCGAGAACGACACTTTCTTCCATACAACGCTTGAATGGAGCCATGCCAATACTTGCTTGATAAGCTGTTGTTGTAGGAAAACTCCACCAATGGTAAGAACTTGTCCCAACTCCCTTGAAATCAAGGACACGAGTCTTAATAGATCTTCAAGAGTTTGAATAGTCCTCTCCATTCGTCCGTCTGGTCTCGAGGATGATATGCCGAAGCTAAATCGTAAGCTTCGTGCCTATAGCTTTTTGCAAACTAACCCAAAATCGTGAAGTGAATCTTGGGTCTCGATCGTAAACTATGGATACCGGCATACCATGCGCTCTTACAATCTCGTTTATGTACATAATGAGCAAGACGTTCAAGTGTATAAGTTTCTCGATCGATAAGAAATGAGCGGACTTGGTCAATCTATCAACAATGACCCAAATCGCATCAATGCCTTGAGAAACCTTAGGAAGACCGTGTGAAATCCATGGTAATGTGCTCCCATTTCCATTCGGAATTTCAAGTGGTTGCAATGGACCTTTTGGTACTTGATGCTCCGCTTTAACTCGTTGACAAGTTAGACACCTTGAGATAAACAGCGCTTATCTCTCTCTTCATATTGCTCCACCAAAATGTATATTTAATATCATGATACATTTGGTACTCCCGAGATGGATTGCAAATGGTGTGTTGTGCGCCTCCATCATGATATTATACTTTAAATCGTGGTCGTTAGGAACACAAAGTCCGGAGTTGACTCAAGTATACCTTCTTCATCGATTCTTGCTTAGGCGATAGCACCCTCTTGCACTTTCTTCCTCATACGCATCACTCCGTGTCCGTAGCTCGAAAGCGACTTTAACTTTATCGATTAAAGTCGGTTCTACTCAGTATACTCGCTATCATCACATGCGTCCCTCGAGTCTTTAACTCTATCTCCATCCTTTGCAAGTCACACAAATGGGCCTTTCGTTGACAATATCGCCTTTTCGTACTTGCATATGATTTTCTACTCAATGCGTCGCCTACCACGTTCGCTTTTCTAGGATGGTATTGGATGGTATGATCATAATCTTTCATGCAGTTCAAGCCAACGAGTTGTCGCATGTTGAGTTTCTTTTGAGTGAAGAAATATTTGAGGCTTTTATGATCCGTAAAGATCTCCACTTTCTCCCCATACAAGTAATGCCTCCAAATTTTAAGTGCAAAGACAATAGCTACCAACTCTAGATCATGAGTAGGATAATTCCTCTCATATTCTTTGAGTTGTCGCGAGGCATAGGCTATAACTTTTCCATGTTGCATGAGAACACATCCCAACCCTTTGCCCGAAGCATCACTGTAGATGACAAATCCTCCGAGCCGGATGGTATTCAGCCGAGCGGCAGTCTTTGAAATAAGTCTCCTCTTGAGTTCTTGAAAACTCTTCTCACATTCTTCGCTCCAACCGAACTTTGTATCTTCCGAGTCGGTGAGTCAATGGAGTAGCGATTCGAGAAAATCCTTCCACGAATCTCCGATAATAACCAAACTAAACCGAGAAAGCTAAGTACTTGGTCATCGATTTGAGTTGTTCACTTTGAATAGCTTCAATCTTTGCTAGGTCAACAGATATTCCATGACTTGATACCACGTGCCCAAGGAATGCTACTTCTTCAAGCCAGAACTCGTATTTCTTCAACTTGGCATAAAGCTTATATTCACGAAGCTTTTGGAGTGTCGACCTCAAGTGTTGCTTTCATGATCTTCACGGCTTTTGGAATAAATAAGGATGTCATCAATAAAGACGACCACAAAGTGATCTAAATATTCCTTGAATACTCGGTTCATCATATCCATGAAGGCAGCAGGAGCATTAGTCAATCCAAAGGACATGACTAGGAATTCATAATGCCCGTACCGAGTTCTGAAAGCCGTCTTTGGAATGTCAGTGGTTCTAATCTTCAATTGGTGATATCCGTAACGAAGATCAATCTTTGAAAAGAATTTGGCTCCTTGAAACTGGTCAAACAGGTCATCAATACGTGGCAATGGATACCTATTTTTGATGGTGACATGATTCAACTCCCGATAATCAATACAAAGTCGCATACTCCCATCTTTCTTCTTCACGAATAGAACAGGAGCACCCCAAGGAGAAGTACTAGGACAAATAAAGCCAATGTCTAACAATTCCTGCAGTTGGGTCTTTAACTCCTGAAGTTCAATAGGAGCCATTCGATATGGGGCTTTGGAAATAGGTTTTGTACTGGGTTCAAGGTCGATACAAAATTCAATTTCACGCCTCGGGGTAGGCGGGGAAGTTCTTGGAGAATACGTCAGAAATTTATTAACAATAGGAATATCGTTTAAAACTGACGTATTTTTATTTAAATCTGTGACATGAGCTAAGAAAGCTTGACATCCGTTTTTCAATAAACGAATAGCTTTATGGCTTGAGATGACCGTGATTGATTTTAATGGTTTGGTCGTTTGAATTCGCATAATAGGTTGATTAGGAATATGAAAGCTAACAACCTTATGAAAACAATCAATTTTTGCATGATAAGTAGTTAACCAATCAATCCCTAGAATCACGTCAAATGCAAGTATTTTTTAATGAAATAAGATCGACAGGTAATGTGAGGGTACCGATTTGAACCAAACAAGACTTATAAACAGTGGATGTAATGAAGGTTTCTCCCAACGGAGTTTCCACAGATAAGTCAAAGTCTAATTTCTCCGGAGTCAAATTTAATCGATGAGCGCAAGTAGGAGAAATAAAAGAATGGGTAGAAACAGGTATCAAATAAAGTATAGACTTCATTAGAGTTTATGATAAGCTTACCCGTGATGACCTCATTCGGATTCCTTGCTCTTTGGGAGGTCACAACAAACGTTCTCCCTTGACTCTGGGTTTTGAATTTTCCGGGATGGCCTTTGGTGCCTCCATCCTAGCTGAATTTGTCTTGATGAAATGACAAAATCGAGCTAAGTGACCTTCTCTTCCACAATTATAACATGCTTTGGACGGCATGAGCCTTGGTTTTGGTGATGTGTCCTCTCCTCCGCATTGAAGCATATGATAGGTGGTCTTTCTCCTTCCTTAACAATGGGTCTTTGGTCTTTGACGTCTTTCCACCATTGTTGAATCTCCGTTTCTTGAAATGTCCATTCTTATTGTTTTGGCCTACGATTACCACCGAAGTGGTTACCATATCCGCCTGTTGATTCCCTCCACGCTTGTTGTCACCGCTTCGATGACTACTCATTTGGTATTATAATTTTTAAATTTGCTCTCTTTTTAGTTGTGTTGACTCATTATCGCGTTCCACTAATCGAGCCCTATTTACAACATCTCGAATACAAACACGGTTTATGAGAAATAAGATGTTGACGTATCTCCGACTTCAAACCTCTTAAAAACATTCGCGTACCATCTCTCTTCATTATCCACCAAGTGGGACGTAAAACCGTGATAACTCCGAAAATTTTGCCTCGTATTGCGACACGGTCATATTGTTTTGTTCCAACTTGATAAATTCCACCTCCTTCACGTATGGCGAATACTTTCGGGAAAGTATTTGTCGTTGAAACGACTCTGGAACTTCTCCCAAGATATCTTGAGACAAAGAAGTTGAGTACATTTTACCGATTCCCACCAATAATCCGCTCTCCGCAATAACATAAAGCGGAAAGGGAACCTTTGCTCTCTGAGCATCCCAAGACATCAAATATCTTGGTAATCTGCTTTATCCACGCTTCCGCCGAAGTGGTTTTGGCTCTCCCTTAAACTCCCGGTGGGTCGGCTCCTTGAATTGTTTAGCGGTGACCGCCGAGAGTTTTCCGTGTTTCCACCTATGTTTTGGATGAGTCGTTCTCTTTGTTGTTGCATAAATTGCATAAAGCCTCCGAACATTTGATCATTCATCATTTTCAAGGTTGTTGTTGTTTGCATGAGGATTGTCGCCTTCGATGCACATTATCCGATTATTGATATGTGGTGAATCAACTATCGCTGCGCTCCATTGCTATTCTCAACATTCTCGGATGTCATTTCAGATCATCGCCACAAAACAAAAGGTTAATTGACATGTAACAAATTATCCCTATCTTCCGACCAACCAATAAAATAGCACATAAACTTAGGTAGGTCATACTAGAGAAGGTATTCCCTCTCTCCCCTCCTAGTACTATTCTCACATCTTAGCCAGGATCATATCCTAAGCTCGATACCAATGTGACGCCCCAAAATTAGGTATACATCACCCATCTTGGGTCGCCACTTACATGGTATGTAATTTAAATACAACTTACTAACATAACTATGGGTGTACAATACGACATAAGCGTGAGTTTAAATACAAATATCGTCTACTAGATATTATACAAACTCAAAAAGGAGTCCTCATTACAATTATTATCACACTATTTCACGAATAGTTAGGACTACTAATGCTATCTTCGGGACCATCACTCGTTTCCCGACTCGTCCCGGCTATATTCTCATTTCACAGAAGAACGGTTGAAAGAAAGGGTGAGCTCAACTAGCCCAAGAAGAAATATTATGACTAAGATAATGCGAGAATAAATTATCAATAGTCTTCAACAATGTTAAACCGATAAAATACAATAGACAACCGGTTTAAGCTGCAAATGAATATGCAATCTATTAAAAGAGTCAAGTAGAAAATAAAGTCTACTATCTTTTAGGTTTTAAAAGGTTTTCATCATCTTTATAGCCGAGACTAAAACTTTAATAAATATTCCACATCATCGAATCACCCTCGCACTACTGCCAAGGATATTCTTTAGTATCACGACCACAATTATTCATGCACTACGGGCCAAGAATATTTGTGTATTCATTAATGGTCATGATCATGCCAACAACAATCGTCCATCAATGCACTACTACCATCGAGGATTTTTACCACATCATTTGTAACATTACGGCCATGATTACACCGAATAGTCTCTCGATCATAATCATACCAAGTCCATCTATGCACTACAAGCCACGGATGACTTTAAAAAAAATATAAACATGAGGATGATGACAATGATATAAGAATTCAATAAAACAAGTTCAAGAATTATTTTAGCCAGAATTATTAACGTCAAATTATCAATATGATACATTTTGTAGAGTAAAATTCAAGAATGATCGAGAAGAATATTTTCATGAAAGATATCTTTGGATGAAACGCAAATATCAAGGATATTCCACTAATTTCATGGAGTATAGAAGTCAAAGTTTTAACCAATTGGGTATAATAAAGAATGGAATAACAAAAGAAATCACCATGCATGCGATAGAGGCCTTGCATAAAGTTATTCCAACAGAATAATAAATAACGGAACGAAGTCGGTGAAATTCACACAAGCTGGGATGTTCCAAATGAATAATAAAGATGGAACCGGATCCGGTGTAAAAAACATGAGATAGGATATTCCAGCAGAATAATAAAGAGCGGAACCGGTCCGGTGTAAAACACATGCATGGATGTTCCAATGTAATAATAAAAAGCGGAACTGGTGGGTGTAAAACACACGATAGGATGTTCCAACAGAATAATAAAGAGCGGAACCGGTCAGGTGTAAAACACATGACAGGATGTTCCAATGAATAATAGAAGAATGTCACCAAGTATAGGGTAAACCAGCATATACTGAAGTTATTCCAAAGAATAATAAGCAATGGAATAACAACAGTTCTCTTCATGAATAAGAAAGAATAACACCCCTTACATTTGGTAGGAGATTGAATGAATCG
Organism: Panax quinquefolius; assembly: GCA_020205615.1. Lineage (NCBI taxonomy): Eukaryota > Viridiplantae > Streptophyta > Magnoliopsida > Apiales > Araliaceae > Panax > Panax quinquefolius. Next base: position 135,506,329 of record CM035156.1, read on the forward strand.
CAGTTAGGTGTAGTAAGAAAATACTCTTCTTCTTCTCTCTTATTCTCTCTATATTTTTTCTCTCTATAGCTTGAATGAATTAAGTGAAAAATAATGAAGCCCTAGGCCTCTATTTATAGAAGATTTCTAGCTTAGCACCGCCGTGTGAAAAGGCAAGTGGCTCGACGACTAATGATGTGAAAAGAAAAGTGGTTCGCCTTTGTAATGTGAAACGACAAGTGGTTCGACGCCTGTAATGTGAAACGACAAGTGGTTCGACGTCTGGTAAAGGTAATTACTATTAACGAAGGTAAATACTATTAACGAAGGTAAATACTATTGACGAAGGTAAATACTATTCACAAGGGTAATTACTATTGACAAAGGTAATTACTATTGACGAAGGTAAATACTATTCACAAGGGTAATTACTATTGACGAAGGTAATTACTATTGACGAAGAGACTCTTAGATGATGACATATGAGCCCCCCATAAAATAATCAAACTTACCACAAATCATTTTTTTTTATCAACACATATTTAATCTTTCAACAATTATTAATCATTTATAACTTGTCGTCTCAATTATTGATTTAATACTATAACATATTATCTGATGATAATCTTTGTGACAATAATTGAATCAATAATATAAGAGATATGATGCAAAGAATTTCTTGTAGTAATAATTGAGCATAGCCGAGTGACTTCTCACGTAAGCATCAATAATCAATCTGGTGTGCTACTATACGCAACTACGCCAGACATCGCATTGTACTTTACCACCGGGTAGTTCAACAGTTTTAACGGTAACACCTCCATAGTTATTTTTATAAAATATTTTTGTCGTTTTCTCAATCCGACAATAATTACATTGTGGGGTCCACTAATGATTGAGCCATCATCACGAATATTCCCTAACAAAAAGAATATTCCCCACCAAACGAATATTTTATAACAACTTGCATACTTTGCAAAATTTATAAATATTACCCACAACTATAACATTATATCAAATTTATTCCATAATATTCAAAAATAATATTTATAAAAAAATTCATCTTTATTTATAAAAGCTGGGGTCTTACAGCAAAGCTTACAAGTTGTACAATCTAGTGACACAGAAGATAGTGATTAGTCGAGATGTTCTATTTGATGAAAATTCTTCATTTAATTCAGGAGTTAATTTTCCTAAAAATTGGCTAAGTTTTTGTGATACTAATGATGATTCTCAAGATGAAAGCGAGCCCATTTCTCCAAGCCCTCAAAGAACTCCTCAAAGAAGAACAATGAGCTTAAGAGAAATTTATGATTTAACCGAGCAAATTGATCCGGATGATACTGTATTTTTTGCTTCCTTTGCAGGAGAAAATCCAATTTCTTATGATGAAGCATCAAAAGAAGAAAAGTGGAAAGAAGCCATGAAAGAAGAAATGAAAGCCATTGAGAAGAATGAAATGTGGGAGCTTACAAATCTGCCTACAAACAAGATTTCTATTGGCGTAATTAAGTGGGTATATAAAACAAAAATGAATTCAGATGGCTCCATCAACAAAAACAAGGAGAGACCAGTAGTGAAGGGGTATAAACAAAAGGAAGGAGAAGACTTCACTGAGGTATTCGCTCCATTTTCTAGACTTGACACTGTTCGTTCACTTATCTCACTTGCAGCTCAAAATAATTGGAGTATATTTCAAATGGATGTGAAATCTGCGTTTTTGACTAGTTTTTTGGAAGAAGAAGTTTATGTTGAGCAAACACCTAGTTTTGTGAAGAAGGGAGAAGAAAACAAAGTTTACAAATTGAAGAAGGCACTTTATGGACTGAAACAATCACCAAGGGCTTGGTATAGCCGAATCAATTCATACTTTGAACAAAATGGTTTTTGGAAATTCCCGTACGAGCCCACTCTCTACATCAAAGGCACATCACAAGAAAGCTTCATGGTTGTAAGTCTTTATGTTCATGATCTCATTTTTATAGGAAATAATTTGAAAGTGTTGAAAGATTTTAAAGCCTCCATGATGAAAGAATTTGAAATGGCAGACTTGGGAAAGTTACATCATTTTCTTGGCATTGAAGTTTATCAAACCAAGAAAGGAATTTTTATTTCACAAGAAAGTTATGCAAAAGAAATTTTAAAAAAATTCAAAATGGAGAATGCAAATCTTGTATCAACTCCATGAATCACAAGGTTAAAATTAAGTAAAGAAGGTGAAGGCAAGCTTGTGAATTCCATTGTGTTTCGAAGTTTGGTGGGAAATTTAATGTACTTGACTGCAACAAAACCAGATATCATATTTGTAGTAAGTTTAGTCAGTAGGTTCATGGAGAAACCATACTCTAATCATTGGGAGACTATAAAAAGAATTCTGCGATATGTCAAAGGAAACATTGATTATGGTATTTTTTATCAAGCTAGTATTCCGATTAATCTTGTTGGATATACTGATAGTGACTTAGCAGGAAGCGTTGATGAAAGTAAAAGCACTTCAGGCTATGTTTTTAGTCTTGGAAGTGGCCCAATTTCATGGTGTTCAAAGAAACAATCTGTTGTTGCTCTTTCTACAACAGAATCTGAATATATCGCTACTTCTTTAGCAGGATGTCAAATTGTTTGGCTCCAAGGAATTTTGGAATGTTTGAAGCATACGCAGATCTGTCCAACAACACTATTTTGTGACAATAGTTCAACCATTTTAGTAACAAAGGATCCAGTACTCATGGAAGAACGAAACATATTTGTATTCGATTTCATTTCTTAAAAGAGTTGGTAAAAGAAGGCATTATTCAAGTGGAGTATTGCAGGACGGAAGATCAGTTAGCAGATATTTTCACAAAGCCTTTAAGCAGAGAAGTCTTTAAGAGAAATGTTGCAAGTTTGGGAATAAAAATCAAATTTGGTTTACAGGAGGCAATTCTTGGTTGTCTACATTCATGGATTAATTTGGTTCTTTAACTATCTCTAAACAAGTGTTGAAACATTTAATATTTTGTATTGGGTATATCAATGGTTATTAGAAAACTCTAGAGTTTTATTCTTATAAGCTAAGTATTCTAGAATGCTCTTGTAATCCTATAAATACCAATGGTTGTAATCACTTTTATGTTCAAGAGAGAAATAGTAAGAACAAAAGTTCAGTTTATATAAATCACTTTTCTCCTTCTTTGGGACTACACTATCAAATCATTGTTCTTCTCAAACAAATGACAATGTTTGCTCAAGCTGCAAGGGTTAAAACTAACTCAGAGTAAAGGATTGCTCAAGCATTAGCATCCAATTTTGTAGGCCAACTTGGTCTTTGGTGGGATAATCTCCTGACAAGCGATACGGAGGAAAGCGTCGTCAGTGAGATGAACAAACCTATTTTTGTGGAAGATGCAGTAAACACTTTGCTGTATACAATCATGCGCCATTTTGTAGGCAACAACCAATTGCTAATGCATTCTTCAACAAATTACGTGTGTGTGTGTGTGTGTATATATATATATATATATATATATATATATATATATATATATATATATTAGTGGGATCAGTCATCTAAGATTTATCTTCTTCTTTGCGTCTTACCTCTCAGGATGACGGTTTGGTTTAAATACAATCGTTGCTCATATTTTAATGACAGAACAAACATATAGCGTCATTAAAAGTATAAGCAACGATTATATGGCCAAAAAGCGTAATGCAAAGAAAAGACGGGCGAAGAAAGAAGATAAGTGATGACTGATCTCGCTTCATATATATATATATATATAATTTCGATTCTATTCATCAGATATTTTGAATGTGGTGCTTTGTTCACATATATAAAGACAATTATTTACTATACCTAGCTTACATGGAACTTCATGTTGGTTTTCTAACAAATTTCTGTTCATGTTATTACAGACAGCTGTTTCATGCATCTGATGGCGGAACTTTTGCTCTGGATTGGCTAATGAGTTCTGATGGTAACGCAAAACTTTTAACATTAATTTAATGATCGGTAAAGATAAATATAGAGATAACACAGACACACATGCACCTATGGCGATGCATTTTGTAACATTACACGTACATTCTAACTGGATATACCGATCGAGTGATATGCATCACTTCAAGTAGCTGAACTATGTGTTTCCTTTTCATGCCATAATTTTCGATTATTAGCTGCTGTATTGATATGTACTTTCTGAAGATATGGTGTGTATAATATTCTCATCACTATGGTATCTCTTGTTTTCAGTAAGAAATCGTCTTATTTTCATGTAATTGAGCTTTTACTTTCGTACTAAGTTGGTAGTGTAAAATATATCCTGCTGTCTACCTCTATTTGTGAAGTTTGTGTAACTTTCATCTTGATATATCTTTGGTACTATAAATAAATCAATAAAATAATAGTCTATTATGAGCAGGAATTCTAAACTGTTTTCCTTCTTTAATCTCAACGTCTATCATGGTTTAAAGTCAAGGTACCGGCCTAAGTTTCGAAATGTTGCACCGTTAATTAGTTAGAAGCTTCAAAAATAATAAATAAAAATTGTGAAAAATTCTAAATAATAAAAACAATAAAAGGAATCAAGTTACTTTAACGAAGACTGCATGACAAATATGTGAGTAAACTTCTGAAGAATATACAAGTTAATTTGTCCTGATTTTTTTTAATGCTTTCTTTAATTCTCATGGAGTAAATAAGAATTTTACTATACCAAAAACACTAAAAAAGTTTACACTTTACGAGGGGTGAACCTCAGGAATCACATATTATGAGATTTCTTTTAATAGCAATAATTATTCAAAGCTATAGGCAACACATATAGCTATAATTTGGAATAGAGGGAGTAATTTATTTTAGTCTTTAATGTATATATTTTTCTGATGTTTAATGTATTCGAAGTACAATAATATATATTTATATATAATATTATACATGCAGAAAATACACATTGTAAATGACTTATTGCGTTTTGGGCTTCTACGTGTTAAATTTCCGGCCTTAACGACAACTATGGTTGCTATGTAAAGACCATGAGATATAATGGATTGATGCATTGATAATTAGATTCTCCACCTAAGATGTTTCTTTTGCCAGAATTGTAGAGCATTTCTTTTAGGATATAGTGCTTGATATTATATCATCAGTTTCAGTTAACTTTCCAATATTGATTTGTTATGCTGTAATTTGTTGGGATAAACGAAAGCACAATGAGCAAAAACAAGAATTTATCAAGGAACATTTATTAGAAGAGAGATGAGAGCCATAGACTTGCAGAGCTGCTGCTCCTGCAGACTGCTAGACTTCTTCTTTTTTTTCTTTACTTCATGGGTTACATCAATCTACTATTTAATCTAGGAGTGGAGTATTCTAGAATAAGACTTCAATACTCTTGAGAATACAAAAGACACTTATAGAACTCAGCAAGCTTAATAACTATATTTAATACTAGAAATATGAGATTACATAATTACTTTCTAACACCCCCTCTTAATTTGTAATTTTCAATTCATTCTTGAACTTCTCAAATTTCTCCCTCGTGACTGGTTTGGTTAGAGCATCAGCTGGCTGATCGTTAGTGCTAACAAATTCCATGCAAATTTCTCTTTTGCTCACCAAGTCTCTGATGAAATGATAACGGAGCTCTATATGCTTAGAGCGAGCATGAAAAACTGGATTTTTTGCCATTGCTATTGCTGACCTGTTGTCACAATAGATTTTTGTAGGTTCATTTTGCTTTAGCTGCAAATCATTCAAAATTCTTCTTAACCAAACTGCTTCACATGCTGATAAATTCATCATTGAATGTATTCTGCTTCTACTGACGATAACGCCACTGATTTTTGCTTCTTTGAACTCCATGATATCACATTTGAACCTAGGCAAAAAAGATAACCCGAGGTGCTCTTTCGATCATCAAGAGAACCTGCCCAATCGCTATCAGTATATCCAACAAGCTTGAAATCTTTTTCTTTCACATTAGTGATCCCATGTTTTTTTGTGTCCTGTAGATACCTTAAGATTCTTTTTGTTGCTGTATAATGAGACTTTGTTGGCTTATTCATGTATCTAAAAATCACACTCACTGAATGCATTATATCAGGTCTTGTGTTGGTGAGATAAATCAGAGAGCCAACCAAGCTTCTATAAAGCTTATCATCAACTCTTGGTTCTTCATCATTTTACTGCAACTTTTCATTTAAAGCAATAGGCGTAGGCACAGCTTTGCATTTATCCATTTAAAATTTTTTAAGCAAATCTTCTACATACTTTTCTTTGGAGAGAAAAATATGCCCTTTGCTTTGTTTCACTTGAATTCCAAGAAAATATCTCATAAGACCCAAGTCAGTCATTTCAAACTCATTCATCATATTTTTCTTGAAATCTTCGAGGATTTTCATATTTGAACCAAAAAAGATCAAATCATCAACATATAAGCAAACAAGAAGGAAATCTGTACCTTCTGTCTTCACATACAGTAAAGGTTCACTTGGGCTCATCTTGAATCCATTTTGCTGGAAATAGCCATCAATTCTGTTGTTCCAAGCTCGGGGGGCTTGCTTTAGGCCATACAAAGCCTTTCGAAGCCTATACACTTTGTCTTCTTTTCCTTCTACTTGAAAACCTTGAGGTTGCTCAACATGGACCTCTTCCTCCAACACACCATTTAAAAAGGCAGATTTTACATCAAGTTGAAACACTTTCAACTCCAATTGAGCTGTCAAAGCAAGAACAGTTCTTATTGTTTCCATCCGAGCTTCCGGTGCAAATGTCTCGGTGAAATTTATGTCAGGCTATTGTGAGTAGCCTTTCGCGACTAATATGGACTTGTGTTTTTGAATTGAGCCATCTTCATTGTACTTTGTCTTATAAACCCATTTTAATCCAATGACATCCTTCCTTTTTGGCAAATCCATAAGCTCCCAAGTTTTGTTCTTTTCAATCATAAAGATTTCTTCTTTCATGGCTTTAATCCATACGTTATTACTTGCTGCTTCTTCAAAAGTGTGAGGTTCACATGAAAAAAGAGCAAATTCACATGATTCATAGACATCTTGCAATGATCGTACCTTTCTTGGAGGTGATTCCGAATCGGAATGATCATGAATTGATGATGGAATTCTAGAGGAACTTCTTGTTACTTCATGCTGCAGGTTGCTTTCTTGATTTGAATCTTCTTGAAAAGATGATGATTCTTTAAATTCGTATGACTTTCGATCTTGAGAAGAATCATCCTTCCACTCCCAAGCTGCCATTTCATCAAAGATGACATCTCTAGATACTACAAGCTGATTTGTCTTGGGATTAAGCAGTCTAAAACCCATAGACTCATCATTATAGCCAATAAACACTTTCTTTTCTCCTTTCCTGTCAAACTTGTCCATGTTATGTGATGTGTTCATGCCATAAGCAATGCATCCAAAAACTTTGAAGTGATCAACAAGTGGCTTCCTGTTATTCCATGCCTCAAATGGAGTTTTGTTTCGAACTGCTTTTGTAGGGGATCTATTAAGAATATAGATAGAAGTATATGAATAGCTTCAGCCCAGATTGTTTGGAAGCCTTTTTTCCTTGCAACATACTACGAGCCATCTCAACAATAGTGCGATTCTTTCTTTCCGCCACACCTTAGTTTTGTTACGGACTTCAACTAATGTGAGTTTGCCTTTGAATTCCATTCTCCTTGCAGTAATTCATGAATGGTGTGTATATAAATTCTCCACCATGATCTGTCCGTAAAGTTTTCATTTGACATCCACTTTGCTTTTCTGCTAGAGCTTTGAATTGAAGAAAAATTGAGAAAGCTTCGACTTTTCATTTAAGAATGCTGACCACATCATTCTTGTATAGTCATCAACAAAGAGAATGAAATATCTCTTATTGTTGAGAGATGGTGTCCTCATAGGACCACATATGTCAGAATGCACCAATTCTAAAGGAACTTTAGCTCTCCATGAGGTTTTTGGAAATGGAAGTCTATGCATTTTTCCATAGACACATCCTTCATAAACTCTTCCATTATTCTCTATAGCAGGCAATCCAACCACCATATTTTTTTCTTTCAACAATTTCATACCCCTGTAATTTAAATGCCCATATCTCAAATGCCACAAGTAGGATATATCTAAATTTTCACTTCTTAAAGCAAGGTTTTCCTCTATTGGTATGACAAGAGGAAACACCTTATTTTTAGACATTTCAACTTTTGCTACTGTCAAGTTATTTTTCTTGTCAACAATTTCGCACTTGCTATCATCAAAGATAACCTGATAGCCTATGTTTAACAACTGACCAAGACTCAAGAGATTTTCAGATAAATTTGGCACATAAAGAACATCAGATATCAATCTTTTATTACCTCCTTTGTTGTGAACAACAATAACACCTTTTCTGAGAACTTTCTGTAACTTTCCGTCTCCAAGCTTTATTTGAGAAGTGAAGCTGTGATCAAGTTCTATGAAGAAGTCTTTGTTTCCCGTCATATGGCTACTGCAATCGCTGTCTAAATACCATAAATTCTGTGACTCACTTTCAATAAGTAAGCAAGAGTAAAAAAGGTGTTCATTATCACTTTCCTTTATGAACTTAGCTTCATTTTGCTCCTTTTTGTTTTGAAACCAGCAGTCTCTTTGAGAATGATTAGGCACTCGACATCTTGTACATTTAAATCTGCAATCTCGGGATTCATGGTTAGATCTTTTGCAGATGATACACTGAGAATAATTTTCATTATTGAAACTTTGTTGTGAGCTTCCACTTCTTTCTTTCTTTGAGTTGTGACTGTAAGTTTTATCTCTTCTTCTTCTTTGCTGCTGATTCATTCTTGAAAAAGAATTTTGATTTTTTTCTGTTGAGTGAGACATGTCCCAGGAGCTGTTGGCCTTTTTTGAATGAGACATGTCCCAGGAGCTCTTGGCCTTCTTTTCTGAAATTCTCAGTTTGGACTGAAAAGCTTGTTCCACAGGTTGATGTGAGGACCTATTAATCCTCTGTTCATGAGCTTGTAGTGAACCTGTTAACTCATGAAAGGTCATTTTGGACATGTCTTTGGATTCTTCTATGGCTGCAACAACATGATCAAATTTGGGAGGAAGACTCCTCAAAACTTTCTCAATCACTCTCTTGTCTTCAATGGTGTCACCACAACCCTTGATTTGATTTACTATTTCAGCAACTTTTGAAGAGAAATCTCGAATGCTTTCACTTTCATTCATTGACAGATTATCAAAATTTCTCCATAATGTCTGAAGTTTTAAAGTAATGGCCTTGGCAGATCCTTGAAATTCTTTTTGCAAAATCTCCCATGCAATTTTAGCTTTTTTTACTCCAAAAATTCTAGGAAAAAATGATTTGCTTACCCCTTGCTATATAAATCGGAGTGTTGTGGCATCTTTCTTTTTGTTCTCCATGTACAACTTTTGTTGTGCTTGTGACCAATCTCTAGTTCCAAGTGGTTCTTCATAACTAGTCTCAATAATATCCCAAAGGTCTTGAGATATGAAGACAGTTTCCATTTGACTGCTCCAATACTCATAGTGTTCCCCTTCAAATATAGGGATTTGACTTGGAGAATATGCAAACAACGTAGGGACTGAATTTGAACTCATGATAGCAGGATGTGGTTTTAACAAAATAACTCTGATACCAAATTTGTTGGGACAAACGAAAGCACAATGAGCAAAAACAGGAATTTATCAAGGAACTTTTATTAGAAGAGAGATAAGAGCTATAGACTTTTACTGCACTTTGCTCCTGCATCGCTAGAGACTTCTTCTTTTTTTTCTTTACTTCATGGGTTACATCAATCTCCTATTTAATCTAGGAGTAGAGTATTCTAGAATAAGACTTCAATACTCTTGAGAATACAAAAGACACTTATAGAACTCAGCAAGCTTAATAACTATATTTAATACTACTTCTAGAAATATGAGATTACATAATTACTTTCTAACATAATTCTGTATACTGGATATCAATGATAAAGTCAATGAACAAAGACGATCGATTTTGTCCTGTATTTTTTTCATTTACATATTTGCTGCCTTGGCTAGATGGCCTTCTGGGTATGTGATGTATTGATATTTCCAATGTATGGTTTTATTCCAGCGTTCTAAAACTGATTTTCTGTGAACCTTTCTACATCTCCTTATTCATATTTGTTTTCATTTACAGATATTAAGCGATTCGCAAGCAAGAATAATGTAATTTTGAAGAAAGAGACAACCCCAATTGTTGTAGTGGTTCCTGGCTTAACAAGCGATTCTACTGCTGCTGTAAGTTGTATAATTTGAATATTTCAGAGTTATAAGTATAGATTCTGTTGGAAATAAAAAAAACCTCACACAAACACACACTAGAAAAAATGGAGAAGATGTTATCACAAAAGAAATCTTATATTTTTGCTTGTTTCAAATGAGTTGAGTACATAGGTAATTATAGGAATATCCATACAAGTATAAACTCAAATACATGAATAAACATTTAATGAAAAACAACTTCCTAGACACCTTTTCAACTAGTTTCATGAACCTTCAAATACATGAACCAACATAGCTCCATAAATATTAATTAAAACATAAATATATTAAATAGTTAATTACTTTGGGACAAGTTTATTTTTCAACACCCCCTCTTAAACTTGTCACACCAAGTGAGCTCCACAATTTGCAAAATAATTCGAGTTTGAGTGGCTTCGTAAAAATCAGCAATTTGGTCTTGAGCCCTCACAAATACAAGTTCAACTTCTTTCTTTGCAACATGTTCTCTTATAAAATGATACCTCGTATCAATGTGTTTGCTTCGATCATGAAACACCGGATTCTTAGCCAATGCAATTGCTGACTTGTTATCGATATAAATCTATGTTGGCTTCTCTTGTTGCAAATTAAGATCTCTTAAAATATTTCGAAGCCAAATGGCTTGACAAACACAAGATGTAGCAACAACATATTCTGCTTCACAAGTAGAGAGGGTCACAATAGGTTGCTTCTTTGAGGACCATGTAAATGCTGAATTACCCATAAAGAAAACAAATTATGTTTTACTCTTTTTATCATCAACATCACCAGCCCAATTGCTATCACAAAATCCCTCAAGCTTGAAATTATTTGAAATTGAATAAAATAAAGCCAAAATCAAGAGTACCTTTGATGTAACGGAGAATTCGTTTAGCAACCTTCAAATGAGTTATTGTGGGGTTTTCCATGTAACGACTAACAAGGCTAACTCCATATACAATATCCGGTCTTGTGGATGTTAAGTATCACAAACTTCCAACAAGACTCTTGAAAAATGTTGGATCCATTGTATCTCATCCTTCATGCTTTGACAATTTAATACCACATTCAATGGGTGTGCTTACTGGCTTACAATCAAGCATTTGAAATTTCTTAAGAAGATCTTTAGCATATCCTTCTTGAGAAATAAAAATTACTTCTTTGCTTTGCTTCACTTCATGACCAAGGTAGTAAGCCATGAGACCCATATCCGTCATCTCGAATTCATGTGTCATAGCCATCTTAAATTCTTCAAACATGCTTGGATTACTTCTGGTAAAAATCAAATCATCAACATACAAGCACACAAATAAAATATCGTCATTCTTTCCGACCTTCGAATAAACGACATATTCAAACGGACATTTTTTGAAATCATTGTCTTCGAAATATTTATCAATTCGGCTATTCCAAGCTCTCGGCGCTTGCTACAATCCATACAACGCCTTCTTCAATTTCAAAACTTTATCTTCTTCTCCTTTGAAAATGTAGCCAAGCGTTGTTCCACATACACCTCTATAAGGAATAAACATGTGAATGATATTCTCATTTATATATGATTTGATTATGATATATATATGAATAAATATGCAAGTATGCTTGTATTAAGAAAAGTTGTAAAGTCCTTTGCTAGATAATAGAAACATATGTACAAGGACTTAGAATGAATTGATCAAATATGTTAGGTTTATCCTACATATGTAAAAACAGCTTTGTAAAGTCCTTAAAAAGAAATGATGTACAAGGACTATAAATATAGAAATATCAAGCATGTTAGGTTGATCTTATGATGTAATAGATAGGCTTGTCTGATCGTCGAGCACTGCACCAAAAATTGTAGTCTGCTAGGAGAGTTAAGGATAACTCGAGAGCTATCGAGGCAGAATCGTAGTCTGCAAGATAGTAGATCTCAGAGTTCGTAGACTGCTAGGAGAGACGAGGAAGGATCGTAGTGTGTCGAGTAGCACTTCCTTGGAGCCGTAGTCTACTGAGGAAGTTATGTTCAAAATCGTGAGAATGACAACCGCCTTCGGTAATCGAGCACTCTGAAGCTACGAAGTTAAGTCAAGAATCGTAGACTACACTCGAGTCGTGAGAAGTCTACGATCATATCGAGGCAGAGATCGTAGTCGAGAAAGATCGGATGAAGACAACAAACAACGACGACAAAAATCGTAAAGTGACAAGAGATCGATCTCAAAGTCATAGTGTTCTGATTTGAAAGTGAATCGTAGAGAGTGTAGAATCGAGACTTCAATAAATGTGCTCTCATTAACGCCATGGCAGAATCGTAGAGCTAATACGATTCTCAACATATGAGCACTCCCTGAATATCCAAAGGAATGAAGCTTCTGGCTGATACTGCAAAGATACATCTCACCTAAAGGAAGCTAGAGTGCACTCAACAGATGGTATGCAAGCTATTAGAAGATCTAAGCATCAACCCAATCAACATCTAGATTGAGTTGTGAAGCCAGTCAAGATGAAGTCTTCCACAAGAAGATCATAAGAATACTTCAGTAGTTGACAAAGGAAAGTCAGCTTGTGCAGAAGCTGTCAAGTGAAAAGATGACAACGATCTTGGAAGTAACCAAGATTGTAGTGTTTGCCAAACAAAGAAGGAACTAATGTAGTACCCATTTAGATACTAGTCAGCCTCTGAAGAACAAGGCTAAAGAGATTAAGCATTTGGTCAGTCCATTGATGATAAGTGAACGGGAGATCACAAAGAGAAAGCAAGCTGGATACGCCACAAATCTGAAGTATCTTGTTATTCAGAAGGGGCCAGAGCAAGGAATTAAGCCATCAGTATCTGAGAATAGTCGAGGCAAACAGAAGTTATGAAGCACTGCACAAAAGTAGAGAGATGTGTTCTACATTGAAGATCAAGTGAACACTCTCTAAGATCGTAGTGTTGACTCTACATGTCAATGCGACACTACGATCAGGTCCAAGGAGAAGTGCATCAGAAATCATAGAGTTTGAACAACTGAGGATTGAAGCATTGGCAATGGTTCAATCTGAAGAATGGCATTCGGACAAAAGCTTATTGATAGCATCGATGCAAGGACAACCTCTGATCGAGAAATTAGAAGGGTGAAATAAAGTCGTCGACCTGCTAAAGATATCAAAGTGACATATCTAACAGGGTAGGTGAAACAGCAGACTGCAGTGTTAGGAAGTCAGAAAAAGATGTCATGTCACATCTGCAGTCTGCACCAAATAACTCAAAATCTGCGAGGCAATTTGAATAGCTTTCAACGGCTACTTTCCAACGGGAAGATTGGGAAGTAGTATAAATCAACAGAGCTTCAAAGATCAAGAGTTGCTAATGATTGTGAGGTTGCAGAATCGTTGAGTTGGTGAATGCTATAGTTGACTCTATGAGTTCCATCAGAGATCAACAAAACAAGTCTCAGTGACAGTGAGACTACCAAGGTGGAAGTGAAGCAGCTTTGAAGAAGAACTCAAACAGATCAAAGCTTCACTCAATAAAGATGAGAATGCCACTAAAGATGGTAGCCAAGCTGAGAGCCGAGAAGGCCAAGAGGATAGCATTCAGAAAAGTGGTTGAGTACCAAGAAAATTAAGAGAGCCACTCTACGAATCACTATGAACCGAAAGATGTAACTGAAAAAGTGCAGAACCATGTCTACAAAGTATTCAAGAAGGGTTCAGGGATTGCTAAGTGTCAGACAAAGTCTACTAAAAGCACAGAGACTTAGCAAACCCATATGGTGATGGTGCACAGCTGATACCAGAAGAAGATGAGCAGAAAAAAGTGAAGATCAGATGCACCAAAGAAGATGTGGTCCAGACTCCAAGAAGAATGCAAAGAGGACCGCACCAAGCTGCTAAATACAAAAGATGTTCAGAGCTTAATGACATCTTAGCAGCTCAGCACCAACAACAACAACAACTACAACAACAAGAAGCCAGGGCCTGAGGGGTCCTTGTCAGGAGGGACTAAATGAAGTTCCAAACTTCTTTGGGCAGAAGAGTTCCTAGGGAACTAGAGAAGTTCCAAGGCTACTGGCCTTGAAGTGTTCTTAGTGAACTGAAGTCCCAAGGCTGCTGGCCTTGAAGGAAACTTAGTGATTCAGGGTGCTGCCCTTCCTTAGTGGAAATCCTTCTAGTTGAAAGCATAAGAGTGGATTAGGAGCTTGAGTCTCAGAACCACTTAAAATCCCTTGTGTCTTTTACTTTATGTCATTTACATTATGTACATTAACTGCTATAACTGCTATGTATGTGTCAACTGCTTACCACTGAACTAACTCTACGAACAATGTATGTATGACTATGAATATATCAATGAAGGGGATCTTTTACTTATTTCGCTGTGCTTGAAAAGATTCTTATGTTTGTCATATGCTAAATTATTAGCAATACAAAATAAACCAAAAAAAGTATTTGAATTCAAAAGGATCTATTCAACCCCCCCCCCCTTCTAGATCTATTGTGCCTGTTGGGAACTAACAATTGGTATCAGAGCAGGTTCTCATGCTATATTTAAAAGCTAATCGCTTTGAGTCTGATCTTAGGCACAAACATTGTTCTAAGCTTAGTTTAGTAGTAAGTCACTTGTTATATGCAGATGAGCTCACACGTTGGAAATATTGAGTGCAGGTAAATGTGTATATACATCTGAAGCTACTCAGATTGGTCCACACTCTCGATTGCCATATCAACAAGACCAATCCTTGCTCGCAGTCAATCTTGTTGTCTTAAGACCAGGCTAAAAAGCTCAAATGACATCAACAGAAAAGAGTCAAACATCCACCAATCTGAAGAGATGAAAAGGCCATACATGCTAAGAAATTTTTTATTTAGAGAAGAATCTCTCAAACATGTATTTGGCCAACTAGCAGCTGGATGTACGCCTTGTAAACTCAAGGATGTCAAAGAACTTAAAAATGCTGACACTCTCTTAGCTTGTGTCTTCATGACCACGACTGATTAACTGAAGATCAAGTGGAGCAACTGGCTGTCAGAAGCAAATGAGAAAACATGCACATCAATGCCTAAACTCAGTATATCTAAGATAAATGACTGTTAAGAAACTGACAGCAAAAAGGTACGGTTCCTCGCTAACATAGATATGAACATCATATTTGCACCTTACCTATGAACTATAACAGTTTTCCTTCAAGTATTCATAATCTATCTAAAAAGGTGAAGAGAGAAAGTACACTGAAAACTTTCTATCCAACCAAGTTTTAGGTTGAAGATGATAACTTGAAAGAGATCTGAAATGGTTTTAAGAGCCTCACAGGTTGATTGAATGTTAAGTAATCTTTGCTGATGAGTTAATATGCCTTGTACATCCTATGGTATAAGTGTTTAATGACACACAGAGTATGATCAGATCTACAAGAAAATCTTAAAGATTTATAGAAACTGATCACCTCCATGAATCAACCAGATGCTAATAAATCGTAGAGTTGATTCTCACTCTGTGAACATAAATTAGTAAAAGATAAAACCATTAAGGAAAAGAGTGTTTTATTAAAATGATAGATTTCTCTCACACTCACCACCATGCATCTCAAAATATATTATCTAAATGAAGTATATGCATGAATACGACTGATGGTGGTCAATATGATGATTATCCAAATATAAAAGGAACAAGGGTTTAGTAAACTAACCTAGCAGGACCCATTTAACCATGGGTACCAAAAATTAGAAATTTATAACCAGCAGGTACTTGGTCTATCTGACCACACTAAGGAATGTTGAAGCAGAAGACTTCAGTCAAGAATATTCAACCAGCAGAAAGCTTAAGACTGTTCAAGAATGATTCTGATAAAACTCCTATATGTCAAAGCCTGTCCTGGAAGACTTGTTGAGCTAATCTAGATGAAGCTCACATTGTTGCTGATCCTTATAAAGAAGCAAGTCATTCAACCAAAGATGTAAAAGGGTCTTAAATGCTCAATCATTCAAAGCATGTCATTAAAGAAAAATCCTCAAGGAAACTCACCACAGAGGATCATCGAGCATCAAACATGAGGAACTAATTACGGAAGCAGAACTTCACAAGTACAAACTGTAAAAGAAAACTACGTTCGTAGTGCTGTCAAAAAGATCGTAGAATGATCAGTTCTGGAGATGTCCATGTCCACGAGGTAAACAGATTTAATTGTCAGTGGTGATTCCAGTCAAAAAGAGACATGCAAGGATATCCCCTAATGCACATGAAGAAAAGGAAATCACACCTTACTGAAAAGACAACATCAACCATGGGGGAACAGTGATCTGTTAAGGAACAACAGCACTGAGATTTTCTATGAAGCAATGTTCCAGCTACAGAGTCCCAAAACTTTGTGGCTGATGAACCAAATGAAGATCCATAGTCAGTAAGAAGGTCTCAAAACGTACCACTGATAACCTATCAGCCACCCAACTCAAAATTATTGAGTACCTACAATCAAACACCTGATCGTAGTGTAAGATGTAAGTACAGGAGGACACCACGATTACAGCAAATGTAATTGTCTAAAGTTGGTAGAGGACCTCCCCACCAGAAAAGGCCAAATGAGGTATCAGCACAATTCTCTTCTAAAGTATTTCATCTGGAAAGCGCCTCAGGGACAAACCTAACCCTTAGCTCACTCTAAGAGGTTGGCCCTTCCTGAGCTACCTTAACCCAGAAGGATTGCTTAGTCAAGTTCATCTCTAGGACCAAAACAGTCAACAATCGTAGAGTAAAGGTAGAAGTAAACTCAACGATCGTGGAGCAACCTCAACGATCATAGAAGCAGACTCGACAATCGCAGTCTTACAAGAGGATACTCTAGCTCATGAGGAGCTTGGAAGAACCGGACAATTGCTCAACCATTCAGATTATGAGGAGATAAGTTCGAAGGCTGGTTGGAAAGAGGTACTGCTGAAGGAAAGTGCCCAAGGATTCATAAAGCACAACAGTGGATGAGCCGTGGAGGTTCAAAATGAGAAGTAATGTCAAAACCATCCACTGTAACATCTTTCAGAGAGTTGATCATTGAGTCAACAAAGGAAAACGTAGAGTCAATAGCTGTTCTATCATACTACTCTACGAACTCAAGAGGTCAAAGGTCAATCCACGTCAATCAAACGTCCACTCTTCTAAAAGAGACAGCTAACTGACAAGTTAATAGGGAGTTACAGCTTGTTACTGGGCATCGTGCAACCAATGACTGGGTGACACATCACAGCGTATGCAGAGTCAGAAGGAACTGCCATAAAGACAGATTCAAATCTGTAAATAGTTATCAGAACCTCTTGAACCTCTCTCCCTCCCATTTTCAAACCCTGGAATCTTCTTCAAAGCCAAACCAATTAAACTTCCAGAGCCCAAATCACATTCAGCTAAATCTCTCCGAATCACATACCATATACCTTGAACTCCTCAAATGGCAGAATGGAAAGTCATAACGGGTATTCAACTCGGCTTTACAAAGTTTGAAGAATCAGAGACAAAGTTCATGGACATACTTAAACTTGTAAGAGAAGTTGGGTTCTCTGAGTGCTTGGAGGTCAACACTCCAATTTACACAGAGCTAGTGAAGCAATTTTACTCAAATGCTTCAACGAACACTAGGCTTCTGACTACTAAGGTGAAAGGATTCTAGCCTGAAGATAAGAGCATCAGACGTCAATCAATGTTTATGGTTTCCCAATCAAGGTCTGATAAACCTGGATGAAGTTGACATCGAAGAGGGCAAGAGGCTAATGTGATACCAAAGAAACCCTAGCCTGAAGGATATGAAGAAGAAGGAATTTCCTGAGGAATTCGAGTTCCTTGCTGAGATAGTGGGAAAATGTATACTATGTAAGGATACTGCACACGACACTATACTCGACCAGCAGTTGAAGATCATGTCTGTCATAGTTCTGAAAAAACAAATTGACTTTGGAGCTATCCTGTTCGATCAAATCTCCAAATGGATAGAAAAAGCTGAGTTAAAGAAATCTACAGACAAACCACTTACAAAAGTATGTCATGGAAGGCTATTAAGCATAGTGATGAAGAAGAAGCTAGGAAGCAAGATCAAGGATAATGAGGGAGAACCTTTGAATGTTCACAAAGTAATGTCTCCACAACTATTTGAGAATTGGAAGAAAAACCCAAAGGAAAACAGGAGGCTAACACAAACTGGAAGCAACAGAAAAGTCTCTGCAAAGAAGAGAAAAACAAAGGAGGTGGAAAGCTCTGAGTCTGATGACTTTGCATCCGTTGCTGCAACACCGGCAAAGAAGAATCCTAAGAATGTGAAGAATGCAGAGGCTTCGTCAAGACATGTCTCCACTAGCAAGAAGAAACAAGGAGCATGAGAAAAACAAGCATCTACTACTAAAAACCCAAAAAGAAGGAGTAACAGACTACTCCAAGAACCACCCAAGAAGAAAGCAATAGTGATGAATAAATTAGCCCCAGCTCCCTAGGAAAGTCCATCCAACTAAGAAGAACATGAAGAGTCTGAAGATGAGAAAGGAACTGAAAGTTCAAAGATTGAATCCTCAAAGAGCAAGTTCAACAATGAGGAAGGAGTTGAATCCATGAAAGAAAGAGCCAAGGTTGATGTTAAAGGAAAGGAATGTGCAAGCCCTAAGGAGAAGTCTCAGAGCATCCACTCTGATGATAAAGAAAGGCTACAGGTTGACACAACAATATCCTCTACAGCAAACGCTCTAACAAACTCAAAAGATATAGAGTCTGAGGAAGAAAATCATGCCCCTACTATTGCTGAACATCAAGCTAGCCTGTCTGGTGATATAAATGATAATGATTCTGAAGAAGAAGGACATGCCCCCACCAATGCTGAAAATCAAAAAAGCTTGTCTGATGACTCAAAGACCTCAGAGTCTAAAGAAGAAGAAGTATCTGATTCTCCCATAACTGAACCTCCAAAAAAGAAGAAGGAGCCACAGATTGATAGCTCAATTTGCCTCCAAAAAGAGAAGTGATCATTCTAATGCAGTCATTGAATTAAGTGATGATAAATCTGAATCACAAGAAGAGAATGCTGAAAATAGGACCAGCATTGAAGAAGATGACTCCAAGGAAGACATTGCTGAAGAGGGTTCTGAAAATAAGGACAAACAAGAAGAAGTCACTGATGAATCTGATGAAGGGAATCAGCAAGATTCAAGCCCAAAAAGGGAAGGAATAGAGAATGATTCTGATTCTGCTTATCAGGAATCAAAACATTACCATGATCTCTCTCCAGCCAGAATTAGCAGAAGAATTATAGTGGAAGTCCTTGATGAACCACCAACTGAACCAACAGCCAGATGGTTAAATCATGGAAATGAGCAACTTCGAGTTGTAAGAATGACCACAGATGAAGTGCTTCACAACTGGAAAAATATGAAATTAGACTGCACAACAATACTGTATAACTCTGAAGATCTTCTGATGAGATGGTTCTTTCCATGGATGCCTTGGTTAAAGGCACATACTGATGGAGATGAAAGCTACTTTAGCTGGTGCTATTCTCAGTTTCCAAATCTAGAGCTGGTGTCACAAAACTTCCCAAGGGTAAAGAAGTTTGCAACCATGATGATAAATTACAAGCCCCACTACAAGGTCTACCGACATGCTGAAAATCTTTATATTCCTTATGATCGTAGAGTGGACTCTAATAGAAAAAGGAATATGGCAAAGACAATTGATCGTAGAAGAACCGCATTCACTCTACCACCGATGATGATCAAGTCCGAATAAGATGTCTCCATACGCTTTCAAGCTTTCGTTGACCAACATTCCTTCATCCTCCAACAGCGATTGGTACTCAATGATCTTTCAGATTGTCAACACCTTCAAAAATCTGTCCAAGGATGAGAATCATAGAGTCCAATCTAGTGCTCAACAAGAGGCTGCCCAACCAGATGATCAAATTTCCATGGAGCAGGAATTGTTAAAGAATTCTGATAACCTGATTGAGAAGATGTCTCAAATCAATGAAAAGTCAAAGATGCTGACAACAACAAAAGATAACTCAGTTCAAGACAGAATCCAAGCTACTGTGGCTGATGTATCTCTAAAAATCAAAGAGAGAGATCACATCTATCTGAGCGCCATAAATGATCAAAAAGCAGAAGCCCTACGAACATAGAAGGCAAATGAAGAACAACTCCAAGCCCTCTTTGACAAGATTGAAAACATGAATCAATCCTTCTCTATGCAACTTGAGTTAAGCCAACAAGAACTCAAGATTGAAGTCGGTAACTCCTCCTACCTGATGGAAAAACTTATGTCTAACATGGAGCAGCTCTCCCAAATGATTAATGATAAAAAGGGGGACAAAAAGAGGCATAGAAAGGGGAAGAATAAGAGGCATTCAAGAAAGGTCAAGGAGAGCAGGAGCAAACAAGACAAGAAGATAAAGAAGAAGAAAGAAAGAAAAAGAAGAAGATGGTTCATCATCTAAGGGGGAGCCAGCAAAGAATGATGAGCCTAAGGCTGAGGGGGAGCCAGAAGAAGAGGAGAAGGAGGAGCAAACAAATCAAACAAATGAGTAGCTGATCAACAGACATCCTAGAAACATTCATGGAGCCAAAGAGGTACATCTCAAACTAGTTAGGTATGTTCTGGATCCAGGATGTAAAATGTCATAGTGTATTAAATTTCATATTATTATAAATGACATTCATGATTATCTATTTTAGAAATACAGCAGCTCACTGTATATAAGATTCATTCATAACATGCATATGCACTTATTGTTTTTGTCATAATCAAATAGGGGGAGATTGTAAGGAATAAACATGTGAATGATATTCCCATTTATATATGATTTGATTATGATATATATATATATATATATATATATATATATATATGAATGAATATGCAAGTATTCTTGTATTAAGAAAAGCTGGAAAGTCCTTTGATAGATAATAGAAACATGTGTACAAAGACTTAGAATGAATTGATCAAATATGTTAGGTTGATCCTACATATGCAAAAATAGCTTTGTAAAGTCCTTAAAAAGAAATGATGTACAAGGACTATAAATATAAAAAGATCAAGCATGTTAGGTTGATCTTATGATGTAATAGATAGGCTTGTCTGATCGTCGAGCACTGCACCAGAAATCGTAGTCTGCCAGGAGTGTCAAGGATAACTCGAGAGCTATCGAGGTAGAATCGTAGTCTGCAAGATAGTAGATCTCAGAGTTTGTAGACTGCCAGGAGAAATGAGGAAGGATCGTAGTGTGTCGAGTAGCACTTTCTCGGAGCCGTAGTCTATTGAGGAAGTCATGTTCAGAATCGTAGAGACATCATGCCTACGAGCCGACTGAGCACCTGCTAAAGCCAAGTCAAGAATCGTAGACTACACTCAGAGTCGTAGAGTCTAGTGATCATATCAGAGGCAGAGATCGTAGTAGAGCAAGATCAGATGAAGACAACAAGCACAACGACAGAAATCGTAGAGTGACAAGATCTGATCTCAAAGTCGTAGTGTCTGCACAGCCAAAGCTGAATCGTAGAGTGTAGAACTGAGACTTCAACAAATGTGCTCACAACACCAAGGCAGAATCGTAGAGCTAATACGATTCTCAACATATGAGCACTCCCTGAATATCCAAAAGAATGAAGCTTCTGGCTGATACTGCAAAGATACATCTCACCTAAAGGAGGCCAGAGAGCACTTAACAGATGGCATGCAAGCTATTAGAAGATCTAAGCATCGACCCAATCAGCATCTAGATTGAGTTGTGAAGCCAGTCAAGATGAAGTCTTCCACAATAAGATCATAAGAATACTTCAGTAGTTGACAAAGGAAAGTCAGCTTGTGCAGAAGCTGTCAAGTGAAAAGATGACAACGATCTTGGAAGTAACCAAGATTGTAGTGTTTGCCAAACAAAGAAGGAATTGATGGAGTACACACTTAGATACTGGTCAGCCTCTGAAGAATAAGGCTAAAGTGATTAAGCATTGGGTCAGTCCATTGATGATAAGTGAACGAGAGATCACAAGAAGAAAGCGAGCTGTACACGCCACAAATCTGAAGTGTCTTATTATTCAGAAGGGGCCAAAGCAAGGAATCAAGTCATCAGTATCTGAGAATAGTCGAGGCAAATAGAAGTGATGAAGCACTGCACAAAAGCAAAGAGAGGTGTTCTATATTGAAGATCAAGTGAACACTCTCTAAGATCGTAGTGTTGACTCTACATGTCAATGCGACACTACGATCAGGTCCAAGGAGAAGTGCATTAGAAATCGTAGAGTTTAAACAACTGAGGATTGAAGCATTGAAAATGGTTCAATCTGAAGAATGGCATTCGGACAAAAGCTTATTGAGAGTATCGATACAAGGACAACCTCTGATCGAGAAATTAGAAGGGTAAAATAAAGTCATTGACCTGCTCAAGATATCAAAGTGGCATATCTGATAGGGTAGATGAAATAGCAGACTGCAGTGTCAGGAAGTCAGAAAAAGATGTCATGTCACATCTGCAGTCTGCACCAAATAACTCAAAATCTGCAAGGCAATTTGAATAGCTTTCAACGGCTACTTTTCAATGGGAAGATTGGGAAGTAGTATAAATCAACATAGCTTCAAAGATCAAGAGTTACTGATGATTGTGAGGTTGCAGAATCGTTGAGTTGGTGAATGCTATAGTTGACTCTACGAGTTCCATCAAAGATTAACAGAACAAGTCTCAGTGACAGTGAGACTACCAAGGTGGAAGTGAAGTAGCTTTGAAGAAGAACTCAAATAGATCAAAGCTTCACTCAACAAAGATGAGAATGCCACTAAAGATGGTAGCCAAGCTAAGAGCCGAGAAGGCCAAGAGGATAGCATTCAGAAAAGCGGCTGAGTACCAAGAAAATCAAGAGAGCCACTCTACGAATCACTATGAACCGAAAGCTGAAACTGAACAAGTGCAGAACCATGTCTGCCTAAGTATTCAAGAAGGGTTCAGGGATTGCTAAGTGTCAGACAAAGTTTACTAAAAGCATAGAGACTTAGCAAACCCATATGGTGATGGTGCACAGCTGATACCAGAAGAAGATGAGCAGAAAAGAGTGAAGATCAGCTGCACCAAAGAAGATGTGGTCCAGACTCGAAGCAGAATGCAAAGAGGACCACACCAAGCTGCTAAGTACAAAAGATGTTCAGAGCTTAATGACATCTTAGCAGCTCAGCACCAACAACAACAACAACTACAACAACAAGAAGCCAGGGCCTGAGGGGTCCTTGTCCGGAGGGACTAAATGAAGTTCCAAGCCTGCTGGGCTTGAAGAGTTCCTAGGGAACTAGAGAAGTTCCAATGCTGCTGGCCTTGAAGAGTTCTTAGTGAACTGAAGTCCCAAGGCTGCTGGCCTTGAAGGAATCTTAATGATTCAGGGTGCTGCCCTTCCTTAGTGGAAATTCTGCTAGTTAAAAGCAGAAGAGTGGATTAGGAGCTTGAATCTCTGAACCACTTAAAACCCCTTGTGTCTTTTACTTTATGTCATTTACATTATGTACATTAACTGCTATAACTGCTATGTATGTGTCAACTGCTTATCACTGAACTAACTCTACAAACAATGTATGTATAACTATGAATATATCAATGAAGGGGATCTTTTACTTATTCCGTTGTGCTTGAAATGATTCTTATGTTTGTCATATGCTAAATTATTATTAGCTATACAAAATAAACCAAAAAAGTATTTAAATTCAAAAAGATCTATTCAACCCCCCCTTCTAGATCTATTGTGCCTACTGGGAACTAACAACCTCTTCTTCAAGAAATCCATTTAAAAATGCTGACTTCACATCCATTTGGTAAATCAACCAACCATTTTGAGCCACTAATGAAACAAGCAATTTTATAGTTTCCAAGCGAGCAACAGGGGCAAATACTTCATCATAGTCAATACCGGGTCTTTGACTGTACCCTTTGGCTACTAATCTTGCTTTGTATTTCTCCACTTCACCCTTTGTAATCGTCTTTGTCTTGTACACCCATTTCACCCCAATTGGTTTTTGGCCTTTTGGAAGTGTAGTAAGTTCCCATGTTTCATTCTTCACAATGGCTTTGATTTCTTCATTCATGACACTTTTCCATTTCTTATCTTTGGATGCTTCTTCAAACCCCATAGGTTCACAATCCGCAAAAAGATAGAATAAATTCAAATAATCAATATTTACCTCCTCCGTAATATCAAGAATTTCTTGCACAATTCTCATCTTTTGAGGTCGCTCACTTGAACTTGACTTGAACTTGATTGAGATGAAGGTGGACTAGATTGTCCATTGGATGGTGGTGGAGATGGAGGTGGAGAAATAGGATTCCCTATGACCGCTTTTGTTTCTTGCGCTTCTTCGTCAATGAAAGGAAAGAAATTATAATTTTCCTCCGAAATGTTCCAATCCCACAAGCTTTCTTCATCAAATTTTACATCTCTACTTATCACAATTTTTTCATTACTTGGATTGTACAATTTGTAGCCTTTGGATCTTGCATCATAGCCGATGAAAATATGTTTCTCACTTTTATCATCTAGCTTTGATCTCTTCTCATCCAGTACATGCATATAAGCAATACTCCCAAAAACACGCAAATAAGAAACACTTGGCTTTCTCCCATTCCATGCTTCTTGTGGTGTCATATCTTCAACACTTCTAGTCGGGCAATGATTTGACAAATAGATGGCACAATCAATAGCTTCGGCCCAAAATTCTCTTGGCATTTGCTTTCCCTTCAACATACTTCGAGCCATGTTAAGAATGCTTCTATTTTTTCTCTCTGCCACCCCATTTTGTTGTGGCGATCTTGGAACCGTTAAAGGATGGCGAATTCCATTTTCTTCACAAAATAATTTAAATTTATTGGATGTGAACTCGCCTCCTCTATCGGATCTAATGGCCTTAATATTATACCCACTATGTTTCTCCATAAGAATCTTGAATTTTTTAAAGGCTCCAAATACCTCTGATTTTTCTTTGAGAAAAAACACCCATGTCTTCCTACTAAAATCATCGATAAAAAGGAGAAAATAATTATTCTTACCAAATGATGACGGATGAATAGGACCACACACATCCGAGTGCGCAAGTTCTAACGACATGGTTGCTCTAGTATTTGACTTTTTTGGAAAACTTTCTCGAGATTGCTTGCCAAAAAGACACCCTTCACAAAGTTGATCGGGGTGCATGGTGAATTGAAGGCAACCCATTCACCATCCTCTTCTTCGACAAAGCTTCCAAACCACCAAAATTCAAGTGCCCAAATCTCAAGTGCCAAATCCAAGATGAATCTTTAAAACAAGCTTTTAAACATTTTGTCACATCATTTTGAATATTCAATAAGAACATTCGATTTCTTATCATAGGCACCTTCACTAGTAAATTTCTGGATTGATCTCTAATTGAAATATTAGAATCTTTCATCAAAATATCATAACCTTTCTCTAAGAGTTTCCCCAAACTCAAAAGATTGTTCTTCATATTTGGCACATAATAAACATTTGAAATAAATTGGTGCCTCCCATCCTTTAAGTGAATCAAAATTTTACCTTTTCCTTTAACTGGAATTTTTGATGAGTCTCCAAAAGTGACATTGCCGCATACAGATTCATCAAGCTCAACGAACATATTTTTCCTTCCACACATATGATTTCTCGCACCCATGTCAAGATACCATGTATTGTCATCTTCACTCATCTCTCCTTTGAATATCAAAAGTAAAATGGGCTCCACTTCATCAACATTTTTCTCCACATAATTTGACTTTCCTTCAATATCTTTCAAATCATTCTTACACTCCGAAGCATAGTGCCCATAATCATGACAATTGTAACATTGAACTCGAGATTTATCATACCTCTTTTGATACGGTTGTGAATAATTTCCTCATACACGTCCCTTTGTGTGGTGAGACTCTTGGCCCCTTTCTTCTTTGTGAGGAGAGTAGTGGCTTCCTCTTCCACCTCTTCCATGACCTCTTACTTGGCCACGACCTCGACCTCGTTGACTATTTTTATGTTTTTCTTCTTTCTCCTTGAAAGAAAGCTTCGCTTTGAGCACTAGCTCATTAGGCCCCTTCTTTTGTTTTTCAAGCCTCTCTTCATGGATTTGCAATGAACCCATAAGTTCATCTACAGTCATGGTTTCTATGTCTTTCGATTCCTCAATGGCTACAACAATATACTCATACTTGGGACTTAGAGAACGAAGGATTTTTTCATTTACTCGAGCATCACTAATTTCTTCACTATTACTTTTCATTTGATTGACATTTGTCAAAATTTTAGAAAAAAAATCTGAAATTAATTCAGACTCCGTCATACGCAAACCTTCGAAGTCACTTCTCAAGGTTTGAAGACGAACCTTCTTTACTTTGGCAACTCCTTTGAATGAATTTTGAAGAATTTCCCACGCTTGCTTGGCGGTGGTGGCAAGAGCAACTTTTTGCAACATTGTATCATCCAAACGTTAATGAATGATAGTAACCACTTTTTGTTCTTTCTTTCTTGTGGCACTCACAGCTTCCTTTTGTGCTTGTGATAACAAATTTTCATCTTCGAACTCTACATAGCCTTTGGTCACAATGTCCCATAGATCTTGTGTACCAAAAATCGCCTTCATGCGAATACACCAACTCTCATAGTTATCCTTCTTCAATTGAGGAACTTGAAATTGGACCGCTCCATTTGCCATTTTCTAGTGGGTGTTACTAGCAACCTAGCTCTGATACCAATTTGTTGGAAATAAAAAAAAAAAACCTCACACACACACACTAGAAAAAATGGAGAAGATGTTATCATAAAAGAAATCTTATATTTTTACTTGTTTCAAATGAGTTGAGTACATAGGTATTTATAAGAATATCCATACATATATAAACTCAAATACATCAATAAACATTTAATGAAAAACAACTTCCTAGACACCTTTTTAACTAGTTTCATGAACCTTCAAATACATGAATCAACATAGCTCCATAAATATTAATTAAAACATAAATATATTAAATACTTAATTACTTTGGGACAAGTTTATTTTTCAACAGATTCAAGATTGAATGATCACTAAACTAGCTAAGCGTAAGTTTTATTAAAACTATATTTTAACTTTTAAGTTTCTTTAATTTGATCAAGGTTAGCATGAGACTACTTTTAATATATCAAATTATCAACTCTGTAGTTATTTGTTTAATTTTGTATTAATAAATCAATTTCAACATATTAACTTTTCCTTTTTAGTTTTTTGTTTTTTGTTTTGTTTTGTTTTGTTTTTACTTATTCTAGTTTTGTTTATATCAAGCACTTAATAAATCAGATCTAGGGGACATCATTGTGAAACTTGAACACTAGCTAATCCAACATTAGGCTAAGCCCTTGGACTCCCCCAATGCCTTCCAATCATAAAACACTTTCTCCAAGTAATTTCATTATTGCAGGACTTTCAAAGATGTTCAAGCATTAGTGTATTTTAACATTTTTACCCACTAGAGCTTATGTAGGTATCTCGTGCACCTTATCCATAAAATTATGAAATAGCCATCAGTATGAGTAAACATTTGAAAGCCATAAACAATACCTACATTAAGTAATCAATCAATAGAAAAACTAGTACTTATCAAAGTTAAAGTATTATCTTCTAAATCATGATATATATTTTTGATAACATTCAATAGCGTAATGATGCAGGACATGTATTTAGGGTTCAGTATTGGTGGGGGGAGAATTGGTGAAGAATAGGGGGAAAAAGCACTCAAGTCATTATACTCAAAATTCTTGTATTAATTCTCTGACATTTAAAGAGTGAATTGCATCCCTATATGTAATAATTATTTAAAACGTTCCTAGACAAACTTAATGTAATATGATAACTACTAGAAAATTTAAAAATTATAATACTCCAAAAGAAATCAATTTTAGAAAGTTCTACTAGTTGGACTCTTTGCGATGGGCTTCCAAAGCCTTTTGGATTGGTCCAACCATCTTTCATACAGGTTGCTAACTTAACAAGTTATTAGAACATTGGGTTAATAAAAGGGTCCTTTACATAAGTATACAAAAAATAGAAAGTAATTATAAGAAAAGTGCATCAACTAAATAATTACAAAAAGAATGTAATTATTACAAAAATAGTACAATTCACATTAATAAGGAAACCTAAAATCAAGGATAACT
Organism: Panax quinquefolius; assembly: GCA_020205615.1. Classification (NCBI taxonomy): domain Eukaryota; kingdom Viridiplantae; phylum Streptophyta; class Magnoliopsida; order Apiales; family Araliaceae; genus Panax; species Panax quinquefolius. Next base: position 135,534,691 of record CM035156.1, read on the forward strand.
AATAATTCAAATTCAAATTCAAATCTTGTCTCTAACAACAATTTCAAATCCATGTTTCAAAATTCAAATCAAAATGATAAAATTAAAAATAAAAAATTATGAAGGAGCTAATGTTCATCATCCTCCTCTCTCTCGCCCATTGCCTTGCCATACATCATCATCGCATGGCCGTGAGTTGCTATTAATACAATTTCTTTTGACGATTTGGTTACCCACAAAAATTGAAATGGTTACCTTTATACGAATTTTAACAGTAAACGCATCACATTTAAAATAAAATTGGTAATCAAATAAAAACTGAATTGGTTACTTTATCAAATGGTTTGGTAACCAACTATATGAAATTTGGTTACCAACTGCATCACATCCAAAATAAATTAGTAACCTAATAAACTAAATTGGTTACCTTATCGGAAGGTTTAGTAACCAACTGCATAAATTTTGGTTACCAACTGCATCACATTCAAAATATATTAGTAAACTAATAAAACTGAATTGGTTACCTTATCAAATGATTTGGTAACCAACTACATGAAGTTTGATTACCAACTGCATCACATCCAAAATAAATTAGTAACCTAATAAAACTAAATTGGTTACCTTATCGGAAGATTTTGTTACCATTGAAAATAAAGAATGGAATGGGGTGGCGGTGGGAGGAGGCGAGGGATCGAGGAGAAGGGAGGCGGGAGGAGGAGGTGGAGGAGGAGGAGGTAGAAGAGGGGAGGAGAAAGGGAGGCGTGAGGAGGGGGGATCGCGGGAGGAGGGAGGAGGGTGGTGAGGGCGGGAGGAGGGGCGGTGGGAGGAGAAAGGGGCGGGAGGAGAGGAGGGGTGGGGAGGAGTGGAGGGAGGAGGTGGAGGAGGGGAGGAGGCGGGAGGAGAAGGAGGGGGGGGAGGGAGTGGGGGAGGAGGTGGAGGCGGGAGTAGGGGAGTAGGGGAGGAGGGGAGGAGGGAGGCTGGAGGCGGGAGGAGGAAGGAGGGAGGAGGGAGGAGGGGGAGGCGAGGAGGAGGTGGAGGGAGGGAGGAGGAGGAGGGAGGAGGGGAGGAGGAGGAGGAGGGAGGCGGGAGGAGGGGGAGGCGTGAGGGTGGGGAGGGTTGGACGGAGGAGGAGGAGGAGGGAGGAGGAGAAGAAGAAGGAAACAAAAATGGAGTGGGAGAAAATCGTGAGAGAGATGAGGAGAAAATTGTGGGAAAGATGGAGGAGAAAATCGTGTGCATAATTAAAGGGATAAGATTACACTCTTTTTGTAATTAAGTATTGCACTATTATTGTAAATAAATATGGAAGTCTATTAGTTGTGTAAAATTTTTATGAGGACACTATTGTTATTATTTTTAAAAATGTAATAGAATATGTAATTGTCCCTTAATAAAATCTTTGTTTCAAGCCTTCCTGAGTTCTCCCTATTATTGGTACCTTTTGTGTAGTATTATTTATGTTGTTATATTCTTTTCAACGTTAAAGTTGATTTTCGCAAAAGGCCCTTCATTAATGCCTTAAAGTTTTAGAGTAACTAGTTAAGCCCCTTCATTGTTTGTTTTACATTGAAAGTATCTTCATTAGTGGGTTACATCTATTTACATGAACATGGTTTATTCCCACTTTGATAGATAATTTTGATGATGAGATCTTGCTTTAAGATCCACGCAAGGAGGTGGACGCCTCCCACACTTTGCATCCATTATTCTTTCCTACTTTTCCCCCCCTCCCTTTAGATCTTTCTTTACACACATCATTGACTAGTATTAGAAGGGGAGAAAATCATAATATTAGTAGTTACCCAACTTCATTCAGACTTTTGTGTTTACTGTTTCTTGTATATGCTGTTAATATTGTATTTGTTCTTATGTAATATGTATTGCAGTATATAAAGCATCTCGCCTACAGTACGGCAAAACAGGGATGGAATGTTGTGGTATGCAATCACCGTGGAATGGGAGGCGTTCCATTCACTGTGAGTGATTTTCAGTTTCTTAGCTATAAAGATACATGCACTTGAGTAAGGGTTTAAATGAACCGAGTCGAACCGAGTATAAAGTTACTCAGATTTGGTTCACAAAATTTATCGAGTATAAAATAAAGTTTGATTGAAGTTCGTTTAGCTATCGAGTCGAGCACGATCTCGAATCAAGCCTGAACAGTTTGAACTTTTCGAACGAATATGATCCGAGTATCAATAGAAAATTACAATTTGAAGAGTTCAAGTAAATTATCGAACTTTAAAATTTGCTTATATTTGACTCATTTATATTTCGAGTCGAGCTCAAATCGAACATTTTATCGAGTGAAGTACGAATCGAGCCTGAACTGTTTGCTCATTTTACGGGCCTTACACTTGAGAGAGTGATGCAAACAAATTATAGGTTTGATTAATTACTGTCCTAAAGTAGTTTAACTATTTTTACTTTTCCATATTCCTTCAAACATATGAAAGTATGTTTTTGTGACTACAATAGTATTTCATTTTGCACACCCCTCTCCAACCTCAAAGGCATAAAATGTCTCTATTGGACTGAAAAAATGAATTGCACTGGGAGTTTAGATGTATTTCAGTTATTGAAATTCGTTGCTCAGATTTTGTTAGGAATGCCAGCATATTGGAATTTAGCCATGGGCTATCCAAAAAATAACAAATTCTGTCTGTTAAGATATGGTTTCTTTTGGACCAGGCCCAACGCTAATCCTTAAGATCTAGCCCAAAAGTCATACATGCATCGGACTTGATTAAGGAATTAAGGGGGACTATCTGACGTCAAGGCCATTGGCTCAAGAGAGGCCAGAGTTATGAGTCGCTACTAAATTGTGGTAACATGTATAGTTGAGGAAACTATCTTTTCATTGGGTCCTTTACATAAGTATACAACAAATAAAAAGATATTACAAGAATAGTGCACCAATTAAATAATTACAGTAATAGTGTAATAATATATAATAATATCAATAGTAGTCAATACACGTCATGAAACCCAAACCAACAAAAATAAACACCTTGATTCAAAGAAAACTATTCCACTTTATGCGGTCCTCCTCCTCATTGTCTCCTTCATCAACGTCGATCTTAGATCTTGTAAGCCTTCTTCTTCTTCTTCTTCTTCTTCTTCTTCTTCTTCTTCTTCTTCCTCCTTCGCCGTCGCCGCCGCTTCAACACCTTAAAAAATATGTAGATCTGTAGATCTTGAAGATGTAGCCGCCATGGACGCCGATCTCCTCATCCATTACGGTCACAACTGCCATTATACGAAGGTTGCCGCCGGCAAAGAAGGCGAGATTTGGTCGTGGTTTGGTGGGATTGGGATGGAGACGGGGACGGGGACGGGGACGGGAACGGAGTTTGGGGTTTATAGTGCCATCAAGGTGATGGATTTCTGGGAGGGTGACATCTTTTTGTGGGAGGCCTTCGGAGGTGTTGGCATTGCATAAGATTCTGATGGCATTGTTGTAGAGGAGAAGGTTGCCTTTTGATGCATACGGGAAATTTTTTTTAATTGGGACACTGATTTGTAGTCAAACAATTTTAGTGCAGTTGGTAGCCAAACATTTATACAAAGGTAACCATTTTAGTTTTTGTGGGTAACCAAGATAAATTTCAGTGCACTTGGTAACCAAAACTTTCATACAAAGGTAATAATTTTAGTTTTTGTTGGTTACATTTGTATTAAGGTTTGACTACCAACTGCACTATGAAAAAAAAATCTATAATAGATTTTTTATAATTAATTGATAACCCAATAAAACTAAATTGGTTACCTTTGTATTAAGGTTTGGCTACCAACTGCATAATATAAAAAAAATTTACAATAGATTTTTTTTAATTAATTAGTAACCCAATAAAACTGAATTGGTTACATTTGTATAAAGTGTTGGCTACCAATTTGTCTTTATTAAATAAAAAAATCTATAATAGATTTTTTAAAAATAAATTAGTAACCTAATAACATTGAATTGGTTACCTTAGTATGAATGTTTGGCTACCAACTGTACTATGAAAAAATCGCAGCAACTGTACTATAAAAAAATCGCAGGTGTGGATGTGGATTGGGTGAGGGGGTCCGACAGTACTTTATAAATTATTTATATGTATGTATTCCCAGTTTGGAGAAATTCAATTAGCTCGTCAAATATTTGATGGAAGCTTATGTAGGAATGTGTTTTGTTATACTAGTTTGCTAAGTGCGTATTGCAGTAATGGATATATTGATGAAGCTAGCAAAGTGTTTGATTCAATGCACAAATGATGTTTCGTATAGTGCGATGATTGCTGGTTATATATGGAATGAAAATTTTAATGAGACAATTATGTTGTTCGGCGGAGGGGGTAAAAGGGTGGAGAGAGAAAGTGTTAAATTAAAACACTCAACTAAATTAAAGGGATAAGAATGCACTAATTTTGTAAATAAAACTTTAAATGCATAAATTGTGTAAATATTTTATGAGTGCACTATTGTTATAATAAATTTTAAAAATGTAATAGAAAATGTAATTGTTCCCTTTTCATTTAGGTTTTTAGAGATTACAAGTTCCATGATCAATGTAACCGGTTTATGAGTTTATCATATATTGTAAACTGCTATATTTGGGTAGAAAGAAAGAGACAGAAAAATGGAGAATGAGAGGTTCTTTCCTTCTCATTAGTTTTCTCTATTTATAGTGGTTACAACAATTCCTACAATCAAGCTATTACAATCCCTACAATTAAGCTAATCCCCATAATCAATTACAATCAATCCCTCTCCTAAAAATAATAGGGAGATCAATATCACAGTTACTAGTAGAGTTAGAATTACCATCAGAAGCAAATGAAGGACCTGGAGTAGAGCAGATTTGTTGTGGAGGCGTAGTGGTGGCCTTGTCCATGTCCCTGTCCCTGCGAGAATAGGTCCTCAATACAGACTTTTCTTGCTTATCCAATGGCTCCCCCTGCAAAGAATTATCAGTGATTATAGGAGAGGAATTATTAGTTATTATTGACCGTGGGAACCGTAGAAGATGGAAGAATAACCCAAATAGGGCTAGAGTCCATCAACTCCTCCTTTGTAGAAGTCTCCCTTGAGGAGAAGATGGAGAAGAAGAATAAAAAGATTCTAATTCCCAAAAAGTAACGTCACGAGTAACATAAACCTTGTTAGACGGAGGATGATAAAAGTTGTAACCCTTTTCAGTAGAAGAGTTCCCAATGAAAACACAGCGAATGGATTTGATATCAATTTTGCCATAAGTAGGGTTTCTATTATGAACACAGTACACACAAGCAAAAACTCGTGTAGAGAGAGGGCTTACAGAGTGTTTCACAAGAGATTATTCAGATTCCGGGAAGGTAGCCGATTAATGAGAACAGCTGCAGTGATAACATCATCCCAAAGATTTTTAGGAGTATGCATAGTGAACATAATAAGAGTGCGAGCAATCTCTAGGAGATGGCGGTTTATTCTTTCCGCGACCCAATCAATATATTCCCGACTATTAATCATCACTATGCTAAATTTTGATTTTGGCATCAAATTGGGATAGTATCATATTATGAAACTCTTGAAAGTAAGAAAAAACTTTACTTTTATAATGAAGAAGATATATCCAAGTAGTACGAGAATAACATTCAATGAAACTAACAAAACGGCAATGACCACTACGAGAAATAACCCGAGAGGGGCCTCAAACATTAGTATGAATAACAAAAAAACTTAGGATTACGTTCATTAATAGGAGAATAAGTAGATCGTTTGTGTTTGGCCAATTCACAAGGTTCACAAAGAAAGTACTAGTTTTTATTGCAATGCTTAGTAAAATGCGGAAATATAGACGGTAAACAACAAAGAAAAAAGAAGGATGCTCCAGATGACGATACTGATGAAGGGAACACAGACTAGAGTAAAGGTAGTTTGAAAAGCCCGAGGAGAAATCTCATTCTCAACCATAAAGAAATTGGTTTGAGAAACATCAAGATAGTAGCCAATCTTTTGCCCAATTATCAAGTCCTGAAAAACACAATGAGAATAAAAAAAAAGACTAAAAAATTTAGAGATGTCGTGAGACGTTGAATAGATAATATATTGGCAGTAAAAGAAGGAAAATGAAAAACAGATGATAAAAATATATTAGAAGTACAATTGACTGAACCTCTCCCTGAGATAGGTGAGAGAGACCCATCATCCACTAGAACTTTATCTTTGTTTGAACAAGGTGTATAGGAGGTAATTAGGGTCAAATTTCCAGTCATATATTCTGAAGCACCTGAATCAATTATAGAACATGAAGACGAAACACTAAAAGCATGAGGAGTTGTACTTGACTGAGCATAGTGAGAGGAAGTAAACTTTGAATTGTGGCTCTGGACAAACTACCCCTTATTAACACCATTTAGTATCACCGCTATTAACTGGACTAGATTTTGCCATATAAAATAATGAGTGCAACAAGAATATCTAAGGAAAAATTCAACGAGGATAGTTAAGAGCTTGCAACACCCTTGACAGAAATCAAAAGTCTTGAACAAGTTTAAGAAACCAGGAAGCTTAGGTTTGAGTAAACGGATCAAGCTCTGATACTATTTAAACTGCTATATTTTGGGTAAAAAGAAAGACACAGAAAAATGGTGAATTAGTTTTCTCTATTTATAGTGCTAAGTAGGTTACAACAATTCCTACAATCAAGCTATTACAATCCCTACAATTAAGCTAATCCCTCATAATCAAGCTATTACAATTAATCCCTCTAATTTAGATACAATCATCATTAGAGTTTCCCTATAATTTAGCTATAATTATTCTGAGAATATTCTATTTACATTCTAACATATATGATTACTAGCAACAGTCCTGTGCCTCCGGCACAATGGACGGTGAGATTTATCCCAAACTTTGGACGGCTCTGATGATTTATTAGGATGGGCGGGAAATTCAAAATCATTTTTATTTTATTATATAGATTTTTCTAACTAAAGAACCAATATTTGGCTTCATTTTGATATAAAAAAATGATTTTTTTTAAGAGTATAAATGTTGGTAGTTTCTCACAACTTAAATTGTTGTGGTATCATATTGAAAAATATGCAGTCAGATCGCATTTATAATGCTGGATGGACAACGGATATACGAGATGTCATTAACTATCTTCATGATGAATGCCCTGAGGCTCCGTTATTTGCTATCGGAACTAGTATTGGTGCCAACATTCTGGTAAATTTATTTCTCTACTACTATATATGTAATCATGTATTTAGCCTTATCTAAATTATTGTAACTCAATTTTTTTTTAATTACACTTCTTGAAGAGAGTTTACATATCATCTGTTTTTGAAAGGTCCGATAATAGTAGTAGTAATCTTAAGGGTAAATTATACATAATTAATATTTCATTGGATGGACTCATGGACAATAGGCATTTACATAATTTACACTACTTGTAATCTCGTAATAATGTAAATGTAAAGCTTTATTTGTAGAACTGAAGTCATTTATTTTATTTTATTTTTTTTAAATGTCTCCCAAATAATTTATAAGATTTATTGGAACTGAAATTTTTACAGAATAAAGTGATTTGGATGTCGGTAAAAAATATGTCTGTGCAGACTGTACAGGCATATAATATGAACCGGTCGCTACCCACGGTCCCCTAGACTTTTTCTTCATTATAGTATGACAAAAAGCCTCTTATTCCCTTTCTCAAGCGATTCCTCTTCACGTTTTTTATTCGGTCACTTTATCCACTTACTCTTATATGCTTGTTTGGACTCGTGATTCACATGCAATTTTCTGATGCAAGTCTTTCTTCTCTTATACTCTTGGAACCAATCCTTCAGAGCAATTTCCTTATGGTGAATTATATTTAGAATGCTGACACTTTTTAAAAAGACTTAAGGCCTCGCATGGTTTTTGATTCTTTATAGACTCGGTACTAATGAGTTGCTTATGCGACACAGGCCTTACAAAGTGTTGTCCCTGAATGTGTGTGCTGTGTTTACAGGTGAGCTAGACTATCCCATTTATGACAGTTGTGGAGTTCATTGCTAGGGTATTTGGTGAGTTAGTGAGTACACATGAATGTTACCAGGAATATTAGTACCCGGTTCGCTAAGTAGGGCATAAAAGTTCAGTGGTAAACCTGGGTGAGTGTTTGGTTGGAAGTCAAAGTGTTACTTCTTACTAGGTTTTGAGTTTTTTGATGAAAGAAGATATGATAAATGGGAAGGTGTTTTGGCCGTGTGGCTATTTTCTGTTCCTTGTGGGTTTTGACTGTTAGCAATACTAGTGTTAACGCCAAAATCTTCTGCCACGTCCCAATTACGTAAGACGTCATAATCCTGCACAATAAACACGATCAACACTAAAAAGCGAACTTGATAGTCGGGGGATAACTTCAGTGCGTGAGACGTCATGATCCCGCATAATAAACACGATCAACTTTAAAAAGCTTAACGACCTTCGAATAGTCGGGGATAACTCAAAGCGTGAGAGTCGAGACATGCGATCACAAGGTTAACAATGGAAGATAAAATATCTAGTGTATTGAGAGAAATAAAATTATCAGTTACCTTTTCTTGGAAGACCTCCTTGCTATGATATACTCTAATTCTCGGTTAACCGTGCCACCCATCACCGTCGGCCGTATTACGTTTCCCACCTTTGTAGGTGACCTCTGTAAATCGCATGCAAGTCGCCACCTTTTTTTCGCCTTTGTTTATCCGTGACTACTACTATAATCACATCCACATTAATGATCTGCAGACTTTCGGTCAACAGCTATATCTTTTTCATTTTTACCGGTCAAAGATAGAGATATTTAATTATCTAGTGGGTCGGACCAATAATTAGGATCAAGTATATCAAGATCTGATCAAGAGAATCCACTGACCCGGTCCAAATGGCCAAGCGCAATAAAAATGACCCAAAAGATTTAATTAAATGAGTGGGCCCGAACCGATCGGTCCAATAAATGAAATATCATGGTCCAACATTGGCCCCTAGTTTTTTATTAAACAGGATGTTTAATAGGAAACTATAAACGGTCCATAATATGAGAAATTTGTTAAGAGTCTTTGTAAAAAAATTTATCTTTATGTAATCGGTTAATATTATGAATAGTTAATTATGAATGAAATTTCAACTTTCTTTATCACGACTTCTGTTTAATTCGTTTCTTGTCAATAATTCAGTATCAATCAACTTTGAAAACTGAATAAAATATTTTTGAACTTAACTTAAATTGTGAATCAGATAAGGCATATAACAGTTAAGTTAAGAAATGACATGAACTGAACTTAAGGAACCGAACTCAACACTTGAACAAAATAAAGTAATGCATACTTATCATTTCCGAAGTGTGAAACAGATCATGTATAAGGTGAATTCGGTTGAGCCTCCTTGCACCATCAGGATCTTGTTTACCACTCGGGGTGAAATAAGTATATAAGGACATTTGTTTACCTCTCAGGGTAGAACAATTTTATAAGGACCATGAAATTTGTTTACCACACGGAGTGAAACAAATTCATAAGGACACACCTGACAATAAGGCTACCATCAAATGATCAGCGAGTCCGACCGAACATCCTTACTTCGGTGCATTTGTTTACCACTCGGGGTAAAACAAATCATAAAAGAACTATGGAATTTGTCTACCACGCAGGGTATAACAAACCCATGAGGACACTCCTACCGATAAGGCTACCATCGAATGGTTAGCGAGTCCACCCCGTCCTCCTTACATCATTGTGAATTTAGGACCAATAGGAAGAAGATCAATTGTGAAAAAGTGAATCTTTTATTGATGATGATCCAACATTTACAGACTTCTGGGATACTGACTCGATCTCTACTAAAAATACTTCCGAAGTCTACCAGCATGCCAAGTGTTCTTGATCTCGGATCCGTCCAATGCCCTTAACCGATAAGTTCATGGCTTCGTAACTTCAACTACTTTATACGGTCCTTCCCAGTTCGGCATCAGCTTTCCTAAGTTCTGAGGTGTAGAAGCATTCGACTTCCTCGAGGATAAAATCTCCCATTTCAAATCTACGAAGCTTTACCCCCTTATTGTAATGTTTAGCCACTCTTCGCTGATAGGCTGCTAATTTGATCAAAGCTGTCTGTCTGACTTCTTCCAACAGATCCAAGTTGACCTTCAGTCCTTCATCATTGTAGATCTCCTTGAACTGACTAACCCGAAGAATGGTGGATCCAATCTCAATAGGGACTAAGGCATCAGTGCCATAAGCCAATCTGAAAGGCGAGTCCCCCGTAGTGGTCCTCGGAGTAGTCCGATAAGCCCACAACATGCTGAGAAGCTCTTCAGGCCATCTCCCCTTAGCTTCATCCAGTCTGCGCTTGATCCCATTCAGCAGCGTTCTGTTGGTCATCTCGACCTGCCCGTTCGACTGTGGATGAGCCACCGAAGTCTTTCTGTGTTGAATTCCCAACTCCTTCAGAAATTCTTTAAACTTCGATCCCACAAACTGGCATCTGTTGTCCGATATCACCACCTTAGGAATTCCAAAACGAAACACTACTGACTCCTTCATGAACTTCAAGCACTCTTGTTCCGTTATCAACCGAAGTGGCTTCGCTTCTACCCATTTGGTCATATAATCGATGGAGACTATAACAAAACTGACATGACCTTTAGCTTTTGGCAATGGATCCAGTATATCTACCCCCCAGATAGCAAAGGGTATAGGAGATAAGATTGAGTATAGCTCTTCTGGTGGCTGATGTGGGATCAGACTGTTGAGTTGGCACTTCTCGCATTACTTCACATACTCCGTAGGTTCCTTGAATATGGTAGGCCAGTAGAACCCTTGCCGAAGTACTTTGTAGGCTAATGACTTGGCAGTCATATGGTCATCACAGATACCCTCGTGAACCTCCCGAAGAGCATATTCAGCCTCGGATGGGACTAGACATTTCAACAATGGTGACGAAAAAGCCCTTCGATAAAGATCCCCATCAATGAGAACAAAGTTGGCGCTCTTATACTTGATCTTCTTTGCAAGCATCTGGTCCGAAGGAAAGACGCCATCTGCCAGATATTCTATGTAGGGAGTCATCCAACATTTAGAATGTTCAGTACACATCACTGCTTTATGTTGGATACTCGGCTGCTGCAGAACCTCCAAATAGACTGACCCATCAAAATTATTGGCGTCCGTAGTGGCCAGTTTTGACAGTGCATCGACAATAGAATTGTCATTGCGCTCCACACCCTGAAACTCATAGGAGAGGAAATACTGAAGCCGATCTTTCAACTCTGCTAAGTACTTGATCATTCTGGAACCTCGAGCTTTATACTCCCCTGAAACCTACTTGACGACCAACTGGGAGTCACTGTAAATGATCAGCTTCTGAACTTCGAGACTCTTTGCCAGCCAAACTCCTGCCAACACGGCTTCGTACTCTGCTTCATTATTGGTTGCTCTGAACCCAAATCCGATGGCCTGCTGCACCTTGAATCCTTCCGGACTTGTCAAGATAATCCCCGCTCCATTGATGTCCATAGTAGAAGATCCATCTGCATACAGCGCCCATGAACTCTAGTTGTACTGAAGAACTGCAACTGCTCGGTCGGACACTTCAGCCTCTGGCAACTCTACATCAACTTCGAAAAATGAACACTCCACCATAAAATCAGCCAAGGCTTGCCCCTTTATAGCTGTTTGGGGATGAAATTCGATGAAAAATTGGGACAATTTCATTGTCCATGCAGCCAATCTCCCCGAAACTTCTGGTTTGCTCATCACCTTCTTCAGTGGTTGATCTTTGTAAACGACCAGGAGCCGACCTTGAAAATATTGCCTAAGCTTCCGACTGGCTATTATCAAAGCAAAGGCAAATTTCTCAATATTCGGGTACCTGGTTTTAGCATCCCTTAGAACATGACTGACATAGTAGACTGGATGTTGTTACCCCCCAACTTCTCGAACTAGAACTGCTCCGACTGCCAACGAGCTTGCTACCAGATACAGGTATAGTGGTTCAGCAGGAACTAACTTGACTAATAAAGGAGCCAAAGACAAATACATCTTTATCCCCTAGAAGGCATCTTCACACTCCGAAGTCCACTAGAACGTCTTCGCATTCTTCGGTCCCTTCAACATGCTAAAGAACGGCAAACACCTTTCTGCCAACTTGGACATGAATCTCCTCAAAGCTGCAATCCTCCCTGTGAGACGCTGAATATCTTTGAATGACTAAGGAGTCTTCATGTTCAGAATAGCCTGGATCTTCTCTAGATTGACCTCAATTCCCCTCTGACTGACCAGATAACCCAGGAACTTCCCTGCACCAAGCCCGAAGGTGCATTTGGTGGGATTAAGCCTTAATTTGTGATGACGAACCGTCTGAAAGCATTCTTCTAGATCATCTAAGTGCTTCTGAACGATCATGCTCTTCACTATCATGTCATCAACATACACCTCCATGTTCCTTCCTAGCTGCTTTTGAAAGACAAAATTCATCATTCTCTGATAAGTGGCTCCAGCATTTATCAAGCCGAACGTCATCTTCTTGTAGGCATACATTGAACAGTGCATGATGAATGTTGTCTTCGGAATGTTTTCTTTGCACATAGAAATTTGATGATAACCTGAAAAAGCATCCATAAAGCTTAGTAGTGCATACCCCGAAGTCGCATCAATAAGTTGGTCAATGTGGGGCAGAGGATAGAAGTCCTTCGGGCAAGCTTTGTTCAGGTCCGTGTAGTCGATGCATACTCGCCACTTCCCGTTCTGCTTCTGGACCAGCACCACGTTTGCCATCCACTCCGGATAGTCAATCTCAAAGATGAAATCAACAGCTATCAACTTCACAATTTCTTCATCGATGATCCTCTGACGCTCAGGTGCAAAAATCCGTCTCTTCTGTTGAACTGGCTTCTTTGATGGGTCCACATCCAAACGGTGCTCAGCAATCTTTCGGCTGACTCCAGGCATATCCTGTGGCTCCCATGCAAAAATGTTTACATAGTTGCGAAGAAGTTCCATAAGGTTTGTCCGGAGAGGTTCCGGCAGACCCAAACCTATCTTCACTGTTTTGTCTTTCTTTCCAATAACCAGCTCGATCTCCTCGGTTTCTCCTACTGGCATGACCAATGGCTCCGAACTGCTTTCGGTAAATGGCTCGATCTCTATCGCCATGGTCTGCTTCTGCCTGCTGACCCCAACTCCTGAAGCAATCACTGCATTCCTATAACATCGTCTGGCTAGATCCAAGTCTCCTGCTACCTCTCTAACTCCATGTGCTGTTGGGAACTTGATCTTGAAATGAGGAATGGAAGTCACTGCTTGTAGGGCTATCAAAGTAGGTCGTCCCTGTTAGGTTTGTAATATTCATGAACGCAATCAAATTGCAAAAATAAGCGAAAACGTGTAAAAATCAGAGTTTAAAATTTTTACAAACCATATACCCGGATCACCCTTTATGCACAATTATTAATTAAACGAAAAAGATGAATAAGAAACATACCCTTAAAGATCCGAGCTTCCTCAGGTACAAGTTCACCTCCAATCCTTTTCGCGTTCAACTTGAATCCACCGGGTTTGGTTCCTTCCTTTGATCAACGTTAGCCACCCAAGTGTTTGGCCTCTAGAGGTGATCCACCAAGGAAAAAGAATTTTCAAGAAGAAGGGGTATTAGCTCAAACCCTAGTTTTTCCTATCTGTATAGAAAAAGCGTACTCTCCCAACTATTGGAATTATTACGTATGTTGTAAAAGTCAACAACAACATTACCCATAATAAGACTCCTCTTATTTATAGATGTGGGCAACCCACCTTAACAATTAAGGAATTGGGATTTATTTAATTAATTAAATTCTTTTAATTAATTAAACTCCCTAATCTTATTAGGGATAATTAATTAAACTCCTTTAACTAATTTTCCTTCCTAATCAAATTAGGAATAAATGAGAGTACTTATATTAAATTAATTCCTAAACTCTTTAGAAATTAAAATAACAATAATTGTAATAATATTAATAAGACTCCTCTTATTAATTTATATTTAATATTTCTAAAATATTAAATAATAAATATTAAGCTATTTAATTTATTCTATCACCATAAATTAAATTAAATATACATAATATATTATTACGATTATGCCATTAACTTCTTAAATAATTATTCTTCCTTTTATGGTGTGACCCTTTAGGTTCTCCATATTAAAGGTTGTGAATAAATCAATTAGAACAATTCTAATCTTATTTAAATAAATAAATTAAACAATTAATTTATTTAAATAAATAATATTTATTCTATAATAGGGATAAGCCTCCCTAGCGATCAACGACTTTCTAGATAATATAGATTTCAACATTAATCATAAAAGAACCTTTGAGTAAATAGTTAAATGACAATTTAATCCTTCTACCATACAATGTCCCAATTAAATATAAGACATGGAATTCTTTGTCAAGTCTTATTTTATTTAATTATATGTATTTCGACTCTTAAATGCACAACTCCAAATAATGCAAATTAGAAACTCCTTTCTAATTTCATTACGCCTCGCCGAGGACTACTTGGTTGTCATTTATTGAATCACATAGGACATTTCTCTTCTTTTATTAGAAGTGGTAGATTCTTTATTGATCATACATTATCTCCATGTACAACTTATTATACCCAAGCATACCCTTTGATATACCCTAAGGGTCTTAAGGAATAAGTCAAAGTATAACTCATCATACACAAGATACTATGATGATCTCAAGTCCAAGGATCACTTGTACTACTATCACTACACAATTCCTATTGACAAAGCAAGTAAAACTCCATTAGGTATTCCTTATCAAGCGCGTTCGTTGAACTTATTCTCTAATAAGCACCTACATACTTGCTTTAGTGTCTCCACACAAATGATCATGAGATCAATCATCCTCATCCAATGAGCAAAGAACGTATGTACCAATCTATCCGGATTCACTAATCCCCAATTTAGTAATCCAATGATTGGGAACTATTTTAGTTTAAACTTTCTAAGAATTTAGATCTCATTAGAATGATCATCATCATTATTCTAAAAGCATTGCTTAAAACTATGGGTTTATCACATATTATAAAAAATGACAACATGTAGATAATTAAAAGCCTTTAATAAATTAATACTTTTTATTAATAAATAAATAAGATTGTTACAAAGTATATGCTTTATCATCAAACATGATTGGCTTGTGTGCATACTACTTTCAATCTCCCACTTGCACTAAAGCCAATCGCCATTGTATCTTATACTCTTCTTCTCTAAGTAGCGATTATCCTGCTTTGTTGGATAAGCTTTAGTTAATGGATATGTAATGTTGTTCTTGAGAGTCCACTATCTCTATAGTGATTTCCCATCTTTCAATGATTCTAATAATCAAATGAAAGTGCCACAACACATGTTTAGATCCAAGATGAGACTTGGGAACTATTCCTAGTTACGTAATGAACTTTTAATCCAAATAATCAACTTGCAACTTCATTTATAGCTATATACTTTGTCTTTATCACTAAACCAAAGAACTCTTTTCTTTGTTTGGAACCTTTCAATTCAACGCACCTATTTATTCAAGATAACGCTTTACCTTAAAGTGGATTTTTACATCATCTTGGTTTGTTCGAAAAACTTGAAGTCTGTTAAGCCCTCTAGTTTTAATTTAGACCCACCATGAATATGATCACATCCTTAGTGCTTGGGTTAAGCACTTTAAGATGTTTTTCACCGACTCATAGTGAACTTCTCCATAATATGGTGATCAACATCGGTCTCGTACATTTCATTGCATACATGATTGTCACTCATGCGACCTCTCTTTTCAGAGAGTCTGTGGGGACTATTAAGAGATACACTCCATAGCTCATCGACATGAGACATCTCTTGGAGTTTTCCATGCTAAACGACTTTAGCATCAAATGAATATCGTTCCTTGGGTTAAGTCGAGCATCCTGTTGTATCTATCTATATTGATTTTATCCCCAATTAAGATACTCTTCCCAAACCATTCATGGAGGAATGTTTGAACAACTTTATCATTCTTGATTGTAGCATTAGTATGTCATTCCTTATCCGTAGTATATCAACATATAATACTAGAAATTTCACGACGCTCCTTTGACCCTTTTGTACACACTAGAACTCTTACCTCATCGTATATGGAATGGATCATCATCTTCTATGATGTGTACCTCATCATCATCATCCATGATGAATCCATACCTCCTAGGTATCTTTGGTACTATTCGATTTACGATTAGATTTGTGGTACAATAGGTACATCTACTGAGTTCCTCTTATTTAACTTATAGTGTTTTGTGGTTCTTGAACTCTTCAAGATCTATTATCCTCCCACTAGCCCTTTCAATGATAAACACCTTTATCTTAGAAGGTAGCGTGTTTCGCAACAAACACCTTTTGCTAAGTAGGATTATAGAACATATGCCCTAAACTTACTTTAGGATGTCCCACAAATCTGTACTTGTCAAATTTTGTCCCAAGCTTATCCTTTGAAATCTTTTCACATAAGTTGGACAACCCCTTATCTTAACATACTTAAGATTAGGAATCCTCCCTTTCCATAACTTTTATAGAGTCTTGGGGCCGGATTTAGAGGTTACCTTTTCGTAGATATGCAGCCATTTCTAGGACATGACCCTAGAAGGATACTGAAATGTTGGTAAAATCATTATGGACCGCACCATGTCCAACAAGGTACGATTTTTCCTTTCAGATACATCAATCAATTATTGCGTATCGGGATGTGTCCATTATGAGAAAACCATTTGAGATGATCTAGAAACTTATTGCACAAGTATTTATTCCTTGATCTAATCAAAGAATCTTAATACTTTGCCAATTTGTTTCACTTACGAATTCTTTGAACCTTTCAAATAATTCACACTTGTATTCAACAAATACATACATTCAACTCTTTGAATGATCATCTCCTTTTCTTATACTAGTTTGTTCAATTTATAAAATAATTTTTCACGTAAAGTCAAGTATACAAAATTTATTAAGTAATATTCGATTCTATACAAAACATTATTATTATAAATAGAACAACAATTGTTCTTAATTATAATACCAAAGATTTCATTGTCCAACAATAAAATGGAAATAATATTTTAACAAGAAGCGGAATACAATAACAACTTATTGACTTAATAGATTTGCCGTAGGCATTGCTAAACTATACGTTTCTATGGCTAATATGGCAACCTTTGCTATATTTTCCACACATAGGATTACTTATATTTGTTTAGCTTTCTACTTCTGCTTGGTCCTTCATAAATCTATATTTATGATAACCAAAGTCGGTATCCAATACCCAAGTAGAACCTTGACTTAAAGAAAATTTATTTCAATCATGAACAAAAGCGTATTATGGAATGAAACTTCACTAAGCTTCTTTGGTTAGCCTCTGCAAGATGCTTCTTGCAGTTTCTTTCCAGTGTCCAGGCTTATTGCAGTGGAAGCAAACTCTTTTGCTATCCGTATCAGTTTTGTTCTTATTATCCTTTGTTTTTGCCTTTCTATTTACCTTCTTTGAATCATTCTTCTTTTCAGAAGATCCTTTGGCCCCTACCAGTAAGGCTTGGTATTTCTTGGTTGGAAAGTGACTCTCAACATTTTTTAACATGTTAAGCAAATCAGCGAGGCTGGTATCTAGCTTGTTCATATGAAAAATTCACAACAATTGTGAAAGGAGTAAAGGGAGTGAGTGCAAGATCAAATCTTGGCTCAACTCTCCATCCATGACAAAATCGATTGTCCTAATTGATCAATCAAATTGATTATGTTAAGGATTTTTTGCATTTATATAGTGCCATTGGCCATTCTAGATCGGAAGAGCTCCTTAGATATCTCGATATCTATCGGTCCTACTTTCCTCACCATCAACTACTTGATGTGCGGGAATATAGTAGGAGCATCCATAGTTTCATCTTGACGTGAAGCTCGTTACTCGTGGATGCGAGCATGATGCATTGAGCCAATCGGTGCATCATCTTGCCACTTTCTAAAAGTAGCAATCTCTTCCTCGGAGGCATTATGCGCAACCATTGCAGGGATAGGCGTATTAAGGACATAAGATAACTTTTCAGCTATGAGAACTATTCTCAAATTTCCTTAACCAATCCGTTTAATTGATTACGGTTAATTTAGCATCTAATATGCTTCACGGTGATAGTAATTTTAGACATTGTAAAATTACGTAAATGAATTTGTAATTAACAACATTTTAACATACATTCTTTTATTAATTACCAAAATAAATTAGGTCTTGTTTTAAATTGGTATCTCCCACTATTTTCTTCAAACTATATTACCCTCACTTATATAGTTCGGCAAAATCTAATTAAAGATTTGCTAGTGAGAATAAGGATCCCATTTCAAATGTACATAGTCTTGTGGTGACCACAACAAACTATATATAAATAAATAGGTAGACAACTTTTGTCAATTACATCAACTATGCAACTCCTTTTCTTTTGCCTCTTAGATTATTTTGATCAGTGGTGGCACATCCAGAATCAAAATTATCCAAGTTAAGTCCGACCTAGCACTCCATATATTCAAAAAGAAAATATCATCCTTGTGGTGACACAACAAAACAATATTGTTCAATTTTCTTTATAAGCATCAAATGTGATAAATTAACATCTTAAATACTTAATACTTGCCTTGTGGTGACACAACAAACTCATATTAAATATTTAATACTCTATTAATTTTATCATGCTAGAAGGCGACGTTCGATATTCCAAATATCTTTGAACGCTTAGGACTTAATATAAAAATTGAGGGGTTTGTTATTAATTTGTCTCATCTTGTTTAGCGCGCATGCACACACACACATATATATATATATATATATATATATATATATATATATAAAATACGCGTCATATTAATGAACATGCGAAGCATGTTTGCATAATATATAATATATATAGTATAAGCATGCACATATAGAATACTATATTCTACCCGGATTGATTATGGACTTTTATTCTAGTTTGGTTCACTAGAGCCACCAAGTGAACCAAAAGGTCAAACCCCAGGGGTGCAAGAAATAATATTTAAATATAACTATTACATTTAAACCCGGGCTCCATTACAAACGGGTCTTCATGCGCTTCTTGTCCCTTGATCTCTAATTCTTCAAAATAATTCTAAATATTCCTATTACAAAACTATTTAAAATAAATAGAAACCTTGATCAGCAGTCAAGGGGAAGTACATAGGAGAGAGATAGAATTTACATTAAGAAAATTAGAGAAGAAGGACGCTGTGAGACCCCATTTAATAAAAACTCATACATTCATGCATCCAACTAAAATAAAATCCAATCACATTGGTTGATAGTCCATAATCAATCCCATTTATTATCATACACATAATCATACGCATCGATAAATAACATTCATCTTATGAATAATAAACATTTAATATATATATTGATATCATTTAATGGGCAAATTTAGTTAGTATAAAATCTATTTTGAATCAAAATAAACTCCTTTATTTTAATCCAAATTTAAGTCAAAATAAAACTATTTTATTTTAATTTATCTAATTTTGAATAAAATAAACTATTTTATTTTAATCAAAATCTTTAATCAAAATAAACTCCTTTATTTTAATTAATTATGGAATCCAATTCCATGTAAAAAAATAACTCCTTTCTAAAAAAGAAACACGGATTCTCTTTCCTATTCACAAATAAACTCCTTTATTTTGAATAATATGAAATCTTATTTCATATCTAAATAAACTCCTTTATTTAAGGAAATTAAGATTCTCTTTCTATTCACAAATAAACTCTTTATTTTTAAATAATATGAAATCTTATTTCATATCTAAATAAACTCCTTTATTTAAAGAAACATATAATCCAATTTCAACTCCAATTAGTTAGCATGAAATTCTAATTTTAAAATTAAAATAAACTTTTTTTATTTTAAAATTAATATAAACCTTTTATTTTAATATTAAAATAAACTTTTATTTTAATTATAAAATAATTAAAATTTATATATATAATAATCTCGTAAACCGTGCCACGTTATTCATCCTCCCTTGCAATCCGGTTTAAAACTTAATTGCGATTTTAATGCATATATATATATATATAATAATCTTGGAACATTTGATCAAGCAGATAACTGAAACCTTTTATGTATATGCATTATAGGAAATCCGTGACCTGTTCCCTTTTATTTCCGTGCGGTCCATTAAAACCGTTATTATTTTAATCATTACTTTAATCATTACATGCTAATGATTACTGTAATCATTAAAGTTTATATCATATATAAATAATAAGAAGCTTTGCAGTATGATTAAAAAAAAACAGCCGTGACCCACGAACTCGGTATAAAAAAACTGCTGAAAAAATGGTTTTGATTTATTATTTATTTTTAATAAATTTTATACAACAAATTATGCCCAATTAAAATGTTCTAAACACATATCAATATACATATCAAATCAAACAATTAATAATTCGCATAAAGGTTTGGCTCACTCGATACCAATCATTAGGTTTGTAATATTCATGAAGCGGAATCAAATTGCAAAAATAAGCGGCGTGTAAAAATCGTAGAGTTTAAAATGTTTACAAACCATATACCCGGATCACCCTTTATGCACAATTATTAATTAAGCGAAAAAGATGAATAAAAACATACCTTGAAGATCCGAAAGCTTCCCTCGCAGTACAAGTTCACCTCCAATCCTTTTCGCGTTCAACTTGAATCCACCGGGTTTGGTTCCTTCCTTTGATCAACGTTAGCCACCCAAGTGTTTGGCCTCTAGAGGTGATCCACCAAGGAAAAAGAATTTTCAAGAAGAAGGGGTATTAGCTCAAACCCTAGTTTTCCTATCTGTATAGAAAAAACGTACTCTCCCAACTATTGGAATTATTACGTATGTTGTAAAAGTCAACAACCACATTACCCATAATAAGACTCCTCTTATTTATAGATGTGGGCAACCCACCTTAACAATTAAGGAATTGGGATTTATTTAATTAATTAAATTCTTTTAATTAATTAAGCTCCCTAATCTTATTAGGGATAATTAATTAAACTCCTTTAACTAATTTTCCTTCCTAATCTAATTAGGAATAAATGAGAGTACTTAAATTAAATTAATTCCTAAACTCTTTTAGAAATTAAAATAACAATAATTATAATAATATTAATAAGACTACTCTTATTAATTTATATTTAATATTTCTAAAATATTAAATAATAAATATTAAGCTATTTAATTTATTCTATCACCATAGATTAAATTAAATATACATAACATATTATTACGATTATGCCATTAACTTCTTAAATAATTATTCTTCCTTTTTTATGTGTGACCCTTTAGGTTCTCCATATTAAACCAGGTTGTGAATAAATCAATTAGAACAATTCTAATCTTATTTAAATAAATAAATTAAACAATTAATTTATTTAAATAAATAATATTTATTCTACAATAGGGATAAGCCTCCCTAGCGATCAACGACTTTTCGGATAATATAGATTTCAACATTAATCATAAAAGAACCTTTGAGTAAATAGTTCTTGTACAATTCAATCCTTCCACCATCTGATGTCCCAATTAAATATAAGACATGGAATTCTTTGTTAAGTCTTATTTTATTTAATTATATGTATTTCGACTCTTAAATGCACAACTCCAAATAATGCAAATTAGAAACTCCTTTCTAATTTCATTACGCATTGCCAAGGATCACTTGAGTTGTCATTTATCGAATCACATAGGACATTTCTCTTCTTTATTAGAAGTGATAGATTCTTTATTGATCATACATTATCTCCATGTACAACTTATTATACCCAAGCATACCCTTTGATATACCCTAAGGGTCTTAAGGAATAAGTCAAAGTATAACTCATCATACACAAGATACTATGATGATCTCAAGTCCAAGGATCACTTGTACTACTATCACTACACAAATTCCTATTGACGGTGCAAGTAAAACTCGTTAGGTATTCCTTAGCGAGCAGCGTTCGTTGAACTTATTCTCTAATAAGCACCTACATACTTGCTTTAGTGTCTCCACACAAATGATCATGAGATCAATCATCCTCATCCAATGAAGCGAAGCAATGTATGTACCCAATCTATCCGGATTCACTAATCCCCAATTTAGTAATCCAATGATTGGGAACTATTTTAGTTTTAAGCTTTCTAAGAATTTAGATCTCATTAGAATGATCATCATCATTATTCTAAAAGCATTGCTTAAAACTATGGGTTTATCACATATTATAAAACAAAGAATGTAGATAATTAAAAGCCTTTAATAAATTAATACTTTTTATTAATAAATGAATAAGATTGTTACAAAGTATATGCTTTATCATCAAACATGATTGGCTTGTATGCATACTACTTTCAGTCCCAATATGGCGTTGTAGGCCGAATCTACATGCACAACATAGAATTTACACGTTATTTCTACTTGTTGTGGAGCAGTACCAAAGATGACTGGTAGCTCAATAGTTCCTGCCAATTTAACCGGATCATTACTGAAGCCATATAAAAGAGCCTCCTGCCCCACCTCCATCTTTCGCCCATCAAGATGTATCCTCTGATAAGCATATGTATACAGAATATCAACAGAAGACCCGTTGTCAATCATCATCCGCTTCATATCCACCGAACCCACTTCATGCGGTGATCATCGATTGCTCCTTCATGGGGTTCGATGGGCTCGAAGGATAATCTGCATCGAGAAAAGATATATAAGCGTCACAGAAGCGGTCTATCAACCTTCGGGAGAACACTCGCCACGGACATGACCGAGTCCAGATATCATCTCCTCTTCTTCCCTACCAACTTTCCTGCCGTCCCACCGGTTATTACATCAACGACGTGCCTTGGTGGCTGATTTGGAACATGTTATATGGGTGGAACCGGTTGAACCACTTGAACAGTCCGATCTGCATTCTGCTGTTCCTGCTGATGATCCATTCCGGCCACATACTGAACCAACATACCGCTCTGAACCTTCCTCTCCACAAAATCCTTCAAATTATAACATTCATTTGTATCGTGACCTGCATCTTGATGATAGCCACAAAATTTTCAAGCATTACCCTGTCCTGGCTTAAAATTATCACAAGGTGGTTCAAAGAACGGCTGGTTCCTGATCTGATCCAATATCACCGACTTATCCGTGTTCAGTTTGGTGTAAACCTTGTTTACCTTCTGGGTAGGAGCAGGTGGGCTATTACTTCCCTGTCGCCATGTGTTGTTGTACTTCTTTGAACTGCCATCTAGCCGATCATTATTCCCTCTAACCTTTTTTTGATCGCTCTCAGCCTTAGAAGTATCTATCTCCTTCATGCGGTCCGAAGAAGGACGTTTCAGGCTATTCATAGCCTCCTCCACTACAATATAGCCTTCAACTTTATCAAAGGCTTCAGCCAAGCTCTTCGGATGGTTAAACATCAGCTTCTTCACCAGCTTCTCTGACTTCACCAGATCCAACCCGTTCTGAAATAAACCTACAACCTGGAGATCATTAAGGTCGGACACCTGGCCAACTGCTTCTCTGAATCGCTTCACATACAGACCCAAAGACTCATTGGAAAATTGCCAGACTTGAGCCAAAGAACCCGTAGACTTTCCCCTCATTCGGTTGCTCCCAAAACGAGCGTAGAATTTGTTACACAGCTCGGACCACGAAGATACTGAATCTGTAGGAAAAGTTCCCATCTATTGCATCGCATCTTTCCTTAATGTGGTAACAAATGTGTGACACTTAGCCGCATCAGTGAAATCATAATAATCCATCAGCTTGTCAAACGCCTGACTATGGTCATAAGGATCCCCAGATCCATCATAACTTTCCATATGAGGCAACTTCTTGGTGGTATCTGCCTTCTCCTTAAGAATATCCGAGGAAAAGGGAGAAGCCTTCTTTCCCGGAGTATCTTTCACCTGTTGAACCTCAGCCAACTGCTTTCGAAGCTCCTTTAACTCCTTCACCAAGAAATCTACACCTTCTGGTTTCGAAGAGACTTCCTTCTCTAGAGATACCTTCTTCTTCTGAGTGGATCGACCTCCCTTATCAGATCCTACTACCTTCGATGGACTTCTGGATCTACTTCGGCGTGTGACCCTGTCATCACGGTGAGAGTATTCAAGACGGTGCTCTCTCCTTCTACTCTCAGGTGCATACTCTTTTGACCGGCTTCTTTGTCTACCACCATCACGACCTTGAGAACCGATCATAAGGAGTGCTTTCTTCGACACCTCAGGGGTTCTGCTCCTTGATCTCCTTCACTCCTAAGGTCGTCCTCGAGAGATACGAATAGAATGCTTCGGCTCCTTTTCGTCTCGCTGCTGTACATCCTTAGGCCTACTACGCCTCTCAGATTGAACATGACTAGACGCCTCGTCCCTCAACTCTGCAATCAAAAAGCATCTCGTTTATTTATATCTTCTCTTTGCTTTGAAGAACATCCAAAGCTTTATCCGCTTCTTCTGCCATCCTAGCCAACTTGGCAGCTTTGTCATCTCAACCACTTCGGTGATGTGTCCTAGGCGGTGAACCTTCTACCCGCTTTCGACCATGGTCACGCTCCTTATCAGCAACAAAGTTCAATCTTCTTCGGGCTTCACCATGGGCTCTCGAACGAGAACCCCCTGAATCATGCTTGGAAGCCATACTCTCATGAGCACTTTTGTAAGGACCCAGACGATCCTTAACTGAAACACGAGGCAAGGATGAACTTACAGCCTCCGGCTGTCCCTCCGGTGTATTATCTCTACTTCTCACCATCTTCCAAAGTAGAACAAATGGGAACTTGTGATTGAAATCTCAAGAACACTAGAACACAGCCCTCCTTCTAGCGCCAATGTTAACGCCAAGATCTTCTGCCACGTCCCAATCACGTAAGACGTCCTGATCCTGCACAATAAACACGATCAACACCAAAAGCTTAACGGCTTCGACCGTTGGGGGATAGCTCAGGCGTGAGAGTTAGTACAGGCGATCACAAGGTTAACAATGGAGGATAAAATATTGTATTGAGAGAGATAAAATTATCAGTTACCTTTTCTTGGAAGACCTCATTGCTATGATATACTCTAATTCTCGGTTAACCGTGCCAACCACTACCGTCAGACACAGTTTCCCATTGCAGGTGACCTCTGCCGACTGCATGCAGGCTGCCACCTTTTTTTGCACTGTTTATCCCGTCGGCCGATTATAATCACATCCAAATTAATTATCTGCAGACTTTCGGTCAACAACTATATCTTTTTCATCATTATCGGTCAAAGATAGAGATATTTAATTATCTAGTGGGTCAGACCAATAATTAGGCCTAAGTATATCAAGATCTGATCAAGAGAATCTACTGACCCGGTCCAAATGGCCAAGCCCAATAAAAATGACCCAAAAAATTTAATTAAATAAGTGGACCCGAACTGATCGGCCCAATAAATGAAATATCATGGCCCAACAACTAGGATATTCAATGATCACTCCATGGCTCCTTTGGTATTCTTTGGCAAATATTAACTTGTCTGGCCTTCTTGTGAGGTTACTCAATGCGCGCCGTTGGGAATTTTTTATATCTATTTTCCATAGGCTAGACAAGCTGCCCTGCTTTTAAGGGCTTTGATTTATCCACTTTTTTGGTCCTGGAGTATTTTGTGTGCTCCTCTTCTTTTTTATGCTCTCTCTACTTTAATAAGAGTTTCTACTTTATCTAGATATAAAATTATTTTAAAGTAGAAAGGTCTATAGGACCAAGTAGTTCTTGGAGAATAAAACCTTGGTGGCCGGCTTGGTGACTAGGTATTCTTACAAATTCATAAACCATCAGTTAAAAAAGTTTTAAGACACTACTTAATCAATATTAGAAATTAGATTTTTTTTTGGTGTTTATCATTCATAACTTTCCATTTGTTATTGAACTTTTGTTGGAGAAAAACTAGTAATGAGTCTAATAACTAAAACTCTTACGCTATTCTAGTTGTTTAGTGAAATTGGAAAAACTTTATTCTTATTTTTTTTGGGTGCAAATACTTGTCAAAAAATGAAGGACCTCCTTGCTTGGTCATCTGTATTCTTGGGAATCATTTAAGAAGGTACTTGCAGTCTTGCCCATTTTTCATGACTAACAATTAAGACTTGACACATCAGATTAAAATGCATAATTTTGATGTCATCATCTCAGTTGTCATGGTGTTGCCTAGGCGACGACTAAGGTCCTGGCGTTGGAGAAGGGCAAGGAAACTCCTTTGGTGTCGAGCTGCCAAGGCTCATGCATTGGTAGCGAGCCCAATTTAAGTGATTAAGTTATTTTTTACCATGACTCATCATAACCCATGAACTTTTCCAATTATTCAAGTAATTCAACCCATGTCCTTAACCTCCCATGACCCTACTCCTTTGAATGAGATTAATGCTTGTGAGGGAGACGGAAATAACTTCGTTGTTAATGACTTTGCTTAAAGTATGACTACAAACAGAGTAGAGAGTTGATACTTTTTCATAGTACTGTTAGTTATTATGTTTTAGGTTTAATGTATATAAAATTTTATTGTGCAATATGCTTTTGAAATAAAATAAATAATGTATAAATTGCACATTATTAACGACTTGTCGCCTTGTCGCCATACGGACGTCATGGCGGGCGCCTTATCGCATAGGCATCTTGGTGGTCAACTACTGCTGCGTCCGGCACAACTATATGATTACTTATTATCACTTTTATTGGTCCCTCAACTGCAGTATGTTGATAACTAATTTTACACTTTTGTTTAAATTATTGGCATCAGGTAAAGTATCTTGGAGAATATGGGAAAAATATTCCTCTTTCTGGTGCTGCTGCTATCTGCTCTCCTTGGGATCTTTTGGTTAGTGTTTAAACTACAAATGAATCTTAGAAGCTTCCTTTTAACTACATGTAGTTAACAATAATGTTGAACCTAGACTTTGGATCACTTTCCATGCAGTTGAGTTTTTGTACTGTGGCATGTTCGATTATTTGCTCTAGGGCGAGGAAAACTGTGTTTTCAGGTTTTTGTGATATTGGTATAGAGTGCTAGGAAGCATTATCTTTCACTAGGCTAGATGTCTGGTTCATTGACACCTTGTTGAAATTCTATCAATTGGTCCAACACTTACTTTTAAGTGAATATTCAAAACATAACATTATTTGCGTCGAGAATGAGTTCAACTCTTGTGGACCCTTAATTCCCTCAACGTGTCCACAAAAAACCAGAGACATGTTAGCATGTCTAGAAAGTACAATTGGCAAAGAAAATAAAGCAAATGCTGTATTATTGTATAGTAACATAATAGATATTCCCATGAGTGGGCTACCCATAAATGTGAATTGTTAAATGCTTGGTCATGGTCTAAGTTCTGGAAACAGCTTCTCTAAAAATAGAGGTAAAGCTGCATATATTTGATGTTCTCTAGGCCCTGGGAGCCTTTTGGACTGATTATTGCATACTACTATTTATGAACGTGCAATAATTAGTGCACAAAAGTTCCTTTACACAGTGTTCTAAAACTCGTTAGGCAGACCTAGGCGGGGAGGGGGTAGCGCCTAGGCAATGGCTAGGCATTTTCCTAGGCGGTTTAGGCATTTTTCATTTATTTCTTTTTTATTGTATATACTTGTTAAACTGTACAAAACATATAGTATATGTACTTTTTTTAAAATTTACATGAAATCTTAACCAAAAAACTAATCTCTCAAGGCTTAACAAATTCATTTAAGTATTGTAGAGCTTCAAAGTAACTTCTGATTTTGCCTAGGCGGGCGCCTAGGCACCTAGCCAAATCAAGGCGGTAGTGGAACGCCTAGCGCATAGGCGGGCGGGGATTAATCGGACCTAGACGGGGATTTTTAGAACATTGCCTATACATATCATTTTAGTCATAAATAATCAGTAATTATAGTCCTTCATTTAGAACTCTGTATCATTTTCTTCTGCATATCTTGTTTTTTTGGAGGATCTGCTGTCCTCCCACATTGTACTCCTTTTCCTTTCGAATAGAATCTTCTCAATCTTGGAACAAAGTAATTTTACCATCACAATGCCATAATTAGTATCTATATCATTTGTTTGCAATCCATCCCTTCTTATCTTCTTGAGGCTTTCCTGTCAAATATGTATATCCATATGTAGCTGTAGATTCATCATTAACCTGATATATCTTTCTGACTAAAGTTTATGCTTAGAATTAATTTAATATTCATACCGTTCATGAACTATTATTTTTCCTCACCAGATTGGTTCCAGATACATAGCTCGGAGACTTGTGCAAAATTTGTATGGCTGGATTCTTACTATGGCCCTTCAGAGTTATGCACAAGCGTATGTCTACAGTACCTTCTAAATCAAAATTTAGATATGAAATCAAATTCTTCTGACCATTGAAATCTATGAATTATGAATTTTCAATCTGAAAGTAACTTTCACTTTCCACTACCTTCACTTACAATGTATAAGGTTTTTGAATTTCGATTACATGAAATTGTCCCTCAACTTCCCATTTGTCAATGCTATAGAGTTTGAGTTTCATTTGTTTAGCAAGTGAGTTTGCATTTGCGGGCGTTAGATGGCTTTTGTTTTACAACTGTGTACATTTGCAAATCTCTTGCTAGCAAAATGCAACTTATATTCTATAGCCTTGACAAAGGGGAAGTTAAAGGACAACTTAATGGAAACCGGATCCATGGTTTCATCCCTTGATTATATTTAACAAGGAATCGTCATTGCAGAAATCAAGCCCAATTTACTCGCCTTGCTGATTGGGAAGGCATTATAAAGGTTGACTTCCTTCTCTGGAATTGATCATTTTAAGAACAAATTGAACTGTGTCAATGTAGTTGTGAAACTAACAAGTACTTGGTCAAATAAAGTTCTCAACTGTCGTAATAATTAGCACACTTATTTTAGAACTAAGAACATGTTCTTTATTATTTTTTAAGTTGGATACTATCATATTGTTTTGACACGTAATTTAATAATTATGGATGGAAATATGTATTATTTTTAGTGATTTCAGAGCTACTGTTCCAACAAGGTCCTAGCTGAACTGTTATGCATAAGAAAGAACTACTAGTGCAAATATTTTCATCGTCATTGCCCATTGGCAGACGGGCTTAAAATGAGATTGATTCGTGAATTCTAGGTTTCCAATTTTTATCCACAATAATTGATAAAAATAGTGATTCTTAACCATCCATTGCTTTATTATTATTATTTCAGTTAGCTTTCAAGGACATATTCACACACATATATCGATTGTATTTAAGAAGGTGAAATCAATGAAGTGTTAGTAGCTTTCAGGTTTCCACTTTTGCCTAGTACTTTTTAGATTACAGCTCATTGAAAATGGTATCATCTGGAGCATATACAGCAATACTATCCATCGACTGCATAAACAACTTGATTGTCTTATTTACTTGTAAAGATAAGTACTTGCACTCTGCTAAAGTTCAACCTTTATTAGACTAGCATTCCTGGCACTATTATAGATGAATCTTCTCTCAACGATTATTATTCTCTGGTGGATTGTTCAATGAAGAGTTTTCTAATGAATGAAAGAAAATGCTTAGAGGGTTCATTGAAAGCAAAGTCAGGATGAAAAGTGAGAGTCGCCTATCCCCTTGATCCATTCTTTCAAAAACGACTGGGTAACCAATCAGAGTCAGTAGGACATTTGAGTGTCCTGTATCCATGTTAAATAAACTTTGGAATCTCTTCTGCTGTCTTGTTCCCAGGAATCAAGATAGTGCAAGATTTAGCTTAGTTCACCTTTTTCATAAAGATGACAAATGTATGAAATCAATAGGAAATGTTTCCTAGGAAACTAACATTTAACTGTGCGGGATAAGTTAATTTTTTGATAGGAATTTATCTAATGCATCTAATTATAAACTTTATAATTGGTCAATGAATATCTTATTAGTTGCTAACTACACAACATACACTCATTGCTTCCCCCTTTGGGTCAGTATTGGTAGTCGTCGGAGCAATATTTAGTTGAATGCCCTACTTTCCTTGTCCTTAACTATGTAAATGACACTTTTTTTTTCCAAGTCCGAGGTACTATAATTTATAATGGATTAAGCATTTGCAAACTGCCTTACTTTCTAAAGTTTTTTTTGTTTGGTCACTCTGATGTGCTTTAAAAGGCCCGTACCATTCCGGAATTTGACAAAGCTGCAACTTGCGCCATTGAAAAATTCGAGGTATAAAATCATGTTGCTTCTCTCTCTCTCTCAAACACTCACAGAACTACTTTCGTCCTTCTGTTTTTGAGTTATCTGCTGATGATATCTGCTTCCTCAAGACTGCGGATGCATACTACAGGTGGTGTAGTGCTGCTTCTTATACAGAAAAAGTGTCAATCCCACTACTCGTTATAAGTGCTTTGGATGATCCAGTTTGTACTGCAGAATCAATTCCTTGGCATGAATGCAGGTAATCCTGCTCTGGATAATGCATTGACCAGATGGTCTTTTCCAAAATCTCTATCCTTTTTGGACAAATTCAGCACTAATATTTATACACTTCTTTCTTCACAGAGCAAATAAAAACATTGTTCTGGCTACAACTAAACATGGTGGACATTTGGGGTTTTTTGAGGGAATAACAGCATCTAGCTTATGGTACTCTATGCTAGCTCTCTCTTTGGATATCTATATTCTACCCTTTTTTCTTATGGAATTTCAATGTCCAATTAATTGCTTTAGAAACATATTATAATCAATCTTATATCTGTAATAATTTCATTACCAATTGGGAGTCCCATTTTTTCCTTTTTCATGCGTCGCGAGTCGATCCCCTTTCTAAAACATGATTAATAGTGACATGATGTTCAAAATTTGAGCTTAATGGAAAGTGGTTGAACCTAGCTTTCATTTGATATCAATTTTTACAAAAAAAAAAGTATCAAATGAATTAGATTGTATGAATGAATGAATTATGAATTTTTTAATAATAGAGATACGAGACTGGTTGACGAGAATTTGAAGCTTTTATGGAAATAATGAGAAGCTCCATTTGGAGCTTTTGATTAATTGCCATATCTAATAACCTAGTATATTACTAATCTATCTGTATATATTTTAATAATTTCAAACATTTCTTTTTAGTAATTTACACTTGAAATAAGTGATTAACATATTTTTTTATACCAAACATTTTTCACTTATTACTAATTTAAGTGTTTTTTATTTACCAAACACAAACTACTTTCTTAAAAATGATTATAGTCAAAAGCACTAATCAAAATCACTAATCACATTTTTTAAGCAATCCCAAACATATTCTAACATGCACCTACACTATCCTGAACCTCTAACATGCACTATATTGAACCACACGGCCTACACATGCTTTCTGGAGAGTTAAACTAATTAACTAGCTGAGACATTATAACCTCAAATTTCTGATTGGAGTACCCTGCCCCTTGGCCTAACTCCTTGGTTTTTGTGTTACAGGTGGGTGAGGGCGGCCAATGAATTCCTTGATGTTCTACATTCTACCCCTCATATGGATAAACAGAAGAAGGTGATATAAATGTTCAGAACTCTTTGTTTGTTTGTCAAATAGACGTGTATTACATGAAAATTAAAGCATATATGAATGACATTATGTACGTATAGAATTCTTATGAACTTGATACTACACCACCTTCATTAGACTTTTAACCTTGTGAGATGAACAAAAAGGAGACTAGGGTTTCTAAACTCGCAACAATCCCGGCTTTTTCCAAAACAACATATTGTTTGTGATATTTGACCTTCATAGGAAAATTTCCAAGGGCAACCTCTAGAGTAGGTTCCATCCCAGTCTCAGATCTAGTGTTTAACATTAATCATGAATTGATCAGGAATTGTACTTTCATATAATTTACATTAATCTTAGTGCACAATTGGCGCTGGTCTTCTGAAAATTCCTTTTTCATAATGATTTTGTCCTAACAGTGACCAATTTTGTTGTCAAATGGCCAAAACATAAGTTTAGAAATCTTTCTCTCTCTCTTCCTTAGGTATGAGTTTATAAAGTAGCATTCAGTGTGTTTGGCCACACACCAAAAATGGTGTTGTGTGCTTAAGCTCTAAACATAGAGTTTTTGAGTTAAATAAACTACGTTTAAATAATTTGATTTTAGACGAATAAGATTTTCAAGTGTTTGGAACTCCAAACGCACTAAACACTCCATAAGCTGGTAGAAGAATAAGTACTTAATGTCGGTCCATTTTAATTGCATTTTGCTGACAAAATTTTATGTATTTTGTTTTGCACTGGACTGTTGGATTAAGCAGGGGCCATATATTAATGTCACTGATGCAAATGAACCACCTGAGGGGCAGAAATTTCAAAAGAGAAAAACTACCGAAATGGCTTCAAATGGAGAACGACTTGAGCATCTAAGGGATTCGAAGTCTGAACGTGTGTCTGATATCGTTCACAACCATCAAGTATGCCAAGTCGCTTGTTACAACCATGACAAGAAGATTATTAAATCAGCTATCTCGAAAAAATAAAAGATCAATGTGGCTGCTTGCTCATCTTTCCTTCTTTTCTACTTGGCCATTAGTTGGCATATCTCTTCACTGAATCTTCTAGACCAAGGTCAAAAGAATCAGCATAACAATAATGTGTACTTGGAGATGTGTTATTGTGGTTCTGCTTCTTCACCTGAAAGAACTTCTATGTTGTAATGGTGATCTTAAAGTAAATGTTGTGGACTTGTTGTGTAAGGATTTCCCCCATGTAAAATAAAAAGTTATTATCTAGAAATGGGGATGTTCCATAAGCATAATCGACTCTTTTACTAATGCTTGAATTTAAGTGACCCTGCTTGGTTAGCACATTAGTGTTTATAGCGTTTATAGCGGTAGCGTGAAGCCGTGAAGTGTGTTTGGCCACCGCACTAAAATTGATATGGTGTATTTAAGCTCTAAACCGTTGTGTTCATGAGTAGAAGAAGTTGATTGTAAACAAATAAAATTCTTAAGAAAATGTACTTAGTGTTCTATAAGTTGGTAGACGAATAAACACTAAAACAAGTATTGAAAGATGCTTTAATATTGTTTCTCATTATATTAAATTTTTAATATGTTATTACTTATACAAAAACTCTATGTGAAAATGAAAATTGAACATAAAAATTGGACACGAGTGTATTTGAATTTTACTTATTTATATTTTGACCCCCCAATTATGAATAAAAATATAAATAAATGAAATTCAAATACATTCATGTCCAATTTTCAATCATAACAGAGCTCTTAGTTATATGGGTTTATGAGGTTGATATGACCACACTCAGAGAGCTGTGACAAGTATGATAACGAGGATATACAAGTCCTGTATCTAATTTGATTAATGACATTATTGTCATTAAACTGTTTTATTAACTAAAATTACGTTTCGAAGGAGTTGTCACAACCAACAGGTAGCAATTACTAAACACAATTGCCACATGTTTCCCTAATATTTTAGATAGATTAAGTAATATTATACCATCACTATTATTTTCTTGCAAAGGTTAGGAATATATCTGTTAACAATTATTTTCTTACATATCATTTATTAGTTTGAACTTTGATGTGTTAAATTCTTTAATATATCCTTAATTAATATTTTAGACAAATTAAAAATAAAAATGATAGAGAAGATTTATTAACTAAATTATGCAAACTATTAATTAATAACGAAAACTATTAATAAGAAAAGATACCTAGAAATCGAGAATCCACCAAATATTAACACAATAAATAATTTCTTATTTCTTAAATCAATTCTCAAATTATTTTCCATTCCCTTTAAAAATAATGATTCATATAATTAATATGGGCAAATGTAGACACTCGAAATTTTCTGCACACCTGTTACTAACATTGCAGGAGGGCGATTCGTCTTTCGGAGATAACCCTGAAAGACAGTTCACATCCATTCCGGATACTACCGGAAGTTCAGTTTCAACCTCGGAACACACACCGGGAATCTCATTTCCAAACCCGGAACACACCGGGAATCTCATTTCCAACCTCGGAGATAACCCCGAGTTTCGTCCTTGGCAATAACTCCAAGGAATGCTGTTGCAGTTCCGACGATAACTCCGAAAATGCTTATTTCAAATGCATGCTTTCAGCTTCAATCTCAGACCTCCTACCGAGGCACTCATACCTCAGACCCGGCGCTAACACCGGGCAGACAGGCACACCCACAGATGACAGTGAGACATTCAAACAAGCAGTCCAATCTCAGATGTAACCCTGAGCAACGTTTACTTTTAACTCAAACCGGCGATAACCCCGGTGAGGAGTCAAATGTCATCTTGCCACCTCAAAACATGCACGTCGTCTCAACATTTAATACATAAATACATACAACAATGTCCTACAAGAACCAATGAGTTCCAATCCCGAGTGACTATTACGCGTGGCAGCACACCGGATAGAATTTGAAGCTTGAAGACCATGGGCATGATCCCCTCTTCCTGACTTCTTACAACCTCTAATCCCATGTCATTGCGTAACTCTCGACACAAGCGGTCCGAAGAAGGTCGTATATACCTCGTTCGAATGCTCAGATTGAAGTTCTACAAATTCGAGTGGACATTACAGTGCACGTACTTTGAGACGACGGAACGCAGAGCACAGGGCACCCCACCGGTAGCAGTGCATCTGCATGGCTGCCAGTAGTACACTATGACCACCACTCTATAAATATAGAGCTTGGGGTGGTCAATTAAAAAAGAAAAAAGGCAAGGAAGCCCTGTCCAATTTGCTCTGTACACACCCCATATTGAGTGTTTCCTCATTTTAAACATCTGTTAGCTCACATATAGCTATATTTTTATATCAGGGAGCCGAGTGTTTATCAATCTGAGTCGTAGAAACTGCATTGGTTTCACCGTAAGCCTTCTCACCTTCTATAAAGCCTTTACTTTCATATTTGCACACACTGTCCTACACATTGAGAGTCGTGTTATGTGCGTTTGCCCAAACTTCGGTCCGTGGTTTTCATTTCTGTCTGTATATATACTTATATATGTATATATATTTATATATGGACTAACATTATTGAGTTATGCCTCGATTGAGCCTAGACTTATGTCTGGAGCATTTAATGCTTATATATATATATAACTGTTGTCAGACATATCTGATGAGCCTGGATTTTACATTCGGTGTGTTTACTGCTTTTATATATATATATATATTTACATTTCTGTCAGGCCTGGAGTTTACTTCGTGGCTTTTTACTGCTTCTATATATATATATATTTACATTTCTGTCAGGCCTGGAGTTTACTTCGTGGCGGTTGATCATTTTTACTGCTTTATTTACATTTCGTCCTGCCTGGAGTTTACTTCGTGGCAGTTGATCGCATTTACTGCTTTATTTACTTTTCTGATCCCCCATGGAGTCGATTCGTGGTGGTTGATCATGTCCATATATATATATATACCGCTTTTATATATTTACAATTACGATCCCCCATGGAGTTGCTTCATGGTGGTTGATCATGTCTGTATATATATATTTACAACTTTTATATAAATAAGCGCATCGCTTTCCATACAAATTGCAAGATCATGTGAGCCTAGGAATCATGTGATCACTGATTGATCTATTGAGTCTAGATTCGGTTCCGTGATGGACATTTTTCAAATTGTATAAGCGACTTGTACATTATTTCTGATTGTCTCGAATTTCCTTAGATGGTTGTCATGCCCATGAGGAGTTCTAAGATCACTTGTATATTATTTTCTCAAAGATGCTTCGCATCTCGAAAATAAAAGCAAACAAGCCGAACATTTTAATAATAAAATGGAAGTATAAAAAGGTCTCAATTCCTATTGAGCACAGGGTTTGAAAAACCTTTTTTATAAAACTTCATTGCTATATCTTGTTAAAACTGAATTTTTCTACAAATTCAAACCCTTTGTATATAGGTGCGAACGAGGCCTCGCACTACTTTCAAATAATTGCACATTGACCCACACACACACACATTCATATAATAGTTTCTTTGAAAAGTGGTGGTCACCGTGGCAACACGGATGTCGGGGGGTGCCTAACACCTTTCCTCCGCATAATCTAGCCCCCGAACCCAAATGAATCTCGGTTTCACAGACCCGTTTAGCAGTGTCACATCACTGGGTCAATGTGCAAACCTTTTCGGTCGCGTTGGTGCAACCAATTAAAAACACCAACTGGCGACTCTTAAAGTCAAATTGTCGACATTATACATGTCGGACCTTTTTCACTTGTTTTTTCAAACAAATCTCACATTAACATGAGAACACCAAAGAACAAGTAACGAAAAGGGACACTAAAAAATCCCGACGTCGACAGGTGGCGACTCTGCTGGGGATTCCAGTACAAGGGCTTAAGCAGCTATTACAAGCTTTTCAAAACTGTTATATGCTTGTGTGTGAATGTTGCATTTACATTTATGATGAATGTGTACGAATGCATCTTACTTACTGCACTGTACTATATCGATCTGTGATATTAGTGCTTCGCACATGTCATCATTTTCATAAATGGTGAGACATGTTGTAAGTGAATGTATGTTGTGTGGTTCCTTCATCCGGAGGCTATCCTGTCGGTGTTTGATTACTGGACTCGTAGGAAGAATAATTCCAACGAGGCTTAGGAAAGGCACCACCCAGATTCGCTCCAGTTGAAAGACCGGATTAACTTCCCGTCAAGTAGATTGCGATGATCTGGAGACCTTCATGCCAAAAAGCCGCGAGAGTAACCCTAAGATAGGTCAACCACTGATAAACCAAACGCGGAGGAAAGTCTCTTTTTATGCTTTCCATTTTTAATTACTTGTAAAAGCATTTACTTGTAATTTTATTCCATATTCATCTTTATGTAATGGAAAACATGAAGAATATTTTGTGCATACATGTTATCAATTAACACCCGTTTTTGCAGGGCAATATTCCTAAAACGGACATAATATGATAACATTTACATTACCCTAAGACTAAACTACACAAGTCTTTTGTAGGGAAATCATTGGGCCTGTTACTCGCTCAAAATCCAAAAAGGCCACGAGCCTACAGCCAATCATGTCTTCGTCTGAACAGTCTAATCCTATTTGTCGTGAAGAGTTTGACGGATTAAGTCGGCAAATTACAGATTTGGCTATCTTGCTTAAAGAAGTGCATCAGTCCACTCAGGGTACAAAAATGCCTCCACATACAGAATCCTTTACACAAGGAGGAACACAAGGTTTGGATAGAACAAATCTAGAACCTCAGTTGGATACGACCAACAAAAACCCTGAAAACACCCATCTCAAAGGAAATCCAGACACCGGTGATATCAAGAAGAAGGTACTCCAAATGGAGGAAACTATCCGTGCTCTCAAAGGGATTGGAACACATGAAAGTGTTTCATATGCTGATATTTGCATCTTCCATGGT
This sequence comes from Panax quinquefolius, assembly GCA_020205615.1. Classification (NCBI taxonomy): domain Eukaryota; kingdom Viridiplantae; phylum Streptophyta; class Magnoliopsida; order Apiales; family Araliaceae; genus Panax; species Panax quinquefolius. The sequence goes on from CM035156.1 coordinate 135,572,136, forward strand.
GTTCATTATCCAGAGAAATTCAAAACCCCTGATTTTGAAAAGAATGACGGATTAGGGGATCCTTATACGCATTTGAAAGTGTTCATTGGAGAACTTGGATCTTATGCGGAAAATGAAAAGCTCAGAATGTAGCTATTTGAGAAGAGTCTGACTAGAGAAGCTCGTTCATGGTATACCAGATTAGACAACTCAAAGATCCATAACTGGGAAGAGCTAGCTCATGCCTTCCTCACTCAATACAGTTTTCAATCTCAGATGGCTCCTGACCAGTACCAAATTACCAAGGTCAAGAAACAGTTTAATGAGTCATTCAGAGAGTATGCTCAAAGGTGGAGGCGCCTTGCTGCTCAAGTTATTCCTTCCATGACGGAATCAGAAATGGTCATGACTTTCATAGACGTACAGGAAGCTCCTTTCTATGAGAGAGTTTTAGTTGGTATTGGCAAACCATTTTCTGAAATAATCAAACTTGGAGAAATGGCTAAGATGGGATTGAAATCTGGTAAAATTCAAGACCTAGCCGCTTTTAAAGCTGTTGCTAAGCACATCCAGTCCGGATCTTATGGAAATAACCCCCGGAGGGTCCATAAAAAGAAAGAGGAGGATGTTTCCTTGATACTACAAGGTCAAAAAGGCAATCAAAGCATGCCTATATAGAGGAGAAACTACTCCCCTTTTGTTGATCGATTTCACAATCAATGAATACGTGCAAGTATACACGGTCAACAAGTAATAAAGTGAAAGTAGAGTATCGTTCCCACAAGGAATTATTTAATAAAAATCACCAAGTACAATTCTTAATCAAACTAATTTTATTTAAACAATCTCAAATCGCGATTTTTCTAATTAACAAAACTAAATTAAAACAATTAAAAGAGATTATTCTAAAAGAAAGCAAATAAACAAAACCAAGATTTAATTAAATTCAGATAAATAAGGATTAAGACTTCAATATCCCCAATTATGAACTATAAATCAATTATCGAAATATCCCAATTATTATGCCTACTGAATTGTTAACAGGAATTCTCAAATGCCAAAAGCCATTTCTCAAGTGATCATTTGCCTTCTATTTAACCCAGATTAATTTTGCTATATCTCTATGCAAAACAATTGAATTAAACTCGTTACAATCCCAATTCCTTATGTGTTACATGTGGCAAATAGATATTCTCATTCTATTCACAAACCTAATTATTCACTGTGCAAATAACTAAGTCACATGATATCATGCCCAGTTCTAATCCTAGAATTCTTTCTCAATTCCTTCTAGAGTAACAAGGTAATTACTGATCAGATAATTAATCAATAAGCACAAGGCAAGATAAATAATTCACTTCAACATAAATAATTGGAATATAATGAATAACTAATTCATAACCATAAAAAGTTCAATTGAAATCTTAATAAAAGAGTTAGTTCATAATTAATGAATTAAAACCAAGAATCCACAATTGAATAGACATTAAAAGATAAAAGTATGATAAGAGAAGAGAATAGAATCTATTGTCAGCAAATCTGATGCTCCCCTCTTGCTCTTGCTCTTGATCTTCAATGGTCTCCAAGTTGCTTCAATCTCCAAAACTAATAAGAACTAGGGTTATGTTCTAATCTAATGGAGTGTATCTCTAGTCTAATCTATGTAATCTACCTTTATGTTATGCCTTACATCATGTATTTATAGGTTACAAGTCCAATTTTTAGCTTAGGAACAAACCCAATCCAATTTGGAGTCAAAAAGGTGTCAAAATTCGCCCAAAACGCGTCCAGGCCGCACCAAGCTCTTCCCCCAGTGCTGCTCCCCAGCGCCCCGGCGCTGGGCATAGGCCTATTTTGGGCGCCCCAGCAGATGTCATGGTTATCATTCGGGAGAAGGAGGACAATGATGATCCCTCCATCATTGCAGTCCATCAGGAATTTGCCCTCGACAATTGGAGCAAAGACTCCATGCATTGGTCGACGAGGTAAAATGGGCAAAAAATCCTCCTTACTGTAAATAACTTTAATTGCTTACTTTTCTTTACTGATGATAATGAGTTATTTTATCAAGTACATGCTAACACTTTTGTATGATCAAACAGTTGCATATATTAAGTTTAAAGCATACTTTGTTTCAGGACTCGAATTTAGATGTGCTGCATTTTGGCGATGAAGTGCCTTCTCTCCACAAGGGCTGTAACTTTGATGCAAAGTTGGACTCAGACTTGATTGAAATGCCAGAGGACATTGAGACACCTCAGGAGATTAAGGAATGGGTCATAGACAAACCTAAACCCAACCTTGACCAAACCACTTCTTTCAATCTTGGAACCTTAGAAAACCCTAAGCTAATCTAGATTGGTTCAGACCTCACCCCAAACCAGCAGAATGACATGGTTGCACTATTAACCCAATTCCAGGATGTGTTTGCATGGTCTCATGTAGACATGGTGGGTTTGTCCACTGACATTGTTCTTCATCGCCTTCCCATTAAAGAATGATTCAAGTCAGTCAGGCAGAAACTCAGGCGATTGAAACCTGAGTAGAGTTTAAAGGTTAAAGAAGAAATTGTGAAACAATTTCAAGCTGGCATTATCATGGTGTCTACATATCCGGAGTGGATATCCAACATGGTTCCCGTGCCTAAACCAGGAGGAAAGGTGCGAGTTTGTGTGGATTACCGAGATTTGAACAAAGCTTTCCTTAAAGATAGCTTTCCCGTGCCCTTTATCCACATTCTTATTGACAATACTGCTCAATATGGCATGTACTCCTTTGCGGATTGCTTTGCGGGGTATCATTAAATTATGGTCGCTCAGGAAGACCGTGAGAAAACTGCTTTCATCACGCCTTGGGGGACTTTTTGTAACAACCCCAAAATTCATACAATTTAATTCTCGACTTCGGTCGTTAATAATACATTCAACCTCTAATTTTACATCCTTAAACGATAATACAACCATTGAAATTTGCAGAATAATTAAAATTTTCTATTATAAACTATCTTCGTTCCCAAAACCTTCAACCTTTACATCTAATTATTTCAGAATCATTTTAATACTACAATAGTTTACATCGCAAAATGATATTACAATTCAACATTAATACATTATTCGGAACCTTAAACATGGTTTAAATAATAATAACACAACCAAAGTGTATAAATCTTCAAGTATCACATCTGATTCATGTCTTTCAAGTAGCACATAACTTTACCTTAAATCTTGAACCTGCAAAAATGGTTATTTGCAAGGTTGAGCTCGACAGCTCAGCAAAATCTAACAGTTTTCATGCATCACATAACACATAATAACATGCTCAAGATATAACATACATGCTACAGTTCATATAACAAGTATAAAGATTGAGTCCTTACTCAATCAGCATGCTTTAATCAATCAACATAGTCATAAATCGACTTTAACATTTCATACTTTCAACATATATATAACACATCATGCTTTTTGCAATAAAGATTTAAAACAGTTAATCATCAAGTTCACATAGTAAATAGGACCCGAAAGACTTGCACGATCCGTAGTTTATGAACTACGACTTAAGCGCTTAATGCTTATACGCACCGTGTATTCCTACACAGTTATATAATCATGGATTCACATCCATTAGTCATATATTAACGCATAGTAGTTGTAATGTAAACTTTACGCTATATCTCATAAGTCCGATGACATCCAACTTTGGATATGCTATAAACATCATATTAAATTATTTTTAAAAGTTATTGGACACCCATTTCGGATAAGATAGACAGTCCAAAACAGTGTTCAAAAAGGGCGTTCAAATCTATTTTTCATTCTTTCCCAACTTTACCCTCTCTCGCTAAAATAGTCATAACTAATTTGTTTCAAAATATTTTTGAACGATTCTTGAGCCCACGCGAAGCTAACTTCCGAGGCTACAACTTTCATTCTTTGACCATTTCCAAATTCAAAACACAAAATTCCGGAAAATTCATTCAAGGTGACTGTCCCGAGTTGGTTAGATAGTTTTGACGCGACTACTTTGAATGGTCATAACTCTTTTCTCCGAAGTCGGAATTAGTCTGTTCTGGAGTTTATGGAAAGATAATTCAGTGTACTATAACATACCAAAAGCGTAGAAGTTTTTGGAAACATTAACTGAGTGAAACAGTGTCCCAAATAGTACCTCCCGCTGCTGAGTTTTAGTTTGACAAATTCGACATATTTCCTTCCAATCACCGTAACTCCCTCATCCGAGGTTGGAATGAGGTCATTCCAAAGCCTATGGCTTCCTAACTCAGTGCACTACATCTACCCAGAAACTCAGAATTTTTCAGGTAACATAGCTATTCCAGAATTTGACACTATAGTCAGTGTTCATTAAGTTTTCATTTCTAGACATGGTTTACTAAAATCTTCACCACGGATTCATTTTAACTCCGTTTTGGTTCATTCAAGTTAGTTAATCTTCAGAACTTAGAGGGATATAACATACAATCATCAAATTAAGCTTTTAGACATAAATCAAAAGCACAAATGGTCCTCAAGCTCAGTCCCAAAAACTGTCCAACATGGTTCTTTGTAAATATTTTATTTTGTGAGTTTTGGTTACACTTGGATGATGTTAAGGCTTCATATCTCTAATTACAATTATTAGAACTCATTTACATAATCAATTACAAGCCAAAATAAACAAAGTAATCTAACTAGTTTACTAACAAAACTAACTAAACTTTCAAAATTTAAACTTTAACTAACAAACTAAATACAATATTTAAAATAATAACATTACCAAAAATTAAATAAGAAACATACCCGAAAATACGAGTTTCACAAACTGAATACGCACTTCCACGCCAAAATTTAACTAAGGAGATCATTATAAAAAGTCCTCCCACAACAAAGCCTTTCTTAAAAATTGGAGGCCTTATTGTTGGTGAATGAAACAAAGGATCAAGCCCTTCTATTTATAGGTTTAGCAAAGGGTAAAGTTCTCAATTTAGTTGATGTGGGACTTGGTTTATACTAATTCTAATTTGTTTATACTAATTTTTCCTATTTTTAACATGCTAAGTGTATTCATTCATCACGAATTCGTTTCTTAACCAATTCGATCCGTTCAAGTTGCGGTGTTTTTGTTTTATAGAGGAGAACAACAATCATCCATCAATTTAAAGTTTCCATCACGAATTCATCATCAACTTTAGTCCCAAAGTACACAAAAACACACATTACAATCAAAATCCAAACTCCTCTTCTTTAGTATAAATACATGAATTTGATTTTTAAAAATTTGTTTTTAGATGACCATTATCAAATTATAAATATCTAATAACATATAAAACATCGTAACCCACAAATTCATTAACCAAAACTCTAATTTTAAAAGAAACTCAAGAACACATAAACTAGAAATATAAACTAGATTATGTACCTTTAATTCTTAAGAAATAAAATTAACCTTATTAGTAAAATTATAATTTCTATTCAACCATTATAATCATAACATTATTTAACAAATTCTCACTCCTCTAATTTAATTATTTAATTAAATTAGAATATCACAATTATACTCGCATAATAAAATACGTATAAATCTCATCTATTTTATCACACTTAAATAAACTATCCCTTAACAATTTTTATTAAATATTTATTTAATACCATAAATATTCATTTTATTTCATAAAGTTTGCAACTAAAATATTTAATGTACTTAATAAATATTTTACTCGCATTATACTAACATTTACATTTTCATGCAATATATTACCTTCTCACTTTATTAAATCAAACTATACTTGTATTAATTCACTATTTTAATTAAGTGAATTATTCACACTATTTATGAAACTTAACTCATACTAATTTTCATTGCCCATAAGGCATAATAATTAAAATTATATTATCTCATAAAATAATTTCAACTCAATTAAATAAACTAATATTATTTAATTTCTTTAATGGTTTAATTAACTATTAAATCTCACATTCTCCAACATATGAATATATAATTCTCTTTACACCAAATCACATAATTCAAAATATATACACCTCATAATAAGAATTTTAATTATTAAATTCTTATTTTAATAACTTATAAAAATTCGGGTTGTCACACTTTTTGCTACAGACGATTGTCATTCGGCCTCATCAATGCCGGGGCAACCTATCAGCGAGCTATGATGGCTCTTTTCCACGATTTAATGCAGAAGGAGATAGAGATCTACGTGGATGACATCATTGTCAAGTCCCAAAAGGAGGAATACCACTTAGACCATCTTAGAAAGTTATTCAATAGGTTCCGTAAGTACAACTTGAAGTTGAATCCAGCCAAGTGCGCCTTTGGTGTCAAGTCAGGTAAGTTGCTAGGTTTCCCAGTCAGCCACAAAGGGATTGAACTAGATCATACCAAAATCCAGGCCATCAAGGAAATGCCCATTCCTCAGACAGAAAGGGAAATACGGGAATTTTTGGGAAGAATCAACTTCATTAGCAGTTTCATTTCTCAACTCACAGCAACCTGTGAGCCCATCTTCAAGCTGTTAAGGAAGAACTCCTCCATGAAATGGAATGATGAGTGTCAAAAAGCCTTCCTTACCATTAAAGAGCAGCTGGTTAACGTTCCTATTTTGGTACCACCCAGGGATGATGTGCCCCTATTCATGTACTTGTCCATAAATGACAATGCCATGGGCTGTATGCTGGGGCAAAAAGACGATAGAGGCTAAGAAAGAGCTATCTATTACCTCAACAAAAGATTCAACAGCAGTGAACACAAGTACACTCTAATTGAGAAGACTTGTTGTGCTTTAGCATGGGCTTCCATGAGGTTACAACATTACCTCCATGGTCACACAACCCATCTCATATCCCACATGGATCCTCTCAAATATGTGTTCAGTAAGCCCATACTGAATTGTCGACTGTCCAGATGGCAGTTGATCCTACAACAATTTGATATCGTCTACGTGACGCAAAAGTTTGTCAAAGGTCAAGGAATTGCTGATCAACTGGCCGCCGCACCTGCAGGGGACTACAAACCCTTGGAAACACACTTCCCTGATGAAGGGGTAATGACAGTTCAGCAACAACATTAGTACGATACATACCGTATGTGGAAAATGTATTTTGATGGAGCTGTTAACATAGAAGGTTCTGGAGTTGGAGCAGTTCTAGTGTGCGGTACGGGGGAGCAATATCCCGTCGCCGTCAAATTACAGTTTGTCTGCACCAACAACATAGCTAAGTATGAAGGCTGTATCATGGGGCTAAAACTCGCCCGTTCAATGGGTATCAGGCGGTTAACTGTCTTTGGGATTCAGAGTTGATAATCAAACAATCCATTAGAGTCTATCAAACCAAAGAATTACATTTGCTGCCTTACCATCAGCAAGTTTTATAGATGGCTTTGGAGTTCGAAGAAATCTCCTTTCTACACATTCCTCATAATAGGAATGATTTTGCGAATGCATTAGCAACGTTGGCCTCCTTGATTCACATACCTGACAAGGAAAACATGCCAAGCATCACGTTTGCCCTGCAAAAGGCCCCAACTTATGGGAATTATATTGGAGAAGTATTGGATGAGCTACCTCCCATTCACAACCCTTGGTATCAGCACATCAAGGAGTATCTACGAGATGGATCTACACCCACTGAGGCGAGCCTAACTGAGAAGAGGCGGATTCATCGACTTGCTATGAAGTTCTACCTGAGCGGAGATGCACTCTATAAAAGATATGCAGGATTAGGTCTCCTCAGATGTCTGGATAAAGACCAATCTCAGAGGCTCATGGATGAGATCCATGGTGGAGTATGTGGCCCTCACATGAGCGGACCCATACTTGTCAAGAAGATCCTCAGAACAGGACATTATTGGCTTACACTCAAAGCTGACTGTGATGATCACGTCAAGAGGTGCTATCAATGTCAAATTCATGGGAATGCTATCCACGACCCTCCAAGGGAACTCCACAATATGAGTTCACCATGACCCTTCTCAATGTGGGGAATGAACGTGATCAGGCCCATCGAGCCCAAATCCAGTAATGTACATCGATTCATCTTCACCATGATCGACTACTTCACTAAATGGGTAGAAGCATCCTTCTTCCCCAGGGTTACTAAAGAAGTGATCATTACTTTCATCAGAAACAATGTCATCTGTCGATATGGACAACTAGAGGTTATTGTGTTAGACAATGCTAAGAACCTCAACAACAGAATGATGGAGGAGTTATGCAGTAAATTCCACATCAAACACCTTAACTCTGTCATCTACTGTCCAAAGATGAATGGTGCTGTTGAAGCGGCTAGTAAAAACATCAAAAAGATCATGCAGAAAATGTCCGCCAATCATAAAGGATGGCCTAACCTCTTGTCTTTGACTTTATTAGCCTATAGAACTTCCATGCGTACTTCCACTGGGGCAACCCCCTACTCATTAGCCTATGGGATGGAAGCAGTGCTCCCCATAAAGGTGGAAATGGAATCCCTTAGAGTTTTAATGGATGCTCAGTTGGATGAAGACCAGTGGGTACAAGACATGTATCACCAGATGAAAGGCGAACCGTGGCTATCTTCCATGGTCAGTTATATCGACAAAAGGATCATACGATCCTACAAATGAAAAAGTCGGCTCACGGTTCAAAACAACTGATTTGGTTTTGAGGAAGATCATTGACAACCAAGATCAATCTAAGGGAAAATTCGCTCCTAACTGGGAAGGCCCATTTGTTGTCAAGGAGGTATTGACAGGAGGTGCTCTTCAACTACAAGAAATGGATGGCGATGAATTTCCACAGCTTATCAACTCGGACACCGTGAAATGGTACTATGTTTGAAGTTTCCATCAAGCAAATATCTTGGTATTGATCATCCAATCACCAGTCATTCCAGTTTCTAACCCTTCTTTACATACTCTTCTACCCCTCATGGTAATATACACTTCAAACCAGCAGCCTGGTTTCACCTCATTTCAAACCTTTCAAACCTGCAGTTTATCCTGAAGACGAGATTAAACTTTTCTACGCTTGCAGTTTATCCTAAAGACGGGATTAAACTTTTCTACGTTTGCTGTTTGTCCTGAAGATGGGATCAAACTTTTTCCACACCTGCAGTTTGTCCCCATCATGGGATCAAACTTTCTTCTCCCCGCAGTATAGCCTGCACATGGGATTCTCACTTCTTTTTGGCTGCGATTCGTCTTGAGGGGGGAACTACGTCGACCTGATCTCCCTGATACCCGGGAGTACGTAAGCAACCATATTCTATATGGCCCGGTCGTAATAAAAAAAAACAACAAAAATATTTTTGCCCTTTCTCTACAAAAACAAAAACCACAAAAACATTTCTACACCCTTCTTCATCAATTAGGTTTCTACACCTATCTGCCTTTCACATTCAGCGTTGAACCTCTTACACCATGTTCGAACTATGCAGAATTGATCTCCTCTTCAATAGGAGTACATAGGCAGCCATTTATGGTTCAGTCTAACCCCTACCAGAACAAAAATACTTTTCACACGGTACTGGGATCACCCTTTAATCCACCACATTTCATCGGTTTCAAACTAAAGGGATGGAATTACCCAACCTCTTCTCACAAATAGAAGATTCGGTGACCATCTAAGCTGCGGTTGTGCCTCAAAGAGCAACACAAATCTATAAGAGATGGAATTAACTAGGCTTCTCACAAATAGAAGTACTGGCGACCATCTGTGGTGCGGTCATTCTCAGAGAGGAAAAACCACCCTCCTCTCCACATTTCCATACAGATACTAGTCCCAAGACACCAAAGATGGTAGGGATATACAAAGATCAATGATCCGTTCTGAGAGATCCTGCAACGTCTCAATGTCCACCTAGGAAGGATAAGTTCAGAATGCATCAAGATCACAAGCCTTGAATAATTAGGCAAATATCAAGCAAGTATTAAGGCACAACTGAAAGGGAAGTGAATCAAAATATATTTCCTTGCCATACATAATACTGTTTGATATATACATATGTGCTGTACATAACAGAATGGCTAAGCTAGTCTGTGTAGGAAAATATAAAGCTATCTACAGATTTGTGTGTATGCGGACTATCAGATCTAACATGACATCCCTCTCTGAAGACGGAGGTAACGCTGCAAGCTCTTTCCCAATGGTATCCACACGAGCTAGCAGATCAGAGGTTAACTGCATGGTAGCATAATGCTCATCAATGTAAGCACTCATATCGGCAAGAGTGACAATTATCTGGGATCTCACTGAAGTACTATCTGCAATGGCCACATCCCTAGTAGATAGGGCGGCATCGCGCTCCACAATCAATGCATCCCTGGCTGATATAGCCTCATCCTCTCTAACAGAACGAGGTCTCTCCTATCAAGAGCTATCAACATAGGTCATCAGATGTAGGCTCTGCTCCAAATGCTGTGCTGAATACTGAGCAACAGTGGCACTCGGGGTGGGAGAATCCATCAAAAATGCTGGCAGCCCAGCAGTCAAATCCTCCTAGATGGGAATGTCAGTCTCCTCTATAGGCTCCTCATTGTCAGAATCAATATCCTGCACTGTGGATACTACCATAGTCGATGCGGTCTCTGTCTCTATCCATTTGAATACTCTCTGAGAATAACACGGATGATTAACGAGAAAACTTCGCCTGACTCTCGTTGATCCCAGCAGGCGTCATACAACTGAATCATCCTCTGTTGATAAACGGTGTAAAGCAAAGCGCTGACTCACTGCCCCCTCAAATGGATGGAAATCCTAAAATTGGTCAAACTGACACATCACGGCCAGTGGGTGGTAGGTGATCATCCCTCTCAAACCAGCTAGAGGTAGATAGTCCATGCCCGGAGTATGAGTGATGAAGCTGTAGGGTGAACTAAGCCCTGTATACAGCAATATAGCTAATGGATCTCCAATCCCTGACAGAAAAGCTAACCAAGACGCAACATCTGTACACTCTGCAGGCTGAAGGAGTATGACATGGCTATATCATGGGTGAAACAATATCCATACCGTCTGAATGTGCCCATCGGTCTCAAGTGTGATATAAACCAAACATACAGCATGACCGAGCTACCTATAAACACTCCTGCAGGATAAGTGCAGCAGTATGTAGCTGACCTCAGAGTCTCTGCAATGATCATCGGTATAATGGTATGACCCTCCCTGAGAGCTCTCACTGCCATAATGACGCCGATATCCAACTCATCCATGTATCATGGCATGAAGACATACGACAGTATGCATAATAGAAATACATCCACTCTGGCTGAACGCCAATGGTCCTCCGGTGTGGTGAAATCCCCAGAATGCCGTGCATAGCTATCCTCAGAGCCAAATCTGTCAAACAGAAAATGTTGGGATATCACGTGGCCGGATGTAATCTCGTCCTGTACCACTCTACGCCTCAATCCGGTGAGGGTCATGAACTATCTACTCACGTCTCCGATCGCTATATGCACGTAAGGTTTGTCCAGCGGTAGCATCGTCAACCGTGCATACTCCTCCAAAGTAGGAGTCAACTCCTGGGTCCCAAATCAGAAAACCTGCTTCTTTAATACCTAGTGCTCTATCATACCCTCTATGAATCCTGTGGGAACCTGAAACATCAACAGGGTCATAGTATGCTGCAGCAAATGATCTACCGTCACCATGTCTGATGGTGACATACTATCATACCATGAGCGCATCTCAGATGCCACCAAAAATGGTGGGGTATGATCAATACGGCTAACTGTAGAAGAATACATCTGTACGGGCCGTGTCATAAGACCATCCAGGGGTTAATGCTGAATATCTCTGGACATACATACATATGCATAACATAATAACATGCATGATACAATAGATGGCAATATGATATAGGGAATGAAAAAGCATACACATACATTCCTAAGTATATCATCATCTAATACATCTCTATCTGACTAAAATCTATCGAGGAAATAAGGTGAAGCTACCTGACATCTAACAGAGGCCTATCAAAAGAGATAGCGAGAAATGTACATCGGAAGAAGTCAATGGTGTCGATGTTCACATCATCGATCATCCACCACGATATAACTCCTCCGAGTTCTTTGGATCTCTATCTCTGAGGATGTCGAGGCCTATCTGAGGAGGATTTGCAAACAAAGCCATATGGGTCACACGAGGGGCGGCGCCAGAGCTTGAAGGATCAAAAGTGTCTGCCTCTAAAGGATCTCTACCCAAATACCGGATAAAGAAATGCGCTCGGTCCAACTGCTAGGTTAAACTGTCAATCTGTATCACATGAGTCAGATATCTGACACAGGCTAGCCAATCCGTCATCATTACGGATCCTGGAACCATATCCCCCATAAACTGTGTGGTGCGGGTCTGAGCTCTAATGGTACTAGGGAACCACCAATGCTGGAACATCTCATGAGTGTAGGGACCTTCTGACAATGTGAAACCATTAACCCCAATAATGGGATGTCAATGATGGGTGACTGCGAAACAGGCCAATAACGCCTGGCAGGAGGCAAGATCGACATGCGAATCTCTCCTGTAGTGCTCCTGATAGCACGCTCTCCTAAATAGAGCTCCCATCCTCCATCTGTAAAGAGAGGAATCCTGCGGGTAGAAATAGCGCACTCAACTCCAGTCGGGCACCCATCCTCAAATCCAATGCCCAAATGCTCCCCAGAGTAGGGAACCCATATGATGACATCCACTGTCAACAACTCCAATTATAGGCGGCAATGAGTGAAACCCTCATCAACAGGGACCTCCGCCAGTATGGAATGATGCCATCTCCGTCCTCTTGGATAGGTGTCTAAACCTAGCACACTCACATGACGCAAACATGGAAGCCTCTCATAGGCCCAAAACTGCCAACACAAAAGCAACATCTGATGTCAGTCAACACTCTTAACCTATACATGGGAAAAGATAAGAGAAATACTCACCAGCAGAAATGGGTAGAATCCTAACCAAGCCTCGGTCAAGCCCTGCGATCGCATGCGCATTCCCCTGAGGAAGTAGGCAAAGGTGTAGGAACCCCAATCATACTCTCCTATACGGTCCACGTGTCGAGTGGCGCTGATCAAAGTGAAGGACACCGTAGAAGAGTTATCTGGTATGAAGCAGCCCTTAATGATCATCAAGAACAATCGCTGAAGAATGCGATCCCTGACTCTCACATCATCGGGTATGGGCTCTCTCAACAGCCCACTTATTGCATCTACGCTCAAAGGACCTGTACGAATAGTCCTGCCCTTGAATGCCTCCGCGGGAACTTGCAACAAGGATCTGATGGCAGTAAGGTTAATATCCGCCGTGCAAGGCACTGGATCCCCTCCAAACTCCACACCTGTGATAAACCGCCAATCCATCGGCATCATCATTACCTCACAGTCCAGCAAATGGAGTGACCGAGTGCAGGTGAAACCGAAGAGCTCGAGACAATGCCACGAGGTAACCCGAGGACAAATGACGGGAGGAATTGAAAAGAACATCCCAAATCCCCAGCCATGTACAATTGCTCTATAGTCATCATATAAAGCCTGATACATAGAGTGGATGCTGAACTAGTTCCCTCGAGGCTGTGTAAAGCTGGGAACCTACATCAAATACAGATCAACATCAGAACCCTTTGCTCCTCATCAATAGGAAATAAGGAAGATTAAATATCTAACTTCATACCTCGTTTGCGTGCAGGTAGACTGAAGGATGCCGACTCAAGTCACCTAGAAGATCTAGGTTCGCCACTTGAATACCTTGCAAATCCCTACGGGGAACATGTGCAGCAGGAGCAGGAACCTCAATCGGTACATCCACCTCCTCGTCCTCGACATCCGACACTTTAACCCGGATAAGACGTATCACCGCCTCTACCAAACGACGAGGCTGTCTAACAGAACGAGGTCGAGGCCCTTGAGAAACCCTCCTCCTTATACCAGAAGTGGTCCTGCGGGAACTACTTGACTGATCTGGATCCATAATATCTGGACAACAAGTCTCTAAATCACCTCAGAAAGGGTGTGGTAAATTCTTACCTAGAGCTTTTCAAAATGCATTTTATGATTACATGCATGCATGCATTGTTTTAACATACATCTATAGTAGAGTTAAAAATGCATGACTACCCAATGCCTACGTTTTGGAAAATTTTGCCATAGCCCCCTATGTAAATGGGACTATCCACATGAACATAGGCATGACTAGGTGGCCATTCAGTAGCACACCTACCCACAGTCATATACATCCTACATGCATTAATACATCACAGTAAAAAATCCGTAAGTGTAGTCCAATTACCAGGATTATTTTACTTTTCTACCTTTACTCATTTGTCCTCAAATAGGATAAAAAATGACAATAAAAGGTACTAATTTGACTGTTTCAAAAGTCAATTTTTTTCACATCATTATGTTCAGCATGGTTTAATACTAACATTTTCTATGTTGAATATTTTTTATCAAGTCATATCAGCATGCATATTCACTACTACGTGTCTAAATGCATTTCATGTGATAAGTCATTTTCTAATAGATAGAAACTGGAAAAGAATACATGCATATGTTACCAGGACAGTGAAGAACGCTTGTACGGTGACAGAATATACAGGAAGTTGCCCGAACTCAGCAAGTTTGAAGAAGAGCTCTCAGATTTCCTTCGCAGCGCAGCTTGAAAATGACTTATGAAGACAACCTGCAGGCTTTACATAGCCACGGTTAGCCGCAGGTCTACCTGCGGCTACTGTAGGTGTACCTGCAGCACTCCTACATGGGTCCCACACCTCCGACTCACTCTAGTTAGAGTTGCAAAGGAGGTCTCACAAGCTGAAAAGGCCAAATCAGGAATAAAAATGCTACGCGATTGAGCGGAATAGCCTGAAATCCTGGTTTTTTGCGGGTCATAATTAGACTCTCGTCTTTCATTGGTATTCGCCTGAATGTAGGGTATACTATACCGATGAGCTCAACTTTCACAAATCATGCTTGGCAATACCCCACAAAGGTCCGATCTTTAGTCGGTGCGAGGTCACAACCCTAATGAAGTATCCCAACCTAACAAAGTTATGAATTAACGAAGTATCCCCGGCGGGGGTTACAACGCCGAAGTTTCAAGCATCCACGTATCCCTGGAGGGGGTTACAGCGCATTCTCGACCATTGATACACACATCAATGAAGGTCAAGCATCCTTGACGACATATAAACCAGTGGCAAGTAAACCCATCGGAGCAACTTATCCACGTATCCCCGGCGGGGGTTACAGCGCATTCTCAACCATTGATACACACATCAATGAAGGTTAAGCAACCTTGACGACATATCAGCCGGTGGAAAGTAAACCCATCAGAGCAACTTATCCACGTATCTCCGGCGGGGGTTATAACGCATTCGCAACCATTGATACACACATCAATGAAGGTCAAACAACCTTGACGACATATCAGCCGGTGGCAAGTAAACCCATCGGAGCAACTTATCCACATATCCCCGGCGGGGGTTACAGTGCATTCTCAACCATTGATACACACATCAATGAAGGTCAAGAAACCTTGACAATGCACCTAGCAGGGATTTATCTAGTGACACACACATCAGTGGAGGTCAGGCAGCCCTGACAACACAGACTGTTGGCAGTAACTCCGACAGGATGATAGGATATGTTATACACATCCTCAAATAGACAAAGCTTTATCCCCACAGATCTCTTATACACAAGAGGCACCTTTATGGAATAGAAGTTTGTGTGTAGGATTCAAGACTTTAGTGGTAGCCCCAACGTCGACATCCTTGGAGACTTGGATCGCATATCCAAGCCATTGCTGATTGTCCTCCCGGTAGGATTAGCAGGGAACCGTCATTCATTCATCATGCATCATGCATTTGCATCATGTTGCTGTGCATAGCATCATGTTTTATCTTGCTGCATTTCAAGTGTCTAGGATTCTTTATCCTATCCTATCCATGCCTTGCATTGCATGGATATGATAAAGAGGGGCATCTGTAGACACTCGAAATTTTTTTCACACCTGTTACTAACATTGCAGAAGGGCAGATTCGTCTTTCGGAGATAACCCTAGAAGACAGTTCACATCCATTCCGGATACTACCAGAAGTTCAGTCTTAACCCCGAAACACACACTGGGAATCTCATTTCCAATCCCGAAACACACACCAGGAATCTCATTTCCAACCTCAGAGATAACCCCGAGTTTCGTCCTTGGCGATAACCCCAAGGAACCGGTGATAACTCCAAAAATGCTTATTTTAAATGCATGCTATCAGCTTCAATCTTAGACCTCCTACCGAGGCACTCATACCTCAGACCCGGAGCTAACACCGGGCAGATAGGCACACCCACAGATGACAGTGAGGCATTCAAACAAGCAGTCCAATCTCAGATGTAACCTTGAGCAACGTCTGTTTTTAACTCAAACCAAGGCGATAACCCCGGTGAGGAGTTAAACGTCATCTTGACACCTCAACACCTGCGCATCGTCTCAACATTTCATACATACATACATACAACAATGTCCTACAAGAACCAAGGATTTCCAATCCCGAGTGACCATTACACGTGGCAGCACACCGGATAGAATTTAAAGCTTGAAGACCATGGGCATGGTCCCCTCTTCCTGACTTCTTACAACCTCTAATCCCATGTCATTGCGTAAATCTCGACACAAGCGGTCCGAAGAAGGTTGTATATACCTCGTTCGGATGTTCGGATTGAAGTTCTACAAGTTTGAGCGAACATTATAGTGCATGAGTGCACGTACTTTGAGACGACGGAACCCGCGGAGCCCGGGACACCCCGGGTAGCCGCAGGTGCATCTGCGGCAGCCAAAGGTATACCTGCAGCCACCAGCTCTATAAATATAGAGCTTGGGATGGTCAATTAAAAATGAAAAAAGGCGAGAAAGCCCTATCCAATTTGCTCTGTACACACCCCATATTGAGTGTTTCCTCATTTTAAACATCTGTAGCTCACATATAGCTATATTTTTATCCGAAAGGAGCTGAGTGTTTATCCATATAGAGTCATAAAAGCCTGCATTGGCAGTCCACTGTAAGCCTTCTCATCCTCTATAAAGCCTTTACTTTCATATTTGCACACACTATCCTACACATTGACAGTCGTGTTGTGTGCATTTGCCCGGACTTCGGTCCATGGTTTTCATTTCTGTCTGTATATATATACTTATATATGTATATATATATATTTATATATGGACTAACATTATCGAGTTATGCCTCGATTGAGCCTAGACTTATGTCTGGAGCGTTTATTGCTTTTATATATATATACTTATATATATAACTGTTGTCAGACATATCTGATGAGCCTGGATTTTACATCCGATGCGTTTACTGCTTATATATATATACTGATATATATAACTGTTGTTAAACATATTTGATGAGCCTGAATTTTACATCCGATGCGTTTACTGCTTATATATATAACTATTGTCAGACATATCTGATGAGCCTGGATTTTACATCCGGTGCGTTTACTGCTTTTATATATTTATATATATATATATATATATATATATACATACATACATATATTTATATATTTACATTTATGTCAGGCCTGGAGTTTACTTCGTGGCCTTTTACTGCTTATATATATATATATTTACATTTCTGTCAAGCCTGGAGTTTACTTCGTGGCCTTTTACTGCTTTATTTATATTTCGTCCCACCTGGAGTTTACTTCGTGGCAGTTGATCGTTTTTATGGCTTTATTTACATTTCGTTCCGCCTGTAGTTTACTTCATGGCGGTTGATCGCATTTACTGCTTTATTTACTTTTCTGATCCCCCATGGAGTCGCTTCGTGGTGGTTGATCATGTCCATATATATATATATATATATTTACCGCTTTTATATATTTACATTTCCGATCCCCCATGGAGTTGCTTCGTGGTGGTTGATCATGTCTGTATATATATATTTACAGCTTTTATATATATAACTTCTTACTGCTTTCCATACAAACTGTAGTATCATGTGAGCCTAGGAATCATGTGATCACAGATTCAGTCTACTGAGTCTAGATTCGGTTCCTGTGATGGACATTTTTTAGCTGTAAGCAGCTTGTACATTATTACAGTGTCTAAATTTCCTTAGATGGCTCTCATGCCCATGAGGAGTTCGACACTGCTGTATATTATTTTCTCGAAGATGCTTCGCATCTCAAAAATAAAAGCAAACAAGCCGAACATTTTAATAATAAAATGGAAGTATGAAAAGGTCTCAATTCATATTGAGCACATGGTTTGAAAAACCTCTTTTATAAAACTTCATTGCTATATCTTGTTAAAACTGAATTTTTCTATAAATTCAAACCCTTTGTATATAGGTGCGAACCAGGCCTCACACTACTTTGAAATAATTGCACATTGACCCACACACACACACATTCATATAACAGTTTCTTTGAAAAGTGGCGGTCACCATGGAAACACGGATGTCAGGGGGTGCTTAACACCTTTCCTCCGTATAATCTAGCCCCCCGAACCCAAATGAATCTCGGTTTCACAGACCTGTTTAGCAGTGTCACATCACTGGGTTAATGTGCAAACCTTTTCGGTTGCGTTGGTGCAACCAGTTAAAAACACCAACTGGCGACTCTTAAAGCCAAATCGTCGACATTATACATATCGGACCTTTTCACTTGTTTTTTCAAACAAACCTCACATTAACATGAGAACACCAAATAACAAGTAACGAAAAGGGACACTAAAAAATCCCGACGTCGACAGCAAGCATAAGTTATGAAAAAAGATTAACTATAACTTATAAAAACCTCGCAATTAATATAAAAATCATATGCAATTTATACGGAGGAAAATATGAAGGCGAAAATAATTAGGCATTAATTTTGGAACGGAAAGAAAAAATATATTATTATAAAATACTTAGTTTCATCATAATCCTAGGTATTAGAAATTTAGCTAGCCATGTAATTAAAAACAAAAACAAATAATATTAATATTACTATTCGCATGAAATAAGAACAAGAATTAAAAAGAGAATTTCTATTATATAAATAAAAGAAAGTTATAAATACTCCCTGACAGTAGTACCACACGTGATTGGAATAAGAGAAAAGACAAACTCTAAATATCTTACTCCCTTCTACACTAGTGAAAACTAAGAAAAAAAATAACAAGTGGTGTCTTTTTCTCTAAAATAAGAGGTCTATTTATAGGGAGAATACATTTGTGCCCTAATTTAGGTTCATTAAACTTGGACAGTTTTATTCCCTTCATTCTCTTCTTTCCTTCTTGACTTCCAACTCTATATGGTAATCCTCCAAGAGTCCTTTTTCATATTAAAAAGTTAGATATAAATCCTTTATTTGCTCCCCAAGAAAAATAAATGTTATTTCCTACAAAACAAAATAAAATATATTAGTTAAATAAAATAAGCATATAAAATAATAAATATGAGAATATTAAAATGTATTAATTATGTGTCTATCAAATACCCCCATACCTAGATTTTGCTCTTCCTCGAGTAAAATAAATAAAAATAAAAATAAAACAAAAATTATACTACCACATTTTCGTAGGAAACACGATTGCACTTATCATGTGCAACAAGCCTTTAAACCCCAAGGTTACCCTAAGTGGATGAGTTGTGTCTCGTGAGGGTTTGCAGTGAATATACCCACAAAATTCAAAAATATATTTGGGTTCAACAAATTATGAAATTGAAAGAAAACTTTTAAATATCTATGGGGATTATACATAAGCAATATTAAATTTAAAATCACACTTTTACCATATCAAAAATACTCAATCTTCACCATCATTCATTAAATTAATTCCATGTGATGCATGCATTGTGTATATGATGTAACTCTTAGTAGGGATATTTACCATGAAAATCAAGCAAGCTCATTTTTTCTTTCTTTTTCTTTCTTTTTTCTTTCTTTCATTTTTTCCATTTTTTTCAATTTTGATTCTTGACTTGTGCAATGTCTCATTTTCTTAGGCTTTTCAGAGTTACCCATGTAGAGCGTTGGACCAACTCCAAAACCAATTGACTTTAGGGCACTAGGTGTAGAGACACCCCTAAGGGCTTACTAACTCGAGTAATAAATGCCATAAAATTAGACTAGTTAAGCTACTTTTATCCATCACACACTACAAATAAAAAGCTCTATCTGCGACCAATGATATCAGCGACCGCCCTATCCGATCGCTAATAATTGTTCTTGCGACCGCTATCTGCGATCGATAAGGATTCTAGTAGCTAGTTTGTATAGCAACCGCATGTAATCGCTGATCGGTCGCTGTCATGTATTTCCCTCCCAAAAATTGGTGCGAAACTTTGGCACAGCGACCACTCCATATCAGCGACCGTTAGCGGCCGCTGATATGACCACATCATTAAAAATTAGTGACCGCATGCGGTCGTTGATAGCGATCGCTGATTCTCATAAACATAATCAGAATCAGGCGTTCGCTCGTTCAGTACAGAAGAAAAAAAAACAGAGGGAGAAATAGACCGGGAGAAGAGGGATTAGGGGAGAAGAGAAAAGGGAAGGAGAAGAGAAGAGGGGGTACGCCTTCACCACGTACGAGGGCTATTTCATTGCTACTACTTCATACAAGTCCGGTACAACCTCAAATGAAAGGTAAAAAGTTCCAAATCTTAAGTTTTAATTTGTCATGTCCCCTCTATATATCTTGTTCGATTTAGGGTTTCTCCTTTAGGGTTTTGTTTAACTATTGATTTTTTAATTGTTTATTGATTCTGATTTGGTTTTGTGAATGGAGATTTAGATTTTTGTTAATTTATTGAATAATATAGTGTTTGGGTTAATAGATTATTCTGCACTTGTACTAATGTTCCCCACAACTAGATTATGAGATTGACCATCCAGGACATGGTGAGTAGTATATACATGAGCATAGCCCCTGATGGTGTGCATAACCCATATGGGTGCAGATGTATGACCAGTGGAGAGATGAGAGCTGGGTCAAGAGACGCAAGAGTGTCGTCTCGAATAGATCCTTAGGTGTATCTGAAGGCGAAAAGGCAAAAGGCACGTATCGGGGCGGCAGTATATCACAGTTGCAACATATTGCTGCCAAGGTACGTATAGATCCTCAATTATTTGTTTTTATGTTTATATACAGTCATGTTTTGTAGCTAAAATATCATATGTTTACATATTAATATGAGAAAATGAAGTGTAGGAGTCTCAGTCTCAAGGTCAACCTATCAATTGGTTGGATGTGTATGTGGCCACCTACGATGGTCTGCCTGAGGCTGTTAAGATAGCGGTAATAAGTTAACTTTATACTAACATATTGTTTATAAATTGTGACGACCTTTTTAGCATTTATTTATTTATTTTTAACTATTTAATTGTTGACCTTCTGACAGGACACTTATAAGGGCTTAATGAACGAGCGCTATCTTGAAAGCACCCTGTAATTGTGGGAGAGGGCGTCTGTAGTGAAGAAAAACTACGTTAAAGGCCAAGGACAAAAACGACGCCTGACCATCAGTGGCACAGGCAGTTCTGCCACCTAGTCTACATAGTCATCAGGTCATCCAGCCTATCATACTCCTGCTGACTGTGTGAGAGCGATCTGTCAGGATCGTGATCTTTTTCATATACTGGGTGGGGATCTGCAGTCTCTAAGTCCTGATAAGTTAGCGGATGCAGTGGCGACAACAGCAGCAACACAACATTAGGATGGCGATGATGTATGTCACTGTCTTACTTATATGTTTAACTACATTGTCTATTGTTTAGCTTTCCCTAAATCATAGCAGTATCAACACATATAACATGTTTTATTCTTTTGTTAATTATAGGGTCCTAATTTGGATGATCCATGAAGAGCTAGACTTGTTTTTTAGTTGTTTAAAGCCTTGTACTTTTATATTCATTCTTTGGACAATTGTATTGGTTTACGATTCTATCATATGGATGTTTACGATTGTATTGTGTATTTGCTGGTCTTAACATTGTATATATTGTGTTGGTTTACGATTCTATCATATGGATGGATGTTTATATATACTATTGTGGATGTGTTGGATATATATATATATATATATATATATATATATATATATATATATACAGTCCGGATCTTAAGCTCACCCTTTATCTAGCTCACCTTGCTCACTCCCCTTTAGCGACGGACCAGGCGACGATTCGATCCGTCGCTATATGTTTGATCCGTTGCTATTTGTTGTCCGTCGCTATATGTTGTCCATCAATAAAAGTTAAGACGATGGTTCTATATATAGTGATGGACCGAATCGTCGCCCGGTCCGTCGCTAAAGGGGAGTGAGCAAGGTGAGTTAGATAAGGGGTGAGCTTAAGATCCGGACCATATATATATATATATATATATATATATATATATCATGGATGGATGTTTATATGGATGTTTATATATACTGTTGTGTGTTGGGATAGAAAACAAGTACAAAGAAGGGTATTTTTGGGATTTCCATAAAATAGGAAAAACATTTAAAAAAAAAACTACATCAATAATCGCATGCGATCGCTAATACTAAAATTATCGATAGCTTGTTGGAAACTAACGACCAATGCGGTCGCTATTACGGTCACGACATCGTGTGCCACATCATCCTCGACAACCGACTCAAAGATGAGTCGGTTTAGCGACAGATTCGATCCTTTGGCGGTCACGATAAGTCGATCACATCGATAAGTTCGATCGCTAATAGTGGTCGCTGATGTCAATCCAGAACCTAAATTACATGCGACTACTATCAGCGACCGCATTCGGTCGCTAATACTCATCCGCGACCATATGCGGTCGCTGATATGCAGTCACTGATAAGCCTTTTTGTTGTAGTGACATTTTTCAACGTGAATATCGATGCTTCCCGAGGCTTGGATACCCAGTTATTTCGTTCAATGGACATTGAAACAGTTATTTATTTTTCAATATTTTTAACTTCTCTTTTCTATTTTTTTTTGAAATTACTCGAATCATAGTTTATATACCCCACAAATAAGAATTAGTGCAAACGTGAAGTGAAAAAATGCTTGTGAAATCAATTTTAATCCAGATGGTGTTTCAAACAAAGATTTTGTATCTTATCAAAAATTTAAGAGTTATAAATCTTTTATTCTTACTCATGATTTTTGATCCACAAACACTTATTAAAATTAATTCAATCCATAGAAAGTCATTTTTTTGGGTATTTTTTTACTATATTTTCCTAAGAAAGAAAAAAAATCAAATACAATAATTCAAACAAACTCCCCCCATACCTAAATCATGCATTGTCCTCAATGTGCAAATGAAAAATAGAGAACAAAGATATGAAAGAATTATACCTTATACAATGGGGCATAAATCAGATGAAAATTTTGTACAAAAGAAAAATATACGTACAAACTTACAAATACAAGTGCAGTGCCAGTCATGCTAAATTAGGTGGGTCAACAAGGTATACCACCTCCTCTGATTCGGTCGACATTTCTAAAAAAGGTTTGAGTCATTGACCATTCACTTTGAAAATTTCTCCACTCTTTAGATTTTCAATATCGACTGCCCCATGAGAGTAAACTACCTTCACTACAAAAGGTTCATCCCATCTAGAACTCAATTTGCCGGTAAATAAATGTAGCCTAGAATTATATAAGAGAACTTTTTGACCAGGTGAAAATGATTTTCTTAAAATTGATTTATCATGAAACACTTTTGTTCTTTCCTTGTAAATTTTAGCATTTTCATAAGCTTCATTCCTAATCTCATCTAACTCATGTAAATGCAATTGTCTATGACTCCCACCAGTGGACATATCAAAATTCAACTATTTTATGGCCCACAAAGCACGATGTTCTAGTTTAAAAGGTAAGTGACAGGCTTTCCCAAACACAAGCCTATACGGTGACATCCCTAAATTAGTCTTAAAGGCAGTATGGTAAGCCCACAATGCATCTAACAATTTTAGAGACCAGTCTTTTCTATTGGAACTCACCATTTTTTCCAAGATTTATTTTATTTGCCTATTTGAGACTTCTACCTGACCACTTATTTGAGGGTGATATGATGTTGCTAGCTTGTGGGCAATGGAATACGTTTTTAGCAAAGATGCAAAAGCCTAATTGCGGAAATGTTTTCCTTAATCACTGATTATGGTCCTAGGGGTACCAAAGCGAGAGAAAATGTTCTCTTTCAAAAATTTGACAACAACCTTGTTGTCATGGTCTTGGTTGGTATAGCTTCTACCCACTTAGACACGTAATCCACCGCAAGTAAAATGTACCGATTTCCAAAAGAATTTGGAAATAGACCCATAAAATTGATTCCCCATACATCAAATAATTCAATGACCAAAATGGCTTGCATTGACATCATATTCCTCCTAGTGATCCTCCCTAATTGTTGACACCTATTGCAATTGGTACAAAATGATGTGGCATCCTTGAATAGACTAGGCTAATAGAAACCACACTAGATTACTTTGGCGGCCGTCTTTTTGCTTCCAAAATGTCCTCCATAAGCTTGGTCATGACAAAATGACAGAACACTTATAAACTCGTGGTCGGGTACACACCTCCTAATAATTTGATCAGGAAAATATTTGAACAAATAGGGGTCATCCCAATAAAAGTGTTTGACTTATAAAAGAAACTTGGATCGGTCTTGTTTGGACCAATGGGATTGAATCTCACTAAGATAATTCACAATATCATCAAACCAAGGTGTAGCTGATATGGAGAAAAACTGCTCATCTGGGAAAGATTCATTTACGGGCAGGTCAGAGTTGGACTCTACTACTAAACATGACAAATGATCAGCTACCACATTTTCAGACCCTTTTTTGTCTCGTATCTCTAGGTCAAATTCTTGGAGCAATAAGATCCAACGGATTAAACGGGCTTTTGAATCTTTTCTTGGAAAGAAGATGTTTGAGAGTAACATGGTCAGTGTAAACAATTATTTTAGACCCAATAAGATAAGATCGAAACTTGTCTAGGGTAAAAACTACAACTATAAGTTCTTTTTCAGTAGTTTAATAGTTTAATTGTGTGTCATTCAAAGTCCTACTAGCATAGTATATGACATAAGGAATCTTGTTGATTTTTTTCCCTAGAACAACACCAACTGCATAGTCAGATGCATCACACATTAACTCAAATGGTTGTCTCCAATCGGGTGATTTGTTGATAGGAGCTGAAGTTAACTCCTTTTTTAGTTATTCAAAGGATTGAAGACATTTTTCATTAAATTCAAATTTTGTATCTTTACCTAGAAGATTGGTCAAGGGTCTTCCTTTCTTACTGAAATCTTTAATGAATCGCCTATAAAAGCTTGCATGTCCTAGGAAAGAAAGAATTTCTTTGTCTGTCCTAGGTGGTGGAAGATTGGTGATAAGTAGGTTTTATACCTACTTATTGGTTACCAACTCACTGGAATTGTGCTTAACTCGATTATTTTTAGTATGTTTTATTTTCTTTTTGTGTCTATTTTGTAGTGTGCATAGTTGGAACTCCTATAACAACTTAAGGCGTGGAATAACTTGGATTGGCATGAAATGGCATGAGCTAGCAAGTACATGGCAAGGTGGACTTGAGCAAGAGTGTAGATTATAGCTGAGCTGGAGTAGATGAGGAGGATCAATGAAATGGTGAAGTGAAGAAAAGAAGAAATGAAGAAGAAGGATGTAGTAGATAGAAGCAACAACAAAAAGCCAGTAGAATCCTAAGTGCATCAGCAGCGCGGCCGCGCTGCTAGTAAGGATCAACAAGGCGCGCCCGCGCTACATGAATACAGAGGCAGATTTACACCATCGCGCAGCCGCTCTCCATCAAACAAGGAACTTGGCGCGCCCGCGCCATGCACTCGACAGACAACTCTATAGCGCACGCGCTCGATCTATAAGGTTATATCACGCGGCCGCGCGAGTCTTATGCAATTTAAAAATGCCAACTTTTTATAATTTGAATTTGAGCATGTTTTGCTCATCTGAGACGATATGGTTGGTACCAGGACGTGTTTTTATTATGATTATTACTATTCTTAGGTTAGAGCTACTCCAAGGAGGGTTTGAGCATTTGATTACTACTTTAAGTTCATCTCCTTAATTTGGATTGTTGAATAATATTAGTTTACAATTCTGGAGATTTCTTGTGGATTCAAACAAGCCTGGAAACAGACTTTGCAACAGAGATTATCAGATTTGCTCAATCATTTCTCTTATATTTATTGATTGCATTTCTTAATTCCATGTTTTGTTTCAATCCCATAATGGCTTTTGGTTAAGAAATGAACTAAATTCCATTATGGGATTCTAATGGATTTTGATGCGTAGTTTAAATATGTATATCTGATTGTGGTGTCGTATATTTATCATTGGAATGCCCATTATGGTTATGCTAATTGCTTGAATGCTTGATCACCATTCACACTAATTGCTTGTATGGATTTGGAAAATGAATTATAAGTATAGATTAGACCATGATGACATATATTCGTGAAGCTTACGTGTATTAGGCTTTGTGATTTCTGACCCGGATAGGCATATACCGGTTCACCATGTGTAATCATTAAGAGAGCTTGCACTTTAAATCATTATTGCTATAAATTTACATAGAAATATAGTGAATTTGGTAATTGTGATGCTTACATGATTTCTATCAAATGTGGATTTTATGTAAATTGGTCATAGTTCATTGAAAAATGGTTATGTTCCACTTTTGTGCTCTTGACTAGCTTTCCATGATAAATAATTAAACATGAAACGAGGGCTGCATTTTAGATGAAACATTAAATGATATTAGAATCCCATTTCTCTCCAATTTGATTTCATTACTTTAGTAATTATAATTTTGTTTCATTAATTAATTTAGAATTCAATTTAATTGTGCGTTGATCGTTTAAGCATATAGAAATAATGATTAAGTTATTGCATGATAAATTAGATTTAACACCTTTCTCCGTGGATCAATACTTTTCTTACTCTGTACTACTTCTTGACCCATGTATACTTGCATGAGTTAGAGTCCATTTTTGTAAACCAAAAAGGAGGCAATAAGTTTTTTGGCGCTGTTGCCAGGGAAAGGAGTTTTATTTTTAAAATTTTCGTCATTAACTAAAGCTAGATTTGTTTGACTTAGACAATTTTATTCTTATCTTATTTCTATTTTTGTTCTTATTTGTATTTCAGGTACTTGTATACATTTTATGCACACACGATCGACAAACTCTTAATTGGTGCCTGCACAGGACAACATCAACGGCAGAGGTTGGAAATCGAGAGTACGCAGGAATATACATGTAGATTTTGATAATTCAACATCCAACATGGTAGCAGAAGAGCAAAGAGAGGAACACAGGGCCTTAAGAGATTACTCAATTCTGAATATAAATGGGTTACAGTCGAGCATCGTGAGGCCAACTATAGCTACCAACACTTTTGAGATAAAGCCGGGCACTATCCAAATGGTGCGTAATTCAAGATCATTTTGGGGTCTTTGCAGTATGATGACGAACGAGCACTTATTGAGCTTTATAGAGATATGTGACACTTTCAAGTACAATGGAGTATCAGAACATGTAATCAGGCTCAGACAGTTTCCATTCTCTTTATGGGACAAGGCTAGAAGTTGGCTCCACTCTTTACCATCAGGATCTATTACCACGTAGGAGGACTTAGCACAAAAGTTCTTAGCCAAAATTTTCCCAATGGCTAAGACTAACAAAACGAGGACAACAATTTCCCAGTTTGAACAACAGTAGGGTGAATCTTTATATGAAGCATGGGAAAAGTATAAAGAGATGCTAAGGAAATGTCCCCATCATGGTATGCCGAATTGGATGGTGATAAATACTTTTTATAATGGACTGGGATGGCAATCAAGGCCAGTTTTAGATGCAGCTGCAGGTGGAGCCTTATGGGCTAAAAGTTATGAAGAGGCTTATAATCTTATAGAGACTTTGGCACCAAATAATTTTTAGAATCCTACGACCAGAATGCCACAATCAAAAGTTGCGGGATTATTAGAGGTGGATGCTATCACACAGTTGTCAGCTCAGATGACATCTATAGAAAAGAAGATTGATTAGTTGGTAGAAAGTAAAGTGAAGACAGTTGCTTTTGTTTGTGAAATATGTGCGGGTTCACATTCAACCGATCAGTGTGCTATCAGTTCAGAATCTGTGAGCAACTATCAGAAAAATAAGAATAAATTTCAAAATTCCTACAACCCAAAAAAAATCAAAATCAACAAAATCAATAGTTTCAACCACAACATCAATTTCAGTCATAATCATCTCATCAACAGTTTGCATGAAAACTACCCTACGCTCTTGGATTTCAACAGCAACCTCAACATCATTTACCACCTACACCTCAGCAAGAGAAGAAGTCAGAAATGGAGGAGATGATGATTAAGTACATGGCAAATACCGAGGTAATGATTAAGAGCCAAGCAGCGGCTATAAAAAAATTGGAGACATAGATGGGTTAGATGGCTAGCATGCTGAACAACATACCACAAGGAACCTTGCCAAGTACAACAGAAGCTAATCCAAGAAGGGAGGGTAAAGAATAATGTCAGGCCATAACTCTCAGATCAGGGAAGCAGGCAAGTTTGCAGCATGGCGTGCCTGTGCCACTTTTACAAGAGCAAACCGTGCGGCCGCGCAATTTAGAAAAATTTTCTGAGGAAGTTTTGTTTAAAGAAGGTTCAGAATAGCGGGAAGAAGAGAAAAATAATAAAGAGTCAACTGAGAAACCAGTGACTAAGCCACTAGTTGTTCATTCCTCTGTTCTATATCCACAGAGATTGCAGAAGCAAAGGGAAGACAAGCAATTCAATAAGTTTTTGGTGGTGTTCAAAAAGCTACAGATTAATATACCTTTCGCTGAGGCATTGAAACAGATACCAAGTTATGCAAAGTTTATGAAGGGTATCTTGTCAAGGAAGAAAAGGCTAGAAGACTTTGAGAAAGTAGCCTTGACCGAAGAATGTAGTTCAGTGCTTCAACACAAATTACCTCCGAAGTTGAAAGACCCAGGCAGCTTCACGATACCATGTTCAATAGGGAAGATGTGTTTCAACAAATGCTTATGTGATTTAGGGGCAAGCATTAACTTGATGCCACTGTCAGTGTTCAATCAGTTGGGATTGCCGGCTCCAAGACCGACAAACATTTTATTACAGCTTGCTGACTAGTCCATTACCTATCCACAAGGTATTGTGGAAGATGTGCTTGTTAAAGTGGATAAATTTATCTTCCCGACTGATTTCATCATCTTAGACTATGAAGAAGATAGAAGTATACCTATCATCCTTGGAAGACCATTCCTAGCCACATGAAGGACCTTGATTGATGTTCAAAAAGGTGAATTGACAATAAGGGTTCATGATCAAGAAGTCACCTTCAACGTGTTCAAGGCTATGGAGTTTCCTACAGACGAAGAGGAATGTTTCAGGATTGATATGGTGGACAAGATGTTGAATGATGAAGTAGAGAATTTGGTGGAAAATGAATGAGATAATGAGATAGAAGATGATGGGATTACTGAGTTTGTTCAAATACTTGACACAGCACCACAGTTCAGAATATTCAAGACTCCTATTGAGCCATTAAAGATTACTGGGGAGACATCAGTGAAACTCAAGCCATCACTTGAGATGCCTCCAGAACTTGAGTTGAAACCTCTTCCAGACCACTTAAGGTATGCATTTTTAAATGATAATTCAAAATTACCTGTTATTATTTCTTCTGCACTAACATCTTGCCAAGAAGAAAAGCTGCTAAGAGTTCTAAGAGTGTTCAAATCAGCCATTGGATGGACCATATCAGATATCAAAGGGATCAACCCATCATTTTGTATGCACAAGTTCCTACTGGAAGATGATATTAAGCCTTTAGTGGAATAACAATGGAGACTTAATCCAATTATGAAGGAAGTGGTAAAGAAGGATGTTCTGAAATGGCTGGACGCATGAATTATATATCTGATCTCAAACAGCTCGTGGGTGAGCCCGGTGTATTGTGTACCGAAGAAGGGGGGAATGACTGTAGTCTCCAATGAGAATAATGAATTTATACCAACCAGGACAGTGACGGGGTGGTGTGTCTGCATGGACTACCGCAGACTTAATAAAGCTACAAGGAAAGATCACTTCCCACTGTCGTTCATTGATCAGATGTTGGACAGACTAGCAGGTTATGAGTATTATTGCCTTTTGGATGGATATTCATGCTATAATCAGATTGTGATAGCCCCAGAAGACTAGGAAAAGATAACTTTCATATGTCCATATGAAACATTTGCTTTCAGAATGATGTCTTTTGGGTTGTGCAATGCCCCAACCACTTTTTAGAGGTGTATGATGGCAATGTTTTCAGATATGGTGTAGCACAATGTGGAAGTGTTTATAGATGTTTTTTAGTATTTGGTGATTCATTTGATATGTGTTTAGAGAATCTAGTGATGGTATTGAAAAGTTGTGTAGAAACGAATTTGGTTTTGAATTGGGAAAAGTGCCATTTTATGGTACATGAAGGAATCATTTTAGGCCACAAAGTTTCAAAGAAAGGATTAAAGGTGGACATGGCGAGGCTAGAGATCATTGAGAATTTGCCTCCATCTACTTCTGTAAAAGGTGTTCGAAGTTTTTTAGGGCATGCAGGCTTCTATATGAGGTTTATTAAAGACTTCTCCAAGATCATGAAGCCGCTTTACAATTTATTGGAGAAGGATGCACAGTTCAAGTTCGATAAAGAATGCCTATCTGTATTTAAGCATTTGAAGAGAAAGTTAACTTCAGCACCAGTGATTATAGCACCAGATTGGGACCTACCATTTGAGTTAATGTGTGACGCCAGTGATTATGCTGCGGGGGTTGTTTTGGGCCAGTGAAGGGAAAAAATCTTTCATATGATTTACTATGCGAGCAAGACCCTCACTGATGCTCAGTTGAATTACACCACCATAGAGAAGGAACTTTTGGCAGTTGTGTATGCTTTTGACAAGTTTTGAGCTTATTTGACTGGGACAAGGATGATAGTGTATACAGATCATATAGCAATTTGGTACTTAGTGGCAAAGAAAGATGCAAAGCCTCGACTAATCAGGTGGATACTTCTGTTGTAAGAATTGGATTTGGAGATCAAGGATAGGAAAAGTATTGAGAATCAAGTGGCAGACCACTTATCTAGACTGGAAAATTCGGGAAGGGATGTAGATGACAAGGTTGTTATTAATGAGTCCTTCCCAGATGAGCAGTTATTTTTGGTGAAAGGTGAAGTGCCCTGGTTCGCAGACTATGCTAACTACTTAGTGAGCAAGATTATTCCTACAGACTTGATTAGTTATCAAAAGAAGAAGTTTTTGCATGACGTGAAGTGGTTTGTATGGGATGAACCATACTTATTTAAATAGTATGCCGATCAGATGATAAGGCGATGATAAAGTGAGACAGAGGGTATTTTGCAGGATTGCCACGCGTCAGTATATGGAGGTCACTACGGTGGTGAAAGGACAACGACTAGAGTGTTGCAAACAGGATTCTACTGGCTGAAAATTTTTAAAGATGCTTACAATTTTGTCCAGAAATGTGACAGATGTCAGAGAGTCAGGAATATCTCAAAGAGAAATGAAATGACTTTGAACATAATCCTCGAGGTAGAAATTTTTGATGTTTGGGGGATACACTTCATGGGCCTATTTGTTTCTTCATGTGGGAACCTATATATCTTGTTAGCAATCGACTATGTTTTTAAGTGGGTGGAAGTGGCAGCTCTTCCAACTAATGATGCTAAAGTGGTCCTCAAATTTTTACAAAGAAGTATTTTCACAAGGTTTGGGACTCCGAGGGCCATTATTAGTGATGAGGGCTGTCATTTACATAATTATCAGTTCACAGCTCTGTTGGCTAAGTATGGGATGAGTCATCGTATTGCTACAACTTATCATCCCCAGACTAATGGTCAAGCAGATGTGTCAAATCGTGAAGTGAAAAGAATTCTTGAAAAGATAGTGAATCCCACAAGGAAGGATTGGTCATTGAAGCTAGATGATGCTGTATAGGCTTACAGGACTGCCTACAAGACACCATTCAGAATGTCACCATTTCAGCTTGTATATGGAAAGGCTTGTCACCTTCCTATAGAGCTCGAGTACAAGGCGTATTGGACAATCAAGAAGCTAAATTTTGACTTGAAGGTTGCAACAGAAAAACGTCTACTCCAACTCAATGAGTTGGACGAATTTAGGTTGCAAGCTTATGAACCGGGGCAAAGAGTTATTTTGTTTAATTCAAGACTTAAACTTTTTCCAGGGAAGCTCAAGTCAAGATGGTCAGGGCCATTTACTATGAAGACAGTTTACCCACATGGTGCGATCGAGATATTTGATAAGCTCTCGATGGGCAGCACCCCATTATTTCTATCCTTACACCTTGTTTAATTCTGTTTGGATCATGTCTATTTCTCATCTTCAGCTTAATTCTTGATAGCACATAATTTTTGATATAAGTTTTGTTAGAGCTGCTTGTGAATATCATTTTGATTAGGAGTAGCATATAAAGCATTATGTTGGGATATATTCATTCATGTATGATACTTAGTTCATGTTTTGATCTTGGAGAGTTGTTATATCTCATATTTGTCAATGTTGTATGTGTAGGTGATTTACAGAATGTCAGTAGCTACTGATTGCTATTTCAAAGTATAGCTCAGTTTTGTCAGGATACATTTTGATTTCATTTAGATCGCGTTATTAAGTAGTTCAAAATGGCGCGTGCGTCTGCGTGATTCTATGCAAAGATGGTCAGTCAATGGCCCCCCTGCGCTCTTATTAGACTTCGATGATAGCGCCCTCACCACGTGGCGTAAGCGTACCGCCGCGCCATATGCAGTTATAAAACCCGCGCGGCCGCTCTTGAGACTGGAGTCAGAAAAAATTTTAAGTTTTGAAAATGTGCCCTACTTAAATTCTTATATGAGTTACATTCTTAAGCATGCGCCTCTCCAATTCTTTTCAAAACTGACGCCTATCTTCTCCTTTCCCAAGTCATTTCTTTTTAAATTCGAACTCCTCACCACACTACACATTCTACGCGTCAGTTTCCTTCCCACGTTCAACATCTCATACATATCCTAGTTCAGTTAGTTAGGGTTTCTTCAGAGGGTGGAAAATAACAAGTTTGGGGGTTATTGTTAGTATAAATTGAATTTTGTCGTCAGTCAATTCTCATCTCAAAAGTTTTTCTTCATCATTTGCAATGGGGCCAAATAGATCACATTCTCGCACTCCAGAGTCATCTTCCTAAAGCAGCCAGAGTGAGGATGTTGTTGACCTTTTAAAATTTATCATCCTTGAGGCCCGAATGGAATACTACAGAATAGTGGCTAAGACATTTATGAGGGAGTGTGGGTTCAAGCCTGAAAAATAAGATGGCCAGTTATAGAACATAATACGTGAACGAGGATGGGTTGGAGTGACTGCTACTCCTATGCCTGCACCCATGGGGATTATTCGGGAGTTTTATGCCAATGCTAAAGAAACCATGAGTGGGCTATCTTTTGTTAGACGAGTTCAAGTAGACTATCGTCCACAAGCAATTAGGGAAGTTTTCAAGATACTGGATGCACCACCAGTTGGACGTGCTAACTGGGTCGAGGCTGCACGATTTGAGACAGACCTAGACGTGGTCATTATTGATTTATGTGTACCGGGTACACAGTAGAGCTATATAGCCTGGTACAAATTAGCCTAGAACTTTTTAGGCTGCAACCCTCAATCAGTATGCCAAGGCTTGGAATTTATTCATCTGTGCAAAGATTATGCCCTCATCACATCAACATGAAATCACAACTGAGCGGGCAATATTTTGTGGGGCATAGTCACAGAAAAATACATTGATATGGGCCACCTTATTAATTAGAACATGTTACGCTATATTAGGGGGAGCACCACAGGAAGCATCCCACACGCGTCTGTTGTAGCTAGTCTTTGTGCATGAGCAGGAGTCACGTGGGCCAACGAGCAACTACAGTACCCAAGTCAAGACATCATTTATGCCATATTTGTCTAATTTGAAGATTGGGCAGGAGGTACCCCGCACCCAAGGGGCAAGGGCTTCATCCTACCACCGGCATCATCAAGGCCATCATCGCAGCCCACGCGCACAACTGACGTAAGAAACTCAACCCATGCCACTGTTGAACAGGATGATCGTCGTCTCCGAAGGTTGGAGAGAAAAATAGATGCGATGTATGATAATTTTTCAGCATTTGCCAATGGTTTGTCAAGGTCCCTAGCCGAGGCTTTTTCACAGCAAGGAACCATGCTTGAGTGGCCACAATTTGGGATAGCCGTGCCATTTCCATCGCCAGACTCACCACCTGAAGAGGGTGGTACAACTGATAATTAGGGGAGTTCCTTTAAACCCTTTACCTTTATTTATTGGGGACAATGAATAGTTTAAGTTTGGGGGTATTGGGGTGTTTAGTAGTGTAGAGCATTTAGTTAATTGAATGTAGTTTAATTTGCATTTTAGCATGTTTAGTATAATTTTACATGTTTATGTGTTTAGTATGTGTTTAGTCAATTATGCAGTAATTTTTTTTCATTTTAGTGTTTAATATATGTTTTAGTTGTTTGTTTAATTGCATTTCCCAAGTATCTAGTTTTAATGGAATTCTAGTTTAGCCAATGATGAATGTGAAATTTGATGGATTCTTGAATTTAGTGGATAACATGAGCTCAGTTATAATGTTTTACATAATTTAGTTCATGCTTGTTGTTTAGATGCTTTCGGTTAACACATAGATGTTCATACATGCTTGTTGGTATAAGAATAATGTGTTTTGCTTGCTGAGTAGAAAATGTTGTTTTGAAAATAGAATTATGTAGGAAGTGAACATAGTCAATGAAAACACAAATAATCAAACTTTAGGAAAACATGGGTATGCTTGCTATTGGGACGAGATGGAGCGTAGAACGAACTCGTTTAAATGGAAATGGAAAGTGAGATGGAGCGTAAACCGCACTCGCTATGCTCTAAAAAAAATCAATAAACACCACGGGAAAGTGTGAGAATCACCCTCGTGAGTAAAAATAAAGCAGAATAAACCCATTGTTGAACCTTAGTTTGTATTGATGTGTTGGAGTAGTCAATGTCTCATTAGTATATGTGATTCTTGATTTAAACTCCAATTTTTTGTCTTTAGCAGTATAACATGTGTAATCTTTGCCTTGGTCAAGATTATTTATGAGCACATCACACACACACACACAACAACTTTATAGCGAGTTTGGATTATTTGATTGTATGGTGTTATGTCTGTAGTTTAGTTGGATACTGTATTCTTGAATTTGGATAATTCATTGAGGCATACTTGATTGGAATTCCAATTTGGCTGGAAATCTTGGTACTCATTTGCATCATAATATAGTTTGCATAACATGTAGTTGCATTGTTGATTTTATTTTTTGTGTGCATTGCTTCAGGGTAAGAAATGGTTCAAGTTTGGGGGTATTTATTAAGTAGGTTTTATACCTACTTATTGGTTACCAACTCACTGGAATTGTGCTTAACTCGAGTATTTTTAGTATATTTTATTTACTTTTTGTGTCTATTTTGTAGCGTGCATAGTTGGAACTCCTATAACAACTTAAGGCGTGGAATAACATGGATTGGCATGAAATGGCACGAGCTAGCAAGAAAATGGCAAGGTGGACTTGAGCAAGAGTGTAGATTGCAGCTGAACTGGAGCAGATGAGTAGGATCAATGAAATGGTGAAGTGAAGAAAAGAAGAAATGAAGAAGAAGGATGTAGCAAATAGTA
Source organism: Panax quinquefolius (assembly GCA_020205615.1). NCBI lineage: Eukaryota > Viridiplantae > Streptophyta > Magnoliopsida > Apiales > Araliaceae > Panax > Panax quinquefolius. The sequence goes on from CM035156.1 coordinate 135,607,915, forward strand.
GCAACAACAAAAAGCCAGCAGAATCCCAAGTGCAGCAGCAGCACGACCGCGCTGCTAGTAAGGCTCAACAAGGCGCGCCCGTGCTATATGAATACAGAGGCAGATTTACACCATCGCGCGGCCGCGCTCCATCAATGAAGGAATTTGGCGCGCCCGCACCATGCACTCGGCAGACAACTCTATAGTGCGCCCACGCTCGATCTGCAAGGTTATATCGCGCGGTCGTGCGAGTCTTATGTAGTTTAAAATTGCTGACTTTTTGTAATTTGAATTTGAGTGTGTTTTGCTCATCTAAGACGATATGGTTGTTACTAGGACGTGTTTTTATTATGATATTTACTGTTCTTAGGTGAGAGCTACATTAAGGAGGGTTTGTGCATTTGATTACTACTTTAAGCTCATCTCCTTAATTTGGATTACTGAATAATATTAGTTTACAATTCTGGAGATTTCTTGTGGATTCAAACAAGCCTGGAAACAAACTTTACAACAGAGATTATCAGATTTGCTCTATCATTTCTCTTACATCTATTGATTGCATTTCTTAATTCCATGTTTTGCTTCAATCCCATAATGGCTTTTGGTTCAGAAATGAACTAAATTCCATTATGGGATTCTAATGGATTTTAATGCGTAGTTTAAATATGTGTATCTGATTGTGATGTCGTATATTTATCATTGGAATGCGCATTATGGTTATGCTAATTGCTTGAATGCTTGATCACCATTCACACTAATTGCTTGTATGGATTTGGAAAATGAAATATAAGTATAGATTAGACCATAATGGAATATGTTCGTGAAGCTTACGTGTATTAGGCTTTTTGATTTGTGACCCGGATAGGCATATACTGGTTCACCATTTGTAGTCATTAAGAGAGCTTGCACTTTAAATCATTATTGCTGTAAATTTACACAGAAATATTGTGAATTTGGTAATTGTGATGCTTACATGATTTCTATCAAATGTGGATTTTATGTAAATTGGTCATAGTTCATTGAAAAATGGTTATGTTCCACTTTTGTGCTCTTGACTAGCTTTCCATGATAAATAATTAAACATGAAATGAGGGCCGCATTTTAGATGAAACATTAAATGATATTAGAATCCCATTTCTCTCCAATTCGATTTCATTACTTTAGTAATTATAATTTTTTTTCATTAATTAATTTAAAATTCAATTTAATTATGCGTTGATCGTTTAAGCATATAGAAATAGCGATTAAGTTGTTACATGATAAATTAGATTTAACACCTTTCTTCGTGGATCGATACTTTTCTTACTCTGTACTACTTGTTGACCCATGCATACTTACATGAGTTAGAGTCCATTTTTGTAAACCAATAATGAGGCAACAATTGGCAATGAGGTCGATTTTGGCTTTATCTACTTCAATTCCCTTTTCAGATATAATGTGACCAAGAACAATTCCTTATTTTTTTTTTACCATGAAATGACATTTTTCCAAATTTAGGATTAAATTTGTTTCCTTACATCTCCTTAGAACTAAGTTAAGGTGGTGAAGGTACTCATGAAATGTAGACCTAACTATGGAAAAATTATCGATGAAAATTTCTAGGAATCTTTCAACCATGTCAGAAAAAATGCTCATCATGCATCTTTGAAAGGTGGCAAGGGCACTACATAGCCTAAATGGTAGACGACGACATGCAAAGGTTCCATAAGGACAAGTGAAAGTGGTCTTTTCTTGGTCTTCTGGGGCTATGGGAATTTGAAAGTAGCCCGAGTAACCATCAAGGAAACAATAATAAGCATAACCAGCTAATCTTTCTAGAATTTGGTCTATGAAGGGTAAAGGAAAATGATCCTTTCTTTTGGAAGCATTGAGTTTTCTATAGTCGATGCAAACCCTCTAACCAGATTGGGCACGAGTGTGAACAAACTCATAGCTTCATTTTGAACCACAATTAATCCAGACTTTTTAGGTACCACCTGAACAGAACTGACCCATGAGCTATTAGAAATGGGATAGATGATCCCATTATCTAGACACTTTAGAATTTCTTTCTTAATAACCTCTTTTAGAACCGGGTTTAACCGCCTTTGTGAGTCTCTCACAAGTTTAGCATCATCTATTAAGTGGATCTTATATTGGACAATAGTTGGACTGATCCCCTTAATATTAGTTATGCTCCATCCTATGGCTTCCCTGTTCTATCTCAATATGGTCAATAACTCTTCCTCCTGTGTGTTTGTTAAATCGGAAGCAATGATTACAGGAAGAATTTTGGAGGGACCTAAATAGGCATATTTATGATTATCAGGTAGAGGTTTGAGTTCTAACTCTGGTGGATTCTTTTCAAGAGGTTCTGAAGATTGCAAGAATGGCTCAGTCACGGGTTCCCAGAGTAAGACATTGATGAGTCTAGCATTTCATTAACCTCATTTACATATTTTGTTTCATCCCAATTTTGACCAAAATGATTTAGACAAAAATTAAAAATTTCATCTTCTCCCTTAAGTTCATTGTCAGACATTTCCTGAATCATGTTTGTTGGAAGATTGCATATTTAAATTTGATATTGAAAGTCAATATTACTGATTATATGTAAAGTCCTTCAAGGAATACATGTACAAGGACTTAGTGGTAGATCAAACTTGTTAGGTTGATTTGAGCTTTAATGTTTATCATTCTGTAAATGAATGTATAGAAGAAAAGATCAAAGCTGTTAGGTTGATCTATGTCTTGAGATGTAATAGATAGGCTTCAACAGAATCGTAGTCTATCAAGCTGATCAAAAGATTACAGAAGCCAAGGAAGAATCGTAGAGCATCGAGGATCGTAGTGTGTTTGCTTTGGTGGGCCTCTCATGAAATCGTAGAGTGGTCCAAACGCCTGCCGAGTCAAACTCAAGAATTGTAGAGTGCTCTCGGAAGTGTAGAGTCTTCAAGTCAAGCAAGTGAAGATCGTAGTGTGCCAGTACTTAAGAGAAATTGTAGTATTCTCATCCATCAGTACCAGATCAAGCTCCAAGGTGGCAAGACACCATGATCATGATCGTAGTGTATCATCTGTCTGCATCAGAAGCATCGAGCCTTGTCCATTTGTTTAAGAATAAAAGTCAACAAATGTGGAATGGATTATAGACGTTGAGACTATCGGGAGTTTCAATAACACAACAGTTATCCTTAGTATGTAACAAAGAAACCTACTGAAGAAGCTAGGGAAAGTACTATTGGTCAATAGAAAACACCTTTTCAGGTGTTAGGTGAGATAGTAGTCTGTAGTGTCAGTGGGCCAAACGGCTGGATAGAAGATTTCCAGAAAGTCACAATTAGTGCTCAAAAATGTTAAATACAATTAATACTTTAACTGATGTCTTCAAACGGATATATTTCAAAGGCTTCATATATGCAAAAGAGGAGCAGATGAAAAGATCAAGAAAGTATACAACGAAACGCTGAAGAACACTCAACTCTACGATCTGAAAAGAAAGCTTGCTCAGCTACTTAGTTCTTTCGAACACAAGCTTAACGAAAACTGAGTAGCACCATTCAAGAACTCAACCATCTTTAAGTGAAGTAAGAAGTTCCAAGTCAGAAGGACTTGAAGAGTTCTAAGTGAACTAAGAAGTACCAAGTCTGCTGGACTTGAAGAGTTCTAAAGCGAACTAAGAAGTTCCATGACTGCTGGTCTTGAAGGAATGTGTGAGATTCAAAGATTGTAAAGATATCCTTAATAGATTTCCCACTCAAGGAGTAGAAGAGTGGACTAGGAGCCTTGAGTGCTCTGAACCACTTAAAAACACCGTGTCTCTTATATTCTTGCCATAACTACTATATCTGCCATAACTGCTTATATTCTATCAACTCGCTTTATCTTAAAGGAAAAACAAATAAATCTCAAATTTCACTGTGATTAAATCAGTATCAAATCTAACAAGTATTTTGTAAAAGAATTTTAAAAAATATCTATTCAACCCCTTTTCAAGATAATTATTGTTCCTTTAGGAACTAACAATTGGTATCAAAGCAGGTTCTCTCAACCAGCCTACAAAGCTTGAGTAGATCCAATGGCACAATTGATAAGCGAATCAAAGACTAGAGGAGGTAACAAGCCAGTAATGTGCAACAAAGATAAATTCGCCAACTGGAAAGTTCACATGCAAGCCTACATGGATTCAATAGATGAAGATCTATTTGAAACTGTTCTGAATGGGCCCTACGTTCTAACAAAGCTTGCACCCTTTCCAAAAAATCAAAATAGAGTTCAAATCAAGGTCAAAACAGAATGGACTGACAACAAAAAGAAAGCTATCCAACTCAACAAAAAGGCCAAGAACATTTTGTTCCAATCTGTAGAAAATGATCTGTTTGAAAATGTGGTCAACAACAAAACTACAAAGGAAGTATGGGAATCACTGCTCATTATGCACGAAGGAACTGAAAAAGTCAGAGAAAACAAACAATCTTTTTTGACTTAAAAATAAAAAATGTTTGCCCATGTTCTAGGTGAAAATGTCACTTCCACTATGAGAGATTCAATGTTCTGCTCAACTCTCTTCGAGCTTTTGGAAAAATCTATACAAATAAAGATCCGATCATAAAGTTCATGAGAGCTTTACCTAACATGTGGGATGCCAAGACCACTGCCATCAGAGAATTAAAGAATCTCTATGAAATGACTATTCAACAATTGTATGGCAACCTTCTCACCTATGAACTAGAGCTGACTCAACGAACAAAGACTCTATTTGAAAGAAGAAAGAAGGACAAAAGAGTTGCTCTCAAAGCAACAGATAACATCTCCAAAGCTAACATTGAAAATGATTCTGACTCTGAGGAAGATGATGATGAGGATATTGCAATGCTGGTAAGAAGACTCAAGAGGTTCATGCATAAAGGCAGAAACAACAAACCTAAAAGATTCTACAACAACAACAACAACCAGGAGCAGTTAAATGACTTATGCTACAACTGCAAGAAGCCTGACCACTTTATTTCTAACTGCAACAAACCTCTTAGAGAAGAACTGAAGAGGAAATCAAATTCAAAGAAAGAATTCAAAGGGAACAAGAGGCTCTAGAAGAAAGACAAAGGTCTCGTGGTTGGAGGATCATGAAGTGACTCTGATAATGACACAACTCCTGAGTCTGGTGATGATGAGGATCCTCAAGTGGCAAATCTATGTCTAATGGCAAAATATGCAAAAGACAAGAAAAGCCATGACAATCATGAAGTAAGTATAGATGAGGTATTCGACTTTAACTCTCCTAATGTAGATATTGATGACTTAAGAACTGCACTACATGGCATAACATCTGATCTGCATCAATACATGAAGTGGTTCAGAGTTCTGTTTAAAGATTATTCTCTTCATCAAAAAGAGAAATAGAAAGTTCAGGAAGAACTAGAAACAACTCTTCTAAGCACTAACTCTCTCTCCAAACTTGAAGCTGAGAATAAACTCTTAAAATAGACCAATGAACTCAATACATAAAGAGATTCAAATCTAACCTCCAAGATTGAGGAACTAGAAAAGTCAATCTCAATGTGGAATAGATCCTCTTCATCCATGGACTCCCTGATCTCAAGTCAGAGAAGTGCATCTGATAGAACATGTTTAGGTTTTGGGGAATCCACCTTAGAACCATATATGGAAAAGATAAAGAAAACTAACTCTAGTAATGTTTCAAATTTTAATAGAAGCATTACATTTGTGAAATCCTCATAGAAGGAACAACCGTTCCATCCCTACTCTTCTTATCCAATCCATGTTTCTAGGCATAACGGATCCCATGCTGGCCTAGGATTCAGAAAAGAGAAGAGTAACTTAATCGCTACTCTCCAACCTCGAAGGATCGTAGAGTCAAGTAAAATCAACTCCACGAACCAACTAGGTAGGACCAGTAGAGTTAAGGTTCACTCTTCATAAATCATGAATCACAAGGATATATATGAAAACAGAAGAGTCAGTTTAAAGGAAAGATTGCCAAGAACCCACGTAAGTCCAAATGGAGAAAGAATCCACATACACACACAAGCATGAATCATACTAGATGTTATGTATGTAATAAAATTGGTCATAAGGCTGCAATATGCTACAATAACTCTTTGCATATCAAACCCAAAGTCAAACAGATTTTGGTTCCCAAGGGTACTAACAAGGTAGGACCCATGCAAGTATGGGTACCAAAATGAGAGTTTAATCTTGCCACAGGAACAGAGCTCCACAATCACAACTTAGTATCTGGACAGTGGATGCTCAAGGCACATGATCGAGAACAAAGCCCTTATGTCTAACTTCATAGAAAAGGAGGGGTCCAACAGTCATCTTTGGAGACAGCGGTTCTGGCAAGACAAAAGGATATGGATCAGCTGGGAATGGTGCAATGTCCTTTAGTAAAGTAGCATATGTGGAAGGACTAAAACATAATCTTCTGAGTATAAGCCAACTCTGCGACAAGGGTCATCAAGTCACCTTCCTCAACAATTAATGTCAAGTTAGAGACCTGAAGACCTCCTCTATAAAGCTAACCGGAACAAGAGAAGGGATGTCTACACTGTTAATCTTGGTTAACTGAGTTCTGATGAGACAATATGCTTTCTGGCTAAAGCTTCTAAAGAAATGAGCTGGTTATGGCATAGAAGACTGTCTCATCTTAACTTCAAAATCATGTCAAAATTGGCCTCCGAGGATCTAGTAGTAGGCTTATCCAAGTTCAACTTCGTCAAAGAAAGGCCATGCAATGTCTGTTAGCTCGGAAAACAGACTAGAAGCTCATTCAAGAGCAAAACTGTTAACTCAATTGACAAGCCTCTGCAGTTGCTTCACATGGATCTATTTGGGCCAATTCCAACGACAAGCCTTGGAGGGAAGAGATACTCATTGGTTGTAGTGGATGACTACACCAGATTCACATGGGTGTTCTTTCTAAACTCAAAAGATGAAATAAGCTCCCAACTAATCAAAATGTTCAGACTATAGATGAACGAGAAAGTGGAGAAAATTAAGGCTATAAGGAGTGACCATGGTAGATAATTTGACTTCTCTAAAATGGACCAGTTCTGCACAGACAATGGCATCAGTCACAACTTCTGAGCTCCACAAACTCCTCAGAAAAATGGAGTAGCTGAGAGAAAGAACAGAACGTTGATAAAGGCTGGAGGAACTTTACTAGCAGCAGTTCGTCTACCTGAATACTTCTGGGCAGAAGCTGTCAACACTGCATGCTACACTCAGAATAGATCTCTTGTGCACTCTACGTTAAAGAAGACTCCCTACGAACTGTGGAGAGGAAGAAAGCCATGTCAGATGAAGAATCTTTCTCGGATATACCACAGACAGTAAGGCTTATAGAGTGTTCAACAAGAAGACGCTAAGTGTAGAAGTCTTAATTCACATCATTTTTGATGAAACATACTTGGACAAAACTGTGTCTCAAGACACTACGAACGATAACTTAGACACTACGAATGATAACTCAGACACTACGAACGAAAACTCAAACACTACGAACAAGGCTTTCGAGATTAACACCATGATCGTAGTTCCAGAAAATGAAATCATAAAGCCTTTAGAGGAGATCGTAGAAAGAGATATGTCAGACATCCACATCAAGAAGCAGAGATTGATCTTGAAGAACTCAGACAAGAAGGCATCAGGTCAGATGTTCCAACAGGAAACAGATGGGCAAGAGATCTGTAACGATCGAGAAATTCAGATCTTATTGTAAAATAATTTTATTGAATTAAATATTAAATAAAATTATATTCGATGTGATATCAAGATGGTTGTCATTCTATAACCTAATAAAGTTGGAATGTTGTAGTATTAAAGCTACGTGAAGGAATTAAAGTGTTTGAATTTCCAAGACGAAAATAAAAGTTTTCCGAAATTTTTTCTGAGAAACACTATTCATCGATATTTTCTCGGGAATTATTTTTTAACTTTTGAGAAATACCTAATGATAGAATATCAAGGTAAGACGGATTATGTAATAATAATCTAAGTATGGAAAACGTAATATTTTGCCTGCGGACTTAATTTGAGAATATTAAGGAAGGTGAAGTATTAATGAGTTAAGTAATAATCGTATGATACGTAAGTATTGTACGAGGTAATGAAAACGAGTATAATACGAAGTATTGTACGAGTTTGTATGAATGATGGATTATCGTATATAAAGAATTTGTATACGAGTTAGAATACAAAAATAATACGTAAATAATATGTTATATGTATTAAGCAATGGAGACATTATCTTTATGGGGAGAAATGTGAGATATATACGAACCATAAGAGTCTAAAATATATCTTCACACAGAAGGAGTTGAATATGAGACAAAGGAGATGGCTGGAGTTGATAAAGGATTACGATTGTGAGATCCTGTATCATCCTGGAAAAGCCAATGTAGTTGCCGACGCCTTAAATAGGAAGGGTCGGGAAAAGTTATCTATGTTAACGACTCAAGATGAGTTAATAACAGAGATGGCTAGAATGGGAATAAAAGCGAAGATGCCAAGCGACTCGGGGCAGATACTTTTTACGACGGAGATGTAATTTACCATTGTAGAGAAAGTCAAGGAGGTACAACTTAAAACTGATGAGTGTAACCAAATGAAGAAGGATTAGCCGATAAAGAAGATATTAAGTATAGTCTTGATAATGAGGGATTATTAAGGTTTGAAGGAAGAATTTGGGTTCCGAATGAGATGGAATTAAAGGAACAAGTATTACAAGAAGCTCATAGTTCAAGGTACTCGATACTTCCTGGTAGTACAAAGATGTATCAAGATCTTCGATGCAGTTTTTGGTGGTCGAACATGAAGAGAGAAATAACAGAGTATGTGAGTAGGTGCTTGACTTGTCAAAAAGTTAAGGCCGAACATCAATGAACTAATGGCTTGTTACAGTCATTGGAGATTCTAGAATGGAAGTGGGAGCATATCATGATGGATTTCGTGGTGGGACTTTCGACAACGACAAAAGGGTACGATTCAATTTGGATAATAGTGAACCGGTTGACGAAATCGAGTCACTTCTTGCCAATTAGGGTCAAGTATAACTTTGACCAGTTAGCTAAACTTTATGTTAAGGAAATTATTTCTAGACATGGAGTACCAGTATTGATTGTGTCAGATCGTGATCCACGATTCACATCGAACTTTTGGAGGAGTTTGCAAGAACAGTTGGGAACGCAGTTGAAGTTAAGTACCGTGTATCATCCACAAACTGATGGACAAAGTGAACGAACAATTAAGACTTTGGAAGATATGTTAAGATCTTGCGTCATGGATTTCAAGGATAGTTGGGATGATCATCTACCACTAGTAGAGTTTGCGTATAACAATAGTTATCATGCAAGCATAGGCATGCCACCTTACGAAGCTTTGTACGGAAGGAGGTGCAGAACACCATTGTATTGGGATGAGGTGGGAGAACGCTGAATGCTAGGACTAGAATTGGTGCAGCAGACATCGGATGTGGTGAAGTTAATACGAATGCATCTTATCTCCTCTCAAGACAGACAGAAGAAGTATGCGGACTCCCATAGAATAAATTGAGAGTTTGAAATAGGCTCGTATGTGTTTCTAAAGGTATCTCCCTGGAAAGAAAAGATATACTTTAGAAAGAAAGGAATGTTAAGTCCAAATTTTATAGGACCTTTTGAAGTATTAAAAAGGGTGGGAGAGGTAGCTTATGTGATAGCATTACCTCCAGAATTAGAACGGATACATAACGTGTTTCACGTATCTGTGTTACGTCCTTATAAGCCGGATTATAAGCACGTAATCGAGTATGACCCGATTTATATCGAGAAAGACTTAAAGTACGAAGAATTATCGATTCAAATTATAGATAGAAAAGAGCAAGTTCTGCGAAACAAAGTTATATCTTCGGTAAAGGTGTTATGGAATAACCACGATGCCGAAGAAGCAATGTGGGAATTAGAAGAGAAGATGAAGAAAAATTTTCCTCAATTATTTGATTTAAGTAAGACGAGATCCTGGGGACAGAATCCTTATAAGGGGGGAAGGATGTAACGACCGAGAAATTCGGATCTTATTGTAAAATAATTTTATTGAATTAAATATTAAATAAAATTATATTCTATGTGATATCAAGATGGTTGTCATTCTATATCCTAATAAAGTTGGAATGTTGTAGTATTTAAACTACGTGAAGGAATTAAAGTGTTTGAATTTTCAAGACGAAAATAAAAGTTTTCTAAGAAATTTTTTGAAAAACACTATTCATCGGTATTTTCTTGGGAATTATTTTAGAACTTTTGAGAAATACCTAATGATAGAGTATCAAGGTAAGACAGATTATGTAATAACAATCTATGTATGAAAAACGTAATATTTCGCTTGCGGACTTAATTTGAGAATATTAAGGAAGGCGAAGTATTAATGAGTTAAGTAATAATCGTATGATACATAAGAATTGTACGAGGTAATGAAAACGAGTATAATATGAAGTATTATACGAGTTTGTATGAATGATGGATTATCGTATATAAAGAATTTGTATACTAGTTAGAATACGAAAATAATACGTAAACAATATGTTCTATGTATTAAGAAATGGTATTGGACTTGTAGGATTTGTTAGGAAATTGTACAAGCACAAGTAAATAAATGGTAAGGCCCAAAGGTTAATTAATGAACAAATCAATGTTTATTAATACAAGCCCAAAAGTTAAGTAAGTTAATCCAAGCAAGTTAGGATCCAATGAGTTGTTGTGACCCATGGGGCAAACCATGTTATTATGGTTAAATCTTGGTAATCAAGTATTATGTGTGATGACCAAGTATTATGTGTGATGACCAAGACTCAGGTGTAATGGTCAAGCAAGAGATAAGTGTTGTGCTAATCAAGTAATGAATAGTAAGGAGGTGACTTAAGGAGGTGTGATAGTATATTGACTAAACTACCCTAACCTTGTGAATTCTATAAATAGAAGGAGCTTGCTAGTCATTTGCTACTTGTTCAACTAATCTAATAACTTACAAAGTGCTTAAGTGTTAGCAAGAATAAGCTACTTCCATTTGTAAGAAGAAGAAGAAGACTATTTCACAAGAACTTCAAGGGTAAGACTTCTTGTCCATTAATCTTCTATCTCTACCATGATAGGTTGATAAGAAAAGTATGGATTAAGGAACATGGATGTTAAGAAGTAAGAAGAATGATTAATCAATGGACTTAAGCCGCATAAGTCGGAAATAAGTCATTTAAACTTGCAAAAGTTATGAACTTATAAAGAATCTATATGAACTTATTATAAGTTAATCTTGAGTGTTTGTATGAAAACTAAGAATTTGTATAAATTTGTATCATGTATATATAAATGAAATTATATGGTGAGGACATATAAGAATGATGATTAAAAGACCTTAATTATCAAAAGTTATGAGTAATAAAGCTATAAGTAGTTTGTACCTTAATAAGTTATAAGCTCATATAAGAATAAATCAAAGTCCATCATAAAAATAAGTGTTGTAATAAGTATGTTGAGATGTTCATATGATGAATTGAATTCATTTGAAGCAATGAACAAATCATAAGTAATAAAGTTATGCCGAAAATTGCACAATTAGACGATAATCGTCAAATTCGTGAAATTCTCAGATAGAATTCAAATTTTGTGTTTGAATTTGAAAACATTGGTTTTTAATGGAGACAAGTCATATTTGGCATTCTAGAGTTGCGAACTCAAAAATGACCGAATTCTGACTTAGAACTAAGAACGAAAGCGAACGCGTTCATGAACGTTTATTATTTTTGTTAAAAATGAACGAATAGGTAAATTTTAAGCAAACAAATTCAAACAGATAAAATTATTACATGAACGCGTATAATATGTAATTTGTGAACCGTAGGCTTTTGAACGAGCCAATTCAGACTTATAACGAAGAAGTTATGAGCCCGGGAATTTCGCAAAGTTGCAAATCTGTCAAAACAATCTGGTGCACAGAGCTGGCACCGCGGCGCTAGCCCAAGTGTAATTCATCGAGCCGCAGCGCCGTGAATAGTCTATGACCTCATCGTTAACTTCGGTCAAGCAAAGCGAAATTCAATCGAGTAAGGACTCGCGTCGCAACGCCAAGTCCGGGACACACCTACTGTTAACTCGCCACCGCAATGGGCTTAAAAAAGAATATGAAAGCCAATAAATACAAACCCCTCTAAAACAATGATAGTAAAGAATGTTTATGAGTATTAAGAAAGGAAGGTGATTAATTCCAAGTAAACTTATCTTAAGGAACTTAAAGTAACATTGTTAAAACATGGTTAAACCTTAAGAATAGTATGTAAAGTTTGTTGATAAACTATGCAATTATGAATTTAAGTATAAATGATAAGCTGGAATTAATATTAAACGAATCTAATGAATGATTAGATTAAAAAGAAGGGTAAGATATAATCATATACATACTTGATTATATATAATCTAATATGATACGTTATGTGATTATGTATTATAGAGATTCTAAAGACTCGAACATAAAGTAATTAAACCGTGAAAGTAGAATGTCGAATGTAAAGTATTCTAACCCTTGTCTCAGTTCAATCTTAACAAGTTTTGAAATTCATGTATCCTTACGCATGAATTGCTATATGATGAAGGTAAAGCCAACTCTTTTGGCTAGACTTAATGTTTTTGGTGGATTATTGATAATCTATCCAACTCTTGTCAAATGTTGTTAACTTTTGTCAACTACTTGATATGGTTTTCAAAAGAAGACTGAGTATGCTAAACAAATTTTTTGTCGTCAAACGACAGGCACGTGAGGTTGCCACAACTTAAACGTATATAAGTTTAATGAATGTAGTGTTGATCAACATAGAGTACTATAGGCTGATCACCTAGAAGTGCTCGTAAGTAATACCGGACTTACGGACTTAGTGCCGGGTTGTCCTTTTCAAAGAAAGAATGAAATACTCAAGGTCTTGGACCGGCGTTTATGTTTTACTGGATAGTATTCATTGTGAAACAGTTTGAAAGGAAGATGAAGTGCTATTTTGAATTATCAATAGTACTTCATAACTATTGTTCAGTTATTGAAGATATATGATTCTTATGTGTCAAGCATACTGTTATTGAAATTATCATACTTGCTGAGCTAGTTATGCTCACTCTTGCTTGAGCCATATGAATGAAGCTAAGACTGAACGTCCCCAAGGATCGAATAAGGATAAAGGAAAGGCTAAGGCAGATCGTTAATCGGTCTATGTAATAGTGTAGGTTTATTGTTGTAATGTATTTAATATTATGACAAATAACCTTTGTAATGGGTATAGAGACTGGGAAATGTAAATATTACTCTGAATATATAGAAGTCATGTTCATTCTTTTGAGGCTTTTTCAATTGAATGAATGTATGAATGGTAGTACCATATAGCACTATATGTCGGGTTGGAAGATACCTGAATTTGGGGACATCACAGGTTGGTATCAAAGCCTAGGTTGTAAAACTTAAGGGGGAATTAAAACCTTAAGTCATAACCTTAATAAAGGATAAAGAAGTAAAAGATGAAAAATAACCCTATAAAAATGCATTATATTATGTTATGTGTTTTTATTATTCTACTGACGTGTACTAATCAAACTATATTGTTTTGTTGTTGATGTCAGGAGAAAATGAAATGTATAGAGATATACATGCAGTAAGCAAGGATTCGGTAAATCGAGTAGAGATACTACCAAATCCCATAGCAGTAGAACCCGAAGTGGTGGCAATCGAGTCTGGAGACTCGGACAATTTAGACTACATGTCTGTGTTTGATGAAATGTTGGAGGAAGAGGTGGATATAATGTCTTCTGACCAGGTAGCACCTAAAAAAGAGTTGACTTTAGGGGAGTCAATGAAGGCATTATTCATGTCAGTATTGGATAGAAACGTCCAGTATTGTAAGGAGGTTAAGGATTTAAAAGAGGAACTCCAAGCTGTCCGGGAGGATAAGACTAGTATGGAAGGGATGTGGGAAGAGGAGCATGATGATCGAGTTTTGGCCAAGGACAAGGTCCACGAGCTGAAACAAGAAGTCTTTGTGCTCAAGCAGAAGCTAAAGACTAAGCAACAAAAGGTAGAGAGGATGTCCTATATACATAGGAGTTCTCACATGGATTTCCAACAACAGTTAGTTGGGTACCCAATAGAAGCGGGGCAGACTCGACATACTATCAGTCGGGATGTTATTACCGGTCTGGCCAAGAAAGATTTTGAGAATGCCATACGACAGATGTAATCTAGCAATAGTTAGAATAGTTTAGATATGTAAATATTATGTATATAGTAGTGACATAAAACCCTATTTTGTATATCAAAGGGTAGTCTTTTGTAAATCCCAATTTTGGAAATCAATCATGGATAGTAATATAATCAGCTTAGGCTGTACAATGTAAGCAATGTAGTATTATACTACAAGTAATGAATCAATTTAAGTCTTTTTATGGAATATATTAAGTAACGAGTATGAGTTAGTGTTTCATCACGAATAATAACTAACCAATAGGAAGAAAGTAATAATGACGTATTGTTTTCTTAACAGTAAAATTTCGCCAAGAAGGAGACAACGAAATCAAGATTCTAATGTTAATCAACCGGAGGGAGGTCCGGTTAATTCAATGCAAGAGTTCGTTAATCTTTTAACAGCCGTATTTAATAGAACTGGGGCTAATTTACCCATAAATCCTGGAGTAGTACGAGCTACTACTTTTAAGGATTTCAAAATTATCGGTCCACCGGAGTTAAAAGGAACTACAGACCCTATAGAAGCCCAAACTTGGGTGAAAGAGATTGAGAAAACATTTGTTATAGCAAATGTTAACGAAGGTTAGAAGGTTGCTTTCACAACCTATATGATGAAAGGGGAGACCAACTATTGGTGGGAGGCAAACCAGGCTAGAGCTGGTATAGAAAATCTAACGTGGGTAAGGTTCAAGGAGATTTTCTTCGAGAACTATTTTCCCACGAGTATGCAAGGAAGGATGGAGATGCGGTTTCTTGAATTGAAACACGGGGATATGACGGTTCCCCAGTATGCTGCCAAGTTTAATGAACTGGCAAGGTTTGCTCCAAACGAAGTGGATACAGAGATAAGAAAGGCTAGACAGTTTGAGCAGGGCTTGAAACCCTGGCTCTATAGCTGAATTTCTGTGTTCTAAAGTACTTCCTTTGGGACTATATTAGAAAAAGAAATAATTGGCGATGGTGGGAATAAGGCTCTCAGCCAATACCACAAAGATAAGAAAAATGAGGGTAAAGTTGATGGGAGAATAAAGATCGAGGGAGCCAGCGGTAGTGGCGACGGTCAAAAGAGGAAGGGTTTTAACTCTGGGAATACTGGAGTAAAACAAGGGGATTCTAAGAGGACGATGGAGGCCTGTAAAACCTGTGGAAAGACTCATTTAGGAGTCTATCTCAAGGGGAAGGCAATATGTTATAACTGTGAACAGGAAGGGCACATTTCGCCTAACTATCCAAATCCGAAGAAAATCACAGATGCTTTGTATGTGGATGAACTGACCAGATAGCAAAGAATTGTCCGAAAAAGGGAATAAATGGGAATAAGGGCACTAATAGCGGTAAGTTGGCTATTGGTGGTCCAGCACAGCTGGGTAGGCCAATGGCTCGCACCTTTAATATGACGGTCCAAGTTGCGGTGGCATCAGGGGATGTAGTTGCAGGTATTATCCCGATCAATAATATAAATGCTTATATGCTATTTGATTCTGGTGCTACTTGTTCGTTTATAGCATGTGATTTTGCTAGACGATTAGAATTACTCTCCGAAAAGTTGCTTATACCTTTAAATATTAAGGTAGCAAACGAAGAGATAATTCCTGTTAAAGATATTCATAGGAGTTATTGCGTAGATATACGGGGTTGTAAATTATCGGTAGATTTGATACTGATAAAGTTAGGAGAATTCGATGTAATTCTCGGAATGGATTGGTTGATTAACCATGGAGAAATTATAGATTGTCAGAAAAAATGTGTGAGTGTTAGGAAGTTGAAACAACCTCCTGTAGTATTTTACGGTAATAAATCGTTGGGACGCTCGTGTTGTCTTACGATGACACAAACTAGAAAACTTTTAAGAAAGGGATGTCTAGGTTATTTATGCCATGTTGTTGACACCTAGCGAGCGGGAGCAACCATGGAAAAAATACCCGTAATAAACGAATTCATGGATGTGTTTCCAAGTGAATTACTTGGTTTACCACCGGATAAGGAGATCAAATTTGTAATAGACATTGTGCCAGGAGCGACACCAGTCTCAAGGGCACCGTATCGTATGGCGTCAGTAGAAATGAAAGAATTAATGGTTCAGTTATAGGAACTATTGGATATAAAGTACATTCAACCGAGTGTTTCCCCGTGGGGGGCACCGGTATTGTTTGTCAAAAAGAAAGATGGATCGTTAAGACTTTGTATCGACTATCGAGAGTTGAACAAGTTAACGATAAAGAATAAATACCCATTGTCCAGGATCGATGATCTTTTTGATCAGTTGAAAGGGGCAAAGTATTTTTCTAAGATATATTTGCGGACGGGGTATCACCAATTGAAGGTTAGGAAGGAGGATATACCGAAGACAACATTCAGGACTCGTTATGGTCATTACGAGTTTCTGGTAATGTCATTTGGATTGACGAATGCACCAGCTGCACTTATGGATATGATGAACAGAGTGTTCAAACAATATTTGGAGAAGTTCGTTGTTGTGTTCATCGATGATATTGTAGTCTATTCTAAGACACCAGAAGATCATGCTGAACACCTAAGATTAGTGTTGGAGACATTAAGAAAGGAGAAGTTATATGCGAAATTCACTAAGTATGAATTTTGGCTAGAGAAGGTGCAGTTTTTAGGTCATGTCATTGACCAAGAAGGAATTTCAGTGGATCCAGCGAAGGTGGAAGCAGTGATGAGCTGGGAACAACCGAAAACACCGACAGAGGTGCGGAAATTCCTAGGATTAGCAGGATACTATCGAAGAATTATCCAAGATTTTTTGAAGATAGCTACTCCGTTGATTAACTTGACAAGGAAGACGGTGAAATATGTATGGACGGATAAATGTGAAGACAGTTTTCAAGAACTGAAGAAAAGATTAAGTGAAGCGCCTGTTTTATCATTACCCGATGACACAGGAAATTTTGTAGTTTATAGCGATGCTTCGTATTGAGGACTTGATTGCATGCTCATGCAGCATGGCAAGGTCATTGCGTATGCATCATGACAGTTGAAGGATTATGAGAAAGTTTACCCTACTCATGATCTGGAACTGGCCGCGGTAGTAATTGCCTTAAAAATATGGAGATAATATCTTTATGGGGACAAATGTGAGATATATTAGGACCATAAGAGTCTAAAATATATCTTCACACAAAAGGAGTTGAATATGAGACAAAGGAGACGGCTGGAGTTGATAAAGGATTACGATTGAGAGATCCTGTATCATTCTGGAAAAGCCAATGTAGTTGCCGACGCCTTAAGTAGGAAGGGTCGGGAAAAGTTATCTATGTTAACGACTCAAGATGAGTTAATAACAGAGATGGCTAGAATGAAAATAAAAGTGAAGATGCCAAGTGACTCGGGGCAGATGCTTTTTACGACGGAGATGCAATTTACCATTGTAGAGAGAGTCAAGGAGGTATAACTCAAAACTGATGAGTGTAACCAAAAGAAGAAGCGATTAGCTGATAAAGAAGATATTAAGTATAGTCTTGATAATGAGGGATTATTAAGGTTTGAAGGAAGAATTTGGGTTTCGAATGAGACAGAATTAAAGGAACAAGTATTACAAAAAGCTCATAGTTCAAGGTACTCTATACATGCTGGTAATACAAAGATGTATCAAGACCTTTGACAGAGTTTTTGGTGGCCGAACATGAAGAGAGAAATAGCAGAGTATGTGAGTAGGTGCTTGACTTGTCAAAAAGTTAAGGCCGATCATCAACGACCCAGTGGCTTATTACAGTCATTGGAGATTCTAGAATGGAAGTGGGAGCATATCACGATGGATTTCGTGGTGGGACTTCCGACAACGACAAAAGGGTACGATTCGATTTGGATAATAGTGGACCGGTTGACGAAATCGGGTCACTTCTTGCCAATTAGGGTCAAGTATAACTTAGACCAGTTAGCTAAACTTTATGTTAAGGAAATTATTTTCAGACATGGAGTACCAGTATCGATTGTGTCAGATTATGATCCACGATTCACATCGAACTTTTGGAGGAGTTTGCAAGAGCAGTTGGGAACGCAGTTGAAGTTAAGTATTGCGTATCATTCACAAACCGATGGACAAAGTGAACGAACAATTAAGACATTGGAAGATATGTTAAGATCTTGCGTCATGGATTTTAAAGATAGTTGGGATGATCATCTACCACTAGTAGAGTTTGCGTATAACAATAGTTATCATGCAAGCATAGGCATGCCACCTTACGAAGCTTTGTACGGAAGGAGGTGCGGAACACCATTGTATTGGGATGAGATGGGAGAACGCCGAATGCTAGGACCAGAATTGGTGCAGCAGACAGCGGATGTGGTGAAGTTAATACGAATGCGTCTGACCACCGCTTAAGACATACAGAAGAAGTATGCGGACTCGCATAGAATAAATCGAGAGTTTGAGATAGGCTCGTATGTGTTTCTAAAGGTATCTCCCTGGAAAGGAAAGATACGCTTTAGAAAGAAAGGAATGTTAAGTCCAAGGTTTATAAGACCTTTTGAAGTATTAAAAAGGGTGGGAGAGGTAGCTTATGTGATAGCATTACCTCCAGAATTAGAATGGATACATAACGTGTTTCACGTATCTGTGTTACGTCCTTATAAGCCGGATTATAGGCATGTAATCGAGTATGACCCGATTCATATCAAGAAAGACTTAACGTACGAAGAATTACCAATTCAAATTATCGATAGAAAAGAGCAAGTTCTGCGAAACAAAGTTATATGTTCGGTAAAGGTGTTATGGAAGAACAACGATGCCGAAGAAGCAACGTGGAAATTAGAAGAGAAGATGAAGAAAAATTTTCCTCAATTATTTCATTAAAGTAAGACGAGATTCTGGGGACAGAATCCTTATAAGGGGGAAGGATGTAATGACCGAGAAATTCAGATCTTATTGTAAAATAATTTTATTGAATTAAATATTAAATAAAATTATATTCTATGTGATATCAAGCTGGTTGTCATTCTATAACCTAATAAAGTTGGAATGTTTTAGTATTTAAGCTACGTGAAGGAATTAAAGTGTTTGAATTTTCAAGACGAAAATAAAAGTTTTCTGAGAAATATTCCGACAAACACTATTCATCGGTATTTTCTCGGAAATTATTTTTGAACTTTCGAGAAATACCTAATGATAGAATATCAAGGTAAGATGGATTATGTAATAATAATCTAAGTATGGAAAACGTAATATTTCGCTTGCGGACTTAATTTGAGAATATTAAGGAAGGTGAAGTATTAATGAGTTAAGTAATAATTGTATGATACGTAAGTATTGTACGAGGTAATGAAAACGAGTATAATATGAAGTATTATACGAGTTTGTAAGAATGATGAATTATCGTATATAAAGAATTTGTATACGAGTTAGAATACGAAAATAATACGTAAACAATATGTTATATGTATTAAGCAATGGTATTAGACTTGTAGGATTTGTTAGGAAATTGTACAAGCCGAAGTAAATAAATGGTAAGGCCCAAAGGTTAATTAATGAACAAATCAATGTTTATTAGTACAAGCCCAAAAGTTAAGTAAGTTAATCCAAGCAAGTTAGGATGCAATGAGTTGTTATGACCCATGGGGAAAACCATGTTATTATGGTTAAATCTTGGTAATCAAGTATTATGTGTGATGACCAAGTATTATGTGTGATGACCAAGACTTAGGTGTAATGGTCAAGCAAGAGATAAGTGTTGTGCTAATCAAGTAATGAATAGTAAAGAGGTGGCTTAAGGAGGTGGGATAGTATATTGACTAAACTACCCTAACCTTGTGAATTCTATAAATAGAAGGAGCTTGCTAGTCATTTGCTACTTGTTCAACTAATCTAATAACTTACAAAGTGCTTATGTGTTAGAGAGAATAAGCAAGAATAAGCTACTTCCATTTGTAAGAAGAAGAAGACTATTTCACAAGAACTTCAAGGGTAAGACTTCTTGTCCATTAATCTTCTATCTCTACCATGATAGGTTGATAAGAAAAGTATGGATTAAGGAACATGGATGTTAAGAAGTAAGAAGAATGATTAATCAATGGACTTAAGCCGCATAAAGTAAAAATAAGTCATTTAAACTTGCAAAAGTTATGAACTTATAAAGAATCTATATGAACTTATTATAAGTTAATCTTGAGTGTTTGTATGAAAACTAAGAATTTGTATGAATTTGTATCATGTATACATAAATGAAATTATATGGTGAGGACATATAAGAATGATGATCAAAAGACCTTAATTATCATAAGGCATGAGTAATAAAGCTATAAGTAGTTTGTACCTTAATAAGTTATAAGCTCATATAAGAATAAATCAAAGTCCATCATAAAAATAAGTGTTGTAATAAGTATGTTGAGATGTTCATATGATGAATTGAATTCATTTGAAGCAATGAACTAATCATAAGTAATGAAGTTATGCCGAAAATTGCACAATTAGACGATAATCGTCGAATTCGTGAAATTCTCGGATAGAATTCAAATTTTTTGTTTGAATTTGAAAACATTGGTTTTTAATGGAGACAAGTCATATTTGGCATTCTAGAGTCGCGGACTCAAAAATGACCGAATTCTGACTTAGAACGAAGAAACGAGCACTGAACGTTCATGAACGTTTATTATTTTCGTTAAAAAAGAACTAATAGGTAAATTTTAAGCAAACAAATTCAAATAGATAAAATTATTACATGAACACGTATAATATGTAATTTGTGAACCGTAGGCTTTTGAACGAGCCAATTCAGACTTATAACGAAGAAGTTATGAGCCCGGGAATTTCACAAAGTTGCAAATCTGTCAAAACAATCTGGTGCACAGAGCTGGCACCGCGGCGCTAGCCCAAGAGTAATTCATCGCGCCGCAGCGCCGTGAATAGTCTATGACCTCATCGTTAACTCGAGTCAGTAGCGCGACTCAACGAGTAAGGACTCGTCTGCAAACGCCAAGTCAGGACACACCTATCGTTAACTCGGCGCATCGTGGCTTAAAAGAGCAAATAAAAGCAGTGAAGCAGTCAAATTTCTAAAACAATGATAGTAAAGAATGTTTATGTGTATTAAGAAAGGAAGGTGATTAATTCCAAGTAAACTTACCTTAAAGAACTTAAAGTAACATTGTTAAAACATGGTTAAACCTTAAGAATAGTATATAAAGGTTGTTGATAAACTATGCAATTATGAATTTAAGTATAAATGATAAGTTGGAATTAATATTAAACGAATTTAATGAATGATTAGATTAAAAAGAAGGGTAAGATACAATCATATACATACTTGATTATATATAATCTAATATGATACGTTATGTGATTATGTATTATAGAGATTCTAAAGACTCGAACATAAAGTAATTAAACCGTAGCAGGCGTTGAATGCAAGTATTCTAACCCGTGTCTCAGTTCAATCTTAACAAGTTTTGAAATTCATGTATCCTTACGCATGAATTGCTATATGATGAAGGTAAAGCCAACTCTTTTGGCTAGACTTAATGTTTTTGGTGGATTATTGATAATCTATCCAACTCTTGTCAAATAGTGTTAACTTTTGTCAACTACTTGATATGGTTTTCAAAAGAAGACTGAGTATGCTAAACAAATTTTTTGTCGTCAAACGACAGGCACGTGAGGTTGCCACAACTTAAACGTATATAAGTTTAATGAATGTAGTGTTGATCAACATAGAGTACTATAGGCTGATCACCTAGAAGTGCTCGTAAGTAATACCGGACTTACGGACTTAGTGCTGGGTTGTCCTTTTCAAAGAAAGAATGAAATACTCAAGGTCTTGGACCGGAGTTTATGTTTTACTGGATAGTATTCATTGTGAAACAGTTTGAAAGGAAGATGAAGTGCTATTTTAAATTATCAATAGTACTTCATAACTATTGTTCAGTTATTGAAGATATATGATTCTTATGTGTCAAGCATATTGTTATTGAAATTGTCATACTTGCTGAGCTAGTTATGCTCACTCTTGCTTGAACCATATGAATGAAGCTAATACTGAACGTCCCCAAGGATCGAATAAGGATAAAGGAAAGGCTAAGGCAGATCGTTAATCTGATTGCATGTAATAGTGTAGGTTTATTGTTGTAATGTATTTAATATTATGACAAATAACCTTTGTAATGGGTATAGAGACTGGGAAATGTAAATATTACTCTGAATATATAGAAGTCATGTTCATTCTTTTGAGGCTTTTTCAATTGAATGAATGTATGAATGGTAGTACCATATAGCACCATATGTCGGGTTGGAAGATACCGGATTTGGGGGCATCACAGGTTGGTATCAAAGCCTAGGTTGTAAAACTTAAGGGGGAATTAAAACCTTAAGTCATAACCTTAAGAAAGGATAAAGAAGTAAAAGATGAAAAATAACCCTATAAAAATGCATTATATTATGTTATGTGTTTTTATTATTCTACTGACGTGTACTAGTCAAACTATATTGTTTTGTTGTAGATGTCAGGAGAAAATGAAATGTATAGAGATATACATGCAGTAAGCAAGGATTCGGTAAATCGAGTAGAGATACTACCAAATCCCATAGCAGTAGAACCCGAAGTGATGGCAATCGAGTCTGGAGACTCGGACAATTTAGACTACATGTCTGTGTTTGATGAAATGTTGGAGGAAGAGGTGGATATAATGTCTTCTGACCAGGTAGCACCTAAAGAAGAGTTGACTTTAGGGGAGTCAATGAAGGCATTATTCATGTCAGTATTGGATAGAAACGTCCAGTATTGTAAGGAGGTTAAGGATTTAAAAGAGGAACCCCAAGCTGTCCGGGAGGATAAGACTAGTATGGAAGGGATGTGGGAAGAGGAGCATGATGATCGAGTTTTGGCCAAGGACAAGGTCCACGAGCTGAAACAAGAAGTCTTTGTGCTCAAGCAGAAGCTAAAGACTAAGCAACAAAAGGTAGAGAGGATGTCCTATATACATAGGAGTTCTCACATGGATTTCCAGCAACAGGTAGTTGGGTACCCAATAGAAGCGGGGCAGACTCGACATACTATCAGTCGGGATGTTATTACCGGTCTGGCCAAGAAAGATTTTGAGAATGCCATACGCCAGATGTAATCTAGCAATAGTTAGAATAGTTTAGATATGTAAATATTATGTATATAGTAGTGACATAAAACCCTATTTTGTATATCAAAGGGTAGTCTTTTTGTAAATCCCAATTTTTGGAAATCAAATGCGGGATAGTAATATAATCAGCTTAGGCTGTACAATGTAAGCAATGTAGTATTATACTACAAGTAATGAATCAATTTAAGTCTTTTTATGGAATATATTAAGTAACGAGTATGAGTTATTGTTTCATCACGAATAATAACTAACCAATAGGAAGAAAGTAATAATGACGTATTGTTTTCTTAACAGCAAAATTTTGCCAAGAAGGAGACAACGAAATCAAGATTCTAATGTTAATCAACCGGAGGGAGGTCCGGTTAATTCAATGCAAGAGTTCGTTAATCTTTTAACAGCCGTATTTAATAGAACTGGGGCTAATTTACCCATAAATCCTGGAGTAGTACGAGCTACTACTTTTAAGGATTTCAAAATTGTCGGTCCACCGGAGTTAAAAGGAACTACAGACCCTATAGAAGCCCAAACTTGGGTGAAAGAGATTGAGAAAGCATTTGTTATAGCAAATGTTAACGAAGGTTAGAAGGTTGCTTTCACAACCTATATGATGAAAGGGGAGACCAACTATTGGTGGGAGGCAAACCAGGCTAGAGCTATTTTAAATTATCAATAGTACTTCATAACTATTGTTCAATTATTAAAGATATATGATTCTTATGTGTCAAGCATATTATTATTGAAATTGTCATACTTGTTAAGCTAGTTATGCTCACTCTTGCTTGAACCATATGAATGCAGCTAAGACTGAACGTCCCCAAGGATCGAATAAGGATAAAGGAAAGGCTAAGGCAGATCGTTAATCGGTCTATGTAATAGTGTAGGTTTATTATTGTAATGTATTTGATATTATGACAAAGAACCTTTGTAATGGGTATAGAGACTGGGAAATGTAAATATTACTTTGAATATATAGAAGTCATGTTCGTTCTTTTGAGGCTTTTTCAATTGAATGACTGTGTGAATGGTAGTACCGTATAGCACCATATGTCGGGTTGGAAGATACCCGGATTTGGGGGCGTCACAAGATCACACTCAAGACCTAATCATTGGAGATCCAAATGTTAGAGTCAAGACCAGATCTGCCACCCAAAATGACTGTTTCTATCTAAGCTTTCTGTCATAAATGGAACCCAAGAAGATAGAAGATGCTATGGAAGACTCAAGTTGGATAGAAGCCATGTAAGAGGAACTAAATCAGTTTGAAAGAAGAAAAGTATGGATATTAGTTCCAAGACCAAGAAACAACCTAGTCATTGGCACCAAGTGGGTCTTTAGAAACAAGATGGATGAAGATGGGGTGATAATAAGGAACAAGGCAAGACTAGTAGCCAAAGGTTACCCTCAAGAAGAAGGCATCGACTATGACGAGACCTTCACTCATGTTGCCAGATTAGAAGCCATCGGGATATTTCTTGCCTTTGCTGCACATATGAAGTTCAAGGTCTTTCAAATGGATGTCAGGAGTGCATTCTTGAATGGTGAACTTCAAGAAGAAGTATACGTGGAGCAACTTCTAGGTTTCATCAATCCAACTCCCTCTAATTATGTCTATAGATTAGGCAAAGCCTTATATGATCTGAAACAAGCACCTAGAGCATGGTATGAAACACTAACTAACTTTCTTATTAAAAATGGTTTCACTAGAGGTAGAGTAGATACCACATTATTTCTTAGAAAGCACAAAGAAAAAATCTTATTAGTTCAAATATATGTTGATGACATTATCTTTGGCTCTACTGATGAAAAACTGTGTAAGAGATTTACCAAGCTTATGCAGAGCAAGTTCAAAATGAGCATGATGGGTGAGCTGAATTTCTTTCTTGTATTACAAGTAAAGCAGACTAATGAAGGTATCTTCATAAACCAAGCCAAGTACATTAAAGATTTACTTAAAAAGTATGGCATGGAGTCTGCCTCTCCCATGAAAACACCAATTTCTCCAGCAACCAAACTTGACAAAGATGCAAAAGGTAAAAGTATTGATATAACTAAATACAGAGGTATGATATGCTCTCTTCTATATCTAACTGCCAGTAGGCCAGACATAATGTTTGCAATATGCATATGTGCTAGATTCCAAGCTAATCCTAAGGAATCACACTTAACTGTTGTAAAAAGGATTTTCAAGTATCTCAAAGGCACACCTCACTTAGGAATTTGGTATCCCAAGGAGTCCTCCTTTGAACTAACAGGATATACATATGCTAATTTTGCAGGCTGCAATAGCGATAGAAAAAGTACCAATGGCACCTGTCAATTGCTAGGAAACAGACTTGTGTCCTGGTTTAGCAAGACACAAAACTCAAAGATCTACCTCAACAAACAGTTTGAATACATCACGTCGCCGCAAATTCTTTGTGCTCAAATCTTATGGATGAAAAATCAACTAGCAGACTATAGGTTTGATTTCAAATCTATACTTGTTCATTGTGATAACACAATTGCCATAGAAATAACACAGAATCCTGTTATGCATTCTAGAACTAAGCATATAGAAATAAGATATCATTTCATTAGGGATCATGTTCAAAATGGAACTATATCTTTACAATACATTCCTACTGAAATCCAACTTGCTGATGTCTTTACAAAGCCTCTAGATGAATCCAGATTTAATAAATTGATAAGTGAGTTAGGCATGCTAAATCTACAACCATAAACTCTATGCTCTAGTTTATGTTAACTATGCAGATATAAAAGACTATGTTCAAATCGTGGAGAGGACTGAAGAAGGACCACGATCGTAGAGCTGCCTCGACATGACAAAGAAGCATCCTGCGATGACAACATTTCCAAAAAATCCAAGCAATCCCTCTGATGAGCGCCTCAGGGACAAACCTGACCCTTAATTCATTCTAAGAGGTTGGCCCTTCCTGAGCTACCTTAACCCAGAAGGAATGCTAAGTCAAAGATCATCACAAGGACCAGGGCAAACAACATTTGTAGAGCAGATTCAGAAGTGAATTCAATGATCGTAGTGCAACCTCAACAATCGTAGCACAACCTCGACGATCATTGTCATCCCAAAGGATACACTGGCTCAGGGGGAGCTAAGGGCAGATCAGTACTTTTTGCATCATTAAAAATTATGGAGCCAAGCAGAACTTGACACATGCTCCGTTATGCAAATCGAGAGGAGGGAAGTTACAAGTAAAGTTTGAGAAAGTCTTTTTGAAAACTCACCTCAGAAGTTCAAAAAGCTTATTTCTCTCTCTCTACCAATAGAAACCCTAGCTTTTAGAAATGCACAACCAACCTCAGTGCAAGGAAATCAATGGCGGCTTCAAACGTTATCACTGGTTACCGACTCTGCTTCGACTAGTTCAAGACAGCTGACCCTCAATTTCACAAAATTTTATCTTTGTTAAAGAAAGTTGGTCTTAAAGAAGCTTTGGGCACCAACACATGGATCTACCCGAAGTTGGTGAAGGAGTTCTACAACAATAGAGTCTTAAAGAACGATATCATCACCACAAGGGTCAAGGGAGTACAAATTAAACTCAAGGTTTTAGATATAAACCTAGCCTTAGGTTTCAAATCAAAGGGACTTCTATCTATGGAGGTCATCGACTTTCATGAAGGACTAAAGAAGATGCATCACAAAAAGTTTCAGACCGTCAAGGGATACAATTAAGAAAGAGTTTCCCCAAAAGTATGAATTTTTGGCTGACATTGTTGGAAAGTACATATGCTGTAAAAGCTCTGGCCATGACTCTGTGAATGAAGTTCAACTAAAGCTTATGACATCAATCTACTTTGGGATTCAACTCAACTATGGGGCCTTACTCATCGATTGGATTGGGAAGAGGATACTCAGTTTAAAGAAATCAAAGAGCTCAGGAAAGATGCTTTATGGGCGGTTTATAAGCATAATTCTGCAATCAACACTAGATGACAAAATTGGGGATAATGAAGGAGAATCTATCAATCCCAACAGAAAGATGACCCAACAACTGTTTCAAAACTAGAAAAGAAATCTAGCAGAAAATGTCAGAATGATGTCTGAATCTAGTGGAAGAACTGGTGAAGCAAAGGAGTCTGGGCTACCAGGAAATATGTCAGTTGTGAAGGAAACTGATGAAGAAGAAGAAATCAATAAAGAAGAACCCATTGCTTTGGTCAGAAAAATAAAGGGCAAAAGGAAGATGAAGGCTCAGACAACAGAGGAGCCTCAAGGTTCAATCACTGATGCACCTCAAGGGAGTTTAAGCATTGAAACTCTGAAGAAAATGAAAGGGAAGGAACAACAGTCTGAAGAAGAAGAAGAAGAAGATAAAGCTACCATCTCTCAGCTGCTTAAGAAGGGAAAATGCAGCCATAAGTCCAAGAAATCTTCCTTCTCTTCGGTCGTAGAGTCACCACTGATCGTAAAGTCCAGACTTGACACCACTCCAGAAGAGGATGCCGCAACAACTTCTGAACATGATTAAACTTTCAGAGCTGAAGTTGAAGAGAATGCTGAGGATGTGGCTTAGCCTAGGAAGAAAAAGAGAAAACTTTTCAAGAAATACATTCTTGTCAATGAAGGAGTGTTAAAGGAGGAAGACAGAAAAATAGCTGCTGCGAAAGAGCTACTCGTAGCTAGTGTAACAACCCGATATTTTCTATACAAATAAATTAGAAATTTTGCGTATAAATATTTTTTATTTATGGGGAATATGTGCCAAGATAATGTGTGTATGTATTTATGTGATATATTTAGTACATGAATGATTTTAAATAATTTTATTTTAGAATTATTGGTCATTATAAATTATATTCTTACAATAATTAATTTTATAGTAGAAATGTTTTATTACTTATTTTCCATGAAAATATAATCATGTATTATTTATATAATATATGAAATGATTTTAGAATTATTATAATAATTATTTTATTATATGAATTTTGTTCAGATTATTAAGTTAATTATCTTAACTTAATTAATAATGTTAAGTATGGCAGATAAATCAGATATGGAATCCAAACTCTAATTTTTGGATTTTGATCAAGGAATGAGAATAATAATATAATATTATTTATATTTTGATTTTTCAGTGCTATAATTATATACTGTATGTATGTGGACTGACAATGATTGGTCAGTTATGGTTTATTATGTCAAACTCTAGTTTTAATGTGGAAACCTTAATTTGAAACTCAATTGTGAGTTCAAGACTATTATATAACTGTGTTGAATGATTTTGCGATTAACTAGGTCAACCCTAGTAGCATTTAGATATATTAATTTCTTGAAATCCTAGTTATTAATTATAAACCATTATTGTGATTTGGTAACCCTAATTACCAAAATTATAAACCTTAATTGCTAAATTAGCAAGGATAATTATAATTATTATATAATAAACCCTAATGTTCATGTATGATTAGAACCCTAATCAAATTAAGAAAACCCTAATTATAAATTTGCAAACTAATTATATTTTTATTTTAAACCCTAAATAAATAATTTGGGTAACATATAGTAAAATTGTTAGACTATGATTATTACATGACCTAAAACAATTATGGGAGAAGCCCAAAAGAAACCAAATTCAAAGCCCAAACTTAGCCCACATAATTAAGGGTATTTTAGACCTTTGATTTATCTAATTTATGCATTAAAATAAAGGCTAAATGAAGGAATTAGTGGATATTTATATGGCTGGCCACAATAGGCCTTTTAAGGTAACAAATTAGGCTAATCAAGCTTCCTTAAAGAGCAACTCTTACATCAAGTACATAGGTGTCAAGCTTCCATTGGTTGCAAGTCTATTAATCACCCTTAATCACATGATTAGGCTAATTAAAGAGATAAAGTGTATTCTTTTATCCAAGGGATAACACATGTATGGGGGATAATAGCTAAATCCCACAAATGCAAGACTTATATATATATATATATATATATATATATATATATATATATATATATATATATATATATATATAGAGAGAGAGAGAGAGAGAGAGAAGTCATTTGCTAGACTATTTTTGTTCAAGCACTCAAAAACTTCCTCTCCACTCAAAACCTCTGAAATTTATAAGCATTTCGGTCCCTAAAAAAACTAGCCCCATTTAAATCCATTAACAAATCACAAGATCGATTCAAGAAATCAAAGCTTAAAGGTATAAAACCCTTGCCATGAAATCTGTCCAATAATCTGTTGTTAGATGTTGTTGTTTTTGTGTTAAGCATGTTAGATATAGTCTATTATGATGATCTGGGTTGGTATTATATAGATCCATATCATCTAAGCCTTCAAATTTGAGTTTTAAGAAAATCTGGAATTTTTTTTAAGGTTTGACAACGAATGTCAGACCCTATAAATCCTTGTACGTTATGCGTTTCTGTTGTTTTAAGCTTTGATCTTGTTGTATGATGTGAGGTCTTTAAATTGGAACTGGTAGCAAGGTCAGAACATGAAAAGATCTCATATTATTCGTGGTCAAACCACGTTGACCGGCATTGACTGGGAGATTTATGGGCAACCCAGATTTCTCCCATCTCTGGCCCCGACAAATCTAATTCATGGGCTTTGATCCGTGGTTGTTTATTGTTTTGTTTCTTTTGTTGTAACAAGATTGTTTTATGGTATATGGACTACAGATTAAGGCTTATAGACCACGTAAATAACATACTGATTTGATTTAATTGATGGTCAAAGTGGGTAGCTTGATCACGGATCCGATTTTCTGGGCAACCTAGAAAACCTTTGGCCATGTGTTCTGACATAGTTTGACCAGTATAGATCTCGAGTTTGTTTTGATGTTTTGGTAATGTTTTATGATAGATCTACTTAGTTACTTGTTGGTTAGACTTTGAAGTTGTTAGATCACAAAAACAGTACACGATTAGCTTGTAGTGGGAGTCCAAAGTGAGCCCCACGATCTGTTCTTCATTTCTGGGCAACCCAAAAATGAAGAATAGCCTCTGATATCCACTTTGATGGCTTAGATCTTTCATTTGATGCATGATATGAACATGTTTGTTACTGGATCTTGTAGTCTTACATTAGCTCTACAAGATCTGATCAACAAAATGCCTAGAAACATTTTGTGTGAAGAATCATTCTTGGTCAAAACGCCTACTTTCAGATCTCCGCCTTGATTTTACGGGTTTGCATGAAGAACGCGAAGAACACCTAACTGACGGTTTCGCCTCGCTGCTATAGGTGGTCTTTAGCGACGCTTTATTTATAAAATTATATTTTCATTAAATAATTACGTAAAATTAGTTTTTAATTATTAAAATATATAATAAATTATTAAAAATTATTTGAGTACGAAAAATAGTTTTTAATTATTTTGAATATATTTCCTAAATATTTAATATTTTTGAAATATCAAAGGTATTTAATTTATTTATTTATATATTAAATTAATTATTTAAAATGGTTTTAACACTTTAAAAATCATTTAAAAATTATATTATGGAATGAGAAAATATTTTAAGTTATTTTTATGACTTTTAATATTTTGTGATGAAATTTATTAATTAATTAATATTAATGATAATTTAGTTATTTAATAAATGAATTAAATAAATAGTTAAAATGATT
The DNA here is from genome assembly GCA_020205615.1 of Panax quinquefolius. Classification (NCBI taxonomy): domain Eukaryota; kingdom Viridiplantae; phylum Streptophyta; class Magnoliopsida; order Apiales; family Araliaceae; genus Panax; species Panax quinquefolius. The sequence continues at coordinate 135,638,829 of CM035156.1, forward strand.
TTATTATATTAAAATCATTTTAAATAATAATAAGGTATTTAAGAATATTTGAAGTTATAAAATATAACTTTCAATATTTAAAGGTGAATTTCATTAATTAATTATTATTAATGATATTAAGGTTATTTAATAATTATATTAAATACATTAGTTTAAAAATGATTTTAATATTATAAAAATCATTTTAAATGAAAATAAAGTGTTAAAAGATATTTTAAGTTATAAAATATAACTTTCAATTTTAAAGGATAATTTCATTAATAATTTAATATTAATGATATTTATTTGATATTAAATTTATTTAATAATTATATTAAATAAATAGTTTAAAATGGTTTATTGATTTAAAAATCATTTAAAAAGGATATAAATAAATAAAAAATATTTTAAGTTATACTTAACGACTTTTAATATTTTAATAAATGGTACATTAATATTTAAATATTAATGGTAAATATTTATAAATGATTTTAAAATATTTTAAAAATTATTTAAGGATAATATTAATACTTTAAAAATATTCTAAGTTATTATAAATAACTTTAATGTTTGGGCAATGGTTTTATTAATAGTTAAATATTAATGATAATAGAATTGTTTGATATTTAAATTATTTGATAATGATTCCGGTATTTGAAAATTTATGATAAATTATAATAAATGTTTATTGAGTCATTTAGAATAATATGACTGATATTTACAGATATTGAGTTACAGAATAGAGTCTTAGACTCGATAATTACCCGATAAAGCTGTCGGTACATCGACATATTTTAGGAATTGAGCTGGACTTAGATATTTTGAATGTATTAATATTTGTTTGTGATGCAATGATTGTTGAACATGTGTGATAATGTGATTAGGTTATGTGCTGACTGCGAAATACAGTACTATATGTTATAGTATATTGTTCTAATCGAACGAATGATTTGATTAATGATAGGTCGTGATATAAAAGATAAAACTAAGTTGCGTATTGTAAGCAGTGCATCAGGCAAGTATCCTACCTTTGCATTTCCTTTATGCAATGGACATGAATAAGAATGTTTCAGAATTATATTATTACTATACAGATTATTAACCCTATATTATATACGCTCATTGATTATCAACATGTTAGTATATGGTAATTCAAATATATATTATGTTCGTTCATTTCTATAAATGGTTACTCAAGTGTCCCCACTTGGATAATCATTGCATTTAACCACATGTTGATACACCTTTGTTAATTACCCATATATATATATATATGTTGAATTATAGATTTTTGTTGAACAAGATAAAACCTTTGGTTTGGAACCCCGACAATTATGAACATCTGGGAAAATTTTTATGTGCCCAAGGCAGCCAGAGTGAATGATAATATCGTTCTTTGTATGTAGTATTGATCAATAAAGGGTCCATGGGATGTACACCCTCGTGCCCGTAAGCTATGACGGTTTGCGGATGAAGTTCTGCTAAACCTATTCGAAAATTGAAAACAATGTTCATATATATAATTGAGAGAGGGTTGTTATGATATTATTATTGGTTCAGAATTACTTCACAACTATTGATTTGTTGTAGAAGGGTAGTATAAAGAAAACATTTAAATTCTTTCAGCTTATATATATAATTGTTATTACTTGTTGGGCACTCAAATGCTCATTCTTGCTTAATTTAAATGTTTTCAGCTAAGTGTGAACAAGCAGAAGGTTCGGCTAAGAATAAAGGAAAAGAGAAGGTTGCTGAATGAGTTTTATGATATGTTATGTAATAGTTTGCTTTATGATGATAAGGATGATGATATATATATATATATATATTATTATTATTATCATGTAATGAATGTATTAGAGGTTGCGTACTTGGGAATAGACTCTGATAATTATGTAAATTAAGTTTAAATATTTATATTAATGTTATTATTATTAGTATTATTAAGCTCATAGAAATGGTATCGTGAAGCACCGAGTTCGGGTTTCAAGTACCCGAGTTTGGGGGCTTTACAACTAATAAAGAGAATACAGCTCGAGCTGAGGGGGAGCTGTTTGAAGTTTAAATGGATGATCGGGTTGAGGGGGAGCCTCACGAAGTCCCTATGTCAGAGAAGGCTACAGCCGAGGAGCAATTTCCAAGAGATCATCATGAACCTTCCTCAGTCCCTCAAGAGATCCTAGCTTCAGAAACTATAGAAATAGAAAGGATTGAAGTTATGGAGAATGAGAGAGCTGAAGAGCAAAGAAGAGAAGTGGAGATGATTGATGTAGTGGACACTTCAAATGAAAACGGAGAAGTAGAAGAGGATGACGAAGTTGAGATTATTGTAGTGGGTTAGGATGGACATAGGAGAGCCAACTATAATCAATTGTTCTCCTATTTACCTATGATGCCCTTTCACAGAGCCCAAATCCTCAAACTCTTGGGATCACATGTTTTGGACCTTCAAAGCTTATCCAACAATCTATGTGCTAGCTCATGGATTCCTAGGCAACCTCACTTTTGCCCGAAAGCTGATCACTAATGGTCCCTCTTTAGATAATGTGTGTGAGGTACAATCTATTCCCATCTCTTTCAAGGTTAGTCACTGTCCACCACCAACCTTTAACCAATTCTATGAATTACAAAGATGGTTGGAAATGATACTACATCCACTAAATTAATTTCCAGTTATAGAATCCCAACATTTTGTAACTGATGAATCAAATGTGCCTAATTTTGTATTGATCTAATCTCCTACCATCTCTCACTCTACGATTACTGATCCTAATCAAATCGTAGAGTCACCTGCTTAAATCGTATAGTCATCTCTTCTTGAGACTCAACCTCACACACCTGCTCCTCCATCAGACATCCCTTCCTCATCAACTAATAACTATTTCAATCTTGATCTTGCTATCTACAATATGCAAGATCAATATACAAGAGCCTCTCCTCCAAATAATAAGCAACTCCTTAAACTCATTGTAACGCCCCAGAAAATTTGGATTTTTGAGAATTAAATTTTTATTTTTATTATGAGAATTAAATGAATTTAATCCATTATTTATGGGAGTAAGCTAATCGAGGGTCGTTCTATGACCTAGACATATCAGAATGTCGTAGTATTTTGGTTACGTGATAGAATTAAAGTGTTTGAATTTCCAAGACAAAAATAAAAACTTTCCGAGAAATTTTCTGAAAAACACTATTCACGCATTTCTGCTCGGGAATTATTTTTGAACTTCGAGAAATACGTTATGATATAATATCGAGGTGAGATAGAATATATAATAATATTTCAGTTATGGCAAACACAATTTTTCACCTGCGGAATTAAAACCTAACGATTAGGGAAAATGAATTTCGAGAAGGAATTTAAATGCGCATAATGAATTAAAGCAAGGATTATACAATACGTAAGTATTATACGAGGTAATGGATATAAGTATAATACGAGGTATTATACGAGCATTTTTGAATGATGGAATGTCGTATATTAAATAAGTATACGAGTTAGAACACGAGATTAATACGTAAACTATACGTTATAAGGCTTTAAGCCAAATGTAATGGATTTGTTGAATTGTGTAGGAAATTGTAATGTCCAATTAGGATAATAATAAAGCCCAATACGAATTAATGTTAAAGCCCAAAGAATTGTTAATGCAAGTCCAATGTACAAGTTAGGTTAATTAAACCTTAAGCCCAAAGTAAGAATCCAATGGATTAGGAAGATCCATGGGGCAACCCATGATCATATGGGTGAATTATTGATCAAGAATTTTGTGTGATGAGCAAGTAGACTTAAGGGTTAAGCAAAGGATAAGTTAAGTAACTCAAAGGCTAAGTAAAAGTGTTTATGTGTGATGAACAAACAAAGTGCTTATATGTGATGATTAAGTAAACTTAATGGATAAGTGTTGTGATGGCCAAGTAATTAATTTGATGAGCAAGCAAAGGATAAGCTATGTGCTAAGCAAGTATACTTAAGAGCTAAGTAAGTGTGGTGGCCAAGTTTACTTAATGTCTAGGTAATGAATAGTAAGGAGGTGATTAAGGAGGTGGGTTAGATTAATGACCCTTATGCCCTAACTTAGGAAGTCCTATAAATAGCAAGCTTGGATTTCCTTTTGGTGGTTGTTCATTTCATCCAACAAGTTGAGAGCTTATTGGTTAGAGGGAAAAAGCTTGAATAAGTTAGTCTTTTAGAATTCAAGAAGCAAGAAGGAGATTAAAGATTAACCAAGTGATTATCAAGGGTAAGAGCTTAAACCATAAATCTCTTTCTCTTCCATTATTAGAGAGGTGGGTAGTGGTAGAACATGTATGCTAAGGAATGATAGGAATGATTAATCAATGGACTTAAGCCGTATAAGTCATGACTAAGTAATTCAAACTTAATTAAGTTATGAATTTATGAAGAGTTTATATGAACTACTCATATGTGTACTTTAATAAGATTGCATGATAATAAGAAGTAAGAATGGTGGTTAAAAGACTTAATATATAATAAGTCATGAAGAAGAAAGTCATAAGTAGTTTATACTTTTATAAGTTATAAACTCACAAGGAACAAGTAATAACTTATCATGTTTATAAGTTAATGAAGTATGTATGTCAAGATGTTAGTATAATGGATTGAATCCATTTGAAACAATGAACAAATCATAAGAAATGAAGTTAAGGCGGAATTCACGAGTTTGGACGATAATCGTCGAATTCGTTAAAATTCCGGAATGGAAGTCAAATTTTGATATTGAGCTTGGAAACATTGGTTTTCAATGGAGACAAGCCATATTTGGAATTATAGAGTTGCGGACTCAAAAGTGACCAAATTCCGACTTAGAACGAAGAAACGAGCGTTGAACGTTCACGAACGTTTATCGTTTTCGTTAAAATGAACTAATAGGTGAATTTTTAGCAAACAAAGTTAAATAGATAAAATTCTTTCATGAACATGTAGAGTACATAATTTGTGAACCGTAGGCTTTTGAACGAGCCAATTCAGACTTATAACGAAGAAGTTATGCGTCCGGGAAGTTTACAAAATTTCAAAAGCTGTAAAATTTTCTAAGGCACAGAGTTGGCGCATGGCCAACCCAAAAGGCCAAATAGTGGCATGGCATAAAAAGCACATGTGATGTCATCACTACTAACTCGCTAACTGCTGCGCATGGCAGAATCTTGAGCTAAAAAGATCTTAGAGTGGCGCCGCGGCGCCACTCCTAGAGTTTTGACAGACAAGAATGTTTACAAGTATAGAAAGAAAGATAACTCATTAGTAATGAAATAAGGTGTTAATATAACATTGTTAAGGCATTGTTAAACACTTAATATATGATGATTAAAGGTTAATAATCAATTAAAGATGAATGTAATGAGAACAACGTAATGTGCTAAGCCGGCTGTAGAAATTTGTTGACCAAGTTGATTATGAATCCAATGGTTTGCAATACCAGTATGGATTATGTAATTACTTAATGAACATGATAAGACCTTTCCTAAATCACTGTTATAGTGATGACATTAGGAATTTAATGTTGTTTAATGAGTAATTAAGCGACGAACGTAAAGTATAGAGAACGTGAACAATATTCAATAATGATAAGGCCTATAACATTAAGAGTTACATCTAAAAGTTGTTAAGTAATACGTGAACGTAAACGGAATGCAATAAATTATACTTAACAAATGACGATTGAGTTTCGATTAACGTATGGATGTTAGTAAGCCGTGAGGAAGGATGATTAACTCGAAACGAGTTCTATTAATGAAGTAAATTCACGTAAGACATAGAAGAGAAAGAAGTTGGTAAGAATAATGTAAAAATATAATAGCAAGCCGGAACCAATAGTAATAAATCTAATATATGATTAGATTGAGAAGAAGGGTAAGATTCATTAGGAACCATGTATGTTAATTCATGACCTAATGTGTAATGTTATGTGGTTATATATTGAGAGATAGTAAAGACCGAAAGGAAAAGTTATTTTCTTTGTAGCGACGTTGAAGGCAAGTTTTTTCTTAAACGCTTGTCTAACCTTCTTGTTAGCCAAGTTTTTTACGTGATTCATCTTTATGAGATGTATGAACTGTTTTACTAAAGGGTCGATGCCAGTTTTATCTTGGCTAGACTAATCTTGAAGAGTTGATTGATTTCTTTACAAATCTTTCAATATAGAATTGCTAACGCTATCCTACACCAATTGTTTGGGTAAGCCTGAGTATGAATAAACAAATGTATTTTCATCGATTATTCGATGGGCACGCGAGGTTGCCAAAACTTATAACGTAAATACATTTAATGAATGTAGTATTGATCAACATAGAGTACTATGGGCTGCTCACCCAGAAGTGCTCGTAAGATATGCCGGACTTACGGACTTAATGTCGGGTTATCCTTTTCAAAGAAAATATGAAATGCTCATGGTCTTGAGCCAGAATTGATGCTTTACTGAATATTGTTATTATAAAATGTTTTGAAGGAAAAGAAATGCTATTTTGAATTATTGATAGTACTTCATAACTATTATCCAGTTATTGAAAGATATATGATTCCTATGTTTCAAGCATGTTGTTTAAAAGAAATTGTTGTACTTAGCTTTGAGCTTGTTATGCTCACTCTTGCTTGAACCATATGAATGCGACTAGGACCCGAATGAACCGAGGGATCGATAAGGATAGAGGCAAAGGCGAATTTGAACGATTAGTTTACCTTTTAATTAACTAGTAAGTTGTATATATTATAGAATGATGAACAAAGAATGTAATGGTTTTAGAACACAGGAGCGGGATGTAATATTATTAATGTAATAAGAATGTCGTTGATACACACATTTTGATGTCGTTTCAATAGAATGAATGTACAGTTATGAGTACCGTGTAGCACCATCTGTCGGGTTAGAAGATACCCGAATTTGGGGGCGTCACAGGTTGGTATTAAAACATTAGGTTATAAAACTTAAGGGGGGAAGAACCTTAGGCTAATAACCTCGTTAAGGAAGAAAAGTCCGAAGGATGTAAACTCAAGCTTTACTTCAGTCGAGTGAGTTAATAAGGTATTGAGGAAACTCAGTACCAAAAGATTTAAAAGATGGAAAGTAACCCTAAATAAATTAAATGTGATATGTGCTTATACAATGGTGTGTTACGTACTAATCAAAATGTTATATGTTATTATAGGATGTCGATCGATAGCTTGATGTATAGAGATATACATGCGGTGAGCGAAGAAGTTGTGAACAGAATAGAGCCTATACCTATGCCGGTTGTGAAGGTACCATTAGTGATTCTAGAGGAGTTGGAGACTGTGGAGTACTTTTCTGAGGAGGACTACTCCGAGGGAGATATGGATATAGCGTCATATCTTAATATGATGGTGTATGAGGAGGAGGAAATGGAGGTAACATCAGTTAATACGGTGGTACCTACACTGGAGTTAATACCTCCAGATGAAATGAGAGCATTGTATCTGGCAGTGCTTGATAGGAATGTGCAACTGAGTACAGTTGTGCAGAATCAGAGTGAAAAGATTAATTATCTCCATGAAGCTAAGGTGTCTGCAGAAGCAGATTTTGAGTTAGAACACGATAGACAGGTGCTTATGACAGAGCAGGTTAGGGACTATAAGGCAGAGGCCGATAAGCTTTGTAAGAAGCTGATTAAGAGAGACCGAAAGATAGCACGGATGTCTTACATCCATGAGAGTGCTCATATGGATTTTAAGATGAAGGTTGCTTGTCATCCTATGGAGTCAGGACAAACTAGACATACTATTAGTCGGGATACTGTAGTTAAGATTGCGAATGAGAAACACGAGGACGCTGTTATGCATTATTAGAAATCTAGAGTTATAAATACGTGTGTAGTGACGTAAAACCCTCGTTTGTATAAAAGGGTAGTCTTTTTTTAAATCCCAACATTTGAGAAGTTCAATTGCGGGATAGAAATGTAATAGCCTTGTGCTATGTAAGAAAATTGTACATAGTTTTGACTATGAAGAAGCATATTAATATAATGAAGTTTTTATTTAATGTGCTTTGATGTGGTATGAGGTATTAGTATGGAAGGGTAACCAAGTAATTAAATAAATAATAATGAAATTTTATTTATTTAATCAAAAAATTCTGCCAAGGAGAAGACAACGTAAATCAGGAAGCGGAATCACGTAATAAAAATCAAGGAGGGTGAAAACAACCTTATGCAAGAGTTCTTTAATTTATTAACGGCTGCATTTAACTAAACCGGGGGTAGAGTACCTGTGGAACCTAGGTTAGCCAGGATGACTACCTTTAAAGAATTTAAAAGTGTAGGTCCGCTGGAGTTCAAAGGAAGGACGAACCCCAATAGAGGCCCAGACATGGGTAAAGGAAATAGAGAATGCATTTGTTATTACAAACGTAGGTGAGGCGCAAAAGACTTCTTTTGTGACTTACATGATAAAAGGGAAGCCAACTTTTGGTGGGAGGCTCACGGGGTGGGGCTAGAAACAGATCTTGATAGCGATGGGAACAATTCAAGAAGGTTTTCTTCGAGAATTATTTCCTACAAGCATGTAAGGGAGGAAGGAGATTAATTTCTTAGTACTTAAACTAGGGGACATAGCGGTTCCCTGACGTGGCCGATTCAATGAATTGGCAAAGTTTGCTCCACATCAAGTGGACCTTGAGGAGAGGAAGGCTCGTAGGTTTGAGCGGGGCACTGAAACCACGGATCTATAGTAGGATTTCTGTGTTCTATAGTTTTTCCTATGGGACCATTTTGGAAAAGGTGATTATAGCCGATGGTGGTAGTGAGGCGTTGACTCAGTACCACCAGGAGAGAAAGAATAATAGCAAGGTAGAGGGAGGAACCAAGGTAGAGAATGCCATTGGCAATATACCAAAAAGAAAGAGTTTTAACTCGGGAATCTTGGAGAGGGAACAAGGAGATTCTAAGTGTAAGATCGAAGTGTGTAAGACATGTGGAAAGACTCATCTAGAGTGCATGCGAAATGGATTATAAGTATCTTTAAACATTACGATGAGAGAATGGGAAATAACTTTCGTTAATTATATTCGTGGAAATGGCTTCATGAATAAGGAATGTAAGCAAGTATCGGTAGATAAGTACCGATAAAGTTGAGAGAATTTGAAGTAATTCTCAGTATGAATGAATTGATTAACCATAGAACTTTAATAAATTGTTAGAATAAAAGTTGGAATCTTCGGTTTTCTAAGTAACCCAAGGTAGTATTTTATGGAAATAAAATACCGCGACGCTCTTGTTGTCTAATGATGAAGCAAGTTAGGAGGATGTTAAGAAAAAGGATGAGTCGTTACGGTTGCGTATCGACTATCGTAATAGGAATAAGTTAGAAATTAAGAATAAATACCCATGGCCCAGGATCGATGATCTATTTGATCAGTTGAAGAGGGCACATAATTTTTCTAAAATTGATTTGCGTACGGGGTATAATCGATTGAAAGTAAGAAAGAAGGAGGAGGAGCCTAAGATGACATTCAGAACTCGTTATAGTTATGAAAAGTTCCTGGTTATGTCAATTGGGTGGACTAATGTACGGAAGTTAGATTTTTCGTAAGAGGCGTTGAGCAAGTCGGGGGTAAATTGATAGATACCCTTATGAGGTGCTATGATTAAAAGTACCATTAGTGTCACAGGTTGGTATTATTGAAATGGGAAGTGAGAAAAAAAAAGTTTCCAGGAACTAAAAAGGGAAGATAAGTGAGGTACCTGTATTGTCTTTATCAGATAATACATGAAATTTAGTAGTGTATCTCGATGTTTCACATAGATGAAGAGGTTGCGTTCTGATGTAGCATGGCAAGTTCATTAGGCATGCATCACGCCAGTTAATGGATTATGAGAAGGTCTATCCTACTTATGATCTAGAATTAGCAGCAGTAGTTTTTGAATTAAAAATTTGATGATTGTATTTATATGTGGAAAAGTGTGAGATATACACGGACTCTAAGAGTCTGAAATATATCTTCACACAGAAGGAGTGAATATGGAGTAGAGAAGGTGATTGGACTGGATAAGAGTTTACGACTGTGATATGTTATATCATACATGGAAGGTAAACGTAGAAGCCGACGCGTTAAGTAGGAAGGGTAGGGAAAAACTATCGATGTTAACGACTTAGAATGAGTTACTAACGGAGATGTCAAGAACGGAGTTAGAAGTTAAATTATGGAATGAAGAGGTAGAAATGTTATTCACAACGTAGACTCAATCCACGATAATGGAACGATTTAATTAAATACCACTAGGTAACGAGGAGTTTAAGCGAGTGAAGAAGAAGATGCAGGATAAAGAGACGATCAAGTATTATCTCATTTTGAAGGAGGAATTTGAGTTTCAAATAATTCTATGTTAAAAGCTAATGAAAGGGTAATAACGTAATGTGTCAATAAGTATTTAAACTTCTAACTCAGATTATTGATAGGAAGTGACAAGTCATGCGAGTTAAGATAACACCTTCGTTGAAGGTAAAATGAAAGAACCACAATGTCGAAGGAGCATTGTGGGAACTTGAGATTAAAGTAAAGGAAAGTGTTTCCTCAAATGGTGTATGTATTATTAGCGTGATTCTGGGGACAGAATCCTTATAAGGGGGGAAGAGTGTAACGCCCCAGAAAATTTGGATTTTTGAGAATTAAATTTTTATTTTTATTATGAGGATTAAATGAATTTAATCCATTATTTATGGGAGTAAGCTATTCGAGGGTCGTTCTATGACCTAGACATATCAGAATGTCGTAGTATTTTGGTTACGTGATATAATTAAAGTGTTTGAATTTCCAAGACGAAAATAAAAACTTTCCGAGAAATTTTCTGAAAAACACTATTCACGCATTTCTGCTCGGGAATTATTTTTGAATTTCCGAGAAATATGTAATGATAGAATATTGAGGTGAGATGGAATATCTAATAATATTTTAGTTATGGAAAACACAAATTTTCACCTGCAGACTTAAAACCTAAAGATTAGGGAAAATGAATTTCGAGAAAGAATTTAAATGCGTATAATGAATTAAAGCAAGGATTGTACAATACATAAGTATTATACGAGGTAATGGATATAAGTATAATAGGAGGTATTATACGAGCATGTATGAATAATGGAATGTCATATATTAAATAAGTATACGAGTTAGAATACGAGATTAATACGTAAATTATACGTTATAAGGCTATAAGCGAAATGTAATGGATTTGTTGAATTGTGTAGGAAATTGTAATGTCCAATTGGGATAATAATAAAGCCCAATACGAATTAATGTTAAAGCCCAAAGAATTGTTAATGCAAGTCCAATGTATAAGTTAGGTTAATTAAACCTTAAGCCTAAAGTAAGAATCCAATGGATTAGGAAGATCCATGGGGCAACCCATGATCATATGGGTGAATTGGTGATCAAGAATTTTGTGTAATGAGCAAGTAGACTTAAGGGTTAAGCAAAGGATAAGTTAAGTAACTCAAAGGATAAGTAAAAGTGCTTATGTGTGATGAACAAACAAAGTGCTTATATGTGATGATTAAGTAAACTTAATGGATAAGTGTTGTGATGGCCAAGTAATTAATTTGATGAGCAAGCAAAGGATAAGCTATGTGCTAAGCAAGTATACTTAAGAGCTAAGTAAGTGTGGTGGCCAAGTTTACTTAATGTCTAGGTAATGAATAGTAAGGAGGTGATTAAGGAGGTGGGTTGGATTAATGACCCTTATGCCCTAACTTAGGAAGTCCTATAAATAGCAAGCTTGGATTTCATTTTGGTGGTTGTTCATTTCATCCAACAAGTTGAGAGCTTATTAGTTAGAGAGAAAAAGCTACAAAAGCTAGAATAAGTTAGTCTTTGAGAATTCAAGAAGCAAGAAGGAGATTAAAGATTAACCAAGTGATTATCATGGGTAAGAGCTTAAACCATAAACCTCTTTCTCTTCCATTATTAGAGAGGTGGGTAGTGGTAGAACATGTATGCTGAGGAATGATAGGAATGATTAATCAATGGACTTAAGCCGTATAAGTCATGAATAAGTAATTCAAACTTAATTAAGTTATGAATTTATGAAGAGTTTATATGAACTACTCTTATGTGTACTTTAATAAGATTGTATGATAATAAGAAGTAAGAATGGTGGTTAAAAGACTTAATCTATAATAATTCATGAGGAAGAAAGTCATAAGTAGTTTATACTTTTATAAGTTATAAACTCACAAGGAACACGTAATAACTTATCATGTTTATAAGTTAATGAAGTATGTATGTCAAGATTTTAGTATAATAGATTGAATCCATTTGCAACAATGAACAAATCATAAGAAATGAAGTTAAGGCGGAATTCACGAGTTTGGACGATAATCGTCGAATTCGTTAAAATTCCGGAATGGAAGTCAAATTTTGATATTGAGCTTGGAAACATTGGTTTTCAATGGAGACAAGCCATATTTGGAATTATAGAGTTGCGGACTCAAAAGTGACCAAATTCCGACTTAGAACGAAGAAACGAGCGTTGAACGATCACGAACGTTTATCGTTTTTGTTAAAATGAACTAATAGGTGAATTTTTAGCAAACAAAGTCAAATAGATAAAATTCTTGCATGAACGTGTAGAGTACATAATTTGTGAACCATAGGCTTTTGAACGAGCCAATTTGGACTTATAACGAAGAAGTTATGCATTCAGGAAGTTCACAAAATTTCAAAAGTGTTTAAATTTTCTCTAAGGCCGCGAGTTGGCGTGGCAACCAACCCAAGGCCAAATAGTGGTGTTGTAGTAGTGCAAGCCCGGTATCATCACCTCACACTAACTTTCATGGCGATGCGAGATAAAGAAGCTAAGAGTGGCGTGCATGCACCACTCCCAGAGTTTTGACAGATAATAATGTTTACAAGTATAGAAAGAAAGATAACTCATTAGTAATTAAATAAGGTGTTAATATGACATTGTTAAGGCATTGTTAAACACTTAATGTATGATGATTAAAGGTTAATAATCAATAAAAGATGAATGTAATGAGAACAACGTAATGTGCTAAGCCGGCTGTAGAAATTTGTTGACCAAGTTAATTATGAATCCAATGGTTTGCAATACCAGTATGGATTATGTAATTACTTAATGAAAATGATAAGACCTTTCCTAAATCACTGTTATAGTGATGACTTTAGGAATTTAATGTTGTTTAATGAGTAGTTAAACGATGATTGTAAAGTATAGAGAACGTGAACAGTATTCAATAATGATAAGGCCTATAACGTTAAGAGTTACAACTAAAAGTTGTTAAGTAATACGTGAACGTAAACGGAATGCAATAAATTATACTTAACAAATGACGATTGAGTTTCGATTAACGTATGGATGTTAGTAAGCCGTGAGGAAGGATGATTAACTCGAAACGAGTTCTATTAATGAAGTAAATTCACGTAAGACATAGAAGAGAAAGAAGTTGGTAAGAATAATGTAAAAATATAATGGCAAGCCGGAACCAATAGTAACAAATCTAATATATGATTAGATTGAGAAGAAGGGTAAGTTTCATTAGGAACCATGTATGTTCATTCATGACCTAATGTGGTATGTTATGTGGTTATGTATTGTAGAGACCATAAAATTTGAAAGGAAAGTTATTTTCTTTGTAGCAGAATATTTGAAGGCAAGTTTTTCTTAAGCGCTTGTCTAACCTTCTTGTTAGCAAGTTTTACGTGATTCATGCTATGAGATGCATGAATTGTTTTACTAAAGGGTCGATGCAGTTTTATCTCGGCTAGACTAATCTTGAAGAGTTGATTGATTTTTTTACAAGTCTTTCAATATAGAATTTGCTAACGTTATCCTACGCCTTGATTGTTTGGTATGGATTCAGAGTAAGCTTTGAGTATGAATAAACAAATGTATTTTCATCGATTATTGATGGGCGCGTGAGGTTGCCAAAACTTAAACGTAAATACGTTTAATGAATGTAGTGTTGATCAACATAGAGTACTATGGGCTAATCACCCAGAAGTGCTTGTAAGATATACCAGACTTACGGACTTAGTGCCAGGTTGTCCTTTTCAAAGAAAATATGAAATGCTCATGGTCTTGAGCGAATTGATGTTTTCTTGAATATTGTTATTGTAAAAGCGTTTTGAAGGAAAAAGAAATACTATTTTGAATTATTGATAGTACTTCATAACTATTATCCAGTTATTGAAGATATACGATTCCTATATTTCAAGCATGTTGTTTAAAAGAAATTGTTATACTTGCTGAGCTTTTTATGCTCACTCTTGCTTGAACCATATGAATGCAAATTAGGACCGAACAAACCGAGGGATTCGGCAAGGATAGAGCAAGGCAAGAAAATTTGAGCGATTAGTTTACCTTTTAATAAACTAGTAAGTTGTATATATTATAGAATGGTGAACAAAGAATGTAATGGTTTTAGAACACAGGAAGCAGGATGTAATATTATTAATGTATTAAGAATGTCATTGATACACACATTTTGATGTCGTTTCAATAGAATGAATGTACAGTTATGAGTACCGTGTAGCACCATCTGTCGGGTTGGAAGTACCCGAATTTGGGGGCGTCACACTCATATCAGATCTTCCTACCAAAACGGAGTTGTCTAAAACATCTCAAAAGGTGACTAAGGACATACAAGAAGATCTTGAAGTTCACTCAGACCTTGTTCATCTGAGGCTGACTCATTTGATCGATGCTGCCAACACCCTTCCCAGTAACCTTAGTACTGAGTTTACGAAGAAGCTTAGGGAGATCATAAAGGAAATGATTCAGAGCATCAATGAAAGGGATCAAATTCATTTTCGATTTGAGTAGCACTGAAGTAGTTCTCCTTCGCAAAAAGACTGCAAAGGATTCTCAAAATAAGCTTATGATGGAGAGTCTCACGAGTCTACGAACTTCAATGAAAGGATTCCAAGCATTTTCCATGGGCTAAATGCAACAAACAAAAACTGTCTTGGCCATTCTACAAAAGAGAGAATCTTAAACTGATTCTCTGATCCAAGAAAATCGTGAAGACCTTGCTCACTCCAAGAATCAGCTCCACGAGCTTTTCCAAGGCATGAATCGACTGTCTGAAGACATTCAAACTCTTGATGCTGACATAAAGGGGGAGAATAAAGGGGAGGAAGGAGAGAAAGGCAAAGGCAAAGGCAGAGGCAAAGGCAAATTTATTGCTTCAAGACAGCCTCGTCATCAGACTCTATGACCTGAACAGCAACACATTATCATAGCGCAACCGGTAAGGAGTCAAAGGCCTTCTCCCAGCTCACAAGGGGTAGCCACTACAGGCCTAAACATGCCAATTGGAGATCTTGCATTCATGAATAGACACGATCATTTAGAAAGGCTAAGTCAAAGCGAGCTGGAAGATATAACATGGAGAAACGAAGACAATAGGAGAAGGAGAGCTTCAGAGTATGCCAATCCTCTAAAGAACAAAAGGCAGAAGAAATAGAGATAAGTTAAAACCTAGTTCTTATTGATGTAACCAAGCTTTATTGTAATATCTGTCTTTACAAACATCAATAAATTCATTCTTATTCTCTAGAGATTTCAGTTGCTCATTGAAACACTAAGTCATATTTACTTTCTAGCAACTGCATCTAGAAATTGATAATCATGACACAAATCTCCTTGGTTATGTCAACATTAAATAGGGGGAGATTGTTGAAAGATTACATATTTAAATTTGATGTTGAAAGTCAATATTCATGATTATATGTAAAGTTCTTAAAGGAATACATGTACAAGGACTTAGTGGTAGATCAAACTTGTTAGGTAGATCTGAGCTTTAATGTTTATCATTTTGTAAATGAATGTATAGAAGAAAAGATCAAAGCTGTTAGGTTAATCTATGTCTTGAGATGTAATAGATAGGCTTCAATAGAATCATTGTCTATCAAGCTGATCAAAAGATTGCAGAAGCCAAGGAAGAATTATAGAGCATCGAGGATCGTAGTCTGTTTGCTTTGGAGGGCCTCTCATGAAATTTTAGAGTTTTCCAAATGCATGTCGAGTCAAACTCAAGAATTATAGAGTGCTCTCGGAAGTGTAGAGTCTGCAAGTCAAGCAAGTGAAGATCATAGTGTGCCAGTACTTAAGAGAAATCATAGTGTTCTCATCCATCAGTACCAGATCAAGCTCCAATGTGGCAAGACACCATGATCATAATCGTAGTGTATCATCTGTCTGTATCAGAAGCATCGAGCCTTGTCTATTTGTTTAAGAATAAAAGTCAACAAATGTGGAATGGATTATAGACGTTGAGACTATCAGGAGTCCTAATGACACAACATCCATCCTTAGTATGTAACAAAGAAATGTACTGAAGAAGCTAAGGAAAGAACTATGGGTTAACAAAAATACCTTTTCAGGTGTTAGGTGAGATAGCAGTCTGCAGTGTCAGTGGGCCAGACGGCTGGACGAAAGATTTCCAGAAAGTCATAATTAGTGATCAGAAATGTCAAATACAATTAGTGCTTCAACGGATGTCTTCAAACGGATATATTTCAAAGGCATCATATATACAAAAGAGAAGTAGATGCAAAGATCAAGTAAGTATACAACGAAACACTGAAGAACACTCAATGCTCAACTCTACGATCTGATAAGTAAGCTTACTCAGCTACTCAGTTCTTTCAAACACAAGCTTAAAGACAACTGAGTAGCACCATTCAAGAACTCAACCATCTTTAAGTGAAGTAAGAAGTTCCAAGTTAGAAGGACTTGAAGAGTTCTAAGTGAACTAAGAAGTACCAAGTCTGCTAGACTTGAAGAGTTCTAAAGTGAACTAAAAAGTTCCAAGACTGCTGGTCTTGAAGGAATCTGTGAGATTCAAAGATTGTAAAGATAACCTTAGTCGATTTCATACTCAAGGAGTAGAAGAGTGGACTAGGAGCCTTTAGTGCTTTGAACCACTTAAAAACACTATGTCTCTTATGTCGACGTCGGGATTTTTAAGTGTCCTTTTTCGTTACTTGTTCTTTGGTGTTCTCATGTTAATGTGAGATTTGTTTGAAAAAAAAAGTGAAAAAGGTCTGACATTTATAATGTTGACGATTTGACTTTAAGAGTCGCTAGTTGGTGTATTTAATTGGTTGCACCAACGCAACCGAAATGGTTTGCACATTGACCTAGTGATTTGACACTGCTAGACGGGTTTGTGAACCCGAGATTCATTTTAGGTCTGGGGGCTTGATTATGCGGAGGGAAGGTGTTAGGCACCCCCCGACATCTGTGTTGCCACGGTGACCGCCACTTTTCAAAGAAATTGTTATATGAATGTGTGTGTGAGTGTGTGTATGGATCAATGTGCAATTATTTGGAAGTAGTGATGTACCTCGTTCGCACCTATATACATAGGGTTTGAATTTATAGAAAAATTCAGTTTTAAACAAGATATAGAAATGATGTTTTGTAAAAGAGGTTTTTCAAACCCTGTGCTCAAAAGTAATTGAGGCCTTTGATACTTCCATTTTATTATTAAATGTTCAGCTTGTTTGCTTTTATTTTTGAGATCGACAGCATTCTAGAAAATAATATCTGCATGATGCCAAACTCCTCATGGGCATGATGACCATCCAAGGAAATTCAAACACTGTAAAATAATGTACAAGCTGTTTACAGCTGAAAAATGTCCATCATGGGAACCGAATCTAGATTCAGTGGACTGAATCTGTGATCACATGATTCCTATGCTCACAAGGATACTGCAATTTGTATGGAAAGTAGTAAGCAGTTATATATATAAAAGTTGTAAATATATATATATACAGACACGATCAACCACCACGAAGCAACTCCATGGGGATCAAAAATGTAAATATATGGGGATCAAAATATAATATATATATATATATATATATATATATATATATATATATATATATGGACATGATCAACCACCATGAAGTAAACTCCAGGTGGGACAAAATATAAATAAAGCTGTAAAATGGATAGGGCTTCCTCGCCTTTTCTCTCTCTTCTCTCCATTCAAATGGCTGATCCTCAGCCTATATTTATAGACTGATGGCCGCAGGTGTACTTGCGGCAGCCACAGTTACACCTGCGGCTGGTCATGGTGGAACCAAGCTTCGTGGGTCCCGTCATCTCATAGTACGTCCACTGGTGCACTGTAATGTCTGCTCGAACTTGCAGAACTTCAATCCGAGCATTCGAATGAGGTATATCTGACCTTCTTCGGACCGCTTTTGTCGAGAGTTACGCAATGACATGGATTAGAGGTTGTACGAAGTCAAGAAGAGAGTTATATACCCATGGTCTTCAAGTTTCAAATTATATCCAAAGTATTGCCACACGTAATAGTCACTCAGGATTGTTACTCCTCAATTCTTGTGGGAGATTGTTGTATGTATGTATGTATGAAGTGTCGAGACAACGCACAGGTGTTGAAGAGATAAGATGACGTTTGACTCCTCACCGAGGTTATCGCCGGTTTGAGTTGAAAGTAGACGTTGCTCAATGTTCGATCTGAGATTGGACTACTTGTTGATATGCTACAATATCATCTTGTTGAGGCGGTAAGATGAAGCTTTTGACTCCTCACCGGGGTTATCATCGGTTTGAGCGGAAAACAGACGTTGCTTAGGGTTATATCTGAGATTGGACTGCTGTAAATGTTTGAATATCGCAAGGTCATCTGTAAAAGAACCTATCTGCCCGTTGTTAGCTTCAGGTCTGAGGTATGAGTGCCTCGGTAGGAGGTCTGAGCTTGAAGTTGATCGCATGTATTTGAAACAAACAATTCCGGAGTTATCGTCGAAATTGCAAAAGCATCCTTTGGGGCTATCACCAAGGATGGAGTTGCTACTCCCAGTGTTATTTTTGGGACTAGAACCGAACGTCGCGGTGTTATTGCTGAGACAGAACTGTCCTCTCCGGTGTTGTTGCCAGTCTTTTGATCTTGCAAACCTCGAGGTTATCTCCGAGATTAGAAATGACATTCCCGGTGTGTGTTCCGGTTTGAGAAAAAGTTCCTGGTTTGTGTTCCGGGTTGGAACTAAACTTCCGATAGTATCCGGAATGGATGTAAGGTATCTTCCAGGGTTATCTCCAAAAGACAAATTTGCTCTCCTGTAATGTTAGTAACAGGCATGCAGAAAATTTTGAGTGTCTACAGATGCCCCTCTTTATCATATTAATGCAATGCAAGGCATGGATAGGATAAAGAATCCTAGACACTTGAAATACAAGCAAGGTAAACATGATGATATATGCAGCAACATGATGCAAATGTATGATGCATGATTGTCAAGTAATCCTGTTGGGATGACAATCAGTGATGGCTTGGACATGCGATCCAAGTCTCCAAGGATATTGACGTTGGGGCTATCACCAAAGTCTTGAATCCTAGACACTGGCTTATATTCCATAGAGGTATATCTTGTGTGTAAGAGATCTGTGGGGATAAAGCTTTGTCTGTTTGAAGATGTGTATAACATATTCCCTCATTCTGTCGGAGTTACTGCTAACAGTTTGTCACCGTCAGGGTTTCCCGACCTACGTTGATGTGTGTATCACTGGATAGATCCTTGCTGGGTGTATTGTCAAGGTTGCTTGACCTTCATTGATGTATGTGTCAATGGTAGCATTGTGTTGTAGCCCTTACTGGGAAGGTTGCTTCGATAGGTTTACTTGCCATCGGCTGACATGACGTCAAGGCTGCTTGACCTTCATTGATGTGTGTATCAATGGTTGCATTATGTTGTAACCCCCGCCGGAGATACGTAGATGCTTGAAAGATGTGCGTTATAACCCCCGCCGGGGATACATAGATATTTGAAAGATGTGCATTGTGACCCCCATCAGGGATACATAGATGTTTGAAAGATATACGTTGTTACCCCCGCCAGGGATATATAGATGTTTGAAAGATGTACGTTGTGACCCCCACCGGGGATACGTAGATGTTTCATGGTTTTTGCGTTGTAACCCCCACCGGGGAAGTTTAGGGTTGTGACCCTACAAATGACGGCAACAGACCTTTGTGGGGTATTGCCGAGCATGATCTGTGAAAGCTGAGCTCATTGGTATAGTATACCCTGCATTTAGATGAATACCGTTGAGACGACAGGAAATAAAACTCTGACCGATAAGAACTCGGGATTTCCGGTTATTCCGCTCAATCACGTAGAACTTTTATTCCTGATTTGGCCTTTTCAGCTTGTGAGACCTCCTTTGTAACTCTAACTGGAGTGAGCAGAGGTGTGGGACCCATGTAGGAGTGCATGTAAGTACACGCAGGAGGCTGCAAGTGAGCTCTAGAATCAACCCGTGCCTATGTATAGGCGAATGGTTGCTTTTATAAGTCATTTTCAAGTTACGCAGTGAAGGAAATTTGAGAGCTCTTCTTCAGATCTGCTGAGTTCGGGCAACTTTTTGCATATTCTGCCACCGTACAAGCGTTCTTCACTGTGCTGGTAACAGATGCATGTATTTTTTTCCAATTTATGTTCGTTGAAAAATGACTTATCGTATGAAATGCATTTAGACACGTAGTACTGAATATGCATGCTGATATGACTTGATAAAAATATTCAACATAGTAAATGTTAGTATTAAACCATGCTGAACATAATGATGTAAAAAAATTTGACTTTTGAAGCAGTCAAATTAGAACCTTTTATTGTCATTTCTTATCCTATTTGAGGATAAATGAGTAAAGGCAAAGAAGTAAAATAATCCTGGTAATTAGACTACACTTATGGATTTTTACTGTGATGTGATTAATGCATGTAGGATGTATATGACTGTGTACAGGTGTGCTATTGAATGGCCACCTAGTCATGCCTATGTGCATGTGGATAGTCCCATTTTCAAAGGGGGATATGGCAAAATTTTCCCAAAATGCAGGTATTGGGTAGTCATGCATTTTTAACTCTATTGTAGTTGTATGTTAAAGTAATGCATTTTGAAAACTCCAGGTAAGAAATTACCACACCCTTTCTGAGGTGATTTGGAGACTTGCTATCCAGATATTATGGATCCGAATCAGCCGAGTAGTTACTATAGGACCACTTCTGGTGTACGGAGGAGAGCTTCTGAAGAGCCTCAATGCCGTTCTATTAGACAGCCTCGTCGTTTGGTGGAGGCAGT
This sequence comes from Panax quinquefolius, assembly GCA_020205615.1. NCBI lineage: Eukaryota > Viridiplantae > Streptophyta > Magnoliopsida > Apiales > Araliaceae > Panax > Panax quinquefolius. The sequence goes on from CM035156.1 coordinate 135,659,922, forward strand.
GATACGTCCTATTCGGGTTGAAGTGCCAAATGTCGAGGATGAGGAGGGGGATGTACCAATCGAGGTTTCTGCTCCTGCTGTACGTGTTCCCCATAGGGAATTGCCAGGTATTCAAGTGGCGAACCCATATCTTCTAGGTGACTTGAGTAGGCATCCTTCAGTATACCTGCACGCGAACGAGGTATGAAGTTAGATCTTTAATCTTCCTTATTTTCCTATTGATGAGGAGTTAAGGATTCTGATGTTGATCTGCATTTGATGTAGGTTCTCGGCTTCACCTAGCCTCGAGGGAATTGGTTTATCATCCACTCTTTGTATCAGGCTTTGCATGATGACTACAGAGCGATCGTCCATGGCTGGGGATTTGGGATGTTCTTCTCCATTCTAGCCCGTCGCTGTCCTTGGGGTTACCTTAGGGCATTGTTTGAGCGGTGGTTTCACCAGACTCAGTCACTCCATTTGCTGGACTATGAGGTGATGATGACACTGATGGATTGGCGGTTTATCACAGGTATGGAGTTTGGAGGGGAGCCGGTGCCTTGCACGACGGATATCACCCCTACTGCCGTCAGATCCTTGTTGGGAGTTCCGGTGGAGGCACTTTCAAGGCGTGGATCTGTCGCAGACGGATCCTTTGGCGTAGATGCTATGTAGGTGGGTCATTGAGTGAGCCCATACCCGATGATGTGAGAGTCAGGGATCGCATTCTTCGGCAATTGTTCTTGATGATCATTAGGGGCTGCTTCATAGCAGATAATTCCTCTACGGTGTCCTTCCCTTTGATCAGCGCCACTCGACACGTGGACCGTATAAGAGAGTATGATTGGGATTCCTACACCTTTGCCTACTTCCTCAGGGAATGCGCATGCGATCGCAGGGCTTGACCGAGGCGTGGTTAGGATTTTACCCATTTCTGCTGGTTAGTGTTTCTCTTGTCTTTTCCCATGTATAGGTTAAGAGTGTTGACTGACAGCAGATGTTTGCCTTTATGTTGGCAGTTTTGGGCCTATGAGAGACTTCCATATTTGCGTCCTGTGAGCGTGTTAGGTTTAGACACCTATCCACGAGGATGGAGATGGCATCATTCCATATTGGAGGAGGTCCCTGTTGCTGAGGGTTTCACTCATTGTCGCCTACAGTTGGAGTTGTTGACAGCCGATGTCATCAAATGGGTTCCCTACTCTGGAGAGCATTTGGGAGTTGGATTTAAGGATGGATACTCGACTGGAGTAGAGTACATCATTTCCACCCGCAGGATTCCTCTCTTCACAGATGGAGGATGAGAGCTCTATTTAGGAGAGCATGCTATTAGGAGCAATACAGGAGAGATCCGTATGCCGATCTTACCTCTTGCCAAGCGTTATTGTCCTGTTTTGCAGTCACCCGTCATTGACATCCCATTGATGGGGATTGATGGTTTTACATTGTCAGAGGGCCCCTCGTCTCAGGAGATGTTCCAGCATTGGTGGATCCCTCATACTATTGGAGCTCTGACCCGCGCCACACATTTTATGGGGGATATGGTTTCAGGATCCGTGATGAAGACCGATTTGCTAGCCCGTGTCCGAGATCTGACTCATGTGACACAGATTGACCCGGCAGTTGGACCGGACACATCTTTTCATTCGGCATTTGGGCAGAGACCCTTCAGAGGTAGATACTTTTGATCCTTCCAGGTTTGGCGCTAGCCCCTCAGGTGACCCATATGGCTTTTTCGGTGCAGATCCTATCTTGTATCAGCCTGACATCCCTGTAGATAAAGATCCAGTGACTTAGGAGGAGTTACATCAGGTGGATAGTATCGATGATGTAGACATTGACACTCATAACTTTTTCTGAAGTATTTCTCATTATCACTTTTGATAGGCCTCTGTTAGCATCTGGGTAGCTTCGCCCCATTCTCGCTATATCTTTTGATAGGCCTCTATTGTATGTTGGGTAGCCTCACCCCATTCCCTATATTTTAGCTATACAGAGATGTATTAGATGATGATATACTTAGGAATGTATGCACAGTTTTCCATTCCTTATATCATATTGCCATCTATTGTATCATGCATGTTATTATGTTATGCATATGTATATATGTCCAGAGATATTCAGCATTGACCCCTGGATGGTCTTATGACACGACCCAGATGCTAACATTCAGTCATGCTGTATGTGTGCTTTATGTCACATATGAGACCGATTGGCACATTTAGACAGCAGGGGTTTTGTTTCACCTAGGAGATAGCCATGTCATACTCCTTTTAGCCTGCAGAGTGCACATATGCTGCGTCGTGGTCAGCTTTCCTGGTAGGGATTAGGGATCTATTTGCCATATTGCCGTGTTCAGGGCTTAGTTCACCCTACAGCTTCATTACTCATGCTCCGGGCATGGATTATCTCCCTCTGGCTAGATTGAGGGGCATGATTACTTACCACCCACTTGCCGTTATGTGTCAGTTTGACCAGTTTCAGGATTTTCATCCGTATGAGGGGGCAGTGAGTCAGCGCTTTGCTTCACACCGTTTATCAGTGGAGGACAGATCCAGGTTGTATGCCTATTGGGATCAGCAAGAGCTGGCTGAGTTTTCTGTCAGTCATCCAGGTTGTTCTGCAGAGTATTCCACATGGATGGAGACAGAGAGGCGCATCACCGCGGTAGTATCCACGAAGGTGAGAGATTGATTCTCGACGATGAGAGCCTATAGAGGAGGCCGTTATTCCCACCATCGACTTGACCGGCATTGGTCGCCAAAGATTTGTGATGGATTCTCCCACCCCGAAAAGTGCCACTGTTATTTCAAGAGATTTGCACAAGATTTGAAGCGAGCTACATCGATGACCTATGATAGAGATCAGGCTAGGGCCGCGATGTTGACAGTTCTTGATGAGAGAGATACCGCTCTGTTAGATAGGGATGAGGCTAGATCAGCCAGGGATGCATTGATCGGGGAGTAGGATGCCGCCTTATCTGCTAGGGATGTGGCCATTATAGATAGTACTTCTGTTAGATCCCAGATGACTGTCAGTCTTGCTGACATGAGTTTTACATTGATGAGCACTACGCCACCATGCAGTAAGCCTCTGATCTGCTAACTCGTGTAGATACCCTTGGGCAGGAGCTTGCAGTGCTTCCTCCGTCGTTAGAGAGGGATGCCATGTTAGATCTGATAGTCCGCATGCATATAGATCTGTAGATAGCTTTGTATTTTCCTGCACAGACTAACTTAGCCATTTTGTCATGTACAACACATATGCATATATCAAACAATATTATGTATGGCAGGGAAATATATTTTGATTCACTTCCATTTTAGTTATGCCTTGTGATAAGTAGATTTTATATCTACTTATCCGGTATCTGTTACTTGAATTAGTTGGTTATATTCATGTTCTTAGTTACTTTTTATACATTTTATGTTATTTTGTAGGCTATGGCATGACATTGGCATAAAGAAGCAAGGATAAGCTATTCGGACATCTTTTGGACTAAAATACGTAAGCAAATGCAAGAAGGGAATATTAAAGGACCTTTAACACCAAGTTGGATGAATGTTCTTAGTGTGGAACTTGGATTTTATGGTATCTCTACTTCTTAGCTTTCCAGAACATCTTGAATCATCCCAATCGGAGCTCGGATGCGAGAGTTATAGACTTTTTATCAATGAAGATCAAAACCAAGAGTTGTCATGCTTGCTATTTACATAGCATCTACTTCAAGCTCGATTTCCGCCTTGATCCAATCCGAACCTGTCAATCCTCAAGGAATGAAAGTTGTATATATCGTCGTTATCTTCGATTTGATAGGTGGCAAGCCCCGTAACTCCAAGCGGATCAAAGGTTATGCCTGTTTTACCAAAGAATGTCGTAGTAGAAAACAGCATTAAGCGGAGCGCGCTAGGCCACCAGATTCTCTGCCAGTGTAGTGCGGAGCGCGCCCAGGATGGCTTAGGGACAGCATGGGGCGCGCTAGGAGGCGGGAAGAGAGTTAAATTGGGTTATTTGATGTCCAATTTGAGCTAGAATAGGATTCTTAGTTGCCTAACTTGTTAGGGTGTCCATTAGAACTCTAAATACTTGAGTTTAACTTGGATTGGGAGGCTAGTTCTAAGATTCCATTAAATCCCTCTTGGGATAGATTTCTATTAGCTAATTCTTTACTTTCTTTCTTAGATTAGGAACCCTAGATTAGATTAGAATTGGAGATTGAAGCAACTTGGAGACCATTGAAGATCAAGAGCAGAAGCTTGAGGAAGATGAAGATTTGCTGACACCAGATTCAATTCTTTACTCTAATCTTATTTTTATCTTTCAATGTTATTTCAAGTGTGGATTCTTAGTTTTAATTCAATGAACTAATTCTTTGTTTGAGATTACAATGGATCTTATTATGTAGTTTATTTTAATACGTTTCGCTATCAATTATTATGTTCTATCATGAGAATTGTCTATTGTGATTTGGACATAATTGTTTAATTGATTGGCCATTAATTACAGTGATAATCTATATGAACTCGAGAGATGAAGCTTAGATTTAGATCTGATCATGATGGCATGTGTTTGTGATTTCTGCATAGATGGAATTCATGATCCGTGTTTAGGAGAGAGATATGCCTTTACGCCATATGTAATCTTATAGAGAACTTGTGCTTTAAATCCTTTTTAATTGTAATTCACATAGAGATATACTGGATTAGTTAATTAGGGTGTCTTGCTTAATTCTATCATCTGCGAATTTAAGTGAGTATGGGTATTATGCATCGAGAGGTGGTTTTATCTGCTTTAGTATTCTTGATTAACAATTCAGGATAGAGAATAATTGACGAGAAGTGTGTTAACTTAAATGAAGCAATAGGTGAAGTTGTGATCTTAAATATCCGTAATCTTAATTTAACTAGTGATAATTAGAATTAGTTTAATTATAAATTGAAAATCATTCGTTTAAATAAGATTGAGTTGATTACGAGTTAGTACTTGGTGATTTTTATTAAATAATTCTCTGTGGGAATGATACTCAACTTATCACCTTGATACCTGCTTGATGTTTGCCTATTTCTTCAGGGCCTTGTGATCTTGATGCATTCTGAACTTATCCTTGATAAATGGACACTGAGACGTCGCAAGATCTCTCAGGACTGATTATTGATTTCTGTAAATCCCTACCATCTTTGGTGTCTTGGGACTGGTATCTGTATGGAAAAGTGGAGAGGAGGGTAGTTTCTTCCTCTCTGAGATTGACCGCACCATAGATGGTCGCCAGTACTTCTATTTGTGAGAAGCCTAGTTAATTCCATCTCTTATGGGTTGGTATTGCTCTTTAAGGCACGATCGCAGCTTAGATGGTCACCGAATCTTCTATTTGTGAGAAGAGGTTGGGTAATTCCATCCCTTTGATCTGAAATCGATGAAATTTGGCGAATTGAATGTTGATCCCAGTATTTTTTCTGGTAGGGGTTAGACTTAACCATAAATGGCTGCCTACGTACTCCTATTGAAGAGGAGATCAAGTCTATGTAGTTCGAACCTAATATAGGAGGTTCAATGCTGATTGTGAAAGTTAGATAGGTGTAGAGATGTTTTTGTTGTGAAGAAAGGGCAGAAATGTTTTTGTTGTTGCGACCGGGCCATATAGCATATGGTTGCCTACGTATTCCTATTAAAGAGGAGATCAGGTTGGCGTAGTTCTCCCCTCAGGACGAATCACAGCTGAAGAGAAATGTGAATCCCATGTGCAGGCTAAACTACGGGGAGAAGAAAGTTTGATCCCATAATGGGGATTAATTGCAAGTGTGGAAAAAGTTTGATCCCGTCCTCAGGACAAACTGCAAGCGTAGAAAAGTTTAATCCCATCTTCAGGATAAACTGCAAGTGTGAAAGGTTCAATCCCGTCTTCAGGATAACTGAAATTATGAAAGGTTTGAATTGAGGTAAAACCAGGCTGCTGGCTTGAAGTGTATGTTTTCCTGAGGGGCAGAAGAGTATGTAGAAAGGAAAGGGTTCAAAACCGAAATGACTGGTGATTTAATGACCAAAACCAAGATGTTTGTTTGATGGTAACTTCAGACATAGTACCGATTCATGGTGTCCGAGTTGATAAGCTGTGGAAATTCATCGCCATCCATTTCCTGCAATCTGAGAGCACCTCCTGTCAATACTTCCTTGACAACAAATGGGCCTTCCCAGTTAGGAGCGAATTTTCCCTTAGATTGATCTTGGTTGTCAATGATCTTCTTCAAAACCAAGTCATGTTGTTTGAATTGCCTTAGTCAAACTTTTCTATTGTAGGATCGTGCGATCCTTTACTGATATAACTGACCATGGAAGATAGTCGCGGATCGCCTTTCGTCTATCAAAGACAATTGGCGATACCTGTCTTGTACCCATTGGTCTTCACCCAATTGAGCATCCATCAATACTCTGAGGGATTCCATTTCCACCTCTATGGGGAGCACCGCCCTTCCCATCCATGAACTAATGAGTAGGGGGTTGCCCCAGTGGAAATTCGCATGGAAGTTCTGTAGAATAATAAAGTCAGAGGCAAGAGGTCAGGCCATCCTTTGTGATTGGCGGACATTTTTCGCATGATATTTTTGATGTTTTTATTAGCCGCTTTAATAGCACCATTCATCTTTGGACGGTAGATAATGGAGTTGAGGTGTTTGATGTGGAATTTTCTGCATAACTCCTCCATCATTTTGTTGTTGAGGTTCTTAGCATTGTCTAACACAATGACCTCTGGTTGTCCATATCGACAGATGACATTATTTCTGATGAAAGCAATGATAACTTCTTTAGTAACCCTGGGGAAGGATGCTGCTTCTACCCATTTGGTGAAGTAGTCGATCATGGTGGATATGAATCGATGTCCATTACTGGCTTTGGGCTCGATGGGCCCGATCACGTCCATTCCCCACATTGAGAAGGGCCATGGTGAACTCATATTATGGAGTTCCCTTGGAGGGGCGTGGATAGCATTCCCATGAATCTGGCATTGATATCACCTCTTGATGTGATCATCATTTGTCAACTTTGAGTGTAATCCAATAATGCCCCGCTCGAGGATCTTCTCGACAAGTAGGGGTCCGCTTCACGCGATGAGGCCACAGACTCCACCATGGATCTCATCCATGAGTCTCGAAGCTTGGTCTTTATCCGCACATCCGAGGAGACCTAATCTCGCATCTCTTTTATATAGTGCATCTCCGCTCAGGTAGAATTTCATAGCAAGTCGATGAAACCGCCTCTTCTCAGTTAGGCTCGCCTTAGCGGGTGTAGATCCATCTCGTAGATACTCCTTGATGCTTTGATACCAAGGACTGTGGATGGGAGGTAGCTCATCCGATACTTCTCCAATGTAATTCCCATAGATTGGGGCTCTTTGCAGAGTAAACGTGATGCTTGGCAAGTTTTCCTTATCCGGTATGTAAACCAAGGAGGCCAGCGTTGCTAATGCATCTGCAAAATCATTCCTATTACGAGGAATGTGTATAAAGGAGATTTCTTCGAACTCCAAAGCCATCTGTAAACTTGTCGATAGTAAAGGCAAAGACAAATGTAATTCTTTGGTTTGATAGATTTCGTGGATTGCTTGATTACCAATTCGGAATCCCCAAAGATGATTAACCGCTTCGATGCCCATTGAGCAGGAAAGTTTTAGCCCCATGATACAACCTTCATATTTAATTTTGTGTTATTGGTGCCGACAAACTATAATTTGTGTGACGGGATACCTGCTCCCGTCTGCATCGGATATTAGAACTGCTCCAGCTCCAGAGCCTTATGTGTTAACAGCTCCATCAAAATACATTCTCCATGAACAACATGTATTGTACTGATGTTGTTGTTGAATTGTCATTACCCCTTCATCGGGGAAGTACGTTTCCAAAGGTTTGTAGTCCCCTGAGGTGTGGCGACCGATTGATCCGCAATTCCACGACCTTTGATGACTTTTGCATCACATAGGCGATGTCAAATTGCTGTAGGATCAACTACCATCTGGACAGTCGACAATTCAGTATGGGCTTACTGAACACATACTTGAGAGGATCCATTCGGGATATGAGATGGGTTGTGTGACCATGGAGGTAATGTTGTAACCTCATGGAAGCCCATGCTAAAGCACAACAAGTCTTCTTAATCAGAGTGTACTTGTGTTCACCGATCTTTGAATCTTTTCTTTGAGGTAATAGATAGCTCGTTCTTGGCTTCTATTGTCTTTCTGCCCCAGCATGCAGCCCATGGCATTGTCATTTATGGACAGGTGCATGAATAGGGGAACATCATCCCTGGGAGGTAACAAAATAGGAGCGTTAATCAGTTGCTCTTTAATGGTAAGGAAGGCTTTTTGACACTCATCGTTCCATTTCATGGAGGAGTTCTTCTTTAACAACTTGAAGATTGGCTCACAGGTTGCTGTGAGTTGAGAAATGAATCTGCTAATGAAGTTGATCCTTCCCCAAAATCCCCGTATTTCTTTCTCTGTCTGAGGAATGGGCATTTCCTTGATGGCCTGGATTTTGGTAGGATCCAGTTCAATCGCTTTGTGGCTGACTAGGAAACCTAGCAACTTGCCTGACTTAACACCAAAGGCGCACTTGGCGGGATTCAACTTCAAGTTGTACTTACGTAACCTGTTGAAAAGTTTTGTGAGATGGTCTAAGTGGTCTTCCTCCTTCCGAGATTTGACAATGATGTCATCCATGTAGATCTCTATCTCTTTGTGCATTAAATCGTGGAAAAGAGCCATCATAGCTCACTGATAGGTTGCCCCGGCATTGATGAGGCCAAATGACAACCGTCTGTAACAAAAGGTTCCCCAAGACATGATGAAAGCAATTTTCTCACTATCTTCCTCAGCAACCATAATTTGATGGTACCCCGTAAAACAATCAGCAAAGGAGTTCATGCCGTATTGATCAGTATTGTCAATAAGAATGTGGATAAATGGCACGGGAAAGCTATCTTTAAGGCAAGCTTTGTTCAAATCCCGGTAATCCATGCAGACTCGCACCTTTCCCCCTGGTTTAGGTACGGGAACAATGTTGGATATCCACTCCGGATACGTAGACACCATGATGATGCCAGCTTGAAATTGTTTCACAATTTCTTCTTTGACCTTTAAACTCCATTCAGGTTTTAAACCCTTGAGTTTTTGCCTGACTGGCTTGAATCCTTCTTTGATGGGAAGGCATTGAAGAACAATGTCAGTGGACAAACCCACTATATCTTCATGAGACCATGTTAATAGTGCAACCATGTCATTCCGCTGATTTATGGTAAAGTCTGAACCAATTTGGATAAGCTTAGGGTTTCCTAAGGTTCCAAGATTGAAGGAAGTGGTTTGATCAAGATTGGGTTTGGGTTTGTCTGCGACCCATTCCTTAATCTCCTGAGGTGTCTCAATGTCCTCTTGGATGTCCATCAAGTCTGAGTCCAACTTTGCATCAAAGTTACAGCCCTTGTGGAGAGAAGGAGCCTCATCAGCAAGTACAAGCACATCTAAATTCAGAGTCCTGAAACAAAAGATGGTTTCACTTAATATATGCAACTGTTCGATCATACAAAAGTGTTAGCATGTACTTGATAAAATAACTGCTAGTACTGTAAAGGAAAGCAAGTAATTAAAGTTATCTATAAGGTAGAGGGATTTTTCTGCCCATTTTACCCTCGTCAACCAATGCATGGAGTGCTGCTCCAATTGTCGAGGGCAAAGTGCTGATGGACTGCAGTGATGGAAGGATCGTCATTGTCCTTCTTTTCCCAAATGATAACCATGACATCTGGGCAATCATTGTCTGGGGTGTATCTGTTTGTTTGTTCATCATGAACAATGACGCGTATGCCTGCCATCATCAATGCAAGGTCATGTTTACGTTTCCGTTCCGTTCCTTCCGCTTCGGGATCAGGAATCAGCACGTCTTTTGCTTTGATTGGCACTAGTTTCGGAAACAACATAGCCACAACATGGGCTGGCACCTTTATTGGAGATTGCATTAACTCATGAGGTAAAGGTATAGAAAATCACCGTGCGGCGGAAGCTTGAGGAACCTGCTTGTGCTTATGAGGATTCCTGTGAGTAGAATTGGCAGAATAGCCTAGTCCGGCTATTCCAATTTGACTGGACATTTGAATAGGGTGCTTAATGCCCTACTTTTCTTTACCAAGCCCTTGTCCAGGTTGATGACCCAATGACATCATTTCTTGAGTGGCCGACATAACCTCGGCAGAAATCTTGGGTATGGGAAGTGGCGCTCCAATAGAATGGTATTGCGTGTTACTCACTTCCAAAGTATGGAAACTGGTCGGTTCATCTTCTGAATTGAAGATGATAATTGGTAGATTTCCTTGTTTAGGACAATCCGGCTCAGTATTGACAGTGACTAAACTGCTGTTGATAATGTATTTGAGTTATTGATGTAGTGTGGAGGGAACGGCTCCAGCCATGTGTATCCATGGTCTACCCAATAGTAGGTTGTATCCTGAGTCTATCCTGAGGATGTGGAAGGATACATTGAATGTAATTGGACCAATCTCAATTGGCAATTCAATCTTTTCGACGACATTTCGTCGGGATCCATCAAAAGCTCTGATAACCATATGGCTGCTTTAGATCCGCCTGAGATTGACATTCATCTTCATCAAGGTGGCATAAGGACAGATATTTAGAGATGAGCCTCCATCTATCAAAACTCCAGCTAGCATGTACCCGGAAGACAAAACTGTAATATGCAATGGCTTGCAATGACCAGTCCCTTCAGGAGGTATGTCATCATCAGTGAAGGATATCACATTGTTGTTGAAAATGTGATCAACCAAATGTTAAAATTTTTCCACATCCACTGATTTTGGCAAGTACGCTTCTTCTAAAACATTTAGTAAAATCTTCCGATGATCCTCAGAAGAGAAAACCAAGTCCAGTATTGAAATCTGGTGTGGAGCTTCTCGCAAGCTTAAAACCACTTTGGCTTCATTGTGGCCCATAGTGCGGAGGAATTTTTCAATCTTCTCCATGGGCAACTTCCCCTTTGCTTCGCAAGTAGGTTTAATAACCCGTTGAGGAAGATACAATGGATTTTCCTTCGACACTGTAGCAGTAGTATGAGACGTGGATCCTTCAGCTTCTCCATAACTCCATGGAACTTTGTGTAAGCTGACAACAGGATATTGTGTTCTTCAAGATAAAGAAATTGGCTCTGGTGCGGCCACTTTCAAAGGATTGTCTGCTCCTTTGAGTTGAATCGGTTGTATGGGAAATACTTTGACAGTCTCATCATCCACATTAGATATAACTGCTACTGATCCCTTCCATTTGGTAGGACATGCATTCCCACCTTTAAGTTGCACAGTGTAATCCTCTGCTATTTGCAGGACACTGCTATTAATAAGATTCTGAATGAGATGGCGGAGTGCCCAACATTCTTCTGTGCTGTGACCGCGAGAATGTGAATGATATTGACACATTTCATCAGAATTAAACCGTCCTGAACGGGGATTGATTGGAAGGAGAAGGAAAGTAATTCTTCCTTCGTTGAACAACATTTGCAATATTTCCTCCATAGATTGGCCCAAATAGGTAAATTCCCTTAGATTGGAAAAATCCCGACGGGCTTTAGCATTCGCTCTCTTCGCAACCTTATCCTCCATAGCTTCGCTTTCTGAAGGTGGTGAGGAGGCATTCATAACAAAAAGAAGGAGATGGGCATGCTCCTGCCTGATTAATTGGTGCGTGACTTGATGATGGTGGGTCACCAGTTCTGCCAGTTGCTCAATTTGTGTGGAAAGAGCTTTCATCTTTCGTTCCATGGAAAATTGGAACTTTGCATATGTTAGGTTTGTAATATTCATGAACGCAATCAAATTGCAAAAATAATGCGGAAACGTGTAAAAATCAGAGTTTAAAATTTTTACAAACCATATACCCGGATCACCCTTTATGCACAATTATTAATTAAACGAAAAATAAGAAATTATGAAATCATACCCTTGTAAACGAGCTTCCTCGTGCACGAAGTTCACCTCCTAGTTCTCATGATCTCCTTGAATCTCCGGGTAGATTCCTTCCTTTGATCAATGTAAGCCACCCAGTGTATGGCCTCTAGAGGTGATCCACCAAGGAAAAGAATTTTCAAGAAGAGGGTATTGGCTCAAACCCTAGTTTTTCCTATCCGTATAGAAAAAGCGTACTCTCCCAACTATGGAATTATTATGTATTATTGATATCCGATATAAGACTCCTCTTATAAAGATATCAAGTAACCTATTAAAATAAGGTATTATTTAATTAAACTCTTTTAATTAAATGGGCTCCTAATCTTATTAGGGATAATTAATTAAACTCCTTTAATTAATTTTCCTCCTAATCTTATTAGGAATAAATGAGAGTACTTATATTAAATTAATTCCTAAACTCTTTTAGAAATTAAAATAATAATAATTGTAATAATATTAATAAGACTCCTCTTATTAATTTATATTTAATATTTCTAAAATATTAAATAATAAATATTAAGCTATTTAATTTATTCTATCACCATAGATTAAATTAAATATACATAATATATATTATTACGATTATACCATTAACTTCTTAAATAATTATTCTTCCTTTTATGGTGTGACCCTTTAGGTTCTCCATATTAAGCTAGGTTGTGAATAAATCAATTAGAACAATTCTAATCTTATTTAAATAAATAAATTAAACAATTAATTTATTTAAATAAATAATATTTATTCTACAATAGGGATAAGCCTCCCTAGCGATCAACGACTTTCCAGATAATATAGATTTCAACATTAATCATAAAAGAAACTTTGAGTAAATAGTTACCGTACAATTCAATCCTTCCACCATACAATGTCCCAATTAAATATAAGACATGGAATTACTGTCAAGTCTTATTTTATTTAATTATATGTATTTCGATCCTTAAATGCACAACTCAAATAATGCAAATTAGAAACTCCTTTCTAATTTCATTTTGCCTTGCCAAGGACTCTTTGGGTTGTCATTTATCGAATCACATAGGACATTTCTCTTCTTTTATTAGAAGTGGTAGATTCTTTATTGATCATACATTATCTCCATGTACAACTTATTATACCCAAGCATACCCTTTGATATACCATAAGGGTCTTAAGGAATAAGTCAAAGTATAACTCATCATACACAAGATACTATGATGATCTCAAGTCCAAGGATCACTTGTACTACTATCACTACTGAGAATTCCTATTGACAGGCAAGTAAAACTCCATTAGGTATTCCTTAGCGAGCCACGTTCAGTGAACTTATTCTCTAATAAGCACCTACATACTTGTTTTAGTGTCTCCACACAAATGATCATGAGATCAATCATCCTCATCTAATGAGCAAGCAACGTATGTACCAATCTATCCGGATTCACCAATCCCCAATTTAGTAATCCAATGATTGGGAACTATTTTAGTTTTAAAGCTTTCTAAGAATTTAGATCTCATTAGAATGATCATCATCATTATTCTAAAAGCATTGCTTAAAACTATGGGTTTATCACATATTATAAAACAGCATCATGTTGATAATTAAAAGCCCTTAATAAATTAATACTTTTTATTAATAAATGAATAAGATTGTTACAAAGTATATGCTTTATCATCAAACATGATTGGCTTTATCATCATCATTGGAAGTAGTGCTGTACCTCATTCACGCCTATATACATAGGGTTTAAATTTATAGAAAAATTTAGTTTTAAACAAGATATAGAAATGACGTTTCGTAAAAGAAGTTTTTCAAACCCTGTGCTTAATATTAATTGAGGCCTTTGATACTTCCATTTTATTATTAAATGTTCAGCTTGTTTGCTTTTATTTTCGAGATGCGAAGCATTCTCGAGAAAATAATATCTCTGTGATGCCAAACTCCTCATGGGCATGACAACCATCCAAGGAAATTGAGACATCGTAAAATAATGTACAAGTCGCTTAAATTTGAAAAATATCCATCATGGGAACCGAATCTAGATTCAGTGGACTGAATCTATGATCACATGATTCCTAGGATCACAGGATACTGTAGTTTGTATGGAAAGCAGTAAGCAGTTATATATATAAAAGCTATAAATATATATATACAAACATGATCAACCACTACGAAAGCAACTCCATGGGGATCGGAAATATAAATATATAAAAGCGGTATATATATATATATATATATATATATATATATATATATATATATATATATATATATATATATATATATATATGGATAAGATCAACCACCACGTAAGTAAACTCTGTGTGGGACAAAATGTAAATACAATTTGTAAAATCGATCATTTGCCATGAAGTAAACTCTCAGGCGGGATTTAAATGTAAATATATATATATATATATATATATATATATATATATATAAAAGCAAATAAATGCAGGATGGGAATCCAGGCTCATAGGATATGTCCGATAATAATTATATATATATATATATATATATATATATATATATATATATAAAAGCTAGTAAATGCACCGGATGTAAAATCTAGGGTCATCAGATATGTCTAACAATAATTATATATATAAGTATATATATATAAAAACACTAAACGCTCCAGACCAAAGTCTAGGCTCAATCGAGGCATAACTCGATAATGCTAGTCCATATATGAAATATATACATATATATAAGTATATATATACAGACAGTAATGAAAACCACGGACCAAAGTCTGGGCAAACACACTCACACGACTTTCAATGTGTACAACAGTGTGTGCTAATATGAGAAGAAGACTTTATATAATGTGAGAAGGCTTACAGTGGGCTTCCAAAGTAGACTTCTATGACTTTAAATGGATAAACACTCAGCTTTCGCCGGATAAAAGATAGCTATATGTGAGCTAACAAGTGTTTAAAAGTGAGGAAACACTCAAAAGATGTGTATGTAGAGTAAAATGGACAGGGCTTCCTCGCCTTTTCTCTCTCTTCTCTCCCTTCAAATGGCTGACCCTCAGCCTATATTTATAGACTGATGGCCGCAGGTGTACCTGCGGCAGTCGCAGTTATACCTACGGCTGGTCGTGGTGGATCTGAGCTCTGCGGGTCCTGTCGTCTCGTAGTACGTGCACTCGTGCACTTTAATGTCCACTCAAACTTGCAGAACTTCAATCCGAGCATCCGAACGAGGTATATTTGACCTTCTTCGGACCGCTTGTGTCGAGAGTTACACAATGACATGGATTAGAGGTTGTACGAAGTCAGGAAGAGGGGTCTATGCCCATGGTCTTCAATCTTCAAATTATATCCAAAGTACTGCTACACGTAATAGTCACTCAGGATTTTTACTCCTCGTTTCTTGTGGGACATTGTTGTATGTATGTATGTATGAAGTGTCAAGACGACGCGTAGGTGTTGAAGAGATAAGATGACATTTGACTCCTTACAAGGTTATTCGCTGGTTTGAGTAGAAAGTAGACGTTGCTCAGGGTTACATCTGAGATTGGACAACTTGTTGATATGCTACAACATCATCTTGTTGAGGCGGTAAGATGACGCTTTTGACTCCTCACCGAGGTTATCGCTGGTTTGAGCGAAAAGCAGACGTTGCTCAGGGTTATATCTGAGATTGGACTGCTGCAAATGTTTGAATACCGCAAGGTCATCTGTAAAAGAACCTATCTGCCCGTTGTTAGCTTCTGGTCTAAGGTATGAGTGCCTCGGTAGGAGATCTGAGCTTGAAGCTGATCGCATGTGTTTGAAACAAACAATTCCGGAGTTATTGCCAGAACTGCAAAAACATCCCTTGGGGCTATCACCAAGGATGGAGTTGCTACTCCCAGTGTTGTTTCTGGGACTGGAACCGAACGTCGCGATGTTATCACCGAGACAGAACTTTCCTCTCTGGTGTTGTTCCCGATCTTTTGATCTCGCAAACCTCGGGGTTATCTCCGAGATTAGAAATGACATTCCCGGTGTGTGTTCCGGTTTGAGACGAAGTTCCCGGTTTGTGTTCCGGGTTGGAACTGAACTTCCAGTAGTATCCGGAATGGATGTAAGATATCTTCCAGGGTTATCTCCGAAAGATTAATCTGCCCTCCTGTAATTTTAGTAATAGGCATGCAGAAAATTTTGAGTGTCTACATCTTATATTCTTTCCATAATGGCTTATATTCTATCAACTCGCTTTATCTTAAAGGGAAAACAAACATATCTCAAATTCTGCTGTGATTAAATCAGTATCAAATCTGACAAGTATTTTGTAAAAGAATTTTTAAAAATATATATTCCCCCTTCTGGATAATTATTGTGCCTCTGGGAACTAACAATGTTCACTTCAACGGGTTGGTCAGAGAAATCACTAGTTTGCTTTCCCACATTAAACACATTTAAATCAACTGTCATGTTCCCGAATGTCAATTTCATTAGTCCATTTATACAAATGATTAACGCATTAGAAGTTGGTAGAAACAGTCTACCTAAAATTACAGGAAATTGACCCTTGGGATTGACAACAGGTTGGGTATCAAGGACAACAAAGTCAACAAGGAAGACAAAATCACCAACTTTAATAAGTACATCTTCAACTATTCCTTTTGGCACTTTAACGGAACGGTCAGCTAGTTGGAGTGTGACACTTGTCTTTTTCAACTCCCCCAAGCCTATGGTTTTGTACACAGAAAATGGTAACGAGTTCACACTATTTCCTAAATCAAGTAAAGCTTTTTCAATTAACGTGTCACCTATGATGCATGAAATAGTAGGACAACTGAGGTTCTTATACTTCACAGGGACTTGACATGATATGATAGAACTAACATAAGCTGTTAGAAAAGCTTTCTTAGGAACATGAGTGGTTCTTTTATGTGTGCAAATTTTTTTTATACATTTAGCATATGAGAGAACTTGTTGAATGGCATCTAGAAGAGGAATGTTAATTTTCACTTATTTGAACACTTCTAGAATTTTGTCCAACTGGGCTGACTACTTGTTTGAAATAAGTCTTTGAGGGAACGGGGCTTTTAGTTTGAAGACTTTTTCAGTTGACTCATAAGGTGTGGTTTGATCATGTTTTGACATATGCTTAGTGGATGGGTCTACTAACTCAGAGTTTGTGGGCTTTTTAGGCTGGGCTGACTGTGAAGATGGATTGTTAAATTCAACATTTAAAATTTTCTCTTCTTAATTATCAATGCCAACATGATTATTAAAATAATTTCCAGACCTTAAAGAAATTATAGAATTCACATAATTGATTTGGTTATTTTCAAGTGAATTAGCATAATAAGGTTTTTGATTAGGGACTAGAAATTTTGGATTGGTCTTGGGTTGACTAGGAAGCTTACCCTTCTCTCTTTCACTAACTGTAGTAGCCAATTGACTCATTTGGATCTCTAGGCGAGATAAGGCTTGGTTAGTGTTTTGCATGAAATTATTGAAATTATTATGAGATTTCATTAAAGTTTCTATGCTCTTCTCTAAAGTGTTAAGTCTCTTCTCACTTTCATTAGAAAAACCTGGTGGATATTGGGTTGTTGAACTTGATTTTTGGTACGGACCAGGATTTGGCTTTTGGTAAGGTTGAAAAGATTGATTTAGAGACTGATTGACCTGATTTGAATAATTATTTGGGTAGGGTCTTTGATTCCATGTAAAAATAGGATGATTTCTCCAACCTAGATTATAAGTGGGTGCAAATGGGTCATTCCCAAGTCTTTGAAACATTGCATTGACTTGTTCATATTCTTCAGGTTGGTGCATGACTCTAGAACATTCCTCAATTACATGGCTTGGTGAATTACTTAAGACACAAAGGTGTTGGTGTTGAGATTTGGTTCACGTGTGATTGTCCCCTAGTTTCTAAAGCTTCAAGTCTTTTAAGTAAACCAATTAACTTAGCTTCGGTAGCAATTGAATTATCAATTATATGAACACCCCTAGATGAACTAGGTTTATCGGTCTCTCGGGTGATTTCCCATTGCATTATCTTTATTGCTAAGTCTTCTAAAAATTCCAAAGCCTTTTCCTCATCATTATTTAAAATATCCCCTTGACACATTGACTCTAACATTATTTTAGTGGGATAGTCTAAACCTTCGTAAGCAATTTAACACAATCTCCATTTCTCAATTCCATGGTGTGGGCACTGAGATAAATTTTTTTACATCTATCAAATATTTTTCGAAAAAGACTCTTTTTCAAGTTGGCAAAATTGATGAATTGCAGTCCTAATTTTAGCAGTTTTATGATTTGGAAAATATTTTTTTATAAATGTAACAACAAATCCCTCCCAGGTTTATATGGAATTATGTGGTAGGCTATATAACCACTTTTTAGCATTATCTTTTAAAGCAAATGTTATAAATCTTAGCCTAATTGAGTCATCAGACAATTGTTGAATTTTCATTAAGGAACAAACTTCCTCAAAATCCTAAATAAATAAATATGCATCTTCGATCCTCGTAAACCTAGGTAACATATTTATAAAATGTTTCTTAAGTTCAAAATTGTTACAAGTTACCGGTGGTAGACTGATACATGAAGGTTGGGCAGAGCGGGAAGGATAACATCGATCCTTTAAAGAAATATTTTGTGAGCCCTCCATTTTTCTTAAAGTGAGATCTTTTAAAGTGAAATCTGAAAAATTAAGTTTTCTCACTAATCGGGATGTTTCGTCCCTAATCCACACTTTTTGCATACACTACTTAGCAAACAAGCAGATAAGCACAAAAAAAAACAAAAAAAAAAATTACTTCTAAAGTCAACCTAAATAAAATCTAGACAGCTCCTAACTGTTCCAAGTTACACCGTAAGGTCCACCAAATTTGAAATTAATCATACCACTAGCCAGGTAAGTGTAAAAAAGGTGGGAGTCTCTCCGTAGATATGGTGACTAATTGAATAACCACACAATTTTTAGGCGTTTACCTTTTGAACCACTTGCCTAGACACCAGTAGTTTGATTAATTTAAAATTCAGCATCCTCTTGGAGTTTCTTTTCCTAATTGAGCTCGAGAGTCCTAGGGGCCAACGTCTACTTGATTTTATTAGGTTATGGTTATGCAAAATGCCAATTGGGTTGTTTGTAGGCCAAAGAAGGGTGATGAAATCCCCACCTTATCTTGTTACAGGTTGTACCCTTAATGTTAGATTAAATATGAAAATGCATAAATAAAAAAACTATAAACAAATAAAATGTCCTAAAACTATGTGAATTACAAAAGAAGGAGAGATTTTGACGTACGTCAATCCTCTAGCAATCATCACAGTTTATATTTGACAAAAAATAAAATATAAAAACCTAATAGGATGTGCTTTATGTGAGTGAATGCATGAATGCGACAAATATAATAAATACTAAAAAAAATAAATTACTATTTTTTTATTTTAATTTTTTTTTAAAAATATGGAGATACGAAGTACTGAAGAAAGCGCAACAACAAAAACATATCTACTACAAATCTATAACAGTAGATCACCCAACTAATGAATAGATTGAAAGTTATTTAGGATCAAGTTCCATTGACCGATCACAAGTAATTTTCTGGAAAACCCAGAAAAGTATTTGTTGTCTGACATGCTTCTTGACCCACTTAAATCTCTCACTTGTGATGTAGTTGAACCCTAAAATTTGCATTAACTTGTAGAACTACATCAGTAAAACGATTCCTATACACTTACAAGCCCAGAAAATTTATATATTAAGAATTAAGGATGGTCAAAGTAGGCATCTAAGAGCTGTTCTTCACGACTCAAGAACACTTATTGCGACACTTTTTGTCGTTATTACCTTTAGCGGTAATTTTTAATAAAAATAAATAATAATAATAATTAAAATAAATAATACTAATAACTAAACAAATTCTAAAATATATTTAAAAATTATAATAAATAATTTTTAATAATTTGATTTATAAGAATCATTAATATTTTAATTTAGTTAAATATTAATGATAATAAAATCATCTAAGTTTTATATTAACTAAATGTTTAAAAATAATATTAATCATTATAAATTATTTAAAAATGATATTAATGATTTAAAAATTAGTATAAATTATTTGAAAAAGATATTAATAATTTAAAATCATTATAAATAAAAATAAATTGTTTAAAATAGGATTAATGATTTGAAAAACCATTATAAAGGATAAACAATTACTTAAAATGATACTAATGATTTAAAAATTATTATCAATAATAATAAATTATTTAAAAATCATTATGAATGATTATTAAGTATTTAAAAATAATATTAATGATTTAAAAGCATTATAATGCATTTTTAATTGTTTAAAATGATATTAATGTTTTAAAAATCATTATGATGGATAATTAACTCTTTAAAAATTATTATAAGCATCTAAAAAATATTATAAATGATAAATAAGTTATCTAAAATAATAATAAAGCTTTAAATAAAGTTTTATTGAAAAACTAACTCAATAATTATAAGATAAAGCTAGAATACCGAATGGACATCAAAATCAACCTAGATGCTAGATTAGATGATAGCTGTTATTATTTCTAATAACTGCGATGGACATATTTAGATTGCGTAGACAGTTTCAAATAGCATAAATTAGCTGATCTTCGAGCAGGCAAGTTTTCCAACTACATTTAATTCTTGTATTAAATGTAATTCTTATCTTGATGTCATATAAACTTGTTTTAAACATTATTTGTGATATCTGATGTCAAAAAGGTTATTACTTCTTATTCAAACATAACTAAGACATATGAACTTTTATTTACGTAAAATGTATTTAATTTGATATCAAATCATAGACTATGATAAACCAATGTTGTTTGGTACAAATATATACTGATACTATTATGACCGACAGTTATACACTTACCGAGGTCTATTTATGACCGAAATTTATAGCATTGACCAGGGGTTATTTGGATAAGATGATATTCATAATCCTAGGTTGTTTGGTTGAACGAAACAACTCAGGTTGCTAAGTCTATATAACTGAAAGAAACTCGTAATGTGTGGGATTTGGCAGATAAACCTCTCTCTCTCTCTCTCTCTATATATATATATATATACATGGAAAAACTCTTAAACTGTATATTCATCTAATTCAAATTCAGTGTGAGAATAATGTATAACTTGATTAAAACTTGCTGAGCTTTTTATAGCTCATCCTTGCAAATATTCTTTTCCATTTGCAGATAGGAAGGATGTACCTGGCAGTTCTAATACTTGTGGATAGAAAAGCTTAAATTTATTAGATTAATACGTGGTTATCTTTTAAAGACTTTGATGTAATAGTAAGTTGGAATCTATATAATTAAAAGATGCGAGATATATTAAAAGTTTTTATAAGTTGTTTAACTTTTACATTTTTAGTAGAAGTTACAAAGAAGTACAGTATCTATATGAACTATACATCTGAATGAGAGTATTAACAGATCTTGAGAGTTCTCTGATGAACTGAAGTCGTGGCCCTCAGTTCCAAGAACAATCCTAGCATTAATACATTGAATGTCAGATATATAAGAATTATCGATACAAAATAAATATCTATGAGATTATAAACCTATTCATCCAGGTGAGGGTATCCAAATCCAGTAGTTTTTCTGACGAGAAATATGATTTGTTAGGGGATACTGTGAATTTTGGATTGATAGATATTATTGTCGTATGGAATATTTACGTGAGCACCAAATTCGCTACAGTAAGTATAAAGAATTTGGGGGCATCACAATTTGGTATCAGAGCAGTATGTTATAGATCTAGAGTAGGAATACTTTAGGATATGACTTAAGAGAAAGCATTGAAATAATAAGGAAATAAACTTAGATATAGTTGTAAGTTGAGGCACTTATTGCAAGGAAATATTTTGAGGTGTTAATTAAGATTGATCATGGAATGTCTAGAATATACAAAGAAAAGTTGTAGGGATTGAAGAGATTAATGTTTTGAAGTTTATAGAGGCAATTAAGGTTGTAGGAAATAAAAAGTGATATAGAAGGGTGAGACTGGAAATTGAATATGATTAAAGGTTTAGAACCTAGTGTGGTTGATGTAGTTGAAGATTAGGAATTTGAGTTGTAAGAAAAATAGTAAATATATAAACTCAAAATAAGTTTGTAGGGGATGAATAAAAGAAATTGATCAGAAGAAGTTGGGTGAAAAGTAAAAATAAATTGCTTACATGAAATATGAGTTAGTGATATCAAGTTAATATTTTGGAAAGTAACAAAGTTAAGGATATTCATATAATGAGTGAGGAACTGATCGTTCTGTTTGAGCTAGAATCTGAACCAAGAATAGTTGTGCTAGTAGAAGATGATCCAGAAGGTAGGATATGAGAAGTGATAACTGAAGAAGCATATGAAAATGTCTGAAATTATAGAAGGTAAACCTATGATAGATTTAGAAAGTGCTCTTGAAGCATATCAAAGTTGGAGTTAAGTGAAGGGAGAGATTCAAATCCAATAAGACTCATATAGAGCCAGAAGGAGAGACAACAGAAAATGAGGAAAATAAGAAGTGATAGTCTGGAGAGAGCTGATAATTTTAGCAGTAACATTATGAGTGATAGCAACTAAGTGAAACATTTTGTGAGGGAGTAGGATCAAGTGTGACATGACCAGAGATAGGATCTTATGTTAACTAATATAAGTTAGTCCGGCCAGGGAATTTAGTGATCATGAGGATAAGATTGAGAAACTTAAGAAAGAACTTAAGAAGAAAGAGGAGATGCTAGTAAATAAGAAAAAGAAAGTTGTAGTCGGTAATGGTATGGTAATATTATATAAGTTATTAGTCAATTAAGCATTTTGTTTTTTTTTCTTTGTGTATTTTTAATGATATCATATAAGTCACTAGATAAGTATGTAACATATTATATGTGAAATATAATGTGTTTGTTTAAATCAAATCTTTTATTTTACTTGTATTTATACATAGTTATTTGTTATCTTTAGATAAATGGCATCATAAGGAAGATTACAAGAAGAGATCGACGGGAACAAATTAGAGACAAACCTAGCCCAACAATTAGTAAACATGTTGATAGGAGCTTTACAAGAAAGGTCAGAGAATCCACCACAAGTTGAACCTAATACTCTAAGGATTACCTTAGACTTTAAATTAACTGGACCACCGGAGTTGAAGGAGATCAATGAACCAGGGAATGAAGCATTAAGGAAATGTCAAAAGAAGAGAAATCACAAAAGGAAATGGGAGGTCACTTCTCCAAATAACTTTGGAAAAGAGGTAAATAATAACATTTGTCAAAGGAGTGAAGGTTGTCGTATTTGTGGGAAAAAGCACGGAGGGGTATGTATTTTTAGGGAGACTTAGTGTTTTACTTGAATAGTTGCCCACAAAGGAAGCATAGTAAGAATAATAAGATCAACAAGATTAAGTGTTTCAATTACGGGGTGGAGGGACACATTGCTAAATTTTGTCCAAAACCCAGAAATCCTAATATAAGGGGAAACAAAACCCCAAATCCAAACTAGCAGATGAAGGAAGTGGAAATGTATAAAATGAAAGTTGGATTTTGAAATATTTTTAATAGTAAGAATGTTAGGATAATATCTTATGAAGTATATGGGAATAAATATATGTCTACAAGGTGTAAGTTATAACTTTTGTATAAGTTCGGGAATGATATTAAATTTCATCTTTTGGTCTGTAATTAAGGGATATGTACAATATATAACAATAGGTGTAAGATGACCTGAAATGTAGCTTGAAAAGTATATAAACATAAAATATTTAGTAAATGTATTTTTGGGAATATGCTTACATAATGTTTTAAAGTAATAAAATAAATATGCATCAGGTATATTGAGTTACGGTACGACTTGTTATAATAGTATAAAGGGGTAACATTAAGTTTAATTTTATACGAATGAATTTGTTGGTGAAATATGGAGTAAAGTTAAATTGAAAAGATAAGAAAACCTTAAGGTTACATAAAAATACAAGATGATGTTTATGATATCAAATACTCAATGTCGACGTCGAGATTTTTATTTGTCCCTTTCTGTTCTTATCTTTTGGTGTTCTCATGTTAGGTGAGATTTGTTTGAAAAAATATGTTTAAAAAGGTCCGACATATATATATCGACGATTGGACTATAAGAGTCGCTAGTTGGTATTTTTAAATGGTTCCACCAACTAAACCGAGAAAAGGTTTGCACATTGACCTAGTGATGTAATACTGCTTAACTGGTTTGTGAAACCAAGATTTGTTAGGGTCTGGGGGCTTGATTAAGCGGAGGGAAGGTGTTAGGCACCCCTCGACATCCGTGGTGAAACGGTGATCGCCATTTTTTAATTTAAACTTTTATCTGAATGTGTGTGTATGGGTCAATGTGTAATTATCTGGAAGTAGTGCTATACCTCATTTGCACCTATATACAAAGGGTTTGAATTTTTTATAAAAGTTCAATTTTAACAAGATATAGCAATGATGTTTTATAAAAAAGATTTTTCAAACCCTTGTGCTTAATAGTAATTGTGACGCCCCAAAATTTGGTTTACCTGACCCCCGAGTTTGGTGCTCATGATCCACAACATAAATAACATTTAACTACCCATTCAATTATAAATAGAAACATACACTTCATAACTGATATAGTTAATACATTACCCTAGGTTTTCTAACCTTAACATTACAACATACCCTTTCGTTATACAAAAAGGGTTTACAAATATAACATAATAATAATGTTCATAATTACTACACTATCTTAATGCCTTTGCCTTTGTCCTTCACAACACCTCTTGCCACCTCGTCCCTAGCTAAAAAGTTTTATTTAGCAAGGGTGAGCAACAAATTTTTCCCATAATTTAAGACATACAATAAATGTATAAGAATCAAGAATAACAGACTATCTATTTCAATAGAATGACACCAAAGTTCGGGGAACTTTGAAATAGCTAAAAAATTCATTAATCACTACCAAGTCTTCTCGCAACCTATGCAACACAATAATTCGATAATGAAAGAGTACAACGCTTTCAAGGTCTCTACAATATTCAATTGAATAACAAGATGGAAATATTTTTCTAGAGTTTATGTTGACTGATCACAAAGGATCTAGAACTTCTCTTCTCGAGTATCTATCAAAGATTTACTTTGATATATACGCAGGTGTATAAGATAACCATAAAGATTAAATCATACCCCTCTGCAAGTATAACAAGTTATCAGCTTTATTATACCCTATATTATGCATAATATTTAAAATGCACGCAATGGCTGAATATACGACCAAAAATTCTACCCCTTTTATAATAAAAGGTTGTTCTTCTCAGTCTTAGAATCAGAATTTGATTTAACAATGAAATACAATGATTTCAAAATCAAATCACTTCTCTTCTCTTCTCGAACTTATCAAATTTATTTTCTTGATCTAGCTGAAATAATTGGCATCAATCTATCAATAATAATTGAATTTTCTTATCTTATCTTCTCTTCTTAACAAGTTCTAACAAATATTTGTCTAGCCAGAACAACTGGCTAAGACATTTCTCAACATGATTTGACAATAGACATGAATTATCTATACTATTTGCAATCACTAATAGATTCTACGAATGTGAATATCCAATAACAATTACTCTACAAATATATATTCTCAGAATCACTAATTCAATTTGAATTAATAAGCATGCACTAACTACGAATAATCAACAATAAATTCTCAGACGTGGTCTAATCAACAATAATTAACCACCATAATATTTGAACAAATATAACTCAAGGTTGAGTTAAGGAAACTTGCCTTCCGCATTGATTACTGCTACACAATATACTTATCTGCGTTCGAAAGACCTATAATCACAATATCAGTCTTACAATTAGCACAATAATTCACAACACACAATACTATAATTTACAGTCAATACTTCTCCTAGACACATTACCCCAAAGTCACATCATTGTTTATAACCTATATAAACACTTATCAAGTCTAACTAGTTTGGACTGGTTGAACTTCGGTCTATTCTCGGTGTTCTGGTCACCTTATCCGACAATTAACACTTATATTGTCAATTAACCTCAGTTTCAAAGCTTTAATATTATTTTAGATAAGTCAAATATCATTCATAATATTTTTTGGAAGCTTTTAATAATTTATAAACAATTATTATAATTTATAATAATTTTTCAAACACTATAATCATTTTTAAATGATTTAATTATCAAATAATCTTATCATCATTAATATTTAATAATATAAAAATATTAATGACATACTTGTCAAAATATTAAAGTTATTAATAATAACTTAAAATATTTTTAAATTACAAATATTCTACTTAAATAGTTAAAATAATTTTTAAATCATCACCATTAATATTTAGTTATTAATGAATTTATCATCAAAATATTAAAAGTCATTAATTATAACTTAAAATATTTTTAAATCATTTTCTCATTTTTAATGATTTTAAATCAATAAAATCATTTTTAATTCATTTATTTAATATAATACTTAAATAAATCTAATATCATTAGTATTAATTTATTAATGAAAATTCTCCAAAAATATTAAAAGTTATATTTCATAACATAAAATATTTTTAAACACTTTATTCTTATTTAAAATAATTTTATAATATTAAAATCATTTTCTCTAATTTATTTAGTGTACTAATTAAATAAATTAAATACCATTAATATTCAAATAATTATAAATATTAATGAAAAATATCCCAAATAGTTAAAAATTATTTTTCATAATTTGAAATAATTTTTAAAACTATTTTTGGTAATTTTTAGAATTTATTTCTATTTTTTAAATATTTTTCGGAAATTCAAAAAATAAAATTATTTAAAACCATCGTTGTTGCCTATAGCGACACTTTTCTGTCGTGTTAGGTATTCTTGGCTCAAGAACATTGACTGCCAGTCAAAGGAAGGGGTCATGTTTGACTCAATTTAATTCTCTACTCAAATCTATTCTGGTCAATTTAAGACTTCAATATTGTAGAATGTATGTAATACTACAATATTCAGTTATTAATTTGGTCATAACACTTCACAACAAGAAGATCTGAATCTCCAAAATCACTCTCAGAGTGTTCCTTGGTTTTCTGGGTAACCCAGAAACCCAGGCAGCTCGTGGTGCCATTTTCCAGCCCAAAAAATTAGGTGTTCTGGTCATCACGTAGGTCTGTTATTGGTCTAAACAGGCAGTACGTATGACAAAGAACAACGATATAATATGATCACAGTCCAAATATAACAGAATCACAAGTTAGGATTCAGTCAAAACCCGTTAGAGGGCTTGATCTAACCATTTCTGGAATTTCCAGAAAACAACTTCGTGACCGGATGGCTTAGTTTGACCATCCATTAAATCTCACATGTTTGTTTTATAAGAAATCTAATAGCATGGATCTATTTTCAATATAACAGTCTACAATCTGGATACAAACATATTATCAAACAACTTAAACATTGACAGATCAAGGCCTTTCAAAGTCTTGTCAGACACTAATTTACACTTTATAGGTTACCCAAAAAGTTATGGTCATGCTCGGTAAACTCTCTTTGACCACGAATAAAATGAACTTTAGACATCCAATGACTGTGATACCACTTCCAGATCAAAGACCAACTATCACACTACAAATCTAAAACATAAAACATCAAAAAGCATGAACATAGAAGAATCTCTGGCTCCTGACATGAACTTGTCAGACCACAAATAATGTTCTTGGGCAGTTTTGAAAAGCTTCAATTTTTACCCACTTTGATGCTATCGATCTATGATAGATCATCATAAAACATCATATAACACTCATATAAACACAAAAACACGAACTCTATCTTAGCATACATGATCAAAATATGAGTTAGGGTTTTATACCTTCTAGTTCAATCTTTAATATTTGTTTTCTTCTACTGATCTTGGTGATCTAAGAGCTTGATAGGTGACTGAAACACTTAGTATTTTCAGAGGTTAGGAGAGAGAAGAGGTTTGTTGAGTGTTTGGTAGCAAATGGACCAAAAGTTTAGACTTTCTCTCTTTTTAATTCTCTAAATTAGATACAATGTATGTAATACATGCAAGGTGGCACTCTAGATCAGATTGTGTATTAATTTTCCAGCACATTTCTTACCTAACATGGTGACTCATGAAGTTCTAGAAATTTTTTAGCTTACAAGTTATGTAAAGGATATTTTGGACATTTAATTCCCAATTTTAATGGCAAAAAGGTAACTTGCCAAACCCTTAGGGTTTAACCCCAAGGTTCTAACCCTTAGGTTTTACAACATTAGTTTCCAAGATTTTTAAATTAGGGTTTGAAAATAGGAAAATAAGATAATTAAAATATAATTAGTGTTTCCTAATTACATTAAAGTTTATCAATCATATTAGGGTTTACTAATTAGGATTAGGGTTTCCTAATTAGGATTTAGGATTGCCAAATTTTTAATTAGGGTTTCCCGGCATACAATTGGGGTTCCTAACTGTGCGTTAGTGGTTTTAAACCTGAGATTAGGGTTTTTAATCCCTTATTAGGGTTTATTAATTTAAAACCTTATCTAATCAATCATTAATCAATAACTCTATACGGTACAAACGCGTACTTATCAATACAATAATTTTAATTGTATACTCTATCGAATCCCTATCCAAAATTAGGGTTAGGGTTTCTAAAGCTATTTAGCACAACTCTACTCTTATTTTTCAGTCAATACACAAATTGAACACTTCTCGAGACTCATATCACAGATACACAACACAATATTAACAGTCAATATTAATATTAAATAAAACAAATTATTCAAAAAATTTGGATTATTCGAAATCCCGAGTTATCACATTCACCCCTCTTTAAAAGGATTCCGTCCTCAGAATCACCGCTTTCTTATTCTCTATAATTTTTTTTTTAAATTGTATCATCAATTCATTTTTATCAACACAATACTAATTTCTGGCTCCAATTTTAACCTGTGACTTGGATCTATAAAAGAAAACAATTCACAATGATATCTAACCAATATTACACGCGTAATTTAAGTATTAAGCGAAGTCGTTACCAGTTGCCACCTCCTGGGAAGCTACTTCATCTTGCGCCGTCATGTTGAATGTATGGGTCGTTGGTCTTCCTGGTTGCGCAGGTCCTTTAATTGCCAAGGTTCCACTACCAGGCCCCTTGTTGACACTTTCCTTCTCCACATTCCTCTTTGGACAGTTCCGAGCCAGATGATCAGTTGATCTGCACACAAAATAACCTTGTATCTTCTTTGGACTGGGACAATTGGGTGTGTCCCTCTTGCCCGCAGTTATAGCAAACTCCTTTCTTCTTCAAACAAACTCCCACATGATTCTTCCCACAAGTTGCACATGGCTCCCTCCCATTCTTATTCACTTCTCTCTTGCTACCCGACTGGGTATTATCACTCCACTTCCTTTTATTCGGATTACTACCAGTACTACTACCTCCTTCATTAGTCTTCTTCTTCTTCTCTTGATGAAATCGAGATGTAGTTTCGCTCCCTCCTTCAACAATTAACGCTTTCTCCAACAAAGCAGCGAACGTATTTATCTGCAATACGACTACTTTGTTGTATATACCCGGCTTCAAACCATTCTCAAACCTTCTCGCCTTTCGTAATTCTGTATCCACCTGATGAGCTGCAAATCTTGCTAATTCGTTGAATTTAACAGCATATTCAGACACTGACATGTTCTCCTGTTTCAGTTCTAAAAACTTGACTTCCATCTGAGCTTGCATACTCGACGAAAAGTAGTTGTAAGACCCCAACTTATTATAAATAAAATTGATTTTTCTCTATTCATTATTCTAAATTAATAAGGTGTTAATTTGATATAATGCTTTGGTTATGGGTGAAATGTGCAAATTTTACAAAATAAGCAAGTTGTTATAAAATATTCATTCTTGCTGGGGAATATTCTTTTGGTTGTGGAATATTCTTTTTGTCGGGGAATATTAAATGCATTTAGCGCGACCATTCGTGGGGCTCATAATGAATAAGCGTCGGATGAAGAAAACGCGACAAAGTATGAGTTTTATAAATAACGACGTAAATTGTTACGTTAACACCGTTGGGTTACGGTGGTTAAAATCTGATACGCGTGGTGGTAAAGGTACACACGGTATTGCACAAGATTGTTGAATTATTGATTCGTGCATTAGGGAAGGCACTACTCAATAATTGTTACGGTGAGTTCTTTATTCAATATTTTATTTTATTGATTCAATAATTGTTGCGTTGATATTTTATATGATTATTGTTTCAATAATTGTCATTACAAGATATTTCCCATTATTAGATCAATAATTCATATTATTTGAATATTATTATTAGATAACATTATTGGCAATGTCTAGAAAGTTCGCATCAAGGAGAGGTTTGATCACCTAATCAATGCTACCAAGAAGGAGAAATCCTTATTGGAAAGCCCCCTTTTTCCTGAGAACGACCTAGTTGTCATAATTATGATTCTGTAATATTATTTATGAATAATTAATTATTGATTTATATGATAAGAAAATATTTATTTTATGTGGATATAAATGATGAATTTATTTATGTGGTTATAAATGAAAGAATTAATGCTGAGGTGTTTTATCAGTATTTTGTCAGAATGGAGGAATTAAAAATCATCCGTTTGTGGATTTCAGATATATTCTGTTTGGAATTTGGAAAAACTCTAAGCTACAAAGTTGTAGAGAATTCGATTTCAGGCAGAATGGACATAAAATTTGTATTTTTCTGATAAACGGGCTATTTTCTATGAATTATTGAAGTTTCAAAAAATAAAATGATTTTTATTAAATTATGGGTAGGACCCACTTTTATTTTAACATGTGGGCTGCTAGAATTTTTGGTTTAATTGTGCTGGCTGGTCATGGAAGGATGCGTAGGAGAAAAAATAAGTTATATTATTATTTTATTATTTTAGTCTCCTATGGCGTTCTAGCATTTTCCTATAAATAGACGCTTAGGTTAGAATTCAAAATCACACCAGAAACAAGTTTTCTATCTCTATAGATTATCGAGCGTATTTTTGTGAGTATTTATATACTTTGAGAGTTGTTGTTCGGTACAAGCTTCCTTCGACTTTATATCCGATATTCCGATCAGAAGTACCGTTATTGTGAGGTAAGTGATGTTATTTTCTTCTTAAATGATATTATTTTCTTCAATATCATTATGCCGAAATATTTATGAACTTTTTAATCAAATTTGGAACTTTTTGTGTCGGGGTTACTATTCACGTATATGGCACTATTCACGAATACGACACTATTCACCAAAAAATAAAAATTTTCCTTTTTGTCCAAGATGTCTATTTTGGCTACTATCTTTGATTGTATCCATGTTTTGATCTTTATTTTTGAATTCTACTTCACAATTGGTTATTATGAAGTATTATTGATCTTGGATAAACTGTTATACGAATCCTTAATATTTTTTCCTTCTGTCTCACTGGATTCGTTTTCTTTAAAATATTTTTCATCATCCTCAGTCTTAAATGATGATATTACTGAATATCTTTGGCCTGTAGTAGTAAAAGATGAATGATTAACTAATGAATATCTTTGGCCCGTAGTGCAAAAAGATGAGCAGTGTTGAGATGAACTTAATTAATTGGTGATATAAATGAATATCTTTGGCACGTAGTGCAAAGATGAATATTTGATTAAAGATGTATATTGATTGTTGTTACTGGGATAAAATATTGATGATGAACTTTTAAATCTTAGAAGATAGTAGAATTCATTCTCTACGTGACTCTTCTAATGGATTGCTGTTTCCGCTGCAGAATATTGATCTAAAACTTGTTGTCTATTATATTCTATCAGATTTTTTCTCTGTTGAAGACTAATGATAATTTTTTGTATATTATATTAGTCATAATAATCTTTACTGGGCTAGTTGAGCTCACCCTTTTCCTTTTTGTTCCATTTTTCTTCTCAAGAGGTGAGAACATAGCAGGATCGAGTCGGGTTATGGAGTAATGGTTCTAAAAAGATGTTTTAGTAGTCCTCACTATTTCTGTAAAATAGTGTATGAATAATTGTAATGAGGACTTATTTGAGTGTTGATATTGTCTAGAAGAAAATATTTGTATTTAAACTCACAGTATGTGTTTTCGTATTTTGCACGACAATTGTATTATTGAAATTGTAGTTTGCTTTCTGTACCATGTATTTGGTGACTCAGAATGGGTGTTGTATACCTATTTTGGGGGCGTCACAGTATTTCTCAAAGAACAACTCTTTGAATCTTGTCCAAGTCACTACGGCTGTACCGGCTCTCGCTTGATTAGTCTCCCACCAGTAATTGGTTTCTCCTTTCATCAAATATGTTGTAAAAGTTGTCTTCTGCTCTTCTGCCACTCACGCAATAATGAATGCCTTCTCCATCTCCTTCACCCAAGTTTGGGCTTTAATCGGATACGTGGTTCCCTTGAATTCTGGCGGTCCTACCGCTTTAAAGTCTTTGAAGTTAGCCAATCTATCGGCTGACTGATTTCTCGCTCTTCCCGATGGAGCTCTATTTCCCATAGATTGGGCTAGCATATCCACAAAATTCTGCATCGGGTCTACTTGACCTCCTTCATTATTCACTGACTGCTCTTCTCTTTGATTTCGATTCTGTCGTCTAGGCGGCATGATCTGATTTAAATAAAAATCTTACAATAATTCTCTTTCTCTACACAAATTCTTAACACAATAAGAATTTAACACCACGATCTCATATAATCGCATATTTATTCAAATAGCACATAGTACATTTAGTACTTCACACATATTACTATCCCTTTTTAATAAATATCAGGATTAACAACATAACTTTTCACAAAAAGTTGCAATTCCCCAACTTTGCACAAAAAGTTGCAATTCTCTATTCACACATAACTATTCCCAGTTCGTCAAACTTACCACACTTATGAGTTCAAAGACTTGCCACAATTATATGAGTGTATGAATTTATCCTAGTCAGACCTTTGGTGTCCATTCGCTGAGGGGTTCAGAACATTTCATATAGTTATGAGTCATGAACTTACCATAAGTATGAGTTTTAAGAACTCACAACTTAATCTTAATCTTAGATTCATATAGAAAATAAAGATTTCATTCATACAAACATATATATATATATATATATATTACATATGCTTACACATTGTTCTTGATATTACAAGCTTTAATATCACACACTACCAAAAGTTACTAACGCTCAAACTTAAACTATCTACCATCCACTCCCTTCACCAGTCTTCTTTTTGCTGGGAAACTTGTTGAATCCGTGACCCGTTCTGCCACATGAAAAACACTTCCTCATATTCATCTTAGGACAATGTAGGAAAATATATCCTTCCTGCTTATAATTGAAGCACACGTTCTTCCACATCATGCATGCTCCCGCGTGAGTCTTTCCACACTTGCTACAGACTTGCTTCTTCTTTGGGTTTGAATTTTCAGAATTATCGCTGTCGTT
The DNA here is from genome assembly GCA_020205615.1 of Panax quinquefolius. Taxonomy (NCBI): domain Eukaryota; kingdom Viridiplantae; phylum Streptophyta; class Magnoliopsida; order Apiales; family Araliaceae; genus Panax; species Panax quinquefolius. The sequence continues at coordinate 135,693,359 of CM035156.1, forward strand.
GTCCCTCTTTCTCTTATTCTTGCCTTTGTGCTTGATTGTTCCTTCAGACGATCCACCACCTTCAGTCTTCATTCTTTCCACCTGCGCCTTTAGCTCGTTCCGTTCTTCAGTCATTTCACGTAACGCTCGCTCCATCTTCCACAACTCCTCCAAGAGAAATAATTTACTCCAGAGTTCCTGAACTTCTGCAGATACTTGATATGGTTCTCCTACTTTGGTCTTACTCTCTTTCTCCACCTTGGCTTCTTCAGACTCCGCCTCCTCATCACCACTCAGATACATCTCAGGATAACCATCATGATCGCTCCCTAGATTAACCATAGGTTCATCTTTTCCCACCTCCTCAACTGACTTGCTTTGCGCTGGCACCTCGGCTATTGGCACTGGTGCAACAACCGCTGTCATCTCTGTACTTATCTCATCTTCTCCCGACATCCTACAATCAGTTTAAACAACTTGATTAGTACGTCACCAGTACGAAATTCTCTCACTATGTGTCAACCTATCTCACTATCGATACACTTCGGCAATCCCTCACTTAGTACCCTAGATGAGTATTCTCTATCTCACTTATGGTTATAATCCTAGGGTTTCCACCCCCCCCCCCCCACTTAAGGTTTATAACCTACAGCTTTGATACCAACCTATGACGCCCCCAAATCTGGGTTACCTGATCCCCCGAGTTTGGTGCTCACGATCCACAACATAAATAACATTTTACTATCCATTCAATTATAAATAGAAACATACACTTCATTAACTAATATAGTTAATACATTACCCCAGGTTTTCTAACCTTAACATTACAACATACCCTTTAGTTATACAAAAAGGGTTTACAAACATAACATAATAATAATGTTCATAATAACTACACTATCACAATGACTTTGCCTTTGTATTTCACAGCACCTCCTGCCACCTCGTCCCTAGCTGAAAAGTTTAATTTAGCAAGGCTAAGCAACAAATTTACCCCACAAGGTAAGACATACAATTAATGTATAAGAATCAAGAATAACAGACTATCTATTTCAATAGAATGATACCAAAGCTTGGGGAACTTTTAAATAGCTGAATAATTCATTAATCACTACCAAGTCTTCTCGCAACCTATGCAACACAATAATTCGATAATGAAAGAGTACAACGCTTTCAAGGTCTCTACAATATTCAATTGAATAACAAGATGGAAATATTTTTCTAGAGTTTATGCTGACTGATTACAAAGGATCTAGAACTTCTCTTCTCGGGTATCTATCAAAGATTTACTTTGATATATACGCAGGTGTATAAGATAACCATAAAGATTAAATCATACCCCTCTGCAAGTATAACAAGTGATCAGCTTTATTATACCCTATATTCTGCATAATATTTAAAATGCGCGTAATGGCTGAATATACGACCAAAAATGCGCGCGATGGCCATTGCCGCTGGTATGATTATTATCGTGTTGTTAGTCGTTACCTTTTGGTTGAGCTGACTCAACGGTCTCATGTGCTTCATTGCTTATCTCAACATTTTCAGATGTCATTTTCAAATACTGTCACAAAACAAGGGTTAATTGACATATCACATATTATCCCTATACTCTGACTAACCAATTAAATACCAAATAAACTTAAGTAGGTCATATTAGCGAAGGAATTTTCCGTCTCTCCCCTCCTAGTTCTTGTCTCACATCTCAGCCAGGGATCATATCCCTAAGCTTTGATACCAACTATGACACCCCCAAAATTGGTATACATCACCCATCTTGAGTCGCCAAAAACATGGTACAAAATTCAAATACAACCTAATTATACAACAGTCGTGTAGAATACGACAAGACATAATCTAAGAGTTTTAATACGTATATTTTCATCTAGACAATATACAAACTCAATGAAGTTCTCATTGCATTTATTATGACACTATTTAACAGAATAGTGCGGACTACTAATGCTATCATCTGGATAGTCACTTCGTTCCCCGACTCGTCCCAGCTATGTTCTTATTTCCTGAAGAGAACAATGAAAGCAAAAGGGTGAGCTCAACTAGCCTAGTAAGAAATATTATGACTAAGATATTGCAGAATAAATTATCATTAGCGTCCAATCAATACATTATATATCGATAAAATACAATAGACATCAAGTTTAACTGCAGTGGAATAAGTAATCCATTAGAAAAGTCAAGTAGAGCATGATATCTACTATCTTCTATGATTTGAAATGTTTTCATCAATTTTTATCGCTGAGACTCAGCCTAATAAATAAACCACATCATCCCTGCACCACGGCAAAGGATATTCATATAATCATCAATGGCCTTGATTATACCGAATAATCCCTGGTCGTAATCATACCAATAACTGTCCACCAATGAACTACATGCCAATGAGGACTTTTACCACATCATTCGTTACATTACGGTCATGATTATACCGAATAATCCCTGGTCAAAATCATACCAAGTCCATCTCTGCACGTAAGCCAAAGATGACTTTTATCACAATATAAGCATTAATCAAACGAAAACAAGGATAAATGTTAAAGACTTTAAAGACTCATAATCTAATATTGTTAATATTATAACAATATTTTAATCACTTCTTAAACTTTTAAACAATTTAATTTATTTGTTTACACTTTACCAAATAATGCATTTAATCATTCAAATATGCCAAACTCATAAGATTTCATCACCAATGATCAAATCACTCATCAAAAATCTGCATATACCTTATATAGGATTTTCAAGCCCTAAAATCCTATTTACCAATTCTTCAACTTCATATAACATATTTAACTCATATGTTTATGTTTGTAACTAAACCATTTTTATGAAAAATTACCAAATCGACTTATTATTTTTCTATCCTTTGTCCAAACATATATACATATATTTCATACAAAACAAGTATTTTTTTTATAATTTTTCAACTCCCTTAAGTATTTTTCAAAAATTAATTTCTAATTAATTCCTTAAGAAATTAGCTACCTAAATTTTAACTCCAGAAATTCCCAAATCTTGGCAGGATCTTACACATGTTAACGTGAGCTTCCAGTTTAAATTTCATAGTCATCGGAGTTATAGAACTTCGGTTATAGCATTTTTCGTCGAAAAAATCTAAATATTGAAATAGTCATAACTTGCTCATTTTAAGTCAGAATGAGCCCATTTTTGGACATGAGGTACTTTATACCATATATTTTAATGTCCCAAAAGGCCGAAATTTATTTCACAAACTAAGTGGCCGAAAATGCCCTTTAATTTTTTGGGCTGTAGCTTTTTGGTACTTTGCAGTTTTTGACTCCTTTGCTAAAATCAGTCCACACGAAAATCTACAACACCTTTTCCAGTGATTCCACTTGGATAAGTTAGAAAACTCATAGATCTAACTCTAGAACTTGACCACACTCAAATATTTGAAATATAATAGGTGATATGGTTAACTGAATTTCATGTTCCATTTTCACAAAAAATCTGATTTTCAACCCTTTGTGATTTCTAAGAAACTTTCATGTTTTCACATAATAACCAACCTAACTCATCATAACACTTAATAATACTACATATACCCATGATTTTCATCTGTCCAATGCTTTTATTATGACTTTCATCATAATCAATAGTCCAATGCTTATATTATGACTTTCATCATAATCCACGTAAACATATCTTTTCCACAATTTAATAAGGAATGAATACAAATGATCATTCACCATGCATGTGGTAATCCACATAGACAGGTTATTCTAACAGAATAATAAAGAAAGGAATAATAGAAGGATTCACCATACGTGCGATAGACTGCACATAAAGGTTATTCCTAACATAATAATAAAGAATGAAATCGGTCACGCCAAATGCACACTTATTGACGGGATATTCCGGACGAGAATAATAAAGAACGAAACCAGTCGAACGAAATTTACACCAAGCATGATATTCCAACAGAATAATAAAGAATGGAATAACAATAGAAATCACCATGCATGCGATAGACCACACAGACAGGTTATTCCAACAGGATAATAATTAATGGAACTAGGTCAGGCGTAATACGCACCGACAAGATATTCTAACAGAATGATAAAGAATGGAATAACAGAAGAATTTCACCATGTATATGGTACTTCGCATAGACATGTTATTCCAATATAATAAGAAAAAATGGAATACCAGAAGAATTTCATCAAGTATAGGGTAGTCCGCGTATATAGGTTATTCCAACAGAATAATAAAAAATGGAATAACAGAAGTTCTCTTCATGAATACGAAAGAAATAATACCCCTTACGAGTACCACAAATAATATCCCTTACGAGTATGACAAATAATATCCCTTACATTAGAAGAAACTGGATATTGGAAAAGTGAGGTAGCAGACTTCTCTTCTTCTTTCTCACTATAATTTCTCTCTCTAGAGTTTCAGTGAATTCATAAGAAATAATGAAGGAATGAGCTTCTATTTATAGAAGAACTGAAAGTGGCTCTTGGTCTTAACGAAGGGTCAGAATGACCCTTGGTAATATTGAAGAGACAACTACTATTTACGAAGGGGCAATTAACTCTTGGAACACCGAAGAGACAAGTAACTCTTGGAAAATTGAAGGGACAAATAACTCTTGGAAAACCGAAAGGACAAGTTACTATTAAAACTTTAAACCAACGTTCCATATTAATTTACTATTATAATTTCAACCAACGGTCTGAAAATTAGCACATCTCCTCATGGAATAATATTGTACCCAAAAATGATTTGGACCGAAAAGAAATATATTTTTCAGGTGAATTGTACACCGTGAATAGTACTTCAGGAATAGTAACCCCGTGAATAGTACCCCAACATAAAAATTATCCCAAATACCCGAGTGAATAATAATCAGGTGAATTGTAACCCGTAGTAACTCATGAATAGTACTTCGACACGAAAAGTGTCCCAAATACCCGAGTTAATAATATAACCTCCAGACATCAATTATTATTGAAATAAATATCAATTTCTACTAACACTAATAATTCCCACATAATGGAACTATCAATTTCATCTTTAATCAACAGGAACTTATTCATCATTAATATTATAATTCACAATATTTCACAACCAGGTCGTTCCCAAGAAAGAGGGGGCTTTCCTATAAGGATTTCTCCCTATTGGCGCGCAATTAGGTGACCAAACCTCTCCTTGGCAGAACTTCTAGACATTGTAAATATTGTAATTTAATAATATGAATAACTTTGTCGTCTCAATTATTAATTTAATAATATAACATATTATACAGATGATACTGTGACAATAATCGAATCAATAATATGAGAGATATGATGCAGCAATTACTATAGCAATAATTGAGTATAACTGAGTGACTTCTCACATAAGCATCATTAATCAATACCGTGTGCTACTATGTAACCATGCGTATTTTACCACCGATTATTTTATAACAACTTGCTTACTTTACAAAATTTTCACATATCACCCTTAACTTTAACCTTTTTATCAATTTAACCATTTACTAAATAGAATACTTATAAGAAAATTGAATACTTTCATTTTATAAAATTTGGGGTCTCACAATCTCCCCTCCTTATGAAATTTCGCCCTCAAAATTTACGTACCTGGTAGTTCGAAGAGATGAGAATACCTTAACTTCATTTCAGATTCTAACTCTTGAGGTATAACCTTTGACTGTTGAATACGATCCTTCTTATCCAAGATTTTAACACGTATCTCCTCATATGTTAAATCTTCTTCTATCTCGTCTAGTTTTAATTCAATAATGTGGTTCAGGTCGTCCATATATTTACGTAACATTGATACGTGAAAAATGTTATGAACACGCGACATACTTGGCGGTAAAACGAGTCTATAGGCCACAGTTCCTACTCGATTGAGGATTTCAAATGGGCCAATTAAATTGAGGGTTGAGATTTACTCTCTTCGTCGATTCTTGCTTCTAGAATAACGCCCTCTTGAACCTTCTTCACATTCATCAGCTCTGAGTCTGTAGCTTGAGCGGATTTAACTTTATCGATTAAAGTCGATTCTACTCGTATATTCGTTATCTTCACGTGGGTCCTTAGAGTCTTTAACTCTTTCTTCATCATTTGTAAGTTATACGAAATGGGTTTTGTGTTAACAACATCGCACTCGTGAACGCATATGATCTTCTACTCAACGCGTCAGCTACCACGTTCGCTCTTCCACGATGATATTGAATGGTATAATCGTAATCTTCAACAGCTCGAGCTAACATCTTTGGCGCATTATACGTTCATTTTGGGTGAAGAAATATTTGAGGGTTTTAGAAATGGGTTTTGTACTGGGGTCAATACAAAATTCGATTTCACGCTCTAGGGGTAGGCCAGGAAGTCTTCAGGAAAATGTCAGGATATTTATTAATGATAGAAATATCATTTAAAAACTGTGGCTCTCATTCAAGACTTGGATAGCACATGAAATGAAGGTTTCTCCTAACAGAGTTTCAACCGATAAGTCAAAGTCTAATTTCTCCGAGGTCAAATTTAAACGTTGAGCGCAAGAAAGAGAGATAAAAGTATGGGTAGAACCGGTATCTAATAAGGTATAGACTTCGCAAGAATTTATAATTAACTAACACGTGCTAACTTCGTTCGGGTTACTCACTTTTTGAGAAGTCACGAAAAATGCTCCTCCTGAAACTACCGACTTTGTTTTGTCTGTATCCGCCTTTGGTGCCACAGTCCCAGCTGGACTTGATTTTGCTACAGGACAAAATCTAGCTATGTGACCATTTTTTCCACAACTAAAACATACCTTGGAAGGCTGTGAACAGTTTGGACTTATGTGTCCCTCCTCTCCGCATCTATAGCATCTAACTGGCGGTCATTCTCCTTCCTTGAAAACGGTTATTGGTGCTGCTGCCGACATATTCCCATCATCGTTAAATCTTCTCTTTTTAAGTTTTCCACTTCTATTATCTTAGCCATGATTACGACCAAAGTGGTTACCATTTCTGGCATGAGAATTTCCCCCACGATGTTTATCATTGTTCCGATGGCCATTGCCGCTGGTATGATTATTATCGTGTTGTTGGTCGTTACCTTTTGGTTGAGCTGACTCAACGGTCTCATGTGCTTCATTGCTTATCTCAACATTTTCAGATGTCATTTTCAAATACTGTCACAAAACAAGGGTTAATTGACATATCACATATTATCCCTATACTCTGACTGACCAATTAAATACCAAATAAACTTAAGTAGGTCATATTAGCGAAGGAATTTTCCGTCTCTCCCCTCCTAGTTCTTGTCTCATATCTCAGCCAGGGATCATATCCCTAAGCTTTGATACCAACTATGACACCCCCAAAGTTTGTATACATCACCCATCTTGAGTCGCCAAAAACATGGTACAAAATTCAAATACAACCTAATTATACAACAGTCGTGTAAAAATGACAAAACATAATCTAAGAGTTTTAATACGTATATTGTCATCTAGACAGTATACAAACTCAATGAAGTTCTCATTACATTTATTATCACACTATTTAACAGAATAGTGCGGACTACTAATGCTATCATCTGGACCGTCACTCCATTCCTCGACTCGTCCCAGCTATATTCTTATTTCCTGAAGAGAACAATGAAAGCAAAAGGGTGAGCTCAACTAGCCCAGTAAGAAATATTATAACTAAGATAATGCAAAATAAATTATCATTAGTCTTCAACAATGTTAAACTGATAAAATACAATAGACATCAAGTTTAACTGCAGCGGAATAAGCAATCCATTAGAAAAGTCAAGTAGAGCATGATATCTATTATCTTCTATGATTTAAAATGTTTTCATCAATTTTATCATTTGAGACTAAAATTTTAATAAATAAACCACATCATCATCATCACGCACACGGCCAAGGATATTCATATAATCATCAATGGTCTTGATTATACTGAATAATCCTTGGTCGTAATCATACCAACAACTATCCACAAATGAACTACAGGCCAATGAGGACTTTTACCACACTATTCGTTACATTACAGTCATGACTATACCAAATAATCCCTGGTCATAATCGTACCAAGTCCATCTCTGCACGTATGCCAAAGATGACTTTCATCACAATATAAGCATTAATCAAACGAAAATAAGGATAAATGTTAAAGACTTTAAATTTATCCATATATTATTCATCACTTAAATAACTCATAATCTAATATTGTTAATATTATAACAATATTTTAATCACTTCTTAAACTTATAAACAATTTAATTTAATTGTTTACACTTTACCAAATAATGCATTTAATCATTCAAAAATGTCATACTCACAAGATTTCATGTCCAATGATCAAATCACTCATCAAAAATCTGCATATATCTTATATAGGATTTTCAAGCACTAAAATCCTATTTACCAATTCTTCAACTTCACATAACATATTTAACTCATATGTTTGTAACTAAACTATTTTCATAAAAAATTACCAAATCAACTTATTATTTTTCTATCCTTTGTCCAAACATATATACATATATTTCATACACAATAAGTATTTTTTTATAATTTTTCAACTCCCTTAAGTATTTTTCAAAAATTAATTTCTAATTAATTCCTTAAGAAATTAGCTACGTCAAGTTTAACTCCAGAAATTCCCAAATCTTAGCAGGATCTTACACATGTTAATGTGAGCTTCTAGTTTAAATTTCATGGTCATCAGAGTTATAGAACTTCGGTTATAGCATTTTTCGTCGGAAAAATCTAAATATTGAAATAGTCATAACTTGCTCATTTTAAGTCGGAATGAGCTCATTTTTGGACAGAAGATACTTTATACCATATATTTTAATGTCCTAAAAGGCCGGAATTTATTTCACAAACTAAGTGGCCGAAAATGACCTTTTAAATTTCTGGGCAGTAGCTTTTTGGTACTTTGCAGTTTTTGACTCCTTTGCTAAAATCAGTCCACACGAAAATCTACAACACCTTTTCCAGTGATTCCACTTGGATAAGTTAGAAAACTCATAGATCTAACTTTAGACCTTGACCACACTCAAAAATTTGAAATATAATAGGAGATATGGTTAATTGAATTTCATGTTCCATTTTCACAAAAAATCTGATTTTCAACCCTTTATGATTTCTAAGAAACTTTCATGTTTTCACATAATAACCAACCTAACTCATCATAACACTTAATAATACTACATATACCCATGATTTTCATCTGTCCAATGCTTTTATTATGACTTTCATCATAATCAATAGTCCAATGCTTATATTATGACTTTCATCATAATCCACATAAACAGATCATTTCCACAATTTAATAAGGAATGAATACAAAGGATCATTCACCATACATGTGGTAATCCACATAGGCGAGTTATTCAAAGAATAAAAAGAATGGAATAATGAAGGATTCACCATTCGATGCGATAGACTTCATGACAAGTTATTCCCAATGTAATAATAAAGAATGGAACCGGTCGTGCGTAAAACACACGTACGGGATATTAAACAGAGTAATAAAGAAACGAAACTAGGTTAAAGTAAATTCGCTTGCGATATGATATTCCACCATAATAATATAGAATTGATTAACAATAGAAATCACCATGCATGTGATAGACCACACAGACAAAAGTTATTCAGCAATGAATAATAATTAATGGAACCAAATTTAGGCATAATACGCACAAACGGGATATTCCAATGAGAATGATAAAGAATGGAATAATGAAGAATTTCACCATGTATGCGGCAGATTGCCAGCATGTACAAAGTTATTCCAACATAATAATAAAGAATGGAATAACATAAGAATTTCACCAAGTATGCAATACTTCGCATAGACAGGTTATTCCAACATAATAACAAAGAATGGAATAACAGAAGTTCTCTTCATGAAGATTAAAGAAAGAAATAATACCCCTTACCGTAAAATAAGAGTATTCCGACTGGTAGGGCGAGGATATTCTTGAAAAAAACTTATACTGCTTTCTACGCTCAAAGCTTCTTAAAACTCTAAAGAAATACGCTCAAGATTACAGAAGAAGAATTCTCTAAATTTCTGGTGTGTTTTCAATTCTAGCTAAGCATCCTATTTATAGAAGAATAGAAGAGGTACTATTTGATCACGGGTGCAGCGAATAATAATTTTCACGGATGAAGTTTAGCAATCACGGATGTCAGGCCATTGAATTTCAAAGTAATGATAAGTAAAAACAAAAACTATATATATATATATATATATTAACACATGCTCCTTTGAAAAATCACACCACTCGTGATAACATTTTGTAAGATTCCTTCCCTCCCCCATTTTTTCTTCCAATGTGGGCCCCACGTGTCCCCCTCCCACCAACATCTCATAATCATAGGTGAGTCCCAGTATATTTATACTAAATAACTTTCTACCGATTATTTTGAAAATTGGGTAAATGGAGGGTCCATAAATACAACAAACACATCATAAAACTCTTCAATATTTTTAACAACATTTATCATCATTATAATTCACAATATTAATCGACCAGGTCGTTCCCAGGAAAGAGGGTGCTTTCCAATAAGGATTTCTCCCAATTGGCACGTAATTAGGTGACCAAACCTCTCCTTGGCAGAACTTCTAGACATCGTTAATATTGCAAATAATAATATTAGTAACTCTGTCATCTCAATTATTGATTTAATAATATCTAAAATATCGACAATAATTGAATCAAATAACGTGGGATACTATGCAATAATTACTATAGCAATGATTGAACAAAACCGAGTGACTTTTCACGTAAGCATCAATAATCAATACTGTGTGCTACTATACAACCACGCATAATACTGTACTTTTACTACCGATTAGTTCAACAGTTTTAACTGTAAAACTTCCGCCATTATTTTCCTAAAAATATTTTTGTCATTTTCTCAATCCGAAAATAATTTCGTTATGGGGTCCACTAATGATTGTGCCGTCGTATGAATATTCCCTGTTAAAACGAATATTCCCCGACCAATCGAATATTATATAACAACTTGCATACTTTTCAAAATTTATAAATATTACCCACAACTATAACATTATATCAAATTTATTCCATAATATTCAAAAATGACATTTATAGAAAATTCATCTTTATTCATAAAAGTTGGGGTCTTACAATCTCCCCTTCTTATGAAATTTTGCCCTTGAAATTAGGGTACGTACCTGGTATGTCGAAGAGGTAAGGATACCTTGATTTTATTTCAGATTCTAACTCCCAGGTCATTTCCTCAACATTGTGGTTCCTCCATAAAACTTTGACTTGAGGTATAACCTTGGAGCGTAGAATATGTTCCTTCTTATCCAAGATTTGAACAGGAACCTCTTCATACGTTAAATCTTCCGCTATTTCGTCTGGTTCTAACTCAATAATGTGGTTTGGGTCTTTCACATATTTACGTAAGATGGATATATGAAAAACGTTATGAACACGAGACATACTTGGCGGTAAAGTGAGTCTATAGGCTACAGTCCCTACTCGATCGAGTATTAAAAATGGGCCATAGAATCGAGGATTTAACTTTCCTCTCTTTCCAAATCTTGTAACTCCTTTCCATGGAGCAACACGTAACAACACATGATCTCCAATATCGAATTCCATGTCCTTTCGATGATGATCAGCACAACTCTTTTGTCGATCTTGTAAAGTTTTTATACGTTGACGAATCGTTTGATTCTTTTCCGTAGTCATACGTACCAACTCCGGTCCCAACAACGTTGCTTCACCCACCTCATCCCAGCATACTGGAGAATGACACTTTCTTCCATAAAAATGCTTCGAATGGAGTCATGCCAATACTTGCTTAATAACTGTTGTTGTATGAAATTCCACCAACGGTAAGAACTTGTCCCAACTTCCCTTGAAGTCAAGGACATAGAGTCTTAATAAATATTCAAGAGTGTGAATAGTCCTCTCTGATTGTCCGTCCGTCTGAGGATGATATGCCAAACTAAATCGTAAGTCCGTGCCCATAGCTTTTTGCAAATTAACCCAAAATCGTGAAGTGAATCTTGGGTCTCAATCAGAAACTATGGATACTGGCATACCATGCAGTCTTACAATCTTGTTTATGTACATACGAGCAAGACGTTCAAGTTTATAAGTTTCTCGTATTGGTAAGAAATGAGCAGACTTGGTCAATCTATCAACAATGACCCAAATTGCATCTATGCCTTGAGAAACCTTAGAAAGACCAGTAACAAAATCCATGGTAATATGCTCCCACTTCCATTATAGAATTTCAAGTGGTTGCAAAGGACCTTTTGGTACTTGATAATCCGCCTTGACACCTTGAGATAAACAGCGCTATCTCTCTCTTCATATTGCTCCACCAAAATGTATGACGAAGATCACAATATATTTTGGTACTCCCAAGATGGATTGCAAATGGTGTGTTGTGCGCCTCCATCATGATTTTATAATTTAAATCAGGGTCGTTAGGAACACAAAGTCTGGAGTTGACCCTAAGTATTCCTTCTTCATCGATTCTTTCTTCTGGCATAACACCTTCTTATACTTTCTTCCTCATCATAATCGGCTCAGAATGCAGTAGCTTGGCGGCTTTAACTTTATGGATTAAAGTCGGTTCTACTCGTATATTCGCCATCATCACGTGGGTCCCTGGAGTCTTTATCTCTATCTCAATCCTTTGCAAGTCATACAAAATGGGCCTTTGCGTTGATAATATCACACTCGTACCCGCATATGATCTTCTACTCAATGCATCAGCTACCACGTTCGCTTTTCCAGGGTGGTATTGGATGGTATGATCATAATCTTTCAACAGTTCAAGCCAACGTCGTTGTCGCATGTTGAGTTCCTTTTTAGTGAAGAAATATTTGAGGCTTTTATGATCCGTAAAGATCTCCACTTTCTCCCCATACAAGTAATGCCTACAAATTTTAAGTGCGAAAACAACAACTTCCAACTCTAGATCATGAGTAGGATATTTCCTCTCATATTCTTTCAGTTGTCGAGAGGCATAGGCTATGACTTTCCCATTATCCATGAGAACACATCCTAACCCTTTGCCCGAAGCATCACTGTAGATGACAAATCCCTCTGAGCCAGATGGTATTGTCAAAACAGGTGCTGAAATGAGTCTCCTCTTGAGTTGTTGAAAACTCTTCTCACATTTCTCGCTCCAACCGAATTTTGTATCTTTCCGAGTCAGCTGAGTTAATGGAGTAGCGATTCGAGAAAACCCTTATATGAATCTACAATAATAACCAGCTAAGATGAGAAAGCTACGTACTTCGGCCACTAATTTAGGTTGTTCCCAACTTTGAATAACTTCAATCTTTGTCGGGTCAACAGATATTCCATGACTTGATACTACGTGCCCAAGGAATGCTACTTCCTCAAGCCAAAACTCGCATTTCTTCAACTTGGCATAAAGCTTGTTTTCCCAAAGCTTTTGAAGTATCAGCCTCAAGTGTTGCACATGATCTTCACGGCTTTTGGAATATATGAGGATGTCATCAATAAAGACGACCACAAAGTGATCCAAATATTACTTGAATAGTTCATCATATTCACGAAGGCAGCAGGAGCATCAGTCAATCCAAAAAACATGACTAGGAATTCATAATGCCCGTACCTAGTTCTGAAAGCAGTCTTTGGAATGTCATCGGTTCTAATCTTCAATTGGTGATATCCGAATCGAAGATCAATCTTTGAAAAGAATTTAGCTCTTTGCAACTGGTCAAACAGGTCATCAATACGTGGCAATGGGTACCTATTTTTGATGGTTACATGATTCAACTCCAGATAATCAATACAAAGTCGCATACTCCCATCTTTCTTTTTCACGAATAGAACAGGAGCACCCCAATGAGAAGTACTAGGACAAATAAAGACAATGTCTAACAATTCTTGCAGTGGGGTCTTTAACTCCTGAAGTTTAATAGAAGCCATTCGATATGGGGCTTTGGAAATGGGTTTTGTACCGGGTTCAAGGTCGATACAAAATTCAATTTCACGCTCTGGGGGTAGGCCAGGAAGTTCTTCAGGGAATACGTTAGGAAATTTATTAACAATAGAAATATCATTCAAAAGCGGCGTATTTTGTTTAGATCCGTGACATGAGCTAAGAAAGCTTGATATCCGTTTTTCAATAAACGAATAGCTTTATGGCTTGAGATGACAGTGATTGATTTTAATGGTTTGGTTGCTTGAATTCCCATAATAGGTTGGTTAGAAATATGAAAGCTAACAACCTTACGAAAACAATCAATTTTTGCATGATGAGTAGTTAACCAATCAATCCCTAGAATTACGTCAAATGCAAGTATTTTCAATGAAATAAGATCGACAGGTAATGTGAGGGTACCGATTTGAACCAAATAAGACTTGTAAACAGTGGATGTAATGAAGGTTTCTCCCAATGGAGTTTCAACAGATAAGTCAAAGTCTAATTTCTCCGAAGTCAAATTTAAACATTGAGCGCAAGTAGGAGAAATATAAGAATGGGTAGAACTAGTATCAAATAAGTAATATACTTCGCTAAAGTTTATGATAAGCTTACCCGTGACGACCTCGTTCGGGTTCCTTGCTTTCTAGGAGGTCACGACAAACACTCTCCCTTGAACTACCGATTTTGTCTTGTCTGGGACGACCTTTGATGCCTCCATCCCAGCTGGACTTATCTTCGGTGCATGACAAAATCGGGCCAGGTGACCTTCTCTTCCACAATTGTAACATGCTTTGGATGGTATTGCGCAATTTGGACTGATGTGTCCCTCTCCTCCACATTTGAAGCATATGATAGGTGGTCGTTCTCCTTCCTTAACGACAAGTGTTGATGCTGATGTCTTTTCATCATTGTTGAATCTCCTCTTCTAGAAATGTCCATTCTTATTATTTTGGCCATGATTACCACCGAAGTGGTTACCATTTCTGGCATGTTGATTCCCTCCACGCTTATTGTCACCACTTCGATGACTGTTATCACTAGTATTATCATTTTACCGGCTGCTCTCTTTTGGTTGGGTTGACTCATTATCGCGCTCCAATAACTGAGCCCTATTAATAACATCTGAATACAAACACATTTTATGAGAGATAAGATATTGACGTATCTTGGGTTTCAAACCTCTTAGAAATATTTGCGTCATTCTCTCCTCATTATCAACCAAATGGGACGCAAACTGGGATAACTCGGCAAACTTGGCTTCGTACTGCGACACGGTCATGTTGTTTTGTTCCAGCTTGATGAACTCTACCTCTTTCATGTGGACGAATACTTTCGGGGAAAGTACTTGTCATTGAGCAGTTCTTGGAACTTCTTCCAAGACATCTTGATCTTGGGCGATTGAGTCGCTTCTGATTCCCACCGATGTAATCCTCTCGCACTGCAACATGAAGGTGGGAAAAGGAACATTTTGCTCCTTGGAGCATCCCAAGACATCAAATATCTTGTTGATCTGCTTAATCCACGTCTCCGCCTTAAGTGGTTTTGGCTCTCCAAAAAACTCCGGTGGTCCCAGTTCCTTGAACTGCTTAGCCAGTGTTTCCACCTACATTTTGGACAGGAGCCACTCTTGCCTGATGTTGCATGAATTGCATAAAGCCTCTGAACATTCCATCGTTCATCATCTGGTCCGTGCTGTTGTTTACCTGAGGATTGTCACCTTCCTAATGCACATTATCCTGATTATTGATCTGTGGAGACTCAACGGTCTCCTGTGCTCCATTGATGTTCTCAACATTCTCGGATGTTATTTTCAAATACTGCCACAAAACAAGTGTTAATTAACATATCACATATTATCCCTATACTCCGAATAGACCAATTAAATACCAAATAAACTTAGGTAGGTCATACTAGCGAAGAATTCCCGTCTCTCCCTCCTAGTTCTTGTCTCACATTCGAGCGGGGATCTTATCCCTAAGCTTTGATACAACTGTGGCGCCCCAAAATAGGTATACATCACCCATCTTGAGTCGCCAAATACATGGTACAAAATTCAAATACAACTTAATAATACAGCTGTCGTGCAAAATACGACAAAATGTAAACTGAAAGTTTTAATAAGAATATTGTCATCTAGACAATATCCACACTCAAAAGAGTCCTCATTACATATATTCTCACACTATTTAAAAGAATAGTGAGAACTACTAATACTATCTTCTGGACCGTCACTCCGTTCCCCGACTAGTCCCGGCTACGTTCTCATTTCCTGAAGAGAACAGTGAAAGAAAGGGTGAGCTCAACTAGCCCAGTAAGAAATATTATGACTAAGATAATGCAGGATAAATTATCGTTAGCCTTCAACAATGTTAAACTGATAAAATATAACAAACATCAAGTTTAACTGTAGCGGAACAAGCAATCCATTAAAAGAGTTAAGTAGAGAATAAAATCTACTATCTTTTATAATTTAAAAGGTTTTTCATCACTTTTATCGGCGAGACTCGACTTTTAATAAATAATCCACATCATCCATTCACTGACCGAGGATATTCGTGTATTCTTCAATGGTCATGATCATGCCAACAAGCTGTTCATCAATGCACTCTACGGGACGATGAGGACTTTTACCACATCATTTGTAACATTACGATTGGCCATGATTATACCGATTAATCCACGGTCATAATCATACCAAGTCCATCTATGCACTATAGGCCACAGATGACTTTCAACATAATATAAACATAAGGATGATGACAATGATATAAGAATTCAATAAAACAAGTTCAAGAATTAATTTATCTAGGAACTAATAACGTCTAAATTGTTAACATGATACTTTTTTGTAGAGTAAAATTCAAGAAAGCTCGGAAGAATATTTCCATGAAAAGAAACTAGATGAAGCGCAAATATCAAGTATATTCCACTAATTTCATGGAGTATAGAAGTCAAAACTTTAACCAACTGAGTATAATAAAGAATTGAATAACAGAAATCACCATGCATGCGATAGGCGCGCAGATGAGTTATTCAACGAATAATAATTAATGGAAGCCGGGCGGACGTAATCGCTTGCAAGCGAGGATATTCCAACAGAATGATAAAGAATGGAATAATGAAGAATTTCACCATGTATGCGGTACTTGCATAGATAAAAGTTATTCCAACATAATAATAAAGAATGGAATAACATAAGAATTTCACCAAGTATGCGGTACTTCACATAGACAGGTTATTCGAACATAATAACAAAGAATGGAATAACAGAAGTTCTCTTCATGAAGATTAAAGAAAGAAATGATACTCCTTACCGTAAAAGAAGAGTAGTCCGACTGGTAGGGCGAGGATATTCTTGAGGAAAACATATACTGCTTTCTACGCTCAAAGCTTCTTAAAACTCTAAACAAATACGCTCAAGATTATAGAAGAAGAATTCTCTGAATTTCTAGTGTGTTTTCAATTCTCGCTAAGCATCCTATTTATAGAAGAATAGAAGAGGTACTATTTGATCACGGGTACACCGAATAATAATTTTCACGGATGAAGTTTAGCAATCACGAATGTCAGGCCATTGAATTTCAAAGTAATGATAAGTAAAAACAAAAACTAAATATAATATATATATATACATATACTAACACATACTCCTTTGAAAAATCACACCACCCGTGATAACATTTTGTAAGATTCCTTCCCTCCCCCTTTTTTTCTTCCAATGTGGGCCCCACGTGTCCCCCTCCCACCAACATCTCGTAATCACAGGTGGCTCCCATTATATTTATACTAAATAACTTTCTACCGATTATTTTGAAAAACAGGTAAATGGAGGGTCCATAAATACAACAAATACATCAGAAAACTCCTCAATATTTTTAACAACATTTATCATCATTATAATTCACAATATTAATCGACCATGTCGTTCCCAGGAAAGAGGGGGCCTTCCAATAAGGATTTCTCCCTATTGGCGTGCAATTAGGTGACCAAACCTGTCATTGGCAGAACTTCTAGACATCGTTAATATTGCAAATAATAATATTAATAACTTTGTCATCTCAATTATTGATTTAATAATATATAAAATATCGACAATAATTAAATCAAATAATGTGGGATACTATGCAATAATTATTATAGTAATAATTGAACAAAACTGAGTGACTTCTCACGTAAGCATCAATAATCAATACCGTGTGCTACTATGCAACCACGCGTATTACTGTACTTTTACTACCGAGTAGTTCGACAGTTTTAACTGTAAAACTTCCGCCGTTATTTTCATAAAAATATTTTTATAGTTTTCTCAATCTGACAATAATTCCGTTGTGGGGTCCACCAATGATTGTGTCGTCGTATGAATATTCCCTGTTAAAACGAATATTCCCCGACCAATCGAATATTATATAACAACTTGCGTACTTTGCGAAAATTTATAAATACTACCCACAACTATAACATTTTATCAAATTCATTCCATAATATTCAAAAATGATATTTATAGAAAATTCATCTTTATTCATAAAAGTTGGGGTCTTACAAGTTATTCCAACAGAATAATAAAAAATGGAATAACAGAAGTTCTCTTCATGAATACGAAAGAAATAATACCCCTTACGAGTACCACAAATAATATCCTTTACGAGTACAACAAATAATATCCCTTACCTTAGAAGAAACTGGATATTGGAAAAGTGAGGTGTGAGACTTTCTTCTTCTTTCTCTCTATAATTTCTCTCTCTAGAGTTTCAGTGAATTCATAAGAAATAATGAAGGAATGAGCTTCTATTTATAGAAGAACTGAAAGTGGCTCTTGGTCTTAACGAAGGGTCAGAATGACCCTTGGTAATATTGAAGAGACAACTACTATTTGCGAAGGGGCAATTAACTCTTGGAACACCGAAGAGACAAGTAACTCTTGGAAAATTGAAGGGACAAATAACTCTTGGAAAATCGAAAGGACAAGTTACTATTAAAACTTTAAACCAACGATCCATATTGATTTACTATTATAATTTCAACCAATGGTCTGAAAAATTAGCACATCTCCTCATGGAATAATATTGTACCCAAAAATGATTTGGACCAAAAAGAAATATATTTTTCAGGTGAATAGTACCCCGTGAAAAGTACTTTTGGAATAGTAACCCCGTGAATAGTACCCCGATACGAAAATTGTCCCAAATACCCGAGTGAATAATACTAGAGTGAATAGTAATCGAGTGAATAGTAACCCGTGAATAGTATCTCGTGAATAGTACTCCGACACAAAAAGTGTCCCAAATACCCGAGTGAATAATATAACCTCCAGACATCAATTATTATCGAAATAAATATCGATTCCTACTAACATTAATAATTCCCACACAAAGGAACTATCAAATTCATCTTTAATCAACACAAACGTATTCATCATTAATATTATAATTCATAATATTTCACAACCAAGTCGCTCCAAGGAAAGAGGGGGCTTTCCTATAAGGATTTCTCCCTATTGGCGCACAATTACACTACAAGAAAAAGGTCTATTAGCGACCGACTATCAGCGACCGATTATGGTTATTGATAGCCATCAGCGACCGCATGCGGTCGCTGATAGTCGTCGCATAAAATCTGGTCGCTCGGATGCACATCAGCGACCACTTTTAGGGACCGATATATCTGCGATCGATATGAGCGACCGAAATGATAAATCCGATCGCTAAACAGAGTCAGCATGGTCCAGGGCCAAAACTGACATGGTCCACGTGGCAGCGACCACTATCAGTGACCGCATGCGGTTACTGATACCCTTAATTGTTTAGCCGTCGCTAATAACTATCAGCGACCTCATGCGGTCGCTAATATGAACAAAAATAAAACCCGGATTTTTGTTGTTTTGTAGAATTCCCAAAAACCTGTACATGTTTTGTACATGCTTTATCCCAACACACATACACAATAGGATAAAACAGCATACACAACAATATAAACATCCATCGTCCAGCAACATATGCACCAAACTAGTTTCAAAACTAGTTTAAGTAACATAACTGAATATACAAGTTATGAACATACACAATGATAACATTTCAAAACTTGTTTATGTAACATACAGACATCCAAAGAATGAATATACAAGTACAAGCTTATACTATAACTACAAAACTGATCTAAAGTAGGTACGTCAAGCATCATCGCCTCCTTGATCACCCTGTAATTAACAAAATAATAAAACAAGTTACAAATATATACTAACTATGTTAATATTGGTATATTACGACAATATATGTATAACAAATTTATTTTATACCTCGTCGCCATCCCCATGTTGTGATGCTGTTGCTGCCGCTACTGCTTCAGCTAACTCCTCAGGATCCAGAGCCCCCAGATGCCCGCCCAGTATCTTCAGAAGATCTCGATCTCGACATATAGCTTTCACACAGTCAAGCAAAGTATGAACAGCTGGATGGCTCGATGACTGTGTAGACTGGGTAGAAAAGCAGCCTGAGCCACTGAAGGATGGGCGTCGTTGTTGTCCTTGACCTTTAATCTAGTTCTTCTTCACAACAAACACCCTCTCCCACAACTCTTGATCAATAGGCGGACGTGGAGTGCCTTCAGGATAGTGCTCATTCAATAAATGCCTATAAGTATCCTGTTATCATGTTAACAATTAAAAAGTTAAAAATAAATTAATTCTGTAAGTATTGATAAACAAGATCAAGTTGTTAAAATTTATTATCGCTATCTGGATAGCATTAAAGCGGAACCATCACGGGTGGCCACGCATACATCCGACCCGATGGATAGGGTGACCTTGAGATCGAGACTCTATATACAAAAATATCACAATATTACTAAGTAAAAATGTGATATATTTTCTACAATTCATGATTGTAAATATATTAAAACTTGTAAATACGTACCCTGGCAGAGATATGATGCAACTGTGAAATACTACCGCCCTTGTATGTCCCTTTAGCCTTTTCGCCATCGGGTACACCCGAGGATCTGTTGGTGGTGGCAGTCTTTCGTCTTTTCACCCAGCTCTCAGCTCTCCATTGGGCACACATCTCAGCCCATATAGACTAGGTGCACCACCAGGGACTATGCTCATGCATGTAATCCTCTCCCTGGCCTAGATGGTCGATCTCGGCATTGTGAAGGGCTTTTTATCTTTCTTTATTCAAATTATCTTTGGTGCGGACCGCGCACTTCTGCCAGAATAATGATTGTATCACAAAAGCCTGCGCGTCCTCCCATCTATACCGTTTCTGCAAATAAAACAACAATAATAACATTACTAAACAATTATCCTTTGAATATTATATTATCTGTCATAATTAAAAAAAACATACCTGAAATTCAGCCCAAACAGCATCCTTGTGGGTGATAGGTGTGCTCGCTCACATAATCACAGGTGTAGGCCAATTCTGTAAATATAGTTGTGATATGCACTTGACGATCTTATTATCTGAAAAATCACTATAATATACAACAATTTACATAAACAATAAGTAGATATATTAAATCAATTTACATCTAAGTTATAATACTTATGAACATTTTTCAAACTTATACTTATAATACTTAAAAAAAATTCTCCAGAGTCTCCCCTACAATATAGACTAGCCACATGCACGATGGCATGCATATATGGACATTTCTAGGCACTCAAGACATAAACAATAACGATTGAATGCAAATTAAAGCAGTAAAAAATTCAGACCCATATACATTACCAATATAATATCAATCAAAACATTACCAATATACAATTATACATGAATTTTAGTTTTAACAAACATACATTATAAATGAATTTTACAATTAACATCAATTAGCATATTAACATCAATTTACATCTAAGTTCTATATATCTTGTATAAATGGAATCTTAAATGCTTATATATAAATGATATATGCGGGACGTACGTGATATTCAGAGGAGGGCGAATCTGAATAAGAATCCGATCATCCGGATTAGTAGGGGCCTTGGGCACATGATTAGGCCCCCTACCTAAGCCGCGCTTTTTCTGCGCTGCTTCAGAAGCCATCTGTATATTACAAATTTCAAGATGTTATTATGAGTCAAATTTGATTACATGTATATATGACAATAACCATGACAGTGATATATTACAGGAATATATATGAATATAAAATGACAATAAACAAAAGTTGCATTTAAATAGTTTAGTACATAAACATGACAGTTTATATATATGAATATAAAATGACAATAAACAAAAATTGCATTTAAATAGTTTAGTACATAAACATGACAGTGATATAAACATGTATATATATGAATATAAAATGACAATAAACAAAAATTACATTTAAATAGTTTAGTACATAAACATGACAATGATATAAAAAACTTGTAATGCTAAACATGCATTTCATTTGTTCAAGTGTCAATGTTTGATTCAGAACCATCTTGTATACGTGTTGCAGATTCATAACCATCATCTGCTTCAGATTCAGTGTTAGATTCAGTCAATAACTCTTCCTCCTCAGTATCAATGTCATCTGACACAAGTATTGACTCAGGATCTAATTCATGTGGTTTATCTCCACCATCTAACTGGATTACTTCATTGTCGTCCTCCACATTTATTATAGTTTGACGATGAAGCATCTGCTCTTGATAAATCTCCCCATCAACTACTTCTACACGACTACGCGCGGGAGTATGAATTACAACTTGCCAATCTGTAGGCGGTCTATCCCTTTTCCTAACAGGACTAGGAGTGTAGTATACTTGTACTGTTTGAGTTGGTAAAACAAATAGTTCGTTGGAGTACGCAGACCTATGGAGGTCAATATTGACGATTCCATGTCTGTCAACACGTATCCCTTTTTCTGAATCAAACCAACGTCACTTGAACAAGTGAATATGACCCCCGTACGTGCCCTTGTACGACAACTCTACAATTTCCTCCAACTCCCCATAAAAGGCAAGACTAGGCTCATTGTAACAATCTCCTTGGACACACACTCCAGAGTTCATTGTTCTTTTACCGCGCCCATATGCCTTTGTGTGAAATTCACAACCATTTATTTTATAACCATTGCGGCTGACTTGGTCCCTGTCTGGTCCCATAGCTAGGACTTGTACATTAGCCATAATCGTTGATCCCTCAGTCAAAGCCTACAAAAACTCCATCTTATTAAATGAAGTCATAGTTAACATGGAGTATATATATATACTACGTGCTTAAAAATTGAACTTACTTTGTCCTTTAGCCAAAGTGCAAAATTTTTATCACGATTGATTTGAATATCTTTATCAGTTATGCCGGGATACTTCACTTTTAATTCGTCATCGTATAATCTATACCATGTTATAAACATTAACATATTGGAATAAATTTTCAACTTAAAAGATAAATTATCAAGTTTACATGTGTACCTCACAAATTCGTCAATCTTCTCGTAATTGAGAAGAATGTAAGTATGTGCAGCATGTAATTCTTGCTCAGAGAGGAATATGCGCTTCCCTTTTCCATAAGCGCGGCCCGATAGACCAAATACAAAGAGCCGACCATTTAGTTCAACATTTCCCCCAACATCATGTCTCGATACTCGATTGGCATTTGTCAAGACTTCATCCGGAAAATAATCTGAGACAA
Organism: Panax quinquefolius; assembly: GCA_020205615.1. Taxonomy (NCBI): domain Eukaryota; kingdom Viridiplantae; phylum Streptophyta; class Magnoliopsida; order Apiales; family Araliaceae; genus Panax; species Panax quinquefolius. Next base: position 135,716,908 of record CM035156.1, read on the forward strand.
ACATAGATATCTCATCGAAACTGTATGCCTCACATATCGACCCCTCGACATAAGCTCTATTCTTCACCTTCCTCTTAAGGTTTCCCATCACCCTCTCGAAAGGGTACATCCATCTATATTGAACTGGACCCCCAACACGAGCTTCATAGGGAAGATGGATTTGCAAATGCTCCATGGAGTCAAAAAAACTAGGTGGGAATATTTTTTCCAGTTTACACGTGATCTCTATGACGTTCTTCTCAAGTATAGACATGTCCTTCTCATTTAATGATTTTGAACATAAGTCTTTGAAGAAACGACTAAGATCCTTCAAAGCATCCCATATTGGTTTATCAAGAAGATCCCGAAATGCTATAGGCATGAGTCTCTCTATGAACACATGACAGTCATGACTCTTCATCCCCTGCAATTTCCCACCCGTAACACACCTTGCAATGTTTGACGCATATCCATCTGGTAGTTTCAGAGACTTAACCCATGTGCACACATCTTCAACTTTCTTTTTGGACAATGTGTACCTTGCATGCGGTTTGATAATTTTACTATTAGGAGATTCATAAAGTTCTAATTCAGGACGCCTACAAATATCTTTCATATCCAAACGTGCCTTATCGTTATCTTTTGTCTTCCCCGTAACATTCATCACAGTGTTAAACACATTGTCAAACACATTCTTCTCAATATGCATCACATCTAGATTATGACGAATCAAATTTGTAGACCAATAAGGCAGTTCCCAAAAGATGCTTCTCCGAACTGAGTTATGAGATTCGCCAAACCCATTGATTATGTATGTGGCATCAATCTTACCAAATGGGATAACCAAAAATCTCATCACATGATCTCGCATCTCCGTTTTTGACAATCGCGGTGCAGGCATATCATTGTCTACTTTCCCTTTCCTGAAGTGTTCTCTATTTCTTCGAAACGGGTGATCTACCGGTAAGAATCGATGATGACAGTCAAACCAACATGTCTTTTGACCTTTTGATAGATTAAACGGCTTTGTATGCTCCATACAATATGGACAAGTCAACTTCCCATGTGTACTCCATCCAGATAACATACCATAAGCTGGGAAGTCACTTATAGTCCACATAACCGCTCCCCTAAGGTTGAAATTTGTTTTTGTTGCAACATGCCAAGTCTGTACTCCATCCTCCCACAATACCTTCTACTCATCTATAAGAGGTCTCAAGTAAAAATCTAAGTTCTTTCCAGGACTCTTAGGACCATGAACCACGAGTGAAAGAAACAAGTATGGCTATTTCATACACATCCAAGGAGGCAAGTTGTACGGAGTAACAATCACAGGCCAACATGAGTACGGAACAGCTGAGTGGCCAAACGGATTGAAACCATCGATGGACAATCCAAGCCTCACATTTCTAGGTTCCAATGCAAACCCAGGATGTGCTAAGTTGAAATCTTTCCAAGCCTGCCCATCTGCGGGATGATTTAGTTCTCCATCTTTAGCTGGAGATTTCGTATGCCAACTCATATGTTCAGCTATTCTTGAAGACATGTAAAATCTTTTTAGCCGATGTGTTATTGGAAAATATCTTAGAATCTTAAACGGTATACTTAATTTTTTTGTAGTCACACCCTCTTTATTAGGCCTAAACCGATCATGACTGCAAAATGTGCACCTTATCATCTGTTCATTTTCCTTATAAAACAACATGCAATTGTTGGGACATGCATCAATCTTTTAGTATCCAAGACCCAACTTCTTCACCATTTTCTTACAAACGTAATAGTTACCATGTAATTTCTCACCGTCAGGTAACATACTCTTAATGGCCTTCAAGAGCGACTCAAAACACTCATGGCTCATGTTGTGATCAACCTTGATGTTAAGTAATGTCGCCATTGTAGACAATGTACTATGTTTGGTGCAACCATGTCATAATAGCTCACTACCCTCGTCTAGCAACTTAAAGAAGTCTTTGGCATCAGAATTCATAGGTTGCTCTCTGCCTTGTTCCCAATCAAAATCTAGCCCTGCAATATCATGAGCCATTTCATTCATACGATGAGTACTACTGCCTGAATTGTGTACTTCTGTGATGCCACCACCTCTTCTCTGCCCACGTGCCCACCAGCATTCTTCATAATTTTTCATGAACCCAAAAATAAGTAAATGATAGTTTACCATGTCTATGTCCATATAATTTACATTCTTACACTTCAAACATGGACATCGTATCTGCGACTTACCATTCATACATTCCGGGTGACTATATGCATAATCCAAAAACACTTGGCAACAAATTTCTAAATTCAAAATTTGTAGCTTTTATCCGCCACTTGACTTTCATCGTGCCATTCAACTACGGTCTGAATAGAGGTCCATGATTCCACGGTACCTACTACAAACAACATTATAAATGTTAACATATGATTTGAGCATACTTATAACCATATGACTTGAGTATACTTGTAAGCATATGATTAACATTTAAGCATACTTGATGTTAACGAATGAATGCAAATTAAAGCAGTATGAGAAAATTTAAATGTTATTAAATTTAGTATGAGAAACTAAGTAAATGCTACTTAGTTTAATAGTTATATTATATCATGTTATTTTATTTTAATTTGTTTTAAATTTGTTTTTATTATTTATCGTAAGTGAATACGTAAGGTATTTCATTCATGCTAGCTTTATATCAGAGTTTGCTAACTCATTAATACAACTTTTGAGTATCTTGGAGATTCATTCATATCAACTAGTGTGCTAAGGGGCCTAACATGTTTTAAGATTATACCCTCACGGTCCCTTTGTATAATCTTTTATGTTTTGGGATAGTCACAACTTGGTTGAGCAATTTATAGCTTTTATAACATTTTGTAGCTTTTTTCTTGTATACATAAGTGTTAAATACCCTTGTTTTTCTGTTATATCCAAAACAGTCTCTTTATTGACCAAGTGTGTCTAGTTACCTTCTCTATTGCACTAACAATTCTCATCTTTGTCTATTTTTTTTACACATTTAACAACCAAGCTTGGCTTGGCCCCGTGAGGCTTGGCTAAGCTTGGCATGGCCTCGCGGCCCCAAGCCCAGCCCATCAGCTCCAACATCCCCTTAATAGGCTCTAGTGGATCACTAATAGGCTCGTTAATAGTATAAATGTTCGTAACTACCCGACCAATAAATTTTTTTTGCCAGAGTCTCCCCTGTATTATGGACTAGCCACATACACAACAACATGTATATAAGGTCATTTCTAGGCACCCAAGACATAAACCAAGAGTCCACATAGACAATCTTGCATAAGTATAAGTAATGTGAAGAAAAGCCTAACTATTACGCATAGACGATCTTGCATAAGTATAGTTCTCATATAGGCATAGATTTGACTATAATTTCATAAACAATCTATATGTAGACAAAAGAAACCTTTAGGAATTTAAATAACCTTAAAATCATGATAATAAAAGGTACTTTAGGCATGATTAAGTACTAAATCATACTAACAGTTCATACAAGGTACTTTAGGCATGATTAAGTACTAAATTATACTAATAGTCCCCAAGCCTTCCATTATAAACAATCTATATCTTATAATTGCTATATACTTTGTATTCACGATTTTCATGATTTTGACCAAAACATCCCCTTTGTATTTCTTAAATGCTATTAAATCAACATGCTTATGTTTTTTTTCAATATCTAAGCAATATATAAAATTAATCAATACATATAATATGATGGCTATACAAACTTACTGGCGTAGAGTCTCAGTGATAAATTACTGTGTCGAGGATACACTTTTTTGAAAGCCCCCTTTCCTAGAACCTCTTTATACTGCAAATTACATCATCACATAAATCAGATTGAGGAAAAAGTTATAATGCAGTAGACTAAACTCAAAAGTAATGAACACATAATGGTAATATCCTAGTGTCTGGACTTGGGCCAGAATGCTTAATGGTACCCCATAGTCCAATAACATTTTCGAAAGAGAAAATCGAAGCCCAAGAACAAAACTATAACCGTTAGGAGATAGTTGGGCCATCAGCTGCAGGCCATGAGTGTCGAAATTGTATTTGGAAATTATAAATAAAAACTTTGTTAATTTGAATTTTTGAAAGAGGAGAGATTTAAGGCATGTGATCAATATGGTGTTGTGTATTTATAGTATTATTATTATTAGTAGTAGTAGTAGATAGTGTTTTTGGTATCCACGAGATCAAGTAGGAGTAGTCAGTTCGTTCTCGGATTTAAAGCGATTTGAATTTACATTTTGCAATCATCAAATTGATGGATGGCTTCCTGATAATTATTTATACAAGCATTTTTCAATTTATCTTATTAGTTATAGTATTACTATAATTTAAGTAGTTCATAATCATTTTGAAACTATCACAAATTTCCTTTTCTTTTTATTCCAAGTTTGGTTTTATTATAATTTTGACTTTTTTATTATTATATCCCAAAATTGAAATTAAGAAATAGTAGTTTGTGAAATGCTATAATAATTGAAAATGAAAAAGGAATAAAATAACATTGGGTGACTATAGTTCTATTTGATATGTTAAGTTTTCTAGGCATGATAAAATTAGTCTAGAATCAGAATTTGATTTAACAATGAAATATAATGATTTCAAAATCTAATCACTTCTCTACTCTTCTCTTCTCGAACTTATCAAATTTACTTTCTTTATCTAGCCAAAACAATTGGCATCGATCTATCAATAATAATTGAATTTTATTATCTTATCTTCTCTTTTTAACAAGTTCTAACAAATATTTGTCTAGCCAGAACAACTGGCTAAGACATTTCTCAACATGATTCGATAATAGACATGAATTATCTGTACTATTTGCAATCACTAATAAATTATACGGATGTGAATATCCAATAACAATTACTCTACAAATATATATTCTCAGAATCACTAATTCAATTTGAATTAATAAGCATGCACTAACTGCAAATAATCAACAATAAATTCTCAGACGTGGTATAATCAACAATAATTAACCACCATAATATTTAAACAAATATAACTCAAGCTTGAGTTAAGAAAACTTGCCTTTCGCGTTGATTACTACTACACAATATACTTATCTGCGTTCGAAAGACCTATAATCACAATATCGGTCTTACAATTAGCACAATAATTCACAACACAAAATACTATAATTTACAGTCAATACTTCTCCTAGACACATTACCCTGTAGTCACATCAGTGTTTATAACCTATATAAACACTTATCAAGTCTAACTAGTTCGGACTAGTTGGACTTCGGTCTATTCTCGATGTTCTGGTCACCCTATCCGACAATTAACACTTATATTGTCAATTAATCTCAATTTCAAAGCTTTAATATTATTTTAGATAAGTCAAATATCGTTCATAATATTTTTCGGAAGCTTTTAATAATTTATAAACAATTATTATAATTTATAATAATTTTTCAAATCTATAATCATTTTAAATGATTTAATTATCAAATAATCTTATCATCATTAATATTTAATAATATAAAAATATTAATGACATACTTATCTTAAAATATTTTTAAATTATCAATATTCTACTTAAATAATTAAAATCATTTTTAAATCATCACCATTAATATTTAAATATTAATGAATTTATCATCAAAATATTAAAAGTCATTAATTATAACTTTAAATATTTTTAAATCATTTTCTCATTTTTAAATGATTTTTAAATCAATATAATCATTTTTAATTTATTTATTTAATATAATAATTAAATAAATCTAATATCATTAATATTAATTTATTAATGAAAATTCTCCAAAAAAATATTAAAAGTTACATTTTATAATTCAAAATATTTTTAAACACTTTATTCTTATTTAAAATGATTTTTATAATTTTAAAATCATTTTTCTCTAATTTATTTAATATTCTAATTAAATAAATTAAATACTATTAATATTCAAATAATTATAAATATTAGTGAAAAATATCCCAAATAGTCAAAAATTATTTTTCATAATTTAAAATAATTTTTAAAACTATTTTTGGTAATTTTTAGAATTTACTTCTATTTTTAAATATTTTCCAAAAATTTAAAAAATAAAATTATTTAAAACCGTCGCGATTTCCTATAACGACACTTTTTTGTCGTGTTAGGTGTTCTTGGCTCAAGAACACTGACAGCCGGTCAAAGCAAGGGGTCATGTTTGACTCAATTTAATTCTCTGCTCAAATCTGTTCTAGTCAATTTAAGACTTCGATATTGTAGCATGTATGTAATACTACAATATTCAGTTATCAATTTGGTTATAACACTTCACAACAAGAAGATCTGAATCTCCAAAATCACAGTCAGAGTGTTCCTGGGTTTTCTGGGTAACCCAAAAACCCAGGTAGCTTGTGGTGCCATTTTCCAGCCCAAATAATTAGGTGTTCTGGTCATCACATAGGTCTGTTATTGGTCTAAACAGGTAGTACTTATGACAAAGAACAACGATATAACATGATCACAGTCCAAATATAACAGATTCACAAGCTATGATTCGGTCAAACTCTGTCAGAGGGCTTGATCTAACAATTTCTGGAATTTCCAAAAAACATCTTTGTGACCGGATGGCTTAGTTTAACCATCCATTAAATCCCACATGTTTGTTTTATAAGAAATCTAATAGCATGGATCTATTTTCCATATAACAGTCTACAATCTGGATACAAACACATTATCAAACAACTTAAACATTGACAGATCAAGGCCTTTCAAAGTCTTGTCAGACACTGATTTACACCTTCTAGGTTACCCAGAAAGTTATGGTCATGCTCGGTCAACTCTCTTTGACCACGGATAAAATGAACTCTAGACATCCAATGACTGTGATACCACTTCCAGATCAAAGACCAACTATCACACTACAGATCTAAAACATAAAACATCAAAAAGCATGAACATCGAAGAATCTGTGGCTCCTGACATTAGCTTGTCAGACCACAAATAATGTTCTTAGGCAGTTTTGAAAAACTTAAATTTTTACCCACTTTGATGCTATGGATCTATGATAGATCATCATAGATCATCATAAAACATCATATAACACTCATATAAACACAAAAACACGAACTCTATCTTAGCATACATGATCAAAATATGAGTTAGGGTTTTATACCTTATAGTTCAATCTTTAATATTTGTTTTCTTCTACTGATCTTAATGATCTAAGAGCTTGGTAGGTTTGTTGAGTGTTTGGTAGCAGATGGACCAAAAGTTTAGACTTTCTCTTTTTTTAATTCTCTAAATTAGATACAATGTATGTAATACATGCAAGGTGGCACTCTAGATCAGATTGTGTATTGATTTTCCAACACATTTCTTACCTAACATGGTGACTCATGAAGTCCTAGAAAAAATTTTAGCTTACAAGTTATGTAAAGGATATTTTGGACATTTAATTCCCAATTTTAATGGCATAAAGGTAACTTGCGAAACCCTTAGGGTTTAACCCTAAGGTTCTAACCCTTAGGTTTTATAACATTAGTTTCCAAGATTTTCAAATTAGGGTTTTGAAAATAGGAAAATAAGATAATTAAAATATAATTAGTGTTTCCTAATTACATTAAAGATTATCAATCACATTAGGGTTTATTAATAAGGATTAGGGTTTCCTAATTAGGGTTTAAGATTCCCGAATTTTAAATTAGGGTTTCTCGGCATACAATTAGGGTTCCTAACTGTGCATTAGGGTTTCTAAACCTGAGATTAGGGTTTACTAATTTTAAACCTTATCCGATCAATCATTGATCAATAACTCTATACAGTACAAACACGTACTTATCAATACAATAATTTTAATTGTATTTTCTATCGAATTCCTATCCAGAGTTAAGGTTAGGGTTTCTAAAGCTGTTAAGCACAACTCTACTCTTATTTTTCAGTCAATACACAAATTGACCACTTCTCGAGACTCGTATCATAGATACACAACACAATATTAATAGTTAATATTAATATTAAATAAAAAAATTATTCAAATAATTCGGATTATTCGAAATCCCGGGTTATCATTGTAATTAAGGCCTTTGATACTTCCATTTTATTATATGTTTGGCTTGATTGCTTTTATTTTCAAGATGCGAAGCATCTACGAGAAAATAAGATACATAGCAGTGCCGAAGTCCTTGTGGGCATGTAAGCCATCTAAGGAAATTCAAACAGCGTGAATAATTTACAAGCCGGTTACAGTTGAAAATGTCCATTACTGGAACCGAATCTAGATTCAGGAACTAAATCTGTGATCACATGATTCCTAGGCTCTAATGATGATGCGATGTGTGTGTAAAGCTATAAATGATTTATATATATATATATATATATATATATATATATATATATATATATATATATATATATATATATATATATATGATCGATCAACCACCATGTAAGTAAACTCAAAGGACAAAAATGTAAAAATATATATATATATATATATATATATATATGTGTGTGTGTGTGTGTGTGTGTGTGTGTGTGTGTGTGCGATCAACCGCTACGTAGTAAACTCCAAGCGGGATGTAAAATATAAATATATATATGAGCGATAAACCGCCACGAAATAAACTACAGGCGGGATGGAAATGTGTGTGTGTGTGTGTATATATATATATATATATATATATATATATATATATTTACATTTCAGTCCTACCTGGAGTTTACTTCGTGACAGTTAATCATCCATATATATATATATATACATATATATATGGGAAAAATGTACGTTACAGTTGTGTATTACACAGTAGGCTATGGTTACGATTTTTTGGGCTATAGCGACAGTTTCACTCGTCATAGCTATTCCGAGCTATGACGACAGTTTACTGTTGTTATAGCCTAAAAAATCTGTCTCTATAGCTCCACTGTGTAATACACAGTTGTGTATATACATATAGCCTATATATAAAAGCTGTAAACGCACCGAATATATATCGATCCAGGCTTAGTCGTTAATTCGAGGATATATATATATATATATATATATATATATATATATATATATATATATATAAAAGCAATATATGAGAGATATATATCGATCCAGGCTCAGTCATTAATTCAAGGATATATATATATATATATATATATAAATGTAATAAAAGCCATGGACCGACTCTCAACGTGAATAACTGTGTGTGAACAAAAGTGGAGAAACACTTTCAGAAATGTGAGATGTCTTAAAGTGGAATGCCAAGAAGACTTCAGATAGCTTTAAATGAATGAATACTCAGTTTCCACCAGTAAAATGTAGCAAAGCACAAGCTCACAAGTGTTTAGAAAGAGAAAGCACTCAATTTAGAATGTGTACAAAGTAAAATAGATAGGGCTTCCTCGCCTTTTCTCTCTTCAAAATGGCCATCCCAAGCCCTTTATTTATAGAGGGGAAGTCAGAGGCATACTGCTGGCATTGCAGCAGTCCACCTGGCTACACAGGGTGCCCGGGCTCTATGGGCCCCGCCCTCTCAAAGTACGTGCACGCATACAATGCGTTGTCCGCTCGAACCTTCATAACTTTCAATCCGGGCATCTGATTGAGGAGTATAATACCTTTTCGGAATGCTGTTGTCGAGAGCTATATAATGACATGGGATAAGAGGTTGTACAAAGTAAGGAAAATGGGTCCATACCCATATCTTCAGTTCTTCAAATTCTATCCGGTGTGCTGTCTTGTGTAGTAGTCACTCGAGATTTGAGCTATGGTTCTTGTAGGAAACTTCTATGTAGAATGTAGTATGAAATGTTTTTGAGATGGCGTGAATGTGGGATCGCGGTGGCAAAATGATGATGTTCCCCTCACCAGGGTTATCTCCGGTTCTGGGTTAATTTAGCAGTTGTTGCTCAGGGTTATCTCTGAGATTGGGCTACTATAGGTACTGAATGTCCTTAGGGTTGTCTCTGTGGTGTGCCTGACCTCCCGGGGTTATCTCCGGGGATGGGACTGAGTGCCTCGGGGTTATCTCTGTGGTTGAAGCTGACTTTTGGGGTTAAAATGAGCTTTTCTGGGGTTATCTCCGGAACTGCAACTGCATTCCTCGGGGTTGTCTCCGAGGTGGGAACTAAAACTCCCGGGGTTATCTCCAGGATTGAAACAGAGTATCTTGTGGTTTTCTCCGAGATGGGACTGACTTCTCCAGTGTTATCTCCGGAACTGGAATTATATTCCTCGGGGTTGTCTCCTAGGTTAAAACTGAAACTCCCGGGGTTTTCTCTAGGACTGGAACTGAGCATCTCGGTGCTATCTCCAAGATACAACTAATTTGACCCCCAGGGTTATCTCTGGAAGATGATTATGCCCTACTACAAGGTTAGTAACAGGAATGCAAAAATTTTGAGTGTCTACAGATGCCCCTCTTTATCATATTCATGGAATGTAATGGCATGGATAAGATAAAGAATACTAGACACTTGAAATATGACAAGATAATCATGATGCAATGTACTACAGTATGATGCAAATGTATGATGTTTGTGGTTTATTGGACAGTTTTCCAACTAGATGTGATGAGTGTTTGCTCCCATGACTTCTGATGGGGACTGGAGTTATCACGAATGACCTTGGTGAACTATTTGGATATGTGCTCCAAAGCTCTCAAGAACTTCCAGGATGTTGACATTGGGATTATCACCAAAGTCCTTAATCCTTGGTAGAAATTTCCCATTGAAGATGTACTTCTCATTTATGAAAGACTTGTGGGAATTTGGGCTTGATAAGTGGATCCATGAATCATTGTCTATTTCATGCTTAATTGTTGCTTTTTGCTTGTGTTCATGTTCATTTTTATTTGTTTTTGTTTTCTTTTATGTGTAGGGTGGTTTTCGAGGCATTTAACAAGATTTGGAGTCAATTGGAAGCATTTTTGGAAGAATTCATGAAGCAAAAGAAATCACTTAGCAAGGCCCGCCGGGGCGGGGGGTCTTTAAATGATTTAAGAAGAATGGTAGCCCTCCAGGGCGGGCACTTTTAAAGCATACACCCATTTGGGTGGGGTCTCATTAGCGAACTCTGTTGTGCTTTGAACTTTGTGGGAAGATGGTTTCTAGTGTTTGATCAGCTTATGGACTCTAATTAGCAGAGAATTTTGATTGGGACTCGTGTGTTGGACATTTATTACTCCATTAACAACAAATTAAACAAGACAGAGGGCATATTACGAAGATCAATTCCAGTTTTTCATAGCAAGCATTGGAGGAGTATTTTGAGAAGATTTTTGGGACAATTGTAATTCTAGGCTACGTGAAGGGTGTTTTTCACTATTCTTCTTCTTAGACTATTATTTGTAATTAAAAGAATGTTATCTTTGATTTATTCAGCAGGCTTGGAACTTCATTTAGTCCCTTCGGACAAGGACCCCTCAGGCACCGGCTTCTTGTTGTTGAGTTGTTTGTTTGTTTGTTGGAGTTGGAGCTGAGCTGCTAAGACATCATTAAGCTCTGAACATCTTTTGTACTTAGCAGCTGGGCGTGATCATCCTCGAAGTGCAGTTGAGTGATGCATGATGCTCAGCTTCTTCAGTTACTCAACCACTTCTGATGATCCCTTGATGAACTTCCTTGAAGATCATTCTTCTTGATACTTCATGGCTGGACATGATGGGTTTCTAAGATGACTATAGGCTCTTCTGCTAGGTACTTAGAAACTTTCTCATGCTTGACACCATGATGGCATTGGTGATCTTCCTTCATGATACTTGATTCCTTCTCACGATGGACTTGCTAAGATGACTGTAAGCTCTTCTGTTTGGACATCAAGATGACATTGATGCTCTTCTTTCTCTCGGTAGTTCAGAACACTCTTCTTGTAGTAGAACTCTCACTTTTACATTGTAGAACTCTCACTTCTACTTCTTTCTTTATCTGTCTCTAAGTGTTCTTGGTGGATCGTAGAGTGAGCCTTCAGACCTTCAATGGTAACTCACTATTTACGTTGGTTAGATCAGACCACCATCTCTCCAAACTCAACAACTCTAGCAACCCACGATCTTTGAAGCTCTTGCTGATTTATACTCCTTCCCAATCCTTCCATTAGAAAGTAGCCATTGAAGGCTATTCAAATATCTTCACAGATCTCGAGTTAACTAAGGTAGACTGCAGATGTGACAAGTCATACTTTTCTGACACTGTAGTCTACTATTTCACCTACCCCATCAGAGATGTCACTTTAATGTCTTGGGCAGGTCAAAGACTTTATTTCCTCCTTCTTATTTCTCAATCAGAGGTTGTCCTTTTGCATTGATGCTCTCAATAAGCTCTTGTCTAAATATTACGTTTAAGATTGAACCATTGTCAATGCTTCAGTCTTCAGCTATTCGAACTCTACGATTCTGATGCATGTCTTTATGGACCTGATCGTAGTGTCTTATTGACTGGTAGAGACAACACTACGATCTTGAAGAGTGTTGATTGGATCTTTAATGTAGAACACCTCTTCTTTCTCTTGTGCAGTGCTTCAATGCTTCTGCTTGCCTCAACAGTTCTCAGTTACTGATGGTTTGACTTCTTTGTTTTGCTCCCTTCTGAATAGTAAGACACTTCAGATTTGTGGCGTGTCCAGCTCGCTTTCTCCTTGTGATCTCCCATTCACTTATCATCAATGGACTGACCCAAAGCTTAGTCACTATAGCCTTGTTCTTCAGGAGTTGACCAGTATCTCTGTGTGGACTCCATCAGTTCTTTCTTTGTTTGCCAAACACTACGATCTTGGTTGCTTCCAAGATCGTTGCCTTCTGTCTACTTGATAGCTACTGCACTTGCTGACTTTCCTTAGTCAGTTACTGAATTCTTCTTATGATCATCTTGTGGAAGACTTCATTTTGAATGGCTTCACAATTCAATCTTGATGCTGATTGGGTTGGTGCTTAGATCTTCTGTTAGCTTGCATGTCATTCGTTGAGTGCTCTCTGGTTTCCTTCAGGTAGGACATATCTGTGCAGTGCCAACCAGAGGCTTTATTCCTTTGGATATTCTGGGAGTGCTCATTCATTGAGACTCGTATTTGCTCTACGATTCTGCCTTGGCATTATGAGCACATCTGTTGAGGTCTTAGTTCTGCACTCTACGATTTAGCTTTGGCTGTGGAGACACTACGACTCTGAGATCAGATCTTTATCTGATATTGCTCGACTATGATCTCTGCCTCTGGTATGATTAGTAGACTATACGACTTGAGTGTAGTCTACGATTCTTGACTTAGCTTTGGCAGATACTCGGTCGGCTAGTAGGCAGGCTGTCTCTACAATTCTGAACATGACTTCCTCAACAGACTACGGCTCTGAGGAAGTTCTCCTCGACACTACGATCCTTCCTCATCTCTCCTGGAAGTTTACGAACTCCGAGATCTACTATCTTGCATACTACGATTCTGCCTCGATAGCTCTCGAGTTTTCCTTGACTCTCCTGGCAAACTACGATTTCTGGTACAGTGCTCGACGATCAGATAAGCCTATCTATTACATCATAAGATCAACCTAACATGCTTGATCTTTCTATATTTATTGTCCTTGTACATCATTTCTTTTTAAGGACTTTATAAAGCTGTTTTGCTTATGTAGGATCAACCTAACACATTTGATCAATTCATTCTAAGTCCTTGTACATATGTTTCTATTATCTATCAAAGGACTTTACAGCTTTTCTTAATGCAAGCATACTTGCATATTCATTCATATATATATCATAATCAAATCTTATATAAATAGGAATACCATTCACATGTTTATTCCTGACAATTTCCCCCTATTTGATTATGACAAAAATAATAAGTGCATATGCATGTTATGAATGAATCTTATATATACAGTGAGCAGCTGTATTTCTAAAACAGATAATCATGAATGTCATTTATAATGATGTGAAATTTAATACACTGACATTTGACATCCTGGATCCAAAAACATACCTAACTAGTTAGAGATGTACCTCTTTGGTTCCATGTATCCTTCCAGGATGTCTTTTGATCAGCTATTCATCTGTTTGATTTCTTTGCTCCCCCCTGGGATGTGGAGCTATTCAATTCTTCTTCTTTTGGTTCTGGCTCTGGCTCCCCCTTAGCCTTAGGCTCCCCCTCACCTGATGAACCATCTCTTTCTTCTGTTTTCTCCTTCTTTATCTTCTTGACTTGTTTTCTCCTGCTCTCCTTGCTCTTTCTCGAGTGCCGCTTTTTCTTCCCCTTTCTATGCCTCTTTTTCTCCCCTTTTTTGTCATTAATCATTTGAGAGAGCTGCTCCATGTTGGACATAAGCTGCTCCATCATGTAGGAGGAATTACCAACTTCAATCTTGAGTTCTTGTTGGCTTAACTCAAGTTGCAAAGAGAGGGACTGATTCATGTTATCAATCTTGTCAGAGAGGACTTTGAGTTGCTCTTTATTTTCCTTTTGTGCTAGTAGAGCTTCATCCTTTTGATCATGTAGAGCTTTGAGATAGATGTGATCCCTTTCTCTGACTTTGAGGGATACATCAACCATCATTGCTTAGAGTCTCTCTTGAACTAGGTTACCTCCTGTTATTGTCAGCTTCTTTGATTCTTCAGTGAATAGAGATATTTGATCATTTAATTGTACAGCCCCTGGTTGAGTATCAGATTGGACTCTACGATCTGCTTCCTTGGACAGATTTTCAAAGGTGTTGAAAATCTAAAGAATCGTTGAGTTCCAATCACTGGTTGAGGATGTAGGAATGTCTGTCAGTAGTGCTTGATCAGATGGAAGCTTCGTATCTTATACTTGGAAACTATCAGTAGTAGTGTGGGCCGACTCTTGATTATTTCTTGGTCATGATCCTTTTCCTTACGAGTCCACTCTACTATCGTAGGGGATATAGTGATTTCAAAGGCGTATACGTATACCTTGTAGTGAAATTTGGTTTGTGATCATCATTGTAGCGAAACTCTTCACTCTTGGGAAGTTTTGTGACACTAGTTCCATGCTTGGAAAATAAGAGTAGCACCAGCTGAAGTAACTCTCATCTCTCTCAATATGTGCCTTCAACCCTGGCATCCATGGAAAGAACCATCTTATCAGAAGGACTTGAGTTATCTGATATTATTATGCGGTCTATTTCCATGTTTTCCGGTTGTGAAGTACTTCATCGTGGTCATTCTTACAACTCGAAGTTGTTCATTTCCTTGACTTACCCATCTTGC
Source organism: Panax quinquefolius (assembly GCA_020205615.1). Taxonomy (NCBI): domain Eukaryota; kingdom Viridiplantae; phylum Streptophyta; class Magnoliopsida; order Apiales; family Araliaceae; genus Panax; species Panax quinquefolius. The sequence continues at coordinate 135,732,060 of CM035156.1, forward strand.
CGGGTTCTTACTTTGGTGGCTCATCAAAGACTTGCACTACAATTCTTACGCTTATTACATGGGGGGAGAGAACAGGATAGTATTCTAGTTCATCAGATTCCTGATGTGCATAATTGAAATCTTTCTCCATTTCTTCCCTTTTTGAGCTTGAATTTTGCTTACTCCTTTCATCAGATTCATCCATGAATTCTTCTTCTTGCGCATTTCATTTCAGATTCTTCTTGACAAGATCTTCCTTTGATTCATCTTCTTCATCTTTGGATCCATCCTTAGCACTTACTTCTGTGATATGAGCTCATCATCACTCAATTCAACGATGGCATTGGAGTGATCATTTTTCCTTTTGGAGGTAATTTGAGCAAGTAGTCTATAGTTCTTTCTTCTTGTTGGAAGTTCAGCAATAGAGGTTTCAGATACTTCTTCTTCTTCAAATTCTGAGATCTTTGAGTTAGCATACAAACTTTCTTGAGGTTCATCATTAGCAGGGGCAAATATTTCTTTTTCAACCTCATCATTATTTGATCCATCACGAGAGCTTGTTGGAGCATTTGCATCTGAACATTCAGATGGGTCATCTCACAGTTTTTCTTCAACTTCAAAGTGAGTACTCTTAAAGTTGGCCATAGGGCCTACATATTCTTCTTTACCAGCTGAGTTTACATCTTCTTTTATGACTCCAGTTTCAGGGGACTCAGTCTTGAGATTATCAGTTCCCTTCTCTTCTTTTGACTCTACGTCCTCTTCTTTGTCAGATGTGCTTCCTTAGGGAACTGGAACTTGTCTATTTACCACTTTAGCTTTCCTTTTGAATGGCTCTTGAAGTAGCCTGTTGCTTCTTCGCTTTGTGGTTTCAGCAGTCAAGACTTTTTCTTCTTCATCCTTGTCTTTGGTGGAGAGACTTCTTGGTGGGGACATGGTTTTCTTCACACCTCTAGATTTCTTTCTGGTTGGTGTGATTTCTGCTGATTCAGAGTCACCAGACTTAGAACTTTCTAACTCTATTGCCTTCCTCTTCTTTGCAAAGGCCTTGCTGCTGCTCCCAGTAGTCAACCTCCTATTTTCCTTGGGATTCTTCTTCCAGTTCACGAATAGTTGTGGAGACATTACTTTGTGAACATTTAAGGACTCTCCCTCATTATCCTTGATTTTGCTTCCTAGCTTCTTTTTCATCATTATGCTTAGCAGTCTTCCATAAAAAACTTTTGTAAGTGGTTTATCTGTAGATTTCTTCAACTCAGCCTTTTCTATCCATTTGGAGATTTGGTCGACCAAGATGGCTCCAAAATTGATTGGCTTCTTTAGAACTATTGCAGACATAATCTTTAACTGCTGGTACAGTGTCATGTGCGGTATCTTTGCATAGTATACATTTTCCAACAATCTCAGCAAGGAACTCAAATTCTTCTGAAAACTCCTTTTTCTTCATGTCCTTCAGACTAGGGTTTCTTTGGTACCCCATAATCTCCTTTGCTTTTTCAGTGTCAATCTCATCAAGGTTTTTTAGTCCTAAGTTAGGAAAATCTAGGCATTGGTTGATATCAGATGATTTCAGTTTTAGAGACTGACCTTTAACCTTGATTGAAAGGGTTTCGGCATTTACGGATGCATTTGAGTAGAATTCCTTAACCAGTTCAGTGTATACTCGAGTGCTTGCCTCAAGACATTTTGAGAATTCAGCTTTCTTCACGAGTTCAAGGATGTCTTTGAACTTCTTTTCAGATTTCTCAAATGACTTAGTTCCAAGTTGAATGCCAGTGATTACTCACCAATCTTCCATTCGAATGATTCGAGGAATATGGATATTGATTCAGGGAGATTTATGAAGTATGGCTGATTGTGATTTGAACTCTAGAAGTTTTAGTGGTTTGGCTTCGAAAAGAATTCTAGGGTTTGAAAATGGGAGGGAGAGAGGTTCAATGGATTTTGGTAACTGTTTGCAGGTTTTAAATATCTTTATGGAAGTTCTTTCTTACACTGCATACGCTATGACGTGTCAACTAGTTATTGGTTGTACGATGCCCAGTAACGAGCTGTAACTCCCCAGTAACTTGTCAGTTAGCTGTCTCATTCAGAAGAGTGGACGATTGATTGACGTGGATTGACCTTTGACCTCTTGAGTTCGTAGAGTAGCATGATAGAATAGCTATTGAATCTACGCTTTCCTTTGTTGACTCAACGATTAATTCTCTGAAGAATGTTGCAGTGGATGGTTTTGACATTTCTCCTCATGTTGAAACTTCATAGCTCAACCACTGATGTACCCCAAGCCAGTTTGGGTACTTAAGTTCTGATGTGCGTTTGCAAGATTTCTTGCCAAACTGTATTTGAACTAATCTCCTCATACTTAAGAATGGTAGAGCAATTATCTCGTTCTTCCAAGCTCCTCATGAGCTAGAATAAGTCAGCGATCATCTTCTGCGATTGTTGAGTTTACACTGCGATTGTTGAGATTGCATCACAATCGTTGAGTTCTCTCAAAACTCTATTCTACAATCGTTGACTGACTTGGTCCTAGAGATGAACTTTACTAAGCATTCCTTCTGGGTCAAGGTAGCTCAGGAAGGGCCAACCTCTTAGAGTGAGCTAAGGGTCAGGTTTGTTCCTGAGGCGCTTTCCAGAGAAAATACTTTAGAAGTGATTTGCACTGATATCTCATTTGACGTTTCCTGTTGAGGAGTCCCTCTTCCAACTTTAGACATCTGCACTGGCTGCAATTGTGGTGTCCTCCTGCTCTTGCACTACGATCAGATGTTTGATCGTAGGTACTCCACGATTTTGAGTTGGGTGGCTGAAAGGTTATCAGTAGTACATTTTGAGACGTTCTTACTGACAATGGATCTTTATTTGGTTCATCAGCCACAAAGTTTTGGGACTCTGTAATTGGTACACTGCTTCATGGTTGATACTATCTTCTCAGATAGATGTGATTCCCTTTTCTTTATATGTATCAGAAGACATCCTTGCATATCTCCTTTTGATTAGAATCACCAAATCTTCTTATATCGTAGAAGTGGACATCTTCAAGGTTGATCATTCTATGATCCTTTGACAGCACTACGAACATAGTCTTCTTTTACAGTTTATACTTGTGGAGTTCTGCTCCCGTAATGAGTTCCTCATGTTTGATCCTCGAAGATCTTCTATGGTGAGCTTCTGTGAGGAGTTTTCTCTTAAGACCTGCTTTGAATGATTGAGCGTCTAGGACCCTTTTACATCTTTGGATGAATGACTTGCTTCCTTATAATAATCAGCAACAATGTGAGCTTCATTCAGATTAGCTCAGCAGGTCTTCCAGGACAGGCTTTGACAAATAGGAGTTTTATCATAATCATTTCTGAACAGTCTTAAGCCTTTTGCTGGTTGAATTTTATTGACTGAAGTCTTCTGCTTCAACATTCCTTAGTGTGGTCAGATGGACCAGGTACCTACAGGTTATAAATTTCTATTTTTGGTACCCATGATTAAATGGGTCCTGCTAGGTTAGTTTACTAAACCCCTGTTCCTCATATATTTGGATAAACATCATATTGATCACCATCAGTCATATTCATGCATATACTTCATTTAGAAAATTATGAGATGCGTGGTGGTGAGTGTGAGAGAAATCTGACTTTTTAATAAAAGACTCTTTTCCTTGATGGTTTCATATTTTGCTAAGTTATGTTCACAAGGTTTAAATGTTCACAGAGTGAGAATCAACTCTACGATTTATTAGTATCTGGTTGATTCATGGGGGTGATCAGTTTCTACAAATCATCAAGATACTCTTGTAGAGCTGATCATACTCTGTGAGTTATAAAACACTTAGAACATAGGTTTGTACATACATACTAACCCATTAGCAAAGATTACTTCTCATAAAATTAATTTAACTTGTGATGCTCTTATGACCCATTCCAGATTTCCTTCAAGATGTCATCTTCAACCTAAAACTTGGATGGAGAGAAAGTTTATAAGTATTTGAGTTTCCAACCTCAGTGTACTTTCTCTCTTCACCTTTTTAAGTAGATTATGATTCCTTGACATGATACTGTTATAGTGCATAAGGAGGTGTAACATGATGTATACAATTATATTAATGAGGAATCGTACCTTTCTACTATTTGCATCTTAACAGTCATTTATCTTAGACATACTGAGGTTAGGCATTGATGTGCATAGTTTCTCATTTGCTCCTGACAGCTTGTTGCTCTAGTTGACCTTCAATCAATCAGTCGTGGTCTTGAAGATGTAAGCTAAGTTTGCACCTAGCTGCTGGTTGGCCAAACACATGTTTGAGAAGATCTTCTCTGGATAGGCATTTCTTAGCATGTGTGGCCTTTTCATCTTTCAGGGTGGTGGATGCTTGACTCTTTGTCGTTGATATCTCTTGAGCTTTCTCATCTGGTCTTCGGATTACAAGATTGATTGCAGGCAAGGATTGGTCTTGTTGATGTATCAATCGAGAACATGGACCAATCTGAGCAATTTCAGGTGTATATACACATATAACATGTTCATAGTATTTCCAACGTGTGAGCTCATCTGCATATAACAAGTGACTTACTACTGAACTAAGTATAGAACAATGTTTGTGCCTAGGATCAGACTAAAAGCGATTAGCTTTTGAATATAGCATTAGAACCTGCTCTGATACCAATTGTTAGTTCCCAGTAGGCTCAATATAGATCTAGAGGGGGGGCGGGGTTGAATAGATCCTTAGAATTTCAAAATACTTTTACTCTAATAAGTTGTATTACTCATTAAGTAGCTCATAAAAAACTTAAGAATCTTTTCAAGCACAGCGGAATAAGTAAAAGATCCCCTTCATTGATATATTCATAATCACACATACACTGTTCGTAGAGTTACTTCAGTAGTAAGCAGTTAAAACATACATAGCAGTTATAGCAGTTAATATACATAATGTAAATGACATAAAGTAAAAGACACAAGGGGTTTTAAGTGGTTCAGAGACTCAAGCTCCTAATCCACTCTTTTGCTTTCAACTAGCAGGATTTCCACTAAGGAAAGGCAGCACCCTGAATCACTAAGATTCCTTGAGGCCCAGTGACCTTAGGACTTGATTCACTAGGAACTCTTCAAGGCCAACAGCCTTGGAACTTCTCTAGTTCCCTAGGAACTCTTCAAGCCCAACAGGCTTGGAACTTCATTTAGTCCCTTCGGACAAGGACCCCTCAGGCCCTGGCTTCTTGTTGTTGAGTTGTTTGTTTATTTGTTGGAGTTGGAGCTGAGATGCTAAGACATCATTAAGCTCTGAACATCTTTTGTACTTAGCAGCTTGGCGTGATCATCCTTGAAGTGTAGTTTGAGTGTTGCATGATGTTCAGCTTCTTCAGTTACTCAACCACTTCTGATGATCCCTTGATGAACTGCCTTGAAAATCATTCTTCTTGATACTTGATGGCTGCACATGATGGGTTTCTAAGATGAGTGTAGGCTCTTCTGCTAGGTACTTAGAAACTTTCTCATGCTTGACACCATGATGGCGTTGGTGATCTTCCTTCATGATATGTGATTCCTTCTCACGATGGACTTGCTAAGATGAATGTAAGCTCTTCTCTTTGGTACTTAGAGTCTTCCCATGATGGACATCAAGATGACATTGATGCTCTTCTTTCTCTCGGCAGTTCAGAATACTCTTCTTGTAGTAGAACTCTTACTTCTACTTCTTTCTTTATCTGTCTCTAAGTGTTCTTGGTGGATCGTAGAGTGAGCCTTCAGACCTTCAATGGTCACTCACTATTTACATTGGTTAGATCAGACCACCATCTCTCCAAACTCAGCAACTCTAGCAACCCATGATCTTTGAAGCTCTTGCTGATTTATACTCCTTCCCAATCCTTCCGTTGGAAAATAGCCTTTGAAGGCTATTCAAATATCTTCACAGATCTCAAGTTGACTGAGGTAGACTACAGATGGGACAAGTCATACTTTTCTGACACTACAGTGTACTATTTCACCTACCCCATCAGAGATGTCACTTTAATGTCTTGGGCAGGTCGAAGACTTTATTTCCTCCTAGATTTCTCGATCAGAGATTTTCCTTTTGCATCGATGCTCTCAATAAGCTCTTGTCCAAATATTACCTTTTAGATTGAACCGTTATTAATGCTTCAGTCTTCATCTATTCGAACTATATGATTTTTATGCATGTCTTCATAGACTTGATCATAGTGTCTTGTTGACTGGTAGAGACAACACTATGATCTTGAAGAGTGTTGATTGAATCTTTAGTGTAGAACACCTCTTCCTTCTCTTGTGCAGTGCTTCAACGCTTCTGCTTGCCTCGACAGTTCTTAGATTCTGATGGCTTGACTTCTTTATTCTGGTCCCTTCTAAATAGCAAGACACTTCAGATTTGTGGCGTGTCTATTGCCTCTTTTATAGTTCTAATAAAAGAGCTCTAACACATGCAAGCATACGAATTGTCAACAAGTGTCTGAGTAAGTAGAGTATCGATCCCACGAGAGAAAGTTGTTAAATTTAAACTATCATGCGTCAATTAACTCACCTTATTTATATGCTTAGACTATGGACTAAAATTGTTGAATTAAGATATTTACGATTACCAACTATAAATAAGGAAAATAATGAAATAAATATAATTTGGAAATAATGGGATCCTAACTTCATTCAATATTTCATCTAATCGCCACTATCATGCAAGAAGTGTTCACATATCACAGGAAAATAGCCAAGAGCATGAATAGAGTTATAACCATTTTTCAATGCATTATAACCTACTTACACAACATCTACAGATGTTAGACTCTATGTAATCACCAATACAACCAAATCACTATATGTCAATGTGAAATTGCAATTATATTGATTTTAAGCTCAAGCCCTTATTCTAGCTCATATGGTGAAACAGTATATGTCTATCTGGTTCACAAAATACGCAAGCCATGTACAATAGCCCCATATTCGCATGCCATCATGATTACAATCCATACCCATATGTTCATTGTCAATTCCATACAAGTACTGAGACGAATGGTGATTAAGCATTCATGCATGTAAAACAATCATGAAAGATAGTCCAGATGATATGCAAAACAACCCTAGCATTTAAATGTACAACCAAACTACATATTAAAATCTGTTAGAATCCCATAATGGAGTTTAGTTCATGACTGAACCAAAAGCCATTATGGGATCAACGCTAACCATGATAAATAAACAAACAATTGAAGTAAGAAAGATAGAATGATCAAACCCAATCGCTGGATAGAAACCAATGATCAACTATTAAATCCTCATAGAAATCCAATAGATAATAATCAAAATCCACAATGACAGAGAATTCCAAGAAGAAGTAGAGAAGTAGATGTTATGGCTTCATTCTACGTTGGAATCTCTCCCAAGGTGTAAACCCTAGTTTTTATGAAAAGAATACGCTAAAAGTGGCCGAGTCTGTGTCCGACACTCGTCAGAATCGTTTAAAAACAATTACAAGATCAAGATCACGCGATCGGCGCCTCTATAACTTCCGGTCTCGCGGCGCAGCGAGACTTGCGATGTATGTCGATCCGGTGGCCTGGCCTGCGGTAGCGCGTCTTTCAACTTCAACCTCACGCGCTCTCCCTCGCGGGCGCCAACTCAACTAGTGAGGGTCTTCATTGTTAAGCCATGTACTCGCACCCATTAGCCTCTAATTCCACCAAAATTAAGCCGATTCTTGTACTTATTCACCAAAAGGAGTTTTAAGTACATGCAATGCAAAATAACATGAAATGCATCTAAAATGCAATAAAATGTACTTGAGCTGGGCACAATTCGCATGAATTAGTATGCAATAAATAGGTAAAAATACCTCTTATCAGTGTCCAGCTCGCTTTCTCCTTGTGATCTCCCGTTTACTTATCATCAATGGACTGACCCAAAGCTTAATCACTTTAGCCTTGTTCTTCAGTAGTTGACCAGTATCTCTGTGTGGACTCCATCAGTTCTTTCTTTGTTTGGCAAACACTACGATCTTGGTTGCTTCCAAGATCGTTATCTTTTGTCTACTTGACAGCTACTGCACTTGCTGACTTTCCTTAGTCAGTTACTGTAGTCTTCTTATGATCATCTTGTGGAAGACTTCATTTTGAATGGCTTCACAACTCAATCTTGATGCTGATTGGGTTAGTGCTTAGATCCTCTGTTAGCTTGCATGCCATTCGTTGAGTGCTCTCTGGTTTCCTTCAGGTAGGACATATCTGTGCAGTGCCAACCAAAGGCTTTATTCATTTGGATATTCTGGGAGTGCTCATTCATTGAGACTCGTATTTGCTCTACGATTCTGCCTTGGCATTGTGAGAACATCTGTTGAGGTCTTAGTTCTGCACTCTACGATTCAGCTTTGGCTGTGCAGACACTACGACTCTAAGATCAGATCTTGACACTCTACGATTTCTGTCGTTGTGCTTGTTGTCTTTATCTGATCTTGCTCAACTATGATCTCTGCCTTTGGTATGATTAGTAGACTCTACGACTTGAGTGTAGTCTACGATTCTTGACTTAGCTTTGGCAGATACTCGGTTGGCTCGTAGGCAGGCTGTCTCTACGATTCTGAACATGACTTCCTCAGCAGACTACGGCTATGAGGAAGTTTTCCTCATTTCTTCTGATCCTTCCTCGCTCTCTCCGGAAGTCTACGAACTCGAGATCTACTATCTTGCAGACTACGATTACGCCTCGATAGCTCTCGAGTTTTCCTTGACTCTCTCTGGCGGACTCACGATTTTGGTGTAGTGCTCGACGATCGATCGAATGCTTATCTATTACATCATAAGATCAACCTAGCATGCTTGATCTTTCTATATTTATAGTCCTTGTACATCATTTCTTTTTAAGGACTTTACAAAGCTTTTTTGCTTATGTAGGATCAACTAACACATTTGATCAATTCATTCTAAGTCCTTGTACATATGTTTCTATTATCTATCAAAGGACTTTACAGCTTTTCTTAATGCAAGCATACTTGCATATTCATACATATATATATCATAATCAAATCATATATAAATAAGAATACCATTCACAAGTTTATTCCTGACACGTTGTCTTAATAATAATAAACTATTACATAAGATAACATTGAAATCATTCAACAACCTTTCCTTTTCCCTTGTATTTAACAGAGCCTTCAGGTTGTTCACACATAGATAAAAACATTTAAATTAAGCAAGGATGAGCATTTGAGTGCCCAGCAAGTAATAACAATTATATATATATATAAGCTGAAAGAATTTAAATGTTTTCTTTGTACTACCCTTCTACAACAAATCAATATTTGTGAAGTAATCTGAACCGATAATAATAACATAACAACCCTCTTTCAAATTTTTGAAATTACGTACCGTTATCAATAGTTGCCCTCAATAAGCTTTTGTCCTAATATTACCTTTCAGATAGAACCGTTATCAATGCTTCATTCTTCAGCTATTCGAACTCTATGATTCTGATGCATGTCTTCATGGACCTGATCATAGTGTCTTGTTGACTGGTAGAGACAACACTATGATCTTGAAGAGTGTTGATTGGATCTTTAGTGTAGAACACCTCTTCCTTCTCTTGTACAGTGCTTCAACGCTTCTGCTTGCCTCGACAGTTCTCAGATACTGATGGCTTGACTTCTTTGTTCTGGTCCCTTCTGAATAGCAAGACACTTCAGATTTGTGGCGTGTCTGTTGCCTCTTTTATAGTTCTAATAAAAGAGCTCTAACTCATGCAAGCATACACGGGTCAACAAGTAATACAGAGTAAGTAGAGTATCGATCCCACAGAGAAAGTTGTTAAATTTAAACTATTATGCATCAATTAACTCACCTTATTTATATGCTTAGACTATGGACTAAAATTGTTGAATTAATCTAATTACGATTACCAGCTAAAAGTAAGGATAATAATGAAATAAATATAATTTGGAAATAATGGGATCCTAACTTCATTCAATATTTCATCTAATCGCCACTATCATGCAAGAAGTGTTCACATATCACAGAAAAATAGCCAAGAGCACGAATAGAGTTATAACTATTTTTCAATGCATTATAACCTACTTACACAACATCTACAGACGTTAGACTTTATGTAATCACCAATATAACTAAAATCACTATATGTCAATGTGAAATTGCAATTATATTGATTTTAAGCTCAAGCCCTTATTCTAGCTCATACGGTGAAACAGTATATGTCTACCTGGTTCACAAAATACGCAAGACATATACAATAGCCCCATATTCGCATGCCATCATGATTACAATCCATACCCATATGTTCATTGTCAATTCCATACAAGTACTGAGACGAATAGTGATCAGGCATTCATGCATGTAAAACAATCATAACAGATAATCCATATGATATGCAAAACAACCCTAGCATTTAAATGTACAACCAAACTACATATTAAAATTCGTTAGAATCCCATAATGGAGTTTAGTTCATGACTGAACCAAAAACCATTATGGGATCAACGCTAACCATGATCAATAAACAAATAATTGAAGTAAGAAAGATAGAATGATCAAACCCAATCGCTGGATAGAAACCAATGATCAACTATTAAATCCTCATAGAAATCCAATAGATAATAATCAAAATCCACAATGACAGAGAATTCCAAGAAGAAGTAGAGAAGTAGACGTTATGGCTTCGTTCTGCGTTGGAATCTCTCCCAAGGTATAAACCCTAGTTTTTATGAAAAGAATACGCTAAAAGTGGTCGAGTTTGTGTCTGACACCCGTCAGAATCTTTTAAAAACAATTACACATCATTTAATTAAGAATTAAAAATAAAACAAAATTATAGCATCAGCATCGCGCGCGGTCGCGCGCATCTATAGCTTCCCAGTCTCGCGGCCACAAGACTTGCAGTGTGTATGTCCAGTCCATCCGGCCTCTCGCGCGGGCGCGCGTCTTCTACCTCGCGGGCGCGCGTCTCTCCCCTCGCGGGCACTTAACTTGCAGTAGGTCCTCATTGTTTAGCCATGTATTCACGCGGGTGCGTGAGTCTACAAGTCTGTCATGCATTGACGCCGCCACGGCTTATACTCTTCGTGTTCGTTCGGTTCTGTTGCTTGCTTGGTTTCCTTGCTTCATTGTACATCCATGCCATGAACATCCATGCTTGTCACTCGCCTTTAGCACCCATTAGCCTCTAATTCCACCAAAATTAAGCCGATTCTTGCACTTATTCACCAAAAGTAGTTTTAAGTACATGCAATGCAAAATAACGTGAAATGCATCTAAAATGCAATAAAATGTACTTGAGCTGAGCACAATTCGCATGAATTAGTATGTAATAAATAGGTAAAAAGACCTATTATCAGTGTCTAGCTCGCTTTCTCCTTGTGATCTCCCGTTCACTTATCATCAATGGACTGACCCAAAGCTTAATCACTTTAGCCTTGTTCTTCAGTAGTTGACCAGTATCTCTGTGTGGACTCCATCAGTTCTTTCTTTGTTTTCCAAACACTACGATCTTGGTTGCTTCCAATATCGTTGTCTTTTGTCTACTTGATAGCTACTGCACTTGCTGACTTTCCTTAGTCAGTTACTGAAGTCTTCTTATGATCATCTTGTGGAAGACTTCATTTTGAATGGCTTCACAACTCAATCTTGATGCTGATTGGGTTGGTGCTTAGATCCTCTGTTAGCTTACATGCCATCCGTTGAGTGCTCTCTGGGTTCCTTCAGGTAGGACATATCTGTGCAGTGCCAACCAGAGGCTTTATTCCTTTGGATATTCTGGGAGTGCTCAGTCATTGAGACTCGTATTTGCTCTACGATTCTTCCTTGGCATTGTGAGCACATCTATTGAGGTCTTAGTTCTGCACTCTACAATTCAGCTTTGGCTGTGCAGACACTACGACTCTGAGATAAGATCTTGACACTCTACGATTTCTATCGTTGTGCTTGTTGTCTTTATCTGATCTTGCTCAACTATGATCTCTGCTTCTGGTATGATTAGTAGACTCTACGACTTGAGTGTAGTCTACGATTCTTGACTTAGCTTTGGCAGATACTCGGTTGGCTCGTAGGCAGGCTGTCTCTACGATTCTGAACATGACTTCCTCAGCAGACTACGGCTATGAGGAAGTTTTCCTCGACACTACGATCCTTCCTCGTCTCTCCTGGAAGTCTACGAACTCCGAGATCTACTATCCTGCAGACTACGATTCTGCCTCGATAGCTCTCGAGTTTTCCTTGACTCTCCTGGCAGACTACGATTTTTGGTGTAGTGCTCGATGATCAGACAAGCCTATCTATTACATCATAAGATCAACCTAGCATGCTTGATCTTTCTATATTTATAGTCCTTGTACATCATTTCTTTTTAAGGACTTTACAAAGCTGTTTTGCTTATGTAGGATCAACCTAACGCATTTGATCAATTCATTCTAAGTCCTTGTACATATTTTTTTATTATCTATCAAAGGACTTTACAGCTTTTCTTAATGCAAGCATACTTGCTTATTCATACATATATATATCATAATCAAATCATATATAAATAGGAATACCATTCACATGTTTATTCCTGACACGTTGTCTTAATAATAATAAACTATTACATAAGATAACATTGAAATCATTCAGCAACCTTTCCCTTTCCCTTGTTTCTAACAGAGCCTTCAGGTTGTTCACACTTAGATGAAAATATTTAAATTAAGTAAGGATAAGCATTTTAGTGCCCAACAAGTAATAACAATTATATATATATATATATAAGCTGAAAGAATTTAAATGTTTTCTTTGTACTACCCTTCTACAACAAATCAATAGTTGTGAAATAATCTGAACCGATAATAATAACATAACAACTCTCTTTCAAATTTTTGAAACTACGTACTGACTATAAATATGGTTAAGGGGACATACTATGAACATTGTTTTTATTTTCGAAAAGGTTAAACAGAACTTCATCTATAAACCGTCATAACTTATGGGCACGGGTGTGATCAGCCCGTTGTACCCTGTATTGATCAATACTAATGCAAGAATGATGTTATCGTTCACTCTGTCCACCTTGGGTGCATAAAAGTTTTTCCCATGTAAGGGATGTTCATACTTGTCGGGGTTCCAAACCAAAGCAATTCAGTTGGATAATAATAAGGTTTTATCTTGTTCAACAATAATCTATAATTCAACATATATATACGGGTAATTAACAAAGGTGTATCAACATGTGGTTAAATGCAATGATTATCCAAGTGGGGACACTTGTATAACCATTTATAGAAATTATCGAACATAATATATATCTGAATTACCATATACTAACATGTTGATAATCAATGAGCGTATATAATATAGGGTTAATAACTGTATAATAATAATATAATTCAAACATTCTTACTCATGTCCATCAGATAAAGAAAATGCAAAGGTAGGATACTTTCCTGATCTGCTGCTTACAAAATGCAACTTAGTTTTATCTCTTATATCACAACCTATCATTAATCAGATCATTCGTTCGATTAGAACAATATACTATAACATATAGTACTGCATTTCGCAGTGAGCACATAACCTAATCACATCATCACTCATGTTTAACAGTCATTACATCACAAACAAACATTAATACAATCAAAATATCTAAGTCCAGATCAATTTAAAAAATACGATTATCTGTACGTATGACTTTATCGGGTAATTATCCAGTCTAAGACTCTATTCCAACGTTCAATATCTGTAAGTATCAGTCATATTATTTTAAATGACTTAATAAACATTTATTAATTTATCATAATTTTCCAAACACCGAAATCATTATTAAATGATTCAAATATCAAATAATTCTATTAACATTTAATTATTATTAACTTATTAATGAAACCATTGCCAAAATATTAAAGTTATTTATAATAACTCAAAATATTTTGAAAACATTTATATTACCCTTTAAATGATTTTTAAAACATTTAAAATCATTTTAAATAATTACCATTAGTATTAAAATATTAATGTCTTATTTCTTAAAATATTTAAAAGTCATTAAGTATAACTTAAAATATTTTAATTCACTTAATATTATTAATCTTGATAATATTTAATTCACCTCTTAGTATTATTAGTTCACTAATAATACATTTATTCGCTTACTAATATTATTAACATAATAATATTTTAATACTTTACTAATATTATTAATCCTCTAAATAATATTTTAATCATGCATTAATATTATTACTTTAATAATATCTTACTTATGTTTTAGTATCATTAATCAATTAATAATACTTTTATTCATTTATCAATAGTATTAATATCTTATTCATTTACTAATATTATTAATTATTTAATAATATTTTATTCCTTTACTAATCTTATTACATATTTAATAACATTTTATTTAATCGGAATATTATTATTTACTTAATAATATTTTAATCATCCAATAATACTTTAATTTAATATTATTAATCTTTTAATAATATTTTAATCTAAGATTAATTATTTAATAATATTTTAATGAAGTTTTAATCTTAATATTTTTATTTACTTAACAATATCATATTCTAATATTATTAATATCATAATAACATTTTAATAATTTATTTGATCAATAAACAATTTATTCTAATTGTTCAACCTTTACAAAACCACTTATTTAATATCCATAAAAGGTCATAAATAATATTCCTTATTATAAATTACCAAAATGCCCTAAAATAGTCATAATATTATATATTAGGAGTATTCAAGCATTAAAATCACATTTTTCTTATTTAGGACATCATTTAACTATTTATTTCCTTATTTATAACTTCATCATTTTTAAGAAAAATAGCAACCTGATTTCAAAAATTCTTCTTTTCTGGATTTGGACAGTATATGACCCAACAATGATCCCCAAATTTTTTTTGAATTTTAGAAAATGATTTACTAATTTTAAAGTGCCCAAAACACTCGGATCTTGCTTCATTTTTCATCAATCGAGTTTTGCTCAGAAAATTTTGACATTTTCAGGGTATACTCTCATAACATATATGAACCTACTATAAAAATTTCGGATTTTTCCCAGGTACACACTGTGAGAAACGTGAGTGTTAATATTTAGGAGTCCTTTACGGAAATAGCCATTACGCACAACCTGTAACTCGAAACGTGTCCGTTCATTTTCCTACACATAGATAACTTCTTAAGGTACCTATGTGATTTTTCCCAGATTTTTAAAAGACTTGCAATTGTCCTAAATAGCCTCAAGAAAAACGGGGACAGTAGTTTATTAGGGTTTTAAAACCTTAATACTCTATATGGAATGTTTTGGGGAAAACAGCCCCCATGGCTTCAATACTTGCTAGATTTGTATTCTACCACTTGGGTTTACTAGATAACTCATGTATCTAGCACCCCCTCCCCCCCTTTGACGGATCACAAATCCAAGTTGTAAAACTTGAGTTACACAAGATTTAATTTTAGAAAAACAAGGGTTTCACCACTTGGAGAACATATGCTCATTTCCTTCCTCTAAACCTTTGATCTAACACTCAAGATACTTAGTTCTATACATGATGATATGTAGAACTAGGGTATCTTGAGTATTAGTTCATAATGCCAACAAAACTTGCTATAACACAAAATAGAAGAAGAATACGAAGATTTAGGTTATACCTTGATCTAGTAGCAACCTTCTTTGATTTACCAAAGTAGTATATGACCTTAGGGTGCATAAACAAGCTAGCACACACTCTCTCTCTCCCTCCAAAACCAAACCCCTCTCTCTCTTCTCTCTCTTTATATCTTGCTAGCTTAGGAGAAAAATAAAAGAAGGAGAATAAAAGAAATGAAAATATCTAGCAATTGAAATGGGGTGATTAACTAATATCCCCCATACTTTTGTTGTCCCTTGGATAAAAGGCTTCACCTTATCCCTTTCAATTAAAGTCTAATCATGTGGTTAAAGGTGCTAAGTAAATTTTCTACCAATGGGAGCATGACACACTTGTCCTTGTGTGTAAGACTTACTATTTAAGGAACTTGATTAGCATAATTTGTTGCCCTAAAAGGCCTAATGGGGCCGGTCACTATGCTCCATTATCTCCTCCATTTTGCTTTTATTTTAATGCACAAATTTGATTAATCAAAGGTCTAAAACACCCTTAATCAGGTGGGCTAAGTATTGGTTTGTATTTTATTTCTTTTGGGCTTCTCCTTTAATTGTTTTGGGCCATGTAATGAATATAGTCTAACAATTTTAATATATGCTACCCAAATTTTTTATTTAGGGTTTTCATTCCCAGTCTTATGAAATTTAATTACTTATACATGTGACTTTAGCTCATAACCTAATTAGGTTTACTAGAAATATGTTTAAAATTATTAGTCACTTGAAATAACAAGATTATCCACTTAAGTTAGTATACAAATTAAATACTAACCTTTCCTTATTACCATAACCCTTAGGTTATTAAATTGTCTCACCTAACGTATAATTGTTAGGTTTGTAATATTCATGAACGCAATCAAATTGCATAAAAGTGCGGAAACGTGTAAAAATCAGAGTTTAAAATTTTTTACAAACCATATACCCGGATCACCCTTTATGCACAATTATTAATTAAACGAAAAAGATAACGAATAAGAATCATACCCTTGAAGATCGAGCTTCCTCAGGTACAAGTTCACCTCCAATCCTTTTCGTGTTCAACTTGAATCCACTGGGTTTGTTCCTTCCTTTGATCAACGTTGGCCACCCAAGTGTTTGGCCTCTAGAGGTGATCCACCAAGGAAGAAGAAGGATTCAAGAAGATGGGTGGTTGGCTAAACCCTAGTTTTTCTATCTCTATAGAAAAGAACGTACTCTCCAACAAATTGGAATTATGTCGTATATCTGATATCTGATATAAGACTCCTCTTATAAAGATATCAAGTAACCCTATTAAAAATAATGTATTATTTAATTAAACTCTTTTAATTAAATGGGCTCCCTAATCTTATTAGGGATAATTAATTAAACTCCTTTAATTAATTTTCCTCCTAATCCTATTAGGAATAAATAAGAGTACTTATATTAAATTAATTCCTAAACTCTTTTAGAAATTAAAATAATAATAATTGTAATAATATTAATAAGACTCCTCTTATTAATTTATATTTAATATTTTAAAATATTAAATAATAATATTAAGCTATTTAATTTATTCTATCACCATAGATTAAATTAAATATACTTAACTATATTATTACGATTATGCCATTAACTTCTTAAATAATTATTCTTCCTTTTATGGTGTGACCCTTTAGGTTCTCCATATTAAACCGGTTGTGAATAAATCAATTAGAACAATTCTAATCTTATTTAAATAAATAAATTAAACAATTAATTTATTTAAATAAATAATATTTATTCTACAATAGGATAAGCCTCCCAGCGATCAACGACTTTCCAGATAATATAGATTTCAACATTAATCATAAATGAACCTTTAAGTAAATAGTTATAAATACAATTCAATCCTTCCACCATACAATGTCCCAATTAAATATAAGACATGGACTTCTTTGTCAAGTCTTATTTTATTTAATTATATGTATTTCGATCCTTAAATGCACAACTCCAAATAATGCAAATTAGAAACTCTTTTCTAATTTCATTACGCCGCCAAGGACTACTTTGGGTTGTCATTTATCGAATCACATTGGACATTTCTCTTCTTTTAATGAAGTGGTAGATTCTTTATTGATCATACATTATCTCCATGTACAACTTATTATACTCAAGCATACCCTTTGATATACCCTAAGGGTCTTAAGGAATAAGTCAAAGTATAACTCATCATACACAAGATACTATGATGATCTCAAGTCCAAGGATCACTTGTACTACTATCACTATAGGAATTCCTATTGACAGTAAGTAAAACTCCATTAGGTATTCCTTAGCGAGCCAACGCTCAAAGTGAACTTATTCTCTAATAAACACCTACATACTTGCTTTAGTGTCTCCACACAAATGATCATGAGATCAATCATCCTCATCCAATGAGCAAGCAACGTATGTACCAATCTATCCGGATTCACTAATCCCCATTTTAGTAATCCAATGATTGGGAACTATTTTAGTTTTAAGCTTTCAAAGAATTTAGATCTCATTAGAATGATCATCATCATTATTCTAAAAGCATTGCTTAAAACAATGGGTTTATCACATATTATAAAACAGCATCATGTAGATAATTAAAAGCCTTAATAAATTAATACTTTTTATTAATAAATGAATAAGATTGTTACAAAGTATATGCTTTATCATCAAACATGATTGGCTTGTGTGCATATTACTTTCAATCTCCCACTTGCACTAAAGCCAATCGCCATTGTATCTTATACTCTTCTTCTCTAAGTGACGATTATCCCTTTGTTGGATAAGCTTTTAGTTAATGGATATGTAATGTTGTTCATGAGAGTCCACTATCTCTATAGTGATTTCCCATCTTTCAATGATTCTAATAATCAAATGAAAGTGCCACAACACATGTTTAGATCCAAGATGAGACTTAGGAACTATTTCTAGTTACGTAATGAACTTTTAATCCAAACAATCAACTTCATAGACTTCATTTATAGCTATATACTTTGTCTTTATCACTAAACCAAAGAACTCTTTCTTTGTTTGGAACCTTTCCAATTCAACGCACCACTTCGTTCAAGATAACGCTTTACCTTAAAGTGGATTTTTCGTCATCTTGGTGCATGTCTGAAAAAACTTGAGTCTATTAAGTCCTTTAGTTTTAATGTAGACCCACCATGAATATGATCACATCCTTAGTGCCGGTTAAGCACTTTAAGATATTTTTCACTTACTCATAGTGAATTTCTCCATAATATGACTGATCAACATCAGGTCTCGTACATTTCATTGCATACATGATTGTCACTCATGCGACCTCTCTTTTTCGTGAGTGCTCAGGGACTATTAAAAGAGATACACTCCCTAGCTCATCGACATGAGACATCTCTTGGAGTTTTCCATGCTAAACAACTTTAGCATCAAATGAATATACGTTCCTTGGGTTAAGTCGAGCATCCTCTTAAATCTTTCTATATAGATTTATATCCCCAATTAAGATACTCTTCCAAATCATTCATGGAGGAATGTTTAGACAACTTTATCTTTACTGATTGTAGCATTGGTATGTCATTCCTTATCCGTAGTATATCAACATATAGTACTAGGAATGTCACGATGCTCCCACTGACCCTTTTGTACACACTAGGTTCATTCTTATTTTTGATAAAATCAAACTCTTTTGATTGCCTCATCAAAACGAATGTTCTATATTTGAGAAACTTGCTTTAATCCATTTCTCTGAGTGTCTACAACACTTACCTCATCGTATGTAACTGGATCATCATCTTCTATGATGTGTACCTCATCATCATCATCTATGATGAATCCATACCTCCCAGGTATCTTCGGTACTATTCCAGATTTATAATTCAATTGTGGTACAATAGGTCTATCTACAGGTTCCTCTTATTTGACTTATAGTGTTTTGTGGATCATGAACTCTTCAAGATCTATTATCCTCCCACTAGCCCCTTTAATAATAAACACCTTTATCTTAGAAGGCAGGGTGTTTCGCAATAAACACCTTTTGCTAAGCAGGATTATAGAACATATACCCTAAACTTACTTTAGGATGTCCCACAAATCGACACTTGTCAAATCTTGTCCCAAGCTTATCCTTTGAAACCTTTTCACATAAGTTGGACAACCACTTATCTTAGCATACTTAAGATTTGGAATCCTCCATATCCATAACTTTTATGGAGTCTTGGGGCTGGATTTTGAGGTTACCATTTTTGTAGATATGCAGCCATTTCTAGGACATTATCCCAGAAGGATACTGGAATGTCGGTAAAATCATTATGGACCGTACCATGTTCAACAGGGTATGATTTTTCCTTTTAGATACATCAATCAATTATTACGTATCATGAGGTGTCCATTATGAGAAAAACCATTTGAGATGATCTAGAAACTCATTTCACAAGTATTTATTCCTTGATCTAATCAAAGAATCTTAATACTTTGTCAATTTGTTTCAATTCTGAATTCTTTGAACCTTTCAAATAATTCACACTTGTATTTCAACAAATACATACATTCAACTCTTTGAATGATCATCTCATTTTCTTATACTCGTTTGTTCAATTTGCAAAATTATTTTTCACGTAAGTCAAGTACACAAAATCCATTAAGTAATATTCCAGTTCTATACAAAACATTATTATTATAATAAATAGAACAACAATTGTTCTTAAATATAATACCAAAGATTTCATTGTCCAACAATAAAATGGAAATAATATTATTAACAAGAACTGAAATACAATAACAACTTATTGACTTAATAGATTTGCCCGTAAGCATTGCTAAACTATAAGTTTCTATAGCTAATGTAGCAACCTTTGCTACATTTCCCGCATATAGGATTACTTATATTTGTTTAGCTTTCTACTTCTGCTTGGTTTCTTCATAAATTTATATTTATGATAACTAAAGTCGGTATCCAATACCAAAGTAGAACCTTGACTTAAAGAAAAAAAATTATTTTAAATCATGAACAAATTTGTATTTGTAACCAAAACTTCACTAAGCTTCTTTGTTTAGCCTCTGCAAGATGCTTCTCGCAGTTTCTTTTCTAGTGACCAGGCTTATTGCAGTGGAAGCAAACTCCTTTGCTATCCGTATCAGTTTTGTTCTTATTATCCTTTGTTTTTGCCTTTCTATATTTACCTTCTTAGAATCGTTCTTCTTTTCAAAAGATCCTTTGGCCCCTACCAGTAAGACTCGGTCTTTCTTGGTTGGAAAGTGACTCTCAAAATTTTTCAACATGTTAAGCAAATCAGCGAAGCTGATATCTAGCTTGTTTATATAAAAAATTCACAACAATTGTGAAAGGAGTCCGGGAGTGAGTGCAAGATCAAATCTTAGCTCAACTCTCCATCTATGACAAAACCAGTTGTCCTAATTGATCAATCAAATTGATTATGTTAAGAACTTTTTGTCTATACTATAGTGCCATTGGTCATTCTAGATCGGAAGAGCTCCTTAGATATCTGATATCTATCAGTCCTACTTTCCTCACCATCAACTACTTGATGTGCGGGAATATAGTAGAAGCATCCATAGTTTCATCCGACGTCAAGCTCTCGTTACTCATAGATGCGAGCATGATGCATTGAGCTAATCTGTGCATCATCTTGCCACTTTCTAAAAGTAGCAATGTCTTCCTCAGAGGCATTGTTGCGCAACCATTCTTGAGGGGATAGGCGATTAATGACATAAGATAGCTTTTTCGACTATGAGAACTATTCTCAAATTCCTTAACCAATCCGTTTAATTCGGTCCGATTAAATAGCATCTAATATGCTTCACAGTGATAGTAATTTAAACATTGTAAAATTTTGTAAATGAATTTGTAATTAACAACATTTTAACATACATTCTTTTATTAATTACCAAAATAAATTAGGTCTTGTTTTAAATTGGTATCTACCACTATTTTCTTCAAACTATATTACCCTCAATATATATAGTTCGGTAATATCTAATTAAAGATTTGCTAGTGAGAATAAGGATCCCATTTCAAATGTATATAGCCTTGTGGTGACACAACAAACTATATATAAATAAATAGGTAGACAACTTTTGTCAATTACATCAACTACGCAACTCCTTTTCTTTTGCCTCTTAGATTATTTTGATCAAGTGGTGGCACATCCGAATCAAAATTATCCAAGTTAAGTCCGACCTAGCACTCCATATATTCAAAAAAGAAAAATATAATCCTTGTGGTGACACAACAAAACAATATTGTTCAATTTTCTTTATAAGCATCAAATGTGATAAATTAACATCTTAAATACTTAATACTTGCCTTGTGGTGACACAACAAACTCATATTAAATATTTAATACTCTATTAATTTTATCATGCTAGAAGGCAACGTTTGATATTCCAAATATCTTTGAACGCTTAGGACTTAATATTAAAAAAAATGAGGGATTTGTTATTAATATGTCTCATCTTGTTTAGCGCGCATGCACATATATATATAAAAATATATCAATATATTAATTAACATGCGAAGCATGTTTGATATAATATATAATATATATAGTATAAGCATGCACATATAGAATACTATATTCTACCCGAATTGATTATGGACTTTTATTCTAGTTTGGTTTACTAGAGCCACCAAGTGAACCAAAAGGTCAAACCCTAGGGGGTGCAAGAAATAATATTTAAATATAACTATTACATTTAAACCCTGCTCCATTACAAACGGGTCTTCGAGCGCTCCTTGCTCCTTGATCTCCAATTTTTCAAAATTAATTCTAATTATTCCTATTACAAAACTATTTAAAATAAATAGAAACCTTGATCGTGATCGAGGGAAGTACATAGAGAGGAGTTAGAATTTACACTAAGAAAAATTAGAAAAGACGAGGTACGCAGACCCCATTTAATAAAACCCATACATTCATGCATCCAACTAAAATAAAATCCAATCACATTGGTCAATAGTCCATAATCAATCCCATTTATTATCATACACATCACCATATGCATCAATAAATAACATTCATCTTATGAATAATAAACATTCAATATATATATTGATATCATTTAATGGGCAAATTTAGTTAGTATAAAATCTAATTTTGAATTAAAATAAACTCCTTTATTTCAATCCAAATTTAAATCAAAATAAAACTATTTTATTTTAATTTATCCGATTTTGAATAAAATAAACTATTTTATTTTAATCAAAATCTTTAATCAAAAATAAACTCCTTTATTTTAATTAATTATGGAATCCAATTCCATGTAAAAAAAAAAAATTATTAAAGGAAACACGGATTATCTTTCCTATTCACAAATAAACTCCTTTATTTTGAATAATATGAAATCTTATTTCATATCTAAATAAACTCCTTTATTTAAGGAAAGATCGATTCTTTTTCCTATTCACAAATAAACCTTTTATTTTTGAATAATATGAAATCTAATTTCATATCAAAATAAACTCCTTTATTTAAGGAAAAATAGAATCCAATTTCAACTCTAATTAGTTAGCATGAAATTTAATTTTAAAATTAAAATAAACTTTTTATTTTAAGATTAAAATGAACTTTTATTTTAAAATTAAAATAAACTTTATTTTAATTCTAAAATTATTAAGAATAATATATATATAACTATTATATATATATATATATATATAATAACCGTATATATATATGTCAAATATATATATATATATATATATATATATATATATCATACCACCGTTAGTGAAATTATTGGTATGATTCACGTGCTTCCCTTTTTCTTTTTTTTAGTTTTTTAGAACCCAAACTCAAATAAACAATAAAAAAAACGTTTTCGAACTTCTTTTGAATTAACAATCACGTGATCATTAAACTTTTGAAAATAAAGTCAAGTCACCTACGCATTTCGACTCAAGAACATAAAAAACGTTTATCAAAAAAGATTTACATAAAATAATTATTATCTTTTTTTTTTTTTTTTTAAATTTTATATAACAAAATTATGCCCAATTAAATTGTTCTAAACACATATCAATATACATATCAAATCTGAACAATTAATAATTCGCAATAAAGGTTTGGCTCGATGCCACTGTTAGGTTTGTAATATTCATGAACGCAATCAAATTGCATAAAAGTGCGGAAACGTGTAAAAATCAGAGTTTAAAATTTTTTACAAACCATATACCCGGATCACCCTTTATGCACAATTATTAATTAAACGAAAAAGATAACGAATAAGAATCATACCCTTGAAGATCGAGCTTCCTCAGGTACAAGTTCACCTCCAATCCTTTTCGTGTTCAACTTGAATCCACCTGGTTTGTTCCTTCCTTTGATCAACATTAGCCACCCAAGTGTTTGGCCTCTAGAGGTGATCCACCAAGGAAGAAGAAAGATTCAAGAAGATGGGTGGTTGGCTAAACCCTAGTTTTTCTATCTCTATAGAAAAGAACGTACTCTCCAACAAATTGGAATTATGTCGTATATCTGATATCTGATATAAGACTCCTCTTATAAAGATATCAAGTAACCCTATTAAAAATAATGTATTATTTAATTAAACTCTTTTAATTAAATGGGCTCCTAATCTTATTAGGGATAATTAATTAAACTCCTTTAATTAATTTTCCTCCTAATCCTATTAGGAATAAATAAGAGTACTTATATTAAATTAATTCCTAAGCTCTTTTAGAAATTAAAATAATAATAATTGTAATAATATTAATAAGACTCCTCTTATTAATTTATATTTAATATTTCTAAAATATTAAATAATAAATATTAAGCTATTTAATTTATTCTATCACCATAGATTAAATTAAATATACTTAACATATTATTACAATTATGCCATTAACTTCTTAAATAATTATTCTTCCTTTTATGGTGTGGCCCTTTAGGTTCTCCATATTAAACCGGTTGTGAATAAATCAATTAGAACAATTCTAATCTTATTTAAATAAATAAATTAAACAATTAATTTATTTAAATAAATAATATTTATTCTACAATAGGGATAAGCCTCCCTAGCGATCAACGACTTTCCAGATAATATAGATTTCAACATTAATCATAAAAGAACCTTTGAATAAATAGTTACCTTACAATTCAATCCTTCCACCATACAATGTCCCAATTAAATATAAGACATGGAATTACTGTCAAGTCTTATTTTATTTAATTATATGTATTTTGATCCTTAAATGCACAACTCCAAATAATGCAAATTAGAAACTCCTTTCTAATTTCATTCTGCCTTGGCCAAGGACTATTGGGTTGTCATTTATCGAATCACATAGGACATTTCTCTTCTTTTAATAGAAGTGGTAGATTCTTTATTGATAATACATTATCTCCATGTACAACTTATTATACCCAAGCATACCCTTTGATATACCCTAAGGGTCTTAAGGAATAAGTCAAAGTATAACTCATCATACACAAGATACTATGATGATCTCAAGTCCGAGGATCACTTGTACTACTATCACTATAGGAATTCCTATTGACAGGCAAGTAAAACTCCATTAGGTATTCCTAAGCGAGCCACGTTCAGTGAACTTATTCTCTAATAAGCACCTACATACTTGCTTTAGTGTCTCCACACAAATGATCATGAGATCAATCATCCTCATCCAATGACCAAGCAACGTATGTACCAATCTTTTCGGATTCACTAATCCCCAATTTAGTAATCCAACGATTGGGAACTATTTAGTTTTAAGCTTTCAAAGAATTTAGATCTTATTAGAATGATCATCATCATTATTCTAAAAGCATTGCTTAAAACTATGGGTTTATCACATATTATAAAACAACAACATGTAGATAATTAAAAGCCTTAATAAATTAATACTTTTTATTAATAAATGAATAAGATTGTTACAAAGTATATGCTTTATCATCAAACATGATTGGCTTGTGTGCATATTACTTTCAATAATTAGGTTACGAAGCTTTCATTTAGGGTTTAAAATAAAATAAAATTAGTTTTAAAATTTGTAATTAGGGTTCCACACAGTAATACAAGGGTTTATCACATAACACCATAATTGACAAACCCTTATCGGTCCACATATACAATACATATTTATAGCACTGAAAATCAAAATATAATTAATATTTTATTATTATTCTCATGCCTTGATCAAAATCTAAAAATTTGGGTTTGAATTCCATATATCGATTTATCTCATTATATTTAACTTTATTAATTAAGTTAAAAATAATTAACTTAATAATTTGAACAAAATTCATATAATAAAATAATTATTATAATAATTCTTAAAATCATTTCATATATTATATAAATTATATATAATTATATTTTCATGGGAAATAATTAATAAAAACATTTTTACTATAAAATTAATTATTATAATAATATAGTTTATAACAATCAATAATTCTAAAATAAAATTATTTAAAATCATTCATGTAATAAATATATCACATAAATACATACACACATTATCTTGGCACATATTCCCCATATTTATTATAATAAATAAAAAAAAATTATACGCAAAATTTCTAATTTATTTGTATAGAAAATATCGGGTTGTTACAACTATCCCACCTGGACTTGACTTCACTACACGACAAAATCAAGCTAGGTGACCTTCTCTTCCGTAATTGAAACACGCTTTGGGTTGCTACATACAGTTTGGACGGATGTGTCCCTCCTATCCGCATTTGAAACATACGACCGGTAGTCGTTCTACTTCCTTTGAAATGGGTGCCGGTGCTACTGTCTTTCCATCATTATTGAACCTTCTTTTCTTCAAATTTCCACTTCTATTATCTTGGCCATTATTACCACCGAAATGGTTACCATTCTTGGCTTGATAATTTGCCCAACGATGGTTATCATTGTTCCGATGGTCGTTGCCACCAGTATGATTATTATTGTGTTGTTGGTCATTACCTTTTGGTTGTGCTGACTCATTATCGCGCTCTAATAACTGAGCCCTATTCACAACATCTGAATATAAATAAAGTTTGTGAAAAATGAGGTATTGACGTATTTCGGGTTTCAAACCTCTTAGAAACATTCGCGTCATTCTCTCCTCATTATCAACATAATGGGATGCAAACCGATACAACTCGGCAAACTTGGCTTCGTACTGCGACATGGTCATGTTGTTTTGCTCCAGCTTAATGAACTCTACCTCTTTCATGTGATGAATACTTTCGAGAAAGTACTCGTCGTTGAACATTTCTTGGAATCTCTCCCAAGACATCTTCAGTGTGGCAGTTTGAGTACGCTTTATAGATTTCTACCAGTAATCTGCCTCTTCCCGTAACATGAAGGTGGCAAAGGGAACCTTTTGCTCCTCGGAGCATCCCAATTCATCAAATATCTTATTGATCTGCTTTATCCACGTCTCGCCTTAAGTGGTTTTGGCTCTCCAAAAAACTCCGGTGGTCCCAGCTCCTTGAATTGTTTAACAGTGACTGTCCGAGAGTTGCCAGTATTTCCACCTATATTTCGGACGGGAGTCTCTCTTTCCTGATGTTGCATGAATTGCAGGAAGCCTCTAAACATTCCATCGTTCATCATTTGGTCAGTGTTGTTGTTTGCATAAGGATTGTTGCCTTCCTGATGCACATTATCCTGATTGTTGATCTGTGAAGACTCAACGGTCTCCTGTGCTCCATTGCTATTCTCAACATTCTTAGATGTCATTTTCAAATACTGCCACAAAACAAGGGTTAATTGACATGTCACATATTATCCCTATACTCTGACTGACCAATTAAATACCAAATAACTTAGGTAGGTCATACTAGCGAAGGAATTCCTCGTCTCTCCCCTCCTAGTTCTTGTCTCACATCTCAGCCAGGGATCATATCCCTAAGCTTTGATACCAACTGTGACGTCCCCAAAATAGGTATACATCACCCATCTTGAATCGCCAAATACATGGTATAAAATTCAAATACAACTTAATAATACAACTGTCGTGTAAAATAAGACAAAACATAAACTGAGAATTTTAATACGAATATTATCTTCTAGACAGTATTCAACTCAAATGGAGTCCTCAATACTTTTATTATCACACTATTTCATAGAATAGTGAGGACTACTAATGCTATCATCTAGACTGTCACTCCATTCCTCGACTAGTCCCGACTACATTCTCATTTCCTGAAGAGGATAATGAAAGAAAAAGGGTGAGCTCAACTAGCCCAGTAAGAAATATTATTACTAAGATAATGCAGAATAATTTATTGTTAGCCTTCAACAGTGTTAAACTGATAAAATATAACAAACATCAAGTTTAACTGCAGCGGAATAAGAAATCAATTAGAAGAGTCAAGTAGAGCATAAAATCTACTATCTTCTATGATTTAAAAGGTTTTTCATCACTTTTATCATTTGAGACTCGACTTAATAAATAATCCACATCATCGAATCACCCCGCCGCTACTACCAAGGATATTCTTTAGTATCACGACCACAAATTATCCATGCACTACGGGCCAAGGATATTCGTGTATTCATCAATGATCATGATCATGCCAACAACTGTCCATCAATGCACTACGGGCTAATGAGGACTTTTACCACATCATTTGTAACATTACGGTCATGATTATACCGAATAATCCATGTTCATAATCATACCAAGTCCATCTATGCACTATAGGCCATAGATGACTTTCAACAGAATATAAACATGAGGATGATGACAATGATATAAGAATTCAATAAAACAAGTTCAAGGATAAATTTTTAAAGATTTATAATCTAATTTATCCAGAAATCAATAACGTCCAAATTGTCAACATGATAATGCTTTGTGGAGTAAAATTCAAGAATAATATTGTACCAAAAATAATTTGGATCGAAAACGAATCAATTTTCATCATGAATAGTACCCCAGGTGAATAGTACTTCGGGAATAGTACCCCGTGAATAGTACTCTGGCATGAAAAAGTTAAAACTTATCAAGAATGCTCAGAATAATATTTTCATGAAAAGATATTGGATGAAGTGCAAATATCAAGGATATTATACTAATTTCATGGAGTATAGAAGCCAAAATTTTAACAAAACGAGTATAGAATTCAAAATCTGAAACGAAATAATATTACTTACATACTATAGAGTATGGAAGAAAATATTATTTCAAGCGAATATTGAACAAAAATAACATCCCTTACCTCAAAATAACAAAAGATGCCGATCGAAATATCGGATATAAAGTCAAGGAAACTTGTCTTGAATAACAACTCTCAAAGTATCTAAATACTCACAAAAAATAAACCGATAATATAGAGAAAGAAAACTTGTTTCTGGTGTGATTTTCAATTCTAACATAAGCGTCTATTTATAGGAAAATGCTAGAATGCCATAGGAGACTAAAATAATAAAATATTATTATTTCATTACAAAATTCTACGCTACCCATTCTGAAATCAAAACAGCCATCTTGGAAGAAAAAATGGCAGCCCACATGTTAAAAATAAAAGTGGGTCACATCCAATTTTAATAAAAAACATTTTATTTTCTGAAACTTCAGTAATTCATAATAAATTGCCCTTTTATCAGAAAAATACGAATTTTATGTCCACTCCACACGAAATCGAATTCTCTACAACTTTTTAGCTTTAAGTTTTTCCAAATTCCAGACAAAAAATATTCAAAATCCACAAACGGACGATTTTCAACACCTTTTAAAATTCATAACAAATTATACGTTAATTTTTAACGGTTCAAAATTTATGGACATATACTTAACTTATATATGTATAACATATCCAAAAATCACAACGATCCAACGGTCGGATTAAAATTATAACTCACACAATAGAGCTTTAAGAACACCAATTTGATATTTTAATACCTCCAATCCGAGAAAATACTGATAACCACATAAAATAATTAAATCCATCATTTATATCCGCATCAAATAAATATTTCCTTATCAATAATTAATTATTCACAAATAATATTACAGAATCACAATAATGACAACTAGGCATTTCTCAGGAAAGAGGGGGCTTTCCGATAAGGATTTCTCCTTACTGGCTCGCAATTAAGTGACCAAACCCTCATTGACAGAAATTTCTAGACATTGTCAATAATGCTATCTAATAATATTATTCAAATAATATGAATTATTGATCTGATAATGGGAAATACTGTGCAGTGACAATTATTGAAACAACAATAATATAAAATATCAACGTAGCAATTATTGAATCAATAGAATAAAATATTGAACATTAATTACTATAACAATTATTGAGTAGTGCCTTCTTACGTAAGAATCAATAATTCAAAAATACTGTGCAATACCGTGTGCTACTATGCAACAACGCGGCAGACATCAGTATTTTAACCACCGTGTATTTCAACGATTGTTACTTCAGTAACAACTACTGTAGATTATTTATAAAAAGATATTTTTTTCATTTTCTCAATTCCACAATAATTCCGTTGTGGGGTCCACCAATGACTTTGTCGTCGTACGGATATTCCCCGACAAAAAGAATATTCTCCGACCAATCGAATATTATATAACAACTTGCTTACTTTGCAAAATTTATAAATATTACCCACAACTATAATATTATCTCAAATCCACACCATAATATTTAAAAAAAATGAGAAAATTAAATCTTTATTCGTAAAATTTGGGGTTTTACACGCTGGGTTCTACAGGAGATTTATATAGGACTTCTTAAAAATTGCAAAACCTTTGTGCAGTCTTTTAGAGAAGGATGCTGTTTTCAGTTTTGACAAAAAGTTTAAGGAAGCCTTTGAGTTGTTAAAAAAGAAGTTGACTACAGCCCCCGTGATTGTCGCGCTGGATTGGAATATGCCTTTCGAGCTGATGTGTGATGCAAGCGACTTCGCGGTTGGGGCTGTGTTGGGCCAACGCCGAGAAAAGATGTTTCACGCTATATATTATGCAAGAAAAACGCTCATGGAGACTCAAATGAACTATACAACCACAGAAAAGGAATTTCTTGCAGTGGTGTATGCATTTGACAAATTTCGTGCATACTTGATCGGGACTAAGGTGATAGTCTCCACGGACCATTCGGCTATTCGGTACCTAATTGCGAAAAAAGATGCTAAGCCACGCCTTATCCGATGGATTCTCCTACTACAAGAGTTTGATTTAGAAATAAAGGATAGAAAGGGGACAGAGAATCAAGTAGCTGATCCCTTGTCTAGGCTGGAAAACCAAGAGAAAATGAAAGAGGACAAGTGTGAAATTAACGAATCATTCCCGGATGAGCAATTGTTTTGGATTAATGCAGAATTTCCTTGGTATGTGGATTATGCAAATTATCTTGTAAGAAACGTTCTTCCACCTGATGTCACAAGACAACTGAAAAAGAAGTTTCTTCATGATGTGAAATGGTATATGTGGGACGAACCGTATTTGTTCAAGCAGTGCGCCGACAAAATAATTAGAAGGTGCGTGCCCTACAGTGAAGTGAAGAACATTCTATATGAGTGCCACTCATCAGCGTATAGGGGACATTATGGGAGTGAGAGGACAGCAGCGAAGGTGTTGCAATTTGGGTTTTATTGGCCTACACTATTCAAGGACGCCCACCATTTTGTCAAAACATGAGATAGGTGTCAAAGGGTGGGCAACATTTCAAAAAGGAATGAGATGCCTCTACAAGCGATTCTTGAAGTTGAAATTTTTGATGTATGGGGCATCGATTTCATGGGGCCATTCCCGTCGTCACTCAATAATCAGTACATTCTCCTCGCAGTGGATTACGTATCAAAGTGGGTTGAAGCTGCAACACTACCATCAAACAATGCCAAGGTGGTCCTCAAATTCCTACAGAAAAACATTTTTACGAGGTTTGGCACGCCTAGAGCAATTATAAGTGACGAAGGTAGTCACTTTTGCAAAAAATCATTCACAGCTCTATTGGCAAGGTATGGGGTCAACCACATGGTAGCGATGACTTATCATCCCCAAACCAGTGGGTAGGCTGAGGTGTCGAACAGGGAAGTCAAGAAAATATTAGAGAAAGTGGTGAATTCGAATCGTAAGGATTGGTCGCTCCGGTTGGATGATGCATTATGGGCATACCGGACTGCGTATATAACACCACTCAGAATGTCACCATACCAACTACTGTACGGAAAGGCTTGTCACCTACCAGTCGAGTTACAACATAAGGCTTATTGGGCAATACAAAAACTTAATTTTGATCAAGCAGCTGTAGGGGAAAAGAGATTACTTCAACTAAATGAGCTCAATGAATTTCGCCTTCAAGCCTACTAGAACTCCAAGTTATACAAGGAAAAGGTCAAGCGATGGCACGTCCAGAAAATTATGCATCGAACATTCGAGCCGGGTTAATTAGTCCTTTTGTTCAACTCATGGCTGCGATTGTTCCTAGGAAAGCTAAAGTCGAGATGGTCGGGACCACTCACTATAAAGCGGGTGTTCTCTCATGGCGCCGTTGAACTTTACAGTCATAATCCGCTAGAAATGTTCAATGTCAACGGTCAACGATTAAAGCACTATTGGGGTGGCGAGTCCAACACTGATGTCATCGCCATCACATTGTCCGATGAACCATGAACAGGAAGTAGTTAGGCTGAACGACTTAAAATCAAGCGCTAATTGGGAGGCAACCCAATCTTTTGTTTATTTTTCATATTTTCATTCACAATTGTTAGCATATAGTTTTTATTAAGTTATTAGGTAGTATTATATTATAAAAGTCTTGTTAATCTCTCCACAATACTCTATTTTATCAACAATACACTAATGCGTATGTTTCATGTCTTGCAGGATGGAAAAAGGAATATTGAGTGGGGTAGTATGAAGCAAATATGAGAAACAGAGGAGTTTAGCGAAGTATATACCACGATGGCGAGCCCAAAATTGCAGATTACACCGTCGGAAGTGGGGTCTCTAGATATTAGACATAAGCCATGCCCGCCGGGGTGGGCTATTTTTACATTGTACCCCCGCCGGGGTGGGGGTCTCCAATTGAGTTAACAGAGTCTATGCCACGAAATGGGCCGTCTAAGTTTAATACCTTCACGGGAAGTGGGTCCTGAAACCAACAGACAAGTTTGGCAGTTACACGTATGCTTCTTCCTCTTCCCAACAATACACCACTTCCCCACTACATCATAACTCCATCCACCACCCACTACACCCCCTTCTACCCCACTATTTCCAATACTTCCCCCACCTCTTCAATCCACCAATAGTCCCCATCACACCACCTCTATATATTGCCACATCTCATACCATATGTCTCACAAAACTTTTCAACTACATTCAACCATTTTTGAATTAGGGCATTCGTAGAGGCTACTTGAGAGCATTGAGGGTCAATCATAACACTATTTTTGAGTTCTTCAACTTCATTCACCATAATTGCCACAAAATTCGACAAGTTTGGGGGATACTCAACTGTGCACACCAAAGTGTTCGACAAAGTGTGTGAACAACGTTTGGAGGAGCAAGGTACTATGAGACAAGCAATAGAGAACACATGGCGCCATAACCAACATCGAAACGCCAAAGGGGAGAGAGTTCAAGGCCTGTGCAACCGACACGGACCTTTGATCACCGAAAATTTGTGAGTGTCGCCGCCGCCGCCGATTGGTATGAGTACATGCTAACAAAGGCCCTTACACCGGAGCGGGGATTGGCACCGGATCCAGTCGATGGGGAGATGATACAGCAAATCTATCAAAAGGGTTGGAACAAATTCATCGAAGAGCCGGAACCCTCTGTGGTCAACATAGTTAAGGAATTTTATGCAAACGCCGAGGACAAAGCCCCATTCAATGCGTATGTGCGGGGTCGCTTGGTCTCGTTCAGTGCTGATGCAATAAACACCTATTATCAGTTGCGGGTACCTCGCCAATGCCAATATGCCCAACTACGAGACTTTGTTCTGGACTATGAGGCAATTCTTAAGGAATGACTAAACCAGGAACAACATGGATCAAAGGTCGAAAGGGAGGTACAGTGTTCCATAGCAAAGATCTCAATCGATATGGAAATATTTGATACGCATTCCTATGTGCTAAACTGTATCCATCCCAAGACACCTCAGACGTGACCAAAGAGAAGGCGTTACTGCTATACGCGATTGTGTAAGACTTCATCATCGACGTCGGGGCCATTATTTGTTTCTCTATCCGTCGGTGCTTACGTGGACACTTTTCGGGCGGCTTGCCACACCCAACACTCATATGTGGGTTGTGTCGCCAAGCAAGTGTGAGATGGTCAGACGATGAGCCCACACAGATGCCACTTGCATTGTTAGATTCCAGAATGATAGCACGATATTCAGTATGGGCCGGGGGAGACTCCCATCCTCGAGGACTGGGTTTTATTTTTCCATCGGCTTCGGAGGACGAAGTTGATGCTGCAGATTCGTCAAAGGATGAGGATGAAGATATGGGAGATCAAGGAACTGAGCAGGTACCGTAGACCGAGGCACTATCTAGTCCTCAGTTCCTTAAAGTTCGGCGTCAAATGGATGCGCACAACAAGGCAGCACGACGGGAGATGCAGCAACTCGCATTGAGGCAAGACCATATGTTCGATGCAATGAACGCGTCGTTCGCTTCACTTAACACGATGCTTCAGAGTTTCAATCCAGTGACACATTTCCCATATCAGTAGCCCATGCCAATGCCGAGGTTTCCACCAAGTGATTCAGAAGAAGAAGATCAACCACCAACTCCCCAGAAGTAGGAAATTGCAGGGAAGTCCTCACGCACTTAATTAAGATTATTCATCCAATGAGGACATTGTATCACTCAAGTTTGGGGGATTTAAATTATTGTCTGCATGCATAATGTCATTAGTTAGGTTATTATCGCATCTTGTTATCTATATTTAAAAAAAATTAGTTAAATATCGTGTTTGCATATGTCCAGCAGTGTTGTAGTTCATGTTATTTGTGGGCCAATGATGAGATTAAGAATAAGTTAACCAATACAGTATTGATTATTAAAACTGTGATATAATTTCTGTTATGAATTGAATCTTGCGCTTGTTTGAAACTGGTATAAAAAAGGTTAGCACGCTAATAACATCTTTGTTGACTGGTTAGTTAAAATTGATACATAAATAGTTTCTAAAGGATAATGCTAGAAAATTGAGGAAACGACAAAGATAGGCAGTAAAGGCGAAAAATTAGGCAAGAACCTAAGTTTGGGGGATTATATGTGGGGTATATAAGCTTTATAAAAGAAAAAAAAACAAAAGAAAAAATAATAATACCGTGACTAGTCTTATTTCAGGGCCTTTGTTACTTGAGCATGTACGCCCGAGGGGATTGTCTTTACACCTAGCGCCCTAAGGTCTTTTATGGTTTGGGAGTCGTTGGTCGAAAGCTCGCTAAGGGGTAGCACTGTCAGCCTAATGGAATGAGACATTGCACAGTCATGGTTAAAAAAATGGGAAAAGAGAAAAAAGCCCCCGTGAAAAAAGAGAGAGAAGGAAATGGAAAAAAATATATTTATAAATAAAGTATAAGTACCCTGTGTGAACCCCTAGACATAGTAATTGCTTATTTTAGCTGGAACTTGTCTATTTTTGGAATTTTTAAGTTTGCATTGTATGATTCCTTCTAAGAAATTGGTTATGTATTGAATTTGAGCCCGTATTAGTTATCTTGGATGTTGGTCACATACGCACACTATACCAGTGATGATGGTGTAAGATTTGAGAATTAATACAGAATTGTGGATTGGTTTAGGTGATTAATATTGTAGAGTTGCTTGTTTTCTCTGAGGCCGATAAGATAATTTTGATTATGCGATTTTGTTGGATTTGTAAGCATAAAGATTAGATCATATTTAATTCATTGCATTGCATTGCATATCATGTAGTTTGTTTTCTGCTCGAGGACTATCACGATTAAAGTTTAGGGGGATTTTGATAAGTGGATTTCATATCAACGAATTGTTGTCCATTTCACGCTTAATTGTTGCTATTTTCTTGTGTTCATGTTTGCTTTTATTTGTTTTTGTGTTCTTTTATGTGTAGGGTGGTTGTTGTGGCATTTAACAAGATTTGGAGTCAATTGGGAGTATTTTTGGAAGAATTCATGAAGCAAAAGAAATCACTCAGCAGAATAGAGGCCCGCCGTGGCGAGCTTATTTGCCTTGTATACCCCCGTTGGGGCGGGGGGTCTTCAAATGATTTAAGCAGAATGGTAGCCCGTTGGGACGGGGGGGTCTCGGCTGGCAAAGACTCCTGTTGTGCTTTGAACTTTGTGGGAAGATGGTTTCTAATGTTTGATCAACTTATGGACTCTAATTAGCAAAGAATTTTGTCTGGGAGTCGTGTGTTGGACATCTATTACTCCATTAAAAACAAATTAAACAAGACAGAGGGCATATTACGAAGATCAATTATAGTTTTTCATAGCAAGCATTGGAGGAGTATTTTGAGAAGATTTTCGGGACAATTGCAATTCTAGGCTACGTGAAGGGTGTTTTTCACTATTCTTCTTCTTAGACTATTATTTGTAATTGAAAGAATGTTATCTTTGATTTATTTAGTAGTTAATTCATTTATGATGAACTAATTCACTTTTTAGGCTTATGATGGATCCTTAAGTGAAACAATGATTTTGTAAACTTTGATTTCTATTTCAATAAACTATTTTCCAGTTTGTCTATATTAATTTGAGCTTGATTTATGAATTGCCTCTTCAACAATTCTTTGTGGATTTGTATAGAATCAAGAGAGGATATTCGAATCTATACTTAGTTAATATAGCATGTGTTCATGAATTTTGTGAATAGCAGAATCGTGATGAATGTTAAGGTAGAAATATGCTTGACATCGCATGTAATCGGATAGAGAACTTAATCTTCAACCTTCTTTAATTATAATTCACATAGAGATATAGTGAGTTAGTTGATTAAGGTGTTTAACTTGTTTCTATCTAATTTGTGAATTTAAGTTAATACGGTATTAGTGCATTGAGAGGTGGCTAATACTACATTCGTGTTCTTGATTAATAAACTGGGATAGTAATTTTAATTGGAATAAAGGTGTAGAAATCAGAGTGAAGCTTAGTGTGAAATCATAAGTCTAATTCTCCATTAATTGTTTGAATTTCCAGATTTTGATATTTGTGATTGTTTTGTGGTGATTTATTTATTTCTTAATTTAGTTTTTATAGTTATAATTATTGAATTGAATAGTTTAATAAAATTAGGGTTAATAGGAAATTGATACTTGCAAGGTTAAGATTTTTACTACTTTGTCTCTGTGGGAACGATACTCTACTCATTACTATATTACTTGTTGACCACGTATACTTACGTGTTGTGCGTGTATAGATTTTACACAACAGGGCTCTATCTGATGAAGATTTGTATAACAGATTCCATCATCGGTCCTCCCCGATGAGGATAGTTTTCCCTTGTTTATAACGCCATGTCTTCCCACTGCTCTATCTGAGTTACTGCCAATAGTCTGTGTTATCAGGGTTGCCTGACCCTCGCTGAAATGTACTTCAATGGATACTATCATTGGACCATCTCCGATGCTTTTTTGGGTTTAATTGCTAACGGTTGGAATCATCAAATGACTTCTGATGCTTCGTTGGATTTACTTGCCAACAAATGGTGATGTCAAGGTTGCTTGACCTTCACTAAAATGTGTATAAATGGCTGATATCAACAGCTGACTTCCAATGCTTCACTGGATTTACTTGCCAACGATTGAGATAACGTCAAATATGCTTCAACGGATGAGATCATTAGATGACTTCTGATGCTTCACTAGATTTACTTGCCAATGGCTAAAATAACATCAAGGTTGCTTGACCTTCATTAAAATGTGCTTCAACGGATGAGATTGTATGAAATATCCACTGGGGATATGGTTTTTGGAGTTATAACCCTGAATTAACGGCATCGGACCTTTGTGAGGTATTGCCAAGTGTAGTTTGCTACAGTTGTGATTATTGGTGTTGTGAACCCTGTGTCTGGGCAAGTACCAATGAGTGATATGTAGACCCGCAGTATGGTCTTTGAAAACCAGGATTTCAGGCTTTTTCGCTCAATCGCGTAACATCTTTTTTCCTGATTTAACTTTTTTAGCCTGTGAGACCTCCTTTGCAACTCAAACTGGATTGAGTCAAAGGGGTGGGACCCATTTAGGGCAGCCATAGGTACACCTGAGGCCATTCGTGGTGTACTTGTAGGCTATTTTCCTTTCACAGATCATTCTCAAGTTGTGCCATACAAAGAATTCGAGAGTTCTTCTTCAGATCTGCTGAGTTTAGGCTACTTTCTGCAAAATTCGTCACCATACAAGTGTTCTACACTATTCTGGTAACGTATGCATGTCTTCTTTTCCAATTTTTGTCCATTGGAAAATGAGGTATCGCATGAAATGCTTCTAAACACATAGTAGTGAATATGTATGCTCATATGAATTGATAAAAAAATATTCAACATATTAAATGTTAGTATTTAACCATGCTGAACATAATGATGTGAAAAAATTTAACTTTTGACACAGTCAAATTGGCACCTTTTTTCTGCTATTTCTTATCCTATTTGAGGACAAATGAGCAAAGGTGGTAAAGCAAAGTAATTCTGGTAATTAGGCTACCCTTACAGATTTTGACTTTGACATTTCTTTATATATAGGATGTTTATAACTGCGGGAATGTGTGCTACTGAATGACCACCTAGTCATGCCTATGTGCATGTGGATATTCCTTTTTACAAAGGAGACTCTGGCAAAAAATTTCCATGAGCCTAAGCATTGGGTAGACATGCATTTTTAACTCTACTATAGGCGTATGTTAAGGTAATGCATGCATGCATATAGCCATAAAATGCATTTGAAAAGCTCCAAGTTAGAATTTACCACACCCTTTCTGAGGTGATTTAGAGATTTATGTTCAGATATATAGATCCAAATCAGCCGAGTAGTTTCGCAGGACCACTTCCGGTGTGAGGAGGAGGGCTTCTGATGTGCCTCGACCCCGTTTAGTTAGACAACCTCGTCGTTTGGTGGAGGCAGTGATCTGTCTTATCCGGGTTGATGTACCAGATGTTGAGGACAAGGAGGATGATATACTGGTTACGGCTCCCGCTCCTGCTTCTATGACACCCCCAAACATAGGTTACCTGACCCCTGAATTTGGTGTTCACGATCCACAATATATTATCATCTAACTACCCATTTTAATATAAATAGGAATACATAACTCATTAACATAGATTGTTAATACATAAGTCCCAGGTTTACTAACCTTAACATTACAGACATACCCCTTTAGATATACAAAAAGGGTTTACAATACAATAAAACATAATAATAATATTATTCATCATAACTAATTCATAACTATTCCTTTTCCTTTGTTCTTCTTCGCAGCACCTTCTGCAACTTCGTCCCAAGCTGAAAAGTTTTATTTATAGCAAGGGTGAGCAACAAGTTTACTCCGCAAGTTAAGAGATACAATAAAGATATAGAAATCAATATCAAACCTTCTCACATTCTACGCAACAATAATTCGATAATGAAAGAGTACAACTCTTTTAAGGTTTTTTACGATATTCAAATGAATAATCAAGAATTAATTCTATGAAATAGCAAAGTGGAATATTTTCCAGATTTATGCTGAGCGATCCATTGGATCTTGAACTTCTCTTCTCGAGTAACTATCAAAGTTAAACTTTGATATACCCAAGTGTATCAGATAACCATAAAGATTAAATCATACTCCTCTACAAGTATATAAAGTGATCAACTTTAGTATACCCTATATTATGCATAATACTTAATCGCGCGCAAAGGCCGAATACTAGAGCGATAAAATATTACCTTTATATAAAAGGTTGTTCTTCTCAGTCTTAGAATCAAGATTTTGATTTTATAACAAAATACTATGATTTCAAATTCTATTTACTTCTCGATCTAGCCGAAATAATTAGCATCGATCTGTTAATAACAATTGAATTCGCTTCTCAAACCTACTAGGTTCTAATAAATGCTCGTCTAACTAGAATAATTGGCTAAGACAATTCTCAACATAATTTGATAATAAATAGGAATTATCTGAACTGTTAATTCTAGCTTCTATGGATATGTATATCCAACAACATTTATTCTACGAATGTATATATTTCGAATCAGTAATTTATTTTGAATTATTAAACATGCACTAACTGCGAATAATCAAAAATAATTCCCTGGACGTGGTCTAATTAGCAATAATTAACCACCAATATTAATTAAACAATATTAACTCAAGGTTGAGTTAGGGAACTTGCCTCTTCCGCTGATTACAGCTACACAATAAACGTATCTGCTTTCGAAAGACCTATAACCAATTATATCGGTCTAACAATTAGCACAATCATTTATAATACATAACACTGTAATTCACAGTCAAACTTCTCCTAGGCACATTACCACATAGACACATCAGTGTTTATAACCTAGATAAACACTTATCAAGTCTAACTATTTCGGTCTGGTTGGACTTCGGTCCATTCTTGGTGATCTGGTCACCCTATCCGACACTTAACATAGCTATTGTCAATTAAACTCGGTTTCTAAGCTTCAATATTATTTTAGATAAGTAAAATATCATTTATAATATTTTTCGGAAGCTTTTAATAATTTATAAGCAATT
The DNA here is from genome assembly GCA_020205615.1 of Panax quinquefolius. NCBI lineage: Eukaryota > Viridiplantae > Streptophyta > Magnoliopsida > Apiales > Araliaceae > Panax > Panax quinquefolius. Next base: position 135,772,280 of record CM035156.1, read on the forward strand.
ATTATAATTTATAATAATTTTTCAAACATCGGAATCATTTTTAAATGATTTAATTATCAATTAATCTTATCATTATTATTATTTAATAATATAAAATATTAATAATATACTTGTCAAAATATTAAAGTTATTTTTAATAACTTAAAATATTTTAAATCATCAATATTCTACTTAAATGATTTTTAAAGTAATTAAAATCATTTTTAAATCATTACCATTAATAATCAAATACTAATGAAATTATCATGAAAATATTAAAAGTCATTAATTATAACTTAAAATATTTTTAAATCATTTTTCTCATTTTTAAATGATTTTTAAATCAATAAAATTATTTTTAATTCATTTATTTAATATAATAATTAAATAAATCTAATATTATTAATATTAAATTATTAATGAAAATTCTCTAAAAATATTAAAAGTTATATTTTATAACTCAAAATATTTTTAAATACAAGATACTTATTTAAAATGATTTTTCATAATATTAAATCATTTTCTCTAATTTATTTAATATACTAATCAAATAAATTAAATATCATTAATATCAAATAATTATAAATATTAATGAAAAATACCTCAAATAGTCAAAAATTATTTTTCATAATTTAAAATAATTTTTAAAATAATTTTTGGTAATTTTTATAATTTATTTCTATTTTTTAATTATTTATTGGAAAAATCAGAAAATAAAACTAATTAATCCGTCGCTATAGCCTATAGCGACACTTTCCGTCACCATAGGTGTTCTTGGCCTCAAGAACACTAACAAGTCAGTGTTCGAGGTCTCTTGTTTGACCGTGAATAATTCTTTGGTTAGTAGGATTCTTGGTTAACTTAAACCTCAGTCGTGTAGTACTCATGTAGCACTACAACATACAATAAAAACTTTGATCAAACAACAAACATACGAGGAGATCTGTGCAATCAAACTCGTTGTCAGAACATTTCTAGGTTTCCAGAAACCCAGATAGTTCGACCAGTCAATTTCAAGGCCGATTTAATCTAAGTTCCAAACATGTTTTATGTGATCTAAATGTTCATACTTATTGTCCATACGTCAAGGATCAATATTAAATCAACAAAGCTGACCAACAACAAATTAATCACTATTTATTTAGCGGTCAAACTAAGTCGGAACGAGTGTTCATCTATTTCTTGGTTTTTTCCCAAAAGCACAATCCGTGACCAGGTGGCCTCTTTTGACCATTAATTACATCCAATCTATTGATTGTTTAAGATTTCTAAAGCCATGTATCTAGACTATAACAAGCAAGCTACAATTATATTAGAACAACAACATCATAACAAAAAAAATCCTAACAGATCAAGCGGCTTAGATATCTTGTCAGACGCTGTGTAAACAATTCTGGGTTGCACAGATTTTTGTCCGGTCATGCCCGATCAACGGGTTTTGACCGTGAATAAAATGAAATCTAGCCAATCAATAACTATGATACCACTTGCAGATGAAAGACAACAAAGCAAACTATAGATCTAACACATAACATCTTACAAATCATTAATATATAGAGATCTACGCCTTCTGACATTTGCTTGTCAGTCACCTTTAGAGCTCAAGAACAGATTTTGAAAACTTGCATTTTTACCCACTTTGATTCTATGGATCCATCATGGATCAACATAGATCAACTAAAAGCACCATATAACACAAATATAAACCCTTAAACACAATTATTTTCTTAGCATACAAGATCTAGGTTGAATTTAGGTTTTACCTTCTCTTGTCCAATCTTTGATCCTTGCTCTCCAAATCTGATCTAGGTGTTCTAAGAGGTTAAAGAGTGACTGAATCACTTAACAAATTTAGAGCTTTGGATGAGAGAGAGAGTTGGGTGATGCTAGATAGCCAATAAGCTTAATATGTGAACTTTCTCTCTCCTAGATCTCTTATATTTTAGATGTAATGAATCCAATTGTGCAAGTTGGCATGATATGGATAAGATTTGATATAGAATTTAAGCACATGGTCTTATCCAAAGTGATTACTCACTAGATTTGCAAATCTTCTAACTTAATATCTAAGTAAAGGGGTACTTTGGACTTTGTACATGAAATTTTAATGGCATACATGAAATTTACCATACCCTTAGGGTTTAACCCTAAGGCTCTAACCCTAAAGTTTTACAACTTTAGGTTCTAGGATTTTCTAAATTAGGATCTTTAAAATAAAAAATTAAGATTTTAAAAAATATAATTAGTGTTCCCTAATTATATTAAAGGTAACTAATCACATTAAAGTATACTAATCACTTTAAATCTTACTAATTAGGATTAGGGTTTCCTGACTTTCGATTAGGGTTCCTAACTAAGTGTTAGGGTTTAACATCTTGAGATTACAGTTTCCAATCCCTTATTTGTGTTTACCAATTTTGTACCCTACCCGACCAATCATTGATCAACATTTTATATACAGTAAAAGCACATACTCATCAGAATAATTATTTTAATTATATTTTCAATCGAATCCCTATCCGGACTTAGGGTTAGGGTTTCTATTCTCAGATTAGCACAACTCTACTCTAATTTCTCACCAATACACAAATTGACTACTTTTCGATATCAGTATCACGATATACGATATAATATTAATAAAGATATTTAATAAAATAAAATAAATAAATAAAAAATTTATTCGTAAAATTTGGATTATTCGAAATTCCGGGTTATCACATCCACCCATCCTTAAAAGGATTTCGTCCTCGAAATCACAGCTTTCTTATTCTCTACAATCTTTTAAAGTTATATCATCAATTCATTTTTAAGAACACAAAATTAATTTTTGTTTCAAATTCTAACTCGCGTGACTTGAATCTATAAAAGAAAACAATTCACAAAGAATAACTAACCAAGATTACTCAGCGTAATTAAATTTCTAAACGAAATTGTTACCTGCCACCTCCGGAGTAGTCACTACATCTTGCGTCGTCATGTTGAAAGTATGGGCCGTTAGTCTTCCTGGTTGTGCAGGTCCTCGAATCGCCAAGGTTCCCCCACCGGGTTCGTTGTTGACACTTTCCTTCTCCGCATTCCTTTTCGGACAGTTTCGTACTATATGATCAGTTGATCCACAGGCAAAACAACCTTGAATTTTCTTTAGATTGGGACAATTGGGTGACATGTGCCCCTTTTGCCCGCAGTTGTAACAGACTCCTTTCCTCTTTAAACAGACTCCAGAATGGTTCTTTCCGCAGGTCGCGCATGGTTTCCTTCCTTTCCTATTCTCTTCAGTCTTGCTACCCGATTGGGTATTCTCACTCCACTTCCTCTTATTATTACTGCCACCACTGCTTCCACCATCATTGGTCTTCTTCTTCTTCTCCTGATGAAATTGAGATGCAGCCTCACTTCCTCCTTCAGCAATTAACGCTTTCTCCAACAAAGCCGCGAACGTGTTAATCTGCAATACCGCTACCTTATTGAATATCCCCGGCTTCAGTCCGTTCTCAAATATTCTCGCTTTTTTTGCTTCTGTGTCCACCTGATGAGGTGCAAATCTTGCTAATTCATTGAATTTTGTAGCATACTCCAATACCGACATGTTCTCTTGCTTAAGTTCCAAGAACTTAACTTTTGTCCGAGTTTGCATACTCGATGAGAAGTAATTCTTAAAGAACAACTCCTTAAATCTTGTCCACGCTACCACCGCTGTACCAGTTCTTGCCTGATTAGTCTCCCACCAGTAGTTAGCTTCTCCCTTCATTAAGTATGTTGCAAAACTTGTCTTTTGTTCTTCTGCCACTCGCGCAATGACGAACGCTTTCTCCATCTCCTTAACTCAAGTTTGGGCTTCAATACGATCTGTGGTTCCCTTGAATTCAGGCGGTCCTACTGCCTTAAAGTCCTTTAAGTTAGCCAATCTGTCAGCTGGCTGATTCCTTGCTCTTCCTCTTGCAGAAGAAGCTCTATTCTCCATAGCTTCTACTATCATATTTGCAAAGTTTAGCATTGGGTCAGCTTGACCTCCTTCGTTATTCACCGACTGCTCTTCTCGTTGGTTTCGATTCTGTCGTCTAGGCGGCATGATCTGATAAAAATCTTATATTAATTTTCTTTTTCTATACAAATTCTTAATACAACAAGAATTCAACACATAGTTCTCATGTAATCACATATTTATTCAAATAACACATAGTACATATAGTACTTAACACATATTACTATCCCTTTTAAAAATAATTCTAGGATTAACATACTCAACTTTACATAGGAAGCTACAATTCTTCAACTTTACACAAAAAGTTGCCATTTACCAAATTCACATATCTAATCCCTGTTCATCAAACTTACCACACTTAGGAGTTCAGTAACTTGCCACAATTATATGAGTGTATGAACTTATCCTAGTCAGACCTTTGGCGTCCATTCGCTTCGGGGTTCAAAATATTTCATATAATCATGAGTCATGATCTTACCATAAGTATAAGTTTTAAGAACACACAATTTAATCTTAATTTTATATTCAAATAAAAAATAAAGATTTCATTCATTCAAACATATATATATATACATATGCTTAAACATCATTCTCGATATTATAACACTTACTATCATAAGCTTCTACCAAAATATACTATTACATATATCTAAGTTATCTACCGACCACTCCCTTAACCAATCTTCTTCTTATTGGGACACTTGTTAAATCCGTGACCGGTTCTTCTACATGAGAAACACTTCCTCGTATTCGGCTTAGGACAATGCAAAGAAATATGTCCTTCCTGCTTACAGTTGAAGCAGTCGTTCTTCCACATCATGCATTCTCCCGCGTGAGTCTTTCCACACTTGCTACAAGCTTGCCTCTTCTTCGGGTTTGAATTTTCAGAGTTGTCGTTGTTGTTGGCCCTCTTTCTCTTCTTCTTGTCTTTCTTGCTGGTTCCTTCAGATGATCCACCACCTTTAGTCTTCATCGTCTCCACCTGCACCTTCAGCTCATTATGCTCTTCAGTCATTTCGCGTAACGCCCGCTCTGTCTCCCACAACTCCTCCAAGAGAAACACCTTACTCCGGAGTTCCTGGACTTCTATAGTTAGCTGATTTTGTTCTCCAACTTTGATCTTATTCTTCAACTCCACCTTAGCTTCTTCAAACTCTGCCTCCTCATCACCACTTAGATACATCTCAGGATAATCATCACGATCACTCCCGAGATTGATCATTGGTTCATCTTTCTCCACTTCTTCCATCGACTCGCTTCTCATGGCTGGCACCTCGACATCGGCACTGCGTGGCGATGACCTCTCCGCATCTTCGTACTCACTCATCTTATCTTCTCCCGACATCCTACAATTGGTTTAAACAACTTGATTAGTACTTCACCAGTACACACTCCTCACACTATGTGTCCACTTATCTCACTATGGATACGCTTTTGCAATCCCTCACTTAGTACTCTAAATGAGTATTCTCTATCTCGTTCAATGTTATAATCCTAGGGGTTTTCCCCACCCCACTTAAGGTTTATAACCTACAGCTTTGATACCAACCTGTAACACTCTTGGTGCTTCCAACCATAGCACCTTACAAGGGTACCTATCAACTTGCTACTGACTCGCACGGCGTCCCCTACAGAAAGTCTGGCTTCGGTGCCTTCCCTTATAGAGAAGTCACTAGATAAAGGCTTGGGGCTCTTTGCAAATTAATGCTTATAGCTGTGATACCAACCTGTGACACCCCCAAATCCAGGTTACCTGACCCCCGAATTTGGTGTTCACGATCCACAATATAATACCATCTAATTACCCATTTTAATATAAATAGGAATACATAACTCATTAACATAGATTGTTAATACATAAGTCCCAGGTCTACTAACCTTAACATTACAGACATACCCCTTTAGATATACAAAAAGGGTTTACAATACAATACAACATAATAATAATATTATTCATCATAACTAATTCATAACTATTCCTTTTCCTTTGTTCTTCTTCGCAGCACCTTCTGCAACTTCGTCCCTAGCTGAAAAGTTTTATTTATAGCAAGGGTGAGCAACAAGTTTGCTCCGTAAGTTAAGAGATACAATAAAGATATAGAAATCAATATCAAACCTTCTCACATTCTACGCAACAATAATTCGATAATGAAAGAGTACAACTCTTTCAAGGTTTTTTACGATATTTAAATGAATAATCAAGAATTAATTCTACGAAATTGCAAAGTGGAATATTTTCCAGATTTATGCTGAGCGATCCATTGGATCTTGAACTTCTCTTCTCTAGTAACTATCAAAGTTAAACTTTGATATACCCAGGTGTATCAGATAACCATAAAGATTAAATCATACCCCTCTGCAAGTATATAAAGTGATCAGCTTTAGTATACCCTATATTATGCATAATACTTAATCGAGCGCAAAGGCCAAATACTCGACCGATAAAATATTCCCTTTATATAAAAGGTTGTTCTTCTCAGTCTTAGAATCATGATTTTGATTTTACAACGAAATACTGTGATTTCAAATTCTATTTACTTCTCGATCTAGCCAAAATAATTGGCATCGATTTGTCAATAACAATTTTATTCGCTTCTCGAACCTATCAAGTTCTAACAAATGTTCGTCTAACCAGAATAATTGTCTAAGACAATTCTCAACATAATTCGACAATAAATAGGAATTATCTGTACTGTTGATTCTAGCTTCTGCAGATATGTATATCCAACAACAGTTATTCTACGAAAGTATATATTTCGAATCAGTAATTCATTTTGAATTATTAAACATGAACTAACTGCGAATAATCAACAATAATTCTCTTGACGTGGTCTAATTAGCAATAATTAACCACCAATAATAATTAAACAATATTAACTCGAGGTTGAGTTAGGGAACTTGCCTCTTCCGCTGATTACATCTACACAATAAACTTATCTGCTTTCGAAAGACCTATAACCAATAATATTGGTCTAACAATTAACACAATCATTTATAACACATAACACAGTAATTCACAATCAAACTTCTCCTAGGCACATTACCACATAGCCACATCAGTGTTTATAACCTAGACAAACACTTATCAAGTCTAACTATTTTGGTCTGGTTGGACTTCGGTCCATTCTTGGTGATCTGGTCACCCTATCCGACACTTAACACAACTATTGTCAATTAAACTCGGTTTCTAAGCTTCAATATTATTTTAGATAAGTCAAATATCATTTATAATATTTCTCGGAAACTTTTAATAATTTATAAGCAATTATTATAATTTATAATAATTTTTCAAACATCGGAATCATTTTTAAATGATTTAATTATCAAACAATCTTATCATTATTAATATTTAATAATATAAAAATATTAATAACATACTTGTCAAAATATTAAAGTTATTTTCAATAACTTAAAATATTTTTAAATCATCAATATTCTACTTAAATGATTTTAAAGTAATTAAAATCATTTTTAAATCATTACCATTAATAATCAAATACTAATGAAATTATCATCAAAATATTAAAAGTCATTAGTTATAGCTTAAAATATTTTTAAATCATTTTTCACAATTTTAAATCAATAAAATCATTTTTAATTCATTTATTTAATATAATAATTAAATAAATCTAATATCATTAATATTAAATTATTAATGAAAATTCTCTAAAATATTAAAAGTTATATTTAATAACTCAAAATATTTTTAAATACATTATTCTTATTTAAAATGATTTTTCATAATATTAAATCATTTTCTCTAATTTATTTAATATACTAATCAAATAAATTAAATATCATTAATATTCAAATAATTATAAATATTAATGAAAAATATCTCAAATAGTCAAAAATTATTTTTCATAATTTAAAATAATTTTTAAAACTATTTTTGGTAATTTTTATAATTTATTTCTATTTTTTAATTATTTACCGGAAAAATCAAAAAATAAAACTAATTAATCCGTCGCTATAGCCTATAGCGACACTTTTCGTCGCCATATGTGTTCTTGGCCTCAAGAACACTAACAAGTCAGTGTTCGAGGTCCCCTGTATGACCGTGAATAATTCTTTGATTAATAGGATTCTAGGTTAACTTAAACCTCAGTCGTGTAGTACTCATGTAGCACTACAACATACAAAAAAAACTTTGATCAAACAAAAAACATACGAGGAGATATGTGCAATCAAATTCGTTGTCAGAACATTTCTGGGTTTCCATAAACCCAGATAGTTCAACCAGTCACTTTCAAGGCCGATTTAATCCAAGTTCCAAACATGTTTTATGTGATCTAAATGTTCAAACTTATTGTCCATACGTCAAGGAACAATATTAAATCAACAAAGCTGACCAACAACAAATTAATCACTATTTATTTAGTGGTCAAACTAAGTCAGAACGAGTGTTCATCTGTTTCTGGGTTTTTTCCCAGAAACACAATCCGTGACCAGGTGGCCTCTTTTGACCATTAATTACATCCAATCTATTGATTGTTTAAGAGTTCTAAAGCCATGTATCTTGACTACAACAAGCAGGCTACAATTATATTACAACAACAACATCATAACACAAAAATCCTGACAGATCAAGCGGCTTAGATATCTTGTCAGACGCTGTGTAAACAATTCTGGGTTGCCCAGTTTTTTTGTCCAGTCATGCCCGGTCAACGGGATTTGACCGTGAATAAAATGAAATCTAGCCAATCAATAACTGTGATACCACTTGCAGATGAAAGACAACATAGCAAACTATAGATCTAACACATAACATCTTACAAATCATTAATATATAGAGATCTAAGCCTTCTGACATTTACTTGTCAGTCACCTTTAGAGCTCAAGAACAAATTTTGAAAACTTTCATTTTTACCCACTTTGATTCTATGGATCCATCATGGATCAACATAGAACAACTAAAGACACCATATAACACAAATATAAACACTTAAACACAATTATTTTCTTAGCATACAAGATCTAGGTTGAGTTTAGGTTTTACCTTCTTTTGTCCAATCTTTGATCCTTGCTCTCCAAATCTGATCTAGGTGTTCTAAGAGGTTAAAGAGTGACTGAATCACTTAACAAATTCAGAGCTTTGGATGAGAGAGAGAGTTGGGTTATGCTAGATAGCCAATAAGCTTAATATGTGAACTTTCTCTCTCCTAGATCTCTTATATTTTAGATGTAATGAATTCAAGTGTGCAAGTTGGCAAGATATGGATAAGATTTGATATAGAATTTAAGCACATGGTCTTATCCAAAGTGATGACTCACTAGATTTGCTAATCTTCTAACTTAATATCTAAGTAAAGGGGTACTTTGGACTTTGTACATGAAATTTTAATGGCATATATGGAATTTACCAAACCCTTAGGGTTTAACCTTAAGGCTCTAACCCTAAAGTTTTACAACTTTAGCTTCTAGGATTTTCTAAATTAGGATCTTTAAAATAGAAAATTAAGATTTTTAAAAATATAATTAGTGTTCCCTAATTATATTAAAGGTAACTAATCACATTAAAGTATACTAATCACTTTAAAGCATACTAATTAGGATCATGGTTTCCTAATTAGGGTTTAGGATTCCAGAATTAAAAATTATGGTTTCCCAACTTTTGATTAGGGTTCCTAACTACGTGTTAGGGTTTCAAATCTTGAGATTAGAGTTTCCAATCCCTTATTAGGGTTTACCAATATTGTACCCTACCCGACCAATCATTGATCAACATTCTATACAGTACAAACACATACTCATCAATATAATTATTTCAATTATATTTTTAATCGAATCCCTATCCGGACTTAGGGTTAGGGTTTCTATTCTCCGTTAAGCACAACTCAACTCTAATTTCTCAGTCAATACACAAATTGACTACTTCTCAATACTCGTATCACAGATACACAATACAATATTAACAGTCAATATTTAATAAAATAAAATAAAATAAAATTTATTCGTGAAATTTGGATTATTCGAAATTCTGGGTTATCACATCTTCTCATTCTCCCCGTAGGGATCTTCTAGGCATTAATGTGATAATTCCAAAGCTTCTGGGTGATTTGAGTAGCCACCCTCGGTTTACTTGCATGCAAACGAGGTAAGAGCTGGATTTGATCTTCCTTTTTCCTATTGATAAGGAGCAAGGATTCTAATGTTGATCTGCTTTCTTTATGTAGCTTCCCGGCTTTACACAACCTCGAGGGAATTGGTTCAGCATACACTCTGTATATCAGGCTCTTCATCCTAATTATCAAGAGATTGTGCATGGTTGGGGCTTTGAGGAGTTCTTGGCAGGGATCGAGGATCTATTTGACAATTTACTGTGTTTCGGGCATCGTTCTCCCTACAACTTCATTACTCATGCACCTGGCATGGATTATCTCCCTCTGGTTGGTTTTAGGGGTATGACCACGTATCACCCACTAGTTGTGATGGCCCAATTCGACCAGTTTCAGGATGTTCATCCTTTTGAGGGGGCATTAGGTCAACGTTTGGCTTCTTGACATTTATCTGCAGAGGATAGATCCAGAGTATATGCATGTTGGGCTCAGCATGATAGAGTTGAGTTTTCTGTTAGCCATCTGGGCTATTTTACAGAGTATTCTGCATGGATAGAGATAGAGACTGCATCGGCTGCGGTTGTATCAACAGAGCCGGGGATTGATTCAGATGGTGGAGAGCCCATGGAGGACACTGATTCTCCCACCGAGGAGGAGCTATTTGCTGGGTTGATAATATCTCTTGTTGTTTCTCGTAGTATGACTACTATTGTGACCCCGTATTCGACCAAAGTATTTAGATCTGAGTCTTTATCTGATGACATTTGAGAGAGATCAGGCTAGGGCCTTGATGTTGATAGCTCTTACTGGGAGAGATGCCTCTCTATTAGAGAGAGATGATGCTTTAGCTCATAGAGACACCGTTATTGCTGAGCGGGATGAGGCTATATCATCTAGAGATACATTTATTATTGAGCGGGATGGCGCTATATCTGCCCGGGATGTTGCCGTTACAAATAGTACTGCAGTGAGGTCTTATACTACTGATATCATTGCAGAGATGAGTACGTTCATTGATGAGCATAGGGTCACTATGCAGTTGGCTGTGGATCTGTTGGCTCGTGTAGATATCCTTGGGAAGGAGCTCATAGCATTACCTCCTTCTTCCGAGAGGGATGCGATGTTGGATTTGATAGCGCGCATATACACTGACTTATAAATGGTCTTGGATTTTCCTGCACATACTAGCTTAGCTATTTTGTCATGTACAGTACATATTGTATATATCAAACAGTATTATATATGGCAGGGAAATATATTTTGATTCACTTCCCTTTTAGTTATGCCTTGTTACTTGCTTGATATGTGTCTGTTTCTCCAGGACTTGTGATCTTGATGTATTCTAAACCCCCCCTTGATGGATGGACATTGAGATGTCTTAGGATCTTTCAGAATGGATCATTGATCTGTATGTATTCCCTACCCTTTGGTGTCTTGGGGATTGTTTCTGTATGTAGTTGTGGAGAGGAGTGTGGCTTTCCTCTTTGAGGTTGATCACACCACAGATGGTCGCCGGTACTCCTTTATATAGGAGAGCCCAGGTAGTTCCATCTCTTATGGATTGGTGTTTCTCTTAGAGGATTCAACCGCAGCTTATATGGTCGTTGATTCTCCCATTAGTGTTGGGAGGTCAGGTAATTCCATCCCTTTGGTCTAAGCCGATGAGATGTGGTGGATTGAAGGATGATCCCAATATTGTTTAACATGTTTTTATATTTTGGTAGGGGGTAAGATCGAACCTTGAATTGCTGCCTACGTACTCCCATTCAGAAGGGGAGATCAGGTATGCGTAGTTCGAACCTGGTGTAAAGGTTCAAAGCTATATTTGGTGAAAGGGGTGTGTTTGTTTTTTTTTATTTTGTGGTGAGACTGGACCATAAAAATGGATGCCTACATACTTCCATGTACTGGGGAGATCAGGTCGATGTAGTTCTCCCCTTGTACAGGACGGATTTCCATGTACAGGACAAATTAAAGATATCAAAAGTTTTTATCCCTGGTGGGACAAAATTGAAGGTGTGAAAAGTTTTATCCCTGGTGGGATAAACTGAACGTGTGAAGGGTTTTTAAAAACCTGAGTTGAGTGAAGGATCTACTGATCTGAAACCAGGCTGTTGGTTGGAAGGTATGTTTGTCCCTGATGAGGTAAACAGATGTGAAGAAGGGTTGTATGTAGTGAAAGGTTTAGAAAAACCTGAACTGACTTGGGATCTGGTGATCCAAAACTAGGATGTTAGTTTGCTGGTGACTTCAGTCATAGTCTAGTTTCACGGTGTCTGAGTTAATGAGCTACAGAAATTCATCACTGTCCATTTCCTGTAATCTGAGAGCTTCCCAGTTTGGGGTGAATTTTCCATTGGATTGAGCTTAGTTGTCAATGTTCTTCTTCAAAACCAAGTCATGTTCTTTGAATTGTCGTAGCTGGACTTTTCTGTTGTAGGATCTTGCGATCCTCTGTTGGTATAACTGACCATAAAAGATGGCAATAGTTTGCCTTTCGTCTATTAGAGACAATTGGTGATACCTATCCTGTAATCATTGGTCTTCATCCAGATCAGTGTCTATCAACACTCTAAGGGATTCCATTTCCAGTTTTACGGGGAGCACTACTTCCATCCCATAGGTTAATGAGTAGGGGGTTGCCCCAGTAAAAGTATGCATTGATGTTCTGTAGGCTAATAGAGTCAGAGGCAACAAGTTCGGCCATCCTTTTTGATTGGCAGACATTTTCTGCATGATCTTTTTGATATTATTATTAGTCACTTCAACAACACCATTCATCTTTGGATGATAGATGACGGAGTTGAGGTGTTTGATGTGCAATTTACTACATAACTCCCCCATCATTTTATTGTTGAGGTTCTTAGCATTGTCTGACACAATCACCTCTGGTTGTCCATATCGACGAATGATAATTTTTCTGATGAAACCAATGATAACTTCTTTGGTAACCCTGGGGAAGGAGGCTTCTTTCACCCACTTGGTGAAGTAGTCGATCATGGTGAAGATAAACCGATGCCCATTACTGGCTTTGGGCTCGATGGGCCCGATCACGTCCATTCTCCACATTGAGAAGGGCCGGGGCGAACTCATATTGTGGAGCTCCCTTAGAGGGGCGTGGATAACATTCCCATGAATTTGGCATTGGTAACATCTCTTGATGTGATCATCATAGTCAGCCTTAAGAGAGAGCCAGTAATGCCCTGTTCTTAGGATATTCTTGACAAGTAGAGGGCCGCTCATATGTGGGCCACATAGTCCACTCTGTATTTCATCCATGAGCCTTTGAGCTTGGTCCTTGTCCATCATTCTAAGGATACCTAGTCCTGCATCTCTTTTGTAGAGTGCGTCTCTGCTCAGGTAGAATTTCATAGCCATTCAATGAATCCGCTTTCTTTCAGCTGAACTTGCCTCAACGGGTGTAGATCTGTCTTGCAGGTACTCATTGATATGCTGATACCAAGGGTGTTTGATGGGAGGTAGCTCATCCAATACTTCTCCAATGTAATTCCCATAGGCTGGAGCATTTTGCAGGGCAAATGTAATGCTTGGCATGTTTTCCTTGTCAAGTATGTTAATCAAGGAGGCCAAAGTTGCTAGTGCATCTGCAAAGTTATTCCTATTCCGAGGAATGTGGAGGAGGGATATTTCTTTAAACTCTGATGCCATCTGTATAACCTGTCGATGGTAAGGCAGCAAATGTTGCTCTTTGGTGTGATAGATTCCAGTGGTTTGTCTGATTACCAATTTGGAATCTTAAAAGACAGTTAACCGCTTGATGCCCATTGATTGGGCAAATTTTATCCCCATGATACAACCTTCATACTCAGCAGTGTTGTTGGTGCTAACAAACTGCAATTTGACAGCGACGGGATACTGCTCCCCCGTAACGGATACTAGAATTGCACCAGCCCCAAAACCTTCTATATTTACAACTCCATTGAAATACATCTTCCATGGTTGGTATGTATCATCCTGATGGTGTTGTTAAACTGTTATTACCCCTTCATTGAGGAAGTATGTTTCCAAGGGTTTAAAATTCCCTGATGGTTCAACGACCAGTTGATCTGCAATTCCTTGACCTTTGATAGGCTTTTACGTCACATAGACGATGTTAAATTGCTGTAGGATCAACTACCATCTGGACAGTTTATAATTCAACATGGGTTTACTAGACACATACTTGAGAGGATCCACGTGGGATATGAGATGGGTTGTGTGACCATGGAGGTAATGATGTAACCTCATGGAAGCCCATGCTAAAGCACAATAAGTTTTCTCAATCAGAGTGTACTTGTGTTCACTGCTGCTGAATCTCTTGTTGAGGTAATAGATGGCTCGTTCTTGGCCTTTATCATCTTTTTGTCCCAGCATGCAGCCCTTGGCATTGTCATTGATTGACATGTACATGAACAGGGGAACACCATCCCTGGGAGGTACCAAAATAGGAGCTTTGACTAGCTGCTCTTTGATTGTAAGGAAGTCTCTTTGACACATATCATTCCATTTCATGGAGGAGTTCTTCCTTAACAACTTGAAGATGGGCTCACAGGTTGCAGTGAGTTGGGAGATAAATCGGCTGATGAAGTTGATTCTTCCAAAAAATCCCCATATTTCCTTCTCTGTATAAGGAATGGGCATTTTTGTGATGGCCTAGATTTTTGTGGGAACCAGCTCAATCCCTTTGTGGCTAACTAGGAATCCTAGGAACTTGCCAGATTTAATGCCAAAGGTGCACTTGGTTAGATTCAACTTCAAGTTATACTTACGCAACCTGTTGAAGAGTTTTCTGAGATGATCTAGGTGGTCTTCCTCCCTTCGAGACTTGACAATGATGTTATCCCCATAGATCTCTATCTCTTTGTGCATTAAATCGTGGAAAAGAGCCATCATAACTTGCTGATTGGTAGCTTCGGCATTAATGAGGCCAAATGACAACCGTCTATAGCAAAAGGTTCTCCAAGGAGTGATGAATGCAGTTTTCTCATGATCCTCTTCAACAACCATGATTTGATGATACCCCACAAAACAGTCAGCAAAGGAGTACATGTCATATTGAGCTGTATTGTCAATGAGTATGTGGATGAATGGCATGGGAAAGCTATCTTTAAGACAAGCTTTACTGAGATCCCTATAATCGACGCAAACTCGCACCTTTCCTCCAGGTTTAGGCACCGGGACTATGTTCGATAGCCACTCAGGGTATGTTGACACCATGATGATACCGGCTTAAAATTGTTTCACAATTTTTTCTTTAACTTTCAAACTCTACTCAGGTTTCAATCTCCTGAGCTTCAGCCTGACTGGCTTGAATCCCTCTTTGATGGGAAGGTGATGAATGATAATGTCACTGGAGAAACCAACCATGTCTTCATGAGACCATGCAAACAGATTCTAGAATTGGGTCAATAGAGTAACCATGTCATTCCTTTGGTTTGGAGTGAGGTCCATACCAGTCTAGATTTATTTGGGGTTTTCTGAGATTCCAAGGTTAAAAGAGGTGGTTTGATCAAGATTTGGCTTGAGTTTGTCTTGGACCCATTCTTTGATCTCCTGAGGTATTTCATAGTCCTCTTGTATTTCCATCAAGGTTGAGTCCAACTTTACATCAAAGTTATAGTCCTTATGGAGAATAGGCACCTCATCAGCAAGTATAGGCACTTTTAACTTTAGAGTCCTGAAACAAAATGCTTTCACTTAATATATGAAACTGTTCAATCATACAAAGTTTTAGCTTGTAATGATAAAAACTTCTAATACTGTACATAAAAAGTAAGTAGTTATTACTATCTATAGGGCAGAGGGAGTTTCTGCCCTTTTTACCCTTGTCGACAAATGCACGGAGTCTACTCCAATTGTCAAAGGTGAAGTCCTGGTGGACAACAGTGATAAAGGGGTTGTTATCATCCTTCTTCTCCCGAATGATGACCATGATGTCTGGACAATCATCGTCTGGGATGTCTTTGTTCTTACCCTCAGTATGGACTATGAATCGCATGTTTGATAACCGCCATGCAATGTCTTGTTTACGTCTCTGATCCTTTTCCTCCGCCTCGGGATTTGGCATTAAGACTTCCTTTCCTTTGACTAGTATCAGCTTAGGAAACAACATAGCCACCACATGGACATGAACATTTATTTGAGGTCATACAAGCTCAGTCCCTAAAGGTTTAGGCAATCACCTTGTGGCTGAAGATGAAGGAACCTGTTTATGTTTGTGAGGATTCCTGTGAGTGGAGCTAGAAGAGTAGCCTAGTCCGGTCTGTCCCTGTTTGACTGTGAACTTGAATTAGGTGCTTATTGCCCTGATGATCTTTTCCCATCCCTTGTCCAGGCTGATAGCCCAAGGATATCATTTCTTGACTTGCCGACATTACCTCAGCAGAAATTCTGGGTATCAGAGGTGGTGCCCCAATGGGTTGATAGTGAGTGTTGCTCACGTCAAGGGCCTGGAAGCTGACAGACTCAACTTCTGCATTGAAACTGATGAGTGGGATGTCACCTTGTTCAGGACATTCTGGCTCAGCATTAACAGTAACCAGACTACTGTTAATAATGTATTTGAGCTGCTGATGAAGGGTAGAAGGGACGACTCCAGCCATATGAATCAACAGTCTTCCCAAGGAAAGATTGTATCCTGTAGCTATTTTGAGCACATGAAAGGATACACAGAATGTGTGTGGACCAATCACCACAGGTAGTTCAATATCTCCGACAGCATTTCGTTGGGATCCATTGTGACAACACGATAATTTAGACAATTGAATAAAATCTTAAAAGATTGAATAGAGGTTAAATAATAGACCTAGATAGAAAATAAGTGAATGTATTTTTAAATTTTTGGGAATGAATTTTGTGAATTTAAAAACTTTTGGTAAAGGTTTAAAGTGTTAAGAGTATTTGTGTATATGGTCATACATGTGTACAGTATGTGGTTAAGGGTCAAAGGTTGACCTGATAAATTATATCAGTCACAAACCCTAATAATATATTAAGAACCTCGACGTTCAGTTAGAAAACCCTAACGATTGATAAGAAACCCTATTACTAGCTATGGAAACCCTAATTTCACTTCCGGGAATCCGTAACCCCAATTCGCAATATTAAAACCCTAATTGGGAAGATTGGAGATAAGTATAAAGGTTTTTATGTTATTTATTTAATTAGGGATAACCCTAATTGATTATTAGAAAACCCTAATTATTCAGCTGGAAACCCTAATGTACAATTATGGAACCTAATTGCTAAATTAGCAATTTTAATTAGGAAATATTAATCCTAATTAGCATGCTTGAATATAATTAGGAAACCTTAATTATAATTTAGAAATCTTATTTTTCTATTTTTAAAACTAATTAGAAAAGCTTAGAAAATAAATTTGTATAACCTTAGGGTTAAACCCTAAGGGTCAAAACCTAAGGGTTGTGAGAAGTTACCAAGTTGTCATTAACTTTACAAGTCAAATGTCCAAACTACCCTTTTGAATATTTTAATGAGGTGGAGTGTAGATCTAGCCCTACTTGTGGTTGGTGACCAACCCTAGCTAGCCATGTGGTCTAGTAAGCAACTTTAATCAGCCAAAACTTGCTCTCATTATCAGCCTTAGGCATTAAATCAAATTATATATAGATTGAGAGAGAGAATGTTCACTTTACTTTTCATATTCACCAAAGCTATACTCTCTCTCCCATCCAAAATTTTAGAGTGATAGTGAGTGAGAAACAAATCTCAGAACACTTCATATCTTGCCAAGGATCAGAATCGAAAGTCAGATTCAACAATCAAAGCTAAAAAGGAGGTATAAACCCTAAACTTGAAAATCTATGTATTTGATGTTAGATGTTGTTACTGATTGGTTAGATATGTGTTAGAGGGTGTCTTTTAATGATCTGGGTTGTTGGATCATGGATCCATAACACTTAGATGCACGAAAATAGCATTTTTAGAAATTCAGAAAAGTTGAAAAATAAGGCCTGGCAGTCTAATGTTAGGGCCTCTAGATTCTTCTGTGTTAATGATTTATGGTGTTTGAAGTTTTGTATGTGTAGTATGCCATGTTAGATTTGATTTGGAACTGAAAACAGGGTCAGATCATGTGTAGATCATAAGTTATAAGAAGTCAAAACCCGTTGACTGAACACGAATTCGGTTTCTGGGCAGCTTAATTTTTGCCCAGAAAGTCTGACAACATGTTTCGAGCCTTTTATATTGCTACTGTTTATGTTCTAATCCGTGTTAGTGCTTTAATCTTGGAGTCGGACATGAGGACTACTCATCCATGCATTTATATTACTCAGATCATGATCAGAATGAAAATTAATCGTGGCCAAACCACCGTTGACCAACTGCCTTTGACGAAATCTGGAAAACCCAGAAATCGTGAAGAACATCTTCTAACCCGTACTTTGACCGATTCATTTATTAAGTACTATAGTTTGCTAGACTTGGGAGAATAATTATAATAAATCATTGTATATTATTCTAAATTAGATTTTTTGTTGTGAACATGTTATTTAGTTATTATGGTTTTACCATGAGAACGTGATGAACCAAATTCGAGTGACCAAGTGGAGGTCCAAATTTGGGGGCGTCAAAATCCTTGCCAGTTTGGGAGGATCCACCACCGTAATGGGAAGTCTGTCCACTACTCCAATTAATCATGTTGACCTCTTCTTCCTTGTGTTAAGGGAGAGGGTTGTCCTGCACATGGGGTTGGTCAGGTTTAGTCACCACGATCTCACCATTATAAATTAAATCCTGGATCTTATGCTTCAGGGCCCAGTAATCCTGAGTGTCATGGCCTAAAGCTCCAGCATGATAAGCACACTTCCTGTTACCATTTAAACCCTTTCCACTCGGGTTAGCTGGTAGAAGAAGATGTGTAATTATCTTCTAAGCTGTCAAAAGATTGAAAATATTCTCGAGTGAGTCCCTTAATGTGATGCCCCCAATATAGGTATACATCACCCATCTTAAGTCGCCAAATACATGGTACATAATACAAATACAAACTTAATTATACAAACGTCATGTAATATACGACAAAACATAGTTGAGAGTTTAAACAAGGATATTGCCTTCTATACAATATTCATTCTCAAATAGAGTCCTCATTACATTTATTATCACACTATTTTATAGAATAGTGAGGACTACTAATACACTATCTCGGACCATCACTCCGTTCCCCGACTAGTCCCGGCTACGTTCTTATTTCCTGAAGAGAATAACGAAAGCAAAAGGGTGAGCTCAACTAGTCCAGTAAGAAGTATTATGACTAAGATAATGCAGGAAAAATTATCATTAGCCTTCAACAATGTTAAACTGATAAAATACAATAAACATCAAGTTTAACTGCAGTGGAATAAACAATCCATTAGAAGAGTCAAGTAGAGCATGATATCTACTATCTTCTATGATTTAAAATGTTTTCATCAATTTTTATTGCTGAGACTCAACTTAATAAATAAACCACATCATCGAGTCATCCCTGCACTACGGGCCAAGGATATTCATTAAATCATCAATGGTAATGACTATACCGAATAATCCCTGGTCATAATCATACCAAAAACTGTTCATCAATGCACTACAGGCCACTGAGGACTTTTAATATATCATTTGTAACATTACAGGTCATGATTATACCGAATGATCCCTGGTCATAATCATACCAAGTTCATCTATGCACGTAAGCCAAAAGATGACTTTCATCGCAATATAAGCATGAGGATGATGAAAATGACATAATAATTCAATAAAACAAGTTCAAGAATAAATTTTTAAGATTTATAAGTTAATTTATCCTGAAATGAATTATTTCCAAATTGTCAACATGATACTGCTTTGTGGAGAAAAATTCAAGAATGCTTAGAAGAATATTTCCATGAAAAGATACTGGATGAAGCATAAATATCCAGGATATTCTACTAATATCATGGAGTATAGAGTCAAATCTTTAACCAATGAGTATAATAGAATATATAAAACTACAAATGGATTTTTGCCCGCCATGCGGTAATCCACATAGACAGATCATTTCCATAATTTAATAAGGAATGAATACAAAGGATCATTCACCATGCATGCGGTAATCTACATGTATAAAAGTTATTACAAAGTAATAATAAAGAATGGAATAATGTAAAATTCACCGTGCATGAGATGTAGATCACCGCATGCAAAAGTTATTCCCAATGTAATAATAAAGAATAGAACTAGGTCATGCAGTAATCCGCATGCATGTGATATTCCAACAGTAATAATAAAGAATGGAACCAGTGTCATGCATAATCCATGATGTATGGGATGTTCCAATAGAATAATAAAGAATGGAACCAGGTTATGCGTAATCCGCACAGATAGGATGTTCCAATCGAATAATAAAGAATGGAATAATAGAATAATTTCACCAGGTATGTGGTACTTCACATAGACAGGTTATTCCAACATAATAATAAAGTGTAGAATAACAACTCTTATGATTATTGAAAGAATAATTCTCTTCATGAATACGAAAGAAATAATACCCCTTACCTTAGAAAAAACTGGATACTAGAATAGTGAGGTAGCAAACTTCTCTTCTTCTTTCTCTCAATAATTTTTCTCTATAATAATTGCTCCAAAGCTTTAGTGAATTAGTGAGAAATGAAGGAAGAATGAGCTTCTATTTATAGGAAAATATAGTTTCGATAATTGAACGTTTTGGGGCTCGATATTTTACAATACAATACCTTCAACTTTTCTTTCAATTTTAATTTAGTCCTACAAGTATAATCAAACTTACACCACCTCCCCTAATAGTAAATAATGTGAATCAATAGTTCAATCATGTGAATCAGTAGTTATAGTCATGTGAAAATACGAATTATAGTATAGTACCTCCATCTATACCTCCATTTTTAACTTAGTCATGCAAGTATTATAAATCTTGCACCAACTCCCCTAATAGTACAAGAATGTGAATCAATAGTACACACATGTGAACAAATAGTTATAATCATGTGAATTAATAGTAATTAATTGCTCATTTATCTGATTAATTACCCGATAACTTCCAGACATTAATTATTATCGAAATAAATGTCGATTTCCACTAACACTAATAATTCCAACACAATAGAACTATCAAATTCATCTTTAATCAACACGAACTTATTCATCATTAATATCATAACTCACAATATTTAACAACCAGATCGTTCCCAGTAAAGAGGGGGTTTTCTGATAAGGATTTCTCCTTATTGGTTCGCAATTAGATGACCAAACCTCTCCTTGACAGAACTTCTAGACATTGTAAATATTGCAATTTAATAATATGAATAACTTTGTCGTCTCAATTATTAATTTAATAATATATCATATTATGTAGATGCTACTGTGACAATAACTGAATCAATAATATAAGAGATATGATGCAACAATTACTGTAGCAATAATTGAGTATAACTGAGTGACTTCCCACGTAAGCATCAATAATCAATACCGTGTGCTACTATGCAACCACGCCAGACATTATACTTTTACTACCGGGTAGTTCAACAAATTTTAATGGTAACACTTTCGCCATTATTTTTATAAAAGATAATTTCGCTGTTTTTAACTACGATAATACTTCCGTTTGTGGGGTCCACTAATGATTGTTCCATCGCATTTAATATTCCCTGTTAAAACGAATATTCCCCGACCGATCGAATATTTTATAACCACTTACTTACTTTGCAAAATTTGTAAATATTACCCACAACTATAACATTATATCAAATCCACACCAAAATATTCAAAAATATATTTAGAGAAAAGTATTCTTTATTCATAAAAGTTGGGATCTTACAACCTCCTCTTCTTATGAAATTTCGTCCTCGAAATTAGGGTACGTACCTGGTATATCGAAGAGGTGAGGATATCTTGACTTCATCTCAGATTCTAACTCCTAGGTCATTTCTTCCACATCGTGGTTTCTCCACAAAACTTTGACTTGAGGTATAACCTTGGAGCGTAGAATATGATTCTTCTTATCCAAGATTTTAACAATTAACTCCTCATACGTTAAATCTTCCTCTATCTCATCTGGTTCTAATTTAATAATATGGTTCGGGTCTTTCACATATTTTCGTAACATAGATATGTGAAAAATGTTATGAACACGAGACATACTTGGCGGTAAGGCGAGTCTATAGGCCACGGTTCCTACTCGATCGAGGATTAAAAATGGGCCAATGAATCGAGGATTGAGCTTTCCTCTCTTTCCAAATCTTGTAACTCCTTTCCATGGAGCAACACGTAACAACACATGATCTCCAATATTGAATTCCACGTCCTTTCGATGAAGATTAATATAACTTTTTTGTCGATCTTGTGAGGTTTTTATACGTTGTCGAATCGTTTGAATCTTTTTCGTAGTCATACGTACCAAATCCGATCCCAACAACATTGCTTCACCCACCTCATCCCATCATACTGGAGAACGACACTTTCTTCCATACTACGCCTCAAATGGAGCAATACCAATACTTGTTTGATAACTATTGTTGTAGGAAAACTCCACCAATGGTAAGAACTTGTCCCAACTTCCCTTGAAGTCAAGGACACAAAGTCTTAATAAATCTTCAAGAGTTTGAATACTCCTTTCTGACTACCCGTCCGTTTGAGGATGATATGTCGAACTAAATCGTAAATCCGTGCCCATAGCTTTTTTCAAACTAACCCAAAATCATGAAGTGAATCTTGGGTCTCGATCAGAAACTATGGATACTAGCATACCATGCAATCTTACAATCTCGTTTATGTACATACTAGCAAGACGTTCAAGTGTATAAGTTTCTCGTATCGGTAAGAAATGAGCATACTTGGTCAATCTATCAACAATGACCCAAATCACATCTATGCGTTGAGAAACCTTGGGAAGACTAATAACAAAATCCATGGTAATGTGCTCCCACTTCCATTCTGGAATTTCAAGTGGTTGCAATGGACCTTTTGTCACTTGATGCTCCGCCTTGACTCGTTAACAAGTTAGACACCTTGAGATAAACCCCGTTATCTCTCTCTTTATATTGCTCCACCAAAATGTATGTCGAAGATCACGATACATTTTGGTACTCCCATGATGGATTCAAAATGGTGTGTTGCGCGCCTCCATCATGATTTTATACTTTAGGTCAAAATTGTTAGGAACACAAAGTCTGGAGTTGACTCGAAGTATTCATTCTTCATCGATTATTGCTTCTAGAATAGCACCTTCTTGTACTTTCTTCTTCATACGTATTAGCTCCAGGTCTGTAGCTTGAGCAACTTTAACTTAATCGATTAAAGTCGGTTCTACTCGTATATTTTCCATCATCATATGTGTCCCCGGAGTCTTTAACTCTATCTCCATCATTTGTAAGTCATACAAAATGGGCCTTTGCGTTAACAATATCGCACTCGTACCCGCATATGATCTTCTACTCAATGCGTCAGCTACCACGTACGCTTTTCCAGGATGGTATTGGATGGTATGATCATAATCTTTCAATAGCTCAAGCCATCGTCGTTATCGCATGTTGAGTTCCTTTTGAGTGAAGAAATATTTGAGGCTTTTATTATTTGTATAAATCTCCACCTTCTCTCCATACAGGTAATGCCTCCAAATCTTAAGCGCAAAAATGACTGCTGCCAACTCTAGATCATGAGTAGGATAATTCCTCTCATATTCTTTGAGTTGTCATGAGGCATAGGCTATGACTTTCCCATGTTGCATGAGAACACATCCTAACCCTTTGCCCGAAGCATTACTATAGATGACAAATCCCTCTGAGCCAGATGGTATTGTTAGAACAGGTGCTGAAATGAGTCTCCTCTTGAGTTCTTGAAAACTCTTCTCACATTCCTCGCTCCAACCAAATTTTGTATCTTTTCGAGTCAGCTGAGTTAATGGAGTAGCGATTCGAGAAAATCCTTCCACAAATCTCCGATAATAACCAGCTAAGCCAAGAAAGCTACGTACTTTGGTCACTGACTTTGGTTACTCCAAGCTTTAAATTGCTTCAATCTTTGTCTGGTCAACAGATATTCTATGATTTGATATCACGTGCCCAAGGAATGCAACTTCCTCAAGCCAGAACTCACATTTCTTCTACTTGGCATAAAGCTTGTTTTCACAAAGCTTTTGAAGTATCAGCCTCAAGTGTTGCTCATGGTCTTCACGAGTTTTGGAGTATATGATGACGTCATCAATAAAGACGACCACAAAGTGGTCCAAATATTCCTTGAATACTAGATTCATCATGTCCATGAAGGCAGCAGGAGCATTAGTCATTCCAAAAGACATGACTAGGAATTCATAATGCCCGCATCGAAGTTCTCGAAAGCGATCTTTGGAATGTCCTCGCTTTTAATCTTCAATCGATGATATTCTAACTAAGATCAATCTTTGAAAAGAATTTGGCTCCTTGCAACTGGTCAAACAGGTCATCCATGCGAGGCAACGGGTACCTATTTTTGATGGTGACATGATTCAACTCCCGATAATCAATACAAAGTTGCATACTTCTATCTTTCTTTTTCATGAATAGAACAGGAGCACCCCAAGGAGACATACTAGGACGAATGAAACCGATGTCTAACAATTCCTGTAGTTGGGTTTTTAACTCCTGAAGTTCAATAGGAGCCATTCGATATGGGGCTTTGGAAATGGGTTTTGTATTGGATTCAGGGTCGATAAAAAATTCAATTTTACGCTCTGGGCGTAGGCTAGGAAGTTCTTCAGGGAATACGTCAAAAAATTTATTAACAATAGAAATATCATTCAAATTTGACGTATTTTTGTTTAAATCAGTGACATGGGCTAGGAAAGCTTGATATCCATTTTTCAATAAACGAATAGCTTTTTGACTTGATATGACAGTGATTAACTTTAGTGGTTTGGTTGCTTGAATTCGTATAATAGGTTGGTTAGGAATATGAAGGCTAACAACCTTACGAAAATAATAGATTTTAGCATGATGAGTAGTTAACCAATCAATCCCTAAAATCACATCAAATGAAAGTATTTTCAAAGAAATAAGATAGACAGGTAACGTGCGGTTACCGATTTGAATCAAATAAGACTTATAAACAGTGGATGTAATGAAGGTTTCTCTTAATGGAGTTTCAACCGATAAGTCAAAGTCTAATTTCTCCGGAGTCAAATTTAAACATTGAGCGCAAGTAGGAGAAATGAAAGAATGCGTAGAACCGGTATCAAATAAAGTATAAACTTCGCTAGAGTTTATGATTAGCTTACCCGTGATCACCTCGTTCTGATTCCTCTCTTTTTGGGATGTTACGACAAATGCTCTCCCTTGAACTACCGATTTTGTCTTGTCTGGGACACCCTTTGATGCCTCGATCCCAGCTGGACTTAACCTTGGTGCACGACGAAATCGGGCTAGGTTACCTTCTTTTCCACAATTATAACATACGACCGGCGGTCGTTCTCCTTCCTTAACAATAGGTTCTGGTGCTGACGTCTTTCCATCATTGTTGAATCTCCTCTTCTTGAAATGTCCACTCTTATTGTCATGGCCATGATTACCACCGAAGTGATTACCATTTCTGGCATGTTGATTCCCACCACGTTTGTTGTCACCGCTTCGATGACTGCTACCACTGGTATTATCGACTTGTCGGCTGCTCTCTCTTGGTTGGGTTGACT
The DNA here is from genome assembly GCA_020205615.1 of Panax quinquefolius. Lineage (NCBI taxonomy): Eukaryota > Viridiplantae > Streptophyta > Magnoliopsida > Apiales > Araliaceae > Panax > Panax quinquefolius. The sequence continues at coordinate 135,797,976 of CM035156.1, forward strand.
CATTATCGCGCTCCAATAATTGAGCCCTATTCACAACATCTAAATACAAACACAGTTTGTGAGAAATTAGGTATTTACGTATCTCGGGTTTCAAACCACTTAGAAACATCCGCATCATTCTCTCCTCATTATTAACCAAGTGGGATGCAAACCGAGATAACTCGGCAAACTTATCTTCGTACTGTGCCACGGTCATATTGTTTTAATCAAGTTTGATGAACTCTACCTCCTTCATGTGACGAATACTTTTAGGAAAGTACTTGTCGTTTTACAGATTCCCACCAGTAATCTACCTCTGCTCGCAATATGAAGGTGGCAAAGGGAACCTTTTGCTCCTCGGAGCATCCCAAGACATCAAATATCTTATTGATCTGTTTTATCTATGTCTCCGCCTTAAGTGGTTTGGGCTCTCCAAAAAACTCCGGTGGTTCCAACTCCTTGAACTACTTAGCGGTGACCGTCCGAGAGTTTTCAGTGTTTCCACCTGCATTTTGGACAAGAGCCGCTTTCGCCTGATGTTGCAAGAATTGCACAAAGCCTCTGAACATCCCATCGTTCACTATTTCATCGGTGTTATTGTTTAAATGAGGATTATTGTCTTCCTGTTACACATTATCCTGGGCATTAATCTGTGGTGACTCAACGGTCTCATGTGCTTTATTGCTTATCTAAACTTTTTCGGATGCCATTTTCAAATACTTCCACAAAACAAGGGTTAATTAACATATCACATATTATCCCTATACACTGACCGTCCAATTAAATACCAAATAAACTTAGGTAGGTCATACTAGCGAAGGAATTCCCCGTCTCTCCCCTCCTTGTTCTTATCTCACATCTCAGCCAGGGATCATATCCCTAAGCTTTGATACCAACTGTGATGCCCCCAACATAGGTTTACATCACGCATCTTGAGTCGCCAAATACATGGTACAGAATACAAATACAAACTTAATTATACAAACGTCGTGTAATATACGACAAAACATAACTGAGAGTTTAAACATGAATATTGCCTTTTAGACAATATTCACTCTCAAATAGAGTCCTCATTACATTTATTATCACACTATTTTATAGAATAGTGAGGACTACTAATACACCATCTCGGACCATCACTACATTCCCCGACTAGTCCCGACTACGTTCTCATTTCCTGAAGAGAACAACGAAAGCAAAAGGGTGAGCTCAACTAGTCCAGTAAGAAATATTATGACTAAGATAATGCAGGATAAATTATCATTAACCTTCAACAATGTTAAACTGATAAAATACAATAGACATCAAGTTTAACTGTAGCAGAATAAACAATCCATTAAAAGAGTCAAGTAGAGCATGATATCAACTATCTTCTATGATTTAAAATGTGTTCATCAATTTTTATTGTTGAGACTCAGCTTAATAAATAAACCACATCATCAAGTCATCCCTGCACTACGGGCCAAGGATATTCATTAAATCATCAATGGTCATGATAATACCGAATAATCCCTGGTCATAATCATACCAAAATCTGTTCATCAATGCACTACAGGCCACTGAGGACTTTTACCATATCAGTTATAACATTACAGGTCATGATTATACCGAATGATCCCTGGTCATAATCATACCAAGTCCATCTATGCACGTAAGTCAAAGATGACTTTCATCACAATATAAACATGAGGATGATGACAATGACATAATAATTTAATAAAACAAGTTCAAGAATAAATTTTAAAGATTTATAAGTTAATTTATCCTGAAATCAATTATGTCCAAATTGTCAACATGATACAGTTTTGTGAAGTAAAATTCAAGAATGCTCAGAAGAATATTTCCATGAAAAGATACTAGATGAAGCGCAAATATCCACGATATTCTACTAATTTCATGGAGTATAGAAGTCAAAACTTTAACCAACTGAGTATAATAGAATATATGAAATAGCAAATGGATTTTCGCCCGCATGCGGTAATCCACGTAGACAGATCATTTCCATAATTTAATAAGGAATTAATACGAAGGATCATTCACCATGCATGCGGTAATCCACATGACAAAGTTATTCCAATGTAATAATAAAGAATGGAATAATGAGAAGAATTCATCGTGCATGCGATAGACCGCATATACAAAAGTTATTCCCAATGTAATAATAAAGAATGGAACCGTGTCACGCGTAATCTGCACGCATGCATGTGATATTCCACCAGAATAATAAAGAATGGAACCTGGTCACACGTAATCCGCACAGACATGATGTTCCAACATAATAATAAAAAATGGAACCAGATCATGTGTAATCCGCACAGACACGATGTTCCAACACAATAATAAAGAATGGAATAACAACAGAATTCACCAGGCATGCGACAGACCACACAGACAATTTATTCCAACAGAATAATAAAGAATGGAATAACAGAAGAATTTCACCAGGTATGCGGTACTTCGCATAGACAGGTTATTCCAATATAATAATAAAGAGTGGAATAACAACTCTTACGAGTATTGAAAGAATAATTCTCTTCATGAATACGAAAGAAATAATACCCCTTACCTTAGAAAAAACTGGATATTGGAATAGTGAGGTAGCAAACTTCTCTTCTTCTTTCTCTCTATAATTTCTCTCTATAATAATTGCTCTAAAGCTTTAGTGAATTGGTGAGAAATGAGGGAAAAATGAGCTTCTATTTATAGGAAAATATAGTTTCGATAATTGCACGTTTTGGGGCTCGACATATTACAGTACAATACCTTCAACTTTTCTTTCATTTTTAATTTAGGCCTGTAAGTATTATCAAACTTTCACCACCTCCCCTAATAGTAAATAATATGAATTAATAGTTCAATCATGTGAATCAATAGTTATAATCATGTGAAAATATGAATTACAGTATAGTACCTCCATTTATACCTCCATTTTTAACTTAGTCATTCAAGTATTATAAATCTTGTACTAACTCCCCTAATAGTACAAGAATGTGAATCAATAGTACACACATGTTAACAAATAATTATAACCATGTGAATTAATAGCAATTAATTGCTCATTTATCTGATTAATTACCCGATAACTTCCAGACATTAATTATTATCGAAATAAATGTCGATTTCCACTAACACTAATAATTCCAACACAATGGAACTATCAAATTCATCTTTAATCAACACGAACTTATTCATCATTAATATCATAACTCACAATATTTAACAACTAGGTCGTTCCCAGGAAAGAGGGGGCTTTTCAATAAGGATTTCTCCTTATTGGCACGCAATTAGATGACCGAACCTCTCCTTGACAGAACTTCTAGACATTGTAAATATTAATTGCAATTTAATAATATGAATAACTTTGTCGTCTCAATTATTGATTTAATAATATATCATATTATGCAGATGATATTATGACACTAACTGAATCAATAATATGAGAGATATGATGCAGTAATTACTGTAGCAATAATTGAGTATAACTTAGTGACTTCCCACGTAAGCAACAATAATCAATACCGTGTACTACTATGCAACCACGCGTATTACTATACTTTTACTACCGGGTAGTTCAACAGTTTTAACAGTAACACTTTCGTAGTTATTTTTATAAAAGATAATTTCGCTGCTTTTCTAACTACGATAATACTTCCGTTGTGGGGTCCACCAATGATTGTGCCATCGTACGAATATTCCCTGTTAAAACGAATATTCCCCGACCGATCGAATATTTTATAGTTACTTGCTTACTTTGCAAAATTTGTAAATATTACCCACAACTATAACATTATATCAAATCCACACCATAATATTCAAAAAATATATTTCGCGAAAATTATTCTTTATTCATAAAAGTTGGGATCTTACACTTAAGGGTGTGAACACTCGAGTACGCCTGACTTCTCCACTTTTTGGCAAGGGAGGGTTTGAAGACTGTGCTTGGAAAGGGGAATAGTTCTCCTCTAAATATGCATGTTCTGACTACCTTTTTGTCCTTATAGTATCAAGGAAACATCCTCCTCTTTCTTCTTATGGAGCCTCTGGGGGTTTGTTTCCATAACTTCCAGACTGGATGTGCTCAGCTACAACTTTTAGAGCAGAAAGGTCTTGAATCTTTACTGACTTCAATCCTATCTCAGCCATTTCTCTGTGTTTGATCATTTCAGAGAATGGCTTGCCTATGCCAGCTAAGACTCTCTCATAAAAGGGAGCTTCTTGAATGTCAATGAAGGTCATCACCATTTCATACTCAGTCATAGAGGGAATAACTTATTCATTTATTCCTTCTGATTTTGTAATCCATAAATGTTGTATTTATTGCTACTTATACTTTGTTACATAACTATGAACTGAGTATTTTCTCTAAGGTTATAATGGAACCCTTTGTTATTTAAATCGACTGTCTTATCTCTTTGGTTGGCACCATATGATTTGGTTTAATGTATTTATGCTTAATGATTCTCGCTAAGACATTAGTGATGATTTTGGTAATTTACATGATATCGACAGAAGGATTATAGGTTTACACCTAAATATATTGGCATTTGATTGTGGGTTTTGACTGTATAAGTTGTACGTAGAATAGACATATATATGTTCGCCACGTGCGACCTATTTGAGAACTTATGCTTAAATCCTTGTTATGATCAACTCGCATAGACATATGTAGGATTGTGTCTATCTTGGATGCTCTTTTCTATTCTTTTCCCTATTGGGTGGATCTGGAAACGATATATTTGGGCATACCTTGACAGAGGTGTATGAGCACTTGTGTGTTCTTGGTCGATAAATTGTCGTGACCATTAAGACCAAAGAGAGGAAGGGTAGGAATTTTGATGAAGCATAGCACGCCAGGTGTTCGACAGAATGCCTGTGTGGGGAGAAGTTGTAACCTTAGCTTGTAATTCCTTCGATTACCATTCGTTATCCCTTTACTTGCTTAGATCATTAGTTATACTTAGATTAATCATCATTTCCATTTATTGCTGTTCGAATAAGACTTTAACGATACAAAGTCGGTATTTGGTAAATATTAGTTATAGTTCCTTGTGGGTTTGACACTTTCCTTATCACTGTATTACTTGTTAGACCGTGTATACTTGCGCGTGTTTAGTAATCAATTTTCTGACCAACACTCATAAGTGTTTAAAATGAGAAAGCACTCAGTTTAGGGTGTATACAGAGAAAATTGGACAAGGCTTCCTCACCATTTTCTCTTACAAAATGGCCACCCCAAGCCCTCTATTTATAGAGGAGGGAGCCGCAGGTACACATGTGGTAGCCATAGATGTACCTGCGGCTGCCCGGGCTGCTCCGGGCTCCGTGGGTCCTGTCATCCCGAAGTACGTACACGCATGCAACGTTATATCTGCTCGAACTTGCTGAACTTCAATCCGAGCCTCCAATTGAGGTGTATAAGAACTTTTACGGAGTACTATTGTTGAGAGCTACAAAAATGACATGGGATTAGAGGTTATCAGAAGTTAGAAAGATGATACCGTGCCCTTGGTTTTCAAGCTTTAAATTATATTCGGTGTGCTGTCCTGTGTAGTAGTCACTCAGGATTACAGCTATTTTGCTCTTGTGGGACATTGCTTTGTAGAATGTATGTTGAACTGTTGTGTTGAGATGGCGTAATGTGGGATCGAGGTGTAAAAATGATGATTTTTCCCCCTCATTGGGGTTATCTCCATTTTGGGCTGATAAAGCAGTCGTTGCTCAGGGTTATCTCTGAGATTGGGCTGCTGCAATTACTGGATTTCCTCAGGGTTATCTCTGAGGTGTTCTTAACCTCCCGGGGTTATCTCTGGGTTTTGGAGCTGAGTTCCTAGGTGTGGTTTCCGAGGTTGAAGCTGACTGCATAGGTTTGAAACGAGCATCTCCGGGGCTATTTCTGGAACTACAACTGCACTCCTTGGGGTTTTCTCCAAGGTTGACATTATCTTTCCCGGTGTTATTTTCGGAACTGAGACTGAGTATCTCGAGGTTATCTTCTAGATGGAATGGCCTTCTCCGGTGTGATTTCCAGTATTGGAACTGCATGCCTCGGGGTTATCTCCGAGTTTAAAACTGACACTTCCGTTGTTATTTCCGAGAATGAGCTGAGCTGGCCTACAAGGTTATCTCTGAAAGATGATTCTGCCCTTCTGTAATGTTAGTAGCAGGTATACAGAAAATTTCGAGTGTTTACACATATGTGAAGAAGGGTTGTATGTAGTGAAGGGTTTAGAAAAACATGAACTGACTGAGGATCTGGTGACCAAAACTAGGATGTTAGTTTAATGGTAACTTCAGACATAGTACCATTTTATGGTGTTCGAGTTAATAAGCTGCGAAAATTCATCGTCGTCCATTTCTTGTAATCTAAGAGATTCTCTTGTCAATACCTCCTTGACAAGAAATGGGCCATCCCAGTTTGGGGTGAATTTTCTTTTGGATTGATCTTGATTGTCAATGATCTTCTTCAAAACCAAGTCATGCTCTTTGAATTATCATAGTTGGACTTTTCTATTGTAGGATCTGGCGATCCTCTGTTGGTATAACTTACCATGGAAGATGGCAGCGGTTCGCCTTTCGTCTATTACAGACAATTGGTGATACCTATCTTATAACCATTGGTTTTCATCCAGCTGAGTGTCTTTCAACACTCTGAGGGATTCAGTTTCTACTTCTACGTGGAGCACTGCTCTCATCCCATAGGTTAATGAGTAGGGGGTTGCCCTAGTGGAAGTACGCATTGATGTTCTGTAGGCTAATAGAGTCAGAGGCAATAAGTCAGGCCATCCTTTGTGATTGGCGGACATTTTTTGCATGATCTTTTTGATATTCTTAATTATTAGCCGCTTCAACAGAACCATTCAACTTTGGACGATAGATGATGGAGTTGAGATGTTTGATGTGGAATTTACTACATAACTCTTCCATCATTTTGTGGTTGAGGTTCTTAGCATTGTCTAACACAATCACCTCTGGTTGTCCATATCGACAAATGACATTGTTTCTGATGAAATCAATGATAACTTCTTTGGTAACCTTGGGAAGTAGGATACTTCCACCCACTTGGTGAATAGTCGATCATAGTGAAGATAAATCGATGCCCATTACTGGCTTTGGACTCGATGGGCCTGATCACGTCTATTCCCCATATTGAGAAGGGCATGGCAAACTTATATATTTGGAGCTCCCTTGGAGTGGCATGGATAGCATTCCCATGAATTTGGCATTGGTAACATCTCTTGACGTGATCATCACAGTCAGCCTTGAGAGAGAGCCAATAATGCCCTGTTCTTAGGATCCTCTTGACAAGTAGAGGGCCGCTCATGTGTGGGCCACATACTCCACCATGAATTTCATCCCTAAGCCTCTGAGCTTGGTCCTTCTCCAGACATCTTAGGAGACCTAGTCCTGCATCTCTTTTTTAGAGTGTGTCTCCACTGAGGTAGAATTTCATAGCTATTTGATGAATCCACTTTCTTTCAGCTGGACTTACCTCAGCAGGTGTATATCCATCTTGCAGGTACTCCTTGATATGCTGATACCAAGGGTGTTGGATAGGAGGTAGCTCATCCGATACTTCTCCAATGTAATTCCAATAGGTTATAGCCTTTTAAAGGGCAAATGTAATGCTTGGCATGTTTTCCTTGTCAAGTATGTTGATCAAGCACTACAAGAAAAACCTCTATCTGCGACCAAAGTTTTCAGCGACCGCCATCTGCGACTGGAATTGTTGCTAGTCGCTAGTTTATATCAGCGACCGCATGCGGTCGCTAAGCGATCGCTAGATTGAATTTCCCTCCCAAAATTTCGTGCGAAACATTGGCGCGGATGTGTTGGGCGACCAATCTCTATCAGTGATCGCCTAGCGGTCGCTGATACGTACACGTCAGTAAAAATTAGCGACCGCAAGCAGTCGCTGATCCTCTTAAACATAATCACATTCAGGCATTCACTCGACGAACAGCAGAAGAAAGAAATAAAGGGCGTATAAAAGAGGGTGAAGAGGGAAAAGGGGGAGAAGAGAAGAGAGAGGGAAATTACAAGCCACCATCGTCGCCACCGCCCTCGCCCATCTCGAAAACTCAGGTATTAACTACAAATTTTTCATCTTCTTCAATAGTGTTCTCTCAAATTAGAACTTTTGTAAAGTATTGTTAGTGTGATTTTTATGAATTTGTTACCCATGATACCTGAATAGTTTCGTGAATATTATGATGCTATAATAATTTCATCTTGTTCAATAATATTTCTTTTTTTATTTTTATTTGCTTTGGTTTTGATTTAGTGATGTGAGAATACTGCATGAACCATAAGGATTCTTGCTACAATAATTATTTAGTTATATATGATTAATGATTAATGATTTGGTGATGTGATTAATGATTTGTTTTTGATTTGGTGATGTGAGAATAACTGATTTTGTTTTTATTTGCATTGCTTTTGATTTGGTTTTGATTTGATTTGGTGATGTAATAATAGTATGATGCTACAATACTGCAGGAACCATAAGGATTCAGTTTTTAGTATTTTGTGTTTCTCTAAATAGGTTAGAAATGTATATTAGGAGAAGGTCCATTCCACATATTGATCATACCTTGACTTGAGCTGATTAAACTAGCACCCTATTTATTTTATACCATGACTGAAGTTCAAATTACCAAAAGTGGTACACATGTACTCTTTTATCTTGCACTAGTTATTTATAAATATTAATAGATAAGTTCTCTATGGATGAGTAACTAACTAATTTTTCTAAAAATTAAAATTAAAAAAACCATCCATCCATTATTGAGAGTTTAAAAGCACTTTGAAATAAATTACTTAGGAACATGAAGTTTTTTTTAGTTTGAAAGGAAGAGATACTTATATTACATGATGAACAAATGTTTACAAAAGCAACCAACTACAGAACACATACAACAACAATATTACAGAAAAACCACACACAACTAGCTCACTAAACAACAAGACATTCTAACAAGTAACAACCATAAACCCACATACAACTAGCACACTAAATAACAATTATCTGATGGTTTCGATCCAAATTCAGAACACAATTTAAAGCTCAAAGTCATTTAGAATCCAAGTTTGACTCAACAGTTATTTAATGGTTTCGACAAGTTTACAAATGCTAATATATATAAAAGGGAAAAGAAAGAAGAAGAAGCTAGTATCAACATATAGAATAGAAGGTACCTTGGTGCTTTACTTTAAAATGTTGTCGTTTATGCATGTTTTTGTGATGATATATAACATTATTGCTTAAATAATGTTCATATATAGGTTATATATTTAATTTGTAAGAATGAGTTGCTTATATTAGTTAATTACCTCATAAAATGACTTGGCATTACCAAAGATGAAATCTATTGAGCCTTGAATATAGCAATCCTTTGATCAAAAGCTTTGTCAACTAAAATACATCTTGGTCGCCAAAAGCTTTATTTGCCTTACCTAATCATCAAGGTTCGTCACACTAGCTTCGATCCTAGCTAGGTTAAATTAATGTTGTAGTCTACGAGGTTGTGACTACTAACAATATATTAATCCTTGCAATATATAATAACAAACGTATACATATAGAACAACAAACTTCTACACGTGGCAGGAAAATAAAGTAATCTCCCCACAAATCATAGTATGAGTAAAGAAAATCAACAGAAGATGGGGTCAGTGATCCACGGGTAGAAATATGGGAACTCTGAATTTGTAGTATACTCCTGAACTTTTTACTATTTTAATTTGCATTCATTCAGTTGGACATTGGTTTTATTATATTGGGAATTTGTATATTTCTCTGGGTTTGTGTCTTGGGTGCCTAGAAATGACCATATATGCATGTCGTCGTGCATGTGGCTAGTCCATATTATAGAGGAGACTCTGGTGAAATTTTTTGTTGGTCAGGTAGTTGCTTACATTTATAATATTAATGACCTCTTTATGTGATTACTAGTATGCTCAAGTCATATTCTTACTAGTTAGTATATATGCTCAATCCCATTCAGCTACAAGTATGCTTAAGTTATATGCGATTATTAATAAGCTCATGTTGTCTGTAGTAGGTACTGTGGTATCATGGACCTCTATTCAGACCGTAGTTGGATGACACGACAAAAGTCAAGTGCCCAGATAGGTGCTACAACAGAATTTAGAGCTAGTTGCCAGGTATTTCTAGATTATGCGTATAGTCACCCAGAATGTGTTAATGGTCAGAACAAGATAAGATGTCCTTGTTTGAAGTGTAACAATGTAAATTATATGGACAGAGACATAGTAAACTATCATTTAGTTGTTTTTGGGTTTATGAATAATTACAAATAATGTTAGTGGGCACATGGGCAAAGAAGAGATAGTGGAAATGCACAAGTACACAATCCAAGCAGCAGTACCCATCATATGAATGACATGGTTCATGATATTGCAGGGTCAGATTTTGATTGAGAACAAGGCAGAGAGCAACTTATGAATTCTGATGCTAAAACATTCTTTAAGTTGTTAGACGAGGGTAGCGAATCGTTGTGGCATGGTTGCATGAAGCACACTACATTATCTGCAATGGCGATACTACTTAACATCAAGGTTGATCACAATATGAGCCATAAGTGTTTTGAGTCACTCTTGAGGGCCATTAAGAGTATGTTGCCTGTCGGTGAAAATTGCCTAATAACTACTACTATTATAAATAAATGGTGAAGAAGTTGGGTCTTGGATATCAAAAGATCGATGCATGTCTAAACGATTACATGTTATTTTATAAAGAAAATGAACAGATGACAAAGTGCAAGTTTTGCAGTTATGATCGATTTAGGCCTAATAAAAAAGGTGTGACTACAAAAAAGTCGAATATACCTTTTAAGATTTTAAGGTATTTTCCAATTACACCTCGGCTCAAAAGATTGTACATGTCTTCAAGAAAAGCTGAATATATGACTTGGCATCCAAAGATGGAGAACTAAACCTTCCCGCAGATGGGCAGGCTTGTAAAGATTTCAACTTAGCACATCCCGAGTTTGCATTAGAGCCTAGAAATGTGAGGCTTGGATTGTCCACTAATGGTTTCAACTTGCTCTACCACTCAATTGCTTCGCATCTTGTTGTTGGCTCGTGATTGATTGTTACTCCGTATAACTTGCCTCCATGGATGTGTATGAAACAGCCATACTTGTTTCTTTCACTCGTGATTCCTGGTCCCAAGAATCCTAGAAAGAACCTAGATGTTTACTTGAGACCTCTTGTAGACAAGTTGAAGGTATTTTGGGAGGATGGAGTACAGACTTGGGATGTTTCCACGAAAACAAATTTCAACCTTAGGGCAACGGTTATGTGGACTATAAGTGACTTTCCTACTTATGCTATGTTATCTGGATGGAGTACACACGGGAAGTTGGTTTGTTCATATTGTATGGATCATACAAAGTCTTTCAATCTAACAAATGGTCGAAAGCCATGCTGGTTTGATTGTTATCATCGTTTCTTGTCGTTAGATCACCCGTTCGAAGAAATAGAGAAAACTTTAGGAAAGGGAAAGTAGATCACGATATGCCAGCACCGCGACTTTCGGGGACGGAGATGTGTGACCGTGTGATGAGATTACTGGTCATTCCATTTGGTAAGATTGTTACCTCTGACATCATCGATGGGTTTGGCGTGTCTCATAATTGGGTTTTGAGAAGCATCTTTTGGGAACTGCCATATTGGTCTATAAATTTGATTAATCATAATCTTAACGTGATGCATATTTAGAAGAATATGTTTGACAATGTGTTTAACACCGTGATGGGTGTTGCGAGCAAGATAAAAGATAATGATAAGGCACGATTGGACATAAAAGATATTTATAAGTGTACTGGATTAGAACTTTGTGAATATACTAATGGTAAGATGGTCAAACTGTAACGTCCATGAATTTTAAAGTCCTTATTAATTAAGTTAGTTTTGTGAGCCTATTTAAACCTTAAGTGGTTATGTGGATTTATGAATTGATTAAAGGGAGTCACTAATAGTTTTTTAAATTAGTAGACTAGCCCTAAGGTTTTAATATCAAGAAATTGATAGGATTCTTAATGATTAAATATTCAATTTATTTGAATATAGTGACGAGAGTTGAACATATTGATTTATGTCAAGTATGGATATATCACCATTGAAGAAGTTAAATTACCTCATATAGGACTAATGTGGTGATAATATTTGAACTGGCTTGAAACTAACCCATTTTGGCATCGTTGTGGGGGACTGACTTTGCTGCGCCTCCTAGCGAATACAAAATGGCTCTCAGTATCCGATGTCCAAACTTAGAAAAATTAGTTCTGTTGTTGATAATGAATTGGAACATTAGTGTAATGTGTGACATGCATAGAATCATGCATATAATAAGATACATTATGTTGATATGAAGTATCATATAATGCAATAAATGTTAGGTTTGTAATATTCAAGAACGCAATCAAATTGCATAAATAAGCGGAAACGTGTAAAAATCAGAGTTTAAAAATTTTACAAACCATATACCCGGATCACCCTTTATGCACAATTATTAATTAAACGAAAAAGATGAATAAGAAACATACCCTTGAAGATCCGAAGCTTCCTCAGTGCGAGTTCACCTCAATCCTTTTCGCGTTTAACTTGAATCCACAAGGGTTTGGTTCCTTCCTTTGATCAACGTTAGCCACCCAAGTGTTTGGCTCTCTAAGTGATCCACCAAGGAAGAAGAAGGATTCAAGAAGATGGGTGGTTGGCTAAACCCTAGTTTTTCTATCTCTATAAAAAAAAGCGTACTCTCCAACTCTTGAAATTATAACGTATTTTGATATCCGATATAAGACTCCTCTTATAAAGATATCAAGTAACCCTATTAAAATAAGGTATTATTTAATTAAACCCTTTTAATTAAAGGGCTCCCTAATCTTATTAGGGATAATTAATTAAACTCCTTTAACTAATTTTCCTTCCTAATCCAATTAGGAATAAATGAGAATACTTATATTAAATTAATTCCTAAACTCTTTTAGAAATTAAAATAATAATAATAATTGTAATAATATTAATAAGACTCCTCTTATTAATTTATATTTAATATTTCTAAAATATTAAATAATAATATTAAGCTATTTAATTTATTCTATCACCATAGATTAAATTAAATATACATAATATATTATTACGATTATGCCATTAACTTCTTAAATAATTATTCTTCCTTTTATGGTGTGACCCTTTAGGTTCTCCATATTAAACCTAGGTTGTGAATAAATCAATTAGAATAATTCTAATCTTATTTAAATAAATAAATTAAACAATTAATTTATTTAAATAAATAATATTTATTCTACAATAGGGATAAGCCTCTCTAATGATCAACGACTTTCCGGATAATATAGATTTCAACATTAATCATAAAAGAACCTTTGAGTAAATAGTTACCGCACAATTCAATCCTTCCACCATACAATGTCCCAATTAAATATAAGACATGGAATTCATTGTCAAGTCTTATTTTATTTAATTATATGTATTTCGATCCTTAAATGCACAACTCAAATAATGCAAATTAGAAACTCCTTTCTAATTTCATTACGCTTGCCGCCAAGGACCACTAGGTTGTCATTTATCGAATCACATAGGACATTTCTCTTCTTTTATTAGAAGTGGTAGATTCTTTATTGATCATATATTATCTCCATGAACAATTTGTTATACCCAAGCATATCCTTTGATATACTCTAAGGGTCTTAAGGAATAAGTCAAAGTATAACTCATCATATACAAGATACTATGATGATCTCAAGTCCAAGGATCACTTGTACTACTATCACTACAGGAATTCATATTGACAGGCAAGTAAAACTCCATTAGGTATTCCTTAGCGAGCCACGTTCAGTGAACTTATTCTCTAATAAGCACCTACATACTTGCTTTAGTGTCTCCACACAAATTATCATGAGATCAATCATCCTCATCCAATGAGCAAGCAACGTATGTACCAATCTATCCGGATTCACTAATCCCCAATTTAGTAATCCAATGATTGGGAACTATTTTAGTTTTAAGCTTTCTAAGAATTTAGATCTCATTAGAATGATCATCATCATTATTCTAAAAGCATTGCTTAAAACTATGGGTTTATCACATATTATAAAAACAAAGATCATGTAGATAATTAAAAGCCTTTAATAAATTAATACTTTTATTAATAAATGAATAAGATTGTTACAAAGTATATGCTTTATCATCAAACATGATTGGCTTGTGTGCATATTACTTTCAATAAAATCATAAGTGATTTTTATACAGGAATAATTAAATATCTGTGTATTCCAGAAATTGGGAAAGAAGTTATGTGTGCACACTGGATATATAATATTAAATAATGTTATAATATGGCTATGTGAGTAGTAGAGATAATTATGGAACTACCTGGTCAATAATACTTAACTGCGTTATTTTATTGTGTGTATTTAATGTACATGGATTATATGATGTGAGTACATAAATAATCCCCAAATTTCCTTTGTGTAGTAGTAGTAACACATTTATATTACATTATGGAAATTATAGTGTCCAAACCAAGCCTTAGAATAACAAATGCTGAGATTTTGCTCTTATCCTAAAATGAGTGTAACTTTAGTACATAAACAGTGGACAGAAGCTAGTTTACGTAACTTTCAAATGGCTAAAACTTAGGCAATGATTTCAAGGCCAATGGCCTATGGGGAGTTGTTGAACCACTTCTTAGCAACCAATGTGTTCTTCCTTTGAACCATGAGCTTCAACCTTAGTGCAATGTGATTATCTAGTCCAAGTTCCATCTATAAATACAAGCTCCAAATTCATTTTTGTTGTCTGTTAAAGTTCAAGATTGAGAGTCCTAAGTTGTTGAGAAATTTTGGAAGCATACTCAGTGTGTGAGGGGTCTAATTCAAGCCAAGGAGGTATAAATCTTAACTTTTGTTCTTAGTTGGGTTTTTGTCAAATTCTTGAAATTATTTGAAATTCTTTGTTAGTCAAAGTGAATTGGTATGCCATGATGTGTTTAAGAAGTAGACTTACATGTTTGAACTCTTAAATGATGGTATTAAGCATGTTTAAATCAAAGAGAAGTGTAGTTCTTTGATGTTCTGCAGAGCAGAAGCGTGTTTCGCTTTAGTGTGTGTAATGGGTAGCATTGCGCCCTATTTCAGTATTAGGGTATGCCAGTAGCATTTGTCTGCACTACCAGAACCAATTCTTTGGTTTCTATTAGTGATATATGTTACTAACTTGATGTTATGACTTAGATATATACCTATAGAGGAGTATAACATGTTATGTAAAGCTTTTGTATTTGGTATGAAGTAATCAACTTGGATTTATAAGAAAGTTGTAGCAAAACTTAAAGTTTTCAAAACTAACTTTATGGAAAACTTGTGTTCACGAGTTCTAAACTTACGAGGCCATATACATGACTGATTTGGAACCTAAATGAGCATGATGTGTGATTCATGGCTATTGTATCCATGATCGACCAACTTAATGAGCTTTGTGCTAGAACTTAGTTTGAAAAGAAAAGCTTAGTAAAATAAGGCTAATGAACATGAATGCTAAAGAGATGTAGATTCTGATCTTAAAGGAGGTTAACATGACTTAACTCCTTATGATAAGAGTTTTGAAGTTTTCTTATATGTGCTATCTTGCATCATTCATGATAAAGGGATTTCAAAAGCAACCTTGATCATGTTTTCAAAAATTTAGTTGCATCACATGTATGTTTAGATTCAAAAGAAGTAAGATATCATGTTATGACTATAATAATCATATCATGTGTAATAACTGATTTTGAAATTCTCTATATGGATATATAGTCAAGTTATAAAACCATGATAACTACATAATCTTGTTATGCTAGTTGTTAGTTAAAACTTGTAAGTTAAACTTGAAGTAATGAATTCAAGTATGGTCATGTGTTATATGTGAAACTCTAGCATGTATGTATGATAATATATATGTATAGGCGTATGTTAGATTTGGACTGAAGTCAGGAAGTGCAAGGCTCAAACATGGTCTGGCCAGGGGACAGCGCAGATGTGTCGTCCCTATGCCTAGACCAGGCACAGCTGCACCATCCCTAAGCCTAGACCAGGCGCAGCTGCGCCATCACAAATAGATTCTGTTTTTGATTCTAAAATTTAAGGCATGTTTATATGATTACTTTACCTAGTAATGTATGACCAATATGCTTTGTAATGTGTTGAGAAGTATGTTATATGAAGACTTGATTATTGTAAGTGTTGACACATATTAGTTTACACATACTAATTGAAAGACCGACTTGTTAATGTTAGGTCGTTTCAACGCAAGTTAGTTAAAGCTAGTATTAAATTGTAGCTGAGCAAACATGCAAGTTTCCTTAACCTTACTCAAATTTATATTGAGTAAGTTTCTTTAAACTTCGCTCTTAATTGTGCAAGTTCCTTGAACCCTACTTTTATTGTGAAAGTTTCCTGAATTCTTACTCTTTTACATGAGCAAGTTTCCTTAACCTTACTCAAATTTATAATGAGCAAGTATCTGGACACTATTTTATTGTGTTGCAATGTTTCCTAACTTACACAACTTTGTTTGTTGTGAAAGTTTCTTATCCTTCTCATATTGCATTGAGTTGGTTATTGTTGAATTGAAAGTTATTCATTTAAGCTTGAATCTTATTTCCAAGCATGTTATTAAGTGGTTTAATTACTTTACAATTATTCCACATCGATATTATTGATATTCACACTTGGTACACTTGAGTTCGTACAGTCTTGGACTTGTACATCATTTAAAGTTCAATAATTCTTGAACTGTGTGAGATAGAGTCAGAACCATTGTTTGGTCAGACAAGCGTATGAAGTTTTATAAAAGCTATCCAAACCTATTGAGGGTAAGGATTCTTAGACTTAAAGAACACCCCTTTCTATGATAGGGGAGTACCAGGTATCTAATATAAGATACAAAGAGCAGATTTAAATGTTATGCATATACATAGTGTACGTGAGGCTGATCCCCTCAAGTACTTATTCTGTAGCCAGTAACCAAAGGGTCAATTAGCTATTGATTCCATTGGAGTGTTATAGTTCAAAGTCTATTTGACTAGCAATTATTCTAAAAGCAATCATTACCTTTGCTTATGATATTCATATTATTGAATCCTTCAGATATTCATACTGTTGAATTCATTGCCATATATTTTTCCATTCATCATGATATATCCTTATTGTTGTATTTAAACTTGTTGAGCAAACTTGTTGCTCATCCTTGCTATATAATGAATATATTGTAGCTAAGCCCGAGACCTCAGGGAAGGACAAGGGTAAAGGAAAGATGTAGAATAGTGGCAAGGAGCGGATTTTACTCAAGCGCTTTAGTTTAAATTACTGTTATGTAATATGAACCCTATTGATTATTTTAGGGTATGTTTTTAAGATGATATTAAGGTTATCGTATATTGGGACTAGTAACACCTTTTGAATGAACGACGTACGTTTATAATATTCTGCATTTTAGTTATCGTATGTTGTTTAGAGGTGAATGTTTATATTTTATCGTGATGATCGAACCGGGGTCAGAGGACCCGGATTCGGGGGCATCACAAAAACCGCATGCAAGGTTCCCATTGTCCAAAAAGTAGGTTGAAGATATGTGCACGTGGATAAAGTCTCTAAAACTACCAGATGGATATGCGTCAAACATTGCAAGGTGTGTTACAGGTGGGAAATTGCAAGGGAGGAAGAGTCATGACTGTCATGTGTTCATGGAGAGACTCATGCCTATAGCATTTCGAGACTTACTTGATAAACCAATATGGGATGCTTTGACTGATCTTAGTCGTTTCTTCAAAGACATGTTTAAAAATGTTAAATGAAAAGGACATGTCTATACTTGAGAAGAACATCATTGAGATCACGTGTAAGCTTGAAAAAATATTCCCTCCTAGTTTTTTTGACTCTATGGAGCATTTGCAAATCCATCTACCCTATGAAGCTCGTGTTGGTGGCCCAGTTCAATATAGATGGATGTACCCTTTCGAGAGGGTCATGGGAAACCTTAAAGAGGAAGGTCAAGAATAGAGCTTATGTCGAGGGGTCGATATGTGAGGCATACAGTTTCGATGAGATATCTACGTTTATCTCAAACTATTTTCCCGACGAAGTCTTGACAAAGGCCAATCGAGTCCCAAGACATGATGATGGGGGAAATGTTGAACTAAATGGTCGGCTTTCTATATTTGGTTTATCAGGCCACGCTTATGGAAAAGGAAAGTGCATATTCCTTTTTGAGCAAGAATTACTTGTTGCGCATACTTACATTCTTCTCAATTGCGAGGAGATTGATGAATTTGTGAGGTATACATGTAAAATTCATATGTTTAGATCTATATCTTAACCTGCATTCTCATATTAATATATGTTAATGTTTAAAAAATTGTATAGAACATACGATGACGAGTTAAAAGCAAATCAACCCGGCATCACTAATAAAGATATTCAAGTTAGTCATGATAAAAAATTTTCTCTTTGGTTAAAGGACAAAGTAAGTTAAGTTAATTAAGAATGACATATATCGTATTAATTTATGAATGTATTTAATTCAATAGAATTTTTGTAGGCTCTTAATGAGGGAACGATTCCTCCAAATATACAAGTCCTAGCTATGGGTCCAGACAGGGACCAAGTCATTCGCAATGGTTACAAAATAAATGGATGTGAATTTCATACAAAGACATATCCTTTGCGGTAAAAGAACAACTAATATTGGAGTGTGTGTTCAACGATATTGTTACAATGAGCTTAGTCATGCCTTTTATGGGGAGTTGGAGGAAATCGTAGAGTTATCGTATAAGGGCACGTACGGGGGTCATATTAACTTGTTCAAGTGTCGTTGGTTTGATTTAGAAAAAGGGATACGTGTTGACAGACATGGAATCGTCGATATTGACCTCCTTAGGTCGGCGTACTCCAACGAACCATTTGTTTTACCAACTCAAACAGTACAAGTATACTACACTTCTAGTCCTGTTAGGAAAAGGATTTACCCCCTACAGATTGGCAAGTTATAATTTATACTCTCGCGCGCAGTCGTGTCCTAGTAATAGACGGGGATTTCTACCAAGAGGAGATGCTTCATAGACCTCCTATAATAAATATAGAGGACAATAATGATGTAATCCAGTTAGAGGGTGGAGATGAACCTGATGAATTAGATCCCGAGACAGTTATTATGCCAGATGACAGTGATACTAAGGAAGAGTTATTGACTGACACTGACACAGAATCTGAAGAAGAAGATGGTTATGAATCTCTGATACTTGTACAAAATAATTCTGACTCAGATAACGATTTTCATTAAAATGTATGTTTAGTTTTAATTGTATTAAATTGAATTACATATAGGAATGTTCTCTATAT
Organism: Panax quinquefolius; assembly: GCA_020205615.1. NCBI lineage: Eukaryota > Viridiplantae > Streptophyta > Magnoliopsida > Apiales > Araliaceae > Panax > Panax quinquefolius. The sequence continues at coordinate 135,817,379 of CM035156.1, forward strand.
CCTTAACATGTTTATGTACCTTTCATTTATAGTTGTCGTAGTTAACTATTTTACAGTCATGTTTATGTACCTTTCATTTATAGTAATCGTAGTTAACTATTTCATACAATTAATTATCATTATTGTCCTTTTCTATAAAATGTATGTTTAGTTTTAATTGTATTATAGACAATTACATATGTACATGTTCTCTACTAACATTCTAAATTTTTTATTTATAGATGTCTTCTGAACCAGCAGCACGAAAGCGCGGGTTGGGTCGGGGCCCTAATCATATGCCGAAGGCCCCAACTAATCTGGATGATCGCATTCTCATATAGATCCGTCCTCCTCCAGAAAGCACGTAAGTTAAAACATCGTGTATATATAAGGGTTTAATATTTCCATTGTTATAAATATATTTTAATGTAAATTATTGTATATTGTAGTGATTTTCAAGATAGTAAAATTGTGAAGTGCATTTCACAATTATGCTTCTGAATCGGCCAGCCTCTAATGATTGATTATGTAATGAAGACACACCTCTCGCCCATAAGGATCTTGATTTAATTTGAATTTCAGGTATTTTTTTATCACTCTGATACATAATACATAGTTAATCAAATAATATTGTTTAGTAATGTTGGATTATGGTAATATAACTGTTTTAATATTATTATTGTTATTTTATTTGTAGAAGCGGTATAGATGGGACGACTCGTAGGCATCAGTTATTCAGACTCTGTTCTAGCAAAAGTGCGTCGTCCGAACTAAAGACAATCTGAACAAGGAACGACAGAAAGCCCTACATAATGCTGAGATTGACCATCCTGGATAAGGTGAGTAGTATATGCATAAGCATAGCCCTTGGTGGTGTGCATAGCCTATATGGGTGCAGATGTGTGACCAGTAGAGAGCTGAGAGATGGGTCAAGAGGCGCAAAACTACCGCCTCGAATAGATCCTCAGGTGTATTAGATGACGAAAAGGCAAAGGGCACGTATCGGGGCGACAGTATATCACAGCTGCAGAATATTACTGCCAGAGTACGTATGTTATGTTTATAGTCATCTTTTGTAGCTAAAATATCATATGTTTACATATTAATATGAAAAAATGAACTGTAAGAGTCTCAATCTCAAGGTCAACCTATCAATTGGTTGGATGTGTATGTGGCCACCCGCGATGGTCTGCCTGAGGCTGTTCAGATAGCGGTAATAAGTTCACTTTATACTAATATGTTGTTTATAAATTGTGACGACCTTTTTTAGTAATTTTTATTTATTTTTAACTATTTAATTGTTGACCTTCTGATAGGACACCTATAAGGGCTTAATGAACGAGCGCTGTCCTGAAGGCACCTCGCGTCCGTCGATTGATCAAGAATTATGGGAGAGGGCGTTCGTCGTGAAGAAAAACTATGTTAAAGGCCAAGGAAAAAAATGACGCCTGACCATCAGTGGCACAGGCAGCTCTGCCACCCAGTCTACATAGTCATCAGGTCATCCAGCCTATCACACTCCTGCTGACTATGTGAGAGCGATCTGTCAATATTGTGATCTTCTTCGTATACTGGGCAGACATCTGCAGTCTCTAAGTCCTGATGAGTTGGTAGATGCGATAAGCGCAAAGAAGCAAACACAAAGATCGGGATGGCGACCAAGTATATATCATTTATTATTTAACTACATTGTCTTATATGTTTATAGTCTCTAAGTCACTGTCTTCCATATATATTTCACTACATATTGTTTATTGTTTAGCTTTCCCTAAGTCATATAGCAGTATCAACACATGTAACATATATGTTTTATTCTTTTATTGATTACAGAGGTCCTAATTTGGATGATCCATGAAGAGCGCCTAGACTTGTTTTTTAGATTCTTAAAGCCTTGTACTCTTTTAAATTCATTATTTGACAATTGTATTGGTTTATATGGATGTTTACAATTGTATTGTGTTGGATGAATGATGTGTTGGATGAAGAGCTAGACTTGTTTATTCATGGATGAATGTTTATCATATAGTAGTTAATTATCATGGATGGATGTTAATATAGATGTTATTCATATATACTGCTGTGTGTTCGGATATAAAGTAGGTACAAAGTAGGTTACTTTTGGGAAATCAATAAAATAGAAAAAAACTTTTTTAAAAAAAACACGCATCAGCGACCGCATATAGTCGCTTAATACAGTAACAGCGACCGCGTTACCTTCTTGGAACTTAGCGACTGATGCGATCGCTATTACCGGTCACTGACACGTGTGCCACGTCACACCTGATAAATAACTCAGCATGAGTCATATTAGCGACGGCTGCGGTCACTAGTGGCGGTAGCTAATAAGTCGGTCGCTATTATTGGTCGCTGATGTCCATCTAGCGACCAGATTACCTACGACTAATATCAGTGACCGAAGTCGGTCGCTAATACGCATCTGCGACCATATATGGTCGGTGATAGGCGGTCAATGATAAGCCTTTTTGTTGTAGTGAAGGAGGCCAAAGTTGCTAGGGCATCCGCAAAGTTATTCCTATTCTGAGGAATGTAGAGGAAGGATATTTCTTCAAACTCTGAAGCCATCTGTATAACCTGCCGATGGTAAGGCAAGAAATGTAGCTCTTTGGTGTAATAGATTCCAGTGGTTTGTCTGATTACCAATTTAGAATCTCCAAAAATAGTTAATCTCTTGATGCCCATTGAGTGGGCAAGTTTTAGCCCCATAATACAACCTTCATACTTAGCTGTGTTGTTGGTGCTGACAAACTATAATTTGATAGTGATGGGATATTGCTCCCCTGTAACGGATAATAGATCTGCTCCAGCCCTAAAACCTTCCATATTTACAGCTTCATCGAAATACATCTTCCATGGTTGGTATGTATCGTCCTGATGGTGTTATTGAACTACCATTACCCCTTCATCGGGGAAGTATGTTTCCAAGGTTTTAAAATCCCCTGAAGGTGCGGCAGCCAGTTGATCCGCAATTCCATGACTTTTGATAGACTTTTGTGTCACGTAGACGATGTCAAATTGTTGTAGGATCAACTGCCATCTGGACAGTCGATAATTAAATATGGGTTTATTGAACACGTACTTGAGAGGATCTACGCAGGATATGAGATAGGTTGTCTGACCATGGAGGTAATGCTATAACCTCATGGAAGCCCATGCTAAATCATAACAAGTTTTCTCAATCAGAGTGTACTCGTGTTCACTGCTATTGAATCTCTTGCTGAGGTAATAGATGGCTCATTCTTGGCCTCTATCATCTTTCTGTCCCAGCATGTAGCCTATGGCATTGTCATTGATTGAAAGGTACATGAACAGGGGAACACCATACCTGGAAGGTACCAAAACAGGAGCTTTGACTAGCTACTCTTTGATTGTAAGGAAGGCTCTCTGACACATATCACTCCATTTCATGGAGGAGTTATTCCTTAATAACTTGAAGATAGGCTCACAAGTTAATGTGAGTTGGGAAATGAATCGGCTGTTGAAGTTGATTCTTCCGCAAAATCCCTATATTTCCTTCTCTGTCCGAGGAATGGGCATTTCCATTATGACCTGGATTTTTGTGGGATCCAACTCAATCCCTTTATGTCTGACTAGGAATCCTAGAAACTTGCTGGATTTAACGCCAAAGGCGCACTTGGTTGGAGTTAACTTCAAGTTATACTTACGCAACCTGTTGAAGAGTTTTCTAAGATGGTCTAGGTGGTCTTCCTCCCTTTGGGACTTGACAATGATATCATCCACATAGATCTCTATCTCATTGTGCATTAAGTCATTGAAAAGAGTCATCATAGCTCGCTGATAGGTAGCTCCGGCATTGATGAGGCTGAATGACAACTGTCTGTAGCAAAAGGTTCCTCAAGGAGTGATGAATGCATTTTTTTACGATCCTCTTTAGCAACCATGATTTGGTGGTACCCCGCAAAATAATTTGCAATGGAGTATATGTCATATTGAGCTGTATTGTCAATGAGTATGTGGATGAATGGCCTAGGAAAGCTATCTTCAAGACAAGCTTTATTCAGATCCCTATAATCCATGTAAACTCACACCTTTCCTCTAGGTTTAGGCACGGGGACTATGTTGGATAGCCACTCAAGGTATGTTGACACCATGATGATGCCAGCTTGAAATTATTTCACAATTTCTTCTTTAACTTTCAAACTCCACTCAGGTTTCAATCGCCTAAGCTTTTGTCTGAATGGCTTGAATCCCTCTTTGATGGGAAGGCGATGAATGACAATGTTAGTGGACAAACCGACCATGTTTTCATGAGACCATGCAAACACATCCTGGAATTGGGACAATAGAGTAACCATGTTATTCTTTGGTCTGGAGTGAGGTCCATACCAATCTGGATTTGTTTGGGGTTTTCTGAGGTTCTGAGGGTAAAAGTGGTGGTTTGATCAAGATTTGGCTTGGGTTTGTCTTTGACCCATTCTTTGATCTCCTAAGGTATCTCATAGTCCTCTTGTATTCTCATCAAGGTTGAGTCCAACTTTACATCAAAGTTACAGTCCTTGTGGAGAATATGTACCTCATCAGCAAGATAAGGCACATCAAACTTTAAATTCCTGAAACAAAATGCTTTCACTTAATATATGAAACTGTTTAATCATACAAAGTGTTAGTATGTAATGACAAAACAACTTCTAATATTGTACAGAAAAAGTAAGCAGTTATTGCTATCTATAGGGCAGAAAGAGTTTCTGCCCTTTTTACCCTTGTCGACAAATACAAGGAGTGTTGTTCCAATTGTCAAGGGTGAAGTCGTGGTGGACAGCAGTGATGAAGGGGCTGTTATCATCCTCCTTCACCCGAATGATGACCATAATGTCTAGATAATCATCATCTGGGATGTCTCTATTCATACCCTTAGTATGGACTGTGACTCACATGTTTGATAACCGCCTTGCAATGTCTTGTTTACGTCTCCGATCCTTTTCCTCCGCCTCGGGAACTGGCATCAAGACTTCCTTTCCTTTGATCGGTATCGTCTTAGGAAACAACATAGCCACCACATGGGCAGGAACCTTTAATAGAGGTCGTACAAGCTCAGTCCCTGAAGGTTTAGGTAATCGTCGTATAGCTGAAGATGAAGGAACCTATTTGTGTTTGTGAGGATTCTTGTGAGTGGAGCCAGAAGAGTTGCCTAGTTTGGTTATCCCTGTTTAACTAGGAACTTGAATTGGGCGCTTAATGCCCTGATGATCTTTGCCCAACCCTTGTCCTGGTTGATAACCCAAGGATATCATTTCTTGACTTGCCGACATTACCTCAGCTTTACCTCCAGAATTAGAGCATGTGCACAATGTTTTTCATGTGTCGGTGTTACGACCTTATAAACCCGATTACAAGCATGTGATCGAGTATGAACCGTTACAGTTCAGTAAAGATTTGTATTACGAAGAGATTCCTATCCAAATAGTCCACAGGAAAGAACAAGTTCTCAGGAATAAAGTGATACCTTATGTGAAGGTGATATAGAGGAACCACAACGTCGAAGAGGCTACGTGGGAACTCGAAGCTTATATGATGAAGAATTATCCTGAGTTATTTGTTTAGTCTGTGTCTTCGATTCTGGGCACATAATCTTTTTAAGTATGGGAGAATGTGACGAATTGATTGTTTGAATTATGATTCTGGGGACAGATTCCTTGTAAGGAGGGAATGCTGTAACGATCCAAAATTTCAAAGTGTATTATTAAATATTTATTGAATAATATAAATATTTATTTGATGTGTCTATTGTGGAATCAATGAATTTAAATTTATTAGAGAATTTTTTAAATTTAATTAAATTATAATTTAGAGAATTGTATTATAGCATGAGGTGTTATAATTGTGTTATTTGCTAAAATGCTATATTTAATTAAAGTATAGTATGTGATTATAATTATAAACTAAAGTGTTTATTAAAATAAATTAAAAAGGATTTAAATTTCTTTTTGTCAAACAAGGATTAAGTATTTTTTTTAACTCTTTAATTTTAAATGATTTGTCAAACAAAGCCTCATGGCTATGGCTTTTGAATTTCTAATTTAAATAAAATAAACAAAATTTTATATATTATAATATGTACGTTTGTTTGTAACTGCCATGTTATTAAGTTGGCATATTAAGGCCTGACAGTTTATTTGTGCGCATTGTTTATCAGTTGGTTTTTACGCATTTTTGTTTGTAAAGCTTGAGAGTTCAGAGTATTGAGAGAGAAGTTGTGAGAGAAAATTGAGAGAGAGTTACAAATTTTCACAGCAAATTCAAGTGATTAGCGGTGTTTGCATTTGTAATTGAAGGTATGTTTTACAACTTTAATATTATAAGCATATGTATGAATATTACGACAACAATTTTCATGCTCTGTGAATTCTATTTCTAATTTCTTCTATGCTTTATGAATTATAGTTCTTCCAAATTGTTGCTATATAAATAAGTTATGGTGGTTATACATGTTTATAATGATAGAGTCTATGTCTAAATAAGAATTTGTATGCTAATTTTGGTTGATAGTAGAAGAAATTTCAACAGTGTATGTTTATATGCATTTTTTCATATGTTCATGAAAAGTATCGATTTTAGTGGCCAATTAGTATGTGAAATTATAAATTGAAGTTGGTATATGTTAGTTCAATGAGATATGAGCATAACGTAGTTTGAATGAGGTGTTTTGGCCAAGTATTGAATTTATAGTGATGAATTTTGTAAAGGATGTCAAGAAAATGGAGTTTTTCATAAAAACATGAAAATTGAGAAATTAAAATAGTTTTAGTGGTTGTTAAATTATGTTATGAGGCTCTATATGTTAGCAATCATGTTTATGATAGTTGTATATTTATTTTGCATGTTATTATCACTGTTTGTGGGTGAAATTTATGTTTGTTGGGCTAAAACCGGCTACTGTTCATTAGCCTCTCTTCGTCTGTTCAACGAACCAAGACACAATTTGTCTTTGGTGTTATATAAAACGGCAAAGAATTGCTACTTGCCATCCCAAGCTCTTTGTATGTGCAAATTGCATATATATACGGTTTGAGATTATGGTTTCGCCATCGCTCTGATTTGATATAACAACATGGCATGATCTGAAATTGTGTTAACATGTTAAATGTGTAATGTTAAGGTTAGCATAACCTAGTGAATTGGGGTTAGTATGTTCAAAGTTGCAAAAATGGTTAGTAAATCGTGAACGCGTTATGTGGTAACTTAGTTTACTTAATGAGCGTTAGACAAGTGTTGCGAAGTAAAACACTTAGAGTTTCTTAAATGTATATGGTAATGATCATGTTATGGTATGTTAGTATATCTAATTAGTATTGTGGTTCTAAAATTATATGTAGATGATCGCGAGTTTAATTTTATAGCTTATGCTTTAAGGCAAGTTTCTAAACTCTATCTTTTTCATTGAGCAAGTTTCTAAACTCTATCTTTTACATTGAGCAAGTTTCTAAACTCTATCTTTTACATTGAGCAAGTTTTCTAACTCTACATTTTTACATTTTGCAAGTTTATTCTTATTATTGAGCAAGTTCTTGTATCTAGTTTGTTTATGATTTCTAAATCCAGATCTTATTCTGATATTGAACAAGTTGTTCTTGTCTTTAACTTGTTATCTAGCATGCAAGTTTACATACTCTATTATACTCATGTTAAACAAGTTATATCATTTAAAGTACTATTTTTTATGCATGCTTAGTACTCAGTTCCAAATAACCTTGGCTTAATATTGTTCAAGCAAGGTACATTATAATTATTCGATGTTATGCTGTTAGTTTATTCCTAAAGCATGATCTTAATTTTTAATGTCGATTTAGTTATGATTATTCCATAGCATGATGTTATCAATATTGTATTCAACTAATCCATAGTTGATGACCGTTGAATTCTAAATTACCTTTGAAATGTATCCAAACCAAACCTACTTTGGTGCGGACTTGTATTCTAAATACTGAGATGAACAACCCTATTATTACTAGGGGACAACTTACGCGTAACGTTAAATGTTTGTGCACAATACATGGTACGAAGGGCTGATCCCCCTAAGTACGAGGTACTTATAGTCTTATGACTGTTAAAGTTGGAGTTGAAAGATTACTCACAACTGTGGACGTAGTTCATGGTCTTATGACCCTCAGTTAGATATATTCCATATTTTGGATTCCAGTTTTTGATTATTATTGTTAGAGTACCATCCAGTTTTGATGAGCCTATTGTTGGCAGTTATTATTGTTATTCTCATGTTGATTCATTATTATATCCAGTGAGCAATTGTTTTGCTCACTCTTGCATATATATAAACTCATTGCAGCTAAAGTTGAGAAGGTAGATGAGCCTTCAACTAGTAAAGGAAAGGAAAAAATGTACAAGTGATGCTGATTTGTACTTTTGATTACTGTTATGATCATAGACTTTTAATAATGATGTAATGTAATAATTTATTTCCGCATTTGAATGATGTTTAAAGGTTAGATAACCTGGGATGTTTTTAAAATTAATGATGTAACCTTATTTAAGGGGAGGTTTTATGATTCAAATATTATTTTATTTGGGTAGATAGTATGAATGTTTGGATAGTGAGCACCAAATCTTGTAGGAATGAAGTACCTAGATTTGGGGGTGTCATAGAGAACCTTCACATAATACCTAAAACAATATCCTATCAGACATACAAAGTTATTATCATACATTATTGTTACAAATTTAGCTGCACATATAATCCAAAGCTGACTTGTCTTTGACTTTTCACGTGATCAACGATTCGTCCTAATCTGCAATATTTATCATGATATAGCAAGGGCGAGCAACAATTTTGCCCAGCAAGTATAAGTTCAATTAAGGATATATCATGATTGAAAGAATTAAACAATAAGCTGGCTAACTTTCTACAATATATACATTGTGAAAGAGAATGAATAAATTTTCATAGTTGAACGAATAATGAACATGAATAAATCAACTGGACCAAATGGTAATGAAGGTCATCAACCTTTCATACCTGATGAATACATGCAATGTGCACAGAGTGTGAATCAATAATTCATAGACATGGTATAATCAGTAACGATTAACCCCAAACATATTTCAAAAATATCAACTCGAGATCGAGTTAGAGAACTTGCCCGTACCATTGATTACCGTTACGCAACCTTTATCGCTTTGTTTGAAGACCTAATATAGATAATACCGATCTCCAAATATTAGAATAATATCATCATAGTATAGTACTGTTAAATATGGTTATAATATAACCTAACAAATTATCACATAATCCTATCAGTCTATAAAATACCTAAAATTCGGTATCAAGTCAAACTATTTCAGTCTGAGTTGAATTTGTTACAATTTCTGACATCCCGACGATCTAGTCGGATAATTCATGAGTCTAATTTCCATAAGACTTTGCCTAAATGCTTTACATTTACCTTAGATAATTTCATTTTTAGTCAAAATATTTTTCAATGACTTATAATAATTTTCAGATAATTATTATCATTTATCAAGATTTTTCAATTATTAATATCATATTAATATGAATTAAATACTACTTAATTCCATTATCATTAATATTTATTTCATATCAAATATTAATGAAATACATGTCATAATATTATAATATATTTATAATATTTCAAAGTATTTTTAATACCATAAAATCATATTTATATAATTTTTAAACAGCTTAAATCCATTATTTGATAATTGCCATTAATATTAAAATATTAGTGTTTTCATGACAAAATATCAAAAGTTATATTTTATAACTTAAAATATTTTTCTAACCCTTAAATCATTTTTATATGATTTTTAAAACATTAATTCTAATTTTCCATAATTTATTTAATATATTTATTAAATAAATCAATTATCATTAATATTAATTTATTAATAAAATTCATCACAAAATATTAAAAGTCATTAAAAATAACTTAAAATATTTTCTTACACTTTAATATAATTTTAAATGATTTTTAAAATATTAAAATTATTTTTAAGTAATTTATTTAATATAATAATTAAATAAATTAACTATCATTAATATTTAAAAATATTAAAATATTAATGAAATATATTCTAAATTATTAAAAACCTATTTTTAGGCTTTAAAATAATTTTTTACAAATTTATTATGAATTTCTAATATTTATTTTCTATTTATTCTATAATTTTCGTTTAAAGCTGGGGTCCTCCACAGAAACACTTGTAGATGGTAATCTACAGGTCCAATTTGGGCCCACTTGGTATCGTTAGAACTGTGACTTCCCGAGCTACGTTTTAGGCTCAAGAAACGGTCCATTTGGCCCAGTATAGCCCCCTGAAAACTGTCCACTACCGACTGACCATTACTTGCCTTGTAAACATTTTCAATTTTGGAGTCTTTTATAGAAACGCTTGTATTAGAAGATCCACAACTCCGATTGAGGCCCAATCTGTCTAAGTCCCAGAAATCAGGCCCAAAGTGACTGGTCAGCAAGGTTTTCTTCAACGGTTGGTTCATTTTTTAGATTTGGGGTCCTTAACGGAAACGCTTGTAAAACGAAATCTATAAATCGGATTTAGGTCCAATAGGTATCGTTGGATTCTTACTTTCCCAAACTACAGTTTCCATATATCAAACATCTATTTTGGTTCTATTTTGGTCCCAGAAAAATGGACAGAAGTGACTGATTAGTAACTAGTGTTCAACAGTTAAGGTAGTTTGGGATTTAATTCATAATTTGCTCATTTCTTAACATATTTGAGTGATTCCAAAGGGGTTTTGCCCTTAACTCATGTATCTAGCATGTTAACATGTTTTAAACCATTAATCACATGAACCCAAAGAATCTAACATAAAAATATATATAGCATACAAAGGAAAACTATTTCTTAAACCTTTTGGTACAAAACTTGATTTTCTTACTTTGGATCTAACTTTTGATTTGAAAAATACTTTGATACACATATAAAATACCAATACTCATGTAAATCATGAGTTTTTTTTAAAGATCCAAAACAAAAGTTGCTTGGTTCATAAAGATCTAACAAAAGAGAGCACAAAAATTATAAATTTTCAATCTCTTACCTTTTTCTTCTTGCAAGGCTTCTTGATTTTTTTTTTCTCCTTTCTTCTTTTTCTCCATCAATGGCAGCCTTCTTCCTCTTATTCTCTCTTCTTCTCTTTGTTCTTAGTTTAGACTTAGGTTTAGAAATCTAACATAACTTAGTGTACATACAATTATACATATAACACATATAATTATAGAATATGTAACTTCCAATATAATTACATATACTAATTATCAATTTAATATATAAGTTACAAAATTAGAAATTTAAAAGCCCTAAGGCTTGTTTGGAAAAACCATATTATTTTAAAATTCAGGTTTTAATAGTTAAGGTCTTGTTTGGGTAAAATAGGTTTAAAATAAAAGTAAGGCCTTGTTTGGGAAAACAGTTTTAAAAACTCTTTTAACTCTTTTAATAGATCATTTAACACATATTCTTAATGTTATCCTTTAATTAATTAAATCTTAACATTAATTTAATTAATCAAAAGTTTAACATCAATTAATCACATAAAATTGTCACATTATAATTACTCACTAATTATAACTTCATGTAACAATTACCACATCACTACATTATCTCAATTAAATTAAAACTATAACATAAAATCATTACTTATTAATTAAATATTAAATAATCATTTAATTAATATAATACATTTAATTACATTACTCCATATTAATCACATAATCTCAATAAATAATTCAATTAAAATATTTTTTTTACTTCAATAAATATTAAATTAATATTTAAAATCTCTTCACACCAATTCACATATTTCACAATATATAACACATATACAATACCCATACTTAAACACCTTAAAATAAGAATTTTATTTATTAAATTCTCATTTATCAATTCTAAAAAAAATCTGGGATGTCACATCCTTCCCTCCTTATAAGGATTCCGTCTTCGGAATCAACGAAACCTCCCTTACTTGGTTTCACAAAATCTCTTTCACAATTATCATTGAATAACTTCAACACGTTAACTTAGCAAAAGTTTTTATATATATATATATATATATATATATATATATATATATATATATATATATATATCATTCATTTCTTCAACAACTTTTAGGTTTTCTTACATAACCTTCAATTAAACACAGTCATATATCAAATATTATATATTCTTTAACCCATTCATTTCCTTTTCTAAGGATCGTTATCATAAACACTCGGGATATTACATTCACCCTTTCTTCTAAGAATTTTCGTCCTCAAAATTTTATTTATTTATCTTCATTCATTCAGTCTATCAAAATAGATTTTACGTTAATCTCTATTCATTAGATTAAAGCGTTCTACAACTACTTCTTTCTAAGGGCTATTCTTCTCGCTACATTCTCCATTAGAATAATAAGAATCTTCCACAATTGCTCAATAATTGGGAAGCGATATGAATAACTCAGGAATTTAAAATATTCCAATAATGCTGAGTGGTCGCAAGACCTTGAACTTCTTTCTAGGTTTAATAGTGCTTCACCCTGGTACTTCACACTATAAACCACATCGGTACTCTAGGTGGCCAGCCTATTGTACCCTACGTCGGGCCCAAACGTAGTACATCGTAACGACTATATGCATTACATTCAGAATTATTGTCTCCGATAACATGTCCCCTTTTATAGGGTTGTTCACCTCAGCTTCTTAACATCTGAATTCGCACCAAAACAATTTGGTTTGGCATAGTTTGACCAAAAATGCTCGAATTCCATAAACATCTTTAAATATTTGACTAGCTGAATCAAGTAGCATAGACTTCTAGCAAAAATTCAGACATCAATTGAAATAATTTTATCCAATTCATATGGCATATCTTTCTTAGTTTAAAGAAAACCGAAAATCCTTTTATGATGACATAATATCGTACTATCTCGATAGTACGTTGAGGATTCAGTCATTATATGACTTTGTCTTACTACATTATACCATAGTGGGTTGACGATCTTATGATCACATCCAACACTAGGTTTAATTGCATTGATGACTTCTTCGTTTGTCAAATCAACATCATATTTAGTGGTGCCTTAATGACTACGGAAAAAAAATACATTTTGATATTTTTAAATCATTTTTGTCTAGCCGGAACAATTAGCATAGACATACGAATAACGGTATTATTTTTAAAACTCATTGGTTCCATTATTTGATCCATCATTTTTCAAGAAAAATAGAAGTGCAAGCATGTAATAACCCATTTTTTTATAATTAAATATTAATTGATTTTATCTTATACAATTGTGTTTAAATTGGAAAAGGTAAATGATTTTGTTTCCCTCTTTTCTTCCTTGTTTTGTTTGGAAAATTAAATTCTTTTAATAGATAATTAAATAACTGATTAAATTAAAATTTAGGAAGATAATTCCTTTTGTTAAAGTCTTGTAGTAAAATTATTCGGAGCGGGAAGATAATTCCTATTCGAGCGGAGTATCCACATCTTTTGATAATTAGGTACGATCATTCTTTTGATTCTGAGGACGGAATCCTTTTTAAGGGGTAGGTGATGTAATACCCGAAAAATAATAATAATGATAAATAAATAAATATTAAATAATAAAAATTATTTTTGTTTTAAAATATATTAATTGGACTTTGTATTTTATTTGGGTCAAAGTGGTCATTTAATTTCTATGGGCTAATAAATATTAATGAGTGATGGGTAAATTAATTTAGTACAAATTGGGCTTTAAAATTTATTGGGTTTGATTTATATGTGGGTAACAATAAATCCTATTGAAATTAAGATAGTTAATAAGATATGTTATAAAATAAATGTCTAAAACCTAATTTGCTCAACATTATGTCTAGCACGAACCGACTAAAGGAAAAGAAAAGGAGAACAAAGCTGCCGTTAAGGAGAAAAAGAAAGGAAAGAGAAATCAGATTACACTTTGTAGAAGAAAGGGATTCATTTAACAAAGGTAAGAACTCAAAGTAATTGTAAAAGATTATGTGTTTTGATATAAAAAAAACATCAATTCTTTTATTTCAGATCAACCAAAGTTCGCAGTATTATATTTATATATGGTTACTTGTGTGTGTGTGTGTATATATATATATATATACACTATATGATGCTTGGTATATATATATGTTATATGATTCTGGAATGTATATTGTATATATATGTTATATGATCCTTTATATATTATATATATATATTATATGATCCTTTGTAATGTCTTAGAGTATTATATATATATATATATATATATATATATATATATATATATATATATGAACCAAGTGGAGTATTTGTTTAGTTGTGGGATTAGGCTTCATAATATTATGTATATATGTAATGAGACCGCTATAAAATATATATTGTGTTAGTGATTGAGAGAATAATACCGATATGGAAGTTTTAGAATTTATTTTTATATATAATGATTTACGAAAATTTGTTTTATCGTAAGAAGTTGGTCAAACATGTTTGGTAATTACATAATAAATTGTAATTGGAGAAATTAATTTTATATTAATATAAATTATAATCATTAGGTAACTTATAATTGTATTATTATTACCTTTTTATTAGATCAGATGGAGGGAATTTAAAGAGTTATTTTGGAATATAAATTTTGGAGTATTAGTAATTGATAAAAGGCGATGATTAAAGGCATATTAAATAGATTATGAATTACTTTGGAATTATTTGTTTGGATTGTTTTAATTTGAGGTGAATATGTTTAGTCATGAATAACGTTCAGTATTTGATATCGTTGCAATTGAGGGTAAGATTTTGTGGAGTGCTATAAATGGTTGGAAGTATCAGTGCATTTTAATCCAGTACTCTTTCAAATGATACTCTTGTTAAATTTGTTTTGTTCGTTTGTTTCCTTATTTCCAAATTCTGTTATGATTTCACATAATTATTTCATGTGAAATAAATATGACTCGTATTTGTACTCTTTGAATTAGGTTATCATGTTTAGTACTATTTATTTTTGAGCGGTACATGTTGCTACCTTCTTTTTGAAACCTTGTGACTATAATTTGATTTGGTTTAACATGTACATATAGAACCCTTTTGTTGGTATTATGTCGCATGTGTTGTGACATGGTATTTTTGTTGTTAATATACCGTAGGGTATACTTGAGCTATAACCAAATGTGGGGTACCCAGTGCATGTAAATCTTCAAGATAAGAGGCATGACACTTTCGGTGGCGGTGTGATTAGTCCATGGCGTCTCTGTTTGGGCTCCGGAGGAAGTGGGCCATTTGGTGTTTTGTTGTGGGAGGCGTATGGGTTAACCCTAGTTTCCTGTTCTGCGGATTTGTGATGTTGTACCAAACACACCTATCCAATTTGCATACATTTGGATTCGTTGTCCAATGTGTGATTTGCCTATGTGGCATTATTTTGATGTGTCTGTGTGGCATTATTTTGGTTGCCTATGTGGCATCATTTGATTTGCCTGTGTGGCATTAGTTTGACTTGCTTGTATGGAAATGTGTATTTCTGAGCTCATTCGGTACGAAATAACACTCAACCATTTGATTAAGCCTATTATCTCATTGTATTGGTTTTGTTTGTTTTTGTTCAGTTTAATTCATTGAGTTAGTTACTTCAGTTTGTTATTTCTTTACTCTTCTGTTGATTTAGATATATTCCATTCAGATCTTTGGAGATTATATTTTTGTCAGTATTTATACTTGAGGCTTTGTTCAGTATTTTGTCTTAGTTGTTTTCGTATATCAGTTGTATATCTTTTATATATATGTATCCGTACTGGGCAATTGGCTCATGCTGTGTTTTTTCTTTCGGCAGGTTTGCAGGAGTGACTCAGGGCTAATGTGATGAGAGAGTTGCCTTTGACCATCTAGGTTGTTTCAAATTTTAAGTTTTGACTCTATTTGCAGAATTGTATTTAGTACGCTATTAATGGATCACCACTATTAATATTTTGAGGTTATTAGTGCTCTGTTTTCTTATTTTGAGGTTTGTTTTGCTTTGCACGTGACCTCCCTTTCTTTTTAGGGAAGGGGGTGTTACAGAGATGGTATCAGAGCTTAGGTTCTTTCTTGTAGAAAACCTATTTAGGTTTGACCTGTGAGTTGTGGGTAAACCATTGGGTAGACATAGGAGTTTGATTCGATTTTGTTAATTTTTGGTTGGTCTCTATTTTGACTAACTGTCGATTTCTTTTCAATTTGTAGTTGATTTGAGGAAAGTGGAATAATTTAATAAGGTGATTGAGTAATGATATTAGTTAAGAATTGTGATTTAATCATTGAGGTGAATAAAGTTATACTTTGTACAGATAGAAAATGATCTTATATGAGACGTGATTATGATGTGAGTATTTGTATATTTCGACGAGTATTTGATTTTGGAAAATTAATCTTTTAGAGTTGTTTTTTTTGTGACAATTATTATGATCGTTTAATTGAGGATTTGATTTGAGTTAAGTTTTGATTTATGTTAAGTTTATGGATAATTTTGGGTTTGTGTATTGATGGCATATTATGATAAAGTGAAAATTATTAAGTATAGAGGATTTCTTGTAATTTTAGTTATTGATATTCGAGATAATTAGATTAATCATTTGGAGTTAATGATCAATTTTGTGACTATTTCTAGTAGGATATTGGAGTTGTGTTCTGTGAAGTTTCTTTGTGATAGTATGTGGAGACATTGAAATTTATTAGATTAAGGTTTGCAATCAAGGATGATTGATGTGATATATGATTAAATAGTAAGTGATGAAATTCAATTGATTTTGAGATATCTTGAATGGTTGTAGTTCACGTATGCAGATGGTAGAATATGCGACTTGGAGTTTGACATAGTTATAAAGAGATCTTAGTAGTATATTTTTGGTATAATAATATTTGGGGACTAGTTTAACTTGAGGTTATGATATTTTGAAACTACTGAGTTCTTAGGGTGAGTTGGTGATATAATTTGTACAATTATTATTATTATTATTATTTTGTCCGATGTCATTGAAGTTTTACATAAATTTATGTAAAGTAAATAAAAAAATGAAAATAATTTGTTAAATCTTTGTCATGTGTGGAACATAAACATTTTACGAATTGAAGATAATTTTAAATATTTTGGGTTTTTGAATCGTATTTAAATGAAAAGAAAATTTTGTGTTTTCGAATTATGTTCCAAAGAGTAAGTACGTTTGAAAGAATGAAACTCAAAGATATTAGTGACAACCCGCACCAACGGTGGATCATGTGATCTAATTTGATGCAACATGAAGAACCTTACCAAGGCTTGACACGATAGCTGACGAATCTTTTACGAGTACATGGATAATTGGGTGGACCTATGGACTTACCAGGCTTGATTGTTACAAATGGTGGCGCTACATTTTAATTTAAGTTTATGAATAATTATGTAATTTAAATAAGAAAAAACTAAAATAAAACTTAATGTAGTTTATTTGAATTCCGAGGACGGAATTATTTTTAAGGGGTGAAAAATGTAATAACCCATTTTTTTATAATTAAATATTAATTTATTTTATCTTATACAATTGTGTTTAAATTGGAAAAGGTAAATGATTTTGTTTCCCTCTTTTCTTCTTTGTTTTGTTTGGAAAATTAAATTCTTTTAATAGATAATTAAATAACTGATTAAATTAAAATTTAGGAAGATAATTTCTTTTGTTAAAGTCTTGTGGTAAAATTATTCGGAGCGGGAAGCTACTTGGGAGATAGAGGAGTCTATTCGAGCGGAGTATCCGCATCTTTTGATAATTAGGTATGATCATTCTATTAATTCTGAGGATGGAATCCTTTTTAAGGGGTATGTGATGTAATACCCGAAAAATAATAATGATAAATAAATAAATATTAAATAATAAAAATTATTTTTGTTTTAAAATATATTAGTTGGACTTTGTATTTTATTTGGGTCAAAGTGGTCATTTAATTTCTATGGGCTAATAAATATTAATGAGTGATGGGTAAATTAATTTAGTACAAATTGGGCTTTAAAATTTATTGGGTTTGATTTATATGTGGGTAACAATAAATCCTATTGAAATTAAGATAGTTAATAAGATATGTTATAAAATAAATGTCTAAAACCTAATTTGCTCAACATTACGTCTAACACGAACCGACTAAAGGAAAAGAAAAGGAGAACAAAGCTGCCGTTAGTGAGAAAAAGAAAGGAAGGAGAAATCAAATTACACTTTGTAGAAGAAAGGGTTTCATTTAACAAAGGTAAGAACTCAAAGTAATTGTAAAAGATTATGTGTTTTGATATAAAAAAAACGCCAATTCTTTTGTTTTAGATCAACCAAAGTTTGCGAAAGATTATATTTATATATGGTTGCTTGTGTGTGTGTGTGTGTGTGTGTGTGTGTATATATATATATATATATATATATATATATATATATATATATATATATATATATATATATATGAACCAAGTGGAGTATTTGTTTAGTATTGGGACTAGGCTTCATAATATTATGTATATATGTAATGAGACTGTCATAAAATATATATTGTGTTAGTGTTTGGAGAGAATCTTGATATGGAAGATTTAGAATTTTTTTTATATATAATGATTTCGAAAATTTGTTTTATCGTAGTACTTGGTCAAACATGTTTGGTAATTACATAATAAATTGTAATTAGAAAAATTAATTTTATATTAATATAAATTATAATCATTAGGTAACTTATAATTGTATTATTATTACCTTTTTATTAGATCGGACAGAGGGAATTTAAAGAGTTAGTTTTGGAATATAAATTTTGGAGTATTAGTAATTGATAAAAGGCGATGATTAAAGGCATATTAAATAGATTATGAATTACTTTGGAATTATTTGTTTGGATTGTTTTAATTTGAGGTGAATATGTTTAGGTTGCGAATAACGTTTCGTATTTGATATCGTTAGCAATTGAGGGTAAGATTTTGTGGAGTGCTATAAATGGTTGGAAGTATCAGGTACGGAATCCATACTCTTTCAGCGATACTCTTGTTAAATTTGTTTTGTTCATTTGTTTCCTTATTTCCAAATTCTGTTATGATTTCACATAATTATTTCATGTGAAATAAATATATTAGTTTCATTTTAGAGTTGATACATATGACTCGTATTTGTACTCTTTGAATTAGGTTATCATGTTTAGTACTATTTATTTTTGAGCGGTACATGTTGCTACCTTCTTTTTGAAACCTTGTGACTATAATTTGATTTGGTTTAACATGTACATATAGAACCCTTTTGTTGGTATTATGTCGCATGTGTTGTGACATGGTATTTTTGTTAGAATATACCGTAGGGTATACTTGAGCTATAACCACATGTGGGGGTACCACAGGCATGTCGTCTTCGCACAAGAGGCATGACACTTTCCGTGGCGGTGTGATTAGTCCATGGCGTCTTCGTTTGGGCTCCGGAGGAAGTGGGCCATTTGGTGTTTTGTTGTGGGAGGCGTATGGGTTAACCCTAGTTTCCTGTTCTGTGGATTTGTGATGTTGTACCAAACACACCTATCCAATTTGCATACATTTGGATTCGTTGTCCAATGTGTGATTTGCCTATGTGGCATTGTTTTGATGTGTCTATGTGGCATTATTTTGGTTGCCTATGTGGCATCATTTGATTTGCCTGTGTGGCATTAGTTTGACTTGCTTGTATGGCAATATGTATTTCTGAGCTCATTCGATATGAAATAACACCCAACCATTTGATTCAGCCTATTATCTCATTGTATTGGTTTTGTTTGTTTCTGTTCAGTTTAATTCATTGAGTTAGTTACTTCAGTTCGTTATTTCTTTACTCTTCTATTGATTCAGATATATTCCATTCAGATCTTTGGAGATTATATTTTTGTCAGTATTTATATTTGAGGCTTTGTTCAGTATTTTGTCTCAGTTGTTTTCGTATATCAGTTGTATATCTTTTGTATATCTTTATCCGTACTGGGCAATTGGCTCATGCTGTGTTTTTCTTCCAGCAGGTTTACAGGGGTGACTCAGGGCTAGTGTGATGAGAGAGTTGCCTTTGATCATCTAGTTTGTTTCGAATTTTAAGTTTTGATTATTTTGACTCTATTTGCAGAATTGTATTTAGTACGCTATTAATGGATCACCACTATTAATATTTTGAGGTTATTAGTGCTCTGTTTTCTTATTTTAAAGTTTGTTGTGCTTTGCACGTGACCTCCCTTTCTTTTTTGGGAAGGGGGTGTTACAAAGCATCAGTACGAATTCAATAAATTTCAAAAATCTAGCAAAGCTAGAAGATTTTGAATACATAATTTTCTCCATCAATTTCAATTTTACTCCATTACCTCATTACTGACTACTTCTTTTATTTCTAGCACCACCAATGCTCTTATACTAAGTATTCTTGTATTTCAACTTGCAATCTTCCTATACCCCCAGTATAGTTCATCAAACTTACTACATATTGGAAGTTCAGGAGTTGCCACAATAATATGAGTTTATGAACTTATCCTAGTCAGACCATAGACGTCCATTCACTGAGGGGTTCAAAACATACTATATTATTATGTGACACGAACTTACCATATGCATTAGTTTTAAGAACCGTACCTAATCTTAATATTATCTGACTAATCTTAATAGTTTCTAACTATCAAATATACACATGAGAAAAGAATCACCTTTTCGCCACATACATTGATAGCGCGACACCAACATTCTAATGATTATCAATATGATAAACTGAGTGCTAGCACAAATTCCTCGCCCATACAAAAGTTTGTACAAATCAGCCATCACATGAGTCCTCAATTGAAATCCCACCTAACTCTATCTTGCTTATAACTTGCTCTTTGCTCGATATAAATTTTTTGTACCTCATCATCTCTAACTCATCGTGAGTTATCTCGTACTATTTCATAGTACATTATCTTCATAGCATCAAGCTATAATTATTCAAACATTACATACCATCTTTCTTTTATAACTTAAACAGATCACGTCGTGATCTTATTCTATAATCATCTCCCTTAAAATTCTTTTCTTAACTTGTGATCGTTTTGTTTTACGATCCTCTTTCTTTCCTTTTTTCATCATTTACGATTTCATCTTTGCACTACGGGCCAAAGATATTCATATCTAAAAGAAATATATAATCATTTCAGAATTTATATAAATAATAATTATAATTAAGTTGATCAATTCACCTTTGCACTTAAGCTAAAGATAATCGTTTATATATTCAATGGTCATGATCATACCAGTCAACAATTCATCTTTACACTACTGGCCAAAGAGAACCCATAGTCACGATCATACCAATAATCTACCCATCTTTACACTTAAGTCAAAGAGAAATTTCATCACCAGGATTATAAAAATGTTATATATGATAATAAAAATAATATAATCAACATATAGATTTAATCTCAAGAGTAAGATTCATAAATCAATGATAATTTGGTCAGAAAAAGAAACCAATTTTGTTGTGAACAGTATCCCATGAATAGTAACTCGTGAATAGTAACTCATGAATAGTAACTCGTGAATAGTAACTCGTATTCGTACATAGTACCATATACGTAAATAGTGCCATATACATGAATAGTCTCGTATATGTGAATAGTGTCATATATGTGAATAGTAACCCCGACACGAAAAGATAAAGTTTCACAATAAAATCTATTTCAATATTTATAACACCTTAATCCAAATGCTATAAATCACTTAATAATCTCATAATCTAATATTATTAATATTACAACAATATTTTAATCATTTCTTAAACTTATAAATAATTTATTTTAATTGTTTACACTTTACTAATTAATGCATTTAATCATCCTAAAATGCCAAACTCATAAGATTTCATCTCCAATAACCAAAACCCTCATCAAAAATCTGCATATACCTTATATAGGATTCTCAAGCCATAAAATCTTATTTTCCAATTTTTTTTTACTTCACATAACATATTTAATTCATTTACTCATAACTAGTCTATTTTCATGAAAAACGCCAAATCAGTACAAACAAATTTTTACAAAATAGGTACAGGTTTTTTGGGAATTCTGCTAAACAACAAAAATCTAGCGACTGCTAAACAACAAAAATCTAGCGACTACTAAACATTTGAGGGTATCAGCGACCGCATGCGGTAGCTAAACATTCTTCATTTGAGGGTATCGTCGACCACGTTAGTTCTGACCCCCGAGCCATGTCGATTCGGATCAAATGACCAAAATGAAGAATTTGGCCGCTACTAATCTGGTCATGAGATATATCGGTCGCTGGTGTACACATCAGCGACCAGATTTTATGTGACGACTATCGCCGACTTACGATCGGTCATCGATATTATATCTGCGGATCGACATTGATCGACGATAGCAAGTCGCTAATAGACCATTTTCTTATAGTGTTTATTATTCTGTTGGAACATCCTGTCTGTGCGGATTACGCATGACCTGGTTCCATTCTTTATTATTCTGTTAGAATATCCTGTCTGTGCAGATTACGTATGACCTGGTTCCATTCATTATTATTTTGTTTGGAATAAACTGTCTGTGCGGTCTATCGCATGCCTGGTGAATTTTTCTGTTATTTCATTCTTTATTATTCTGTTGGAATAACCTGTCTATGTGGATTAACGCATGCATGGTGAATGATCCTTCATATTCATTCTTTATTAAATTGTGGAAATGATCTGTTTACGTGGATTACCGCATGGTGGGCGAAAATCCATTTGCAGTTTCATATATTCTATTATACTCAGTTGGTTAAAGTTTTGGCTTCTATACTACATGAAATTAGTAGAATATACTGGATATTTATGCTTCATCCAGTATCTTTTCATGGAAATATTCTTCTGAGCATTCTTGAATTTTACTCCACAAAGCAGTATCATGTTGACAATTTGGACGTAATTGATTTCAAGATAAATTAACTTATAAATATTTAAAATTTATCCTTGAACTTGTTTTATTGAATTATTATGTCATTGTCATCATCCTCATGCTTATATTGTGATGAAAGTCATCTTTGGCTTATGTGCATAGATGGACTTGGTATGATTATGATCAAGGATCATTCGGTATAATCATGACCTGTAATGTTATAAATGATGTGGTAAAAGTCCTCAAAGTGGCTTGTAGTGCATTAATGGACGCTTTTTGATATGATTACGACTGTGGATTATTCTAAGATAGTCATGACCATTGATAATTTAATGAATATCCTCGCCCATAAAGTGCAAGGATGATTCGATGATGTGGTTTATTTATTTGTCGAGTCTCAAATGATAAAAATTGATGAAAACATTTTAAATCATAGAAGATAGTAGATATCATGCTCTACTTTACTCTTCTAATGGATTGCTTATTCCGCTGCAGTTAAACTTGATGTCTATTGTATTTTATCAGTTTAACATTGTTGAAGACTAATGATAATTTATTATGCATTATCTTAGTCATAATATTTTTTACTGGGCTAGTTGAGCTCACCCTTTTGCTTTCATTGTTCTCTTCAGGAAATGAGAACGTAGCCGGGACTAGTCGGGGAATGGAGTGATGGTCCGAGATGGTGTATTAGTAGTCCTCACTATTCTATAAAATAGTGTAACAATAAATGTAATGAGGACTCTATTTGAGAGTGGATATTGTCTAGAAGGCAATATTCCTATTTAAACTCTCAGCTATGTTTTGTCGTATATTACACGACGGTTGTATAATTAAGTTTGTATTTGTATTCTGTACCATGTATTTGGCGACTAAAGATGGGTGATGTATACCTATTTTGGTGGTGTCACAGTTGGTATCAAAGCTTAGGGATATGATCCCTGGCTAAGATGTGAGACAAGAACTAGGAGGGGAGAGACAGGGAATTCCTTCGCTAGTATGACCTACCTAAGTTTATTTGGTATTTAATTCATCAGTCAGAGTATAGGGATAATATGTGATATGATAATTAACCATTGTTTTGTGGCAGTATTTGAAAATGGCATCCGAAAATGTTGAGATAAGCAATGAAGCACATGAGACCGATGAGTTACCACAGATTAATACCCAGGATAATGTGCAACAGGAAGACAATAATCCTCAGGTATACAACAATGATCAAATGATGAACGATGGGATGTTCAGAGGTTTTATGCAATTCATGCAACAACAAAGTAAGGTATGCTCCTCATCCAAAATGCGTGTGGAAACACCGATAACTCTTTGACGGCCACCGCTAAGCGCTTCAAGTAGTTGGGACCACCAAAGTTTTTTGGAGAGCCAAAACCACTTAAGGCAGAGACGTGGATAAAGCAGATCAACAAGATATTTGATGTTTTGGGATGCTCCGAGGAGCAAAAGGTTCCCTTTGCCACCTTCATGTCATGAAAGCAGAGAGGCAGACATCGGTGGGGATTTGTAAAGCGTACTCAACTCGCCACACCAAAGATGTCTTGGGAGAAGTTCCAAGAATCGTTCAACGACAAGTACTTTCCGAAAGTATTCGGCGTCACATGAAGGAGGTAGAGTTCATCAAGCTTGAGAAAAACAATACGACCGTGGCACAAGACGAAGCAAAGTTTGCCGAAGTTATCTCGGTTTTGTTGTCCCACTTGGTTGATAATGAGGAGAGAATGACGCGGATGTTTCTAAGAGGTTTAAAACCCGAGATACGCCAATACCTTATCTCTCATAAACCGTGTTTGTATTCAGATGTTGTGAATAGGGCTCGATGAATTAGAGCGTGATAATGAGTCAACCCAACCAAAGAGAGAGAAGTTTGGAAAGTCGATAATACCAAAGTGGTAGCAATCATCAAGCGGTGACAACAAACGTGGAGGGAATCAACATGCCAGAAATGGTAATCACTTCGGTGGTAATCATGGCCATGAAAATTAGAGTGGACATTTCAAGAAGAGGAGATTCAATAATGATGGAAAGACGTCATCACCAGACCGTTGTTAAGGAAGGAGAACGACCACCATCACAGTATGTTACAAATGTGGAGGGGAAGGACACATAAGTCCAAACTGCACGATGCTGTCCAAAGCATGTTACAATTATGGAAAAGATGGTCACCTAGCCCGATTTTGTCGTGCACCAAAGTCAAGTCCAGCTGGGATGGAGGCATCAAAGGGTGTCCTAGAGAAGACAAAACCGATAGTTCAAGGGAGAGCGTTTGTCGTAACCTCCCAAAAAGCGAGGAATCCAAACGAGGTGATCACGGGTAAGCTAATCATAAACTCTAGCGAAGTTTATACTTTATTTGATACCGGTTCTACCCATTCCTTTATTTCTCCTACTTGCACTCAACGTTTAAATTTGACTCCAGAGAAATTAGACTTTGACTTATCTGGTTGAAACTCCGTTGGGAGAAACCTTCATTACACCACAGTTTATAAGTCTTGTTTGATTCAAATCGATAATCGTACGTTACCTGTCGATCTTATTTCCTTGAAAATACTTGCATTTGATGTGATTTTAGGGATTGATTGGTTAACTACTCATCATGCTAAAATCGATTGTTTTCGTAAGGTTGTTAGCTTTCATATTCCTAACCAACCTATTATGCAAATTCAAGCAACCAAACCACTAAAATCAATCACTGTCATATCAAGTCATAAAGCTATTCGTTTATTGAAAAACGGATGTCAAGCTTTCTTAGCCCATGTCACGGATTTAAATAAAAATACGTCAGATTTGAATGATATTTCTATTGTTAATAAATTTCCTGACGTATTCCCTGAAGAACTTCCTGGCCTACCCCCAGAGCATGAAATTGAATTTTGTATCGACCTTGAATCCAATACAAAACCCATTTCCAAAGCCCCATATTGAATGGCTCCTATTGAACTTCTTCGGAGTTAAAACCCAAATACAAGAATTGTTAGACATCGGTTTCATTCTGGTCCTAAGACGTCTCCTTGGGGTGCTCCTGTTCTATTCGTGAAGAAGAAAGATGGAAGTATGCGATTTTGTATTGATTATCTGGAGTTAAATCATGTCACCATCAAAAATAGGTACCCTTTGCCTCGCATTAATGACCACATTTGACCAGTTGCAAGGAGCCAAATTCTTTTCAAAGATCGATTCGTTCCGGATATCATCATTGAAGATTAAAACCGATGACATTCCAAAGATCGCTTTCGTAACTTCAGAGGGCATTATGAATTCCTAGTCATGTCTTTTGGATCGACTAATGCTCATCGCGCTTCATGGACATGATGAACCGAGTATTCAAGGAATATTTGGATCACTTTGTGGTCGTCTTTATTGATGACATCCTCATATACTCCAAAACCCGTGAAGACCATGAGCAACACTTGAGGTCGATACTCCAAAAGCTTCGTGAAAACAAGCTATATGCCAAGTTAAAGAAATGTGAGTTCGCGGCGAGGAAGTTGCATTCCTTGGAGCACGTGATATCAAATCATAGAATATCCGTTGACCTAGCAAAGATTGAAGCAATTTAAAGATGGGAGCAACCTAAGTCAATGACCAAAGCACGTAGCTTTCTCTTAGCTTCATTGGTTATTATCTCGATATTCGTAGAAGGGTTTTCTCTAATCGCTACTCCATTAACTCATTTGACTCGAAAAAGATACAAAATTTGGTTGGAGCGAGGAATGTGAAAAGAGTTTTAAGAACTCAAGATGAGACTCATTTCAAAGACTGCTCGACAATACCATCCGCTCGGAAGGATTTGTCATCTACAAAGTGATGCTTCGTGAAAAGGGTTAGGATGTGTTCTCATGCAACATGGAAAAGTCATAGTTTATGCCTCATGACAACTCAAAGAATATGAGAGGAATTATCCTACTCATGATCTAGAGTTGGCAAAGTAATCGTTTTTTGTGCTTAAGATTTGGAGGCATTACCTGTATGGAGAGAAGGTGGAGATCTATACGGATCATAAAAGCCTCAAATATTTCTTCACTCAAAAGGAACTCAACATGCGGCAACGACGATGGCTTGAGTTATTGAAAGATTATGATCATACCATCCAATACCATCTTGAAAAGCTTAACGTAGTAGTCGACGCATCGAGTGTAAGATCATACGCGGCACGAAAAGTGCAATATTTTCAACGCAAAGGCCAATTTTGTATGACTTGGAAAGGATGGAAATAGAGTTAAAGACTCCAGGGACCCATATGATGATGGCGAATATACGAGTGGAACCGACTTTAATCGATAAAGTTAAAGATGCTCAAGCTACAGACCTGGAGTTGATGCGTATGAGGAAGAAAGTGCAAGAAGGTGCTATTTCAGAAGCAAGAATCAATGAAGAAGGAATACTTCAAGTCAACTCCAGACTTTGTGTTCCTAACGATTCTGACTTGAAGTATAAAATCATGATGGAGGCGCACAACACACCGTTTGCAATCCATCCTGGGAGTACCAAAATGTATCATGATCTTCGACATACATTTTGGTGGAGCAATATGAAGAGAGAGATAGTGGGGTTTATCTCAAGGTGTCTAACTTGTCAACGAGTCAAGTCAGGCGAGAGCATCAAGTGCCAAAAGGTCCATTGCAACCACTTGAAATTCCGAATGGAAGTGGGAGCACATTACCATGGATTTCATTCATCGGTCTTCCCAAGGTTTCTCAAGGCATAGATGCGATTTGGGTCATTGTTGATAGATCGACCAAGTCCGCTCATTTCTTACTGATACGAGAAACTTTTACACTTGAACGTCTTGCTAGTATGTATATAAACGAGATCATAAGATTGCATGGTATGCCAGTAACCATAGTTTTTGATCGAGACCCAAGATTCACTTTAAGATTTTGGGTTAGTTTGCAAAAAGCTATGGGCACTGATTTACGATTTAGTTCTAAGCATATCATCCTCAAACGGATGGGCGGTTGGAAAGGACTATTCAAACTCTTGAAGATTTATTAAGACTCGTGTCCTCGACTTCAAGGGAAGTTGGGACAAGTTCTTACCATTGGTGGAGTTTTCCTACAACAATAGTTATCAAGCAAGTATGGCATGGCTCCATTTGAGGCGCCAGATGGAAGAAAGTGGACGTTCTCCAAAGATCTTTGGGATGAGGTGGGTGAAATAACGTTGTTGGGACCAGAGTTGGTATGTATGATTATGGAAAAGATTCAAATAATCCGACAACGTATAAAAACCTCATAAGATCGACAAAAGAGTTATGTTGATCTTCATCGAAAAGACGTGGAATTCAATATTGGAGATCATGTGTTGTTACGTGTTGCTCCATGGAAAGGAGTTACGAGATTTGGAAAGAGAGGAAAGCTCAATCCTCGATTCATTGTCCCATTTTTAATCCTCAAACGAGTAGAAACTATGGCCTATAGACTCGCCTTACCGCCAAGTATGTCTCATGTTCATAACGTTTTCCACATATCTATGTTACGTAAATATGTGAAAGACCCGAACCACATTATTGAATTAGAACCAGACGAGATAGAGGAAGATTTAACGTATGAAGAATTACCTGTTAAAATCTTGGATGAGAAGGATCATATTCTACGCTCCAAGGTTATACCTCAAGTCAAAGTTTTGTGGAGAAACCACGATATGGAAGAAATGACCTGGGAGTTAGAATCTAAGATGAAGTCAAAATATCCTCACCTCTTGATATACTGTGTAACGCACTCTAATTTCAAGGACGAAATTTCATAAGAAGGGGAGGTTGTAAGACCCCAACTTTTATGAATAAAGATTAATTTCTATTGAAATATATTTTTGAATATTATGGTGTTGATATAATATAATGTTATAGTTGTGGGTAATATTTACAAATTTTGCAAAGTAAGCAAGTGGTTATATAATATTCGATTGGTCGGGGAATATTCGTTTTAACAGGGAATATTCGTGACGACCAAGACAATCATTGGTGGACCCCACAATGTAAGTATTGTCGTAGTTAGAAAATGATGTAATTATCTTTTATAAAAATAACTACGGAAGTTTTATCGTTAAACCGTTGAACTACCGGTAGTAGTAAAAGTACAAGAATACGCTGTGATCGTGATAGTAGAACACACCAGTATTGATTATTGATGCTTACGTGAGAAGTCACTCAGTTATATTCAATTATTGCTACAGTAATTGCTACATCATATCTCTCATATTATTGATTCGACTATTGTCACAGTATCATCTGCATAATATGTTATATTATTAAATCAATAATTGAGACGACAAAGTTATTCATATTATTAAATTGCAATATTTACAATGTCTAGAAGTTCTATCAAGGAGAGGTTTGGTCATCTAATTACGCGCTAATAAGGAGAAATCCTTATCGGAAAGCCCCTTCTTTCCTGGGAACGACCTGGTTGTTAAATATTGTGAGTTATAATATTAATGATGAATAAGTTCGAGTTGATTAAAGATGAAATTGATAGTTCCATTGTGTTGGAATTATTAGTGTTAGTGGAAATCGACATTTATTTCGATATTAATTGATGTCTGGAAGTTTTACTGACCAGTCGGTTAATTAATCGGATAAATGAGCAATTAATTGCTATTAATTCACATGATTATAACTATTTGTTCACATATGTGTACTATTGATTCACATTCTTGTACTATTAGGGGAGTTGGTGTAAGATTGATAATACTTGCATGACTAAGTTAAAAATGGAGGTATAGATGGAGGTATTATACTGTAATTCGTATTTTCACATGATTTTAACTATTGATTCACATGATTGAACTATTGATTCACATTATTTACAATTAATGGAGGTGGTGCAAGTTTAATAATACTTGCAGGACTAAATTAAAAATAAAGAAAAAGAGGAAGGTATTATATTATAATATTTTGAGACCCAAAACGTGTAATTATCGAAACTATATTTTCCTATAAATAGAAGCTCATTCTTCTTTCATTTCTCACCAATTCACTAAAGCTATACAGCAATTATTATAGAGAGAAATTATAGAGAGAAAGAAGAAGAGAAGTCTGCTACCTCACTATTCCAGTGTCCAGTCTTCTTCTAAGGTAAGGGATATTATTTGTTGTATTCGTAAGGGGTATTATTCTTTCGTATTCATGATGAGAGTTATTTTCTTTCAATACTCGTAAGGGTTGTTATTCCATTATTTATTATTATGTTTGAATAACTCGCCTGCAATCAAGTACCGCATATATGGTGAAATTCTCCTGTTATTCCATTCTTTATTATTCTGTTGGAATAACCTGTCTGTGTGGTCTATCGCATGCCTGGTGAATTCTGTTATTATTCCATTCTTTATTATTCTGTTCAAACATCCTGTCTGTGCGGATTACGCATGACCTGGTTCCATTCTTTATTATTCTGTTAGAACATCTTGTCTATGCGGATTACGCATGATCTGGTTCCATTCTTTATTATTATGTTGGAATATCCTGTTTGTGCGGATTACGCATGACCTGGTTCTATTCTTTATTAGTCTGTTGGGAATAACCTGTCTGTGTAGTCAATCGCATGCCTGGTGAATTCTTCTGTTATTCCATTCTTTATTATTCTGTAGGAATAACCTGTCTATGTGGATTACCGCATGCATGGTAAATGATCCTTCTTATTCATTCCTTATTAAATTGTGGACATGATCTGTCTACGTGGATTACCGCATGGCGGGCAAAAATCCATTTGCAGTTTCATATATTCTATTATACTCAGTTGGTTAAAGTTTTGGCTTCTATACTCCATGAAATTAGTAGAATATCCTGGATATTTGCGCTTCATCCAGTATCATTTCATGGAAGTATTCTTCTGAGCATTCCTGAATTTTACTCCACAAAGCAGTATCATGTTGACAATTTGGACGTAATTGATTTCAGGATAAATTAACTTATAAATCTTTAAAATTTATTCTTGAACTTATTTTATTGAATTATTATGTCATTGTCATCATCCTCATGCTTATATTGTGATGAAAGTCATCTTTGGCTTAAATGCATAGATGGACTTGGTATGATTATGACCAAGGATCATTCAGTATAATCATGACATGTAATGTTATAAATGATGTGGTAAAAGTCTTTAGTGGCCTGTAGTGCATTGATGGACAGGTTTTGGTATGATTATGACCAGGGATTATTCGGTATAGTCATGACCATTGATGATTTAATGAATATCCTTGGCCCGTAGTGCAGGGATGATTCGATGATGTGGTTTATTTATTAATCTGAGTCTCAGCGATAAAAATTGATGAAAACATTTTAAATCATAGAAGATAGTAGATATCATGCTCTACTTGACTCTTCTAATGGATTGCTTATTCCGCTGTAGTTAAACTTGATGTCTATTGTATTTTATTAGTTTAACATTGTTGAAGACTAATGATAATTTATTCTGCATTATCTTAGTCATAATATTTCTTACTGGGCTAGTTGAGCTCGACTCTGTATCCTAAACTTCAAAAGAAGTTGGGACAAGTATTTACCATTAGTGGAATTCTTCTACAACAACAGTTATCAATCAAGTATAGGCATGACTCCATTCGAGGCGTTGTATGGACGAAAGTGTCATTCTCCAGTATGCTAGGGCGAGGTGGGTGAAGCAACGTTGTTGGGACCAAAAATGGTACGCATGACTACGGAAAAGATTCAAATGATCCAGTAACGTATTCAAACCTGACAAGATCGACAAAAGAGTTATGTTGATCTTCATCGAAGGGACGTGGAATTCAATGTTGAAGATCATGTATTGTTACGTGTTGATCCATGGAAAGGAGTTACGAGATTTAGAAAGAGAGGAAAGCTCAACCCTCGATTCATTGGTCCATTTGAAATTCTCAATCGAGTAGTAAGGCGTGTCCTATAGACTCATTTTACCGCCAACTATGTCTCGTGTTTATAACATTTTTCACATATCCATGCTACGTAAATATGTGAAAGACCCGAACCACATTATTGAATTAGAACCAGATGAGATAGCAAAAGATTTAACGTATGAAGAGGTACTTGTCCAAATCTTGGATAAGAAGGAACATATTCTACACTCAAAGATTATACCTCAAGTCAAAGTTTTATAGAGAAACCATGATATTGAGGAAATGACCTGGAAATTAGAATCTGATATGAAAACAAGGTATCCTCACCTCTTCGACATATCAGGTACGTACATCAATTTCGAGAATGAAATTTCATAAGGAGGGGAGGTTGTAAGACCCCAACTTTTTATGAATAAAGATTTAATTTCTCTAATTATTATTTTGAATAATAAGGTGTTGATTTGATATAATGCTTTAGTTATGGGTGATATGTGCAAATTTTTCAAAGTAAGCGAGTGGTCATAAAATATTCGTTTGGTCGGGGAATATTCTTTTTATCGGGGAATATTCGTACGCCGGTGTAATCATTGGTAAACCATATAACGGAATAACTGTCGGATATAGAAAGCGACAGAAATAACCTTTTTATAAAAAATAATGGCAAAACTTTTACCGTTAACTGTTGAAATACCCGGTGATAAAAATACAGCAATACGCGTGGTTGCACAGTAGCACACGATATTGCACAATATTTCTTATTATTGATTCTTACGTAAGAAGTCATTCAGTTTCATTCAATAATTGCCACATTAATTATTGCATAGTATCTCATATTATTGATCCAATTATTGTCACAGTATCATCTACACAATATTTTATATTATTAAATCAATAATTGACATGACACAATTATTCATATTATTAGTTAGCATTATTGGCAATGTCTAGAAAATTATGTCGAAGAAATGGGTTAGGTAATATAATTGATCCCCTCTTTCCTAAGAATGATCTAGTTGTTAATATTGTGAGCTTATAATTTTATTTATGAAAAATTATTATGTGGTGGATATTGGTTCAATTTTGATAAGTGAAGGAATTTGTTGAAAGTTTGGCAATTGTTTTCTCCGATAAAATATTCATTCAAATATGTTATTATAATATTACATTATAATAATGTGATAATATAATAATATAATTTTTTATAATTTAAATGATAATATTATTATTATAATAATATATAATTTTCAGCATATGAATAAAAGTGGAGTGAATGTTATCATTTTGATTTCGAATTATTCTTCACGTGCATTCATTTGGAGGAGTAATTCTCCTGTAAACCATTTCTTTGTTTCTAACTTTTGTGGGCCCTCAAACATGGAAAAATAAGGAATTTGGCAGAGAAAGAATTGATGGTTAGGCAGGAATGGAAAAGAAAAAGATGTTAGGCAGAGGAGAATTAGGCAGGGAGTTAGGCAGCCTTGTTTAATTTTTCCTCCGCGCTGCACTAAAAATAGGGGGTAACTCTCTTTCCTAAACACACCTTCAATATCATAAATTTTTATTCTATAGTATTGTGAGTATTTCTCTTGAGTATAAGGATACTTTGAGTATAATTTTGTGTGCAAATTTTTTTCATAATAATATCTGATATTCCAGTCAAATCCAGTTTCTACTAAGGTAAAAGATATTATTTTATTTCAATACTTGTAAGAAATATTATTTTCTTTCATACTCCATATTATGTAAGTGATAATATTTCATTTCATATTCCAAAATTTAAACTTACTATGGTAAGTATTGCTTCTATAATTCCTGAAATGATTAGAAATTCCTCAAGTTTTGACTTTTAAATATTGGTCTGAACTTTCTTATTAAATTTTAAACTTTTTATGTCTGGGTACTATTCATACGGTACTATTAATGGGCACTGTTCATACGGTATTTTTCATACATACGATATTATTCATACTAGATTATTCACTTCGGTACTATTCACAACATAATTTAATTTTTTCTATCTAAATTATTTTTGATACATGAATATCATTCTTGAATTTTTCTTCACAAATAGTTATCATGTTGACAATTTGGACATTTTTGAACTCTAGATAAATTGAATTATAAATATCTAATATTTATCTTTTATCTCACTTGATTGAATTTTTATATTATTGTCATCATCTTCATGCTTATATTGTGTTGAAAGTCATCTTTGGCCCGTAGTACAAAGATAGATTGTTGATTGGTATCATTATGACCAGGAATTATGTATTGGTGTAATCATAACCTTTAATGTTACAGATAAGGTTTGTGGTGAAAGTCTTCTTTGGCCCGTAGTGCATAGATGGACATGTGTTTGTCATGATCATGACCACTGGTGATACTAATGAATATCCTTGGCCCGTAGTGCATGGATAATTCATTGATTTGAAATATTTATTGAATGATATTACAGAGATAAAATATTGATGATGGACTTTTAAATCATAGAAGATAGTAGACTTGACTCTTCTAATGTATTGTTCTTTCCCCTGCAGTATTATTCTAAAACTTGTTGTCTATTGTATTCTATCAAATTTTTCCCTGTTGAGAAGTAAGGATAATTTGTTCTATATTATCTTAGTCATAATATTCTTTATTGGGCTAGTTGAGCTCTCCCTTTTTTTTTTGGTTCCATTGTTCTTCTCAGGAGGCAATAATGTAGCTGGGACTAGTCGAGAAGTGGAGTAATGGTCCAAGATGGTTATTATAGCAGTTCTCACTATTTTGTAAAATAGTGTAACAATAATTTAAATGAGAACTTTATTTGAGTTTGGATATTGTCTACAAGACAATATTTGTATTAAAACTCTCAGCATATGTGTTGTCGTATTTTGCACGACAGTTGTAATAATAAAGTTTGTATTTGATTTTTGTACTATTTATTTGGCAACTCAGAATGGGTTGTGTGGACCTATTTTTGGAGCGTTACAGTCATCTCCCGTGTATTTTGGAAAAATGAGCTTTACTAATTTGGATGAGAACATATGCCTTCCTGCTTCTATATTTTATGTGAATTCTTCCCTACTATAACAAAAGTGACTGTTAACGCCAAGATCCTTTCACACGTCCCAATCACGTAAGATACGTCCGATCCTGCACAATAAACACGACAACACCAAAAGCTTGACAGTTTCGACCGTCGTGGGATAGCTCCTGTGTGAGAGTCAGTACAGGTGATCACAAGGTTAACAATGGAGGATAAAAATATCTAGTGTATTGAGAGAGAGAGAGATCTCTAGAGAGAGAAATATCAGTTACCTTTTCTTGTGTGATGCCCTTGCCCTCATATACTCTCATGCACGGTTTCTTGTGCCACCTACTATCATCTGACACAATTCCCCACCTCTGGTGATCTCAAATGATCGCATGCAATTTCACCCACCGCATCTTATCACTATTTTCCATCGACCAACTAAAATCCCATCCACATTAATTCATGGCAGAGATAAAGGTCAACTGTTATCTTTGTTATCATTATCTATCAAAGCCCAAGTGAAGATATTTAGCTATCGATGGGTCACCCACCGATCCTACCAACACTTTGAAGATCAAACAAAGGTGACCCATCGACTTGGTCCGGTGATCGAGCCCAATATAAGCGACCCAATGGGTTAACTAAATAACTCTACCAATTCATTCGCCCATTTACATGAAATATCATGGCCCAATATTGCTTCTAGTTTTTATTAAGCAGGATGTTTAATAGAAAACTATAAATGGTCCATGATATGAAGAACTCGACAAGATCGAAAGAGGCCCAAAATAAAACCAATCGGGACATATCTCGATAAATATCACACAATGGAATAAAATAAAAGCGAAAACCCAATTGAGAAGCCCAAGTCGGTTAATATCTTTTCAAATTCACCATCATTGCTGTCAATTAATGCGCCGTCTTCGTGCACCATGAAAAAATGAAGGGACAGCTGTTATAAAACCCCTTTCTTCCCAATTTTGACAGTTTTACCTACTCATTTCAAATTTCAATCTCTTGAGCTCCCATCTGTTCTCTCAAACCCTCTTCTTCTCTGTAAATCGTTAACAATGGCTTCTCAAGAATTCGGTCAAGAAAGCCCTCTCAAGGTAACCCCCATCACTTCCATTCCTCCCAGCCCAAGTCCTACCAAAGGGGCTTCGGGTTCCAATCCCAAATCAACCACTACTACCAGCAAAAATCCAATTCCAAAACTTGTTCTTCCTCCTTCTGAATTCTTCAAGAATACAGAATGATTTTCTCATGCCAACACCCCCTCCACAATTACAGAGGTTGAGTTGTGCAACATTCGGATACGGTATCAAATTCCGGACACTCACCAGCTGAGAGGGCCTTCTTCCTCCGAGAAGATGTATCAAAGGCCGGATGGTTGGACTGCCATTCCTCTTACCCTCTTGGAAAAGGGGATCCGTTTTCCTCTGCATCCCTTTCTGATTACAATCTTAGGGTTTATCGGTGTCAGTTTTGCCCAACTTGTCCCGAATTCATACATCCACCTTCTAGCCTTTATCGCCTTCTGCCACGAGGTAAGGGTTACACCTACCTTGGACTTTTTCTTTTCTGCTTATTATACCGGTAAATCTTGTGAAAAGGGGTTTAAATCCCTGCGTAAACAATCCTCGAAACCCGGCGAGAATTTTGAGAGGTGGTCTTTGATAAATACTCCTTCGAGTAATAAGGGATGGCACGAAAAATGGTTCTTCGTCAAAGGACCAGAGATAACTTCTATCCCAGATTGGACTACTGCTGAAAAACTATCTGCAGATGTTGGGGATATCTCCGAAGAACGCATAAATGAAATGATAATGCTTCTGGAAAACTTCCTGAAGAAAGAATGGAGCTACGGACTTCTTACCAAACAGGCGTGGTTATTCGACCACAAATGTAAGCATTGAGCTATTCTTTTACATCATTTCTAAAATTTTGTGAGAATATTAGTTCTGAATCGTTCTTATTTACTTCTTGTAGTGTCTCTGATCAAACCAAACTCTTCAGATGTGAAAGATCTTGAAGAATTCTTATATAAGAAAGATTCGGGATCCCCCGGTGAACCCTCAACTGCTGAACCCCCTACCGAAGAGCCTCCAATAACTAAAATTCCAACAAACAATCCTCAGTTGACCGAAGCTCCTACCACATCCGAACCTGCTCCTATTCGCCAAAAGAAAAGAGCAATTCGAAAAGCCAAGCCCACTCCTCCATCAACCTTTAACGAGAGTCTATGGACCTTCCTTCGAATGAACGCTTGGTGAAGTCATCCGTACCAAAAAGAAGAGGACCAAAATAACCCCTCTTACGGCCGAAGAACTCCGGGTGCCTTCCTCCGAAGCTGATCTTCCCCCTATCATACCGTGAGAGATTGCCATTTTTTAAGAGGAACTAGAAGAGTAGGCAGATCTTATCCCCTCCTTAACTCGTAAAAGAAAACACTCTTCAAGCGACCAATCTGAACCAGTAATTGAAGTTGTATATGCCCAACCATCACCACCCAAAACTGCATATACTCAACCACCGCCACCTCCCGAACAATCCCCACCAATTACTCCAACAAAACCGTCTTCTTTTGAAGCCAGGCCAGAAACTGTGGCTTCCCCTACCCTCTGGCTAAAATTGAATGAGCACTTCCCCTTCCAACTCTATAATTCTTTTGTCCATGATACTGATGATCATAGATTTGGGAACAGCTCAATCCTGGACTTGATCGATGAAGGCATGATGTATCAGGCCAAAGTAAGTGATTTTTTGATATTCGTACCTATCCTTCTACTATTTTATCTGAGACTGGTAGATTAATAATGAACATATATAGGCAAATGTTGTCTTCGGGCGTCTCCGTCCCAAATATATAGAAGCTGAAGCTAAAGCTGAGGAGGATGCCGCTCGAAGAGAAAATGCCATTTTGAACTCTATGTTGGCAAAGGAAAGAGGTGATCTCAACATCGCCCATTTCAATAATGAATTCCTTCGGAAAGACTTGGCTCAGACCAAAGAACAAATGGAGAAGATGAAGGCAGATCACCAGGCAATCACCGACATGAATGTGGACTTAGTAACAAGGAACGAAGTCCTCGTTCAGAAGAATGAAACTTTGGTAAGAACCAACAAAAGCCTAGCTCTCCAAGTAAATGAATTTGAAACCAGAGAGCTTCGCCACCTGAAAGAACGCCAAAAAGTTGATAATGAAGTCCAGGAACTTCATGCCCTGAGGGATTTGGATCCTCCTCTGACTGAAGAGCTCCAGAAGAACATCCAAACAGACTACAGAAAGTCAGCTGAGCTGAATGAAGAGATAGTTCGGATGTTTTCTGAAGGATATGAAGAATGTCGAAGCAAAGGCAAGGTGAAACTTGTCAAAGCTAAGGTAGAACCTTCCCTCCTCGACTCATCGGATGGCGAAGATGATGTTTGATGGTGGCTTATATTACTCTAGGATCTTTTAAGAATTTTGGCAAAAAATTTCTATATGTTTGTGTAATTACTTAAATATTAATGAAATTTCAACTTTTCTTCCTTATGACGTCGGTATAATTCGTTTCTTGTCAATAATTCAGTATTAATCAACTTGAAAAATGTACAAGTTTCTTTGTAAACTTAACTTAAACTCTTAATCCATAAGCAAGTAGATCATATGACAGTTAAGAATAATAATGAGATAATCCGAACTCAACACTTGAACAAAATAAAGTAATGCATACTTATCATTACCGAAGTGTGAGACAGTTCATTCAAAAGGTTAATCCAGCCTATCCTCCTTGCACCATCAAGAATTTCTTTACCGCACAGGGTATAACAAGTACATAAGGACATTTTTTACCGCGAATGCGGGTTTTAACAAATTTATAAGGACCTCCTGCCGAATAGGCTACCATCGAATGGTCAATAAGTCCAATTCAACCTCATTTCAACCATGAAATTTGTTTACCACTCAGGGTTCTAACAAATTCATAAGGACCACCTGCCGAATAGGCTACTATCGAATGGTCAACAAGTCCATCCGAACCTCCTTTCAACCATGAAATTTGTTTACCACTCGGGGTTCTAACAAATTCATATGGACCACCTGCCGAATAGGCTACCATCAAATGGTCAGCAAGTCCACTCGAACCTCCTTTCAACCATGAAATTTAGACCAATGAAGAGAAGATCAATTGAGAAAAAATGAATCTTTTATTGATGATTGTAAGACCCCGAAATTTTTAAATAAAAAGGAATTTCCTTTATTTTGAAATAGTAAGGGTTGATTTGATTAATGTGGATAGTTAAGGGTTAAATACGCAAATATTTCAAAATAAGCAAGTGGTTATAAAATATTAATTGTGTTTGGGAATATTCGTTTGGTCGTGGAATATTCAGACTCGTCGGGAATATTCGCATTTACTGCAAATGCATGTGTGGGCCCCATAACTAAAAAGCGATTGGATGAAGAAAACGATAAATATAAGTTGTTTTTAAATAACGGTAGTAGTTGTTGCCATCGTTGAATACCCGTTGGTTAAAACACACTAATACGCGTTGTTGAACAAGAGTAGCACCAGATTGCACCAATTATTGATTCTTACGTGAAAGAAGGCACTACTCAATAATGGTTACGTAATTAATCGCTCAAGATTTTATCGAGTTAATAATTGTTTGCGTTGATATTTTATATTGTCGTTGTTTCAATAATTGTCATTACACAAGATCTTTCATTATCGAAGCAATAATTCATATTATCTAAATAATATTATTAGATAACATTATTGGCAATGTCTAGAAAGTTACGCTCTAAGGAGAGGTTTGGTCATCTAATCATGGCGCCAAGAAGAAGAAATTTTATCGAAAGCCCCTCTTTCCTGAACCGCCTCGGTTGTCAATATTGTGATTCTCGTAATATTATTTGTGAATAATTAATTATTGATTTATATGATGAGGAAAATATTGATTTTATGTGGATATAGATGGAGAAAATTTTAAAATGACAATTGTTGAAAATTAATATTTTATCTTTTCTCGATAAAATAATTCATTTAAATATATTATTTTAATAATATATTAACGGTGATATTTTTACAATGAATGTGGGATATATGAGTATATGAGGAGGAAGAGTATTTTGTGGCATTAAATGTTTAACACATGTTTTGTGTGTTGGTGGACACAATTATCGAATCAAATTTGATTATAATGTAAAATCGCCCCGTTTGTGGATTTCTTGGTCGATTTTTGTTTGGAATTTGGAAAAACTTTCTTCTGCAAAGTTGTAGAGAATTGAATTTCCTATAAAAACTCGCGAGATTCGAATTTTCTGATGAAAGGGCTATTTATTATGAATTATTGAAGTTCCGAAGCTCCGAAATAATTGATTTTTGGGAGTTTAAATTATTTTTGTTAAGAAAAACGTTTTTTGTATTTTTTTGGACATCATTAACATGTGTGGCTGGTGTTTTGACCAAAAGGTGGGCTAAGGAAAATTTGTATAATTATATTAATATTATATTAAATTTTCTGCTTTGGTGTTCTAAGCATTTTCCTATAAATAGGTGCTTAGGTTAGAATTGAAAATCACACCGTAAACCGAAGTTTTCTCTCTATTTCTCTCGATATTTTGAGCGTATTCTTGTGAGTATTTTGAGTATACTTTGAGTATTGCTAGATTTGCAAGTTCCTTCAAAGACTATACCTTGTAGATTCTAGCTAGAAGTACTGATCTTTCGAGGTAAGGGATATTATTTTTTTGTAATGATATTATTTCTTCAATATCATTATGTTGAAATGTTGATCTGAAGTTTTTATCAAATTTAGAACTTTTTCATGTCGGGGTTACTATTCACGAGTTACTATTCACGAGTTACTATTCATGAGTTACTATTCACGAGTTACTATTCACGAAAGTACTATTCATGTAAGCGTGAAGATGTTTTTTTGTGGAATTTCTATCTTTTGGTGTCTGAGTTACTATTCACGTGATACTAAGACTATTCACGATATCAAGACTATTCACGATACTCGGTATTATTCAATTTAAAAATAAAATTTCTTCTTTTCGTCCAAAACATCTATTCGGATACTAACTCGATTGTATCCATGTTTTGATCATTCTTGAATTTCACACCACTATGATTATTTTGAGGTATTTTTGGGCGTGGATAAAACCAAGTACTAATCCTTAATCCTTAATCCTTGTCATTTTGTTTCACTTTGGATTCGTTTCTTTAAAAATATTTTTCATCATCCTCTCGCCTTAAATGATGATATTATTGAATATCTTTGGCCTCGTAGTGCAAAGATGAACAGTGTTTAAATGAACATGACTAATCGATGAATATCTTTGGCTCAGTAGTAAAGATGAATATTTGATTCGGATGTATATTGATTGATGTTACAGGATAAAATATTGATGATGGACCGTTAAATTCATAGATTATAGTAGATTTCATTCTACGTAACTCTTCTATGAATTATTATTTCATTGCTGAATATTGATCCAAACTTGTTGTCTATTGTATTCTATCGATTTTTCCCTGTTGAAGACTAACGATAATTTGTTGTATATTATCTTAGTCATAATATTCTTTCTTCGGGCTAGTTGAGCTCACCCTTTTCCTTGTTGTTCCATTTTTTCTTCTCGGAGGCGAGAATGTAGCGAGTACTAGTCGGGGGTATGGAATGAAGATTCTAGAGAGAGTTGTTTAGTAGTCCTCACCATTTTGTAAAATAATGAATCAATAATGTGATGAGGATTTATTTGAGTATAGATATTGTCTAGAAGATAATATTTGTATTCAAACTCACAGTTTTACTGTTGTAATAATAAAGTTGTAGTTGTTTCTGTACCATGTATTTGGCGACTCAGAATGGGTGTGTGTATACCTATTTTGGGGGCGCCACAGTTGGTATCAGAGCTTAGGGATATGATCTCTGGCGGAGATCGGGGAACAGAACTAGGAGTGGAGAGACGA
Organism: Panax quinquefolius; assembly: GCA_020205615.1. Lineage (NCBI taxonomy): Eukaryota > Viridiplantae > Streptophyta > Magnoliopsida > Apiales > Araliaceae > Panax > Panax quinquefolius. The sequence continues at coordinate 135,859,079 of CM035156.1, forward strand.
GTAAATCCTTCACTAATGTGTCCTACCTAAGCTTATTTGTTAGTTGGTCAAGATATAGAATATTATGTGATATATTGATTTCCTTAATTAACCCTTATTTTGTGATGATTTGAGAATGTCGACCGAGAATATTAACATGGAGTAAATGAGACCGTGGAGATGCTGTACTCACCAACGAGGAGAACGTAACAGTCAGGGCAATGTTCCTCCCGTGAACAACACCACCGAGCGAGATGATGAACGAGGGGATGTTTAGAAGCTTTTTTGCAGTTCATGAAAAATCGACGAGGAGACTCGTGTTCAAAATACAGGAGGAAATGATAGCAATTCACGAGTGGTCATAGCCAAGCAGATTCAAAGAGTTGGGACCACGAGTCGGGGAAAGCGGATCCGATTAAAGCGCGAGACGTGGGTCAAACAAATTACCAAGATATTCGATGTCTTGGGATGCACCGGAGAACAGAAAGTTCCATTCGCCACCTTTATGTTCCGTGGCGAGGCAGACATTGGTGGGAATCGTGAAGCGTATCCATCCAAATTGCACTCGGCATGTCATGGGAGGCGTTTCAGAAATAGTTCAATGACAAGTACTTCCACGAAAGTATTATTCTATCATATGAAGGAAGTGGAGTTTATTAGACTAGAGCGAGAATAACATGGCGGTGTCCCAAAGACGAGGCTTAAGTTCGCGGAGTTATCCGAGTTTGCACCTCATTTGGTGGAGAATGAGGAACGATGACGCGGATGTTTCGAGAGGTTTGAAACCCGACATACGCCAAGATCTCATTTCTCATAAATTTTCTCTCTATTCAGATGTTGTCAATAGGGCTCGGTTGTTAGAGCGAGATAACGAGTACGCTCAACCGAGGGACCATAACCAAGATCATATCAAGATAGCGGTCATCGTAATAACGATAACCAAATGAAGAAAGAAGAATACGAGACAAAGGCTGTGTAACCACTCTGGTGGTAATCGTGGCCATGAAAATAGAAGAAGCGAGTTGGGAGGAGATTTTAAAAAAGGAGATTCAACAACGACCATGTGAAGACGCCGGCGCCAAGAGCAACTAGTTTTGGTGGAGGAGAACGACCACCGGTCGTATGCTACAAATGCGAAAAGAGGGACATATCGGTCCAAAGCGCCCACAACAGTTCAAGGTATGCTATAGTTGTGGAAAGGAAGGACATATCGCCGAGATTGACGCAGTGAGCGAAACCTAGTTCAATGGGGACGGTGACTCAAAAAGGATGTCCCGTAAAAGTCAAAGTCAACGGTTCTTGGAAGAGCGTTTGTCGTGACCGGTCATTAAAATGCAAGGAACCCGAACGGTTAGCACGGGTTAGTTAATTATAAATTCTTGCTGAAGTATATACCTTACTAGATCTGGGTTCTACCCATTCTTTTATCTCTTCTTGCAGCGCTCAACGCTTGAACTTGACTCTGAAGAAATTAGACTTTGACCTATTTATGGAGAATCCGTTAGAGAAACTTTCATTACATCTCGTTGTTTAGAAATCTTGTTTGATTCAGTTGGCACTATCACATTACTCGTTAACCTTATTTCTATAGAGATATTTGCTTTTGATGTGATTTTAAGGTTAACTACTCATCATGCCAAAATTGATTGTTTTCGTAAGGTTGTTAGTTTTCATATTCCTAAGCAACCTATTATTCGAATTCAAGCAATCAAACCATTGTAATCAAACATTTTCATATCAAGCCATGAAGTCATTCGTTTATTACGGATGTCAAATTTTCTTAGTCCATGTTATGGATTTGAATAAAGACACGTCAGATTTGAATAATATTCCTGTTGTTATTGATTTTTCCGACGTATTTCTGAAGAATTTCTTGGCTTACTCCCAAAGCTCGATATTAAATTTTGTATCGACTTTGAACCCAGACAAAACTCATTTCTAAAATCTCATATCGAATGGCTCCTATTGAACTTCGTGAGTTAAAAATTCAACTATAGAATTTGGTACCGAGCCTTTATCTTGTGACTTCCTTTGTGGAAATCACCAAGCCGACTCTCGTAGGGGACGCCATATTCGATGCGATAGTAAACCGATAGGTGTCATTGTGATGTGCTATCCAAGATTGGGATATGAGTCACGATTGAGAGCAACCTAAGTCAAGAATCGAAATACGTAGCTTTCAGGCTTAGTTGGTTATTATCGGAGATTCGTTGAAGGATATTCTCGAATCGCTATTCCATTAACGCATGGTGACTCGTAGAGATACAAAATTGAATGGAGCAAGGAATGTGGGAAGAGCTTCAAGAACTCAAGAGGAGACTCATTTCAGCACATGTTCTGACCATGCCATCCTGGAAAGGCGAACGTGGTAGCTGACGTGTTGAGTAGAAGATCATATGCGGAACGAAAAGCGATGATGTCAAGTATACGACAGAGCCAACTTTAATAGAAAAAGTTAAGGTTGCTCAAGCCACCAACTTGAAATGATGAGTATGAAGAAGAAAGTACAAGAAGGAGCTATTCCTAAGCGAGAATTGATGAAGAAGGAATACTTGAGTCAACTCCACTTTGCATTCCTAATGATTTTGATTTGAAGCATAGAATCATGATGGAGGCACACAACACATTGTTTGCAATCCATCCTGGGAGTACCAAAATGTATTATGATCTTCAACATACATTTTGGTGGAGCAATATGAGGAGAGAGATCTCGTAGTTTATCTCGATCTGTTTAACTTGCTAACGATGTAAAGGCGGAGCATCTTGTACCTAAGGGTCCGCTGCAACCACTTGAGATTTTGAAATGGAAGTGGGAACACATTACCTCAATTTCATTACTAATCTTCCCAAGGTTTCTCAAGGCATAGATGCGATTTGGGTTATTGTTGATAGATTAACCAAGTCCGCTTTCATTTCTTACCGATACGAGAGACTTATTCCTTGAACGCCTTTCTCGTATGTACGTAAATGAGATTATGAGATTGCATGGCATGCCAAGATCCATAGTTTTAGATCGTGACCCAAGATTCACTTCATGATTTTGGGTTAGTTTGTAGAAAGCTATGGGCACGAATTTTACGATTCTGGTTTGGCATACCATCCTCAAAGCGGATGGGCAATCGTAAAGGACTACTCAAACTCTTGAAGATATATTAAAACTCGTGTCCTAGATTTCAAAGGAAGTTGGGATAAGTACTTGCCATTGGTGGAATTCTCATACAACAATAGTTATTAAACAAATATAGGCATGGTTCCATTCAAGCATTATATGGACAAAAATGTCGTTCTCCAATATGTTGGGATGAGGTGGGGGAAGCAACATTGTTGGGACCGAGAAAGAAAAGCGTATGACTAATGATTCGACAACGATACAAACGGCACAAGATCGACAAAAGAGTTATGCGAATCTTCATCGAAAGGACGTGGAATTTAGTGTAGGGGATCATGTGATTGTTGCGAGTTGCTCCATGGAAGGGAGTTACAAGATTTGGGAAGAGAGGAAAGCTCAATCCACGATTTATCGGTCCATTTCAAATTCTTGAACCGAGTAGGAAATGTAGCCTATAGCCCTTGCGTTACCTCGAGTATGTCTCGTGTTCATAATGTGTTTCACATATCTGTATTTCAGTAAATATGTGAAAGACCCGAACCACGTTATTGAGTTAGAACCCAGGACGAGATAGCCAAGACTTAACGATGAGGAGGTACCTATCAAGATTTTGGATAGGAAGGAGCATGTCCTACGCGCAAAGGTTATACCACAAGTTAAAGTTTTGTGGAGGAATCATGCTATAGAGGAAATGACCAGGGAATTGGAAACGAAAATGAAAGCGAGGTATCCTCACCTTTTCAAAACACCAGGTACGTACGTCAATTTCGAGGACGAAATTTCATAAAGAGGGGAGGTTGTAAGACCCCGAAATTTTTAAATAAAAAGGAATTTCCTTTATTTTGAAATAGTAAGGGTTGATTTGATTAATGTGGATAGTTAAGGGTTAAATACGCAAATATTTCAAAATAAGCAAGTGGTTATAAAATATTCATTGTTGTTTGGGAATATTCGTTTGGTCGTGGAATATTCGTGACGTCTTTGGGAATATAAATGACGATGAGTGCAACCATGTGTGGGCCCCATAACTGAAAAGCGATTGGATGAAGAAAACGACAAATATAAGTTGTTTTTAAATAACAGGCGTAGTTGTTGCCAATCGTTGGAATACCCGGTGGTTAAAACACACTAATACGCGTTGTTGAACAAGAATAATACCAGTATTGCACCAATTATTGATTCTTACGTAAGAAGGCACTACTCAATAATGGTTATGTGAATTCTTGTCAATTATTTTATCGAGTTAATAATTCTTTGCGTTGATATTTTATATTCTTTGTTGTTTCAATAATTGTCATTACACAAGATCTTTCATTATCGAAGCAATAATTCATATTATCCGAATAATATTATTAGATAACATTATTGGCAATGTCTAGAAAGTTGCCTCAAGGAGAGGTTTGGTCATCTAATTGCGGCGCCAAGAAGAAGAAATTCTTATCGAAAGCCCCTCTTTCTGAGGAACTACACCGTTGTCAATATTGTGATTCTCAGTAATACTATTTGTGAATAATTAATTATTGATTTATATGATGAGGAAAATATTGATTTTATGTGGATATAGATGGAGAAAATTTTTAAAATGACAATTGTTGAAAATTAATATTTTATCTTTTCTCGATAAAATAATTCATTTAAATATATTATTTTAATAATATATTAACGGTGATATTTTTTACAATGAATGTGGGATATATGAATATATGAGGAGGAAGAGTATTTTGTGGCATTAAATGTTTAACACATGTTTTGTGTGTTGGTGGACACAATTATTGATAGAAATTTGATTATAGCTGTGTAAAATCGCCCGCTTGTGGATTTCGGTCGATTTTGTTTGGAATTTGGAAAACTTTCTTCTGTAAAGTTGTAGAGAATTGAATTTCCTATAAAAACTCGCGAGATTCGAATTTTCTGATGAAAGGGCTATTTATTATGAATTATTAAAGTTCAAGCTCAAATAATTGATTTTTGGGAGTTTAAATTATTTTTGTTAAGAAAAACGTTTTTGTATTTTTTTGGACATCATTAACATGCGTGGCTGGTGTTTTGACCAAAAGGTGGGCTAAGGAAAATTTGTATAATTATATTAATATTATATTAAATTTTTCGCTTTGGTGTTCTAAGCATTTTCCTATAAATAGGTGCTTAGGTTAGAATTGAAAATCACACCGTAAATCAAGTTTTCTCTATTTCTCTCGATATTTTGAGCGTATTCTTGTGAGTATTTTGAGTATACTTTGAGTATTGCTAGATTAAGTGCAAGTTCCCTTCAAAGACTATACCCTAGATTCTAGCTAGAAGTAACCGATCTTTCGAGGTAAGGGATATTATTTTTTTGTAATGATATTATTTCTTCAATATCATTATGTTGAAATGTTGATCCAAGTTTTTATCAAATTTAGAACTTTTTCATGTTGGGGTTACTATTCACGAAGTTACTATTCACGAGTTACTATTCACGAGTTACTTTATTCATGAGTTACTATTCACGAGTACTATTCAGTAAGCGTGAAGATGTTTTGTGGAATTTCTATCTTTTGGTGTCGGAGTTACTATTCACGATCTGAAGACTATTCACGATACTAAGACTATTCACGATACTAAGATTATTCATAGAAAATAAAATTTCTTCTTTTCGTCTAAAACATCTATTCGGATACTAACTCGATTGTATCCATGTTTTGATCATTCTTAAATTTCACACCACTATGATTATTTTTGAGGTATTTTTGGCGTGGATAAAACCAAGTACGAATCCTTAATCCTTAATCCTTGTCATTTTGTTTCACTGGATTCGTTTCTTTAAAAATATTTTTCATCATCCTCAGTCTTAAATGATGATATTATTGAATATCTTTGGCCTGTAGTGCAAAGATGAACAGGTGTTTAAATGAACATGACCAACTGATGAATATCTTTGGCCTGTAGTGCAAAGATGAATATTTGATTCCAGATGTATATTGATTGATGTTACAGGGATAAAATATTGATGATGGACTGTTAAATTCATAGATTATAGTAGATTTCATTCTCTACGTAACTCTTCTATGAATTATTATTTCATTCATGAATATTGATCTGAAACTTGTTGTCTATTGTATTCTATCAGATTTTTTCCTGTTGAAGACTAACGATAATTTGTTGTATATTATCTTAGTCATAATATTCTTTACTGGGCTAGTTGAGCTCACCCTTTTCCTTGTTGTTCCATTTTTCTTCTCAGGAGGCGAGAATGTAGCGAGTACTAGTCTGGGTATGGAATGAAGATTCTAGAGAGAGTTGTTTAGTAGTCCTCACCATTTTTGTAAAATAATGAATCAATAATGTGATGAGGATTTATTTGAGTATAGATATTGTCTAGAAGATAATATTTGTATTCAAACTCACAGTTTTACTGTTGTAATAATAAAGTTGTAGTTGTTTCTGTACCATGTATTTGGCGACTCAGAATGGGTGTTGTGTATACCTATTTTGGGGGCGTCACAATGATGATCCAAATATTTACAGACTCCAGTAAACTGACTCAATCTCTACTGAAAATACTTCCGAAGTCTACCAGCATGCCAAGTATTCTTGATTTCAGACCCATCCAATGCCTTTAACCGATAAGTCCCTGACTTTGGTACTTCAATGACTTCATAAGGACCTTCCCAGTTCAGCAGTAGCTTTCCTAAATTCTGAGGCATAGATGCTTCAACTACTCTAAGGACGAAAGCCCCTACTTCAAATCTTCAAAGTTTTACCCCTTTATTATAGTGCTTTGCTACTCTTCGTTGATAGGCTGCCAGCTTTATCAAAGCTACCTCCCTGACTTCTTCCAGCAAGTCCATATTGATCTTCAGCCCTTCATCATTGTAGATCTCTCAAAACTGATTAACTTGAAGACTGGTAGATCCGATCTCAACAGGGACTAAGGCATCAGTACCGTAAGCCAACCTGAAAGGTGAATCTCCCGTGGTAGTCCTCGTTATTGTTCGATAAGCCCATAATACGCTGAGCAGCTCTTCGGGCCACCTTCCCTTAGCTTCATCCAATCTACGCTTAATCCCATTCAGAAGCATCCTGTTGGTTACTTTGACTTGTCCGTTAGACTGTGGATGAGCTACTGAAGTCTTTCTATCTTTGAACTGACTCCTTCAAAAAATGTCTCAAACTTTGGTCCCCAAATCAAGCGTCCATTGTCTGATATTACCACCTTCGGAATACCGAAATGAAACACTACAGATTCCTTTAGAAACTTCAGACATTCTTGTTCCATTATTAGTCTAAGTGGCTTTGCTTCTACCCATTTGGTCATATAATCAATGGCGAATATAACAAAACTAACCTGACCTTTAGCTTTCAGTAATGGACCTAGTATATATACCCCCCAGACAGCAAAGGGTATAGAAGATAGAATTGAATATAGCACTTCTGGTGGCTGATGTGGGATAGGACTATTCAACTGACACTTTGGGCACTTCTTCACATACTCAGTAGCTTCCTTAAAGATGGTAGGCCAATAGAACCCTTGCCGAAGTACTTTGTAGGCTAATAACTTAGCTGTTATATGGTCACCACAAATACCTTCGTGAATCTCTCGAAGAGCATATTCAGCTTCGGATGGAACCAGACACTTCAACAATGTAGACGAAAAAGCCCTTCGATAAAGATCCCCATCAATAAGAACAAAGTTGGCACTCTTTTACTTGATCTTCTTGGCCAACATCTGATTCGAAGGAAGGATGCCATCTGCCAAATATTCCAGATAAGGAGTCAGCCAACAGTTAAAAAGCTCAATGCACATCATCGCCTCATGCTGGATACTAGGCTGCTGCAGAATCTCCAAGTAAACTGACCCATCAAAATTGTTAGCATCCGTAGTGGCCAACTTCGACAATGCATCGACAATAGAATTATCATTACGCTCAACACCCTGAAATTCATAGGAGAGGAAATACTGAAGCTGATCTTCCAATTCTGCTAGGTACTTGATCATTCTTGACCCTCGAGCTTCATATTCCCCCGAAACTTGCTTGATGACCAATTGAGTCACTATAAATGATCAATTTCTGATTTTCAAGACTCTTCGCCAATCGGACTCCTACCAGCACCGCTTCATACTCTGCCTCATTGTTCGTTGCTCTGAACCCAAATCTGATGGCCTGCTGCACTTTGAATCCCTCCTGACTTGTCAAGATAATTCATGCTCTATTGACATCAGAAGTAGAAGACCCATCTGCATATAGCGTCCACGAACTCGATTGTCTTTGAAATCTATCGAATCGTCGACGACATTTCGGTTTGTCAAATCTTCATCAGCTTCTGAAAATGAGCACTCCACCATAAAATCGGCCAAAGCTTGACCTTTTATAGCAGTTCGGGGATGATACTCTATAAAAAAATTGAGATAATTCCATTGTCCAAGCAGCCAATCTCCCCAAGACTTTAGGTTTGCTCATCACCTTCTTCAAAGGTTGATCCGTATAAACCACCAAGAGCCGACCTTGAAACCTTATAACACAAGTTATACCTCTTTCGTAGGTGTACATAAGTCATAAAACCAAATTAGCAACCACCTAGCATAACAAAATCCGTAAACTGTTTTTTGATGTATAGCAAGCTGCCGCACTACCCTAAGTACAAATAAAGCAGACACGGTGTGCCACGTCAGTCGTCGAAGCGATGGCGGACTCTATTTTGTAGAGTATTACCCAACTTCATTTCCGTTGATTCAAACATGATTCAACCCATCATTAAAAAGTTCATACATGTTAGTAAACTTCTTAAACACATTATAACCGGTTAATTATTGACATATAAATTGAAGATATTTCAAGAACTAAACTAGACCCATTTTAAGAACATAACTAGGGTTTATACCTTTTCAAGCTTGATTTGGACTCCCTACACTCTGAGTATGCTTCTATAGTAGCTTAACAACTTATAACTCTCCAATTAGACTATAAAACAACTTCTAGCAACACAAAAACTGAATTTAACTTGTATTATAGAAGGAACTTGGACTAGACATTGGCATTACAGTAAGGTTGGGTTCATGGTGTAATGGAAGGATACATTGGTTAATCAAGAGTGGTTTAACAACCCACCACCAGCCATTGGCTTTGTAATCATCACCTATTCCATAGCCATTTGGAAAATACATGTTTTAGCTTTATGTTGTTGTTCATGTACCTTGTGACACTCAATTTGGTACAAGAGCAAATATCTCAGCATTTGGTCATGTAGGGCTTGGTTTGGTTCTTTTAATTCCCATAATGTAATATTAAGGTACAATTATTACCATATTAGGAATTTAAAGATAAATTTTATACTCACATCATATAATCCATGTAATAAATAACGCAGTTAGGTATTATTGTCCGGGTAGTTCCCCATAATTATTTTTACTACTCGTATAACAAAATTATAACATTATCTAATATTAATGTTTATTTAAACACTTAATCTCCTTCCTAGTTTCTAGAATACACAGATATTTAATTATTTCTGTATTACAACTACATATGATTTCATTGTGCTACTAGGTACCTCATTTCATTGCAATATACTCCTATCATATGGTTTTTATTAATGTCACACATAATGCATAAGTGTTCTATTTCATTGCTACAGAAGAAAATTAATTTTCTCCAATTGACCACTTGCTCAGCTGTGCCAGTTTGTACTGCTAGGAGGGCGCAGCTACGCCGTACCCTGGCATTGCCAAACTAGTTTAGCTTTAAGCCAGTTTTAATATCCAACTCCATAATCTTTTTACACAAGATGAATTAACTGTCATATTGGTGATATTACTAGTTAGGAGTTAATTTCTTTATATGAAATCACATAATTATATGCAATTAATTAATATTCTCTAATAATTATTAATTAATTATTTGCCTTAACAATTCCTTTGTTAATTAATATAATCACTACTATTTCTCATCACAGTGCCGCACAAGGCATTTCAACTAGTTTGTTAGAACTCCACATTAATCACTTTAATATAATTGAGTTAATCCGTCTCATAACACGAAATCATTTATATTCAAATAAATATTTATTCCCATTAATATATTCATAAGACATGGAAATTCTCGGGTATTACATCCTCTCCCCCTTATAAAAATTTTATCCCGGAATTGCTACAAGGTTACACAAATAGATGGGGATAATCCCTCATCATCCTATCTTTTAACTCCCAAGTAGACTCCTCGACATCGTGGTTACGCCAAAGTACTTTTACAGAAGAAATGACTTTGTTCCTTAAAGTTTGCTCCTTCTTATCTAGAATTTGGACAGGAATTTCTTCGTACGCTAAGTTCTTCTCCACTTGAATGGGTTCATACGAAATAACGTGTTTGTAATTAGGTTTGTACGGACGCAACACAGATATATGAAACACGTTATGGATGTGCTCCAACTCGGGTGGTAGTGTAACTTTGTGTGCCACCTCACCCACTCGTTTCAGTATCTTGAACGGTCCTATGAATCTTGGACTCAGTTTTCCATTCTTGCCGAAATGGATCTTTCCCTTCCATGGAGATACTTTTAAGAATACAAAACTGCCGACTTTAAAATCTTAGTCTTGTCAATGCAAATCTGCGTACTTTTCTGGCGATCTTGAGCTGCTACTAGTCTGGACCTTATCACTGTCACCACGTTCGCTGTTTGTTGTACTAACTCTGGTCTGAGTATTCGTCATTTTTCGACTTCGTCCCAACATAATGACATTCTGCACTTCCTTCCGTAAAGAGCTTCGTACGGTGGCATGACGATACACGCATGGTAACTATTATTATATGCAAATTCAACTAAGGGTAGGAGATCGTCCCAATTTCCCTTGAAGTCCATCACGTAAGTCTTAAGAATGTCCTCCAGAGATTGTATTGTTTGCTCACTCTGTCCGTCTGTTTGAGGATGATAAGCGGTAATTAACCTTAACTGTGTTCCCATCCTCTCTTGCAAGCTTTTCCAGAATTTTGATGTGAAGCGCGGATCTTTTTCCGAGACAATTAACATTGGCACTCCATGTCGTGAAATAATCTCCTTTAAATACAATCTCGCTAACTGATTTAAACTGTAGCGGATCTTGATTGGTAGAAAATGTGCGGTCTTTGTAAGTCGATCCACGATAAACCAAATGGTATCAAAACCTTTCTGCGTGACTGGAAGTCCTACCACGAAATCCATCGTAATGTGCTCCCATTTCCACTCTAGTATTTTCAACGGTTATAGTAAACCACTCGACCGCTGATGCTCTGCTTTTACGCGTTGGCAAGTTAAACATCTACTAACGCACTCTATGACTTCCCATTTCAAATTGGGCCACCAAAAATGTTGCCACAAGTCTCGGTACATCTTAGTGCTTCCCGAATGAATGGAATACGTCGTATTGTGTGCCTCATATAAAATCTCTTCTCTTATATCGGTTACCGCTGGTACCCACATTCTTCCCTCGAATCTTCAGATACCGTCTTTATCCAGTCAAAATTTCTCCTCTTTATTTTCTGTAATCATTTTTCTGATCTTCTCACATTCTTCATCTTTCTCAGGTGCTTCTTTTACTCTATCCAACAATGTCGGACAAGCTTCCATTACAAGTAACTTCTCTTCAGACCTCTCCGGCCCCTTTACCTCTATTTCCAATTTCTCCATTTCTCTTATTAACTCTTCCTGAGTTGTCAATTGAATCAATTTCTCCCTGCCACTACATTCGCTTTACCTAGGTGATAAAGAATATCGCAATCATAATCTTTGATCAATTCCAACCACCTTCTCTGACACATATTCAACTCCTTCTATATGAAGATATATTTCATACTATTGTGGTCTATGTATATCTCACATTTCTCCCCGTACAAATAATGCCTCTATATCTTTAACGCAAAAACTACTATTGCTAACTCTAAGTCGTGAGTAGGGTATCATTTTTCATAATCCTTCAATTGTCGTGATACATACACAATAACTTTGCCATGTTGCATCAGCACATAACCCAGTCCTCTATTTGACACATAACTATACACCACAAATCCTCCCGTATCATCTGGTAATGATAATAAAGTCGCCTCGCTTAATCTCTTCTTCAACTCTTGAAAACTCTCTTTGCATTTATCGATCCGTACAAATTTCACCGTCTTCCTCGTTAGATTAGTCAATGGGGTCTCTATCTTAGAAAAATCCTGGATAAATCCAGCTAATACCCAGCTAACCCTAAGAAACTTCTCACCTCCATCTGGGTTCTCGGTTGTTCCCAATTACTTACTACTTTGACCTTTTCGGGGTCTACTGAGATTCCATTCTTATCCACCATGTGTCCTAAGAATTGAACCTTCTTCATCCAAAATTCACACTTTGAAAATTTCGCATACATCTTCTCCTTCCATAGTGCTTCCAAAATAATCTTCAGATGTTCGACGTGTTCTTCCTCTGTCTTCGAGTAGATCAAAATGTCGTCGATGAAAAGCACCACAAATTTATCCAAGTATGGCTTGAAAACTAGATTCATCAAGTCCATGAATGTTGTCGGAGCATTAGTTAAACCAAATGACATTACCAAAAACTCGTAATGACCGTAACAGGTTCATAATGCAGTCTTTGGTATGTCCTCATCCCACACTTTCAGTTGGTGATATCCCATCCGTAGATCGATCTTTGAGAAACATTTTGCTCCCTTCAGTTGATCAAATAAGTCGTCTATCCTTGGTAATGGATATCTATTCTTGATTACACTATTCAATTCTTGATAATCGATATAGAGCCTCATCGATCTGTCCTTTTTCTTAACGAATAACACTGGTGCTCCCCAAGGAGACACACTCGGTTGAATGTAACCCTTATCCAATAACTCTTGAAGTTTTATCATCAGTTCCTTCATTTCTACTGGCGCCATATGATATGGAGCTTTCAAAATCGATGTCATTCCTGGTGCTAAGTCTGTCTAGTGGAAGACTAGGCAGATCGTCCAAAAACACATCTTATAATTCATTCACTACGGGTGTATCTTTAATTTCTACTCCCTTTTTTCAAGTATCTATGATGTAAGCTAAATAACCTACACATCCTTCCATTAACAATTTCTTATCTTGCATCATCGTAATGCAACACAATTTCTTAAGCAATGAGCTACCATAAAACACTACCTTAGACTTACTCGGAGTCTGAAGGTTCACACACTTGTTCTGATAGTCAATTACCGCCGCATGGTTATATAACCAATCCATCCCCAGTATTACATCAAATTCCCCTAGTCCGATAGGAATCAAGTATATGCTCAATTTATGTTCTCTAATGTTTGCGCGATAATTTTGATAAATGTATTCTACAGGGATTATTTCTTTATTCGCAACTTCTATGTTTAAAGGATCTTCTAAACGCTCTCGGGGTCTACTAAGTTTACTAGCAAATTCTTCGGATACAAACGAACAAGTGGCACCCGAATCAAATAATACATAAGCATTTATATTATTGATTGGGATTATACCCGACACCACGTCCTTTGCAACTACTGTGTCTTGGACAGTCATGTTAAAGGTTTGGGCGGTCGATTGGTTGGGTTACGCAGGTCCACCAATCGTTAACTTGCTCCCTCCTCCCTGGCCTCCGCCAGTACCGCCACTTCCTTTCTTCGGGCAATCCTTTATCAGGTGCTCTGTTGATCCACAAGCAAAACATCCCCTGATCTTCTTTAGTTTTGGGCAATTTAGCGATATGTGCCCCTCTTGGACGGAATTATAACATGTGTTTTTTTCCCTTGCAGCACTCCCCCTGATGACTTCTTCCACACTTGTTACAAGCTTCAGTCATCTTCTTAAAGTTTCCCTGGTGACTCCCACCTTGATTATTGTTTCTATTGTTGTTGTTTTCCCATTTCCTCTTTTCGGAGTTACTCCCTCCACTGCTACTTCCTCCACGATGCTCACTACCAGTGTTCTTGCTTTTCTTCTCTTTATAATATAGACTTAAGGCCTCACTGTCGCCTTTCACAATGATTTCCTTCTCTAACAATGTCGTAAAGGAATCAATTTGGAAGACTGATACGTTATTATACAACCACGACTTCAACCCTTGCTCGAAGCGTCTCGCCTTCCTTTCCTCATCCCTAACTTGGTGCTCCACAAATCGCGCTAGTTCGTTAAACTTAGCTGTGTATTGTGCCACCGTCATATCTCCTTGTTTTAACACTAGGAATTTCACTTCCATCCTACTCTTCATACTCTTTGGGAAATAGTTTTTGAAGAACAACGTCATAAACCTATCACATGTTATCGTTCCTTCTCCCGCTCTCTGCTGATTAGCTTCCCACCAATGGTTAACTACTCCCACGTGAGCTATAGTAAAGGTCTTTTCGATCTCCTTGATCCAGGTTTGTGCAACTATCGGGTCAGTAGTTCCCTCAAAATCTGGGGGTCCTACACTCTTAAAGTCATTGAAGGATATTACTAGGACAGCTTGGGGAACGGGTGGTACAGGTTTATTCCTTCCCAACAAGGCTTCTCCCAATAAATCTACAAGTCTCTGTATCGGATCTACCGGTCCTCTCTCATCATTAACTGACTCTTCTAGGATAGTTATTCTATATCTGGGCGGCATTTTCTGCATCACAAAATTTTCATTTTATTATCTAATTATAATTCTTAGACATTTATCAATTGAAAAGAACTAAAGGTTTATAACACGTTCCTGAAATAAGATCATTTATATTCAAATGCCAAATGGTTACAATACATGTTCTTTTCTAGCATACTGCTATAAATGTTAACACATATCCCCTAGTATCATAAAAGACGGGGACAACACCAGCTTACTACCCCTCTAACATTTTTCAATAGTTGGAGTTCATTACTATCTCACATCTTACACAAAAGACTGAGATTTAACAACAACAATTTGAACAACACACAAATAAAATACTACAACTACTAGACTTCATCCTCTAAACTTAATCTAACATCCCACGATCCACGGCGCTCTGATATTCTTTTTGTGTAATATGCACCACCATATCTCGACTTATGGTATACCGGGTCTGTCCTTGCACAGCTAGGTAATGATTTATCCCATCGATCAATCTCTCCATGGTCGTGCGTAAAGCATAGACCATCTAGTTCATCTTCCTTCTCTTGCATCGCACCTCATCCTCTAGATCATCCGCCCTATCATTGGCTTCCTCCCACTTCTCCTCAAAGTGAATCTTATCCATTACTTCCATCTTTAACTATGTTCGGAGAGACTCCTTCTCCGTCCTCTCACTCAAAACCCTATGTTCCATTTCCTCTAACTTTCCCACCAACTCAACGTTCCTAGCTACTGCTCGGTGAAATAAAGTCCCCATCTGGATCCCTGCCTCCTTACGGTGAGCAATTTCAACCTCAATTTCCTGCATTGCTAATTTCCTCTAATGGTCGTCCTCCCTCAACTGCTGGAACTCAGACTCCCTTTCCCTAGCCTCAGCCTCTAGCTCCTCCACTCTATACCCTAACTCTAAAATCTGCACCTCATACTCCCCTAACATTTGATCCTCAAAAGTAGCCTCGTCGAAGTCCTCCATAGGCTCGGGCTCCTCCTCCATAGGCTCCTCCTCTGGATCAGACTCCACCTCCTCCTCATCATCATCGTCATCGATAGGGGCCACTACTGATATAGGCTCTGCTATTAAGGGTGTCTCAAATACCACATGGATTTCACGCGGCTCCTTCTCTATACTCGGCTAGGTCCTACCATGTTGGTAATCCAACAATCACCAACACAAGACAAACAAACAACGACTCCTTCAGAATGTTAAATAAATATAAGTTAATTGTATAGAATGAAGTTACATTTCATAACGCACTATGTCTCTTAAGGAAAACTCTACATGAGTTTTATTTCCTTCCCAACTTGTGACGCCCCCAAAATAGGTCCACACGACACATTCTGAGTCGCCAGATATCACACTATAAAAATCAAATACAAACTTCATTTATACAACTGTTGAACTGTCGTGCAGATTACGACCACAGTTAAACTGTGAGTTTTAATACAAATGTATGTAACTCTCATGGTGCTTCGACCACAACCTTACAATGGTGTTGTGCATAAAAGTAAAGTTAAAAACTGTTTTAGAAATTAAAATCTTTGGAAAATGCTCAAGGAAACCTTCATACATGGGAGGCCATGCATTTAGGTTATGATAGATATCATATGTCCACAGAATTATCCTTGGTTGGCCCAGTAGTCCCCAAAGAAAAACAATATGATTGCTATCATCTTCTTCCCAATGATGAGTCTTCTCTTGACATATAATTATCTCCGTTTTCTCAAATTGAGAATTATATTTCAAACAAACTCCAAGATTATTTAGGTAGTGCTCATAGATATACTCACCAAGTGGATGTGCACAACCCTGTCTTATGATAACACGAGGTTGTGTGTCATTAGACATCTTGTATGATAGTGGCAAAATACCTTTCCAAAGTTGGGTTCACCTCACCCTATTCAGTTCACCAAAATTATATATTAAATGACGTATACAATACGACACACTTATCTAAAGTTCTCAACAAAATTATTTCCATACTATTTCGGGAGAATCTCAATAGTTATAGACCACCGTTCTATTCTCCTGTTATCCCCGCTCGACCCGGCAACACTCTTATTACCTGAAAGGAATTATGAAGCAAAAGGGTGAGCAGAACTAGCTCATTAAAGAATATCATGACTAAAGATAATTAAATTATCAATAGCCTTCATCAGTAATAAATCAGAGATTTAGAACATATAGGAGATGGTAAAACTTTTCAACCATAGTTGCAACAGAACGAGCAATCCATTAGATTAGTCAAATAGAAAATCAGGTCTATTATCTTCTCCATGTTAAAATTCCACCAATAATGTTTTATCCCTGTAACATCAATCAACAATTCCTATCCACAATCATGTGAATAACTCATAATCATAATTGTGATTCTAAATTCCTCTTCGCACCCAGGACAAAGATAATTTTCATCACCTATCTTTACCTGAAACATCAAAAATCATGGTTATACCAAATCATAATTTTTTCTCATAATCAATCTAATAAATTCATCTTTGCACTACGGCCAAAGATATTCATTAACAATTCATCTTTGTACTACAGGCCAAAGACATATAACTGTATTTTAGAAGAGTCAAGTAGAGCATGATATCTACTATCTTTTACGAATTAAAATTGTATAATCAATATTTTATCGCTGAGACTTAGCTTAATAAATAATTCACATCATCGAATCATCCCAACACTACGGACAAGGATATTCATTAGTATTATGACCACGAATTATCCATGCACTACGGGCCAAGGATATTCGTGTTTTCAATAATGGTCATGATTATACTGAATAATCCCTGGTTATAATCATACTAACAACTGTCCATCAATGAACTACAGGCCAATGAGGACTTTTACCACATCATTCGTTACATTACGGTCATGATTATACCGAATAATCCCTAGTCATAATCATACCAAGTCCATCTATGCACGTAAGCCAAAGATGACTTTCATCACAATATAAGCATGAGGATGATGACAATGATATAAACAATAATCAAACGAAATCAAATCCAACGAAATCAAGGATAAATATTAAAGACTTTAAATTTATCCGAGTTTAAAAATATCCAAATTGTCAACATGATCATCGCTTCAGAGAGTAAAATTCAAGAATAATATTCATGTACCAAAAATAATTTGGACAGAAAAGAAATATATTTTTCGGGTGAATAGTACCCCGTGAATAGTACTTCGGAATAGTACCCCGACACGAAAAGTGTCCCGAATACTCGAGTGAATGATACTAGAGTGAATAGTAATCGGGTGAATAGTAACCCTTGAATAGTAACTCGTGAATAGTACTCCAGCACGAAAAGTTCCCCGAATACCCGAGTGAATAATACTAGAGTGAATAGTTACTCGTGAATAGTACTCTGTGAATAGTATCCCGACACGAAAAAGTATCCCAAATACCCGAGTGAATGATACTAGAGTGAATAGTAATTGGGTGAATAATAACCCGTGAATAGTACTCTGGCACGAAAAGTGCCCCGAATACCCGAGTGAATAATATTAGAGTGAATAGTAACTAGGTTAATAGTAACTCGTAAAAGAAAAATACCAAACAAAATTATATTCCATGATGAGTACAACAGAAATGATATCTCATACGAGTATAATAGAATATACAAAACTGCAAATGGATTTTCACCGCCATGCAGTAATCCCGTGAGTGCATGATCATTTCCATAATTTAATAAAGAATGAATATGAAGGGTCATTCACCATGCATGCATGAGTCCGCGTAGATGAGTTATTCAATGAATAATAATGAATGGAATAATGAAGAATTCACCATGCATATCTGTGAGTCCGTGAGATGAGTTATTCCATAGAATAATAAAGAATGGAATAAAAGAATAATTCACCAGGCATGCGATAGACCACACAGACAGGTTATTCCAATAGAATAATAAAGAATGGAATAACAGAAGAATTCACCATGCATGCGGTAGTCCATGTAGACAGGTTATTCCAACAGAATAATAAAGAATGGAATAATAGAAGAATTCACCGTGCATGCGATAGGCCTTATGAGCATGAGTTATTCCAATGAATAATAAAGAATGGAATAATAGAAGAATTCACCGGGCATGCGATAGACCGCACAGACAGGTTATTCCAATAGAATAATTAAGAATTATATAACAACCCTTATGAATATTGAAAGAAATAACTCTCTTCATGAATACGAAAGAAATAATACCCCTTACTATAATAATAATATCCCTTACCTTGAAGAAAAGCTGATAATCTTTGGAATAGTGAGGTAGCAGACTTCCTTCTTCTTTCTTTCTATAATTTCTCTCTATAATAATTGTTTCTATAGCTTTAGTGAATTGGTGAAAATCTTGAAGGAATGAGCTTCTATTTATAGGAAAATATAGTTTTGATAATTGCACGTTTTGGGGCTCAAAATATTACATTATAATACCTCCCTCTTTTCTTCATTTTTAATTTAGTTCTGCAAGTATTATCAAACTTGCACCACCTCCCCTAATAGTAAATCATGTGAATTAATAGTATAATCATGTGACTCAATAGTATAATCATGTGAAAAAACTAATTACAATATAATACCTTCATCTTTTCCTTCATTTTTAATTCAGTCATGCAAGTATTATCAATCTTGCACCAACTCCCCTAATAGTAAATCATGTGAATCAATAGTATACACATGTGAACACATAGTTATAAGCATGTGAATTAATAGCAATTAATTGCTCATTTATCCGGTGAATTACCCGATTGGTCAATATAACCTGCAGACATCAATTATTATTAAAATAAATGTTGATTTCCACTAACACTAATAATTCCCACACAATGGAACTATCAATTTCATCTTTAATCAACATGAACTTATTCATCATTAATATTATAACTCACAATACTTAACAATCAGGTCGCTCACAGGAAAGAGGTGTCTTTCCGATAAGGATTTCTCCTTATTGGCGCGCAATTAGGTGATCAAACCTCTCCTTGATAGAACTTCTAGACATTGTCAATATTGCAAATAATAATATGAATAACTTTGTCATCTCAATTATTGATTTAATAATATAACATATTATGCAGATGATACTGTGATAATAATTGAATCAATAATATGAGAGATATGATGCAACAATTACTATAGCAATAATTGAGTATAACTGAGTGACTTCTTACGTAACCATCAATAATCAATACAGTGTGCTACTATGCAACCACACGTATTACTGTACTTTTACTATCGGGTAGTTCAAAAGTTTTAACGGTAACACTTTCGCCGTTATTTTTATAAAATGATAATTCTGTCATTTTCTAACTACGACAATACTTCCGTTATGGGGTCCACCAATGATTGTGTCGTCTTACGGATATTTCCAGATAAAAAGAATATTTTATAACAACATGCTTACTTTGCAAATATCACCCTTAACTTTAACCTTTTATCAATTTAACCTTTTACAAAATAAAATAATAATTATAAGAAAATTGAATACTTTCATTTCATAAAATTCGGGGTCTTACACAACTTCTAAGTTCTCGTGAGTTATAATCTAAGGACACTCGCTCCTAAGGTTTATAACTACGGCTTTGATACTAACACGTGACACCCCCAAATTCCGACCACCACTTGGTCACTCGAATTTGGTTCATCACGTGCTCATAGTAATACAATAATAACTAAAATCACACATTCACAGCTGAAGATCTAATTTAGAATAATATACGATGCTTTATTATAATTATTCCCCCAAGTCTCGCAACCTATAGTACTCAATAGATTACATAATAATATCAAATAAAGACTTATTACATAATCCTACTTAAGCTTAAGCATAGTTTGAAAACAGTCTTAATACCACATAATTAAAATTAAAACATAGTTTGAAAATAGTCTGAAAACAGTCTTAATACTCCGTTGGCAAATTAAAATTTTTGAAAATATTTTTGAAAATGACGTCATGATGTCGTACTGTATACACAGTCCGTTTGAGGATGCCGTCATCGTATGACTTTGTCATAACACATCATACAATAGTGGAACAGCGACTTTAGATCAAATTCACACTAAGTATTTCCATATTTACAACTCCATCAACTTTTTTTCATCTCTGCACCAGGTTACATGGTACATAAATGATAAATAAAATAAATTTTGATATTTTAAATCATTTGTGTCTAGCCGAAATAAGTAGCATAGACTATACTTTAAACCGTTTCAAAAATAATTACGAGTCTACTTATTTTTTTTTAAAAGCACATAGTGTGTATTTAGCTTGATGTCAAAATTTTGAAGTCTAGCATAGCTAGGAGTTTTGGAAAACTTAATGTCTCCACTAATAATCGTTTGCTTAAACAGTCTATCTATTCCTATTATCCTCAATAATCCGTTCACACACAACTATACCCAGTTCGTCAAACCACACTTATGAGTTCATAAACTTGGCACAATCATATGAGTTTAAGAACTTGTCCTAGTCAGACCTTTGGCGTCCATTCGCTGAGGGGTTAATAAACATTTCATATAACTATGAATCAAGAATGTCACATAAGTATAAGTTTTAAGAACTCGTACTTAACCTTATATTCTCTACCTATAACCTATCTATCTGTTATACACATGAGAAAAGAATCACCCTCTTAACATGCATATAGCAAATAGAGCGACATAAACATTTCAATGATTATCATTTACATAAACTAAGTGGTTTTTACACTAAGTACAATTCCTCACCCATATAAGGAATCATACAACTCAGCTGCCGACATGAGTCCTCAATTGAAATCCCCATCTAATCCTAACTCCCTTCTCAATACGAATTTTATTTAATCTGTATTCATAATCCTTTCCTGAATATGTACCAATTCATAGTACAACTATCACACAACATTCTTGCTGTAAACATTTCAATCATCAGATTGATTCTGCTCCCTTCTATCACCTTATCAGATCACGGGGTGATCTCATCGTATATATTACGATTCATTTCTATGCTATGATCGTTTTGTTTTACGATCTCCTATCCTTGCACTTTTAGTCTTTTAGACTAGATCTATTCATCACTACTGTTCAACTTTATTATCTGAGTTAGGGAACTCCGTATCTTTTATAACCTGCCGAGATTCGTCTTTAAATCTTACCGACCAACTAACTCTATGTGAGTTAGATCTTATCCTAATCACTATGGTTATTGGTCTCAGATATTCCTATCTAAGGTTCATAACCAATAAATTGATATTAACCTGTGATGTATTTAAATTCGGGTTCCAAATCACCACGGATCTGGTATACTAATTTTATAACTATTGCAGAAGATATAAACATAAATTGTTTATATATTAAACTTTACACACTATTTCCCAAGGTCGAGTAACCTTAACTTATACACAATTCATAACTTATTTGACTTACAACAACATTAATATACAATACTTATACAAGTTTAGCTGCACGCATAAACTTAAATATGGATCTATCTTTAACATGTCATTGTATTCGACGCATTCGTCTTAATCTGCAATGTTTTATCATAATATAGCAAGGGTGAACATGAAGGTTGCCCAACAAGTATAATTTATTTGAGGATATATCATGATTGAAAGAGTCTGAATAATAAGCTGGCTATAATTCAACAATATAGTTGTGAATTAACATGAACAAACTTTTGACTGAACAAGTATTAAACATGAACAAATATATCTGGACCGAACGGTAATAAAGGTGATCAACCTTTCATACATGACTTATACAAGCAATATGTACAGAGTACAATTCTACAATTCTTAGGCATGGAAATCAGCAATGATTAACCACAATTACATTTGAATACAACAACTCAAAGTAGAGGTAAGAAAAACTTGCCTGTCCGGTCGATTTCTGTTACGCAATTTAATAAGTTTTGACTGAAGACCTAATATATAAATAATATTGATATACAAATTAGAATAATATCACCACAATATTTAAAATAACCTAAACACATTAACACATAATCCTATCAGTCTATACAACACATAAGACCTAGTATCAAATCAAATTATTTCAGTATGACTAGAATCCGACAAAATTATAACATCCCGACGGTCTAGTCGGACTTTTATCGAGTCTAAGTTCCATTAAACTCTGCCTAAATACTTAACAATTATCTTAGATAATTTTATTATCATTCAAAATAATTTTCATAAGCTCGCAATAATTTTTAGATAATTATTATCATTTATCATGATTTTTCAATCATTAATATCGTATTTATATTATATAAATATCACCTTATTCTCTTATAATTAATATTTATTTAAAATTAAATATTAATAAAAATCATAACACAATATTATAATATATTTATAATATCACAAAATATTTTCAATACTTTAAAATCATATTTATATGATTTTTAAGCGATTAAATCCATTATCGATTATTGATATTAATATTTAAAATAATAATATTCTTATGGCAAAATATCAAAAGTTATATTTTATAACTTAAAATATTTCTATAACTCTTAAATTATTTTTATATAATTTTTAAAGCATTAAATCTAATTTTCCATAATTTATTTAATATATTTATTAAATAAATCCATTACCATTAATATTAATTAATTAATGAAATTCATCATAAAATATCACAAGTTATTAAAATAACTTAAAATGTTTTCTTACACCATAAAATAATTTTTCATGATTTTTCAAGCATTAAAACCATTTTTACCTAATTTATTTAATATTATAATTAAATAAATTAAATACCATTTATATTCCAAAAATATTAAATATTATTTAAATATACTCAAAATAATTAAAAATCCATTTTTGGACTTTAAAATAATTTTTAGGAATTTAATATTAATTTTTTAATAATTAAAAACCATTTTTCTCTATTTAATAAATAAAATAATTGATTTTAGAAATAAACTGTCGCTAAAAGGGCCCTATAGCGACAGAACCGTCGCTATAGATGTTCTTGAGGAAAACCCAAAACTATTGTCATTCACCGAGGGGCTTGGTTTGACCATTGATAGATCTGTGATCATTATGTTTCTAGGTTGGCTAACGTGTTATTGTTATAATATAAGTGTAATACTACTATTATCAATCGAGTTCATGTCCATACAACAATACAACAAGAAGATCTATGCTTCAGAAATACTTGTCAGACATGTTCTTGAGTTTCTGGGCTGCCTAGAAACTCAAGCAGTGCCGAGGGTCCTTTTTTTAGCCTTCATTAATCAAGTGTCTGGTGATGTTTTAAGTGGTTTTATGATACCAGATTGTAGTATAAATGTCATAGAACAATATCATAACACTAAATCAGTCAAACAACAACATCAAACGAATATTTAAGCCGGTCAAACTACAGACCAAGAGCTCTTCTTGAACATTTCTGGAAAACCCATAAATGTTCTTGAGTAGTTTGGTCAACGGTTGTTTGACCACAAATTTCTATCATTCTGTTACGGATCTGGGTGATCTAAAGGCATACATGTGTACTTAATATACCCCTCTATAACAACAACCTAACAACATGACTAAACTAATAAAACACAACAAGATCTAGCACCTGCAAAACATTGTCAGACAACTGCTGGGTTTCTAGGTTGCCCAGAAACTCCTTTTTCGTGCTTGGTAAACGCAGTTTGACTGCATATAACAAGAGATCTAGACATGATCCAACACTGATTCAAGTTTTAGATAAAAGCCTACATGGCATAGAACAAATCCAAAACATAAAACACACAAAACATCTAACACAGAAGAATCTAGAGGCCCTGGCATTAGCATGTCAAACCAAATTTCTAACTTTTCCAAATTTAAGAAATCTTCAATTTCGAGCACTTTGATGTTATGGATCCCTGTTCTAGCAACCTAGATCAACAAGTGACACCGTCTAACACATATCTAGACAACAAACAACAACATTAACACAAATTTTTAAGGATTTCTAGAATTAGGGTTTATACCACTTTGAAGCTTGAGCTTTGATTCTGATCTTGATGAGCTGATAAAGGAAAGCTAAGTAGTGATATAATCTTATCATATCTCTCCCTTTTCACTCTCAACCCCGAAATATAGAGAGAGATTGGGATTGCCAATAATGAGAAATAAAGTAAGTATTTTCTTACTTTAAATCTCTTATTTTATGATTCATTGAACCTAATGTTGCTAGGTTTCCTCCAAGATCAGATTTGGCTGAGATATATAAAACATGGTCAAAATTTATTTGGTCACCAACTCTCATTTTGGCAAGATTGACAAGTTATCTAATAAAAATATACAAAAAGGGTACTTTAGATATTTTGCACACAATTTTAATGGCATACTTATCATTTGCTACAACCCTTAAAGTTTAGGTTTTAACCTTTAGGGTTTAGGGTTTAACCCTTAGGTTTTACAATTTAATTTTTAAAATTTCCAATTTAGGTTTTAAAATAGATATTTAATATTTCTAAGTTATAATTAGGATTCTATAATTATTCTAAGATTTCCTAATCATAAATTCAAGCTTGCTAATTAGGATTATTATTTCCTAATTGAATTTGCTAATTTAGCAATTAGGGTTAAAATTGTACATTAGGGTTTATAACCCAAGAATTAGGGTTTTAAATAGAAAAATAATCTTTCTAATTTAGAAATTAAATTTCCTAATTAGATTAGGGTTTTCTAATTACTTATAACTTAAAAATTAGGGTTTCTAAACCAAAAATTAGGGTTTTCTAAATCTATTAGGGTTATCCCTAATTAGGTTATTATTAATAACGTTTAAACCTTATACCAACATTTTCATTCCCAAACTAGGGTTTTCAATATCTGAATTAGGGTTTTGAATTCTCAGAACAGAAATTAGAGTTTTGGAACCGGTTTCTAGGGTTCCTTATTCATTGCTAAGGTTTTCTAACTGAACACTGACGTTCTTAATATATATACTTAGGGTTTGACACTGATAAAATTTATCTGGTCAAACCATGACCCTTAACCACATTCTGAACACATAAATGACCATATACACAAAACATATTCACATATACACTTAACCCTGAATAATTCACCTAAATCCTTCACAGAATTTTGAAATGCTCAAAATTCTTTCTCAAAAATATCAAACGCACACACTAATTTTCTATCTAGGTCTATTATTTGACCTTAAATCTATCATTTAAGATTTTAAAAAAAAATTGTCTAATTTCTTGGGTTGTCACATTTCACCCCTTCTTCTAAGAATTTCGTCCCCGAAATTCACCTTACAACTTACACCATACTGCTTACACCATTTATACATTTCATCACATGCTACCCATTACACCACTCGCAAGAGTAAAATTTTTCAAATTGTGCTGAGGAGTCATATAGACTATTTGTCTGTCATTTTCGCAAAGGTTTTATGGAAATTCATCCGCAAATTGTCATAACTTACGGACACAAAGGGTGATTAGCCCGATATGCCCTGTACTGGCCAAGTACTGATTTTATCTGTTTCTCGTCACTGCCATAGGCACAAAATTTTACCTCAGTCTTATTAGATTCCGCACCAAAACAATTTGGTTCGGGAAATTTCTTTAAATGAACACTTAGAGTTTTCATAAACATTAGTCTAGTTAAATTGAATAGCATAGAATCATATTAATAATTCAATTCAATTGAATTATTTAGGTGTAGCCAAACCCCGTTGGCAAATTAAAATTTTTGAAAATATTTTTGAGAATGACGTCATGATGCCGTACTGTATAAACAGTCCGTTGGAGGATGCCATTATTGTGACGCCCCCAAAACAGGTACACATCACCCATCTTGAGTCG
The DNA here is from genome assembly GCA_020205615.1 of Panax quinquefolius. NCBI lineage: Eukaryota > Viridiplantae > Streptophyta > Magnoliopsida > Apiales > Araliaceae > Panax > Panax quinquefolius. The sequence continues at coordinate 135,885,516 of CM035156.1, forward strand.
CCAGATACATTGTACATAAATCAAATATAAACTTAATTATACAACTATCGGGTAATATACGACAAAACATAGCTGAGAGTTTAAACAATAATATTGCCTTCTAGACAATATCCACTATCAATGGAGTCCTCATTACAATTATTATCACATTATTTCATAGAATAGTGAGGACTACTAAAGCCACTTATCCTGGACCATCACTCCATTTCCGAGCTCGTCGTCCAAATTTATATTTTCATTTCACAAGTGAACAATGAAAGAAAAGGGTGAGCTTAACTAGCCCAGTAAAAAATATTATAACTAAGATAATGCAGAATAAATTATCCTTAGCCTTCAACAGTTTAACAACTGATAGAACACAATAGACAACAAGTTTTAGATCAACAACTTTAGCGGAATAAGCAATCCATTAGAAGAGTCAAGTAGAGCATAAAATCTACTATCTTCTATTATTTAAAAAGTTTTTCAACAATTTTATCGCTGAGACTCAGCTTAATAAATAAAATTGAAACATCCCTGCACCACGACCAAGGATATTCATGTAATCATCAATGGTCATGATTATACCGAATAATCCCTGGTCATAAGCATACCAACAACTGTCCATCAATGAACTATAGGCCAATGAGGACTTTTACCACATCATTCGTCACATTACGGTCATGATTATACCGAATAATCCCTGGTCATAATCATACCAAGTCCAACTATGCACGTAAGCCAAAGATGACTTTAATCACAACATAAGCATGAGGATGATGACAATGACATAATAATTCTATAAAACAAGTTCAAGGATAAATTTTAAAGATTTATAATTTAATTTATCAAGAAATCAATAACGTCCAAAATGTCAACATGATACTGCTTTGTAGAGTAAAATTCAAGAATAATATTCATGTACCAAAAATAATTTGGACATAAAAGAAATATATTTTTTGGGTGAATAGTACCCTGTGAATAGTACTTCGAGAATAGTACCCCGTGAATAGTACCCCAACACAAAAAGTGTCTCGAATATCCAAGTGAATGATACTAGAGTGAATAGTAATCGGGTGAATAGTAACCCAGGAATAGTAACTCGTGAATAGTACTCCAGCACGAAAAGTGCCCCGAATACCCGAGTGAATAATACTAGAGTGAATAGTAACTAGGTGAATAGTAACCCATGAATAGTAACTCGTAAAAAAATACCAAAGAAAATGATATTCCATGATGAGTACAAAAGAAATGATATCTCATACGAGTATAATAGAATATACGAAACTACAAATGGATTTTCACCCGCTATACGGTAATCCACGTAGATAGATCATTTCCATAATTTAATAAAGAATGAATACGAATGGTCATTCACCATGCATTCGGTAATCCACATAGACAGGTTATTCCAACAGAATAATAATAAATGGAATAACAGAAGAATTCACCATGCATGTGGTAGTCCGCGTGAGCAAAGTTATTCCAACATAATAATAAAGAATGGAATAATGAAGAATTCACCGAGAATGCGATAGGCCGCACAAACAAAGTTATTAAACGTAATAATAAAGAATGGAACCGGTCATGTGTAATCAAAGACGAGATAGGATATTCAATGAGAATAATAAAGAAGTAAACCAGTCATGCATAATAATTGCATGCAGACGGGATATTCCAACATAATAATAAAGAATGGAATAACAACAAAATTCACCTGCATGCGATAGATAGGCGCATGCATGAGTTATTCCAGCGTAATAATAAAGAATGGAATAACAGAAGAATTTCACCATGTATGCGGTACTTCGCATAGACAGGTTATTCCAACATAATAATAAAGAATGGAATAATAATAGCTCTCTTCATGAATACGAAAGAAATAATACCCCTTACGACGGTTGAACGAAAATGATATTCCTACGAATATTGAATGAAGATGGTATTCCTTACGAATAATGAACGAATATAATATTCATACGAATACGAAATATAACATCTCTTCAGAATATGAAATAAATAATACCCCTTACCTCAAAAGAAGACTGGATATTGGAATAGTGAGGTAGCAGACTTCTCTTCTTCTTTCTCTCTATAATTTCTCTCTATAATAATTGCTCTATAGCTTTAATGAAAGTATAGTTTCGATAATTGCAAGTTTTGGGGCTCAAAATATTACAGTATAATACCTTCCTCTTTTTCTTCATTTTTAACTTAGTCCTGCAAGTATTATCAAACTTGCACCACCTCCCTTAATAGTAAATCATGTGAATCAATAGTAAATCACGTGAATCAATAGTTCTAGACATTTGAAAATACGAATTACAGTATAGTATCTCCATCTATACCTCAATTTTAACTTAGTCATGCAAGTATTATCAATCTTGCACCACCTCCCATAATAGTACAAGAATGTGAATCAATAGTACACACATGTGAACAAATAGTAATAACACACATGTGAACAAATAGTAATAATCATGTGAATTAATAGCAATTAATTGCTCATTTATCCGGTTAATTACCCGATTGGTCAATATAACCTCCGGACATCAATTATTATCAAAATAAATGTCGATTTCCATTAACACTAATAATTCCCACACAATGGAACTATCAATTTCATCTTTAATCAACACGAACTTATTCATCATTAATATTATAATTCACAATATTTAACGAACAGGTCATTCCCAGGAAATAGAGGGCTTTCCGATAAGGATTTCTCCTTATTGACGCGCAATTAGGTGACCAAACCTCTCCTTGACAGAACTTCCAATAATTGTCAATATTGCAAATAATAATATGAATAACTTTGTCGTCTCAATTATTGATTTAATAATATAACATATTATGCAGATGATACTGTGACAATAATTGAATCAATAATATGAGAGATATGATGCAACAATTACTGTAGCAATAATTGAGTATAACTAAGTGACTTCTTACGTAAGCATCAATAATCAATACCGTGTGCTACTATGCAACCACACGTATTACTGTACTTTTACTACCGGGTAGTTCAACAGTTTTAACGGTAACACTCGCCGTTATTTTTATAATATGATAATTCTGTCATTTTCTAACTACGACAATACTTCCATTGTGGGCTCCACCAATGATTGTGCCATCGTATGGATATTCCCAACAAAAAGAATATTCCCTGACCAAACAAATATTTTATAACAACTTACATACTTTGCAAAATTTTCACATATCACCCTTAACTTTAACCTTTTATCAATTTAACCATTTACGAAATAAAATAATAATTATAAGAAAATTGAATACTTTTATTTCATAAAATTCGGGGTCTTATAATCTCCCCTCCTGATAAAATTTTGCCCTCGAAATTTACGTACGTACTTGGTATGTCGAAGAGGTGAGGATACCTCATTTAGATTCTAACTCTTGAGATATAACCTTTGAGTGTCGAATATGATCCTTCTTATCCAAGATTTTAACACGTATCTCCTCATACGTTTAATCTTCTGCTATATCGTTTAATTCCAATTCAATAATGTGGTTCGAGTCTGATGATTGGGTAATATACCCATGAATTAGATATATTTGGCTTAATTTATTGTATTCTCAAAGTATTTAGATTTGTTTTACTGTGTTTAGTTGTTATATTGTAGATTTGTGAGCTGTAGGAACACTTTGGGGCATTTGAGCTGAAAAGGGCATAATAGACATTTTCTGCACCCCAGCGTCGGGGCGTTCTACTCAGTACTAATCCTAGCGCCGAGGCGCTGGGTCTTGGCTGGCGTTGACCAATGCTGGCGCGTGGACCAAGCGGTTGATTTGCTAAAGGGAGGTTATTTAACAAAGTTGATTTGGAGAAGGATTGGAGCACAAGATGGGAAGTATATAAGGTGTATTTACATTGAAATAGGGAAGGAAATCTACAATTGAAGGCTGATCAAGGATCAAGAGGAGAATTTGAAGATTTTCACTTGGAGTTCTTCTTCTTCTTTATTCTTTTAATTTGTGTAATTCGTTAAGGATGATTTTTCAAATATTATTTGTTTTAATTTCCGTTATGAACTAATTTCTTAAATTAAGATTCCAATTGAACCTTTTATGGCTTTAAATTAGTTATTCAATTTATTTTAATTATTTATGTTGAAGTGAATTGTTCATCTTGTCTTGCATTTATTGATTAATTATCGGGCAAATAATTACCTTGTTACTCTAGAAGGAATTGAAAGAGGAATTCTAGGGTTAGAACTGGGCATGGTGACATGTGACTTAGTTATTTGCAAAGTGAATAATTAGGTTTGTTAATTGAATGGAAATATCTGTTCACCGCATGTAACACATAAGGAATTGGGATTGAAAAGAGTTTAATTCAATTGTTTTGCATAAGAATATAGCAAGATTAATCTGGATTAAATAGAAGGCAATTGATCACTTAGAAAAGAACTTTTGGCATTTGAGAATTCTTGTTAACAATTCAGTAGACATAATAATTGGGATAATTGGATAATTGATTTATAGTTCATAATTGGGGATATTGGAGTCTTAATCCTCTTTTATCTAAATTCAATCAAATCTTAGTTTTGTTTATTTGCTTTCTTTTAGATTAATTTCTTTTAATCATTTAATTTAATTTTCTTAATTCAAAAAATCACAATTTATGGTTGTTTAAATAAAATTAAATTGATATAGTGTTTGTAGTTGGAGTTTATTAATTAGAATTCTCTTTGGGATCGACACTCTATCTTATCACTCTATTACTTGTTGACCGTGTATACTTGGACGTTTGCTTTGATTGTGAAATCAATCAACAAGTTTTTGGCGCCATTGTCGGGGACTTCTTTATTAGTATTAATTCCATATTAGTTATAATCAATTCGGTCTTAATTTAAACGTTACTTATTTTTCTTCTTGTATTTGTAGGAATTCTTTGCGAGTGTATGCACACTAGATCAAGGGCGAAAAAGGAAAGTTCCGAAAATTGCAGTTGACTAGTCCAGTGTCACCTGTGGAAGAAGAACTAGCAGAATAAGAAATTCCAGCGAACATGGCAGGGAACGACCAGAAATCACTTAAGGACTATGCCATGCCGAATGTCACGGATATACAGTCGAGTATTAGGAGGCCGGTGATCAATGCAAATAGTTTTGAGATTAAACCGAGAACAATTTAGATGCTATAGAATATATGCCAGTTTGGGGGTAGTTCGATAGATGATCCTAATGAGCATATCTTAAGTTTCTTGGAAGTTTGCGACACCTTCATATTTAACAATGTATCGGAAGATGCTACAAGGTTGAAGATGTTCCCGTTTACCTTGAAAGATAAAGCGCGAAGTTGGCTACATTCTTTCACTCCTGGCTCAATCACAACTTGGGATGACTTAGCTCAAAAATTTCTAGCTAAGTTTTTCCCACCAGCGAAGTCGGCAAAACTATGGAATAATATTCACACCTTTGCACAATTTGACTCAGAATCGTTATATGAGGTGTGGGAAAGATTTAAGGATATGCTCCGTAAGTGCCCACATCACGAAATTCCGCAGTGGATGCAGTTAGGGATATTTTATGATGCGATTGCACGCATCCACGAGGGCAAGTATTGATGCAGCAGCAGGGGGAACGATCATGTCTAAGGGTTTTGATGAGGCATATCAGCTATTAGAGTCAATGGCCACCAACAACTATCAATGGCCCATGACTAGGTCTAACCCTCCAAAAACACCAAGAAATTTTGACGTAGATGCTATGACAGCATTAGCAGCACAAGTGGCTGCAATAGCTAAGCAAGTGGAAACATGGCGTCCACAATCCACAAAGCAGGTAGCAATGGTTTGTGAATTATGTGCTGGGGGTCATGCTACGGATCAATGTGCTATAAATTCGAATCACCATTTCGGTTAAGTGAGGGAGCTATAATCGATCTACCCAACCTTACCCGAATCTAAACGCATATAATCTGGGTTGGAGAAATCATCCGGGGTTTTCATGGAGTAACAATCAAGCTCAAGCTTAAGCGCCGAGACAACAAAACACATCCGGATTTCAAAATCAGACACAACAACCAGAGTGGAAAGCAAGTTGGGAAGAAGCCTTGGATAGATTTATTAAAGCTTCTGAAAAAAAAAACGAGGAACATGAAAAAATTTGTAATCAAATGGAGCTGAATATGCAAAGCCAAGGTGCGTCAATCAAGAATCTGGAAAATCAACTAGGGTAGATATCACATGCACTTAATAACCGACCACTTGGAACACTTCCGAGTGACACAGAGAAAAATCCGGGCAAAGATGAGCATTGTAAGGCTGTAACTCTACGAAGTGGAAAGAATTTGCAAGAGACAGTCACAGATAGGGAAAAGAGGGACAACGCAACAAGTGAAACAGAGGAAGTGGTACACCGGAAAACGTCAAGATGAGACCTTAGAGCAGAAAAAACTGGAACCAACCATCACAATGCCTCCCATACCATATCCGCAGAGGTTTCAAAATCCATGTTGGATAAGCAGTTTTCATAATTCTTGGATATTTTCAAAAAACTACATATCAACATCCCCTTTGTTTGAAGCCTTGGAACAAATGCCGAGTTACGCCAAGTTTATGAAGGAGGTTTTGTCGAGGAAGATGAAATTGGGTGAGTTTAAAACAGTGGAATTGACCAAAGAATGCAGCGCGATTATTCAGAATAAGTTACCACCGAAGCTTAAGGATCCAAGTAGCTTTAATATACCATGTGAAATTGGAAATCTATTTTCGGGTCGAGCATTGTGTGATTTAGGGGCCAGTATAAATTTGATGCCATTATCTGTCTACAGCCAGTTTGGACTTCAAGCTCCACGACCGACAAATATTAGTTTGTAGTTGGCGGATCGATCGGTTACATATCCACGAGGTATTGTTGAGGTTGTTTTAGTTAAAGTGGATAAATTCATCTTCCCCGCGGATTTCTTCATCTTGGATTGTGAAGTGGATAGCGAAATCCCAATAATTCTTGGGCGACCATTTTTAGCGATGGGGAGAACTTTGATTGATGTGAAAAAAGGAGAATTGACGATGCGAGTTGAAGGTCAACAGGTCACCTTTAATGTTTTTAAGTCAATGTGTTATCCGAAAGAAAAAGGTGAATGTTTGTGGGTTGATATCATGGAGGAATTGATTAATCACAAGCTTAGTGGAAATTATTCGGAGGACCTGCTTGATTCCATTTTGCTCGGAATGGACGAAGATGGTATTGAAGATGATGTAGAGTATGTCAAATGGCTAGATACATCATCTGTCTTTCGGAGAAACAATCAATCATTCGACACCCTTGATATGCCCAAAACGGAAGATAAAAAGTTCAAACCCTCAATAGAAGAGCCACCAGTGTTGAAATTAAAGCCACTACCATCTCATCTGCAGTATGCTTATTTGGGAAAAGATGCCACCTTACCAGTGATTGTTTCGACGGAGTTAACTGACACGCAAAAGGAAAAACTGCTACGGGTTCTGCGGGAGTTCAAAATAGCAATTGGGTGGACTATAGCGGATATTCGGGGAATTAGTCCATCTTATTCTATGCACAAAATTTTAATGTAAGGGGGGGGGGGCAAAACCAACCATTGAGATGCAAAGAAGGCTAAACCCCATTATGAAGGATGTGGTGAAAAGGAGATAATAAAATGGTTGGATCTTGGCATTATTTACCCAATCTCGGGATAGTTCATGGGTGAGTCTCAGATAAAGTGCGTACCAAAGAAAAGGGTATGGCGGTGGTGAAGAATGAAGCTAATGAGCTCATCCCTACTAGAACAGTTACAGGATGGAGAGTGTATATGGACTACCGCAAGCTGAATAGAGCCACATGCAAGGATCACTTCCCTTTGTCGTTCATTGATCAGATGTTGGATAGGCTAGCGGGACATCAGTTCTACTGTCTCTTAGATGGATATTTCGGATATAATCAAATTGCCATAGCACCTGAGGATCAAGAGAAGACTACATTCACATGCCCATACGGTACTTTTGCATTCTGGCGTATGTCTTTTGGGTTATGTAATGCACCGGCAACCTTTCAACGGTGCATGATGGCAATCTTCTCCGATATGGTCGAACAGAATTTAGAGGTATTTATGGATGACTTTACTGTGTTCGGTGATAGCTTTGATTTTTGTTTGAAAAATCTAATTTTAGGATTGAAACAATGCGTGGAGACTAACCTGGTCCTTAATTTGGAAAAATGCCACTTCATGGTGAAAGAAGGGATTATTTTGGGGCATAAGGTTTCTGCAGCAGGGTTAGAGGTGGACAAAGGGAAGATTGAGACAATTGAGAAATTACCTCTTCCATCATCTGTGAAGGGAATTTGGAGCTTCTTGGGACATGCGGGTTTCTATAGACGCTTAATTAAAGATTTCTCCAAAATTTCAAAACCTTTATGTTCCCTGTTGGAGAAAGACGTGCCTTTCAAGATGGATCAGTCATGTATCGAGGCATTTGAGGCATTAAAGAAGAAGTTGGTCTCTGCTCCAATTATTGTGGCGCCCGATTGGTCTTTACCATTAGAATTGATGTGCTACGCCAGTGACTACGCAGTTGGAGCAGTATTGGGACAATGCCATGATAAGATTTTTCACACAATCTACTATTCCAGCAAGACGTTGACAGATACCCAGTTAAACTATACAACCACCGAAAAAGAATTACTTCCAGTTGTGTTTGCCTACGACAAATTCAGAGCATATCTCATTGGGACCAAGGTAATCATTTATACTAATCATTCTGCCATTAAGTATCTGATTGAGAAGAAGGACGCTAAACCGAGGTTAATACGGTGGGTATTGTTGCTGCAAGAGTTTGATTTGGAGATCCGAGATAGAAAAGGTACATAAAATCAAGTGGCGGATCATCTTTCTCGGTTGAAAAACGTAGAGGTATAGAGGAAAGACAACATCATGATCAATGAGAAATTTCTGGATGAACAATGTCTTCGAGTAACTCCAATATTACCATAGTACATAGATTACATGAATTATGTAGTTGTTAAGGTGTTACCACCGGATTTGACCTCACAACAACGAAAGAAGTTCCTCCACGATGTAAAGCAATACTATTGGGATGAACCATTTCTGTTTAAGGCCTGCGCGGATCAAATGATTAGACGTTATATGACACACGAAGAGATGGACAACATACTAGGCCATTGTCACTCATCGGAGTACGGAGGTCATTATTCCGGTGATCAAACAGCAGCTAAGGTGTTACAATAGGGATTTTTCTGGCCTTCTATATTCAAGGACGCTTACCTCTATGTGCTAAAGTGTGATCAGTGCCAACACGTAGGTAATATCTCCAAGCTCAATGAAATGCCACTCAACACAATTTTGGAGGTTGAACTATTCGACGTGTGGGGAATCGACTTTATGGGGCCGTTCCCATCGTCGTTCAATAATTAATACATTCTATTGGTGGTCGATTATGTTTCCAAATGTGTAGAAGCCGCAGCTTTACCCACGAATGATGCCAACGTTGTCCTCCGATTCTTAAAGAAAAACATCTTCACACGATTTGGGATGCCAAGGGCGATAATAAGTGATGAGGGAACTCATTTCTGTAATAAGCAGTTCACTAAATTGTTTGTAAAGTATGGGGTTCGTCATAAAATTGTAGCCACGTATCATCCCCAAACCAATGGTCAAGCGGAGGTCTCTAATAGGGAGGTCAAGCAAATTCTAGAAAAGGTGGGCAATCCATCATGAAAAGATTGGTCTTTGCATCTTGACGATGCTCTATGGGCATATCGAATAGCATTTAAGAATCTGATCGGCATGTCACCTTATCGAATGGTTTACGAAAAGGAGTGTCATCTCCCAGTTGAACTAGAACACAGTGCACACTGGGCCATTTGGAAATTTAATTTTGATCTACAAGCAGCTGGTGAGAAAAGGTTACTGCAGTTAAACGAGATGGATGAATTTTGGTTCAATGCCTATGAGAACGCAAAACTCTACAAGCAGAAAGTCAAAGCCTGGCATGATAAAAAAATTCTTGATCGAACTTTTGAACCAGGACAACAAGTCTTGCTTTACAACTCTCGATTGCGTTTATTCCCTCAAAAATTGAAATCTCATTGGTCGGGACCTTTTAAAGTTGTATTTGTTGCACCACACGGTAACATCGAAGTCGAGGAACCAAATTCAAAACTCACATTCAAGGTGAACAGTCAATGACTTAAACACTACTGGAGTGGACCCATTGATCGATAATCTACGGCCGTGTACCTCTCCGAACCAGTGGACAATTGAACAACATAGCACAGTCGGGCTGAAGACTATAAACCAAGCGCTTCGGGGAGGCAACCCCGAGAATTTTAATTTATTTAGATTTACTTTAGTCCAATTAGTTACACTTCAATTTATTTCATTTTCAATTTCATGGTAAGTATATTCCCTTGCATGACCTTACTATTGAAATTTGTGTTCCCAAGAAAATTGCAACAAAAAGGTTAATTGGGCAGGGCCATAATAATGACAACGCCCCTGCGCTTGAATTGCTCACAAACATAGCTCCCCGGCGCTAAGGGTCAATGCCACTTTCTGCTGGATAGCGCCCCGACGCTGTGTTCACCCTTTAGAGCAACACCCCGACACTGGGGATAATTAGAGATCTTCGCTTTATAGCCCAAATATTTGGATTTCTATACATTCTGAAAGCCCGCCATTTGAGACTCGAACTCGAACACTGTTGTCCAGTGCCCCGGCGCTCCAACCATGAAGAAAACTAGCGCCCCGGTGCTATGGTTTAAAACAGTATTCCTACAAGAACGTAAACACTAAACGGTTACATCTCTTTCTTTTCAATTGTCCTCACATCTTCTCACAAACTCTCTCACACGTCTCTAAGACTCTCATAAGGTAACCGAAACTTGGGAAGTGGATATCTGCATAACTCAAAGACACAACTTTATATCTTGTTGTCTGTGATCACTGTGTTCCATAATTTTCGTCTCTCACGTTCATCGTCAAAGGTATGTCTTGAATTACATTCATATTATTGTGAAATAAACCCTTGTTGATGGTGCAATTGGTGAGTTAATATTCATCTTGATCTACATTCTCCTACATCTAGAGCAAGGATTTTAATTCTTCTGATCAAATATTGCCCATAGATGACTCACTTTTGATTGGAGAATACATACATATGTAATTATTGAATAATAAGAGGTATGCATTGATAGTAAACTAGTGTGATTCAAAGCAATTTATGACTTGTCCATAACGTGTTCGATAAATTTCCTGACTCAATGCTAACGGTTAAATTTGCACATATCACCATATCCACACACTGTATTTACTTGCCATCTTGCCACCACAATAGTATAGGCCTACTGTCACACATATTAATCACTATTGTGGGAGGGTACTAAACCGAATTGATGCATACATGGATCATATTGTTGTACACGACAAATCTTTTGGGTATATCGCGTGTTTCTTTTATCGATTATAGAAGTTGAAGAGTACATGAATCTAATCGGTACAATTGTGCATTTTCATGCTATTTTGTGTCATGCCACACTCCCAACAATATAATCAACGTATACATATATTTTGAAGTTTGGGGGTATTATCATGAATGCAGGTATCTTGGCTAGAATTCTGTCCAATGCTAATACATGTGTATGTCTTACGTGCAAAATTTTCTACATGGCTTCCAAGCGTCAACGTGGAGAAGGTTCAGGCACCCCTTCAACTCCACCTCCAAAATTCGACAACTGTCGTTTTGTCAGTGCAGCAGCTCAAGAATGCTACAACCGCATGGCTACATACTCACTATTCCCAGAACACAGTTTGAGACCCGATATATCAATCAAAGGATGGAGAAATGGTAGTTATGATAGCTGAGCGGAATTGGTTCACCCTCACCGAACAACCAGACCCAGTAGTTATTGCAGTAGTTAAAGAGTTCTATGCCAACGTGCCTGAGCACTACCACTATGGGGTGTATGTGAGGGGCAAAACTGTTGAGATTGGCAAAGAGGACATAAATGGGTGTTATCAAATTCCATTAAAGGGACTGAACGACGAGTATGCAAGACTTATGAGTGATGGGCCGGACTATGAGAAGATAATTTGCGAGCTTTGTCAACCGGGCACCACTTGGAAATTGCATGAACGGGGCAGCATGACCTTTCCACTATCTAACCTCAGTCTATATGGGAAGGCATGGTTTGCCTTCATTTGCGTTAAACTCGTGCCATGCACACATGTGAGCCATGTCACCAAAGAGAGGGCTATTTTGTTATATTCGATAATTCAAGGCTTGAAAATTGATGTAGGCCACCTTATTCAGCAGTCTATTCGCAGAGCGTCACAAGGAGGAACTACAGGAGGTTTACCCCATCCATCATTAATTTGTGTTTTATGTGCTAAGTTCAGAGTCAAATGGAAGTCAGACGACATGATTCAAACGCCTATGCCTGTTTTGGACCATAAGTTGATAAGCAGGTATAAAGTGTGGACAGGTGGGGTAAACCACCTTAGGGGATTGGGTTTCATAATTCCCCAAGTTGAAGCTTCTCAAGCACCACCTACTTATGGCCCTTCCACCGCAGCTCACCGCGGTGTGGTTCTAGAAGCATTCCAGTGCGAAATAGATGGATGGTTTTACAATATTGAATCTCAGAATGTCCCTCTTTCAGAACGTCAAGATGTTATCTACAAATATATGGTCGACCAATTTACTGCTCAGAATGCCATGCACGCCCAACTGTACCCAGGCGTTACTCTTAGCTAGTTCCCCATTGCTCCAATTTTGCATGTGTTTCCCCCTCCTGATCATGAGATGAGCGAGGATGAGGATGCTCCACTCGAGGAATAATCTCGTCAGGGAAGTCCTCTATTTTATATTGTTTTATCTTTCGCATGAGGACATTGCTCTTATTAAGTTTGGGGGTAGTTAATTTTTATTTTGCATTATTAGATTGTAAAAAAATATATTTAGATTATGATTAAGTGTTGCATTTTAGGATTGCATGTTAATTCCAGCTTTGATAGTACATATGTTTGGGGCGAATGATGAAATTAAAATTGCATGAACAAGTCTAGTAAGGATTGTTAAGATAGTGATATGATTTTCTTGACATGATTTAAATTTTCATCTGATTGACACTGATAATATAAGGATAACACGTTTTGAAAAATGACCATGTTGGCTATGATAGTTTAAATGGATAGATAATAGAGTTCTAAAGGATGAATGCTAGTGAAATGAAGGAACAATTTAAATAGCTAGTGAAGACTGAATTTAGATATAAACTCAAGTTTGGGGGAAAAATATTTGGAGTATATAAGCTTTGAAAAAAAAAACCGTGGCATGCTTGTTTAGTTTTGTGGCCTTTGTTACTTGAGTAAGTAAGCCCGAGGGGATTGTCTCTACACCTAGCGCCCTAAGGTCTTAATGGCTTGGGAGTTGTTGATCGAAAGCTCGTTAAGGTAACACTGAAAAGCCCAAGGGAATAAGACAATGCATAGTCATGAGAAAAAAAAAAGAAAAAAAATATAATAAAGCGGGAAAAGTACAAAAAGCCCCTGTATAAAAAAAACAAGCATAAGTATTCCATTTTGACCCCTGGACTTTGGTGATTGTTTAATTTCAGTTGAATTAAGTTTATTTGATGAGTTCTCGAGTTGAAACTCTATGATGCCTATTAAGAAATTTATTATCTTTCACATTTTGCTTTTCATTGGTTAGCATGGTTGTTGAACACACACTCACGATATCAGTAATAACAGATTTAGATTTGTTGATTATTGGGGGTATTATTGATCTATTTTAACATGATGTATTAGCATGTTTATGTGATTTTTCTGAAGCCTATGATTATATGTGTGCTATTCGATTGCTGGAATTAAGAATACTTAGATAGTTTGCATTTGCATGATAGTTAATATTTCTTGTTGTTTTGTTTTTTGTTGTTTGAGGACAAGCAATGATTTAAGTTTGGGGGTATTTGATGATTGGGTAATATACCCATGAATTGGATATATTTGGGCTTAATTTATTGTATTCTCAAAGTATTTAGATTCGTTTTACTGTGTTTAGTTGTGATATTGAAGATTTATGAGTTGTAGGAACACTTGGGGGCATTTGAGCTGAAAAGGGCATAATAGACATTTTTTTGCACCCTTGTACGGGTGCTCTACTCGAAGATTAATCTCAAATACGGTAGTATTGGTCTTAGGTCAAGGCGTTGATTACGCGAAAAGCGTGGACCAAGCGGTTGATTTGCTAAAGGGAGGTTATTTAACAAAGTTGATTTGGAGAAGGATTGGAGCACAAGATGGGAAGTATATAAGGTGTATTTACATTGAAATAGGGAAGGAAATCTACAATAGAAGGTTGATCAAGGAGCAGGAGGAGAATTTGAAGATTTTCACTTGGAGTTCTTCTTCTTCTTTATTCTTTTAATTTGTGTAATTCGTTAAGGATGATTTTTCAAATATTGTTGGTTTTAATTTCCGTTATGAACTAATTTCTTAAATTAAGATTCCAATTGAACCTTTTATGGCTTTAAATTAGTTATTCAATTTATTCTAATTATTTATGTTGAAGTGAATTGTTCATTTTGTCTTGCATTTATTGATTAATTATATGGCCAATAATTACCTTGTTACTCTAGAAGGAATTGAAAGAGGAATTCTAGGGTTAGAACTGGGCATGGTGACATGTGACTTAGTTATTTTCAAAGTGAATAATTAGGTTTGTGAATTGAATGGAAATATCTATTCACCTCATGTAACACATAAGAAATTGGGATTGAAAAGAGTTTAATTCAATTGTTTTGCATAGGAATATAGCAAGATTAATCTGGATTAAATAGAAGGCAATTGATCACTTGGAAAAGGACTTTTGGCATTTGAGAATTCCTGTTAACAATTCAGTAGACATAATAATTGGGATAATTGGATAATTGATTTATAGTTCATAATCGGGGATATTGGAGTCTTAATCCTTATTTATCTGAATTCAATCAAATCTTAGTTTTGTTTATTTGCTTTCTTTTAGATTATTTTCTTTTAATCGTTTAATTTAATTTTCTTAATTCAAAAAATCACAATTTAAGGTTGGTTAAATAAAATTGAATTGATATAGTGCTAGTAGTTGGAGTTTATTAATTAGAATTCTCTGTGGGATCGACACTCTATCTTATCACTATATTACTTGTTGACTGTGTATACTTGCATGTTTGCTTTGATTGTGAAATCAATCAACAGGGTCGTCTAAATATTTACGTAACATCGATACGTGAAATCGTTATGAACACGCGACTGAAAGTAGTATGCACACAAGCCAATCATGTTTGATGATAAAGCATATACTTTGTAACAATCTTATTCATTTATTAATAAAAAGTATTAATTTATTAAAGGCTTTTAATTATCTACATGATGTTATTTTATAATATGTGATAAACCCATAGTTTTAAGCAATGCTTTTAGAATAATGATGATGATCATTCTAATGAGATCTAAATTCTTAGAAAGCTTAAAAATAAAATAGTTCCCAATCGTTGGATTACTAAATTGGGGATTAGTTAATCCGGATATATTGGTACATACGTTGCTTGCTCATTGGATGAGGATAATTGATCTCATGATCATTTGTGTGGAGATACTAAAGCAAGTATGTAGGTGTTTATTAGAGAATAAGTTCACTGAACGTGACTCGCTAAGGAATACCTAATGGAGTTTACTTCTTTCTGTCAATAGGAATTCTCAGTAGTGATAGTAGTACAAGTGATCCTTGGACTTGAGATCATCATAGTATCTTGTATATGATGAGTTATACTTTGACTTATTCCTTAAGACCCTTAGGGTATATCAAAGGGTATGCTTGGGTATAATAAGTTGTACATGGAGATAATGTGTGATCAATAAAGAATCTACCACTTCTAGTAAAAGAAGAGAAATGTCCTATGTAATTCGATAAATGACAACCGAGTAGTCCTTGGCCAAGGCAAAATGAAATTAGAAAGGATTTTCTAATTTACATTATTTGGAGTTGTGCATTTAAGATTAGAAATACATATAATTAAATAAAATAAGACTTGACAGTAATTCCATGTCTTATATTTAATTGGGACATTGTATGGTGGAAGGATTGAATTGTACGATAACTATTTACTCAAAGGTTCTTTTATGATTAATGTTGAAATCTATATTATCTAGAAAGTCGTTGATCGCTAGGGAGGCTTATCCCTATTGTAGAATAAATATTATTTATTTAAATAAATTAATAATTTAATTTTTTTATTTAAATAAGATTAGAATTGTTCTAATTGATTTATTCACAACCGATTTAATATCAAGAACCTAAAGGGTCACGCCATAAAAGGAATAATAATTATTTAAGAAGTTAATGGCATAATCATAATAATAAGTTAAGTATATTCAATTTAATCTATGGAGATAAAATAAATTAAATAGCTTTATATTTATTATTTAATATTTTGGAAATATTAAATATAAATTAATAAGAGGAGTCTTATTATTATTATTACTATTATTTATTATTTAATTCCTAAAAGAATTTGGGAATTAATTAATAAAAGTACTCTCATTTATTCCTAATAAGATTAGGAGGCTAATTAATTATTCCTAATAAGATTAGGAGCCTAATTAATTAAAGGAGTTTAATTAATTAAAATAAAACTCAATTCCTTAATTGCTAAGGAGGGTTGCCTACATCTATAAATAAGAGTAGTCTTATTATGGGTGTAGAGTAGTTGTTGACTTTTTCACAACATACGTAATTTCAACAATAGTAGGAGAGTACGCTCTTTTTCTATAGAGATAGAAAACTAGTGATTTGCCAAATACCCATCTTGTTGAATCTTTATTCTTTCTTGGTGGATCACCTCTAGAGGTCAAACACTTGGGTGGCTAACGTTGATCAAAGGAAGGAACCAAACCCGGTGGATTCAAGTTGAATGCGAAAAGGATTGGAGGTGAACTTGTACCTGAGGAAGCTCTAATCTTCAAGGGTATGATTCTTATTCTTCATATCTTTTCGTTTAATTAATAATTGTGCATAAAGGATGATCCGAGTATCTGGTTTGTAAAATTTTAAAACTCTGATTTTCTACGTTTCCGCTTATTTTGTGCAATTTGATTGCGTTCATGATATTACAAACCTAACAGTGGCATCAGAGCCAAACCTTTATGCGAATTATTAATTATTTTAATTTGATATGTGTTTAGAACAATTTAATTGGGTAATAGTTTTATTGTATAAAATTTATTTTAAATAAAAAACCATAAAAAATTCGGAAGTATGTTGGACATTTGCCAATTTTCGGTAGTCTGCACATGCTTTTTTTTTTGAAATTCCGTGAGCACGCTCTCATGGTACGGCTAAGGTGATTCAGGTTATATATTAAGGGATTCAATGGAAGCGGATTATATATATATATATATATATATATATATATATATATATATATATATATATATATATATATTACTATCATATTAAGTGAATCACTTTGAACAAATCATGTTAGCTAATATGATTTTAATAAACGACGTGTATCACGAATAATAATTTATATATATATATATATATATATATATATATATATATATATTAATTAAATAACTATTTTATAATTCAAATATAAAGTTTATTTTAATATTAAAATAAAAAATTTATTTTAATTTTAAAATTAAATTTCATGCTAACTAATTAGAGTTAGAATTGGATACCATAATAACTAATTGGAGTTGAAATTGGATTACATATTTCCTTAAATAAAGGAGTTTATTTAGATATGAAATAAGATTTCATATTATTGAGTAATAAAAGAGTTTATTTGTGAATAAAAAAGAGAATTCGTGTTTCCTTTTATAAAGGAGTTATTTTTTTTACTTGGAATTGGATTCCATAATTAATTAAAATAAAAGAGTTTATCTTGATTAAAGATTTTGATTAAAATAAATTAGTTTATTTTATTCAAAATTGGATAAATTAAAATAAAAGGGTTTTATTTTGATTTAAATTTGGATTAAAAATAAAGGAGTTTATTTTAATTCAAAATTAGATTTTATACTAACTAAATTTGCCCATTAAATGATATCAATATATATATTTAATGTTTATTATTCATGAGATGAATGTTGTTTATTGATGCATATGGTGATGTGTATGATAATAAATGGGATTGATTATGGACTATTGTCCAATGTGATTGAATTTTATTTGGACTATTGACCAATGTGATTGGATTTTATTTTAGTTGGATGCATGAATGTATGGGTTTTATTAAATGGGGTCTGCGTACCTCGTCTTTTCTAATTTTTCTTAGTGTAAATTCTAACTCCCTCCTATGTACTTCCCCTTGACTGCTGATCAAGGTTTCTATTTATTTTAAATAGTTTTGTAATAAGAATAGTTAGAATTAAATTTGAAAAATTGGAGATCAAGGAGCAAGGAGCGCTTGAAGACCCGTTTGTAATGGAGCTCAGGTTTAAATGTAATAGTTATATTTAAATATTATTTCTTGCACCCCTAAGGTTTGACCTTTTGGTTCACTTGGTGGCTCTAGTGAACCAAACTAGAATAAAAGTCCATAATCAATCTAGGTAGAATATATTATTCTATATGTGCATGCTTATACTATATATATATATATATATATATATATATTATATATTATGAAAACATGCTTCGCATGTTAATTAATATGACGCGTATTTTATATATATATGTTAATGCGCGCTAAACAAGATGAGACAAATTAATAACAAACCCCTCAAATATTTTATATTAAGTTGTAACGTTCAAAGATATTTGGATTATCGAACGTCGCCTTCTAGCATGGTAAAGCGTTACCTTGAGCAGTGGTGCAGTGAATTGGAAAGGTTCCAAACAGCAAATAGTTGCTGATTTAGTGATAAAGAAAAAGTATATAGCTGTAAATGAAGCTGCAAGTTGATTGTTTGGATGAAAAGTTCATTACAGAACTAGGAATGTTTCCTAAGTCTCATCTTGGATCTAAACATGTGTTGTGGCACTTTCATTTGATTATAGGAATCATTGAAAGATGTGAAATCACTATAGAGATAGTGAACTCTCAAGAACAACATTACATATCCATTAACTAAAGCTTATCCAACAGCAGGATAATCGTCACTTAGAGAAGAAGGGTATGAGATACCATGGCGATTGGCTTTAGTGCAACTGGGAGATTGAAAGTAGTATGAACACAAGCCAATCATGTTTGATGATAAAGCATATACTTTGTAACAATCTTATTCATTTATTAATAAAAAGTATTAATTTATTAAAGGCTTTTAATTATCTACATGATGTTATTTTATAATATGTGATAAACCCATAGTTTTAAGCAATGCTTTTAGAATAATGATGATGATCATTCTAATGAGATCTAAATTCTTAGAAAGCTTAAAAATAAAATAGTTCCCAATCGTTGGATTACTAAATTGGGGATTAGTTAATCCGAATATATTGGTACATACGTTGCTTGCTCATTGGATGAGGATAATTGATCTCATGATCATTTGTGTGGAGATACTAAATCAAGTATGTAGGTGTTAATTAGAGAATAAGTTCACTGAACGTGACTCGCTAAGGAATACCTAATGGAGTTTTACTTGCCTGTCAATAGGAATTCCTGTAGTGATAGTAGTACAAGTGATCCTTGGACTTGAGATCATTATAGTATCTTGTGTATGATGAGTTATACTTTGACTTATTCCTTAAGACCCTTAGGGTATATGAAAGGGTATGCTTGGGTATAATAAGTTGTACATGGAGATAATGTGTGATCAATAAAGAATCTACCACTTCTAGTAAAAGAAGAGAAATGTCCTATGTGATTCGATAAATGACAACCCAGTAGTCCTTGGCCAAGGTAGAATGAAATTAGAAAGGAGTTTCTAATTTAAATTATTTGGAGTTATGCATTTAAGAGTCGAAATACATATAATTAAATAAAATAAGACTTGACTGTAATTCCATGTCTCATATTTCGTTGGGACATTGTATGGTGGAAGGATTGAATTGTACGGTAACTATTTACTCAAATGTTCTTTTATGATTAATGTTGAAATCTATATTATCTGAAAAGTCGTTGATCGCTAGGGAGGCTTATCCCTATTGTAGAATAAATATTATTTATTTAAATAAATTAATAATTTTATTTATTTATTTAAATAAGATTAGAATTGTTCTAATTGATTTATTCACAACCGGTTTAATATGGAGCACCTAAAGGGTCACGCCATAAAAGGAAGAATAATTATTTAAGAAGTTAATGACATAATCGTAATAATAAGTTAAGTATATTTAATTTAATCCATGGTGATAGAATAAATTAAATAACTTAATATTTATTATTTAATATTTTGGAAATATTAAATATAAATTAATAAGAGGAGTCTTTATTATTATTATTATTATTATTATTATTATTATTATTATTATTATTATTATTATTTATTTATTTCTTAAAGAGTTTGGGAATTAATTAATAAAAGTACTCTCATTTATTCCTAATAAGATTATGAGGCTAATTAATTATTCCTAATAAGATTAGGAGCCTAATTAATTAAAGGAGTTTAATTAATTAAAATAAAACCCAATTCCTTAATTGTTAAGGAGGGTTGCCCACATCTATAAATAAAGGAGTCTTATTATGGGTGTAGAGTAGTTGTTGACTTTTTCACAACATACGTAATTCCAACAATAGTTGGAGAGTACGCTCTTTTTCTATAGAGATATAAAACTAGGATTTTTCCAAATACCCATATTCTTGAATCTTTATTCTTTCTTGGTGGATCACCTCTAGAGGTCAAACACTTGGGTGGCTAACGTTGATCAAAAGAAGGAACCAAACTCGGTAGATTTAAGTTGAACGCGAAAAGAATTGGAGGTGAACTTGTACCTGAGGAAGCTCGAATCTTCAAGGGTATGATTCTTGTTCTTTATATCTATTCGTTTAATTAATAATTATGCATAAAGGATGATCCGGGTATATGGTTTGTAAAATTTTAAAATTCTGATTTTCTACGTTTCCGCTTATTTTGTGCAATTTGATTGCGTTCATGATATTACAAACCTAACAGCGACATACTTGACGGTAAAGCGAGTCTATAGGCCATAGTTCCTATTCAATCAAGGATTTCAAATGGGCCAATTAAATCGAGGGTTGAGATTTCCTCTCTTCATCGACTCTTACTTCTATAATAACGCCTTTTTGAACCTTCTTCTTTAAATTTATCAGCTCCGGGTCTGAAGCTTGAGCGGCTTTAACTTTATCTATTAAAGTCGATTCTACTCGAATATTCGTTATGTTCACGTGGGTCCCTAGAGTCTTTAACTCTATCTTCATCATTTGTAAGTTATACAAAATGGGTCTTTGTGTTAACACTATCGTACTTGTAAATGCATACGATCTTCTCCTCAACGCGACAGCTACCACGTTAGTTTTTCCCACGATGGTATTGAATGGTATTATCCCAATCTTCAACAGCTCGAGCCAACTTCTTTGGCGCATTATACGATTATTTTAGGTAAAGAAATATATGAGGGTTTTAGAAATAGGTTTTATACTAGGGTCAATACAAAATTCGATTTCACGCTTTGGGGTAGGCCAGGAAGTTCTTCAAGAATATGTTAAGAAATTTATTAACGATAGAAATATCATTTAAAAACTGTGACTCTCATCCAAGACTTGGATAGCACATGAAATGAAGGTTTCTACTAACGGAGTTTCGACCGATAAGTCAAAGTCTAACTTCTCTAGAGTTAAATATAAACGTTGAGCTCATGCAAGAGAGATAAAAGAATGGGTAGAACCGGTATCTAATAAGGTATAGACTTCGCATGAATTTATAATTAATAACTCGTGCTAACTTCGTTCGGGTTACTCGCTTTTTGAGAAGTCACGAAAAATGCTCTTCCTGAAACCACCGACTTTGTTTTGTCCGTATCCGCCTTTGGTGCCACCGTCCCAACTGGACTTGACTTTGGTGCACGACAAAATCGGGCTAGGTGACCTTCTTTTCCACAATTGTAACATGCTTTGGATTGCATCATGCAGTTTGGACTGATATGTCCCTCCCCTCTACATTTGTAGCATACGATCGGTGGTCGTTCTCCTTCCTTAACAACAGGTGCTGGTGTTGCTGTCTTTCCATAATTATTGAACCTTCTCTTCTTGAAATTTTTACTTCTATTATCTTGGCCATGATTACCACCGAAGTGGTTACCATTCTTGGCATGATAATTTCCCCCACGATGGTTATCATTGTTTCGATGGCCGTTGCCAGCGGTATGTTTATTATCGTGTTGGTAGTCGTTATCTTTTGGTTGGGCTGGCACATTATCGCGCTTCAATAACTGAGCCCTATTCACTACATCTGAATATAAACATAATTTATGAGAAATGAGGTATTGACGTATTTCGGGTTTCAAACCTCTTAGAAACATTCGCGTCATTCGCTCCTCATTATCGACTAAATGGGATGCAAACCGGGATAACTCCACAAATTTAGCCTCGTATTGTGACACGGTTATATTGTTTGTCTCCAACTTGATAAACTCCACCTCCTTCATATGACGAATACTTTTGGGAAAGTACTTGTCGTTGAACAACTCTTGGAACTTCTCCCAAGACATCTTGAGTGCGTCAGGCTGGGTACGTTTTACAGATTCCCACTAGTAATCTGCCTCTTCACGCAACATAAAGGTGGCAAAGGGAACCTTTTGCTACTTGGACCATCCCAAGACATCAAATATCTTGGTGATTTGCTTTAACCATGTCTCTGCCTTAAGTGGTTCTGACTTTCCCAAAAACTCCGGCGGTCCCAGCTCCTTGAACGGCTTAGCAATGACCAACCGTGGGTTAACATTGTTTCCACCTGCATTTTGAACAGGAGTCTCTCTCGCCTGATGTTGCACGAATTGCATAAAGCCTGTGAACATCCCATCGTTCATCATCTGATCGGTGTTGTTGTTTACCTGAGGATTATTGTATTCCTGTTTCACATTATCCTGAGTATTGATCGTTGGTGACTCAACGGTCTCATGAGCTTCATTGTTGATCTAAACATTTTCAGATGCCATTTTCAAGCACTGTCACAAAATAAGGGTTAATTAACATATCACATATTATCCATATACTCTGACCGACCAATTAAATACCAAATAAACTTAGGTTGGACATACTAGTAAAGGAATTCTCCGTCTCTCCCCTCCTAGTTCTTGTCTCACATCTCAGCCAGGAATCATATCCCTAAGCTTTGATACCAACTGTGACCCGCATCCAAGACTTTGATAACACCTCACAATGATACCTATTAACTTGCCACCGTTACTCACGGCGTCCCCTATGGAAAGTCTAGCTTCGGTGCTTCCCAAGACTTGGAAGTCACCAGATAAAAGCTCGGGGCTCTTTTCTATAGCTTTGATACCAACTGTGACGCCTCCAAAACAGGTACACATCACCTATCTTGAGTCGCCAGATACATGGTACATAAATCAAATATAAAATTAATTATACAACTGTCGGGTAATATACGACAATACATAGCTGAGAGTTTAAACAAAAATATTGTCTTCTAGAAAATATCCACTCTCAATGGAGTCCTCATTACAATTATTATCACATTATTTCACAGAATAGTGATGACTACTAAAGCCATTTATCCTGGACCATCACTCCATTTCTCGACTCGTCCCAGCTATATTCTCATTTCCTGAAGAGAACAATGAAAGAAAAGGGTGAGCTCAACTAGCCCAGTAAGAAATATTACGACTAAGATAATTCAAAATAAATTATCCTTAGCCTTCAACAGTTTAACAACTGATAGAACACAACAGACAACAAGTTTTAGATCAACAACTACAGCGGAATAAGCAATCCATTAGAAGAGTCAAGTAGAGAATAAAATCTACTATCTTCTATGATTTAAAAGTTTTTCAACAATTTTATCCTTTGAGACTCGACAATAAATAAAAAATCGAATCATCCCCGCACCACAACCAAGGATATTCATGTAATCATCAATGGTCATGATTATATTAGAATAATACCTAGTCATAATCATATCATCAATCGTCCATTGATGAACTACAAGCCATCGAGGACTTTTACCACATCATTCGTCACATTACGATCATGATTATCTTAGAATAATTCCTGGTCATAATCATACAAAGTCCATCTATGCACGTAAGCCAAAGATGACTTTAACCACAATATAAGCACAAGGATGATGACAATGACATAATAATTCAATAAAACAAGTTCAAGGATAAATTTTAAGGATTTATAATTTAATTTATCCAGAAATCAATAACGTCCAAATTGTCAACAAGATACTGCTTTGTAGAGTAAAATTCAAGAATAATATTCATGTACCAAAAATAATTTGGACAGAAAAGAAATATATTTTTTGGGTGAATAGTACCCCGTGAATAGTACTTCGGGAATAGTACCCCGTGAATAGTATCTCGACACGAAATGTGTCCCGAATACCCGAGTGAATGATACTAGAGTGAATAGTAACCTATGAATAGTAACTCGTGAATAGTACTCCGGCATGAAAAGTGCCCCGAATACTCGAGTGAATAATACTAGAGTGAATAGTAACCGGGTAAATAGTAACCCATGAATAGTAACTCATAAAAAATACCAAAGAAAATGATATTCCATGACGAGTATAAAAGAAATCATATCTCATATGAGTATAATAGAATATACGAAACTGCAAATGGATTTTCACCCGCCATGCGGTAATCCACGTAGACAAATCATTTCCATAATTTAATAAAGAATGAATACGAAGGGTCATTCACCATGCATGCGGTAATCCACATAGACAGGTTATTCCAACAGAATAATAAAGAATGGAATAACAGAAGAATTCACCATTCATACGGTGAAATGCTGCATACTGAGTTATTCAATAGAATAATAAAGAATGAAATAACGAAGAATTCACCGAGCGTGCGATAGACCGCGCGGATAGTTATTCAGCGAGAATAATAAAGAATAGAACCGAGGTCGTACGTCCGCATGCAGACGGAGTTATTCAATAGAATAATAAAGAAGCGGAACCGGTCATGCGTAATCGCACAGACGAGGATATTCCAATGAATAATAAAGAATGGGATAACAATGTAATTCACTAGGCATCCGATAGGCCAAATGCAGACGAGAGTTATTCCAATAGAATAATAAAGAATGGAATAAAAGAAGAATTTCACCATGTATGCGGTACTTCGCATAGATAGGTTATTCCAACATAATAATAAAGAATGGAATAACAATAACTCTCTTCATGAATACGAAAGAAATAATACCCCTTACGACTATTGAACGAAAATGATATTCCTACGAATATTGAACGAAGATGATATTCCTTACGAATATTGAATGAATATAATATTCATACGAATACAAAAAATAACATCTCTTAACTCAAAAAAAGACTAGATACTGGAATAGTGAGGTAGCAGACTTCTCTTCTTCTTTCTCTCAATAATTTCTCTCTATAACAATTTCTCTATAGCTTTAGTGAATTGGTGAGAAATAATGAAGGAATGAGCTTCTATTTATAGGAAAATATAGTTTCGATAATTGCACATTTTGGGGCTCAAAATATTACAGTACAATACCTTCCTCTTTTTCTTCATTTTTAATTTATTCCTGCAAGTATTATCAAACTTGCACCACCTCTCTTAATAGTAAATCATGTGAATCAATAGTTCTAGATATATAAAAATATGAATTACAGTATAGTACCTCCATCTATACCTCCATTTTTAACTTAGTCATGCAAGTATTATCAATCTTGCACCACCTCCCCTAATAGTACAAGAATGTTAATCAATAGTACACACATGTGAACAAATAGTTATAATCATGTGAATTAATAGCAATTAATTGCTCATTTATCCGATTAATTACCCGATTGGTCAATATAACCTCCAGACATCAATTATTATCGAAATAAATGTCGATTTCCACTAACACTAATAATTACAACACAATGGAACTATCAATTTCATCTTTAATCAACACGAACTTATTCATCATTAATATTATAATTCACAATATTTAACAATCAGGTCGTTCCCAGGAAAGAGGGGACTTTTCGATAAGGATTTTTCCTTATTGGCGCGCAATTAGGTGACCAAACATCTCCCTGACAGAACTTCTAGACATTGTCAATATTGCAAATAATAATATGAATAACTTTGCCGTCTCAATTATTGATTTAATAATATAACATATTAGACAGATGATATTATGACAATAATTGAATCAATAATATGAGAGATATGATGCAGCAATTATTGTAGCAATAATTGAGTATAACTGAGTGACTTCTTACGTAAGCATCAATAATCAATATCGTGTGCTACTATGCAACCACGCGCATTACTGTACTTTTACTACAGGGTAGTTCAACAGTTTTAACAGTAACACTTGCCATTATTTTTATAAAATGATAATTCTGTCATTTTTTAACTTCGACAATACTTCCATTGTGGGGTCCACCAATGATTGTGCTGTCGTACGAATATTCCCGACAAAAAGAATATTTCGTGACCAAACGAATATTTTATAACAACTTGCATACTTTGTAAAATTTTCATATATCACCCCTAACTTTAACCTTTTATAAATTTAACCATTTACGAAATAAAATAATAATTATAAAAAAATTGAATACTTTCATTTCATAAATTTTGGGGTCTTACAGTTATCGTATGAATTTGTCATAACACATCATACAATAGTGGAATAACGACTTTAGATTAAATTCACACTAAGTATTTTCGTATTTACAACTCCACCAACTTTTTATCATCTCTACATCAGGTTACATGGTACATAAGTGATAAATAAAATAAATTTTGATATTTCAAATCATTTGCGTCTAGCCAAAATAAGTAGCATATACTATACTTTAAACTGTCAAAAAAATGATTACGAGTTTACATATTTTTTTTAAAAGCACATAGTGCGTATTTAGCTTGATGTTAAAATTTTGAAGTCTAGCATAGCTAGGAGTTTTGGAAAACTTAATGTCTCCACTAATAATCGTTTGCTTAAACAGTCTATCTATTCCTATTATCCTCAATACTCCATTCACACACAACTATACCCAGTTCGTCAAACCACACTTATGAGTTCATGAACTTGCCACAATCATATGAGTTTAAGAACTTGTCCCAGTCAGACCTTTGGCGTCCATTCACTGAGGGGTTAATAAATATTTCATATAACTATGAATCAAGCATGTCACATAAGTATGAGTTTTAAGAACTCGTACTTAACCTTATATTCTCTACCTATAACCTATCTATCTGTTATACACATGAGAAAGGAATCACCCTCTTAACATACATATAGAAAATAGCGTGACACAAACATTTCAATGATTATCATTGCCAGAAACTAAGTGGTTTTTACACCAAGTACAATTCCCCGCCCATACAAGGAATCATACAACACAGCTACCGACATGAGTCCCCAATTAAAATCCCCACCTAATCCTAAGTCCCTTCTCAATACGAATTTTATTTAATCCGTATTCATAATCCTTTCCTGAATCTGTACCAATTCATAGTACAACTATTACACAGCAATCTTGCTGTAAACTTTTCAATCATTAGATTGATTCTTCTCCCTGCTATCACCTTATCAGATCACGGGGTGATCCCATCGTATATATTACGATTCATTTCTGTGCTATGATCGTTTTGTTTTACGATCTACTATCCCTGCACTTTAGTCTTTTAGACTCGATCTATTCATCACTATTGTTCAACTTTATTATCAGAGTTAGGGAACTCCGTATCTTTTATAACCCGCCGAGATTCGTCTTTGAATCTTACCAACCAACTAACTCTATGTGAGTTAGATCTTATCCTAATCAATACGGTTATTGGTCTCAAGTATTCCTACCTAAGGTTCATAACCAACAGCTCTGATACCAACTGTGACAGCCCCAAATCTGGGTCCCAAATATACTAATTCTATAACTATTGCGGAAGATATAAACATAAATTGTTTATACATTAAACTTTACACACTATTCTCCAAGGTCGAATAACCTTAACTTATACACAATTCATAACTTATTTGACTTACAACAACATTAATATACAATACTTATACAAGTTTAGCTGCACACATAAACTTAAATCTGGATCTGTCTTTAACATGTCCTTGTATCCGATACATTCTCCTTAATCTGCAATGTTTTATCATGATATAACAAGGGTGAGCATGAAGGTTGCCCAGCAAGTATAATTTATTTAAGGATATATCATGATTGAAAGAGTCTGAATAATAAGCTGGCTATAATTCAACAATATAGTTGTGAATTAGCATGAACAAACTTTTGACTGAACAAGTATTAAACATGAACAAATATATCTGGATCGAACGGTAATGAAGGTGATCAACCTTTCATACATGACTTATACACGCAATATGTACATAGTACAATTCTACAATTCTTAGGCATGACAATCAGCAATGATTAACCACAATTACATTTGAATACAACAACTCAAAGTAGAGTTAAGAACAACTTGCATGTCCGGTCGATTACTGGTACGCAATTTAATAAGCTTTGACTGAAGACCTAATATATAAATAATATCAATATACAAATTAGAATAATATCATCACAATATTTAAAATAACCTAAACACATTAACACATATTCCTATCAGTCTATACAGTACATAAGACCTAGTATCAAATCAAATTATTTTAGTTTGACTTGAATCCGACACAATTTTAACATTCCGACGATCTAGTCGGACTTTTATCGAGTCTAAGTTCCATTAAACTCTGCCTAAACACTTAACAATTATCTTAGATAATTTTATTATTATTCAAAATAATTTTCATAAGCTCGCAATAATTTTCAGATAATTATTACCATTTATCATGATTTTTCAATCATTAATATCGTATTTATATTATATAAATATCACCTTTTTTTCTCTTATCATTAATATTTATTTAAAATTAAATATTAACTAAAATCATAACATAATATTATAATATATTTATAATATCACAAAATATTTTCAATACTTTAAAATGATTTTTATATGATTTTTGAATAGTTAAATGCATTATCCGATAATTGATATTAATATTAAAATATCAATATTCTTATGGCAAAATATCAAAAGTTATATTTTATAACTTCAAATATTTTTATAACACTTAAATCATTTTTATATGATTTTTAAAGCATTAAATCTAATTTTCCATAATTTATTTAATATATTTATTAAATAAATCCATTACCATTAATATTAATTAATTAATGAAATTCATCATAAATATCACAAGTTATTAAAAATAACTTAAAATATTTTCTAACACCATAAAATAATTTTTTCATGATTTTCAAGCATTAAAACCATTTTTACCTAATTTATTTAATATTATAATTAAATAAATTAAATACCATTTATATTCCCAAAATATTAAATATTATTTAAATATACTCAAAATAATTAAAAAATGCATTTTTGGACTTTAAAATAATTTTTAGGAATTTAATATTAATTTTTTAATAATTAAAAACCATTTTCTCTATTTAATAAATAAAATAATTGATTTTAGAAATAAACTGTCAGCTAAAAGGGCCTATAAGCGAGCCGAAATATATAGGTGTTCTTGAATGTTCTTGAGGAAAACCCAGAACTATTGTCAGTCACCGAGAGGCTTGGTTTGACCATTGATAGACCTGTGATCATTATGTTTCTAGGTTGGCTAACGTGTTATTGTTATAATATAAGTGTAATACTGCTATTATCAATCGAGTTCATGTCCATACAACAATACAAAAAGAAGATCTATGCTTCAGAAATACTTGTCACACATGTTCTTGAGTTTCTGGGCTGCCCAAAAACTCAAGTAGTGTCAAGGGTCCCTTTTTTAGCCTTCATTAATCGGTGTCTTGTGATGTTTTAAGTGGTTTTATGATACCAGATTGTAGTATAAATGTCATAGAACAATATCATAACACAAAATCAGTCAAACAACAACATCAAACGAATATTTAAATTTGGTCAAACTACGAGATCAAGATTCGTTCTTGAACATTTTCGGAAACCCCGAAATGTTCTTGAAAGCGATTTAGTCAACGGTTGTTGACCACAAATTTCTATCATTACATTACGGGCTGGGTGATCTAAAGGCATACATGTGTAGTTAATATACCCCTTTACAACAACAACCTATCAGCATGACCAAACTAACAAAACACAACAAGATCTAGCACCTGCAAAACATTGTCAAACAACTGTTGGGTTTCTGGATTGCCCAGAAAC
This sequence comes from Panax quinquefolius, assembly GCA_020205615.1. Classification (NCBI taxonomy): domain Eukaryota; kingdom Viridiplantae; phylum Streptophyta; class Magnoliopsida; order Apiales; family Araliaceae; genus Panax; species Panax quinquefolius. Next base: position 135,915,853 of record CM035156.1, read on the forward strand.
CCCTTTTTCGTGCTTGGTCCACGCAGTTTGACTGCATATAAAAAGAGATCTAGACATGATCCAACACTGATTCTAGTTTTAGATCAAAGCCTACATGGCATAGAACAAATCCAAAACATAAAACACACAAAACATCTAACACGGAAGAATCTAGAGGCCCTGACATTAGCTTGTCAAACCAAAATTTCTAACTTTTCCAGATTTAAGAAATCTTCAATTTCGAGCACTTTGATGTTATGGATCCCTGTTCTAGCAACCCAGATCAAGACGTGACACCCTCTAACACATATCTATACAATAAACAACAACATTAACACAAATTTTTAAGGATTTCTAGAATTAGGGTTTATACCACTTTGAAGCTTGAGCTTTGATTCTGATCTTGATGAGCTGATAAAAGAAAGCTAAGTAGTGATATAATCTTATTTTATCTCTCCCTTTTCACTCTCAACCCTGAAATATAGAGAGAGAATGGGCTTGACAATAATGAGAAATAAAGTAAGTATTTTCTAACTTTAAATCTCTTATTTTATGATTCATTGAACCTAATGTTGCTAGGTGTCCTCCAAGATCAGATTTGGCTGAGATATATAACACATGGTCAAAATTTATTTGGTCACCAACTCTCATTTTCGCAAGATTGACAAGTTATATATTTAACCCTTAGGGTTTAACCCTTAGGATTTACAATTAGATTTCTAAAATTTCCAATTTAGGTTTTAAAATAGAAATTTAATATTTCTAAGTTATAATTAGGATTCTATAATTATAGTAAGATTTCTTAATCATAAATTCAAGCTTGCTAATTAGGATTATTATTTCTTAATTAAAATTGCTAATTTAGTAATTAGGGCTAAAAATTGTATATTAGGGTTTATAACCCAAGAATCAGGGTTTTAAATAGAAAAATAATCTTTCTAATTTAGAAATTAGATTTTCTAATTACTTATAACTTGAAAATTAGGATTAATGTTTCCTTATTAACATTAAAATTATTACACTAATAATCATGTTTTCCTTAATTATAAATTAGGGTTTCTAAACCAGAAATTAGGGTTTTGTAAATCAATTAGGGTTATCCCTAATTAGGTTATCATTAATAACGTTTAAACCTTATACCAGCATTTGCATTCCCAAACTAGGGTTTTCAATATCCGAATTAGGGTTTCGAATTCCCAGAATCGAAATTAGGGTTTCAGAACCAGTTTCTAGGGTTTCTTATCCATTGCTAGGGTTTTCTAACTGAACACTAAAGTTTTTAATATATATACTTAGGGTTTGACACTGATAAAATTTATCTGGTTAAACCTTGACCCTGAACCACATTCTGAACACATAAATGACCATATACATAGAACATATTCACATATACATTTAATCCTGAATAATTCACCTAAATCCTTTACAGAATTTTGAAATCCTCAAAATTCCTTCTCAAAAATATTAAATGCATTCAGTAATTTTCTGTCTAGGTCTATTATTTGACCTTATATCCATCATTTAAGATTTAAAAAAAATTGTCTAATTTCTCGGGTTGTCATAGTCCCCTGGCCAGACCAAGGTTGAGCTTTGCACTTCCTATTTCTATCCAATTATTATACACCTATGTACTAATACTCTATCATATATACATGTCAGAGGTGCTCATATAAGCGTAGGACCATTCTTAAGTTCACTTGAGCAAGTTTGAACTTACAACTTACATGGTACTAAAGCATAACAAGATCAAATGGTTACCATATCTTATAACTTGGCTATATGTCCACATTGCACAATTTGTCAATACTCATGCTTATAGTATTCATATTGCTTATTCAGCATTATCATTGTTTAATACTTTTAATCATGCTTTAAAATCATGTTTGGTTTAGTTATCATCATGTTCAATACATATAAATCATACCTAGGGATATTATAGACATAACATGACATATTAATCCTTTAGAATCTAGATAACCATGTGATGCAACTAGATTTTGAAAATATGTTCAAGTTTGCTTTTGAAACCACTTTAAACTTTAACAATGCCATTCAACACATATAAGACAACTTTAAGGCTCTATTCATATGTAGTCAAGTCATATTAACATGCTCGCAAGATCAGAATGTATAGCAAGTAGCACTTATGCACCTTAGTTCTTTTATACCAAATTTTCTTAAAAACTTCTTTCACACAAGGTCTAACGAGTTTGATTATGAACAAAGGAACTATGTACACTATAGCATGCTCATTTATGTGTAAAATCAGTCATGTGTATAGACCATTAAGTTCAAAATCTACAGAACATGAGTTTAATAAAGTTTGTTTTCAAAACTTGAAGTTATTGTTAAAGATCTTCTACTAATTTATGTTGGACACTTCCTAACTCATAAGGAAACCTTATAACACAGGTTATACCTTTGCAGGTGAACATAAGTCATAAAACCAAATTAGTAGTAACTTTTAGCATATGAGAATCAAAGAGCTGGTTCGACGAGGTATGGCCACCTTGCGCTTATACCCTAGTATCTAAACAGTGCAATTGCGCCATATCGAAATCGAAGAAGCGCATGGCAGACTTTGTTTTGCAGAGTGTTACCCAACTTCATTTCCATTGATTCAAACATAATTCATTCCATCATTAAAAAGTTCATACATGTTAGTAAACTTCTTAAACACATTATAACCGGTTAATTCCTATCTATTGATATATAAATTGAAGAAATTTCAAGAACTAAACTAGACCCATTTCAAGAACATAACTAGGGTTTATACCTTCTCAAGCTTGAATTGGACTCCCTACACTCTGAGTATGCTTCTATAGTAGCTCAACAACTTATAACTCTCCAATTATACTATCAAAAAACTTCTAGCAACATAAAAATTGAATTTAAGCTTGTATTTATAGAAGGAACTTGGACTAGACGTTGGCATTACACTAAGGTTGGGTTCATGGTGTAATGGAAGGATACATTGGTTAATCAAGAGTGGTTTAATAACCCACCACTAGCCATTGGCTTTGCAATCATCACCTATTGCATAGCCTTTTGGAAAATACGTGTTTTAGCTTCATGTTATTGTTCATGTAACTTCTGACACTCAATTTGGGACAAGAGCAAATATCTCAGCATTTGGTCATGTAAGGCTTGGTTTGATTCTTTTAATTCCAATAATGTAATATTAAGGTACAATTGTTACCATATTAGGAATTTAAAGATAAATTTTATACTCACATCATATAATCCATTTACACTAAATACATGTAATAAAATAACGGAGTTAGGTATTATTGTCCGGGTAGTTCCCTATAATTATTTTTATGACTCGTATAACCACATTATAACATTATATAATATTAATGTTTATTTAAACACTTAATCTCCTTTTTAGTTTCTAGAATACACAGATGTTTAATTATTTCGGTATTACAACTACATAGAATATCATTGTGCTACTAGGTACCTCATTTCATTGGAATATACTCCTATCGTATGGTTTTTATTAATGTCACACATAATGCATAAGTGTCCCATTTCATTGCTATAGAAGAAAATCAATTTTCTCGAGGCCCGATAGCCGCACAGCTGCTTGATTTGTCTTCTTTGGGAGGGTGTCTTGACTACAGTACCCTAGTAGTGTCAAACTAGCTTAGCTTCAAGCTAGTTTCAACATCCAACTCCACAATCATTTTACACAACATGAATTAATTGTCATATTGGTGATATTACTAGTTTAGGAGTGTATTTCCTTATATGGAATCACATAATTATATGCAATTAATTAATATTCTCTAATAACTATCAATTAATTGTTTGCATTAACAATTCTTTTGTTAATTAATATAATCACTATTATTTCTCATCACGGTGCCACACAAGGCATTTCAACGAGTTTGTCACAACTCCACATTAATCACTTCAATTTAATTGAGTTAACCCGTCTTATAACACGAAATCATTTATATTACAATAAATATTTATTTCCATTAATATATTCATAAGACATGGAAATTCTCGGGTATTACGAAGCATCTTCGAGAAAATAAGATATATAGCAGTGTCGAACTCCTTGTGGGAATGAAAGCCGTCTAAGGAAATTCAGACACTGTGAATAATGTACAAGCTGTTTACAACCGAAAATGTCCATCACGGGAACCGAATCTAGATTCAGAAGACTGAATTTGTGATCACATGATTCCTAGGCTCACATGATGTATCAATTTATATAAAAGTTATAAGCAGTTATATATATAAAAGCTATAAATATATATATATACAGACTGTCAACCACCAGGAAGAGAAATTCATAAGGAACTGTAAATGTAAATATATAGCGGTAAATATATATATATATATATATATATATAGACAAGATCAACCACCACGAAGCACCTCCATGGGGGATCATAAATGTAAATAAAGTAGTAAAAATGATCAAATGCCACGAAGTAAACTCGAGTAGGATGAAATATATATATATATATATATATATATATATATATATATGCATATATATATATATAAGTATTTATATATATAAAAGCAGCAACCACTCTGGATATAAAATCTAGGCTCGCCGAACAAAGTTCGACAATAGTTTATATATATATATATATATATATATATATATATATATATATATATATATATATATATATAAGCAATAGCGCTCAGATATAAATCCAGGCTCATCAAACAGAGTTCGACCATAGTTTATATATAAGTATATATATAAAAGCAATAAACGCTTCGGACGTGAGTCCAGGCTCAATCAAGGCATAACTCGATAATGTTCGTCAATATATATATATATATATATATATATATATATATATATATATATACACACAAAATGAAATAAAAAGCCATGGACTTTGAAAGGTGTAAGAAGGCTTACAGTGGACTGCCAAAGAAGACTTCTATAGCTTTAAATAGATAAACACTCGGTTCCCACCAGTAATAATATAGCAATATATGAGCTCACAATTGTTTAAAATGAGAAAGCACTCAGTTTATAGTGTGTACATAGCAAATTGGACAGGGCTTCCTCACCATTTTCTCTTACAAAATGGCCACCCCAAGCCCTCTATTTATAGAGGGGGAAGCCTTAAGTGCACCTGCGGCTGCTCGGGGTGCCCCAGGCTTTGCGGGTCCTGCTATCTCGAAGTACGTGCACGCATGCAACATGTTGTCCGCTCGAACTTTTAGAACTTCAATCCGGGCATTCGATTGAGGTGTATAAGACCTGTTTTGGAGTGCTGTTGTCGAGAGCTACACAAATAACATGGGATTAGTGGTTGTAAGAAGTCAGGAAGATAGGACAATGCCCTTGGTCTTCAAGCTTCAAATTCCATCCGGTGTGCTGTCTTGTGTAGTAGTCACTCGGGATTGCAGCTATTTGGTTCTTGTAGGACACCGCTGTGTAGAATGTATGTTAAAATGTGTTGAAACGGTGTGCATGTGGGATCGAGGTTGTAAAATGACAATTTTTCCCCTCATCGGGGTTATCTCCGGTTTGGGCTGATAAAGCAGTCGTTGCTCAAGGTTATCTCTGAGATTGGGCTGCTGCAAGTATTAAATATCCTCAGGGTTGTCTTTGGGGTGTGCTTGACCTCCCGTGGTTATCTCCGAGTTTGGGACTGAGTGCCTCGGGGTTATCTTTGAGGTTAAAGCTGACTGCAAGGGTTGAAATGAGCATCTCTTGGGTTATCTCCGGAACTGTAACTGCTCTCCTCGGGGTTATCTCTGAGGTTGAGACTGAAACTCCTGGTGTTATTTCCAGGATTGAATATCTCGAGATTATCTCCGAAATTGAAAAGGCCTCTCCGGTGGGATTTTCGGAATTGGAATTATTTTGTCCTCCAAGGTTATCTCTGAAAGATGATTCTGCCCTCTTGCAATGTTAGTAATAAGAATGCAAAATTTTGAGTGTCTATAGATGCCCCTTTTTATCATATTCATGCAATACAATGGCATGGATAGGATAAAGAATACTAAACACTTGAAATGTGACAAGATAATCATGATGCAATGTACAGCAACATGATGCAAATGAATGATGTATGTGGTTTATTGGACTGTTCTCCAACGAAATGTGATGACTATTTTCTCTCCCAACTTTCGATGGGGACTGGAGTTATCACTGACAACCCTGATGAATTGCTTGGATGTGTGATCTAAAGTTCTTAGGAACTTCCAGGATGTTGACGTTGGGGTTATCACAAAAGTCCTTAATCCCTGATACAGACTTTACACTGAGGATGTATCTCTCATGTACGAGAGACTCTGGGGATAGAGCTTTGTCTGTTGAAGATGTGTATAACATATTTCATCATCGGTCCTTCCCGATGAGGATGTTCTTCCTTGGCTTGTATCGCTAGGTCTTTCCGCTGCTCTGTCAGAGTTACTACAAACAGTCTGTGTTGCCAGGGTTGCCTGACCCTCGCTGAAATGTACATCAACGGATGAGATCGTCGGATGGTTCCTGATGCTTCGTTGGGTTTAAATTTCAACGGCTAATGATGTCAAGGTGGCTAGACTTTCGTCAATGTGTGCATCAACGGATTAGATCCCTGTTGGGAAAAGCATCAAGGATGCTTGACCTTCATTAGCATGTGCATCAACGGATGAAATCCCTGCTGGGGAAGAGTGTTTTGGAGTTACGACACTGAATTGATGGCATTGGACCTTCGTGAGGTATTGTTGAGTATAATTTGTAACTGGCATTACACTAAGGTTGGGTTCATGGTGTAATAAAAGGATACATTGCTTAATCAAGAGTGGTTTAACAACCCACCACCAGCCATTGGCTTTGCAATCATCACCTATTCCATAGCCTTTTGGAAAATACGTGTTTTAGCTTCATGTTATTGTTCATGTAACTTGTGACACTCAATTTGGGACAAGAGCAAATATCTCAACATTTGGTCATGTAAGGCTTGGTTCTTTTAATTCCCATAATATAATATTAAGGTACAATTGTTACCATATTAGGAATTTAAAGATAAATTTTATACTCACATCATATAATTCATGTACATTAAATACATGTAATAAAATAACGAAGTTAGGTATTATTGTCCAAGTAGTTCCCTATAATTATTTTTACGACTCGTATAACCACATTATAACATTATCTAATATTAATGTTTATTTAAACACTTAATCTCCTTTTCAATTTCTAGAATACACAGATGTTTAATTATTTCGATATTGCAACTACATAGGATTTCATTGTGCTACTAGGTACCTCATTTCATTGGATTATACTCCTATCGTATGGTTTTTATTAATGTCACACATAATGCATAAGTGTCCCATTTCATTGCTATAGAAGAAAATTAATTTTCTCAATGACAATGGTGAATGCGCTGCTTGATTTATCTTCTTCAGGAGGGTGCAATTTACATAGTATTCTCGGTAGTGCCAAACCAGCTTAGCTTCAAGCTAGTTTCAACATCCAACTCCACAATCATTTTACACAACATGAATTAATTGTCATATTGGTGATATTACTAGTTTAGGAGTGTATTTCCTTATATGGAATCACATAATTATATGCAATTAATTAATATTCTCTAATAACTATAAATTAATTGTTTGCATTAACAATTCTTTTGTTAATTAATATAATCACTACTATTTCTCATCACGGTGCCACACAAGGCATTTCAACGAGTTTTTCACAACTCCACATTAATCACTTCAATTTAATTGAGTTAACCCGTCCTATAACACGAAATCATTTATATTCAAATAAATATTTATTCCCATTAATATATTCATAAGACATGGAAATTCTCGGGTATTACGAAGCATCTTCGAGAAAATAAGATATATAGCAGTGTCGAACTCCTTGTGGGAATGAAAGCCGTCTAAGGAAATTCAGACACCGTGAATAATGTACAAGCTGTTTACAACCGAAAATGTCCATCACGGGAACCGAATCTAGATTCAGAAGACTGAAAGTTCCTGATGCTTCGTTGGGTTTAAATTTCAACGACTAATGATGTCAAGGTGGCTAGACTTTCATCAACGTGTGCATCAACGGATTAGATCCCTGCTGGGAAAAGTGTCAAGGATGTTTGACCTTCATTGACATGTGCATCAACGGATGAAATCCCTGCTGGGGAAGAGTGTTTTGGAGTTACGACCCTGAATTGATGGCATTGGACCTTTGTGAGGTATTGTTGAGTATAATTTGCAATTGTTGTGATCATTGGTATAGTAAACCCTAGGATTGGGCGAATACTAATGAGTGACAGGTGGACTTGCAGTTGGGTCTCTGAAAACCAGGAATATTTTAGGCTATTTCGCTCAATCACATAATATTTTTATTGGCCTTTTCAGCTTGCAAGACCTCCTTTGCAACTCGAACTGGATCGAGCCGGATTTGTGGGTCCCACCTAGGGGAGGCGCAGGTACACCTGCAGCCAATTGTGGGGGGATTTAACTTGCAGGTTGCTTTAATAATTCATTTCTAAGTTGCTGAGTTCGGGCATTGTTCTGCAAATTCTGTCACTGTACAAGTGTTCTACACTGCCCAAGTAATGTTGGAAAATGAATTATCACATGAAATGCTTCTAAACATATAGTGGTAAATATGCATGCTCATATGACTTGATAAAAATTATTCAACATAGTAAATGTTAGTAGTTAACAATGCTGAATATAATGATGTGAAAAAATTTGACTTTTGAAACAGTCAAATTGGCACCTTTTTCTGCTATTTATTATCCTATTTGAGGACAAATGAGCTAAGGTGGTAAAGAAAAGTAATCCTGGAAATTAGGCTACCCATACAGATTTTTTACTGTGATGTATTAATTCATGTAGGATGTTTATGACTGTGGGTAGGTGTGCTACTGAATGGCAACCTAGTCATGCCTACGTGCATGTGGATAGTCCTGTTTATAGAGGAGACTATGGCAAAAATTTTCCAAAATGTAGGCATTGGATAGTCATGCATTTTTAACTCGACTGCAGGCGTATGTTAAAATAATGCATGCATACATGTAGTCATAAAAATGCATTTGAAAAAGCTTCAGGTTAGAAATTACCACACCCTTTCTGAGGTGATTTGGAGACTTGTGTCTAGATATATGGATTTGGATCAGTCGAGTAGTTTCCGCAGGACCACTTTAGGTGTCTGGAGGAGGGCTTCTGATGTGCCTCGACCTCGTTTAGTTAGATAGCCGTGTCGTCTAGGGGAGGCGATGATTCGTCCTATCCGGATTGATGAGGACGATGAGGAGGATGTGCTGGTTATGGACCCTGATCCTGCTGCTCATGTTCCCCGTAGGCATCTTCTTGGCATTTAGGAGACGATCTTAGAGCTTCTGGGTGATTTGAGTCGACGCCCCTCGATTTACTTGTATGAAAATAAGGTACAAGCTGGATTTGATCTTCCCTTTTCTAATTAATAAGGAGCAAAGGTTCTAATGTCTATTTTCTTTGTGATGTAGATTTCCGGCTTTACATAGCCTCGAGGGAACTAGTTCAGCATTTACTCTCTGTATTAGGCTTTACATCCAGATTATCAAGAGATTATGCATGGTTGGGGCTTTGAGGCGTTCTTTTCCATCCTCCCCCATTGTTGTCCCTGGGGTTACCTTAGGGCATTGTCTGAGCACTGGTTTCACCAGACTCAATCTCTCAATTTGTTAGACTGTGAGGTGATGATGACGCCAATGGATTGGCAGTTTATCACTGGTATTGATTTGGAAGGGCGCTAGTACCATGTACAACGAATATTACCCCGACTGCCGTCAGATCCTTGATAGGAGTCCCGGTTGAGGTGCTCAAGGACAGTTCGTACATGTCCTTTGAGCGTAGATACTATGAGTGAGCTGTTGAGTAAGCCTATACCCGATGACGTGAGAGTCAGGGATTGCATTCTTCGGCGATTGCTCCTGATGATAATTAGGGGCTGCTTCATAGCAGATAACTCTTCCACGGTATCATTCGCTTTGGTCAGCGCTGTTGGGTAAAATCTAATTACGCACAACACACAAGTATACATGGTCAACAAGTAATAAAGTAAAAGTAAAGTATCGTTCCCACGAGGAATTATTAATACAAAATCACCAAGTACTAACCCGTAACCAACTCAATCTTATTTAAACGAATGAATTTCAAATTATATAAATTAAACTACTATTAAATTCCACTAGTTAAATTAAGATTACAGAGATTTAAGATCACCACTTCACTTATTACTTCATTTAAGTTAACACACTTCTCATCAATTATTCTTTAACCTGAATTGTTAATCAAGAACACTAAAGCAGATAAAACTACCTCTCGATGCATAATACCCATACTCACTTAAATCCACAGATGATAGAATTAAGCAAGACACCCTAATTAACTAATCCACTATATCTCTATGTGAATTACAATTAAAAAGAATTTAAAGCATAATTTCTCTATAAGATTACATATGGCATAAAGGCATATCTCTATCCTAAACACGAATCATGAATTCCATCTATGCAGAAATCACAAACACATGTTATCATAATCAGATCTAAATCAATACTTCATCTCTCGAGATCATATAGATTATCACGGTAATTGTTAGCTAGGCAATTAAGCAATTAAGTTCAAATCACAATAGACAATACTCACAATAGAACATAATAATTGATAACGAAGAATATTAAAATAAACTACACATTAAGATCCATTGTAATCTCAAACAAAGAATTAGTTCATTAAATTAAAACTAAGAATCCACACTTGAATACACATTAAAAGATAAAGATAGAAGAAGATGAGAAGATATAATTTATTGTTTGTAGATCCGAGACACTTATCTCCTTGCTCCTACTTTGAATCTTCAATGTTCTCCACGTTGCTTCAATCTCCAAAACTCATTAGAACTAGTATTTTGATCTAATCTACTCTAATCTGATCTAATAGAATCATCTTTATCCTCTAATCTCCCCTCTAAATCTTGTGTTTCTCCTCCTTTTATAAGTCTGTTTATATGTCTTTAAGTCCTCTTGGAAGTCCTTGAGTCAATCGGATCGAAACAATCCTTCCCGAACTCAAATTTGGACAAAAATTGAGTTTTCATCGCATACCCCCGCCCCGGCGAGGGTGTAGCCTTGTGAAGGGCCCGCCCCGGTGGGAGTCCTTACTATTTTGCAGCTGCTATGCCCGCCCCGATGGGTATTTTGTTAAGGAAAAACCCGCCCAGACGGGGCTCCATTTTCTATCACAGAGTCCTCTGGTAAAACGGCCATAACTTTTGCTCTGGGAGGAGTTACGGGGCCTGCCACCTATCAAATTGAAGATATCGACGAGCTCTACGACTTTAATTCTTTGAGAATTGAGAAATAACGAACTTATAAAGGTCAAAATCAGTGACGTTCGGCGTCTGTTGGTACAAATATCATAACTCTTGCATCCGAACTCCGATTGGAATGCTTCAAGATGTTCTGGAAAGCTATGAAGAAGCTCTACAATGTAATCCAAGTCCCAAGCCAAGAACGTGAAATAAACATGAAAGCCCAAACTATGTCCGGATTTCTTTTCTTTGTGATTTCATACCAATTCTTTGCGATTTCAACTCCCAAGCATACAATCTATAAAATTAACACAAAATGCATGAAAAGTAACTAAGAAACATGAGATTAAGAAACTAATTCACGTAAAAGATACCGGATAAGTAGGTATAAAATCTACTTATCAAATTCCCTTAAACTTAATCCTTTGTTTGTCCTCAAGCAAAAACACAAAACAACAATGCTATGTAATGCAACTAATCTACATGCCTACGAATCCAGCAGTAATGACAGAAACAAGTCTATTCAACCGGCCTTAGAGAAATCAAGTAAATATGATAATACATCATATCAAAACTCATCAGTAACTTCCCAATCAATCATCAAATCTTAGACTATTGTCACTAATATAGTGCATGTGTGCTCCACAACAATGTTAACTGATATAAAATCAAATTTAACACATAACAAGTCTCTTCGAAGGTATCATACAATATAAACTCAAGAAATCCAAAAACAAGCTAAATTCAACTGAAATCAAACAATTACCATTATCAAGGGTTAACATGGGATACTTATGCTTTATTTTTCATCTACGGGGGCTTTTTGCTCGTATTTCCCATTTTATTCATTTTTTTAATTTTATTTTATATACACATAGCTATGCAATGTCTTATTCCCTTAGGATTTTTAATGCTACCTTAACGAGCTTTCGACCAACGACTCTCAGACTATTAAGATCTTAGGGCGCTAGGTGTAAAGACAATCCCCTCGGGCATACTTACTCAAGTAACAAAGGCCACAAAACTAGGCAAGCACGCCACGATGTTTATTCATACTTTTTTTTTACAATATAGCTTATATACCCTAAATATTCCCCCAAACTTAGGTTCTTGTCTAACTTTAGCCATCAATACTTATTCTTGTCATTTTTTCATTTAAACTAGCATTATCCTTTAGAGTCCCACTATGTATCAATTTAAACTCAATCAATCAACAAGGTTGTTTCTAACGTGCTAACCTTGATTATACCAGTTTCAAACAGGAAAAGATTCAATTCATAACAAGAAATCACGTCAAAGCTCTAATAATTAGTACTATACTTGTCTACTCAATTCCAATCTCATTATTGGCCAAAATAACTGAACTATCTAACAGCTGGAATCATGCAAGATGAACATAGTAACTAACTATTATTTTTGAATTTTTTATTTGATATTTTTTAATAATGAACCTAAACTAAATTAACAACATATGCAAAATAACATAACATAAACATAAAACTAAACATGCAATAAAGAACTATACTAAACTCCCCCAAACTTAGCAATTACAATGTCCTCATTGTAAGAATATAGCGATAAGTAGAAGAGAACTTCCCTGTAATTAGCTAAGTGTGAAGTGATGGTGGCGATGGCGGCGATGATCATTTTTGTGAGACCCCAGATTTTACAAATAAAGATTTAATTTTCTCGAAATATTTTTTTTAATATTATGGTGTGGATTTGATATAATGTTATAGTTGTGGGTAGTATTTATAAATTTTTGCAAAGTATGCAAGTTGTTATATAATATTCTATTGGTCGGGGAATATTCGTTTTAACAGGAAATATTTGTATAACGGCGCAATCATTGGTGGACCCCACAACGATATTATTGTCAGATTGAGAAAACGACAAAAATATTTTTATATAAATAACGGCGAAAGTGTTACCGTTAAAACTGTTGAACTACTCGGTAGAGTAAAAATACGATAATATCGTGGTTGCATAGTAGCACACGGTATTGATTATTGATGCTTACATGAGAAGTCACTCAGTTATACTCAATTATTGCTATAGTAATTATTGCATCATATCTCTCATATTATTGATTCAATTATTGTCACAGTATCATCTGCATAATATGATATATTATTAAATCAATAATTGAGACGACAAAGTTATTCATATTATTAAATTGCAATATTTACAATGTCTAGAAGTTCTTTCAAGGAGAGGTTTGGTCATCTAATTGCGCGCCAATAAGAAGAAATCCATATCAGAAAGCTCCCTCTTTCCTGGGAACGACCTGGTTGTTAAATATTGTGAATTATAATATTAATGAAGAATAAGTTCGTGTTGATTAAAGATGAAATTGATAGTTCCATTGTGTTGGAATTATTAGTGTTAGTGGAAATCGACATTTATTTCGATAATAATTGATGTATGGAAGTTATATTGTTCAACCGGGTATTCAGGGCACTTTTTGTGTGGGAGTACTATTCACGAGTTACTATTCACCCAAATTACTATTCACCCGAATATTATTCACTCGGGTATTTGTGGTATTTTTTGTCAGAGTACTATTCACGGGTTACTATTCACAAGTTACTATTTTCCTAATTACTATTCACTCTAGTATTGTTCACTCAGGTATTTGGGCCACTTTTTGTGTTGGGGTACTATTCACGGGGTACTATTCTTGAAGTACTATTCACGGGGTAGTATTAACCGAAAAATATATTTCTTTTCGGTCCAAATCATTTTTGAGTACAATATTATTCCATGAGAATTTGTGATAATTTTTCAGATAGTTGGTTGAAATTATAATAGTAAATCAATATGGATCGTTGGTTTAAAGTTTTAATAGTAACTTGTCCCTTCAGTTTTCTAAGAGTTATTTGTCCCTTCGGTTTTCCAAGTGTTATTTGTCCCTTCGGTTTTCCAAGAGTTACTTGCCTTTTCGGTGTTCCAAGAGTTAATTGCCCCTTCGCAAATAGTAGTTGTCTCCTCAATATTACCAAGAGTCATTTTGACCCTTCGTTAAGACCAAGAGCTATTTTTAGTTCTTCTATAAATAGAAGCTCATTCCTTTATTATTTCTTACGAATTCACTAAAACTCTTGAGAGAGAAACTAAAGAGAGAAAGAAGAAGAGAAGTCTGCTACCTTACTTTTCTAATATCTAGTTTCAGCTAAAGTTAAGGGGTATTATTTCTTTCGTATTCATGAAGAGAACTTATTTTATTCCATTCTTTATTATTATGTTGGAATAACCTGTTTATGGGAAGTACCGCATACATGGTGAAATTCTTACATTATTCCATTCTTTATTATTATGTTGGAATAACTTTGTTTATCTGAAGTACCCTATACGTGGTGAAATTCTTATGTTATTCCATTCTTTATTATTACATTGGAGTAACTTTGTATCACGGACTACCCTATACTTGGTGAAATTCTTCTATTATTCCATTCTTTATTATTATGTTGGAATAACCTATTTATGCCAAATCTCGCATACATGGTGAAATTCTTCATTATTCCATTCTTTATTATTACATTGGAATATCTTGTGGGTGCGTATTACGCTTTGACACAGTTCTATTATTTACTATTCATTGGAATAATGCATGCATCTTGGTCTATCGCATGCATGGTGATTTCTGTTGTTACTCCATTCTTTATTATTCTATTGGAATATACTGTCGGTGCGTATTACGCCTGACCTGGTTCCATTATTTATTATTCTGTTGGAATAATTTGTCTATGTGGATTACCACATGCATGGTGAATGATCCTTCGTATTCATTCCTTATTAAATTGTAGAAAAGATCTGTCTACGTGGATTACTGCATGGCGGGTGAAAATCCATTTGCAGTTTCATATATTCTATGATACTTATTTGGTTAAAGTTTTGGCTTCTATACTCCATGAAATCAGTGGAATATCCTTGATATTTGCGCTTCATCTAGTATCTTTTCATGGAAATATTCTTTGAAGCATTCTTGAATTTTACTCCACAAAGAAGTATCATGTTGACAATCTGGACGTTATTGGTTCCTAGATAAATTAATTCTTGAACTTGTTTTATTGAATTATTATGTCATTGTCATCATCCTCATGCTTATATTATGATTAAAGTCATCTTTAGCTTACGTGCATAGATGGACTTGGTTTGATTATGACCAGGGATTATTCGGTATAGTCATAACCGTAATGTGACGAATGATGTGGTAAAAGTCCTTATTGGCCTGTAGTTCATTGGTGGACAGTTGTTGGTATGATTATGACCAGGGATTATTCAGTATAATCTTGACCATTGATGATTACATGAATATCTTTGGTTGTGGTGCAGGGATGATGTGGTTTATTTATTAAGATGAGTCTCAGCGATAAAGTTGATGAAAATCTTTTTAGATCATAGAAGATAGTAGGTTTTATGCTCTACTTGACTCTTCTAATGGATTGCTTATTCCGCTGCAGTTGTTGATCTAAAACTTGTTGTTTATTATATTCTGTCAGTTGTTATACTGTTGAAGGCTAATGATAATTTATTCGGCATTATCTTAGTCATAATATTTCTTTCTGGGCTAGTTGAGCTCACCCTTTATTTCACTGTTCTCTTTTGGAAATGAGAAGGTAGCCGGGACTAGTCGGGGAACGGAGTGACGGTCCAGATGATAGCATTAGTAGTACTAACTATTCTGTTAAATAGTGTGACAATAAATGTAATAAGGGCTCCATTGATTGTGGATACTATCTAGTGACAATATTTGTATTAAAACTCACAGCATTTGTTTGTCGTATTTTACACGACAGTTGTATAATTAAGTTTTTATTTGTATGTTGTACCATGTATTTGGCGACTCAAGATGGGTGATGTATACCTGTTTTGGGGGCGTCACAATTGGTATCAAAGCTCAGGGATATGATCCCTGGCTGAGATGTGAGACAAGAACTAGGAGGGGAGAGACGGGGAATTCCTTCGCTAATATGACCTACCTAAGTTTATTTGGTATTTAATTGGTCGGTCAGAGTATAGGGATAATAAGTGATATGTCAATTAACCCTTATTTTGTGACAGTGTTTGCGAATTACATCTGAAAATATTGAGATAAACAATGAAGAACATGAGACCGTTGATTCAGCTCAACCAAAAGGTAACGACCAACAACATGATAATAATCATACCGGTGGCAACTGTCATCAGAACAATAATAACCATCGTGGGAGTAATTATCATGCCAAGAATGGTAACCACTTCGGTGGTAATCATGGCCAAGATAATAGAAGTGGAAATTTCAAGAAGAGAAGGTTATTTAGCTTGATTTTGTCGTATAGTAAAGTCAAGTCCAGCTGGGACGGTAGCACCAAAGGCGGATACGGACAAAACAAAATTGGTGGTTTCTGGAAGAGCATTTTTCGTGACTTCTCAAAAAGCGAGTAATCCGAACGAAGTTAGCACGGGTTAGTTAATTATAAATTCTTGCGAAGTCTATACCTTATTAGATACCGGTTTTACCCATTATTTTATCTCTCTTTCTTGCGCACAACGTTTAAATTTGACTTCGGAGAAGTTAGACTTTGACTTATCTGTTGAAACTCCGTTAGGAGAAACCTTCAATACATGTGCTATCCAAGTTTTCGATGAGAGTCACAATTTTGAATGATATTTCTATCGTTAATAAATTTCCTGACATATTCTTGAAGACTTCTTGGCCTACCCCAGAGCGTGAAATCAAATTTTGTATTGACCCCAGTACAAAACCCATTTCTAAAACCCTCAAATATTTTCTTCACCCAAACTGAATGTAGCATGCGCCAAAGACATTGGCTCAAGCTGTTGAAGATTACGATCATACCATTCAATATCACCGTGGAAGAGCGAACGTGGTATCTAACGCGTTAAGTAGAAGATCGTATTCGTTTACGAGTGCGATGTTGTTAACACAAAGACCCATTTCGTATAACTTATGAATGATGAAGATAGAGGTAAAGACTCTAGGGACCCACGTAAAGATAACGAATATACGATTAGAATCGACTTTAATCGATAAAGTTAAAGCCGCTCAAGCTACATACTCAGAGCTGATAAATGTGAAGAAGAAGGTTCAAGAGGGTGTTATTCTAGAAGCAAGACTCGATGAAGAGAGAAAATCTCAACCCTCGATTTAATTGGCCCATTTGAAATCCTCGATCGAGTAGGAACTGTGGCCTATAGACTCGTTTTACCGCCAAGTATGTGGCGTGTTCATAACATTTTTCACATATCGATGTTACGTAAATATGTGGATGATCCGAACCACATTATTGAATTAGAACTAGACGAGAAAGTAGAAGATTTAACGTATGAGGAGATACGTGTTACAATCTTGGATAAGAAGGATCATATTCAACACTCAAAGGTTATACCTCAAGAGTTAGAATCCAAAATGAAGTTAATGTATCCTCATCTCTTCGGCATACCAGGTACGTACGTAAATTTCGAGGGCGAAATTTCATAAGGAGGGGAGATTGTCAAACCCCAGATTTTACGAATAAAGATTTAATTTTCTCAAAATATATTTTTTAATATTATGGTGTTGATTTGATATAATGTTATAGTTGTGGGTAGTATTTATAAATTTTTGCAAAGTACGCAAGTTGTTATATAATATTCCATTGGTCAGGGAATATTCATTTGAACAAGGAATATTCATACAACGGCGCAATCATTGGTGGATCCTACAACAAAATTAATGTCGGATTGAGAAAATGACAAAAATATTTTTATAAAAATAACGGCGAAAGTGTTACCGTTAAAACTGTTGAACTACTCGGTAGTAAAAGTATAGTAATACGCGTAGTTACATAGTAGCACACGGTATTGATTATTGATGCTTACGTGAGAAGTCACTCAATTATTGCTCTGATGAATTCTCGCGATCATATCTCTCATATTATTGATTCAATTATTGTCATAATATCATCTACATAATATGATATATTATTAAATCAATAATTGAGACGACAAAGTTATTCATATTATTAAATTGTAATATTTACAATGTCTAGAAGTTCACATCGATGAGAGGTTTGGTCATCGATCAAGGCCAATAAGGAGAAATCCTTATCGGAAAGCCCCCTCTTTCCTGGAAATGACCTGGTTGTTAAATATTGTGAATTATAATATTAATGATGAATACGTTCGTGTTGATTAAAGATGAAATTAATAGTTCCATTGTGTTGGAATTACTAGTGTTAGTGGAAATCGACATTTATTTCGATAATAATTAATGTATGGAGGTTATATTGTTTAATCGGGTATTCGGGGCACTTTTTGTGTCAGAGTACTATTCACGAGTTACTATTCATGAGTTACTATTCACCCAAATTACTATTCACCTGAATATTATTAACTCGGGTATTTGGGGTATTTTTCATGTCAGAGTACTATTCACGGATTACTATTCACCTAATTACTATTCACTCTAGTATTGTTCACTCAGGTATTTGGGACACTTTTCGTGTCGGGGTACTATTCACGGGGTACTATTCAACAAAAAATATATTTCTTTACGGTCCAAATCATTTTTTAGTACAATATTATTCCATGAGAAGATGTTATAATTTTTCAGACAGTTGGTTGAAATTACAATAGTAAATCAATATGGATCGTTGGTTTAAAGTTTTAATAGTAACTTGTCCCTTCAATTTTCCAAGAGTTATTTGTCCCTTCGGTTTTCCAAGAGTTATTTGTCCCTTCTGTTTTCCAAGAGTTACTTGTCCCTTCGGTTTTCCAAGAGTTACTTGCCTCTTCGGTGTTCCAAGAGTAAATTGCCCCTTCGCAAATAGTAGTTGTCTCTTCAATATTACCAAGAGTCATTTTGACCCTTCGTTAAGACCAAGAGCCATTTTCAGTTCTTCTATAAATAGAAGCTCATTCCTTCATTATTTCTTACGAATTCACTAAAACTCTTGAGAGAGAAACTATAGAGAGAAAGAAGAAGAGAAGTCTGCTACCTTACTTTTCTAATATCCAGTTTCATCTAAAGTTAAGGGGTATTATTTCTTTCGTATTCATGAAGAGAACTTATTTTATTCCATTCTTTATTATTATGTTGGAATAACCTGTTTATGGGAAGTACCGCATACATGGTGAAATTCTTCTGTTATTCCATTCTTTATTATTATGTTGGAATAACCTGTTTATGCGAAGTACCCCATACATGGTGAAATTCTTATGTTATTCCATTCTTTATTATTCTGTTGGAGTAACCTGTATACGCGAACTACCCTATACTTGGTGAAATTCTTCTATTATTCCATTCTTTATTATTATGTTGGAATAACCTGTTTATGCAAAGTACCGCATACATGGTGAAATTCTTCTGTTATTCCATTCTTTATTATTACATTGGAATATCCGCCGGTGCATGTATTATGCCCGATTCGGTTCTATTATTTACTATTCTCATTGGAATAATCATGCATGCGCGGTCTATCGCATGCATGGTGTGATTTATTATTACTCCATTCTTTATTATTCTATTGGAATATATCTTTGTAAGTATTACATTATTACACGATTCGGTTCCATTATTTATTATTCTGTTGGAATATTTTGTCTATGTGGATTACCACATGCATGGTGAATGATCCTTCGTATTCATTCCTTATTAAATTGTAGAAAAGATCTGTCTACATGGATTACTGCATGGCGGGTGAAAATCCATTTGCAGTTTCATATATTCTATGATACTTATTTGGTTAAAGTTTTGGCTTCTATACTCCATGAAATTAGTGGAATATCCTTAATATTTGCGCTTCATCTAGTATCTTTTCATGGAAATATTCTTCGAAGCATTCTTGAATTTTACTCCACAAAGAAGTATCATGTTGACAATTTGGACGTTATTGGTTCCTGGATAAATTAATTCTTGAACTTGTTTTATTGAATTATTATGTCATTGTCATCATCCTCATGCTTATATTATGATTAAAGTCATGTTTGGCTTACGTGCATAGATGGACTTGGTATTATTATGACCAGGGATTATTCGGTATAGTCATGACCGTAATGTGACGAATGATGTGGTAAAAGTCCTTATTGGCCTGTAGTTCATTGGTGGACAGTTGTTGGTATGAATATGACCAGGGATTATTCGGTATAATCATGGCCATTGATGATTACATGAATATCCTTGGTTGTGGTGCAGGGATGATGTGGATTATTTATTAAGCTGAGTCTCAGCGATAAAGTTAATGAAAACCTTTTTAAATCATAGAAGATAATAGGTTTTATGCTCTACTTGACTCTTCTAATGGATTTCTTATTCCGCTGCAGTTGTTGATCTAAAACTTGTTGTCTATTATATTCTGTCAGTTCTTATACTGTTGAAGGCTAATGATAATTTATTCTGCATTATCTTAGTCATAATATTTTTTATTGGGCTAGTTGAGCTCACCCTTTCTTTTACTGTTCTCTTCATGAAATGAGAACGTACCCGAGACTAGTCGGGGAATGGAGTGACAGTCCAGATGATAGCATTAGTAGTCCTCACTATTCTATTAAATAGTGTGACAATAAATGTAATGAGGATTCCATTAAGTGTGGATATTGTCTAGATGACAATATTTATATTAAAACTCACATCATTTGTTTGTTGTATTTTGCACGACAGTTGTATAATTAAGTTTTTATTTGTATTTTGTACCATGTATTTGGCGACTCAAGATGGGTGATGTATACCTGTTTTGGGGGTGTCACAATTTTCCTATCCATTGAACCTCCAATACCTGCAATGAAGAGAGATAACATGGATTAGAATAACACTTGGATTTGTAAGAGAACTTAATAAGCAAATTAATTCCTATCTACTAAATAAACTAGTAAAGCATATAAATATAAAAATTCATGGGTTGCCTCCCAGTCAGCGCTTGATTTATAGTCTTTCAGCCTGACTTTGTCTGGTCAACGCTATTCAATTCCTCTTCTAAAGTTGAGGAACCCTCCATCCATCAGAAATAATGTAGCTTTTGGTAGGTTAGCATTTGTGATGGTTATTGAGTTAAAGTCACCTAACATGCTTTGTTTAAATATGTGCCCAATTGAGAATGTTGAATAACTAGGTGCTTTTCCGTCTATTGAGCCTATGATTCGATTGGGGATTTAAGGCTTGGCAAGAACAATGGGCTCTTCTTCTATCTTTTCCTCCTCATCCCACCATGGCTTCACATTTGTACTAGCTCTCATGTCATAAAGAGCCTTGCCGACGAAATGACTACCAAGCGGGCACGATTTTGCAAATCTAACTGGACACTTGATCTTTGGAGGAGAAGGAACTTGGGGCACTAATAACATCGGCTCATCCTCGTTGGTACTCATAGTTAGTTCTTCACAGACCTTATTTTCATTATCCCCACTTGTCTCCTCTTTTTCAACATCTCGTGTCTCATCCAGTTGTAGATTTGGCTCGAGCACTTCATCAATCTCGGAATCCTCGTCATAACACCAATTGTTTTGAGGACAGTTGTTCAAGGCTTTGAGCATTTGATCCATCTTGTTCTGCAGATTTTGAATTGATATCTCTTGATTCTAAATTGACCGCTCTTGATTAATCCTCCTCTCCTCATTTGATGCTATGAACTTGGACAACAATTCCTCCAACCTTGAATTATCTGTCTCAGTCTCGGAAGCCATGTATTAAGGACCATTGGCTGAGGTAGCGACGAGTTGTTCCATCCGATTATTAAAATTTTGGGTTGACAGCTCTTGGCTAATCCTCATCACCTCTAGGTTTGATATTCCCTTTAATATTACATTCCTCGGATTTGGCTTTTCTTCTTGTGGCAATGAAGGCGGACATGAAAATTCCGGTGTATATGTTGGATCTAGACCGTAGTATTGGTCTTCATAAGTATGGCTCCATGACGAATCCGGGTGATACCCCCAAACTTGATGATAATTAGCATATGTATAATCGTTGAGGTATTCACCACCGTGTTGTCCCTACCAAAACTAATTCAGTACATTGATTACTCGGTGATTCACAAAGACAATAATTGCAAGTAATCGCTATCCTTCGATTACGTTGAAAACGCAATAACGCCCAACCTCCTCGAAAGTGTCTCAAGTTGTGCTGAGAATGCAAAAAATACATTGAGTCCATCAATCCCCGCTCCCCTTGGTTGAGTCATACTCGAATATGGCCTTTGATAATTGAATCCAGCCATGGTACCTAAAACGAGAGAAAAAGAAGAAGATAATAAAATAAAATAAAAATAAATAAAGAAAGAAAAAAAATGTTTAAATTAAGACTAATTTGATTGAAGCTAATATTGGCAAAAATATATTAAACTAATTCCTCGGCAACGGCACCAAAAACTTGTTGTGTAAAATCTAATTACGCACAACACGCAAGTATACGTGGTCAACAAGTAATAAAGTGAAAGTAGAGTATCATTCCCACGGGGAATTATTAATACAAAATCACCAAGTACTAACTTGTAACCAACTTAATCTTATTTAAATGAATGAATTTCAAATTATATAAATTAAACTACTATTAAATTCCATTAGTTAAATTAAGATTATGGAGATTTAAGATCACAACTTTACTTATTGCTTCATTTAAGTTAACACACTTCTCATCAATTATTCTCTATCCTAAATTGTTAATCAAGAACACTAAAACTGATAAAACCACCTCTCGATGCATAATACTCATACTCACTTAAATCTACAGATGATAGAATTAAGCAAGACACCCTAATTAAATAATCCACTATATCTCTATGTGAATTACAATTAAAAAGGATTTAAAGCACAAGTTCTCTATAAGATTACATATGGCGTAAAGGCATATCTCTATCCTAAACACGAATCATGAATTCCATCTATGCAGAAATCACAAACACATGCTATCATGATTAGATCTAAATCAATACTTTATCTCTCGAGTTCATATAGATTATCACGGTAATTGTTAGCTAGGTAATTAAGCAATTAAGTTCAAATCACAATAGACAATACTCATAATAGAACGTAATAATTGATAACGACGAATATTAAAATAAACTACACAATAAGATCCATTGTAATCTCAAACAAAGAATTTGTTCATTGAATTAAAACTAAGAATTCACACTTGAATACACATTAAAAGACAAAGACAGAAGAAGATGAGAAGATATAATCTATTGTCTGTAGATATGACGCTTTCTCCTTTCTCCTACGTTGAATCTTCAATGGTCTCCACGTTGCTTCAATCTCCAAAACTCATTAGAACTAGTGTTTTGATATAATCTACTCTAATCTAATCTAATAGAATCATCTTTATCCTCTAATCTCCCCTCTAATCCTTGTGTTTATCCTCCTTTTATATGTCTTTAAGTCCTCTTAGAAGTCCTTGTGTCAATCGGATAGAAACAATCCTTCCCGAACTCAAATTTGGACAAAAATCGAGTTTTTTGCGCATACCCCCACCCCGACGGGGGTCTAGCCTTGTAAAGGGCCCACCCCAGCGGGCATTTTATTAAGGAAAAGCCCCGCCCCGGCAGGGGTCCATTTTCTATCACAGCATCCTCTGATAAAATGTCCATAACACTTGATCCGGGAGGACTTACGGAGGCTGCCACCTATCAAATCGAAGAAATCAACAAGCTCTACAACTTTCATTCTTTTAGAATTGAGAAATAACGAACTTATAAAGGTCGAAATTGGGATGGAAGTGACTGTTATGCAAATGGCCACCCAAAATAGTGACGTTCGACGTCCGTTGGTACAAATGTCATAACTCTTGCATCCAAACTCAGATTTGAATGATTCAAGATGTTCTGGAAAGCTAAGAAGAAGCTCTAAAATGTAATCCAAGTCCTAAGTAAAGAACATGAAATAAACATGAAAGCCCAAACTATGTCCGGATCATTTTTCTTTGCGAATTCATACCAATTCTTTACGATTTCAGCTCCCAAGCATACAATCTACAAAATGAACAAAAAATGCATGAAAAGTAACTAAGAAACATGAGATTAACCAATTAATTCAAGTAAAAGATACCGGATAAGTAGGTATAAAATCTATTTATCAAGCGCCACACGAGATGTGGACCGTATTTGAGAGTATTACATGATCGTATTGGAGAGTATGATCATTAGGGGCTGCTTCTTGACTATTGGGTACTCGACTAGTGTCAAGTACGTGATATCCACCCACCAGATTCCTCTCTTCACAGATGGAGGATGGGAGCTCTATTTAGAAGAACGTCCTGTTAGGAACACTAGAGGAGAGATTTGTGTACCGATCTTGCCTCCTGCCAGGCATTATTGGCCTGTGTCTTAGTCGCCTATCAGTGATATCCCATTGATGGGCGTTGACGAATTTACATTGTCAAAGGGTCCATATACTTAGGAGATGTTTCATCGCTGGTGGTCCCCTTGTAGCATCGGAGCCCAGACCCGTTCCACTCATTTAATGGGGGATATGGTTTCTTGATCCATGTTGATGATGGATCGGATGGCCTATTTCTGAGATCCGACTCATTTGACACAGATTGACAGTTTGACCCGGCAGTTGGATTGGGCACATTTTTTCATCCGGCACTTGGGGCAGAGATCCTTTAGAGGCAGATACTTTTGATCCTTCCAGCTCAGGCGCTGGCCCCTCAGGTGACCCATATGGTTTTGCCGATGCAGATCCTCCATTATATAGGCCAGACATCCCCGTTGATGGAGATCTAGTGACTCAGGAGGAGTTCCATCATATGGACATGATTGATGATGTAGACATTGACACCATTATCTTCTTCTGATGTGTATTCTCATTATATCTTTTGATAGGCCTCTATTAGATACTGGGTGGCTATGCCCCATTCTCGCAATATCTTTTGATAGGCCTCTGTTAGTCATTAGGTGTCTGTGCCCAATTTCCCTGTATTTTGAGCTGTAAAGAGATTATGTATTAGATGATGATGTACTTAGAAATGTATGTACTTTTATTCCCTACATTATATTGTCATATATTCTTTATCATGCATATATTATGTTATGTATATGTATGTATGTCTAGAGATATTCAGCATTGACCCCTGAATGGTCTTATGATACGGCCCACATAGACGTCTTCCTCGATAGTTACCCGCATTGATCACACCCCACCAGTGTTAGTAGCCTCCCGTCTAAGGTCATTGTATGATAGTATGTCACCTCTAGACAAGGTGACCGTAGATCAGTTATTACAACATTCTATGACCCTCCTAATGTTTTAGGTTCCCACATGCTTTGTATAGGGTATGCTGGAGCACTAGATACTGGAGAGGCAGGTTTTTTGGTTTGGTATCCATGAGTTGACTCCTACCTTAGAGGAGTATGCACGGTTGATGGCACTGCCATTTAACAGACCTTGTGCATGGATGACTATCGGTGACATGAGCCGACAGTTTATGACCCTCATCGGGCTGAGGCGTAGAGTCGTACAGGATGAGATTATATCCGACCATGTGATATCCTAGTATATTCTAATGGACCGATTTGGCTCAGAGGACAGTTACACACGGCACTTCGGGGATTTTACCAAGCCAAAAGATTAGTGGAGTCTAGCCAGAGTTGATGCATTATTGATGTGTGTATTATCATACGTGTACATGCCACGGTATATGGATGAGCTGGACATTGTCTCCCTCTGGTATGGATTATCTCCCTCAGGCTGGTTTGAGGAGCATGACTACTTACCACCCACTAGCTGTGATGTCGTAGTTTGACAAGTTTCAGGACATCCATCCTTTTGAGGGGGCATTGAATCAGCGCTTGGCTTCCCACCACTTGTCAGCAGAGGACAGATCCAGGTTGTATGCCTGTTGGGATTAGTGTGAGCTAGCTGAGTTTTCTGTTAGCCATCCGGGCTGTTTGACAGAATATTTTACATGGATGGAGACAGAGACAGCATCAAATGCAATAGTATCAACAGTGTCGGGGATTAATTCTGATGATGGGGAGCCCATAGAGGACATTGATCTTCCCATCAAGGAGGAGTTATTCACTGGGTTGCCAGCAGCTCTTGTAGACTGTCCTAGTACGAGTGTTATTGAGACCAAACATTTACAACAATATTTAGAGCAGAGAATTCATCTGATGACCTTTAAGAGAGATCAGGCTAGGGCCTTGATGTTGACAGCTCTTGATGAGAGAGATGTCGCTCTATTGGAGAGAGAGGAGGTTGTAGCTCATAGAGACACCGGTATTGCTGAGCAGGATGAGGTTAAATCATCCAGAGATGCATTAATTATTAAGCGGGATGCTGCCATATCTACCCGGGATGTAGCCGTTACAGATAGTACTACAATGAGATCCATTACTACTGGCATGATTACCGATATGAGTGCATATATTGATGAGCATCATGCCACCATGCAGTTGGCTGTGGATCTATTAGCTTGTGTAGATACCCTTGGGCAGGAGCTTGTAGTGTTGCCTCCTTCTTTGGAGAGAGATGCCATGTTTGACTTGATAGCTCGTATATCCACGGGATTGTAGATAGGCTTGTATTTTCCTGCACAGACTAGCTTAGCCATTTTGTCATGTACATCACATATTGTATATATCAAACAACATTATATATGGGAGGGAAATATATTTTGATTCACTTCCCTTTTAGTTGTGCCTTGCTACTTGCTTGATATTTGCCTGCTTCTTCAGGGCTTGTGATCTTGATGTATTTTTAATTCATCCTTGATGGGTGGACATTGAGATATCGCGGGATCTTTCAGAATGGATCGTTGATCTGTGTGTACCCCTACCCTCTTTGGTTTCTTGGGACTAGTTTCTGTATGTAGATATGGAGAGGATTGTGACTTTTCCTCTCTAAGATTCACCGCACCACAGATGGTTGTCGGTAATTCTATTGAAGAGGAGATCCCAAATAGTTCCATCTCTTATGGATTGGTGTTTCTCTTTGAGGAATCAACCGCAGCTTAGATGGTCGCCAACTCTCCCATTTATGTGGAGGCCATGTAGTTCCATCCCTTTGGTCTGAAGCCAATGAAATATGGTGGATTGACTTTTGATCCCAGTACCGCTGACAAGTATTTATCTTGGTAGGGGTAAGACCGAACTATAAATGGCTCTCTACGTACTCCTATTGAAGATGAGATCAGGTCTACGTTGTTCGAACTTGGTGTAAGAGGTTCAACGCTGTATGTGAAGGGGTAGAAAGTGTAGAAATGTTTTTGTAATTTTTGTTTGTATAGAAGGGTGTAGAAATGTTTTTGTTGTTTTATTTTTTTTATTGCGACCGTGCCATATAAAATGGTTGCCTACGTACTCCTAGGTATCGGGGAGATCATGTCGATGTAGTTTGCCCCATGTTCAGGACGATTTGCAACTGAAAAATTTGATCCCATGTTCAGGAAAAACTGCGGGGGGGAAAGTTTGATCCCATGTTCAGGACAAACTGTAGAATACTAGACACTTGAAATGCAAGCAAGATAAACATGATGCTATATGCAGCAACATGATGCAAATGCATGAATGATTGTTAGGTAATCCTGTTGGGATGACAATCAGTGATGGCTTGGACATGCGATCCAAGTCTCCAAAGATGTTGATGTTGGGGCTATCACCAAAGTCTTGAATCCTAGACACTGGCTTATATTCCATAGAGGTACCTCTTGTGTGTAAGAGAACTGTGGGGATAAAGCTTTGTTTGTTTAAGGATGTGTATAACATATTCCCTCATTCTGTCGGAGTTACTGCCAACAGTTTGTTGTTATCAGGGTTGCCTGATCTTCGCTGATGTGTGTATCACTGGATAAATCTCTGCTAGATGCATTGTCAAGGCTGCTTGACCTTCATTGATGTATGTGTCAATGGTAGCATCGTGTTATAGCCCTTGCTGGGGAAGGTTGCTTCGATGGGTTTACTTGCCATCGGCTAACATGACGTAAAGGCTGCTTGACCTTCATTGATGTGTGTATCAATGGTTGCATTGCATTGTAACCACCGCCGGGAATACATAGATGTTTGAAAGTTGTGCGTTATGACCCCCGTCGGGGATACGTAGATGTTGATAACTTCAGCATTGTAACCCCCATCGGGGAGGTTTGATATGTCGTGGTTTTGCATTGTAACCCCCGCCGGGGAGGTTTAGGATTCTGCAAATGATGGCATCGGACCTTTGTGGGGTATTGCCGAGCAAGATCTGTGAAAGCTGAGCTCATTGGTATAGTATACCCTGCATTCAGGCGAATACCTTTGAGACGACTGGAGTTTAACTCGACCGACGCGAAACCGTGAGATTTGTGTTATTCCGCTCAATCGCGTAGCACTTTTATTCCTGATTTGGCCTTTTCAGCTTGTGAGACCTCCTTTGGAACCCTAATTGGAGCTAGCCGGAGGTGTGGGACCCATGTAAAAGTGCCATAGGTGTACATGCAGGAGTCGCAGGTTAGCCTGCGGCCAACCGTGCCTATGTATAGGCGGCTGGTTGCTTTCATATGTTATTTTCAAGTTGCACAGCGAAGGAAATCCGAGAGCTCTTCTTCAGATCTGCTGAGTTTGGGCAACTTTTTGCATATTCTACCACAGTACAAGCGTTCTTTACTGTCCTGGTAACACATGCATGTATTTTTTTCCAATTTCTGTCCGTTGCAAAATGACTTATCGCATGAAATGCATTTAGACACATAGTAGTGAATGTAGATGCTGATATGACTTAATAAAAAATATTCAACATAGTAAATGTTAGTCTCACTCTTGCATATTTATAAACTCATTGCAGCTAAAGAGGAGAAGGTAGATGAACCTTCGACTAGCAAAGGAAAGGGAAAAATGTACAAGTGATGAAGACTTGTAATTTTTACTTTAGACTTTTATTATGATGATCTTAAACTTGGTTTTAATGAAGCTTTATTTAATTTCCGCATATGAATGATTGTATTTAAAGGCTAGATAGCCTGGGAGATTTTATTATATAACCCTTTAATGGGAAAGGTTTTATTTATCCAGTTTTATTGTGATTGGGTAGTTAGATATGAATGTTTGATTAAGTGAACACCAGATCCTGTGGGAATGAAGTACCTGGATTTGGGGGTGTCACAGTGAGGAAGAAGAGGAAGAAGAGGAACCTGAGGATAATTTATTAGAAGAATTTTATGATCAAAATTTAGAATTACAAAATTGTATTCATGAGTTAGAAGAACAGGCTAAAGAACGACAAGCGGTCGTGGAGCAAAGAGATATAACAATTTAAAATTGTGTTACCCGATGTGCGAAGCTTGAACAGAAGCACTCTTTGGCAGAGTATAAGATATTAGAGCTGGAATCTGAGAATGCTATGATCAAAGTTCTGATGAAAGAAGAAATAACTGAACGAAGGAGAATAGATGATGCATGGGTAAAAGCCGCACGACGCGTAGATATTGTAGAAAAAGACGTCCGATCCAATAAGGCCAAAATAGATGAAATGAATTTTGCTTTTTAGACAACAATTGGGAGAATCCAACATCGAATTCGGAATTACCCTGTGCAGATCGATCAACCCCAATTCGATATGGATCGGAGAATAATGATTCAAATCATGGACCAGGAATGTGAAGAAGCACTTAAGGGTGGAATGTACCCTATAGCAAAGTCAAATCCGATAGTTTAAGTGAGAGCGTTTGTCAAGGAACCGAACAAAGTTATTACGGGTAAGTTAATGATAAACTCTTGTGAAGTTTATACCTTATTAGATACCAGTTCTACCCACTCTTTTATTTCTCCTACTTGCGCTCAATGTTTAAATTTGACTCCGGAGAAACTAGACTTTGATTTATGTGTTAAAACTCTGTTGGGAGAAACCTTCGTTACCTCCACTATTTATAAATCTTGTTTGATTCAAATCAACACTTTCATGTTACCTGTCGATCTTATCTCTTTGAAAATACTTGCATTTGATGTGATTTTAGGAATCGATTGGTTAACTACTCATCATGCTTTTCGTAAGGTTGTTAGCTTTCATATTCCTAACCAACCTGTTATGCAAATTCAAGCAACCAAACCACTAAAGTCAATCTCTGTTATATCAAACCATAAGTAAAGAGCCCCGATCCTTTCGTTGTTGACTTCCTTGTGTGGAATGCACTGAAGCCAGACTATCCGTAGGGGACGTCGTGAATAACGGTGGCAAGTTGATAAGTATCAATGTGACATGCTATCCAAGTCTTGGATGAGGGTCACAGTTTTGAATGATATTTCTATCGTTAATAAATTTCTTGACGTATTTCTGAAGACTTCTTGGCCTACCCCAGAGCGTGAAATTGAATTTTGTACTGACCCCAGTACAAAACCCCATTTCTAAAACCCTTAAATATTTCTCCAACTAAAACGAATGTAACATACGCCAAAGACGTTGACTCGAGCTATTGAAGATTACGATCGTACCATTCAACACCATCATGGGAAAAATGAACGTGGTAGCTGACGCATTGAGTAGAAGATCATATGCTTTTATGAATGTGAATATACGAACCTACGTGAAGATAACAAATATACGATTAGAATCGACTTTAATCGATAAAGTTAAAGTCGCTCAAGCTATATACTCAGAGCTGATGAATGTGAAGAAGAAGGTTCAAGAGGGCGTTATTCTAGAAGCAAGAATCGACGAAAAGAGGAAATCTGAATCCTCGATTCATTGGCCCATTTTTAATCCTCGATCGAGTAGGGATTGTAGCCTATAGACTCGCTTTACCGCCAAGTATGTCTCGTGTTCATAACATTTTTTCATATATCCATGTTACGTAAATATGTGAAAGACCCGAACCACATTATTGAGTTAGAACTAGACGAAATAGCGGAAGATTTAACGTATGAAGAGGTTCCTGTTCAAATCTTGGATAAGAAGGAACATATTCTACGCTCCAAGGTTATACCTCAAGTCAAAGTTTTATGGAGGAACCACGATGTTGAGTAAATGACCTGGGAGTTAGAATCTGAAATGAAATCAAGGTATCCTTACCTCTTCGACATACCAGGTACGTACCCTAATTTTGAGGGCCAAATTTAATAAGAATGGGAGATTGTAAGACCCCAACTTTTATGAATAAAGATGAATTTTCTATAATTATCATTTTTAAATATTATGGAATGAATTTGATATAATGTTATAGTTGTGGGTAATATTTAAAAATTTTGCAAAGTACGCAAGTTGTTTATAATATTCGATTGGTCGGGGAATATTCGTACGGTGGCACAATCATTAGTGGACCCCACAATGGAATTATTGTCGGATTGAGAAAATGACAAAAATATTTTTATGAAAATAACAGTGGAAGTTTTCTTATTATCTTTTGTTGAAAACACTCGGTGTTAAAGAAATGCGATGTCTGGCGTGATTGCATAATAGACATACCAGTATTGATTATTGATGCTTACGTGATAAGTCACTCAGTTTTGTTTTATTGATATTATTAATGTAATAAAACAGAAAAGCTTTTTATATAAAATAGAATACTTTTATAAAGTTATTCATTTTATTAGACAATAATTAGAATGTATTATATTTTATTATGCATAGTGTTTTGCATAAGTGTCTGCGATAGTGTTTGCATAGTAAAATCATTTTAAAAGTTATTCGTTTTATTAGATTATAAATAGAATATATTATATTTGATTGTAAACCAAACTGGATAAAATCATTTTAAAGTAAATCGATCCGGACCGTTCATGGATTGGTTACTTATTCATCCATTCTTCTATAAATAGAAGCTCATTCCTTCATTATTTCTTTTAATTCAATGAAACTCTAGAGAGAAACTATAGAGAGAATTCTTCTTCTATAATCTTGAGCGTATTTCTTTGGAGTTTAAGAAAGCTTTGAGCGAAATGAAGTGCAAGTTTTCTTCTTGAGTATATCCTCGCCCTACCAATTGAGTACTCTTCTTTCAAAGGTAAGGGATATTATTTGTTATATTGTAAGGGTATTATTTTTTTCATATTCATGAAGAGAACTTCATTACTCCATTCTTTATTATTACGTTGGAATAACTTTGTATATACGGCCTACCCTATACTTGGTGAAATTCTTACATTATTCCATTATTTATTATTTCTTTGGAATAACTTTATCTTATGCTAAGTACCATATATGGTGAAATTTCATTGTTTTTCCATTCTTTATTATTACATTTGGAATATCATATGTCTGTGTTTCTATTTGGACGAGTTCCGTCTTTATTATTACATTGGAATATCCTGTTTGGCGTTTTTCTGTGGGACTGGGTTCCGTTATTTATTATTCATTGGAATAACTTTATCTGTCTGACGTCATCGCATGCATGGTGATTTCTGTTGTTATTCCATTCTTTATTATTCTGTTGGAATATCATGTCGGTGCGTATTATGCCCGACCTGGTTCCGTTATTTATTATTCTATTGGAATAACCTGTCCATGCGAAGTACCGCATGCATGGTGATTTCTTTTGTTATTCCATTCTTTATTATACTCAGTTGGTTAAAGTTTTGACTTATACTCCATGAAATTAGTGGAATATCCTTGATATTTGCGCTTCATCCAAAGATCTTTTCATGGAAATATACTTACGAGCATTCTTGAATTTTACTCTACAAAGAAGTATCATGTTGACAATTTGGACGTTATTAGTTCCTAGATAATTTAATTCTTGAACGTGTTTTATTGAATTCTTATATCATTGTCATCATCCTCATGTTTATATTTTGTTGAAAGTTATCTCGTGCTTTTTGTAGTGCATAGATGGACTTGGTATGATTATGACCGAGGATTATTCGGTATAATCATGACCGTAATGTTATAAATGATGTGGAAAAAGTCCCTCGTCTGGCGTAGTGCATTGATGGACAGTTTTTGGTATGATTATGGCTATGAATTCTCTTCGGCCAAGGGCGCAAAGATGAATTATTTTATGGCATGATCAGGACCGTTGATGAAAACACAATTATCTTTGGCCCGTAGTGCATGGATAATTCGTGGTCGTGATACTAAATAATATCCTTGTCAGAAAGTGCGGGGATGATGTGGATTATTTATTGTCGAGTCCCAAAAATAAAAGTGATGAAAAACCTTTTAAATCATAAAAGATAGTAGATTTTATTCTCTACTTGGCTCTTTTAATGGATTGCATGTTCCGCTGCAGTTAAACTTGATGTCTATTCTATTTTATCAGTTTAACACTGTTAAAGACTAATGATAATTTATTCTGCATTATCTTAGTCATAATATTTCTTACTGGGCTAGTTGAGCTCACCCTTTCTTTCACTGTTCTCTTCAGAAAATGAGAACGTAGTTGGGACTAGTCAGGGAATGGAGTGACGGTCCAGATGATAGTATTAGTAGTCCTCACTATTCTGTTAAATAGTGTGACAATAAATGTAATGAGGACTTATTCTGAGAGTGGATATTGTCTAGATGAAAATATTTGTATTAAAACTCACAGTTCTCTTGTTGTATATTAAAGATTGTATTTGTATTCTGTACCATATATTTGGCGACTCAGAATAGGTGATGTATACCTATTTTTGGGGGCGTCACAGTATGTACATAAACGAGGTTATAAGATTGCATGGTATGCCAGTATCCATAGTTTCTGATCGAGACCCAAGATTCACTTCACGATTTTGGGATAGTTTATAAAAAGATATGGGCACGGATTTACGATTTTGTTCGGCGTATCATCCTCAGACGGACGGACAATCAGAGAGGACTATTCAAACTCTTGAAGATTTATTAAGACTCTGTGTCCTTGACTTCAAGGGAAGTTGGGACAAGTTCTTACCATTGGTGGAGTTTTCCTACAACAATAGTTATCAAGCAAGTATTGGCAAGGCTCTATTCGAAGCGTTGTATGGAAGAAAGTGTCGTTCTCCAGTATGTTGGGATAAGGTGGGTGAAGCAATGTTGTTGGGACCAAAATTGGTACGTATGACTACGAAAAAGATTCAAACGATCCGACAACGTATAAAACCTCACAAGACCGACAAAAGAGTTATGTTAATCTTCATCGAAAGGACGTGGAATTCGATATTGGAGATCATGTGTTGTTACGTATTGCTCCATGGAAAGGAGTTACGAGATTTGGAAAGAGAGAAAAGCTCAATCCTCTATTCATTGGCCCATTTTT
Organism: Panax quinquefolius; assembly: GCA_020205615.1. NCBI lineage: Eukaryota > Viridiplantae > Streptophyta > Magnoliopsida > Apiales > Araliaceae > Panax > Panax quinquefolius. Next base: position 135,950,217 of record CM035156.1, read on the forward strand.
AATCCTCGATCGAGTAGGGACTGTAGCCTATAGACTCGCTTTACCACCAAGTATGTCTCGTGTTCATAACATTTTTCATATATCCATGTTACGTAAATATGTGAAAGACCCGAACCACATTATTGAGTTAGAACCGAACGAAATAGCAGAAGATTTAACGTATGAAGAGGTTCTTGTTCAAATCTTAGATAAGAAGGAACATATTCTACGCTCCAAGGTTATACCTCAAGTCAAAGTTTTATGGAGGAACCACGATGTTGAGGAAATGACCTGGGAGTTAGAATCTGAAATAAAATCAAGGTATCCTTACCTCTTCGACATACCAGGTGCGTACCCTAATTTCGAGGGCAAAATTTCATAAGAAGGGGAGATTGTAAGACCCCAACTTTTATGAATAAAAATAAATTTTCTATAATTATTATTTTTGAATGAATTTGATATAATGTTATAGTTGTGGGTAATATTTAGAAATTTTACAAAGTACCGCATACATGGTGAAATTCTGTTGTTATTCCATTCTTTATTATTACATTGGAATATCCACGTTTATCGCTTTTTACTTGGGACACGGTTCCGTCTTTATTACTCTGTTGGAATATCCTGTCTGTTTATTTTACGTCGGACCTGGTTCCATTATTTATTATTCTGTTGGAATAACCTATCTATGTAAAGTACCGCGTGCATGGTGATTTCTGTTGTTATTCCATTCTTTATTATTCTATTGGAATATCTCGCCTATGGTGCGTATTATACGACTTGGTTCCGTTATTTATTATTACATGTTGAATAACTCGCATACATCTGGCACCGCATGTATGGTGATTTCTTTTGTTATTCCATTCTTTATTATACTCAGTTGGTTAAAATTTTGACTTCTATACTCCATGAAATTAGTGGAATATCCTTGATATTTGCGCTTCATCCAGTATCTTTCATGGAAATATTCTTCTGAGCATTCTTAAATGTTACTCTACAAAGAAGTATCATGTTGACAATTTGGACATTATTAGTTCCTGGATAAATTAATTCTTGAACTTGTTTTATTGAATTCTTATATCATTGTCATCATCCTCATGTTTATATTTTGTTAAAAGTCATCTGTGGCCTGTAGTACATAGATGGACTTGGTATGATTATGACCAGGGATTATTCGGTGTAATCATGACCGTAATGTTACAAATGATGTGGTAAAAGTCCTCATTGGCCCGTAGTGCATTGATGGACAGTTGTTGGCATGATCATGACCATTGATGAATACACGAATATCCTTGGCACGTAGTGCATGGAAAATTTGTGGTTGTGATACTAATGAATATCCTTGGCCGTAGAGCAGGGATGATGTGCTTTATTTATTAAGCTGAGTCCCAGCGATAAAAGTGATGAAAAACCTTTTTAAATCATAAAAGGTAGTAGATTTTATTCTCTACTTGACTCTTTTAATGGATTGCTTGTTCCACTGTAGTTAAACTTGATGTCTATTATATTTTATCAGTTTAACATTGTTGAAGACTAATGATAATTTATTCTGCATTATCTTAGTCATAATATTTCTTACTGGGCTAGTTGAGCTCACCCTTTCTTTCACTCTTTTCTTCAGGAAATGAGAACATAGCCGGGACTAGTCGGGGAACGAAGTGATGGTCCAAATGATAGTATTAGTAGTCCTCACTATTCTGTTAAATAGTTTGACAATAAATGTAATGAGGACTTATTCTGAGAGTGGATATTGTCTAGAAGATAATATTTGTATTAAAACTCACAGCTCTCTTCTTGTATATTAAAGATTGTATTTGTATTATGTACCATGTATTTGGCGACTCAGAATAGGTGATGTATACCTATTTTGGGGGCGTCACAAATATCATGCTCTACTTGACTCTTCTAAAATACAGTTGTATGTCTTTGGCCTGTAGTGCAAAGATGAATTATTAATGAATATCTTTGGCCGTAGTGCAAAGATGAATTTATTAGTATGATTATAAGCAGGAATTGTGATTTGGTATAACCATGATTTTTGATGTTTCAGGTGAAGATAGGTGATGAAAATTATTTTCATTCACAGGTGCGAAGAGGAATTTAGAATCACAATTATGATTATGAGTTATTCATATGATTGTGGACAGGAATTGTTGATTGATGTTACAGGGATAAAACATTATTGGTGAACTTTTAACATGGTGAAGATAATAGACCTGATGGTTTATTTGAATCTTCTAATGGATTGTTCGTTCCACTGCAACTATGGTTGAAAAGTTTTATCATCTACCATATGTTCTAAATCTTTGATTTATTACTGATGAAGGCTATTGATGATGTAAATTGTCTTTAGTCATGATATTCTTTACTGGGCTAGTTGTGCTCACCCTTTTTGCTTCACAATTCCTTTCAGGTAATAAGAGTGTAGCTGCGTCGAGCGGGGGTAACAGGAGAATAGAACGATGGTCTATAGCTATTGAGGTTCTCCCTAAATAGTATGGAAATAATTTTATTGAGAACTTTAGATAAGTGTGTCGTATTGTATACATCATTTGATATTTAATTTTGGTGAACCAAATAGGGTGAGGCGAACCCAACTTTGGAACAGTGCTTTGTCACTTTCATACAAGATGTCTAATGACATACAACCTCGTGTTATCATAAGACAGGGTTGTGCACATCCACTTGCTAAGTATATCTATGAGCAATACCTATATGATCTTGGAGTTTGGTTGAAACATAATGTTCAATTGCAGACGGTGGAGATAGTTATATGTCAAGAGAAGACTCACCAATGGAAGGAACATGATAGTAATCTTCTCGTTTTTCTTTGGGGTCTATTGGGTCAACCAAGGATAATTCTCTAGACATATGATATCTATCATAATTTAGATTCATGGCCTCCTATGTATGAAGGTTTCTTTGAGCACTTCCCAAAGATTTTAATTTCTAAAATAGTTTCTGACTGTACTTTTATGTAAAGTACCATTATAAGGTTGTGGTCGAGGCACCATGAGAGTTACATATATTTGTATTAAAACTCACAGTTTAACTGTGGTCGTATTCTGCACGACAGTTCAACAGTTGTATAAATGAATTTTGTATTTAATTTTTATAGTATGATATCTGGCGACTCAGAATGGGTCGTGTGGACCTATTTTGGGGGCGTCACAACATAGGTGGAAGTGAAGCAGCTTTGAAGAAGGACTTAAACATATTAGAGCTTCACTCAATAAAGATAAGAATGCCACTAAAGATGGCAGTCAAGCTGAGAGCCGAGAAGGCCAAGGAGATAGCATTCATAAAAGTGGCAGAGTACGAAGAAGATCAAGAGAGCCACTCTATAGATCACCATGAACCAAAAGTCGAAAAGAATGATGCGTAATCATGTCGCAAAAAAATTCAAGAAGGGTTCAAGGATTTCTAAGTGCCAGACGAAGTCTACCAAAAGCTCAGAGACTTAGCAAATCCAGATGGTGATGGTGCATAGCTGACATCAGATGAAGCTGAGCAGAAATAAGTAAAGATCAGCTGCACCAGAGAAGATGTGGTCCAGACTCAAAGCAGAATGCGAAGAGGACCACACCAAGCTGCTAAGTATAAAAGAAGTTCAAGCTTAATGACATCTTAGCAGCTCACCACCAACAACAACAACAACTACAACAACAAGAAGAAGAAGCTAGGGCCTGAGGGGTCCTTATCCGAAGGGACTAAACGAAGTTCCAAGCCTGCTGGGCTTGAAGAGTTCCTAGGGAACTAGAGGAGTTCCAAGGCTGCTGGCCTTGAAGAGTTCTTAGTGAACTGAAGTCCCAAGGATACTGGCCTTGAAGGAATCTTAGTGATTCAGGGTGCTGCCCTTCTTTAGTGGAAATCCTGCTAGTTGAAAGTAGAAGAGTAGATTTGGAGCTTGAGTCTCTGAACCACTTAAAATCCCTTGTGTCTTTTACTTTATGTCATTTACATTATGTACATTAACTGCTATAACTGCTATGTATGTTCTAACTGCTTATCACTGAACGAACTCTACGAACAATATATGTATAATTATGAATATATCAATGAAGGGGTCTTTTACTTATTCCGCTGTGCTTGAAAAGATTCTTATGTTTGTCATATACTAAATTATTAGCAATACAAAATAAACCAGTAAAGCATTTAAAAATAAAAAGGATCTATTCAACCCCCCTTTCTAGATCTATTGTGCCTACTGGGAACTAATATCCTTAACATTTTGGTCATGTGCCACGTGTCACGTATATTCTCAACGGAATGGTAGTATCCTCGACGAATATCCATCGAGTTTAAGTTGTTTTCCATTTTCTTGGCATTGCCACGTGGCATGATTATTCTTGACCGAATTTCCTCGACAGACTATTTTCAGTCGGACTTATAGTAAGACCGACTGAATATTCGGCCGAGGATAAGTCTGTCGACAGTAAGTATCCCCGACCGAAAGACCGACGGACTTAATTTCAACTTGCTTATATACGACCGAAGTTCCGACCGAATATTTCGTCGGAAATGAGGTTAACCTTGACAGAATATCCTTATTACCGAAGAAATATTCCATCGAAAATAAGCCTTTTTGTTGTTGTGATTCTACAATATAATTGTGAAGTAGCATGAACAAATTTTCATAGCTGAACAAACATTAAACATGAACAACTATATTTGGACCGAATGGTAATGAAGGTGATCAGCCTTTCATACCTGATGAGCACATGCAATATGCATAGAGTGCGAATAAATAATTCATAGAAATGATATAATCAACAATTATTATCCATAAATATATTTGAATGAACAACTCGAGGTCGAGTTAGAGAAAACTTGCATGTTCCGTTGATTAACATTACGCAATTTATTTAGCTTTGTCTGAATACCTAATATAGATAATACTGATCTCCATATATTAGAATAATATCATCATAATATAATATTGTTATATATATATATATATATATATATATATATATATATATTTAAAATAACCTAACACATAAACACATAATCCTATCAGTCTATACAACACATAAGACCTAGTATCAAGTCAAACTATTTCAGTCTGAGTTGAATCCGACACAATTTTGACATCCCGATGACCTAGTCGGACAATTCTCAGGCCTAATATCATCAAGACTCGGTTTAAAATGGTTCACAAATATCTTAGATAATTTATTATCAGTCAAAATACTTTTCATAAGCTCGCAATAATTTTCAGATAATTATTACCATTTATCATGATTTTTCAATCATTAATATCGTATTTATATAGTTTAAATACCACTATATTCCATTATCATTAATATTTATTTAATATAAAATATTAATGAAATTCTTAACATAATGTTATAATATATTTATAATATCTCAAAGTATTTTAATACTTTATTATTGCCTTTAAATGATTTTAAAGTAATTAAAACCATTAATAAATAATTGTCCTTAATATTAAAATATTAATACTTTTTATGACAAAATATCAAAAGTTATATTTTATAACTTAAAATATTTTTATAACACTTAAATCATTTTTATATGATTTTTAAATCATTAATTCTATTTTTCCATAATTTATTTAATTCATTTATAAAATAAATTAATTACCATTAATAATAAATTATTAATGAAATTCATCAAAAAATATTAAAAGTCATTAAAATAACTTCAAATATTTTTTATACCATAATATAATTTTAAATAATTTTTCAATTATTAAAATCATTTTTTAAGCAATTTATTTAATATTATAATTAAATAAATTAAATACCTTTAATATTCCAAAAATACTAAATATTTATGAAATATACTTAAAATTAATAAAAACCCATCTTTAGGCTTTAAAATATTTTTTAGGAATTTATTTTGTATTATTCATAATTAAAAACTAATTTTCTCTAATTATTAAATAAAATTATAATTTTCAGAAATTAAGTGTCGCTAAAGGGTGCCTATAGCGATAGAACCGTCGCTATAGGTGTTTTTCATGTTCTTGAGCAAAACCCAGATCTTCATGTCAATTATCCGGGTACTACCTTTGACCAGAGCTAGATCTTTGATCATGATGTTTCTATGCTAGCTAAGGTGTTATATATGTAGTATTTATGTAATATTACAATGACCAATCAAGTTCAGGGCCATTCAACAACACAATATGAAGTTATAGGCTCACAAATATCATGTCAAAGGTTGTTCTTCATTTTTAGGTTACCCAGAAATGAAGAACAGTTCATGGGTCTCACTTTGAGCCCTTGAATCTTTAGGTTCCAGGCATACTTAATGTGATTTCAAGGTTTAATCTTGTAGTACTCATGACAAGGTACAATTATCATGTACTAGATTAGTCTAACAACATCAACACATGAAAATTTGAGCCGGTCAAAGTACTGGTCAGGAAACTGTCTTTGAAGATTTCTGGGTTACCCAGAATCTTCATCCGGCAGTTTCATCCTACTTTGACCACGATTATTATCATTTATGTTTATGATTTTGGTAAGATAAAGGCTTAGATGTATATCCTACATATCAGTCTATAAGATTTAACCAACAACATGACCTAACTATCAAAAATCAGCAAGATCAAAGGCTTGCAAAAAAGTTGTCAGAATTTTCTGGGTTGCCCAGAAACTCAGTTTTCCTGATCAGTCAACGCACTTTAACCACTCATATCTTGAGTTCTAGACATGATCTGACCTTGATTCAAGTTCCAGATCAAAGCCCTTACAATATACTATAAGTCTATAACTTATAACACAACAAACAACTAACACACACGGATCTATGAGCCCTGACATTAGGCTGTAAGAGCACAAATTAGGGTTCTTGATCAGTTTATAAAAACTCATTTTCGGGCATCTAAATGGTATGGATCTGAGTTATAACAACTCATTTTCATTTTCGTGCATCTAAAAACTCATTTTAGTTTCAATAATTAGTTTTAGATCCTTAAATTTTAATTGTTTAAATAAAATCAAATTGATATAAAGTTAATAATTGGAATAATATTATTACCATATTCCTCGTGGGAACGATACTCTACTTATCACTTTATTACTTGTTGATCACGTATACTTGCATGTAATAGTCATTACCATATCTGGACAAACACTCGTCTTGCAGTATTTATAAGGAAATCTGGAATTCCCTAACAACGACATATGAAGGAACAAGTCAAGTCAAGGAAAATAAAATAAAATTTCCAGACTAACTCGAGAATACGAGTCATTCAAGATGCTGCCAAATGAGAGTATTTTTGAGACTTATGCTAGGCTAGTAACAATCATCAACAAGCTTGGTTGTCTTAGAAAAGGATACACTGATAAGGAGAATATTCAGAAGCTGCTAAGGCCTTTACCAAAGAGGTGGGAGCCAAAAGTCACAGCAATAGAGGAGGCTAAAGACTTGTCAAAAATCACTTTAGCTGAGGTATATGGCTCTCATTGCAGACACATAAGTTCAATATAACAAAAAGGGATGACGATGATAGGAAGAAGAAGGCAGTTGCATTTAAAGAAGAAAGTAGCTCAAGTAAAGACTCTAACTCTGATTGTCAGTCAGTAACATAAGAATAAATTGTCGTGTTATCCAGGAAATTCAACAAATTCTTCTAGAATAAAAGGTTTAAGGAAAAAATATCAGGACACAAGAAAGATCACAAGTCTAAGGATGCACCAACTTGCTATGAATGTGGAAAGTAAGGACATTATAGATTTAATTGTCCTAAGTTGAAAAAGAAGGACAAAGAAAAGAAGTACACTCCAGACAAGAACAAGAAGAAAGAAGTTAAAGCACTGAAAGCAACCTATAGTGACTCTAAAAGTTCAGATAAAGAAAAATCAAATGGTGAGGAGCATGCACACCTCTGTCTAATGGCTAATGCAAACAGTGACTCAGGAAATGTTGAGAGTTCAAAACGTGAGTGACTCTACAGTAATTCCCGACTTAGCTCAATTTGATAAGTTAGAAATGTTTAAAGCCATGAATCACATGTTTGATCAGATAAAAAAAATTAAGAAAGATTAAAAAACCAAGCATAAATGATAATGCTAGGTTAGTTAGTACAAGAATTAGAGAGCTTGAAAACTGAAAATAAAAACATAAACATGAAACTAAAAAAAGTTACAAGAAAAAGAAGAAAAAGCTAATCGAGTGTTATCTCGGTTTAATGTTCGAAGGGATACACGAGGATTAGGCTTTGATAAAGAATCTTCAAGTAGCTAAAAGGAAACAGTTTTCATGCTTACTTTTAATTGTACTGATGAGAATGATCACTTAATTACTAGTTGCATGCCTCCTAGTTATGAAAATATTAAATTGCGTAAGAAAACTTTGAATGATACTAATAACTACTGGAAGAAATTGTCTGATGTTGAAATCATGGGAAAGAAAATGTTTGATGAAAAGAAACTAGAGACTGTGCCTGAACTAGACAATGAAAGTGTAGAGAGTCAGTTCACCAAGACTTCTCATGACTCAGACAAAAGTAGTGAGTCAAGTGTAGACCTGACTCACATATCTGACTCCTCTAGATCAAAAGAGTCATTCAAGTTAAGTCAGGGAACTGATTCAGAACAAAGACTTAAGATAGTCAGGATGGCTAAGTCCTTTAGAGAAAGAAAATTGCAGATGACAAAAAGAAGAAGAAACTTCACAAATAATCCAAGCTAACATGTTATTATTATGGTAGACATGGTCATACTAGTTATTTAAGTTTATATATATATATATAAAAGCAGTAAACGCACTGGATGTTATATCCAGGCTCAATCAAAATAGAGTTCAATAATAATATATATATATATATATATATAAGAAATAAAAAGTCATGGATCGACGATTCGGGCATACCCACACAACGCGACTCTCAACGTTAGTAAATATAAGTATATAAAAGTAATAAAAAGCTAAAAAAACCTGAAAAATCTTACAGTGGGCTGCCAAGAAGACTTCAGATAGCTTTTGATGACTGAAAACTCAGTTTCTATCGGTTAAACTTCAGTATGTAGAAAAACACAAGCTTGCAAGTGTTTAGAAAGAAGAATCACTCAAGTTAGAATACTCTAGAAGTGTTTACAGGCTGAAATAGACAGAGTTTTCTCTCATTTTCTCTTTTTTTCTTCTTTCAAATGAGCTGCCAATAGCTCATATTTAAAGACCCGATGGTTGCGGGTCTACCTACGGCTACCCGGGGTGCTCCGGGCCATGCGGGTCATGTCGTCTCAAAGTACGTGCACTTTGGCTACGCGCTATCAGCTCGATCCTTCATAACTTTCAATCCGGGCATCCGATAAAGGCGTGCTGTACTTTTTCAGAATGTTGTTGTAGAGAGCTACACAATGACATGGGATTAGAGGTTGTACGAAGCCGGGAAGATGGGTTCATGACCAAATCTTTAAGTCTTCAAATTCTATCCGGTATGCTGTCTTGTGTAGTTGTCACTCAGGATTTGAGCTATGATTCTTGTGGGACACCTTGATATGCAGTGTGGATTAAAATGTGTTGAGATGACGTGAATGTAGTATCGAGGTGGCTAAATGATGATTTTGCCCTTCACCGGGGTTATCTCCGGCTTTGTGCAAATGTAGTAGTCGTTGCTCAGGGTTATCTCTGAGATTGGACTGCTGTGAATGTTGAATGTCCTCAGGGTTATCTCTGAGGTGTCTTAACTTCCCGGGGTTATCTATGAGGTTGGAACTGAGTGTCCCGAGGTTGTCTCCGGGGTTAAAATTGAGTACCTCGGGGTTATCTCCAGAACTGGAACTGCTTCCCTCGGGATTATCTCCGAGGTTTGAACTAAATCTTCCGGGGTTGTCTCCAGGGTTGAAACTGAGTATCTCGGGGTTGTGTCCGAGATTTGAAAGCTGAAGATCTCGGGGTTGTCTCCGGGATTTGAAAATTGTACCTCCCGGGGTTAGACATGCACAAACAGGCCGCCTGGCCTGGCCCGGTCTAGGCTTGCCAGGCTTTGACCGTTGACCAGGCCGATCCAGGCCCAAAAATATAAAGGCCAGGCCAAGCCCAAAGCGTTAATGGTTTAATTGCTTGGTTTAATGATTTTGCTTTGAACTCAACTCTCTATTTATAAAACAAAGGTTGGACAAATTAAACATTGGTAAACAATATGGGACTTTTGGTAAGCTGTGATAACATGAATAATGACAATTTTGATGATAATAGCAACTACAAGGGCATATCAAGTTCTCAATTTTCATGGCTTGCACTTGTAACCTCTTCTCCCTTTCAGCCTGTGCTTTCTTTTCCTCCTCCAGCTCCAAAGTTATTCGCTCCCTCTCCAGTTCAGTCTAAATTGTAACATATATAATTAATTTGCACATATTGATCTTTATATGAAAAAATAGAAAATGAAGATTAAGTAAACCTATAATAATGTGTTCCGCAGATTAAGAATCTCCTCTTCAAAGTGTTCTGAATGAGATTCCTTAACCACAAAGAAGATAATTTTAAAAGCTAGTCCACAACAAAAGTCACAAACTTGATTAAATCATGATAACATATGCTCAACCTGCAATTTAGCCCGAAGCTCCTCAATCTCTTTTTTTTGACACTTTAACAAAGTTGCATCTGTCAAAATCTGGACATGAAAGTACAAACTAAGTTACTACATTACCAGTTTACCACCATTCATTTTGATCACATCAAAGTCCCATATTGTTTACTGAGAAAAGTAGTAAAAGAATTTTTCCTTATAAAATGGACTCTCCTCCACTTGTGTCAAGATGTGGGCTTGTCCAATTTGATTATTTTTTAAACATTTTGACATGTTGGGCTAAGCCGCAAGGATATTAAACAAAAAAGGTTAAGTGTAAAAATTCTGGATCCTTGGGCTTTAGCTCAGGACAAAAGCACTGGTAGGCCCAGTAGGAGCTTTTAATTAGGCCACCAGTAGGGTTTTGACATTTAAATAGCGACCTTTTTGAAGCCTTCAGGTCGGGCCTTATCGGTTCAGGCCTTGACCATGCTAGACTTTAACCAGGTCGGGCTCAGGCCAGATCAAGGTCGAGCTACAGGCCCCAGGCCGTTTGTGCAACCCTACCCGGGGTTGTCTCCTGGATTAAAACTGAGTTGACGTCTAGGATTATCTCTGTAAGATGATTTTGTTCTCCTGTAGAATTAACAACAGGAACGCAAAATTTCAAGTGTCTACAACTCCCTTGTCCTATAATCGAGCTATTTTTGAAAGTAGTTTATGATCAAGTACAGATTTTATTATAAAATTATAGTATAGTTTCTACTCTTTTTGTATTAGTAATAATATTGTAATTTATATAATAACAGATTAATATTGTATACAATGATTTTATAAAAAGATATTTTTAAAAAAATATGTTATTTAGCTAATAATGTTTAACTAATTACTGTTGAAAAAATAAATAAATTTAAAAAGATAAAATAGTAGTTCATCTATTCATATAATTAATATAAATGATGGTATTCATCAAAATTAACGATTTATTTATTTACGCATTCATATATTTTTATGTAATAGTAAAATCTTATATAAGTTCAAATAGTTATACTTACATAATTTAATAGTAAAAATTATTTTATAATTAATTTTTTGTTATCAAGAATGTGAATTTTAAAGAACATTAACTAAATTAAAAATGTATAGAATAAAAGATGTGGCAAGTAGATTATTATATGATAGTAAAATGTAGATGAATTTTTTTAAATCAAATAAAAGATGAAAAAACATAATTTGTTTACTAAGTTTTAGGTTTCTATTCCTCAATGTTAGAGTTGAAAGACCATTCATAAACTTTGGCGTTGAGAGACTATTTTTATTGCTATTAATTAGATATATAAATTAATAAATTATACTATTTAAAAAAAATAAAATAAAATTCTATGACTATAATAAATTCATAAAATTTGCTATAAACTCAAGGCTCATATCTTGAAAATGTGTAAAGAATTAAATTAAAATTATTAATTATTAATTTCACAATAAAAGTAAAAATTAGCACCATTAAAATAGAACAAAAAGAGAATAACAATATTTGCAGAATGTCATGAACCAAAACTCGCAATTTTTTATTTTTATTTTAAAAAAAAAAAAAAAAAAAAACTAGCTCTAAGGCCCTTTTTTTTTGTTATGCTATAAAAACTAACTTCAAAATCAGCAAGGGAGATCTCATTTCACCTTAATACTTCATCACCAATTTACCATAAACAGTACTAAATTTAACTTTCAAATCTCCTCATTCAAAATATTATTGTAGGATTCTCATCACTTAATCACCATAAACAGTCTAAAAACCTTTACCTTTCAAATACCTCTTGATATTTTATTTTAGAATTCATAAAATTCATATATTTACTTACTGAACACTTACTCAGCTGAAAACTCAAACAGCATGCTGTGCTTGTATTTCTCACCAGGTTGAACAACAACAGAAGGAAAATTTGGTTGGTTAATAGCATTTGGGAATCCCTGTGTCTCCATACAAACCCCTGCATGTTTCCCATAGACTGCTTCACCTTTACCAACAACGCCGTTAACATAGTTTGCGGTGTAGAACTGCATGCCGGGGGCATCGGTCCACAGGTTAAGAACCCTCGAGCTTGATGGATCCTTCAATTTCGCCGCGTGTTTCAAACCCAACTTTTCGTCCCCACTTCCAAGCACGTAGTTGTGATCATATCCTAAGCCAGGAACCTCACTGATAGAACTACCAATCTTCTTCTCGGTGGTGAAATCGAATGCAGTGCCCTTAACTGGCATGATTTCTCCAGTTGGGATTGTGTTCTGATCTACAGGAGTGATGTGCGTTGCCCATATTTGAGCTGAATGATCGAGAATGTTGCCTGAGTTGTGGCCAGCCAGATTCCAGTAGGTGTGCTGAGCTAAACTGATTGGAGTGGGCTTATTTTCAGGAACTGCTACCATGTCGAGCCTCAGCGAAGTGCTTGAAGTTAGAGTGTATGTTGCAGCCACAGAAACATCTCCTGGGTACCCTGTTTCCAAGAGCAACAGAAAAATTAGCATATGTATGTATGTATATATATATATATATATATAGGGAAAAAGGAGTATGTGTCTTAGACACACACATCCTTGCGTATGTCCTACACATAATACGACGTAGTTTTGATTGACAAATTGATGAAATGTAAAACAACCATTAATAAAATCTCTTGAAATAATAGGACACAGATAAGGTAGTGTATGTCTAAGACACACGCTCCCTTTTCCCATATCTATATATATATATATATATATATATATATATATATATATATATATGTATATATATATATATATGTATGTATGTATAGAGAGAGAGGCAGTACCTTCCTCCCCATCACGAGAATGATATTTGAAGGTAATGGATGGATTTTCACCCTGCTTTTGATCAACAACTTCCCAAATCACCTTGTCAAATCCTTTGTGCCCACCTTTAAAATAAGGTTAATGCAGAAGAATTAAAAGTAAATGAGGAAAATGTTAGGACTTTTCTGTTGCCTTTAATATAATTTCAAAGAACAAAGCCAATTAACTTGTGCACAAGAAAAATTTGAATAGCCTTGATATCAAATTGATCATTGTCATGAGTACATCATAGCCACAGACTAACACCATATCCTAGTGTACAAGTCCCAGAATATTTCAAAGATTGTGACAAAAAAAAACATTTTAAACATAAAGCAGAAAGTAGAAAGAATGTATAAACAAAAACATTGAGAAGTGGATACAAAATTTTTTATTCCTTAAATTGTTGTAAGCATATAAGTAGGAAGTGGGAGAAGTAAAGGAATTAAAAAAAAATAGAAGGGGGGGGGTGGAGGATGAGAGTCAAGAGAATGTCGAAATTGCCAATCTATATAACAAATGCACACAAAAAAATGGAAGTTTTCGGAGAATTCCAGTCCCTATTAACTCTTCATGGAGCTGGGAATCTATTTCTTCTTCAATCTGCTGTGCTGAGGGTGTTTGTTCTAACGTACATAATGAAGCATACATATTGAAAATTTTGAATCCTTCTAGTACTTGTACAGCTCGTCTGTTTGCGAGGCTATAAGAACTCAGGAAAATTGTTAATTGGAGGCATCTGAAGCAAGCTGGCTAGCATATATAGAACTCATAAGTAAATTGTTTTTAGGAGCAAGCTGGATTTGCCTAAATGCATTATTCCTTGCTCTTTTATTCTATGCTTATTAAGCAAGGATTACGATCTAGATAAAACTTGAAAAGAAGAGGAATATAATTGCATGTGATGATTGTGCTTTCTTCCAAGGTGGCTCAAGAAAATTGCAGCCATTTAAATTTGACATTTGTGCCTCTGTGTTGGAAAAGGATACTCCTGCTAGAAACTTGATTCATACACATGTCAACCATACGGATAAATAAAGGATTTAGACCTAAAAACATTGAGAGGGCACTATTTCGATGTGAAAATGATAGTGTTGTTCATGAGACATAAGTGCTCCTCTGCAATATAGCGTCCGGTTGGAGAAAAGGTCTTTAGCAGAAAGAGACTACAAGAGAAGAGGTTGTTAAGGATGTGAAGTTGCAATTACATGCCAAATCTTTTTGCTAGAGATAGGGGATCCAAAGTCCTATCAAAATTGAGTACTTAGACTGAACTAAGGTCTAATGGATTGTATCTTCTAGTGATATATATTAGTCTACAAGCTTTCTGATATTTGTCCTTCATTAGGTCTTTTCTCATTCTCTTTGTTTTGTTCTTCCAAATTAAATAGGGAGAACAATTTAAGGCGATTGCAAGAGTATCAGATCGTTTGGTGGTTTTTTTTTTGTTGGGGGGGGGGGGGGGAGGGGGAGCAAAAAGAAACACCTGACTTGTCAACAACTGCAGTAGCATTTTCTTGCTTAATATTATTTATTTATCTTCTAGTGATATATATTAGTCTACAAGCTTTCTGATATTTGTCCTTCATTAGATCTTTTATCATACTCTTTGTTTTGTTCTTCCAAATTAAATAGGGAGAACAATTTAAGGCGATTGCAAGAGTATCAGATCGTTTGGTGGTTTTTTTTTTTTTTTTTTTTTGGGGGAGCAAAAGAAACACCTGACTTGTCAACAACAGCAGTAGCATTTTCTTGCTTAATATTATTTATTTAGCGAAAGCAAACTGGATCACAATTCTAAAAAGTCTCAGTTTTTTATTAGCATATGAAATCTGTGATTATTTCACAAAGATAGGAGAGAATCAAACCCTGTTATTTTGTTTGACTTCATACATATTTTTAAATAGAAAAAGAAGTTTGACTTTATACACGCACACAAAATACACCACAATAGAAAGCCTTTTGCTATTTTTATCACTAAATGAAAGCAGAGTATAAATAAGGACAAGTGGGGAAGAATCAGAACATCTGTAGACTCTCTCTCTTTGATCCTCCCCCAACCCCCTTTGTTTCTTTTGTGTTTACTCTTTTGTGTGAATACTACTAGTGGTTGATACCAAAAGGAATCAAGACTATTCATGTGACAACTTAAAAGTAATATTCATGTTGCAAGTTGTTGGAGCAATCGGGCAAAATAACTAATAAATAACTGCAAACTAAATTAACAAGGAAAGATCTCACGGAATTAGTAACAACGAAATACAAAACTTTTATGCGTTCACTGAACACGGTGCTTAATACATTATTCGGCCCTACTTCGATGCATGGATTTGACGACTAACCCGTCTCCAGAAACAATAACCGAGTGTTGGTGTGCACCTACCAAAACACTCAATATGACAAGGGAGTAACTCTTGCAAAATAAGACCTTGATTTTATTGAGAATCACTAAGAAACTCAATTTATGCTCTTTACATGTTTTGTTATTGAAGATAAATCTTTTTTCCCTCCCTGTTCCTATTTTTCCTTTTTCCTTCCTTGGTCCCTGTTTTTGCCGAGTACTTGAGGCAATATATACGTGATATAGGCGGTTGCATGCAACCACCATGTTGGCTTGCATGGCCAATCACAAAGTTCCGCATAGAAGGACAAATAGAATTAATACTTAGCCACTAAGAAATCTTAATGGTTAAGTAAACTTAACAATTAAGAAAACTTAACAAGTAATTATTTGATAGGAGCAAACTGAATTTAAAATTATCCAACACGAGTATAGTCCATGATCTCATTTAACAAAGAAATAACAAGTAAATAAAAATCATTTCCCTGTTATCCCTCGCTATCTACTCTCTTTCTCTGTCATGTGCGCGTATTTCTCTAATATATATATATATATAAGGACTGATCCATAGCCAACATTTTAAGGATAAAGTTATTCTTACAACAAATCTAAGTCGTCCATCCGTTCATCGAACCACAGTTTAATATAGGGGATACAATAGTTTGATACTGCGGACAAAAAAATTGTCCAATATACCCCTCCCCGTCCGAAGAATTATACTGGACTCGTATAACTCGGCCGATAAACGACGCCGCTTTTGTCTGTCTGTCTGCATTATTAAACTGCGGATGCTGAATTTATATTTAAACGTGTCGCTTTAATATAAATCACCGTCCACAGTTTAATACTGCGAACGCTTAGTTAATATTTACTTTCCCTTTTCACTACAAACAAACAAAAAGTAGAGAATTCTAAAATCAACCTTTCTACGAAGGTCAGCGTCTCAAAGCTTCGCCTCAATTTCTTCAACACTAGACGACGAATCCACCTTGCTCTGAAAGCCTTCGTCGAGACGGCAAGCACAACCCTACTCCATCTCCAGTCACCGGAAAATCCATCGCAATTCCAGTCACCCTACCACTTTCTCTGGCGACTCCACTCCAACTTTCATCAATTAATCAAACTGACAGAAATTCCTCTGACCAAAACCACTAAAATCACACTAATTACAATCAAAATCAATAACCTCAATTCCTTCACTTTTATAAACAATAATATCAAATGTATACAGGCAAAAATAAATAATTGACTGTACAATTATTTTTTTTATATTTGATCGGAAAAAGAAGAAGAAAGATTGAATTTTTGTTGTGGGAGTAAATATGTTTGTGTGAGGAGAGAGAAAGAGAGTTGTTTGAGAGTAATTTGATTACATGATTTTCCTTTGTGTCTGCAGTTTTTACTTTATCGTCCGAACAATTAAAGTGTGGATGAGAATATTACAAAAATGCCATTAATTTTAATATTATGATAATATATTGAATATTTTGAAACTTATTGTCCGAACTATTAAATGCGGATCTTGAAGGGCGTTTTGGTAATTTTTGAATTTACAACTAAAGTTGTGCTGACTCTACAATATTAAACCGTCGACAGGTGATAATTTTCACTGTTAGATCTACGATTGAACGGTCACGATTTGTTGTAAGGATATTATCATTGTATATACTAGATTTCTATACACATTATCCTAGAGGGTATCACGTTAACTAATAAGGCCTAAAACCAAATTAGCATATATGTGTATACAACATATATTTCTATCCAGATCATCACATAATATGATCATGAGAAAAATATCTTGAAATTTCAGGTTTCCCATTCAAAACCTTGATTTGCAAGTTATTATCTCCTATTTGATTATTATAGAAATAATACATCAAACAAAATCCATTCAGAAGTATTACCATGAAGACTGTTTGGGGGCTTGTTGATTGGCAGAAAGTATTCAGTCCCATTCACTGTAAATTTCCCATCTTTGATCCTGTTTGCAACCCGGCCCACAATGCAGCCAAAGTAAGGTGCATTACCATTCTGATCAAACAAAGATTATCAATAAAAGACAAAATAATTATTTTATTTTATTTTAAAAAAAATAACCAATATCCTCTTCATCAGTAATGCAGAGAATTCACAATCTCAAAACCAAATCCAATAAAAAGAAATTCAATATAACATAATTTTTTTTGAAATAATTAAAATAACTCAATATCATCTTATCAATTATGCAGAAATTCAACAATATGAAAAAGCCAACCACTAAAAAAATAAAAATAAAAATCAAACCCATAACCAATTTTTTCATGAAAATCACAAGATCATAATAAAAACCAAAACTGGGTATTAGGAACTCACCAGATATGGTTCCAAAGAGTCAAATCCAAGAACAACATCAGCTAATTTCCCTTCAACCAGTGAACCAAAAAAATATCAGTAAAAAATTCAATATTTTTTAAATTCGTTTATGTTTATTTAGAAGATAATAAAAGGGTCTGATTTATACCATCTTTATCGGGTACAGACAAGGAGGTGATGATGCAACCAAAATTGGAGATCTTGGCTTGTATGGTGCCATTGTTGAGTTCAAAAAGCTCTGCTTTTTCTGCCATTTCTTAAAAATAGTGATATGTTTTTTTCTTAAAATTCTACCAGCAGAATAGGGAGAGAGAGTTTTATAGAGAGAGGTTTATAGGGGGAAAGATTTGGGGAAAAAGAATTGGATTCTGGTGAAGGAAGGATAATGACGTACTCATTCGGGTGTTTGTTAAAACCGAATAAAAAGTTCAAAATAGTATCTGAATGAAATAGTATCGAATCAAAGTAATTTTCTATTTTAACCGTCTGTAATGTTTTTAACAAACTAATCAAGTAAATACTTATTTCATTCTAAAATATAAGTTTTATTTTTAATTTTTGAGTCATTTTAAGTTAAAATTATGAACTATCTGAAAAATACTACTAATTATGAAAATTATTATTTACAAATTTTAATTGAATTGTGTCAATTTTAAGTATAAAGTTATTTTAAATTAACTTTAAAAATTATATATATATATATATATATATATATATATATATATATATATATATATTTATATATCGAGGGATTTTGGATTTGTTGACATGCCTTTATTGTTTCTTGGAAGATTTGCTCTGATGTTCTTTTATAGGTTATTCCGTGGGAAAGGAAGATCGTTTTAGGAAATTTATATTTTTATAATATTTTTTTATATTTTCATATGAAAAGTGTTACTATAGATGTATAGTGACGATGAAAATTGTCACTATAAAATCTATAACTACAGTTTTCATGTGAAAATATCATTTTCTGTTGTGGATTTATTAGTTTCCTCTTTTTATGGAGTTATGGTGGCCATTGACCCATCTAGTGGATACACATATATTGTTTTGAAATTTGGTCCGGACCGGCTGATTCAACCGGTTGAATGGAAAATTGGTTCTATATCCAGTTCGATTGGTCCAATTGAATTAATTTGATCAAAACCCGGATTAAACCTATTGACCTAGTTGAACCGGTGGTTCAACCGATAAAAACAGTTAAGTTGACCAGGTGAACTAGTTTTTTTATTATTTTTTTTGTATTTTAATATTAAAATTAATCATTTTGGTTATATTTTAACTCAATTTTATTATTTTTAGTTCATAAAAGTGATATTTTTTTAAATTTTAATAATCACTAATAATATATATTTTTATATATTTATGACGTCACCGGTTCAATAACGGTTCAACCACTAGTTGAACCAGTGAACCATCCAACCGATAACGTTTTCAAACATTGACCGAAAGATAAACAAAAGAAAGATTAAAG
Organism: Panax quinquefolius; assembly: GCA_020205615.1. Classification (NCBI taxonomy): domain Eukaryota; kingdom Viridiplantae; phylum Streptophyta; class Magnoliopsida; order Apiales; family Araliaceae; genus Panax; species Panax quinquefolius. The sequence goes on from CM035156.1 coordinate 135,969,699, forward strand.
AAAGAACATAGAGATGAAGAGGAAAGAGAGCAGTAAATTAGTTAAACAAATATTTCATTCAATTGAATATTTGATCGATTAAGTCAGGAATTTTAAGCTTTTTTGGTTAGAAGAATTAAGACCTGTTCAGATATTTATTTGTCCTTAATAAACACACTGATCGAATGATTGATTCGATCAAATTTTAGATTATTCAAATCCTATTAAGAGCTTATCAAATAACCTTTAACTCTATAGATGGTTACTACTTAAAAGTAATATGTTTAATATAATTTTATCTCTCTTAGTATAAATGGGGGAGAGAAAAATAATTTGTTAGTTCTCGGAGGCACAATAGTTATCTAGAAGGGGGGGTTGAATAGATATTAAAAATCTTTTCGTTTTATTTTGTCAATTTTGATAATGATTTAAACACAGCGGAATTAAGGTTTGTTTGATCTCCCTTTTAGATATAGTGAGTTAATGAGAGTGAGACAGTTATAGCAGTTATAGCAAGAATGCAATAGACACAACAGTTTTAAGTGGTTCAAAGCACTTAAAGCTCTTAGTCCACTCTTCTACTCCTCGAGTAGGAAATCCACTAAGGATGTCTTTTACACTTTACGAATCTCATGATTCCTTCTGACCAGATGATCAGGAACTTCTTAGTTCACTCTTGAACTCTTCAAGTTCAGTAGACTTGGCTCTTCACAGTTCACTTAGAACTCTTCACGTCCTTCTGACTTAGAACTCTGACTTAGAACTCTTACTTCAGTTGATTGGTAGTTGTTGAGTTCTTGGTTGGTGCTACTCAGTTGTCATTAAGCTCTTATTCGAAAGAACTAAGTAACTGTGCAAGCTTTCTCTTTTTCTCAGATCGTAGAGTTGAGCGTTGAGTATTCTTTCTTTTTGTTCAATTGCTTGCTTGCTTCTATCATCTGCAGATGTCTTGCATATATGTGATCTTTGAAATATGCCCGTTGAATCCATCCGTTGAAGCATTTAATGCATTTGACGTTTCTGAACTTTGATGGAGACTTTTCTGCATGTCTTCTGAAATGCATTCTGGCCCACTGACATAGCAGACTGCTTTCTCACCTAACACCTGATAATGTGTTTTCCTCTGTCCCATGGTCCTTTCCTTAGCTTCTTCAATACGTCTTTTTGTTGCATACTAAGGATATTTTCATGCCATTGGGGCTGGTGATTACTTCAACGTTTGTAACCCAGTCCACATTTGTTAAGATTTTATCTTTAAATAAATGACTAGGGTCCACAACTTCTGACACAACCAGATGACACTCTACGATTCTTATCGTGGTGTCTTGCCACCTTGGTGCTTAATGCAACCAAACGAGAACACTACAATTTCTCTTAAGGGCTGGCACACTACGATCTTCACTTACTTGTGTTGCAGACTCTACGTTTCCGAGAGCACACTGCGATCTCTGAGTTAGCTTAGGCAAACGTTTGGACCACACTACGATCTCTGAGTTGGCTTCGACAAACATTTGGACCACACTACGATCTTTGGAGAGGCCCTTCAAGGCAGACATACTACGATCCTCGATACTCTACGATTCTGCCTTGGCTTCTGCAAGTTCTTGATCAGCTCAATAGACTGCGATTTTATTGAAGCCTATCTATTACATTTTATAGATCATCCTAACATCTTTGATCTCTTTATCTATACATTCATTTACAGAATGATAAACATTAAAAGCTTAGATCAACCTAACAATTTGATCTATCACTAAGTCCTTGTACATACATTCCTAGAAGGACTTTACATATAATCATGAGCATTTACTTTAAACATCAAATCACAATATGCACTCTTCCAACAATCTCCCCCTATTTGATGTTGACATAACCAAGGAGATTTGTTGTCATGATTATCAAATTCTATATGCGATTGTTGAGAAAGTAAATATGACTTAATATTTGGTGGTAATTTGAAATTTCTAGAGAATAAGCATGAATTTATTGATGTTGGAAGATAGATATTACATTTAAGTTTGACTACATCAATAAGAATTAAATATCAACTTATCTCTATTTTTTCGGCCTTTTTCCTCGTGGAGGATTTGCATACTCCTCAGCACTCCTTTTCCTGCTTGCTTCGTCTCTCCTGGCTAGATCTTCTAGCTCACTTGGACTTAGTCTTGGATTGTGATCATGCATATTCATGAATGCAGGATCTCCAATTGGCATTCTTAGGCCTGTGGTGGTCACTTCTTGTGAGTTGGGAGTTGGCCCTCGACTCCTTAATAGTTGAGACATAATGATTGGCTCATGATCAGATCGTTGAGTATGATGGCCAGATCGTGGAGTCTGTTGGTGATACTGCCTTGGAGGAGGATTCCTGAAAGTTTGAGCAGAAAAGGTGCCTCTGCCTTGATCTCCTTTCCCTTTATTCTCCCCTTTTATGTCAGCATCAAGGGTTCGAATGTCTTCTAAGAGGCGAGTCATTCCTTAGACAAGCTCGTTGAGTTGACTTTGAGTTTGAGCAATGTCATCTCGATTTTCTTTGATCAGAGCATCAGATCGAGCTTCCCTTTGTTGAAGGACGTCTAGAATATTGTCAGTCTACTGTCCTTGGCTGACATAAATTGTTGGAATTCTTTTACGGCAGTTTGCAGATTGAGGAAGCTCTCCATCATAAGTTTATTCTGAGCTTCTTGAGTGGACTGTAAGACAAGAATAACATCCCTGTGTCTTTTGGCTGCGAGAAAGTGGATGTCATCCCTGTCCTTTATGCTTTTAATCATTTCCTTAATGATCTCCTTAAGCTTTTTAGTGAGCTCAGAGCTTAGGGTGCTTGGGAGACTATTTGCAGCACTGATCATTGTTGTTAATCTCATTTGAATGAGTTCAGTGTGTTCTTCAAGACTATCATCGATTTCCATGATCACTTTCTTGGACATTTCTGACAAATCGGTTTTAGTGGGCAGTTCTGAAAGAAGTTCATTGAGTTGGGGAATTTGTGAAGGAGGGGGTGTTCTCTTGTATTAATCTTGTAATGAGTAGAGGGCAAGATCAAGGTTGAAGTATTCATTTGTAGATGAAGAGGGAATATCGGATGGAGGGGCCTGTGTTTGGGTGTCTGGAGTAGGTGGCTCTACAATTTGAGCGAGGGACTCTACGATGGGGATAGAGTCAGTAATCGTAGAGATGAGAGGAGTTGGGATCAGTACGAAGTTGGGCATATTTGGTTCATCAGTTATAGAATTTTGAGATTCTGTAACTGGGAATTGAGTTAGTGGATTAAGAACTACTTCCAGCCAGCTTGGAAATTCATAAAATTGGCTGAAGAAAGATAGTGGATAGTGATTAACTCTGAACAAGATTGGGATAAATAATACCTCATGCACCATTCTTGAAGAGGGACCATTTGTGATCAGTTGTTTGGCAAAGTTGAAGTTGCTTGAAAATCCATGAGCTATCATAGAGATGGTTGGATATTCTTTGAAGCTCCAAAACATGTGATTCCAGGAGTTTAGAATTTGATCTTGATGAAAAGGCATCATGGGTAGATAGGAGAACAACTGCTCGTAGTTAGCTTTTCGATATCCATTAATGCCCACAGCTATGATCTTGACCTCATCATCTTCGTCCTCTTCTCTGTCTTCGTTCAAGGATTCCACTATATCAAAGGCTTCTTTTTGTTCTTGCTCTGGTTCTCCCTTATTTTCTGCAGGAACAACTTCTTCTGTCATGGGGATATCATGAGGCTCCCCCTCAACATGATCATCCTTCTGCAGGACTAGTAGCTCCCCCTCAGCTGGAATATTTTCTAGGGCGATAACTTCAGGTATCTCCCCCTCAGCTTGAGCTTTGTCCTTTTGGCTTTCTCTGGATAGTTCCTTTTCAGCAGCCATCTTTTTGTCTTCCTATTTGAGTACCTTTTTATTGACAAGGATGTACTTCTTAACCAATTTTCGTCTTAGTTTTCTAGGCTGAGCCACAGCCTTAGGACTTCCTTGAGCTTCAGCTTTGTCCTGTTGGTCAGCCAGAGTCTTTGGTGCAGCAACTTCCCTGGGAGAAGCATCCAATCTGGTTTCTACGATCGGTAGAGACTCTACGATCGAGGAGACAGATGGTTTCTTGGATTTGTTACTATTTTTGTTCTTCTTCAGCAGCTGTGAGATGGTGGCTCTATCTTCATCTGCCTCAGCCTGCTGTTCTTTTCTTCTTAAGATTCTCAGAGCCTCAATGTCAGAGGACTCGACAGGTTTATCAGTGGTAGATCCTTGGGGTTCTTCTACCATTCGAGCCTTTAGCTTCCTCTTACCCTTGCTTTTTTTGACCAGGGCAGAGGGTTCTTCCTTATTAGTTTCTTCTTCATCTTCTTCAGTCTCCCTAATAACAGACATATTCCCTAGAATCCCTGACTCCTTTGCATCAGCTGTCCTTCCACTGGACTCAGACATCATTCGTACATTTTTAGTTGGATTTCTTTTCCAATTCTCGAACTGTTGTTGGGTCATTCGTCTGTTTGGATTGATTGATTCTCCTTCATCATCCTCTATCTTATCGCCCAAAGCGATATGTGTAGGATGATCTTGATGAATCGCTTAGTAGAGCATCTTCCCGAGCTCTTTGACTTCTTGAACCGAGAATCCACTTTCAATCCATTCAAGCAACAGGGCTCCATAGTTAAGTTTGTATCCCTGTGATGGTTGTCGTGAGCTTGGCATGCCGTTCTGAGAATCGTGGCCTGAGCTCTTGCAGCATATGCATTTCCAACAATGTCAGCCAAAAATTCGTACCTTTGAGGAAACTCCTTTTTCTTGTATCCTTTGACATTGGGGAATTTCTTTTGGCGCATCCTTTTAAGTCCCTCATGGAAATCTATGCCATCTATGAACGAAAACCCTTCAGATTTGAAACTTAGAGCTAGGTTGATATCCTCAACCTTCAGCTTGATTTCCACGTCCGTGACTTTTGTAGTGATGACGTCGTTTTCGAACACACCATTTCTGTAGAATTCTTTTACTAGCTTAGGGTAGATCAATGTGGCCGTACATAGAGCCTCTTCGAGATTAGCCTTCTTTATTATTGACAGAGTTTTATGAAATTTGGGTTCAGCTATTTTGAACTCGTTAAAATAGAGTTTGTAGCCAAAGATGACGTTGAAGGTTGCCATTGATTTCTTTGCAAGGAGTATGGTTGTTTGAACTTTCTTACGATTTAGGGTTTCTGCTTGTAGAGCAAAAGAGAGAGATGAGCTTTTTGAACTTCTGATTTCAAAAAGGCGTTTTCAATTTGTACTTGTAATTTCCCTCTCTCCATTTTGCTTAGTGGGGCAGGTGTCAAATTCTGCTTGGCTCTACGGATCTAACTGAGGAGGATTGTACTGATTTGCCCTTAGCTCCTTCTAAGCTAATGTGTCCTTAGGAAGGACTACGATCATTGAGGTGGCCTTTATGATTGTTGAGTCTGCTTTGCATTCGTTGTGTCTGCTCAGTAACCTTCGTATCTGCTCAGCAATCATTGTGTCTGAACTTCCATCGTCGAGTCTGAGCTACAATCGTCGAGTCTGACCGAGTCCTTGTGATGAACTTTTGACTTAGTAATCTTCTCGGTTTAAGGTAACTCAGGAAGGGTTAACCTCATGGAATGAATCAAGGGTTAGGTTTGTCCCTGAGGCGCTTATTAGAGAGATTGCTTTATTTTGTTGGACTTTTGTCATCACAGGAGGCTCCTTTGTTATTCCACTGTTGAGTCTGTGCTGCGATCGTTGTCTTTCATGTCACTGCAGCTCTACGATTGTGGACTTCCTTTTATCATGTCTACGATTTCAAACATAGCCTTTTATATCTGCATGGTTAGCACAAACTAGAGCATAGATTTTATGGTTGTAAATTAAGCATGCCTAGCTCACTTATTAATTTTTTGAACATGGATTCATCTAAAGGTTTCGTAAAGACATCAGCAAGTTGATTTTCAATAGGGATATATTGTAAGGATATGGTTCCATTTTGCACATGATCCCTAATGAAATGATACCTTATTTCTATATGCTTAGTCCTAGAATGCATGACAGGATTATGAGTTATTGCTATGGCACTTGTGTTATCACAGTGAACAGGTATGGATTTGAATTCAAACCCATAGTCTGCTAGCTGATTTTTCATCCATAGGATTTGAAAGTTGTATTTGCCAATGAAGAATGTATTGACTTCGGTTGAAGTGAATCTTTGAGTTTTGTTTCTTGCTAAACCAGGACACAAGTCTGTTTCCTAGCAATTGACAGGTACCACTAGTACTCTTTCTATCTATTTTGTAGCCTACGAAATCAGCATCTATATAGCCTGATAGTTCAAATGAGGACTCCTTGGGGTACCAAAGCCCCAAGTGAGGTGTACCTTTGAGATACCTAAAAATCCTCTTTATAGCAGTTAAATGTGATTCTTTATGATTAGCCTGAAATCTAGCACATATGCAAGTTGTAAACATTATGTCCGGTCTACTGGCAGTTAGATATAAAAGAGAGCCTATCATACCTCGGTATTGAGTTATATCAATACTTTTACCTTTTTCATCTTTGTCAAGCTTGGTTGCAGGAGCAATTGGGGTTTTTTCATGGGAGAGGTGATTCCATGCCATACTTAAGTAAATCTTTAATGTACTTGGCTTAGTTTATGAAGATTCCTTCATCAGTTTGCTTTACTTGCAGTCCAAGGAAGAAATTCAGCTCACCCATCATGCTCTTTTCAAACTTGTTCTGCATAAGCTTGGAGAATCTCTTGAATAACTTTTCATCAGTAGATCCAAAAATAATGTCATCAATATATATTTGAACTAATAAGACTTTGTCTTTATGCTTTCTAAGAAATAGTGTGGTATCTACTCTACCTCTAGTGGACTCATTTTCAATAAGAAAGTTAGTTAGTGTTTCATACCATGCTCTAGCTGCTTGTTTAAGACTATATAGGGCTTTGTCTAATCTGTAGACATAATTAGAGAGAGATGGATTGATGAAAGCTGGAGGTTGCTCTACGTAGACTTCTTCTTGAAGTTTACCATTCAAGAATGCACTTTTGACATCTATCTGAAAGACCTTGAATTTCATGTGAGCAGCAAAGGCAAGAAATATTCTGATGGCTTCTAGCCTGGTAACAAGTGCAAATGTCTCATCATAGTCAATGCCTTCTTCCTGACAGTAGCCCTTGGCCACTAGTCTTGCCTTATTCCTGGTTATTACTCCATCTTCATCCATCTTGTTTCTGAAGACCCACTTGGTTTCAATGACAGGATGATTCTTTGGTCTTGGTACCAATATCCATACTTTGCTTCTTTTGAACTGATTAAGTTCTTCCTGCATGACTTCTAGCCAGATGGAGTCTTTCAAGGCATCCTCTATCTTTTTAGGTTCCATTTATGACAGGAAATTTAGATAGAAATATTCATTTTGGGTGGCAGCTCTTGTTTTGACTCTTGCACTTGGATCCCCAATGATTAAATCTTAAGTGTGATCTCTTGCCCATTTGCTTCCTATTGGGACATCTGTCCTGATGCCTTCTTGTCTGAGGTCTTCAAGATCTATATCTGCTTCTTGGTGTGGAGGTCCGTTGTCTTGCATAGGCCTCTCTACGATCTCATTTCCTTGCTCAACGATTTCACTATCTGGAACTATGACTGTAGTGTTGAGCTCAATGATCTCGTTCGTAGTGTCTGAACTGTCGGTCGTAGTGTCTTGTAACACTATTTTGTCTAAGTTTGTCTCATCAAAGATGATGTGAATCAAGACTTCAACACTTAGTGTCTTCTTGTTGAACACTCTGTAGGCTTTACTGTCTGTGGCATATCCAATAAAGATTCCTTCGTCTGCCTTGGGCTGAAACTTTGTCAAATACTGCTTTCCATTGTTAAGAATGTAGCATGCACAACCGAATACATGAAAGTAGTTGACACTTGGCTTTCTTCCTTTTCACAGTTCATAGGGGGTGTTCTTAATCATAGAGTGTATGAGTGATCTGTTCTGAGTGTAGCATGCAGTGTTGACAGCTTTTGCCAAGAAGTATTTAGGCAGATGGACTGCTGCCAGTAGAGTTCTTCCAGCCTTTATTATCATCCTGTTCTTTCTTTCAGCTACTTTATTTTGTTGAGGAGTTCGTGGAGCTGAGAAGTTATGACTGATGCCATTGTCTGTGCAGAATTGGTCCATTTCAGAGAAGTCAAATTCTCTACCATGATCACTCCTTATGGCTTTGATTTTCTCCCCTTTCTCGTTCATCACTAGTCTGAACATCTTGATCAGTTGGGAGCTTGTTTCATCCTTTGAGGTTAGAAAGAATACCCATGTGAATTTGGTGAAATCATCAACCATGACCAGTGAGTATCTCTTTCCTCCGAGGCTCGTTGTTGGAATTAGCCCAAATAGATCCACGTGGAGCAACTGCAGGGGATTGTTAATTGAGTTGGCAGTTTTTCTTTTGAATGAGCTTCTGGTCTGCTTTCCAAGCTGACATGCATTGCACGACCTTTCTTTAACGAAGCTGAACTTAGGTAAGCCTGCAACTAGATCTTTTGAAGCTAGCTTGGACATGTTCTTGAAGTTGAGATGAGACAGTCTTCGATGCCATAACCAGCTCATTTCTTCAGATGCTTTAGCCAGAAAGCATATTGTCTCGTCTGAGCTTAGTTGACCAAGATTTATTGTGTAGACATTTCCTCTCTTGTTAGATTAACTTTCTGTTGAGATGTCTTGGTCTCGGACTTGACATTGATTGTTGAGGAATGTTACTTGATGACCCTTGTCGTAGAGTTGGCTAATGCTTAGAAGATTGTGTTGTAGTCCTTTCACATAGGCCACATTACTGAAGGATATTGCACCATTTCCAGCTGAGCCATATCCTCTTGTCTTGCCAGAGCCGTTGTCTCCAAAGATGACTGAGGGACCCTCCTTCTCTATGTAGTTAGACAGAAGGGCTTTATTCCCAGTCATGTGCCTTGAGCATCCACTGTCCAGATACCAGGTTCTGATCGTGGAGCTCTTTTCCTGCGGTAACGTTAAACCTTCATTTTGGTACCCATACTTGCATGGGTCCTACTTTGTTAGTACCCTTGGGGACCCAAATCGGCTTGATTTTGGGTCTCATATGCATGGGATTAAAATGGCACTTTGCAGCCTTGTGGCCAACTTTATAGCACACAAAACATCTAATATGATGCATGTTTGTGTGTGTGTGTGAGAATTCTTCCTCCATTTGGACTTTTGTGGATCTTTAGTCATTCTTTTGTTAAGCTGATTTTCCTTCTTCCATGTGTCTTTATGTTTCATGATTTGTGAGGAGTATACCTTACCTCTACTGTATCTTCCTAGTTGGTTCGTAGAGTTGGTCTTACTTGACTCTACGATCCTTCGAGGTTGGTGAGTAGTGGCTGGGTTACTCTTCTCTTTTCTAAAACCCAAGCTAGCATGGGATCCCTTACTTCATGGAATATGGATTGAATCAGTAGAGTAGAGTTTGACTGGCTCATCCTTCTGTGAGGATTTCACATATATAATGCCTCTACTAAAACTTGAAGCATTACTAGTGCTAGTTTCCTTTACTTTTTCCACACATGGCTCTGAGGTGATTCCCAAAGCCCAAACACATTACATCGGAGATACTTCTGCGGCTAGAGATTAGGGAGTCCATGGATGAAGAGGATTTATTCTATGTAGAGATTGTCTTTTCTAGTTCCTCAATTTTAGAGGTTAGACTTGACTCTCTTTTTTTGCATTGAGCTCATTTTTATGCATTTTAAGAGCTTATTCTCGACTTCAAACTTGGAGAGAGAATCGATTACTTAGAAGAACATTTCAGTTCTTCTTGAACTTTTCTTTCTCCTTTTGAAGAAGTGAATAGTCCTTAGTCGAACTCAAAACCACTTCATGTATTGATCATGATCGGATGTTATGCCATGCGGTGCAGTTCTTAAGTCATCAATGTACACATCGGGAGAGTTGAAGTCAAATACCTCATCTATACTTACTTCATGTATGTTGGAGTTACATTTGTCTCTTTGTGTTCTTGGCCATCGAGCAAAGATTTGCCATTTGAGGATCTTCATCATCTCCAGATTAGGAGTTGAGTCATTGTGCGAGTCACTCCACGATCCTCCCGCCTACAAGGCCTTTGTCTTTCTTACGTGGCCTTTTGTTGCCTTTTATTCCTTCTTTGAATGTGATTTCTTCTTTAATTCTTCTCCGAGGGGTTTGTTGCGAGTTAGAGTAAATGAAGTGGCTTACAATTGTAGTTTCTTGCAATTGTAGCATAGATCATTCATTCATTCTTCTTGTTCATCATGTCTTCATCATAGTAGAGTCGACTTGAGTGTTGACTTTGAGGTGTTTTCGATTGCTTTTGGCAATGAACACCTTTATCCTTCTTTCTTCCTTCAGATAGAGTTTCTTCTCGTTAAGTCAGCTCTAGTTCGTATGTAAGAAGGTTGCCATATAACCGTTGAACAGTCATCTCATGTAGATTCTTCGACTCTCTAATGGCAGTGGTTTTGGTATCCCACTTGCTTGGTAAGGCTCTCATGAACTTTATGATTAGATTTTTGTTTGGATAGATCTTTCCATAAGCCCGTAGAGAGTTGAGTAGAACATTAAATCTCTTGTAGGTGGCAGTAACGTTTTCTCCTTGAACGTGTGCAAACATCTCATATTGCTGAGTCAAGAGGGATTGTTTGTTTTCTCTGACTTCTTCTGTTCCTTCATGCATGATGAGCAATGCTTCCCAAACCTCCTTTGCTATTTTGCTATTGACAACATTTTCAAATAGATCATCTTCTAAGGATTGGAATAAGATGTTCTTGGCCTTTTTATCGAGTTGAACAGCTCTCTTCTCGTTTTCTGTCCATTCTCCTTTGACCTTGATCTGTATTCTATTTGGATCGTCTGTAGTTGGTGAAAGCTTTGTAGGAACGTAGGGCCCATTCTGAACAGTTTCAAATAGATCTTCATCTATTGAATCCATGTAGGCTTGCATCAGAACTTTCCAGTTGGAGAACTTGTCTTTGTTGCACATAGGTGGCTTCTTGCCTCCTCCCGTCTTTGATTCGCTTGGTAAGTGTGACATTGGATCTACTTAAGCTTTGTAGGCTATAGAATAGAACCTGCTCTGATACCAATTATTAGTTCCCAGAGGCACAATAGTTATCTAGAAGGGGGGGTTGAATAGATATTAAAAATCTTTTCATTTTACTTTGTCAATTTTGATAATAATTTAAACACAGCGGAATTAAGGTTTGTTTGATATCCCTTTTAGATATAGTGAGTTAATGAGAGTGAGACAGTTATAATAGTTATAAAAGTTATAGCAGTTATAGCAAGAATGAAATAGACACAACAGTTTTAAGTGGTTCAGAGCACTTAAAGCTCCTAGTCCAATCTTCTACTCCTCGAGTAGGAAATCCACTAAGAATGTCTTTTACACTTTCTGAATCTCACAGATTCCTTCTAGACCAGCAGTCTAGGAACTTCTTAGTTCACTCTTGAACTCTTCAAGTCCAGCAGACTTGGCTCTTCACAGTTCACTTAGAACTCTTCAAGTCCTTCTGACTTGGAACTCTTACTTCAGTTGATTGGTAGTTGTTGAGTTCTGGGTTGGTGCTACTTAGTTGCCGTTAAGCTCTTGTTCGAAAGAACTAAGTAAGCTGTGCAAGCTTTCTCTTTTCTCAGATCGTAGAGTTGAGCGTTGAGTATTCTTTCTTTTTGTTCAATTGCTTGCTTGCTTCTATCATCTACAGATGTCTTGCATATATGTGATCTTTGAAATCTGCCTGTTGAATCCATCCGTTGAAGCATTTAATGCATTTGACATTTCTGAACTTTGATGGAGACTTTTCTGCATGTCTTCTGAAATGCATTCTGGCCCACTGACATAGCAAACTACATTCTCACCTAACACCTGAAAAGGTATTTTCCTCTGTCCCATGGTCCTTTCCTTAGCTTCTTCAATACGTCTTTTTGTTGCATACTAAGGATATTTTCATGCCATTGGGACTGGTGATTACTTCAACGTTTGTAACCCATTCCACATTTGTTAAGATTTTATCTTTAAACAAATGACAAGGGTCCACAACTTCTGACACAGCCAGATGATACTCTACGATTCTTATCGTGGTGTCTTGCTACCTTGGTGCTTAATGCGACCAAACGAGAACACTACAATTTCTCTTAAGGGCTGGCACACTATGATCTTCACTTGCTTGTGTTGCAGACTCTACGTTTCTGAGAGCACACTGCGATCTCTGAGTTGGCTTTGGCAAACGTCTGGACCACACTACGATCTCTGAGTTGGCTTAGGCAAACGTCTGGACCACACTACGATCTCTGAGTTAGCTTCGGTAAACGTTTGGACCACACTACGATCTCTAGAGAGGCCCTTCAAGGCAGACATACTACGATCCTTGATACTCTACGATTCTGCCTTGGCTTCTGCAAGTTCTTGATCAGCTTAATAGACTGCGATTTTATTTATGCCTATCTATTACATTTTATAGATCATCCTACCATCTTTGATCTCTTTATCTATACGTTCATTTATAGAATGATAAAGATTAAAAGCTTAGATCAACCTAACAATTTGATCTATCACTAAATCCTTGTACATACATTCGTAGAAGGACTTTACATATAATCATGAGCATTTACTTTAAACATCAAATCACAATATGCACTCTTCCAACATAATTGTTTTTAGTGAAGTTGTCACATTTAAAAATTTAAGAAATTACTTGCTTTTTTTCTCTCTCCTACTTTTATTCTTATTTTTCTACTATCTTTTCTCATCCATATTTTTCAAGTTTTATTTTAATAAATAATTTTTTAATTACATATATATAGTGTGTGTGTCACTTAAACTAGTATTAGTATTATTGGCACACACTTTCATTATATGTGAAATTAAAAAAAAGATTTCAACACTTATAATAAAACACTTATAAACATTAATAGTATTAGTATTATATGTATGTATGTATTAGTGTTGTTATTTTGTTTCAACACTTATTAGAAGTATTGTTTCAATTTCAGTATTGGATATGAATGGTTTTGATATTATAATAAAGAACAACAGTTCTATTTATAGTAAAAATGTTTTATATGGTGTTGGTAATTTACTGAATGGACTTTACATACTTGACTAGTATGAAAATATACTTCAAATAGAACAAACTAAGAAACGGAAAAAAGATGATGTTAATTATACTTTTATGTGACACTGTAGACTCGGTCACATTAATGAAACAAGATTATCCAAGTTGCATAAAGATGGGCTTTTAGAGCTATCTGATTATAAATCATATCTAACTTGTGAATCTTGTCTCATGGGTAAGATGACCAAATCTCTTTTTATTGGAAAAGGAGAAAGAGTTACAGAGTTATTAGTGTTGGTACACACAGACGCATGTGGACCTATGACAACGAATGTACTAGGAGGGTATTCTTATATTATTACTTTCACTGATGATCAATCAAGATTTGGATATATGTATTTGATGAAATACAAGTTTGAATCGTTTGAAAAGTTCAAAGAATTCAGAAATGAAGTAAAGAAACAAACTGGTAAAAGTATTAAGATTATTTGATCGAATCGAGGTGGTGAATACTTAAACAGTGAGTTTCTTAATTGTCTCAAAAAAAATGGTATAATTTCACAATGGACTCCACCAGAGATGTCACAGTTGAATGATATATCTAAAAGGAGAAATCGAACATTGTTGGACATGGTTCGATCCATGATTATTTTTACCAACATTCCAGTATCCTTCTGGGGTTATGCCCTAGAGATGACTATGTATCTTCTAAATAAGGTTCCCTCGAAATATGTCCCTAAAACTCCATATAAGATATGGACAGAGAGGAAACCTAGTCTTAAGCATGTTAAGATTTGGGGATGTCCAGCTTATATGAAAAAGTTTCAGAATGATAAGCTTGGGACAAGATCTGATAAGTGCATATTTGTGGGATATCCTAAAAAAAGTTTAGGATACTATTTTTACAATCCTACTGAGAAAAAGGTGTTTGTTGGAAAACACGCTTCCTCTTGGAAAAGAAGTTTATCCTTGAAGGGGCTAGTGGGAGGAAAATAGATCTTGAAAAAGTTCAAAAACCACAAACCACTACAGATCAAGTGGATGAACCTATCCAAGTAGAGACACCTTCTGTACGACAACCTATTCGTAAATCTGGAAGAGTACCAAAAATACCTGAGGGGTATGGAATCATCATAGAGGATGATGATAAGGTACGCATCATAGATGATGAAGATCTATTTACTTACGAACAGGATATGAGTAGTAAAGACTCAAAGAAATGGCTAGAAGCCATGAAATCTAAGATGAACTCCATGTATGAAAACCAAGTATGAAAATTGGTTTCATCACCTGAAGGCATTAAGCCTATTGGGTGCAAGTGGGTCTTTAAAATAAAGAATGGAGCGGAAGGCAATTTAGAGACCTATAAGGCCCGACTAGTTGCAAAAGGTTTAAAAAAAAGACAAAGTGTTGACTATGATGAAACCTTCTCACCAGTAGGTATGTTCAAGTCCATTCGGATTTTGCTTGCAATTGCAACTTATTATGACTACAAAATCTAGCAAATGGATGTGAAAACGACCTTCCTCAATGAGAAACTTAAGGAGGATGTATATATGATACAACCAGAGGGTTTTGTTTCAATGGTTGGAACAAATCAAGTCTATAAGGTACAACGATCCATTTATGGATTGAAGCAAACTTCTCGAAGGTGGAACATCCGTTTTGATAAGACAATCAAAGAGTTTGATTTTATCAAAAAAGAAGATGAACAATGCATGTACAAGAAGGTTAGTGGGAGCGTTGTTTCATTCCTCATATTATATGTTGACAATATATTATGGATAAGGAATGATATTCCTATGCTACAATCGATCAAAATTTGGTTATCTAAACACTTCTCCATGAAGGACTTGGGTGAGGCATCTTATATTTTGGGGATAAAGATCTATAGAGATAGATCTAAAATGATGTTTGGCTTGTCCCAAGGAATGTACATTGACTCGATGCTAAAGAAGTTTAGCATGGAAGATTCCAAGATAGGTTTCATGTCGATGAGACATGGAATACATCTCTCCAAAAAATAGGCCCCACAGACATCTGAGGAGAGAGACTGTATGAATAAGATTCCTTATGCTTTAGGAATAAGATCTATCATGTACGGTATGATATGTACTAGACTGAATGTCACTCATGCACTTAGTGTAACAAGAAGATATCAGTCGAATCCAGGAGAAGAACACTAGGAGGAAGTGAAAAACATCCTAAAGTACTTAAGAAGAACTAAGAATGTATTTCTTGTCTACGGTGGATCTGAATTGAAACTAAAGGGCTATATAGACTCAAGTTTTTAAACGGACCAAGATGACAGTAAATCCGTTGTGTGGTATGTGTTTACCTTAAACGGTGGTGCAGTGAGTTGGAAGAGTTCCAAGTAGTAAATAGTTTTTAATTCAGTGACAGAGACAGAGTACATAGCTGGAAGTGAAGCTCCAAAGGAGGCTGTTTTGATGAAGAAGTCCATAACTGAAATTGGTGTGGTTCTTAGGTTTATCTCTTCAGAAATCCAAACACGTGTTGCGGGGGTTTCATTTGATTAGAGAGATCATTGAAAGATGAGACGTCACCCTAGAGCGTGTGGACTCTCAAGACAACATTGCATATCCATTTACTTAAGCTTTAACACAACAACAATTTGATCATCACTTAGAGAAGATGGATATGAGATACCATGGTGATTGGATTTAGTGCAATTGGGAGATTGAAAGTAGTATTCCCACAAGCCAATCATATTTGATACGATGTAACATATACTTAGTAATCTTATTCATTTATTAATAAAAGAATTCAGTTATTAATGGCATTTTACTTTATCTACATTGTACTGTTATATTATATGTGATAAACCCATAGTTTTCAGAAATGCTTTTAGAATCATGATGATGATCATGCTAATGAGATCTAAATTCTTAGATAGCTTAAAACTAAAATAGTTCTCAGTAGTTGGATTACTAAAAAGGGGATTAGTGAATCTAGATAGATCGGTACATACGTTACTTGCTGTTAGGAAGAGGATGATTGATCTCATAATCATTTATGTGGAGACACAAAAGCAAGTATGTAGGTGCTTATTGGATAATAAGTTTACTGAATGTAGCTCGCTAACCTAATGGAGTTTTACTTGTTTGCCAATAGGAATTCCTCTAGTGATAGTAGTACAAGTAATCCTTAGACTTGAGATCATCATAGTATCTTGTGTATGATGAGTTATGCTTTGACAATCCTTGGCCAAGGTAGAATGAAATTATAAAGGAGTTTTTAATTTGTATTATTTAGAGTTGTGCATTTGAGAATCAAAATACATATAATTAAAAAATAAAATAAGACTTGACAGTTATTCCATGTCTTATATTTAATTGGGACATTGTATGGTAGAAGGATTAAATTATATGGTAACTATTCATTGAAATGTTCTTTTATGATTAATACTGAAATCTATATTATCTAGAAAGTAGTTGACCGCTAAGGGGGCTTACCTTTATAGTAGAATAAATATTATTTATTTAAATAAATTAAATAGTTTAATTTATTTATTTAAATAAGATTAGAATTGTTTGATTTATTCACGATCAATTTAATATGGATAACCTAAAGGGTCACATTAAAAGAAAAATATTAATTTAAGAAGTAAATGACATAATCGTAATAATAAGTTCGGTATATTTAATTTAATCTATGGTGATAGAATAAATTAAATAGCTTAATATTATTATTAATATTTTGAAAATATTAAATATAAATTAATAAGAGAATTCTTAATATTATTATTATTATTATTATTATTATTATTATTTAATTCCTAAAATGGTTTGGGAATTAATTAATAAAAGTACTCTCATAAATTTTTAATTAGATTAGGAATACAATTAATTAAAAGAGTTTAATTAATTAAAATAAAACTCTATTCCTAAATAGTTTAGGAGGGTTGTCTATATCTATAAATAAGATGAGTCTTATTATGGGTTAGTGTTACAAAAAACTTCAAGAGTTGGGAGAGTACTGATATTTTCTATAGAGATAGAAACTAGGGTTTTGGCCAACACCCATCTTCTTGAATACATAATTCCTTGGTAGATCACCTTCAGAGGCCTAACACTTGGGTGGGTAACGTTGATCAAAGGAAAGAATCAAAACTGGTGAATTGAAGGAGAACGTTAAAGGATTCAGAGTTGAACTTGTACCTAATGAAGCATGGTTCTACAAGGGTATGATTTTGATTCTCCATCTCTTTTATATTGATTGATAATTAAGCACAAGGTATAATCATGGTGATGGTTTGTATAAAATTTTAAAATATGATTTTATCGCGTTTTCACTCTATTTATGTAATTTGATTGCATGTATGTGTAATATACAATCCTAACATGATTCACTTGTCATGCTTGTTTAAGGTGTTTTAACATATGTATAACACATAAATCTTATCTCTCCAAGATCCTTCTATGATCTATCATCAAATAAACACACCACCAACAAAGCACTACTCTAACAAACTAGAAAGCTTTGAAAGAAAAGGGATGAAGTGGATGAGTTTGATGTTCTTACCTTCTTGGTTCTTCTTCTTCTTCTTCTTCTTCTTAAGCTTGGATTAACTTTAATCCTTTCTCTCCTCATCCCTAGCTAGGTTCGGCTCCCTCCTCTCTTTTCTCTCTATCTTGCTCTTGCTCTTAAGGTTTCTCTTGTTATCTTTTCTTTCTCTCTAACACTTAGCTTATTTCTTACAAAGTGAAGAGATGATACACGGAGTTTGCTTATATAAAACATAGTTTCTCTTCCTTACAAGTTGGTCAGCCAACTTAAGTCACACAAGGTCTTCCCTCTCATGTTTAAAAGCTTATTAATCACCCCCTTGAGTTAACTTAATCAAACAACAATTAAAACTAACTCAAGGCACTTAATAACCACTTAATGACAAAACTCACTTAATGAAACATTGGTCATTAATACTACTTCTTAGGCGTGGTTAGTTATGCTAGATGACTCACCAAATACTCTTCCCATTCACAAAAATTCGAACATTAGGCACTAAAATGCCCCTTATTTTGCTTTAGATAAGAGGCGAGTCACCACATGGGATAAACACCAACATATCTTGATGTGGTTCCAAATCTTAGGGTTTAACCCTAAGGCTTGACCCATGACTCAACCCTAAGCCAAGCCACCCTTAACCCTTGGCTTCACTTTTGGATCAACCCTAGCCAAGCCTTACAAATCCTAGGCTCAACCCTAGCCTCATTCCTTAACTCAAATGTGACTCCCCCAAAAATAGGTATACATCACCCATCTTGAGTCGCCAGATACATGGTACAAAAATACAAATAAAACTTAATTATACAACAGTCGTGTAAAATACGACAAAATATAGCTGAGAGTTTAAACAATAATATTGCCTTCTAGACAATATCCACTCTCAATGGAGTCCTCATTACATTTATTATCACACTATTTAACTGAATAGTGAGGACTACTAATACTATCATCTGGACAAATCACCGGGTTCCCGACTCGTCCTAGCTATATTCTCATTTCTCAAGAGAACGGTGAAAGAAAGGGTGAGCTCAACTAGCCCAAGAAGAAATATTATGACTAAGATAATGCGAATAAATTATCATTAGTCTTCAACAATGTTAAAGCGATAAAATACAATAGACATCAAGTTTAAGCTGCGGTGAACAAGCAATCCATTAGAAGAGTCAAGTAGAGAATAAAATCTACTATCTTTTATGATTTAAAAGTTTTCATCAATTTTTATCATTTGAGACTCAAACAATAAGTAAACCACATCATCAAATCATCCCTCGCACTACGGCCGAGGATATTCATTAAATCATCAATGGTCATGACTATACCTCTAACAATCACTCGGTCGTAATCATACCAAAAAGCGTCCATCAATGCACTACTGGGACCGAGGATTTTACCCCATCATTCGTCACATTACGGTCCTGACTATACCGAATCATCCCTGGTCATAATCACACCAAGTCCATCTATGCACGTAAGCCAAAGATGACTTTTATCACAATATAAACATGAGAATGATGACAATGATATAAACATTAATCAAACGAAAACAAGGATAAATATTAAAGACTTTAAATTTATCCAAATATTATCAATCACTTAATAAACTTATAATCTAATATTATTAATATTATAACTGTTAGGTTTGTAATATTCATGTGCGCAATCAAATTGCACAAAAGTACGGAAGCGTGTAAAATCAAAGTTTAAAAAATTTACAAACCATATACCCGGATCACCCTTTATGCATAATTATTAATTAAACGAAAAGATAAAGAATAAAATCATACCCTTGAAGATCGAGCTTCCTCAGGTACAAGTTCACCTCCAAATCCTTTCGCGTTCAACTTGAATCCACCGGGGTTTTGTTCCTTCCTTTGATCAACGTTAGCCACCCATATGTTTGGCCTCTAGAGGTGATCCACCAAGGAATAATAATGATTCAAGAAGAAGGGATATTGGCTCAACCCTAGTTTTCTATCTCTATAGAAAGGAACGTACTCTCCAACAAATTGGAATTATTACGTATGTTGTAAAAGTCAACAACCCCTCACACCCATAATAAGACTCCTCTTATTTATAGATGTGGGCAACCCATCTTAACAATTAAGGAATTGGGTTTTATTTAATTAATTAAATTCTTTTAATTAATTAAGCTCCCTAATCTTATTAGGGATAATTAATTAAACTCTTTTAACTAATTTTCCTTCCTAATCCAATTAGGAATAAATGAGAGTACTTATATTAAATTAATTTCTAAACTCTTTTAGAAATTAAAATAATAATAATAATTGTAATAATATTAATAAGACTCCTCTTATTAATTTATATTTAATATTTCTAAAATATTAAATAATAAATATTAAGCTATTTAATTTATTCTATCACCATAGATTAAATTAAATATACATAATATATTATTACGATTATGCCATTAACTTCTTAAATAATTATTCTTCCTTTTATGGTGTGACCCTTTAGGTTCTCCGTATATTAAACCGGTTGTGAATAAATCAATTAGAACAATTCTAATCTTATTTAAATAAATAAATTAAACAATTAATTTATTTAAATAAATAATATTTATTCTACAATAGGGATAAGCCTCCCTAGCGATCAACGACTTTCCAGATAATATAGATTTCAACATTAATCATAAAAGAACCTTTGAGTAAATAGTTACCGTACAATTCAATCCTTCCACCATACTGATGTCCCAATTAAATATAAGACATGGAATTCTTTGTCAAGTCTTATTTTATTTAATTATATGTATTCGACTCTTAAATGCACAACTCAAATAATGCAAATTAGAAACTCCTTTCTAATTTCATTCTCGCCGCCAAGGACTCTTTGGGTTGTCATTTATCGAATCACATAGGACATTTCTCTTCTTTTTTATTAGAAGTGGTAGATTCTTTATTGATCATACATTATCTCCATGTACAACTAATTATACCCAAGCATACCTTTGATATACCCTAAGGGTCTTAAGGAATAAGTCAAAGTATAACTCATCATCACACAAGATACTATGATGATCTCAAGTCCAAGGATCACTTGTACTACTATCACTACAGAATTCCTATTGACGAGCAAATAAAACTCCATTAGGTATTCCTTAGCGAGCCACGTTCGATGAACTTATTCTCTAATAAGCACCTACATACTTGCTTTAGTGTCTCCACACAAATGATCGTGAGATCAATCATCCTCATCCAATGAGCAAACAACGTATGTACCAATCTATCCGGATTCACTAATCCCCAATTTAGTAATCCAACGATTGGGAACTATTTTAGTTTTAAGCTTTCTAAGAATTTAGATCTCATTAGAATGATCATCATCATTATTCTAAAAGCATTGCTTAAAACTATGGGTTTATCACATATTATAAAACAAAGATCATGTAGATAATTAAAAGCCTTTAATAAATTAATACTTTTTATTAATAAATGAATAAGATTGTTACAAAGTATATGCTTTATCATCAAACATGATTGGCTTGTGTGCATATTACTTTCAATAACAATATTTTAATCACTTCTTAAACTTATAAACAATTTATTTCAATTGTTTATACTTTACCAAATAACGCATTTAATCATTCAAAAATGCCATACTCATAAGATTTCATCACCAATGATCAATTCCCTTATCAAAAATCTGCATATACCCTATATAGGATTTCCAAGCCATAAAATCCTATTTTCCAATTTTGTTACTTCACATAACATATTTAACTCATTTACTCATAACTAGATTATTTTCATGAAAAATATCAAATCAGTCCCAAAAATATTTCTTTTCTGGGATTTAGCATAATATAGTCCTATATTGAACATATATTTTTCTCGGAATTTTTAAAATTCATTTACTATTTTTCAAAAATCAATTTCTAATTAATTCCTTAAGAAATTAGCTACCTCAAGTTTAACTCCAAAAATTCCCAAATCTTGGCAAGATCTTACACATGTTAACGTGAGCTTTTAGTTTAAATTTCATGGTCATCGGAGTTATAGAACTCCCGTTATAGCTTTTTTCGTCGAAAAAACCTAAATATTGAAATAGTCATCACTTGCTCATTTTAAGTCGGAATGAGCTCATTTTTGGACAGGAGGTACTTTATACCATATACTTTCATGTCCCAAAAGGCAGAAAATTTTCTCACAAATTAAGTGGCCGAAACAGCCCTTTTAAATTTCTGGACAGTAGCTTTTTGCTATTTTGCTGCTTTTGACTCCTTTGTTAAAAATAGTCCACACGAAAATCTATAACACCTTTTCCAGTGATTCCACTTGGATAAGTTAGAAAACTCATAGATCTAACTTTAGAACTTGACCAAACCCAAAAATTTGAAATATAATAGGAGATATAGTCAATTGAATTTTGTGTTCCATTTTCACCAAAATTTGATTTTCAACCCTTTGTGATTTCTAAGAAACTTTCATGTTTTCACATAATAACCAACATAACTCATCATGATAATGACATAATAATTCAATAAAACAAGTTCAAGAATAAATTTTAAAGATTTATAAGTTAATTTATCCTGAACACAATAACGTCCAAATTATCAACATGATACTGCTTTGTGGAGTAAAATTCAAGAATGCTCAGAAGAATATTTCCATGAAAAGATACTGGATGAAGCGCAAATATCCAGGATATTCTACTAATTTCATGGAGTATAGAAGCCAAGACTTTAACCAAGCGAGTATAATAGAATATATGAAGCGTAAATGGATTTTCATCCGCCATGCAGTAATCCACGATATCTGATCATTTCCACAATTTAATAAGGAATGAATACAAAGGATCATTTACCATGCATGTGGTAATCCACAGACAGTTATTCCAATGTAATAATAAAGAATGGAATAACTGAAGAATTCACCATGCGTGCGATAGACTGCACAAGCAGGTTATTCCCAATAGAATAATAAATAATGGAACCACGTCATGCGAACGCACCTGCTTGTGAGGATATTAAACGAATAATAAATAATGGAACCGGTCCCAGGATGAAAGCCTTATTTGCAGACGAGGATATTCGACGAGAATAATAAATGATGGAACCAGTTAAAGCATAAGCACGCATATACAAGATATTAAAGACGAACAATAAAGAAGCGAAATAATAGAAGAATTTCACCATGTATGCGGTACTTCGTATAAACAGGTTATTCCAACATAATAATGAAGAATGGAATAATAGAAGAATTTCACTATGTATCCGGTACTCCGTATAAACAGGTTATTCCAACAAAATAATAAGGAATGGAATAATAATAACTCTCTTCATGAATACGAAAGAAATAATACCCCTTACCTCAGAAGAAACTGGATACTGGAATAGTGACGTAGCAGGCTTCTCTTCTTCTTTCTCTCTATAGATTTTCTCTCTATAGCTTCTCTCTATAATTTCTCTCTATAATAATTGTTCTATAGCTTTAGTGAATTGGTGAGAAATGAAGGAAGAATGAGCTTCTATTTATAGAAAAATATAGTTTCGATAATTGCACGTTTTGGGGCTCGAAAAATTACAGTACAATACCTCAAACTTTTCTTTTATTTTTAATTTAGTCCTGCAAGTATTATCAAACTTGCACCACCTCCCCTAATAGTAAATAATGTGAATCAATAGTTATAATCATGTGAAAATACGAATTACGGTATAGTACCTCCATCTATACCTCCATCTTTAATTTAATCATGTAAGTATTATCAATCTTGCACCAACTCCCCTAATAGTATAATAATGTGATTTAATAGTACACACATGTGAACAAATAGTTATATAAGCATGTGAATTAGTAGCAATTAATTGCTCATTTATTCGATTAATTACCCGATTAATCAATATAACCCCCAGACATCAATTATCATCGGAATAGATGTCGATTTCCACTAACACGAATAATCCCAACACAATGGAACTATCAAATTCATCTTTAATCAACACGAAATTATTCATCACTAATATTATAACTCACAATATTTAACAACCAGGTCGCTCCCAGGAAAGAGGGGACTTTCCAATAAGGATTTCTCCCTATTGGCGCGCAATTAGGTGACCAAACCTCTCATTGGCCGAACTTCTAGACATTGTAAATATTGCAATTTAATAATATGAATAACTTTGTCATCTCAATTATTTATTTAACAATATATCATATTATGCAGATGATACTGTGACAACAATTGAATCAATAATATGAGAGATATGATGCATCAATTATTGTAGCAATAATTGAGTATAACTGAGTGACTTATCACGTAAGCACCAATAATCAATCTAGTGTGATACTTATGCAACCACGCCAGACATTCTTTTTTACTACTAGGGTAGTTCAACAAGATTAAGCAGTAAAACCTCATTTGTTATTTTCATAAAATATTTTTGTTATTTTCTAACTTCTGACGAGTACTTCCGTTGTGGGGTCCACAATGATTATATGTCGTGCATCGAATATTCCCGACAAAAAGAATATTCCCTACCAAACGAATATTATATAACAACTTGCGTACTTTTGCAAAATTTATAAATATTACCCACAACTATAACATTATATCAAATCCACACCATAATATAAAAAATATTTTGAGAAAATTAAATATTTATTCATAAAATCGGCGGTCTCACATCAAACCTAGCCAAATCCAAATTTCTTAGCCAAGCCTCCAAATTCTTAGGCTTAGTTGGTCAAACTAATTCTACTTAGAATTTTCTTATCAAGTTAGGTTTCCTAACTTTTTCAGTTACTTTTTATAATTCGGTCGGTTAGCCAAAAAATTGACTTTTGAAAATCTGATTTTGCCATCGATCCCCTTTTTCCAAAGAAACACTATGTCGTAATTTGAAAATTCGAAAAATAAGTTTGTTTTTTAGAGTGAATATTGTTTTTACGTCTTTTTTTTTTCAGAAAAAAATTATTTTCCACATTTTCCCTCTAAACATTAAAAACATGCACATAATTCGTAGAGCCATCAAATAATGACCATAAGTCACATAAAACTCAAATTATTAATAAAAACTCATTTTATTAAATAATTTTCACATAATCTCATTTACAAAGATTGTTCGATCGTTGCGATCATTACATTCTCCCCCTTAAAAAGATTTGGTCCCAAATATCGAAAACATAAAACATACATCATACAAATAGCTGGGGGTAATCTTTCTTTATCTTATCTTCGAGTTCCCACATTGTTTCTTTGGCATCTTGGTTCCTCCATACAATTTTCGTTAAGGGTATAATCTTACTTCTTAAGACTTCCTCTTTTCTGTAAAATATTTGAACTGACATTCCTTCATACATCAAGTCTTTTTCAACCATTATTGGTTCATATTCAAGTATATGCTTATAGTCAGGCTTATACGGTTGTAAAACCGACACATGAAACACATTATGTACATGTTCTAGCTCAAGAGGTAAGGCAACCTCGTATGCCACTTCCAATACCCTTCTTAACACTTTAAATGGTCTGATAAATCTCGGACTTAACTTTTCTTTCTTTCCGAAACATATCTTCCCCTTCTATAGGGTGATAACTTCAAAAACGCGTAGGACCCGACTTCAAAATCTCTTTTCTTTCAATGTTGATCTGCATACTTCTTCTGTTGATCTTGAGCTGTCACTAGTCACATACATATTAACTTAGCAACATCGGCGATCTGCTGCACCAATTTCGGTCCCAATAGACGACGTTCCCCTAACTCGTCCCAACATAGTGGCGTTTTGCACTTTCTTCCGTATAACGCTTCATAAGGCGGCATGCCTATACTAGCGCAATATCTATTATTATAAGAAAATTTGACGAGTGGTAGGTGTTCATCCCAACTTTCTTTGAAGTTCATGGCACAGGCTCTCAACATATCTTCTAAAGGTTGTATCGTCCTTTTCTTTTGACCATCTGTTTGAGGATGATACGATGTACTTAACCTCAACTATGTTCCCGTATGCTCTTACAAACTCTTTCAGAAATTCGACGTGAACCTTGGATCTGTAATAAACAAGAATTTTAAGTCACATTGTAAATAAATATAGTAGTTAAATATTAATGATATTGAAAACTTTGTGACATAAAGTGAATAAATTATAAGGTTTTGTGAAGATCAAAGACGCAATCAAATTGCAAAATTAGTGGAAGCAAAGTAAAATCAGATTTTAAAAATTTTCACAAACCAATTATCTAGATCATCCTTTATGCATATTGTGACGCCCCCAAAATAGGTATACATCACCCATCTTGAGTCACCAAATACATGGTACAAAATACAAATAAAAATTTAATTATACAAATGTCGTGTAAAATACGACAAAACATAAGCTGAGAGTTTTAACACGAATATTGTCTTCTAGACAATATCCACACTCAATGGAGTCCTCATTACAATTATTATCACACTATTTCATAGAATAGTGAGGACTACTAAAGCTACTTATCCTGGACCATCACTCCATTTCCCGACTCGTCCCAGCTATATTCTCATTTCCTGAAGAGAATAATGAAAGAAAAGGGTGAACTCAACTAGCCCAGTAAGAAATATTATGACTAAGATAATGCAGAATAAGTTATCGTTAGCCTTCAACAATGTTAAACTAATAGAATATAATAGATAACAAGTTTAACTGCAGTGGAACATGCAATCCATTAGAAGAGTCAAGTAGAGTATGATATCTACTATCTTCTTGATTTAAAAAGTTTTTCATCAACTTTATCGTTGAGACTCAGCTTAATAAATAAACAATATCATCGAATCATCCCTGCACCACGGCTAAGGATATTCATGTAATAATCAATGGTCATGATTATACCGAATAATCCCTGGTCATAATCATATCAACAACTGTCCATCAATGCATTACAGGCCAATGAGGACTTTTACCACATCATTTGTAACATTACGGGTCATGATTATACCGAATGATCCCTGGTCATAATCATACCAATCAACAGTCCATCTATGCACGTAAGCCAAATATGACTTTCATCATAATATAAGAATGAGGATGATGACAATGATATACGAATTCAATTAAAAGAAACAAAGGATAAATTTTTAAAGATTTATAATTTAATTTATTCAGAATTCAATAATGTTCAAATTGCCAACATGATACTGCTTTGTGGAGTAAAATTCAAGAACGATATTGTATCAAAAATGATTTGGACCAAAAATAAATCAATTTTTGTCATGAATAGTACTCCGGGTGAATAGTATCTCGTGAATAGTACTTCGGGAATAGTACCCCGTGAATATTACTTTGTGAATAGTATTCGTGAATAGTACTTCGTGAATAGTACTTTATGAATAATACTTTATGAATAGTACCCATGAATAGTACTTTTGTGAATAGTACCGTATAAATGAATAGTACTCATGGACAGTACTCCGACATGAAAAGCTTAAAATTTAACAAGAATGTGCAGAAAATATCCTTGTGAAACGATACTAGATGAAGCGCAAATTTCAAGGATATTCTACTAATTTCATGGAGTATAGAAGTCAAAACTTTAACAAAATGAGTATAGAATTCGAAATCTGAAACGAAATAATATTACTTACTACTATAGAGTATGGAAGAAAATATTATTTCAAGCAAATATTGAACAAAAATAACATCCCTTACAACTGTTTAACAAAAATAATATTCTAACGAATATTTAACGAAGATAATATTCCTACGAATATTGAACGAAGATAATATTCTTTATGAATATTGAATGAAAATAATATTCATACGAATACGAAAAATAGTATCTCTTCAGAATATGAAATAAATAATACCCCTTACCACAGAAGAAGACTGGATACTGGAATAGTGAAGTAGCAGACTTCGCTTCTTCTTTCTCTCTATAGTTTCTCTCTCTATAATTGCTCTTGTAAAACTTAGTGAATTGGTGAGAATGAAAGAAGAATGAGCTTCTATTTATAGGAAAATATAGTTTCGATAATTGCACGTTTTGGGGCTCGAAATATTACAGTACAATACCTTCATCTTTTCCTTTATTTTTAATTTAGTTCTGCAAGTATTATCAAACTTGAACCACCTCCCCTAATAGTATATCATGTGAATTAATAGTACATTCATGTGAATCAATAGTTCTATACACGTGAAAAAAATAATTATAGTATAGTACCTTCATCTATACCTCTATTTTTAATTTAGTCATGCAAGTATTATCAATCTTGCACCACCTCCCCTAATAGTACATACATGTGAATCAATAGTACACACATATGAACATATAGTTATAAGCATGTGAATTAATAGAAATTAATTGCTCAATTATCCGATTAGTTACCCGATTGGTCAATATAACTTCCAGACATTAATCATTATTGAAATAAATGTTGATTTCCACTAACACTAATAATCCTAACACAATGGAACTATCAATTTCATCTTTAATAAACACGAACTTATTCATCATTAATATTATAACTCACAATATTTAACAACCAGGTCGTTCCTAGGAAAGAGGGGGCTTTTCGATAAGAATTTCTCCTTATTGGCATGCAATTAGGTGACCAAACCTCACCTTGACAGAACTTCTAGATATCGTCAATATTGCAAATAATAATATGAATAACTTTGTCGTCTCAATTATTGATTTAATAATATAAAATATTATGCAGATGATACTGTGACAATAATTGAATCAATAATATGAGAGATATGATGCAGCAATTACTGTAGCAATAATTCAGTATAACTGAGTGAATTTTTACGTAAGCATCAATAATTAAAACCGTGTGCTACAATGCAACCACACGTATTACTGTACTTTTACTACCGGGTAGTTCAACAGTTTAACGGTAAAACTTTTGCCGTTATTTTTATAAAAAGATAATTCTGTCGTTTTCTAAATATGACAATACTTCCGTTGTGGGGTCCACCAATGATTGTGCCGTCGTAGGAATATTCCCTGTTTGAAGGAATATTCCCTGTTTGAAGGAATATTCCTTGATACAACGAATATTTTATATCAACTTGCTTTCTTTGCAAAATTTTCAAATATCACCCATAACTTTAACCTTTTATCAATTTAACCATTTACTAAATAAAATAATAATTATAAGAAAATTGAATACTTTTATTTCATAAATTCGGGGTTTTACAATCTCCCCTCCTTATGAAATTTCGCCCTCGAAATTTACGTACGTACCTTGTATGCCGAAGAGGTGAGGATACCTAGTTAGATTCTAACTCTTGAGGTATAACCTTTGAGTGTCGAATATAATCCTTCTTATCCAAGATTTTAACACGTATCTCCTCATACTTTAAATCTTCTGCTATCTCGTCTAGTTCTAATTCAATAATGTGGTTTGGGTCGTCAACATATTTACGTAACATCGATACGTGAAAAATGTTATGAACACGCGACATACTTAGCGATAAAGCGAGTCTATAGGCCACAGTTCCTACTCGATCGAGGATTTCAAATGGGCCAATTAAATCGAGGGTTGAGATTTCCTCTCTTAATCAACTCTTGCTTCTAGAATAACGCCCTCTTGAACCTTCTTCTTCGTATTTATCAACTCTGGGTCTGTAGTTTGGGAGGCCTTTAACTTTATCGATTAAAGTCAATTCTACTCGTATATTTGATATCACCACGTTGGTCCCTAGAGTCTTTAACTCTATCTTCATCATTTGTAAGTTATACGAAATGGGTTTTTGTGTTAACAACATCGCACTCATAAAGGCATACGATCTTCTACTCAACGCGTCAGCTACCATGTTCCCTCTTCCATGATGATATGAATGGTATAGTCGTAACCTTCAACAGCTCGAGCCAACGTCTTTGGCGCGTGTTACGTTCGTTTTAGGCGAAGAAATATTTGAGGGTTTTAGAAATGGGTTATGTACTGGGGTCAATACAAAATTTTATTTCATGCCCTAGGGGTAGGCTAGGAAGTCTTCAGGAATATGTCCAGAATTATTAACCATAGAAATATTATTCAAAATTGTGACTCTCATCCAAGACTTGTATAGCACGTCACATTGATATACCTATCAACTTGCCATCGTCATTCATGGCATCGCCTACGAAAAGTTTGGCTTCGGTGCATTCCACACAAGGAAGTCACCAGTGAAAGGCTCAGGGCTCTTTACTTATGTCTTAATATTACAATGATTGACTTTAGTGGTTTGGTTGCTTGAATTCGCATAACAGGTTGGTTAGGAATATGAAAGCTAAAAACCTTATGAAAATAATCAATTTTGGCATGATGAGTAGTTAACCAATCGATTCCTAAAATCACATTAAGGGCAAGTATTTTCAAAGAGATAAGATCGACAGGTAATGTGAAAGTGTCGATTTGAATCAACAAGATTTATAAACAGTGGAGGTAACGAAGTTTCTACTAACGAAGTTTCAACCAATAAGTCAAAGTCTAACTTCTCTAGGGTCAAATTTAAACATTGAACGTAAGGAAGAGAGATAAAAGAATGGGTAGAACCGGTATCTAGTAAGGTATAGACTTCGGAAGAATTTATAATTAACTAACCCGTGCTAACTTCGTTCGGGTTACTCGCTTTTTGAGAAGTCACAAAAAACGCTCTTCCTGAAACCACCGACTTTGTTTTATCCGTATCCGCCTTTGGTGCCACCGTCCCAGCTGGACTTGATTTCGCTACAGGACAAAATTGAGTTATGTGACCGTCTTTTCCACAACTAAAACACACCTTGGAAGGATGTAAACAGTTTGGACTTATGTGTCTCTCCTCTCCGCATCTATAGCATCTAACTGGCGGTCGTTCTCCTCTCCTAATTTTTTTTGCTGGTGTTGGTGCTACTGCCGACGTCTTCCCATCATCGTTAAATCTTCTCTTCTTAAATTTTCCACTTGAATCATTTCTTTTATTATCTTGGCCATAATTACCACCGAAGTGGTTACCATTTCTGGCATGATAATTTCCTCCACGATGGTTATCATTGTTCCAATGATCGTTGCCACCGGTACAATTATTATCGTGTTGTTGCTCGTTATCCTTTAGTTGGGCCGGCTCATTATCACGCTCCAATAACTGAGCCCTATTCACTACATCTGAATACAAACACAATTTGTGAGAAATGAGGTATTGACGTATTTCGGGTCTCAAACCTCGTAGAAACATTCGCGTCATTCTCTCCTCATTATCAACCAAATGGGATGCAAATCGGGACAACTCGGCAAACTTAGCCTCGTACTGCGACACGGTCATATTGTTTTGCTCCAACTTGATAAACTCCACCTCCTTCATGTGACGAATACTTTCGGGAAAGTACTTGTTGTAGACACTCAAAATTTTCTACACACCTGTTACTAACACTGCAGGAGGGCAGATTCGTCTTTCGGAGATAACCCTGGAAGACATCTTACATCCATTCTGGATACTATCGGAAGTTCAACCTCAAAACCCGGGACACACACTGGGAACATCATTTCCAACCCCGGAACACACACCAGAAAGATCATTTTCAACCTCGGAGATAACCCCGAGTTTCGTCCTTGGCGATAACCCCAAGGAATGCTGTTGCAGTTCAGGCGATAACTCCAAAAATGCTTGTTTCAAATGCATGCTATCAGCTTCAAGCTCAGACATCCTGCCGAGGCACTCATACCTTAGACTCGGAGCTAACGACGGGAAGACAAGTTCTCCCACAGATGACCTTGCGACATTCAAACACTTGCAGTAGTCCAATCTCAGATGTAACCCTGAGAAACGTCTGCTTTCAGCTCAAACCGGCGATAACCCTGGTGAGGAGTCAAACATCATCTTACCGCCTCAACGTTCTCTCTCATAAGATGATATCGCAGCATACCAACAAGTAGTCCAATCTCGATGTAACCTCGAGCAACGCTCGCTTTCAACTCAAATCGGCGATAACCCCGGCGAAGAGTCAAACTTCATCTTGCCCTTCAACACGCAGCGTCTGCCATCTCAACACTTCATACATACATACATCCAACAATGTCCCACAAGAATCGAGGAGTTACAATCTTGAGTGACTATTACGCGTGGCAAGATTCTTTGATAGAATTTGAAGCTTGAAGACCATGGGCATGGACCCTCTTCCCGACTTCATACAACCTCTAATCCATGTCATCACGTAACTCTCGACACAAGCGGTCCAAGAAGGTCACATATACCTCATTCGGATGCTTGATTGAAGTTTCGCAAGTTCGAGCGGACATTACAAAGGCACGAGTGCACGATTTTGAGACGACGGGACCCATGAGGCCCGGGATGCACCACGCACCACCGTAGTATAATCATGGCCGCCAGTAGTGTACATGCGGGCCATCGGGCCTATAAATATAGACCTTGGGGTCAGCCATTTGAGAGAGAGGAGAGAGAGAGAAAAAAGCGAGAGGAAGCCCTTGTCCAATTTACTCAGATACACCCATATTGAGTGTTTCCTCGCTTTAAACACCTTTTAGCTCACATATAGCTACACTTTTATCAGGTGGGAGCTGAGTGTTTATCCACATAGAGTCATAGAAGTCTACTTTGGCAGCCCACTGTAAGCCTTCTTACATTCTATAAAGCCTTCTTTCTATATTAGCACACACCGTTATACACATCGAGAGTCGTGTTGTGTGAGTTTGCCCAAACTTCTATTCCGTGGTTTTCATTTCATTCAGTATATATATACTTATATATATGTATATATTTTATATATGGACTAACATTATCGAAGTTTATGCCTCGATTGAGCCTGCATTTTATGTCTCGAGCGCTTATTTGCTTGCTTATATATATATATATATATATATATATATATTATTGTTGATTTATATATCCGATGAGCCGGATTTTTTACATATTTATCGCTATATATGTATTATATATATATATATATATATATATATATATATATATATATATATATTCATATATATATCCGATTTGAGCCTATGAGTTTACTTTCGTATATATTTATATATATATATATATATATATTTATATTTCGTCCCGCCTCGAGTTTACTTCGTGACTTTTGATCGCTTTTTTATACTTTATTTACATTTCGTCCTGCCTGGAGTTTACTTCGTGGAAGTTGATCGCTTTTACAGCTTTATTTACATTTGATCCCACCTGGAGTTTACTTCGTGGTGGTTGATCATATCCATATATATATATATATATTTACCGCTTTTATATATTTACATTTCGATCCCCATGGAGTTGTTTTTGTGGTGGTTGATCAAGTATGATATATATATATATATATATATATATATCTTATATATATATAATCGCTATCGCTTTCCATACAAACCGCAGATTACGTGAGCCTAGGAATCATGTGATCACAGATTCAGCCATCAATCTAGATTCTGGTTCCCATGATGGACATTTTTCATTGTGAAAAACTTGTACATTATTATTTATGTGTCTCAATTTCTTCGATGGTCTATCATGCCCATGAGGAGTTCTAACATCGTCAGATATTATTTTCTCAAGATGCTTCAGATCTCAAAAATAAAAGCAAACAAGTTTAACATTTAATAATAAAATGGAAGTATCAAAGGCCTCAATTACTATTGAGCATGTGGGTTTGAAAACCCTTTTTACAAAAACCTCATTGTATATATCCTCGCTTAAAACTGAATTTTTCTATAAATTCAAACCCTATGTATATAGGTGCTAACGAGGTACAACACTACTTCCAAATAATTGCACATTGATCACACACACACACACACACACACACACATTCATATAACAGCTTTTTTGAAAAGTGGCGGTCACCGTGGTAACACGGATGTCTGGGGTGCCTAACACCTCCCCTCCCAGATAATCAAGCCCCGGACCCAAATGAATCTCATTTCACACAGACTCGCTTAGCAAAGGTCACATCATCGGGTCAATGTGCAAACCTTTTTCTATCACGTTGGTGCAACCAATTAAATACACCAACCGGCGACTCTTAAAGTCAAATCGTCGACATTATACATGTTCGACCTTTTTCACTTGTTTTTTCAAACAAATCTCACATTAACATGAGAACACCAAAGAACAAGTAACTAAAAAAGGACACTAAAAAATCCCGACGTCGACGACAGCGGCGTGTGGCGACTCACTGGGGACTCCAAAGAAGAGGGCTTAAGCCGCTATTACAAGCTTTTCAAAATTGTTATATGCTTGTGTGTGAATGTCAGATTTACATTTATGATGAATGTGTACGAATGCATTTTACTTATCGCACTATACTATATCTATCTCATGATATTAGTATTTTCGCACATGTCATCATTTTGCATAAACGGTGAGACACGTTGTATGTGAATGTATGTTGTGTGGTTCCTCCATCAGAGGCTATCCCTTGCTTGTTTGATTATTGGACTCGTAGGAAGAATAATTCCAACGGGGCTCAGGAAAGGCACCACCCAGATTCGCTCCAGTTGAAAGACCGGATTAACTTCCCGTCAAGTAGATTGCGATGATCTGGGAACCTTCATGCCAAAAAGCCGCGAGAGAAACCCTAAGATAGGTCAACCTCTGATAAACCAAACGCGGAGGAAAGTCTCTTCATGCTTTCCATTTTCAATTACTTGTAAAAGCATTTACTTGTAATTTTATTCCATGTTCATCTTTATGTAATGGAAAATATGAAGATTATCTGTGCATGCATGTTATCAATTAACACCCAGTTTTGTAGGACCATATTCCTAAAATGGATATGTTATGATAACATTTACATTACCCTAAGACTAAACCACATAAGTCTTTTGTAGGGAAATCATTGGGCCTCATAGCATCGCTCAAAATCCAAAAAAGGCCACGAGCCTACAACCAATCATGTCTTCATTCGACCTAGCCTAACTCTATTTCTTTCGAGAAGAATTTGACTGATTAAGTCAAGAAATCACAAATTTTGTTGTTTCTTGCTTAAAGAATTGCATCACCCAATCAGGTACAAAAATCCCTCCACATACAGAATCCTCTACACAAGGAGGAACACAAGGTCTAGATAAAACAAATCTAGAACCTCCGTTGGATACGACCAACAAAGACCCTGAAAACACCCATCTCAAAGGAGATCCAGACACCGATGATATCAGGAAGAAAGTACTCCAAATGGAGGAAACTATCCGTGTTCTCAAAGGGATTGGAACACATGGAAGTGTTTCATATGCTGACCTTTGTATCTTCCCTGGTGTTCATTATCCAGAGAAATTCAAAACCCCTGATTTTGAAAAATATGACGGATTAGGGGATCCTTATACACATTTGAAAGTGTTTATTGGAGAACTTGGGTCTTACGAGAAAATGAAAAGCCTGTAATGCAAATCGGTTTTAGAAAAGTCCGATCGAGAAGCCCGCTCATGGTATACCAGATTAGACAACTCAAAGATCCATAGTCTGGAAGAGTCGGCTCACGCCTTCCTCACTCAATACAATTTTTAATCACAGATGGCTCCTTACCGGTACCAAATTACCAAGGTCAAGAAATAGTCTAATGAGTCTTTCAGAGAGTATGCTCAAAGGTGGAGGCGCTTGTCGCTCAAGTTATTCCTTCCACGACGGAATCGTAAATGGTCATGACATTCATAGATGTACAGAAGCTCCTTTCTACGAGAGAGAGTCTTAGCCGGTATTGGCAAACCATTCTCTAAAATGATCAAACACGAGAGATGGCTGAAATGGGATCAAAGTCAGTAAAATTCAAGACCTAGCCGCTCTTAAAGTTGTCACGAGCACATCCAAATCCGGATCTTATGGAAACAACCCCTGAGGGTCCATAAAAGAAAGAGGAGGATGTTTCCTTCGATACTACAAGGTCAAAAAGGCAATCAAAGCGCGCCTCTACAGAGGAGAAACTACTCCCCTTTTCAAGCACAATCTTCAAACCTCCATTGCCTAAAGGTGGAGAAGTAAAGCGCCCCTGAACGTTCACACCCTTAGGGGACTCGCTCGAGAATATTCTTGCTCTTCTGACTACTCAGAAGAAAATTACACATCTTCTTCCGCCAGCCAACCCTAATGGGAGGGGTTTTAATGCTACTCAGAAATGTGCTTATTATGCCGGTGCACCTGGACATGATACTCAAGATTGTTGGGCTTTGAAACACAAGATCCAAGATTTAATAGTCAACGATGAGACCGTGGTCACCAAACCAGATCAACCTCATGTTCCAAACAACCCTCTTCCTCAACACAAAGAAGAAGAGGTCAACATGATTAGTTGGAGCACTGGACAGAGTTCCAATTCTAATGGTGAATCATCCCAAACCCTCAAAGACGGTGTTGATAGATGGGATTATGCAAATTTCCAGTTCACTATGGAACGAAAGATGAAAGCTCTTTGAAAACAAATCGAGTAATCGCGTAACCGGTGACCCACCAAAGATCAAGTCACACGCCAATTAATCAAAGCAGAGCATGCTTATCTCCTTCCTTTTGTTATGAATGCTCCATCACCACCTTCAGAAAGCGAAGCTATGGAGGATAAGGTTGCGAAGACAGCCAATGCTAAAGCTCATCGGGATTTTGCCAATCAAAGGAATTTACCTATCTTGGCCAATCCATGGAGGAGATATTGAAAATGTTGATCAATGAAGGAAGAATTACCTTCCTTCTTCCTCCAATCAATCCCCCCAGAGACGGTTCAATTTCGATGAAGTGTGTCAATATCATTCACATTCTCGCACACACAAAGATGTAAGAATGCTGGGCACTCCGCCATCTCATTCGTAATCTTATCGATAGCGGTGTCCGCAAATAGCAGATGATTACACTGCGTAACTCAAGGGTGGGAATGTATGTCCTACCAAATGGAAGGGATCAAGAGCAGCTTATATCCAAAGTGGATGATGAGATCACAAAGTATTTCCCATACAACCAATTCAACTCAAAGGAGTCGACAATCCTTTTGAAAGTGGCCGCACCAGAGCCAATTTCTTTACCTTTCGCAACCACAACATCTTGTTGTCACCTTACACAAAGTTCCATGGAATTATGGAGAAGTCAAGGATCCACGTCTCATACTATCGCTATGTTGTCGAGGAAAATCCATCGTATCTTCCTCAACAAGTTATGAAACCTACTATGAAGCAAAGGGAAGATTCCCATGGAGAAGATTGAAAAATTCCTCCGCACTATGGGCCACAATGAAGCCAAAGTGGTTTTAAGCTCATGAGAAGCTCCACACCGTATATCTATATCGACTTGGTTTTCTTCCGAGGATCATCTAAGATTTTATCAAGGTTTTGGAAGAAGCCTATTTACCAAAATCAATGGATGTGGAAAAATTTCAACATTTGGTTGATCACATTTTCAACAACAATGTGATATCCTTCATCGATGACGACATACCGCCCAAGGGACCCCCATCATCGCAAACCATTGCACATTACGGTTTTGTCTTTCCGTATATGCTAGCCGGAGTTTTGATAGATGGAGGCTCATCTCTAAATATCATCCTTATGCCACTTTGGTGAAGATGAATGTCAATCTCAAGTGGATCCAAAGCAAACCATACTTGTTATCGAGCTTTTGATGGATCCCGACGAAATTTCATTCGAAAGATTGAATCGCCAATTGAGATTGGTCCAAATACATTCAATGTATCCTTCCACGCCCTCAAGATAGATTCAGGATACAACTCGCTATCGGGGGAGACCATGGATACACACGGTCGGAGCCATTCCTCCACGCTACATCAACAACTCAAATACATTATCAATAATAGTCTAGTCATCATCAACGCCGAGTTTGGAATGTCCCGAACAAGGAACTCTACCAATCATCGCCTTCAATTCGAAGTTGAACCTACCAGCTTTTCATACTCGAAGTGAGTACCACGCAATACCATTCTATTGGAGCACCACTTCCCATACCCAAGATTTCGCCGAGGTTATGTTTACCACTCAAGAAATGATGTCATGGGTTATCAACCGGACAAGGGCTTGGTAAAGATAAGGTGGTATTAAGCACCCTATCCAAGTGTCCAACCAAATTGGAACAAATGGACTAGGCTATTCTACGCAGATTCCAACCACAGAATCCTCATAAGCACAACAAAAGTTCCTCAAGCTTCGCCAAGACGACGATTTTCTATATACCTTTACCCCACGAGCTAATGCAGCCTCAAAGAAAGAAAGGTGCCCACCATGTTGTGGCCATGTTGTTTCCTAAACCAAAGGCCAATCAAAGCTAAAGAGGTGCCGATTCTCGATCCCAAGTGGAAGAAAAGGAACGAAACGTAAACACGACATCGCTTTGATGATGGCAGTATACGCATCATTGTTCATGATGAAATACAAACAGATACACCCTGCATTTATGATTGCCCAGATGTCATGGTTATCATTCGAGAGAAGGAGGACAATGACGATCCTTCCATCATCGCAATCCATCAGACTTTGCCTCGATAATTGGAGCAAAGACTCCATGCATTGGTCGACGAGGGTAAAATGGCAAAAAAAATCCTCCGCCTTGTAGATAACTTTAATTGCTTGCTTTTCTTTACAATATTAGCAGTTATTTTATCAAGTACATGCTAACACTTTTGTATGATCGAACAGCTTGTATATATTAAGTGAAAGCATATTTTATTTTCGTGACTCTCAATTTAGATGTGCTTGTATTTTGTCGATGAGGTGCCTTTCTCCACAAGGGTCAGAACTTTGATGCAAAGTTGACTCTGACTTGATGGACATCCAAGAGGACATTGAGACACCTCAGAGATTAAGGAACGGGTCGCAGACAAACCCAAACCCAATCTTGATCAAACCACTTCTTTCAATCTTGGAACCTTAGACAACCCTAAGCTTATCCAAATTGGTTCAGACCTTACCACAAATCAACGGAATGACATGGTTGCACTATTAACCCAATTCCAAGATGTGTTTGCATGGTCTCATGAAGACATGGTGGGTTTATCCACTGACATTGTTCTTCATCGCCTTCCCATTAAAGAAGGATTCAAGCCGTTAGCAAAAAACTCAAAGCATCAAAACCCGAGTGGAGTTTAAAAGTTAAAGAAGAAATTGTGAAACAATTTCAAGTCGGCATCATCATGGTGTCTACATATCCTGAGTGGATATCCAACATTGTCCTTGCCTAAACCAGAGGAAAGGTGCGAGTCTCATGTGGATTACCGGATTTGAACAAAGCTTGCCTTTAAAGATAGCTTTCCCGCGCATTTATCCACATTCTTATCGACAATATCGCTCAATACGACATGTACTCCTTTTCATCGATTGCTTTTCATGGGTACCATCAAATTATGGTCGCCGAGGAGGACCATGAGAAAACCGCTTTCATCACGCCTGGGGAACTTTTTTCCTACAGACGGTTGTCATTCGCCTCATCAATGCCGGGCAACCTATCAATGAGCTATGATGGCTCTTTTTCCACGATTTAATGCACAAAGAGATAGAGATCTACGTGGATGACATCATTGTCAAATCCTCGAAAGGAGGATGACCACTTAGACCATCTCGTAAAAACTTTTCAACAAAGTCATGTAAGTACAACTTGAAGTTGAATCCAACCAAGCGCGCCTTTGGTGTTAAGTCGCAAGTTGTTAGGTTTCCTAGTCACCACAAAGGGATTGAATCGATCCTACCAAAATCCAGCCATCAAGGAAATGCCCATTCCTCGATGAGAAGGAAATACGGGATTTTTGGGAAGAATCAACTTCATTAAGAAGTTCATTTTCAACTCACAAAGAACTCGTGAGCCAATCTTCAAGTCATTAAGGAAGAACTCCTCCATGAAATGGAAACGATGAGTGTCGAAAAGCCTTCCTTACCATTAAAGAGCAACCGATTAACGCCCTATTTTGGTACCTCCTGTGGATGATGTTCCCCTATTCATGTACCTATCCATAAATGACAATGCCATACGGGTCATATATGTCGGGCAAAAAGATGATAGAGGCCAAGAACGAAGCTATCTATTACCTCAAAGAAAAGATTCAAAGATCGTTGAACACAAGTACACTCGATTGAGAAGACTTGTTGCTTTTAGCATGGGCTTCCATGAGGTTACAACATTACCTCCATGGTCACACAACCCATCTCATATCCCCGCAGGATCCTCTCAAGTATGTGTTCAAGAAGCCCATATCGAATTGTCGATCGTCCAGATGGCGCTTGATCCTACAACAATTTGACATCGCCTCACGTGACGCAAAAAGTCTCATCAAAGGTCAAGGAATTATGGATCAACCGGCCGCCGCGACCGTAGGGACTACAAACCCTTGGAAACATACTTTCCCGATGAAGGGGTAATGACAGTTTAGCAACAACATCAGTACGATACATGTTGTACGTGGAAAATATATTTTGATGGAGCTATTAACGCAGAAGGTTCTGGAGCTGGAGCAGTTCTAGTATATGCAGACGGGGAGCAAGATCCCGTCGCCGTTAAATTGTAGTTTGTCAAGACCAACAACACAAATTGAGTATGAAGGTCAGATCATGGGGCTAAAACTTGCCCGCTCAACGGGCATCAAAGCGGTTAATCTATCTTTGGGGATTCCGAATGGTAATCGACAATCCACAAGAATCTATCAAACCAAAGAATTACATTTGTCGCCTTACCATCGGCAAGTTCTACAGATGGCTTTTGGAGTTCAAGAAATCTCCTTTCTACACATTCCTCGTAATAGAATGATTTTTGGATGCATTAGCAACGTTGGCCTCCTTGGTTCATATACCGACAAGGAAAACATGCCAAACATCACGTTTGCTTCGCA
The DNA here is from genome assembly GCA_020205615.1 of Panax quinquefolius. NCBI lineage: Eukaryota > Viridiplantae > Streptophyta > Magnoliopsida > Apiales > Araliaceae > Panax > Panax quinquefolius. Next base: position 136,010,010 of record CM035156.1, read on the forward strand.
AAAAGCCCCAGCCTATGGGAACTATGTTGAGAAGTATCGATGAACTACCTCCCATCCACAACCCTTCGTATCAAGACATCAAGGAGTATATCATGAGATGGATCTACACCGCTGAGGTGAGCCTAACTGAGAAGAGGCGGATTCATCGACTTGCTATGAAATTCTACCTGAGTGGAGATGCACTCTACAAAAGAGATGCAGGATTAGGTCTCCTCAGATGTCTGGATAAAGACCAAGCTCAGAGACTCATGGATGAGATCCATGGTGGAGTATGTGGCCCTCACATGAGTGGACCCCTACTTGTCAAGAAGATCCTCGAACAGGGCATTATTGGTTTACACTCAAAGTCGATCGTGATGATCACGCCAAGAGGTGCTATCAATGCCAGATTCATGGAAATTCCATCCACGCCTCCAAGGGAACTCCACAATACGAGTTCGCCACGGCCCTTCTCAATGTGGGGAATGGACGGATCGGGCCCATCGAGCCCAAAGCCAAAGAATGGACATCGATTCATATTCACCATGATCGACTACTTCACCAAATGGGGTAAGCAAAGATCCTTCCCTGTGGTTACTAAAGAAGTCATCATTGCTTTCATCGTAAAAACAATGTCGCTCGTCGATATGGACAACCAGAGGTCATTGTGTCGCACAATGCTAAGAACCTCAACAACAAAATGATGGAGGAGTTATGCAGAAAATTCCACATCAGACACCTTAACTCCGTCATCTACCATCCAAAGATGAGTGGTGCTATTGAAGCGGCTAATAAAAACATCAAAAAAATCATGCAGAAAATGTCTGCCAATCACAAAGGATGGCCCGACCCTTCGCTCTTCGACTTTATTAGCCTACGTAACTTCTATGCGCATTTCCACCGGGGCAACCCCTCACTCATTAGCTTATGGGATGGAAGCAAAGGTTTCTATAGAGGTGGAAATGGAATCCCTCCGAGTGTCGATGGATGCTCATTGATGAAGACCAATGGGTACAAGACAGTATCACCAATTGTCTCTCTAATAGACGAAAAGAGAACCGCGGCTATCTTCCATGGTCATTATATCAAACAAAGGATCGCACGATCCTACAACAAAAAGTCCGACTACTGGCGTAGTTCAAACAACACGACTTGGTTTTAAAGAAGATCATTGACAACCAAGATCAATCTAAGGGAAAATTCGCTCCTAACTGGAAGGCCCATTTGTTGTCAAGGAGGTATCGACAGGAGGTGCTCTCGTATTGCAAGAAATGGATGGCGTATGAATTTTCAAGCCTTATCAACTCGGACACCGTGAAACGGCATTTACGTCTCGAGGTTACCATCAAACAAACATCCTGGTTTTGATCATCAAATCACCACCATTCCTTTTGAACCCTTTCCTTTCTACATACTCTTCTCGCCTCGTGGAAACATACACTTCAAACCAAAGCAAATTTGGTTTCACTTCATTTCAAACCTTTCATACAATTTTGGTTATCCTCAAGACGGATTGAACCTTTCACACTTGCAGCTTTATCTCAAGACGGATTAAACTTTTCACGCCATAACTTTTTTGTCTCAAGACGGGATCAAACTTTTTTCCACACCGCAGCTTTATCCCCATTATGGGATCAAACTTTTTTCTCCCCGCAAAGATAGCCTCGCACATGGGATTTACACTTCTCTTGGTCATGCGATTCGCCCCGAGGGGCGTAACTACATCGACCGATCTCCCCGACACCGGGGTACGTAGGCAACCATATTCTATATGGCCCTATCGCAATAAATAAAAAAAACAACAAAAACATTTCTACCCTTTCTAAACAAAAAAACAAAAAAACATTTCTACACCTATATCGCTTTTCACATTCAAGCATTGAACCTCTTACACCTGTGTTCAACTACGCAGACTTGATCTCCTCTTCAATAGAGAGTACGTAGCGTACCATTCATGGTTCGGGCCTAACCCCTACCGTAACAAAAAATACTTGTCACACTAAGACGGGATCAACCTTCAATTCACCACATTTCATCTGGTTTCAGATCAAAGGGATGGAATTACCCAACCTCTTCTCACAAATAGAAGATTCGGTGACCATCTAAGTCATGCGATCGTGCCTCAAAGAGCAATACCAACCCATAAGAGATGGAATTAACTAGGCTTCTCACAAATAGAAGTATCATGCACCATCGTGGTGCGCGGTTAATCTCAGAGAGGAAAACCACCCTCCTCTCCACTTTTCCATAAAGATACCAAATTCCCAAGACACCAAAGATGGTAGGGATATACGTAAATCAATGATCCATTCGAGAGAGATTCATGACGCCTCAATGTCCACCTATCAAGGATAAGTTCGTAATGCATCAAGATCACAAGGCCCTAAAGAAACAAAAAAATATCAAGCAAGTATCAAGGCATAACTAAAAAGGAAGTGAATCAAAATATATTTCCCCGCCATACATAATATCTGTTTGATATATACATCTGTGTCAGTATATGACAAAATGGCTGTTTAGTCGCAGTGCAGAAAATACAAAGCTATCTATGAGATATGTGTGTACGCGACTATCATATCTAATATGGCATCCTCTCTCAAGACGGAGGTAGCGCCGCAAGCTCCTCGCCCCAAGGGTATCTACACGAGCTAGCAGATCGAGGCTAACCGCATGGTGGCATAATGCTCATCAATGTAAGCACTCATATCGGCAAGACCGATACCATCCGGGATCTCATCAAGCATCGGCTCGCAATGGCCACATCCCTAACAGATAATGCGACATCCCACTCCGCAATCAATGCATCCCTAGCTGATCTAGCCTCATCCATCTCTAACAGAGCTACGCTCTCTCATCAAGAGTGTCAACATCGCGGCCCTAGCCTCGATCTCTATCATAGGTCATCGATGTAAGCTCGCTCCAAATGTCAGGTCAATAATCGGGTAACAAAGGGCACTCTGGTGGAGAATCCATCACATATGTCGGCAACCAAAGCCAGCCAAGTCATCGATGGGAATGTCGCCCTCTATAAAGCTCCTCATCATCGTAATCGCCTCTCAGACCGTGGATACTACCGCAATCGATGCGATCTCTGCTCCATCCATGCGGAATACTCTGCAGAACAACCTTGATGATCGACAGAAAATCCAAATGACTCGCCGATCCCAACAGCATACAACCCGGATCGCCCTCGCCGATAAATGGTGGTGGAATAAAAGTTACCGACTCACCGCCCTCATAAGGGTGAAAATCAAATCGGTCAAACCGACACATCACACCAAGTGGATGGTAAGTAATCATACCCCTCAATCCAAGCCAGAGGAGATAATCCATGCCCGGAGCATGAGTAATGAAGCTGTAGGGTGAACTAAACCCTGAACATGACAATATGGCAAACAGATCCCTAATCCCTGCTAGGAAAGCTGACCACGATGCAACATCTATACACTCTGTAGGCTGAAAGGAGTATGACATAGCTATATCATGGGTGAAACAAAATCCCTGCCATCTAAGTGTGCCAATCGGTCTCAAGTGTAACATAAACCACACACATACAAGCATGACCGAAGCTACTCGTAAACACACTCCTACGGATAAGTTCAAGAAGAAGATATAGTCGACCTCGAGTCTCGCAATGATCATCAGTACAATGGTATGACCCTCCCTAAGATCTCTCACTGCCATAATGACACCGATATCCAGCTCATCCATGTACCGCGGCATGAAGACGTATGACAATACGCACAAAAACAGTACATCCACCCTAGCTGAACGCCAATGATCCTCCAGTGTGGTGAAATCCTCGGAATGCCGTGCATAACTATCCTCAGAGCCAAATCTTTCAAACAGAAAATGCTGGGATATCACGTGGCCGGATGTAATCTCATCCTGTACCACTCTACGCCTCAATCCGGTGAGGGTCATGAACTGTCTGCTCATGTCTCCGACAGCCATATGCACGCAAGGTCTGTCCAGCGGCAGCATCGTCAACCGTGCATACTCCTCCAAAGTAGGAGTCAACTCCTAGGTCCCAAATCGAAAAACCTGCCTCTCCGATACCCAATGCTCTAGCATACCCTCTACAAATCATGTGGGAACATGAAATATCAACAGGGTCATAGTATGCTGCAGAAAATCATCTATGATCACCATATCTGATGGTGATATACTATCATACCATGAGCGCATACCAGATACCACCAAAAATGGTGGGGTATGATCAATACTGACTAACTCGTCAAGAAGACATCTCAGACGGGCCATGTCATAAGACCATCCAGGGGTTAATGCTGAATATCTCTGGACATACATACATATGCATAATACAATAACATGCATGATATAATAGATGGCAATATGATATAGGGAATGGAAAACTGTGCATACATTCCTAAGTATATCATCATCTAATACATCTCTGTACAGATAAAATACAGGAAAATGGGGCGAAGTTACCCAACATCTAATAGAGGCCTATCAAAAGATATAGAAAAAATGGGGCGAAGCTACCCAGCAGCTAACAGAGGCCTATCAAAAGAGATATTGAGAAATAAACATCAGAAAAAGTCAATGGTGTCGCTGTCTACATCATCGATCCTATCCACCTAATGTAACTTCTCCTGAGTCACTGGATCTCTATCTCTGGGGATGTCGGGGCCTATCTGAGGAGGATCAAAGACCGCAAAGCCATATGGGTCACCGAGGGGCGGCCTTGAGCTAGAAAGATCAAAAGTATCTACCTCAAGGATCTCTGCCCCAAATGCCAAATGAAAAGATGTGGGGTCGGCCCACGGGTCAATCATCAATCTGTGTCACATGAGTCGGATCTCTGACACAGGCTAGCCAATTCATCATCATCACGGATCCTGGAACCATATCCCCCATAAATTGTGTAGCGCGGGTCTGAGCTCTAATAGTACGAGGGATCTACCAATGCTGGAACATCTCCTGAGACTAGGGGCCCTCTGACAATGTAAAACCGTCAATCCCCATTAATGGGATGTCAATGACGGGTGACTGCGAAATAGGCCAATAACGCCTGAGAAGAGGCAAGATCGGCATGCGAATCTCTCATGTAGTGCTCCTGATAGCACGCTCTCCTAAATAGAGCTCCCATCCTCTATCTGTAAAAGAGTACCCCTGTGAATAGTACTCACAAGGGTGAATAGTACTCCCATCCTCGGGTGAATAGTACCCCATGAATAGTACCCTGTGATCCTTGAACTTAGGTGAATAGTACCCCATGAATAGTACTTCGGAAATAGTACCTCGTGAATAGTACTCATGAATAGTACTTTGTGAATAGTACTTTATGAATAGTACCCATAAATATTACTTTTGTTAATAGTACCGTATAAATGAATAGTACTCTTGGACAGTACTCCGGCATGAAAAACTTAAAATTTAACAAGAATGTGCAGAAAATATCCTTGTGAAACGATCTTTAGATGAAGTTATTAAATTTCAAGGATATTCTACTAATTTCATGGAGTATAGAAGCCAAAACTTTAACAAAATGAGTATAGAATTCGAAATCTGAAATGAAATAATATTACTTACATACTAAAGAGTATGGAAGAAAATATTATTTCAAGCGAATATTGAACAAAAATAACATCCCTTACAACTGTTGAACGAAAATAATATTCTAACGAATATTTAACGAAGATAATATTCCTACGAATATTGAACAAAGATAATATTCTTTATGAATATTAAACGAAAATAATATTCATACGAATATGAAAAATAATATCTCTTTAGAATATGAAATAAATAATACCCCTTACCTCAGAAGAAGACTGGATACTGGAATAGTGAAGTAGCAGACTTCGCTTCTTCTTTCTCTCTATAGCTTCTCCGTCTATAGCTTCTCTCTCTTTAATTGCTCTTGTGAGACTTAGTGAATTGGTGAGAATGAAAGAAGAATGAGCTTCTATTTATATGAAAATATAGTTTTAATAATTGCACATTTTGGGGCTCGAAATATTACAATACAATACCTTCATCTTTTCCTTTATTTTTAATTTAGTTCTGCAAGTATTATCAAACTTGCACCACCTCCCCTAATAGTATATCATGTGAATTAATAGTACATTCATGTGAATCAATAGTTCTATACATGTGAAAAAATAATTACAGTATAGTACCTTCATCTATACCTCCATTTTTAATTTAGTCATGCAAGTATTATCAATCTTGCACCACCTCCCCTAAGAGTACATACATGTGAATCAATAGTACACACATGTGAACACATAATTATAAGCATGTGAATTAATAGCAATTAATTGCTCATTTATCCGATTAATTATCTAATTGGTCAATATAACTTCCAAATATCAATTATTATCGAAATAAATGTCGATTTCCACTAACACTAATAATCTCAACATAATGGAACTATTAATTTCATCTTTAATCAACACGAACTTATTCATCATTAATATTATAACTCATAATATTTAACAACCAGGTCGTTCCTAGGAAAGAGGGGGCTTTTCGATAAGGATTTCTCCTTATTGGCGCGCAATTAGGTGACCAAACCTCTCCTTGACTGAACTTCTAGACATCGTAAATATTGCAAATAATAATATGAATAACTTTGTCGTCTCAATTATTGATTTAATAATATAAAATATTATGCAGATAATATTGTGATAATAATTGAATCAATAATATGATAGATATGATGCAGCAATTACTGTAGCAATAATTGAGTATAACTGAGTGACTTCTTACGTAAGCATCAATAATCAATACCGTGTGCTACTATGCAACCACGCGTATTACTGTACTTTTACTACCGGGTAGTTCAACAGTTTAACGGTAAAACTTTCGCCGTTATTTTTATAAAAAGATAATTCTGTCGTTTTCTAAATATGACAATACTTCCGTTGTGGGGTCTGTGACACCCCCAAAATAGGTATACATCACCCATTCTGAGTTGCTAAATACATGGTACAAAACTTAAATACAAACTTAAATATACAATATGAGCTGTGAGTTTTAATACAAATATTGTCTTCTAGACAGTATTCAAACTCAAAATAAGTCCTCATTACATTTATTATCACACTATTTCACAGAATAGTGAGGACTACTAATGCAACCATCTGGACCGTCAATCCATTTCCCGACTAGTCCCAGCTATATTCTCATTTCCTGAAGAGAACAGTGAAAGAAAAGGTTGAGCTTCACTAGCCCAGTAAGAAATGTTATGACTAAGATAATGCAAAATAAATTATCCTTAGCCTTCAACAGTATAACAATTGATAGAATATAATAGACAACAAGTTTTAGTTCAACAACTGCTGCGAAATAAACAATCCATTAGAAGAGTAAAGTAGAGCATAAAATCTACTATCTTCTAGGATTTAAAAGATTTATCATCAATTTTATCGCTGAGACTCAGCTTAATAAATAATCCACATCATCGAATCATCCCTGTACTACGGGCCAAGGATATTCTTTAGTATCACGACCTCGAATTATCCATGCACTACGGGCCAAAGATAATCGTGTTTTCATCAACGGTTATGATCATGCCATAAAATAATTCATCTTTGCACCCTTGGCTGAAGAGAACCCATGGCCATAATCATACCAAAAACTGTCCATCAATGCACTACTGGCCAATGAGGACTTTTACCACATCATTTGTAACATTACGGTCATGATTATACTGAATAATCCTTGGTCATAATCATACCAAGTCCATCTATGCACTACGGGACGAAGATGACTTTCATAACAATATAAGCATAAGGATGATGACAATGACATAATAATTCAATAAAACAAGTTCAAGATAAATTTTAAAGATTTATAATTTAATTTATCCAGAATTCAATAACGTTCAAAATTTCAACATGATACTGCTTTGTGGAGTAAAATTCAAGAATAATATTGTACCAAAAATGATTTCGACCAAAAACGAATCAATTTTTATCATGAATAGTACCCTGGGTGAATAGTACTTGAGTGAATAGTACCCCATAAATAGTACTTCATGAATAGTAACCTGTGAATAGTACTCCGGCATGAAAAAGTTAAAACTTATCAAGAATGCTCAGAATAATATTTTCATGATAAGATACTGAATGAAGCACAAATATCAAGGATATTCTACTAATTTCATGGAGTATAGAAGCCAAAACTTTAACAAAATGAGTATAGAATTCAAAATCTGAAACGAAATAATATTACTTACATACTACGTAGTATGGAAGAAAATAATATTTCAAGCTTAATATTGAACAAAAATAATCCCCTTACTTAATATTAAGCGAAAATAATATTCATTACTTAATATTAAACGAAAATAATATTTCTTATGTAATATTGAAGCTAAATAAAATTTCTTATGAATATTGAAGCGGAAATAATATTCATATACGAGTCTGAAAAATAATATCTCTTCAGAATGTGAAATAAATAATACCCCTTACCTTGAAAAGAAGAGTATTCCAACTGGTATAGCGGGGGTATTCTTGAAGAAAACTTTCACTGTTTTCTATACTCAAAGCTTTTTAAAACTCTAAAGAAATATGCTCAATATTATAGAAGAATTCTCTGATTCTGGTGTGATTTTCAATTCTAACTAAGCATCCTATTTATAGGAGAATGAAAGGATACTATTTATAAAAATTATCACGGACCAATAGTAGGATTTCAGATGAAAGAATCACGGGCGTCTTATGCAATTCACGGATGCCTACTTTCAAAATAATAAGGCAACTTTTATAACATATATATATATATATATACACACACAACCATCACTATCATCATCCTCCACCACATTTCATACACACACACACACACATCACTTTCACTCATTTTCCAGCATTTCCCACTCACACACACATCACTTTCATTCTTTCTTTTCTCCCACCACTATACTCCTTTCACACACCCACACTAACACATACGGAAATTCCAAAATCATAACCTAATTCCCTTCCATCCAAGTAATCTTCCCCCACCACTATTTTCCCACCACACACACATGTCAAATAAATATATATATATATATATATATATATATATATAATATCACACACATACACCAATTATATATATATATATACACACACACACATCACATACTTATATATATAAATTCCCTCTCCTTTACGTATACTCTCCCCCATTTTCTAAAATCATTTCTTTCACACGTGGGCCCCACATGTGGCCCCCACATTTATTATAAAGAATAAATTTCTACCGATTATTTTGAAAAATGGGTAAATAGGGGTCCAAATAATACGCTAAAATCTACAATAAATACTTTATAAAATTCATTCAATATATTTTTAACAACATTTATCATCATTATTATAATTCATAATATTTAACAACAAGATCGTTCCCAGGAAAGAGGGGGCTTTCCAATAAGGATTTCTCCCTATTGGCGAGCAATTAGGTGACCAAACCTCTCCTCGACAGAACTTTCTAGACATTGTCAATATTGTAAATAATAATATGAATAATTGTATCGTCTCAATTATTGATTTAATAATATATAAAATATCGAAAATAATTGAATCAAATAACGTGAGATACTATGCAGCAATTACTGTAGCAATAATTGAACAAAACTGAGTGACTTTTCACGTAAGCATTAATAATCAATACCGTGTGCTACTATGCAACCACGCGTATTACTGTACTTTTACTACCGGGTATTTCAACAGTTAACGGTAAAACTTCCGCCGTTATTTTTATAAAAAGATATTTTTGTCGTTTTCTCATTCCGACAATAATTTCGTTGTGGGGTCCACCAATGATTGTGCCATCGTATGAATATTCCCTGTTAAAATGAATATTCTCCGACCAATCGAATATTTTATGACAACTTGCATACTTTGCAAAATTTATAAATACTACCCACAACTATAACATTATATCAAATCCACACCATAATATTAAAAAAAATATTTTGAGAAAATTAAATATTTTATTCATAAAATTTGGGGTCTTATAGGGTCCACCAATGATTGTGTCGTCGTACGAATATTCTCTATTTAAACGAATATTCCCTGACACAACGAATATTTTATATCAACTTGCTTTCTTTGCAAAATTTTCAAATATCACCCTTAACTTTAACCTTTTATCAATTTAACCATTTACTAAATAAAATAATAATTATAAGAAAATTGAATACTTTTATTTCATAAATTCGGGGTGTTACAATCTCCCCTCCTTATGAAATTTTGCCCTCAAAATTTATGTACGTACCTGGTATGCCGAAGAGGTGAGGATACCTCGTTAGATTCTAACTCTTGAGGTATAACCTTTGAGTGTCGAATATGATCCTTCTTATCCAAGATTTTAACACGTATCTCCTCATATTTTAAATCTTCTGCTATCTCGTCTAGTTCTAATTCATTAATGTGGTTTGGGTCGTCCACATATTTACATAACATCGATACGTGAAAAACGTTATGAACACGCGACATACTTAGCGGTAAAGCGAGTCTATAGGCCACAGTTCCTACTCGATCGAGGATTTCAAATGGGCCAATTAAATCGAGGGTTGAGATTTCCTCTCGTCATCGACTCTTGCTTCTAGAATAACGCCCTCTTGAACCTTATTCTTCGTATTTATTAACTCTGGGTCTGTAGCTTGGGAGGCCTTTAACTTTATCGATTAAAGTTGATTCTACTCATATATTTGATATCACCACGTGGGTCCCTAGAGTCTTTAACTCTATCTTCATCATTTATAAATTATACGAAATGGGTTTTTGTGTTAACAACATTGCACTCGTAAACGCATACGATCTTCTACTCAATGCGTCAGCTACCATGTTCGCTCTTCCACGATGATATTGAATGGTATAGTCGTAACCTTCAACAGCTCGAGCCAACGTCTTTGGCACGTGTTACGTTTGTTTTAGGCAAAGAAATATTTGAGGGTTTTAGAAATGGGTTTTGTATTGGGGTCAATACAAAATTTGATTTCACGCTCTAGGGGTAGGCTAGGAAGTCTTCAAGAATATGTCTCGAAATTTATTAATAATAGAAATATTATTCAAAACTGTGACTCTCATCCAAGACGTGGATATCACGTCACATTGATACCTATCAACTTGCCATCGTCATTCACGGCGTCACCTACGAAAAGTCTGGCTTCGGTGCATTCCACACAAGGAAGTCACCAAATGAAAGGCTCGAGGCTCTTTACTTACGGCTTAATATAATGTTGATTGACTTTAGTGGTTTGGTTGCTTGAATTTGCATAACAGGTTGGTTAGGAATATGAAAGCTAACAACCTTACAAAAATATTCAATTTTGGCATGATGAGTGTGAGACCCCAGATTTTATGAATAAAGATTTAAATTTCTCGAAATATTTTTTTGATTATTATGGAATGAATTTGATATAATGTTATAGTTGTGGGTAATATTTATAAATTTTGAAAAGTATGCAAGTTGTTATATAATATTCGATTGGTCGTGAATATTCGTTTTAACGAGGAATATTTGTACGACCAAGACAATCATTGGTGGACCCCTATTAACGGAATTATTTCGGATTGAGAAAACGATAAAAAATATTTTTATAAAAATAACGACGGAAGTTTTACCGTTAAAACTGTTGAACTACTGGTAGTAAAACTCACGATGAATACGCTGTGGTTGCATAGTAGCACACCAGTATTGATTATTGATGCTTACGTGAGAAGTCACTCGCTTTTGTTTAATTATTGCTTCAAGAATTGTGTGCGATAGTATCTCACGTTATTTGATTCAATTATTATGTCGATATTTTATATATTATTAAATCAATAATTGAGATGATAGAGTTATTAATATTATTTGCAATATTAACGATGTCTAGAAGTTCTGCCAAAGAGAGGTTTGGTCACCTAATCATGCGCTATAATAGGAGAAATCCTTATTGAAAACCCCTCTTTCTTGGGAACACTGTCGATTAATATTGTGAATTATAATAATGATGATAAATGTTGTTAAATATATTGATGTGTCTTTTTATGAAGTCACAGAAGTTTATATATATATATATATATATATATATATAAATATTGTTTTATTAGTATTATTAATGTATTAAAATAGAAAAGCTTTTTATATAAAACAGAATACTTTTATAAAGTTATTTATTTTATTAGACAATAATTAGAATATATTATATTTTATTATGCATAGTGTTTGCATAGTGCATGCATACATGGTGAAATTCTTCTGTTATTCTATTCTTTATTATTCTGTTAGAATAACCTGTTTGTGCGGTCTATCGCATGCCTAGTGAATTCTGTTGTTATTTCATTCTTTATTATTCTGTTGGAACATCCATGCATGTAATTACGCATGACTGGTTCCATTCTTTATTATTCTGTTGAACATCCCATGTAATGCGGATTACGCATTTAGGCGGTTGTGAGAACCCAAATTTTATGAATAAAGATTTAAATTTTCTCGAAATATTTTTTTAATATTATGGAGTAAATTTTATATAATGTTATAGTTGTGGGTAATATTTATAAATTTTGTAAAAAGTATGCAAGTTGTTATATAATATTCGATTAGTCTGAGAAGAATATTCGCTTTTAACAAGGAATATTAAATGACGACGACACAATCATTAGTGGACCCCATTAACGGAATTATCATTTCGGATTGAGAAAACGACAAAAATATTTTTTATGAAAATAACGATGGAAGTTTTACCGTTAAAACTGTTAAACTACTCATTAGTAAAGTAAAGTAAGAATACGCGTGGTTGCATAAGTAGTAATACCGGTATTGATTATTGATGCTTATGTGAGAAGTCACCGGTTTTGTTCAATTATTGCTACAAAGAATTGTTACATCGTATCTCACGTTATTTGATTCAATTATTGTCGATATTTTATATATTATTAAATCAATAATTAAGATGACAGAGTTATTAATATTATTATTTACAATATTAACGATGTCTGAAGTTACGCCAAGGAGAGGTTTGGTCACCTAATCAAGGCGCTAATAGGAGAAATCCTTATTGGAATGCCCCTCTTTCACAGGAACAACACCGTCGATTAATAATGTGAATTGTAATAACGATGATGAGTTCATTTTATTAGTATTATTAACGTAATAAAGCAGAAAAACTTTTTATATAAAAAATGTAATACTTTTATAAAGTTATTCGTTTTATTAGACTATAAATAGAATATATTATATTCTATTATGCATAGTATTTTGTATAGTAAAATCTTTTTATATAAAATAGAATACTTTTATAGTTATTTATTTTATTAGACAATAATTAGAATATATTATATTTTATTATGCATATAGTGTTTTGCATAGTGCCCTGATAGTGTTTTGCAAGTAAAATCTTTTTATATAAAACAAAATATTTTTATAAAGTTATTCGTTTTATTAGATTATAAATAGAATATATTATATTTTATTTAAAAGATTTTATTTTATTAGAATATTTTATTTATCTTTGCATTATAGTAAATCAATATGGACCGTCTGCTCAAAAGTAAATCAACTGGACCGTTCATGAATTAGTTACTATTCAGTCCATTCTCCTATAAATAGAAGCTCATTCCTTCATTATTTCTTACGAATTCATTGAAACTCTAGAGAGAGAAACTATAGAGAGAAAGAAGAAAATTATTCTGCTACCTCACTTTTCCAATATCCAGTTTCTTCTAAGGTAAGGGGTATTATTTCTTTCATATTCATGAAAAGAACTTCTGTTATTCCATTCTTTATTATTCTGTTGGAATAACCTGTATACGCGGGCTACCCTATACTTGGTGAAATTCTTCTGTTATTCCATTCTTTATCATTATATTAGAATAACCTATCTACTTGAAGTACCGCATACATGGTGAAATTCTTCTGTTATTCCATTCTTTATTATTCTGTTGGAACATCCACATGCGTGCGTTTACGCATTTGACCGTTCCGATTATTTATTTATTCGTTAGAATATCCTGTCGGTGCGTATTACGTCTAACCTGGTTCCATTAATTATTATTATGTTGGAATAACCTGTCTGTGCAGTCTATCGCATGCATGGTGATTTCTGTTGTTATTCCATTCTTTATTATTTTGTTGGAATATCCTGTCGGTGTGAATTTCGCTTGACCTAGTTCCGTTATTATTATTCTATTGGAATAACCTGTCTGTGCGGTCTATCGCATGCCTGGTGATTTCTTTTGTTATTCCATTGTTTATTATACTCAGTTGGTTAAAGTTTTGACTTCTATACTCCATAAAATTAGTGGAATATCCTTGATATTTGCGCTTCATCCAGTATCTTTCATGGAAATATTCTTCTGAGCATTCTTAAATTTTACTCTACAAAGAAGTATCATGTTGACAATTTGGACGTTATTAGTTCCTGGATAAATTAATTCTTGAACTTGTTTAATTGAATTCTTATATCATTGTCATCATCCTCATGTTTATATTTTGTTAAAAGTCATCTGTGGCCTGTAGTGCATAGATGGACTTGGTATGATTATGAACGAGGATTATTGATTGTAATCATGTAGTAATGTTACAAATGATGTGGTAAAAGTCCTCATTGGCTGTAGTGCATTGATGGACGATTGTTGGCATGATCATGACCATTGATGAATACACGAATATCCTTGGCCCATACTGCATGGATAATTTGTGGTTGTGATACTAATGAATATCCTTGGCCGTAGAGCAGGGATGATGTGGTTTATTTATTAAGCTGAGTCCCAATGATAAAAGTGATGAAAAACCTTTTAAATCATAAAAGATAGTAGATTTTATTCTCTACTTGACTCTTTTAATGGATTGCTTGTTCCGCTGTAGTTAAACTTGTTGTTTGTTATATTTTATCAGTTTAACATTGTTGAAGACTAATGATAATTTATTCTACATTATCTTAGTCATAATATTTCTTCTTGGGCTAGTTGAGCTCACCCCTTTCTTTCATTTATTCTCTTGTGAAATGAGAACGTGGTCGGACTAGTCGGGGAACGGAGTGACGGTCCAAATGACAGTTTTAGTAGTCCTCATTATTCTATTAAATAGTGTGACAATAAATGTAATGAGGACTCCTTTGAGTGTGGATATTGTTTAGATGACATTATTCTTATTAAAACTCTCAATTTATGTTTTGTCGTATTTTACACGACAGCTGTATTATTAAGTTGTATTTGTATTCAGTACCATGTATCTGACGACCCAAGATGGGTGATGTATACCTATTTTGGGGGCGTCACAATGAGTAGTTAACCAATCGATTCTTAAAATCACATCAAGGGAAAGTATTTTTAAAGAGATAAGATCAACAGGTAACGTGAAAGTGTCGATTTGAATCAACAAGATTTATAAACAGTGGAGGTAACGAAGGTTTCTACTAATGAAGTTTCAACCAATAAGTCAAAGTCTAACTTCTCCGGGGTCAACTTTAAACGTTGAGCGCAAGAAAGAGTGATAAAAGAATGGGTAGAATCGATATCTGGTAAGGTATAGACTTCACAAGAATTTATAATTAACTAACCCGTGCTAACTTCGTTCAGGTTACTCGCTTTTTGAGAAGTAACGAAAAACGCTCTTCCTGAAACCACCGACTTTGTTTTGTCCGTATCCGCCTTTGGTGCCACCGTCCCAGCTGGACTTGATTTTTCTACAGGACAAAATTGAGTTATGTGACCGTCTTTTCCACAACTAAAACATACCTTGGAAGGTTGTGAACACTTTGGACTTATGTGTCCCTCCTCTCCGCATCTGTAGCATCTAATTGGTGGTCGTTCTCCTCCCCTAGAATTTGTTGCTGGTGTTGGTGCTGCTGCCGACGTCTTCCCATCATCGTTAAATCTTCTCTTCTTGAATTTTTAACTTGAATCATTTCTTCTATTATCATGGCCATGATTACCACCGAAGTGGTTACCATTTCTCGCATGATAATTTCCTCCACGATGGTTATCATTATTCCGATGACCATTGCCACCGGTACGATTATTATCGTGTTGTTGCTCGTTATCCTTTGGCTGGGCTGGCTCTTTATCGCACTCCAATAACTGAGCCCTATTCACTACATCTAAATACAAACATAATTTGTGAGAAATAAGGTATTGACGTATTTCAGGTCTCAAACCTCGTAGAAACATTCGCGTCATTCTCTCATCATTATCAACCAAATGGGATGCAAAACGGGACAACTCGGCAAACTTAGCCTCTTACTGCGACACGGTCATATTATTTTGCTCCAACTTGATAAACTCCACCTCCTTCATGTGACGAATATTATCGGGAAAGTACTTGTCGTTGAACAGCTCTTAGAACTTCTCCCAAGACATTTTGAGTGCGGCAGGCTGAGTACGTTTTACTGATTTCCACTAGTAATCTGCCTCTCCTCGCAACATGAACGTGGCAAAGGGAACCTTTTGCTCCTCGGAGCATCCCAAGACATCAAATATCTTGGTGATCTGCTTTATCCACGTCTCCGCTTTAAGTGGTTCTGGCTCTCCCAAAAACTCCGATGGTCCCAGCTCCTTGAACTGCTTAGCAGTGACCATCCGAGAGTTGCCAGTGTTTCCACCTGCATTTTGAGCGGGAGTCTCTCTCGCCTAATATTGCATGAATTTCATAAAGCCTCTGAACATCCCATCGTTCATCATCTGATCGGTGTTGTTGTTTACCTGAGAATTATTGTTTTCCTGATGCACATTATCCTGGGTATTGATCGTTGGTGACTCAACAGTCTCATGTGCTTCATTGCTTATCTCGACATTTTCAGATGTCATTTTCAAACACTGCCACAAAATAAGGGTTAATTGACATGTCACATATTATCCCTATACTATGACTGACCAATTAAATACCAAATAAACTTAGGTAGGTCATACTAGCGAAGGAATTCCTCGTCTCTCCCCTCTTAGTTCTTGTCTCACATCTCAGCCAGGGATCATATCCATAAGCTTTGATACCAACTGTGACGCCCCCAAAATAGGCATACATCACCCATCTTGAGTCGCCAAATACATGGTATAAAATACAAATAAAAACGTAATTATACAACTGTCGTGTAAAATAAGACAAAAACATAAACTGAGAGTTTTAACATGAATATTGTTTTCTAGACAATATCCACACTCAATGGAGTCCTCATTACAATTATTATCACACTATTTCATAGAATAGTGAGGACTACTAAAGACACTTATCCTGGACCATCACTCCATTTCCCAACTCGTCCTAGCTATATTCTCATTTCCTGAAGAGAACAATAAAAGAAAAGGGTGAGCTCAACTAGCCTAATAAGAAATATTATGACTAAGATAATGCAGAATAAGTTATCGTTAGCCTTCAACAATGTTAAACTGATAGAATATAATAAACAACAAGTTTAACTGCAGCGGAACATGTAATCCATTAGAAGAGTCAAGTAGAGCATGATATCTACTATCTTCTATGATTTAAAAAGTTTTTCATCAACTTTATCACTGAGACTCAGCTTAATAAATAAAAAACATCATCAAATCATCCCTGCACCATGACTAAGGATATTCATGTAATCATCAATGGTCATGATTATACCAAATAATCCCTGGTCATAATCATACCAACAACTGTCCATCAATGCACTACAGGCCAATGAGGACTTTTACCACATCATTTGTAACATTACGGGTCATGATTATATCGAATGATCCCTGGTCATAATCATACCAATCAACAGTCCATCTATGCACGTAAGCCAAAGATGACTTTCATCACAATATAAGCATGAGGATGATGGCAATGATATAAGAATTCAATTAAAAGAAACAAAGGATAAATTTTTAAAGATTTAAAATTTAATTTATCCAGAATTTAATAATGTTCAAATTGCCAACATGATACTGCTTTGTGGAGCAAAATTCAAGAATGATATTGTATCAAAAATGATTTGGATCGAAAATAAATCAATTTTTGTCATGAATAGTACTCCGGGTGAATAGTACCCTGTGAATAGTACTTCAGGAATAGTACCCCATGAATAGTACTTTGTGAATAGTACTTCGTGAATAATACTTTATGAATAGTACTTTATGAATAGTACCCATGAATAGTATTTTTGTGAATAGTACCGTATAAATGAATAGTACTCATGGACAGTACTCCGGCATAAAAAGCTTAAAATTTAACAAGAATGTGTAGAAAATATCATTGTGAAACGATACTAGATGAAGTTAAAATTTCAAAGATATTCTACTAATTTCATGGAGTATAGAAGCCAAAACTCTAACAAAATGAGTATAGAATTCGAAATCTAAAACGAAATAATATTACTTAAATACTACATAGTATGGAAGAAAATATTATTTCAAGCGAATATTGAACAAAAATAACATCCTTTAAAACTGTTGAACAAAAATAATATTCTAATGAATATTTAATGAAGATAATATTCCTACGAATATTGAACGAAGATAATATTCTTTATGAATATTGAACGAAAATAATATTCATACGAATACGAAAAATAATATCTCTTCAGAATATGAAATAAATAATACCCCTTACCTCAGAAGAAGACTGGATACTGGAATAGTGAAGTAGCTGACTTCGCTTCTTCTTTCTCTCTATAGCTTCTCTCTCTATAATTGCTCTTGTGAAACTTAGTGAATTGGTGAGAATGAAAGAAGAATGAGCTTCTATTTATAGGAAAATATAGTTTCCGTAATTGCACGTTTTGGGGCTCGAAATATTACAGTACAATACCTTCATCTTTTCCTTTATTTTTAATTTAGTCCTGCAAGTGTTATCAAACTTGCACCACCTCCCCTAATAGTATATCATGTGAATTAATAGTACATTCATGTGAATCAATAGTTCTATACATGTGAAAAAAATAATTACAGTATAGTACCTTCACCTATACCTCTATTTTTTATTTAGTCATGAAAGTATTATCAATCTTGCACCACCTCCCCTAATAGTACATACATGTGAATCAATGGTACATACATGTGAACACATAGTTATAAGTATGTGAATTAATAGCAATTAATTGCTCATTTATCCGATTAATTACCCGATTGATCAATATAACTTCCAGACATCAATTATTATTGAAATAAATGTCGATTTCCACTAGCACTAATAATCCTAACACAATGGAAATATCAATTTCATCTTTAATCAACACGAACTTACTCATCATTAATATTATAACTCACAATATTTAACAACCAGGTCGTTCCGAGGAAAGAAGGGGCTTTCTGATAAGGATTTCTTCTTATTGGTGCGCAATTAGGTGACCAAACATCTCCTTGACAGAACTTCTAGACATCGTCAATATTTCAAATAATAATATGAATAACTTTGTCATCTCAATTATTGATTTAATAATATAAAATATTATGCAGATGATACTGTGACAATAATTGAATCAATAATATGAGAGATATGATGCAGCAATTACTGTAGCAATAATTGAGTATAACTGAGTGACTTTTTACGTAAGCATCAATAATCAATACCGTGTGCTACTATTCAACCACGCCAGACATCGTACTTTTTACTCTGGGTAGTTCAACAGTTTAACGGTAAAACTTTTGCCGTTATTTTTATAAAAAGATAATTTTGTCGTTTTCTAAATACGATAATACTTCTATTATGGGGTCCACCAATGATTGTGCCATCGTACGAATATTCCATGTTAAAACGAATATTCCCTGACACACCGAATATTTTATATCAACTTTCTTTCTTTACAAAATTTTCAAATATCGTCCTTAACTTTAACCTTTTATCAATCTAACCATTTACTAAATAAAATAATAATTATAAGAAAATTGAATACTTTTATTTCATAAATTTGGGGTTTTACACATATTATTAATTAAAATGAAGAACAAGAAGTTATGGAATCATACCCTTGTAGATACGAGCTTTCACAGGTACGAGTTCAACTCCTACTTCTCCGCTATCTCCTTGAATCCCCGGGTAGATTCCTTTCTTTGATCAATGTTAGCCACCCAAGTGTATGGCCTCTAGAGGTGATCCACCAAGGAAGAAGAATATTCAAGAAGAAGGGTGTATCGACTCAAACCCTAGTTTTTCCTATCTCTATAGAAAAAGGGGACGTACTCTCCAACAATTAGAATTACGTATATCTAATATTTGATATAAGACTCCTCTTATAAAGATATCAGGTAACCCTATTTAATATAATAAGGTATTATTTATTTAATTAAACTCCTTTAATTAAATAGGCTCCCTAATCTAATTAGGGATAATTAATTAAACTCTTTTAATTAATTTGCTTCCTAATCTTATTAGGAATAGATGAGAGTACTTATATTAAATTAATTCCTAAACTCATTTAGAAATTAAAATAATAATAATTGTAATAATATTAATAAGACTCCTCTTATTAATTTATATTTAATATTTCTAAAATATTAAATAATAAATATTAAGCTATTTAATTTACTCTATCACCATATATTAAATTAAATATACTTAACATATTATTATGATTATACCATTAAGTTCTTAAATAATTATTCTTCCTTTTATGGTGTGACCATTTAGGTTCTCCATATTAAATCGGTTGTGAATAAATCAATCGTAACAATTCTAATCTTATTTAAATAAATAAATTAAACTATTAATTTATTTAAATAAATAATATTTATTCTACAATAAGTATAAGCCTCCTTAGCGATTAACGACTTTCTAAATAATATAGATTTCAACATTAATCATAAAAGAACCTTTGAGTAAATAGTTACCGTATAATTCAATCCTTCCACCATATAATATTCCAATTAAATATAATACATGGAATTAGTGTGAAGTCTTATTTTATTTAATTATATGTATTTTGATTCCCAAATACACAACTCCGAATAAATACAAATTAGAAATTACTTTTTAATTTTATTTCACCTTGACCAAGGATTCTTGGGTTGTCATTTATCGAATCACATAGGACATTTCTCTTCTTTTACTAGAAGTGGTAAATTCTTTATTGATCATTTATTATCTCCAAATATAACTTATTACACCCAATCATACCCTTTGATATACTCTAAGAGTCTTAAGGAATAAGTTAAAGTGTAATTCATTATATATAAGATACTATAATGATTTTAAGTCTAAGGATCATTTGTACTACTATCACTACATGAATTCCTATTGACAGACAAGTAAAACTCCATTAGGTATTCCTTAGTAAGTCACGTTCAGTGAACTTATTCTCCAATAAGCACCTACATACTTGCTTTAGTGTCTCCACACAAATGATCATGAGATTAATCATCCTCATCCAATGAGCAAGCAACGTATGTACCAATCTATCTAGATTCACTAATCCCCTTTTTAGTAATCCATTGATTGAGAACATTTTAGTTTTAAGCTATCTAAGAATTTAGATCTCATTAGCATGATCTTATCATGATTCTAAAAGCATTGCTTAAAACATATGGGTTTATCACATATTATTAAAACAACACCATGTAGATAATAAATGCTTTGAATAATTCATTCTTTTATTAATAAATAAATAAAATTGATTACAAAGTATATGATTTATCATCATACATGATTGGCTTGTATGCATACTACTTTCAATCTCCCACTTGCACTAAAGTCAAACGCCGTGGTATCTCATACCCATCTTCTCTAAGTGACGATTGAATTGCTACTGTGTTAACGCTTTAGTAAATGGATCTGCAATATTATCTTGAGAGTCCACACACTCCAGGGTGACATCTCCTCTTTTAATGATCTCTTTGATCAAATGAAACCGTCGCAACACATGTTTGGATTTCTGATGAAACTTGGGTTTCTCAGCCAGCGTAACAGCTCCGATGTTGTCACAGAATAAAGGTACTGGTCCTTTAATGCTAGGAACCACACCAAGTTTGGTAATGAACTTCTTCATCCAAATAGCCTCCTTTGCAGCTTTACTTGCAGCTATGTACTCTGCCTCTGTCACTGAATCAGCAACTTTTTGCTGTTTGGAACTCTTCCAACTCACTGCGCCACCATTCAAGGTAAACACATAACCCGAAACGGATTTACTGTCATCTTGGTCCTTTTGGAAACTTAAGTTTGTGAAGCCCTCTAGTTTCAATTCAGACCCACCGTAGACAAGAAATACATCCTTAGTTCTTCTTAAGTACTTTAGGATATTTTTCACTGCCTTTCAGTGCTCTTCTTCTAGATTCGACTGATATCTGCTTGTCACACTTAGTGCATGAGCAACATCTAGTCTAGTACATATCATACCGTACATGATAGATCCTATTGCTGAAGCATGAGGAATCTTACTCATACGGTTTCTCTCCTTAGGTGTCCTTGGGGCCTGTTTCTTAGAGAGATGTATTCCATGGCTCATCGACATGAGACCTCTTTTGGAATCTTCCATGCTAAATTTCTGTAGCATCGAGTCAATGTACGTTCCTTGGGATAAGCCAAACATCCTTTTAGGTCTATCTACTACAAGAAAGTCGGCTAATTCCGACGAACGTATACTCAACGGATTATATTCGGTCGAAATAGGATTATGTCCGAGGGAATAATACATCGGATATAAGTCCCTCGAAAATACAATAATTCTGACGAAATTCTGTCGACCTTAGAACTCTCCAGTTGGCGCCAAATTTTGCGCTACCACGAAAAGTAATTTCGACGAATAAACGTTATTTCTGAGGGATATTTCGTCGAATTTAGGTTATCTCCGAGGGACTTATTACCGACAGACATTCCGTCGAAAATAACAATATAAACTTTTCACTTTTTGCCTTTTCATTTCAGACGCTCGATTTATCTGATCTCTCTCTCATTCTCTCTCACTCATTCTCTCTCACTCTCCTTATTCCCTAGCCTCTCTCATCCCCCGGCCCCGCCCCCACCCACACCCATCCAGTCACCGGTCCCCCCTCCCCCTGCTGTTCCCCATGCCACTTCTGTGTCTCCGGCCCCACCACTCCTACCCCACCCCCCATGTCTCCCCCCCCACCCCCGTCCCGATACTCCCACCCACCCCCCAGTGTACCCCCACTCCCTCTCATCTCCCCCGGCCTAGTGCCAGGCCGATTGCCATCGCTAATTTCCTACCATCACGCCACCGGCCTCGGCCTACCGCCACCAATGAATCCACCACGCATTTTAGCTCCTAGCTCCTCCTTTCTCTCCTCCTCGCTTTCCTCCTTTAATTCAAGGTAAGAAATCCTAAATGCTCTTCCTTTAATTCATGTGTTACTGAGAATAATTTTGGAGTTCTTATTGTATCAAAAATTGGGTTTTATATTTTAATTTGCTGAAATTGGGTTCATTTCTGTTATGAAATTTATTTTGTTAGAGTTGTTGATTTTGTGAAAGTTGTTCATGCTGTAAACTGTTTTGCAAATTGGGATTATTTGACTTCAATTTCGCAAGTGAATGCATATTCTTTGAAATTGTGATTTATTTGTGCAATTAAAGTGTTTGGGTCATAACAATTACAAGTTGTTTGGATCATAATATACGTATGTCAATTGTATAATTAAGAATGTGATATTTGATATTTCCCACGGAATTCTAAACTAATATCATCAAAAAATTTGCAATTAAAAATTTTGTGGGCCCTATAAATATATTTATGTATTATTTAATTAATTTAATATAAAATGAAATAAATTTAATTTAATTTAGTTTATTAGACAAAATAAATGTTAAAATTATTTAATATATTATAATATAAAATAAAAATAATAATTAAATTAAATAAAAATAATAATAATTAATTTAATAATTTTTTTTAAAATATAATATAATATTATACAAAATAAATTAATGTATATTAAATTTAATTTAAATAAATTAAATAAAATTTTAAAATTATAAAAATTTACAAGTGAAGTTTAAAAATAAGATAATATAATATACTATAATATAATTTTTAAAATTAGAAAATACAATATTTATTAATTAAAAATTAAACAAATAAAAGAAAATATAATAATAAACTTAAATAAATTTTAAAAATTAGATAATATAATATAATACAAAATAAAATAAAATACTTAATTAAATTAAATTGAATAAAACAAAACAAATTTGATTTAATTTAATAAATAAATTAAATTTAATAAAAAATATTTAAAAAAATAAAAAAATAAAATAAAATAAAATTAATTTAATTTAAGTACCATAATTTAAATTAAATTAAATTTAAAATAAAATAAAATACAATAATAAATACAATTAAATTTTATAAAATAAAATAAAATAATTTAATAGTAGTCTTCATATATATTCCAAATAACAATTTCGTAGAAACTAAGTAAGACTTACTTAATTTTTCATTGGCAAAATAAACTAAGTAGCATTTGCTTAGTTTGCCACAATTTTCAATAAACTCAATAATTAATTATATTATATATATATATATATATATATATATATATATATATATACTATAATATGAAACTTAGAAACCGTTTGACAAGTAGTAGAGTGAATGTCTAACAAAGAATCTCTATAGATTCCAAATAACAATTCTCATAAACTAAGTACCACTTACTTAGTTTATTATCATTAAACAAAATAAACTAAGTAGCATTTGCTTAGTTTGCCACAATTTTCAATATATAAATGCAATAATACTCTCCTTAAATATATGTACTCTTTCTTGTATGCGCAGTTTCGACATAGCGATTACTATGCACTAAATAGAACTCCAAATAGGTTCCTCGACAACAATAAAAAAAAAAGTCAGTAGTTCTATTTGTGTCCTATACTCGAATAATAAAGGTAATTGAATTATTACAGACATTCCTCACTGTTTCATCATAACAGATGGCAACATCCGGAAGGAGTGCCAGTAAGTTGTTGAACAAAGTTCTAGGTTAAGCAACCCTCTAAATGAAATGACGATCACTTCTCCCATAGAATGAATCATCTCCCATATGGGTCCAATCCATGATATAAACAGCTTCTCACCACTCCGAATTCCTCATATGGGTAGTTCTCACAGAACGTCTCACCTCTTGAATGAGAACTATCCATTTGAGGAATTTGGAGTGGTGAGAAGCTGTCTATATCATGGATTGGACCCATATGGGGAGATGATTCATTCCTAGCAGAGAACTGATCGTTCGTTCATCTAGAGGGTTGCTTAAGCTGAAACTTTGTTCAATAGCTTAATGGAACTCCTTCGGGATGTTTTCATCTCATATGATGGAAAAATGAGGAATGTTTGCGATAATGAATTAACTTTATTATTCGAAAGTATATAGGACACAACAGAGACTACACGACCTTTTTTTTTTTTCGATTCTTGCCGACTCAAGTAGAGATTCCACATAAATTCTCATAAACTAAGTAGCATTTGTGTAGTTTGCCACAATTTTCAATAAACTAAGTAGCATTTTCAATTATATATGTACTATACTTTGAAACTTAGAAACCGTCATTTGACATACACTCAATAGGGGTGAATGTTTAATGTCCCCCCATTTGGGATTTGTTATTGGATGTTATGTCTCTCACTTAGGTAGCATGCAAATACTGAAAACGGTACATTTTTTGTTATTTTGAGGATTAATCAACTGTTATCTCTATATGTTCTCCGAGTGCATACTTAGATTAAGTTATCTTAGTCTATTTTGTGTGTTTGGAGACCATGGGGAGGTGCTACTGAAATTTTCTTAAAACTTATAAAACGTACTTAACGTGTTTGCACTAGTGACGAGACACATCCAATAACAGGATAGAAGCCTTACCCTTGTCCTGTAGAGATACTAGGTAAATCTAATTCACGTATGAATATCCAAATTAACTTAATGCATACTTCTGTGTAGTTAAAAATGTCAGCCGACCGGAGTTGGATGTACCGTAGGATACCCAGTGATGGGAGGGGATTAGTCTCAGCTTATCGTGTTGGGGTTTTAGATTTCTTGAACAAAGCACTAGAACATACGGATGATCCACACGGGAAGATGTGATGCCCGTGTGTCAAGTGTAAAAATCTGATTTGGAAGAAAGTCGACGAGATTAAATTCGACTTATTTTCTCGTGGATTTGTAGATGGGTACTTCGTATGGACTCATCACGGGGAATCAGAAGTGATTGAAAATATTGTGGAACAACCAATTCCACGGGATTCATACGTCGAAAACTATGATCCAGTTGAGATGTTGGTTGATGCTTATGGCCCTACTACTATTGACTGGGCTGAATATGAACCTTCTTCAAGCAGTGCAAAGCAAGTGCCAAATGATACAGTTGTTGCCTTTTACAAGTTGTTATATCTGAATCTGGGGTCGCGTTGTATCCGGGAAATGATACGAACACCAAGCTTTCTGCAGTGACGAAGCTCTTACACTTCAAGAATGAGCACGACTGTAGTGAGAGAGGTTTCAACGATTTGCTTGCTATAATTGGACAGTTCTTACCCAAGGATCATACTCTTCCTGTGAATTATTACGAAGTGAAGAAGATGGTCAAGGGGTTAAATATGGGGTATCAGAAAATCGATGCTTGTGAGCAGGATTGCATGTTATACTATGGGGAGGACAAAGATAAGGGACAGTGTGATATATGCAAACTTTATCGCGCTATAAGGTTACAAAACGTGGGGGAAGGAGAAACATGTTCCCGTGAAAATCTTACTGGTATTTTCCACTTCATGCCGAGACTTCAATGGCTATATTCATGTCATCTCATACGGCTCAACATATGAGTTGGCATCGAACAAGGGATGTCGTGCTCGGTCATTTGACTCACCCAAATGGATGGAGATGAATGGAAGAGATTTGATGTAAATTTATCACGAGTTTGCGGAAGAAGTTAGGAATGTTAGGCTTGGCATGGCTCTTGATGGCTTTTGCCCTTTTAATAATTTTAGCCACCCATGTCGGTTTGGCGGTCATTATGG
The DNA here is from genome assembly GCA_020205615.1 of Panax quinquefolius. Lineage (NCBI taxonomy): Eukaryota > Viridiplantae > Streptophyta > Magnoliopsida > Apiales > Araliaceae > Panax > Panax quinquefolius. The sequence continues at coordinate 136,036,864 of CM035156.1, forward strand.
TCGCTTATAATCTTCCACCCGCAATGAATGCATGAGGATCCGTATTTGTTTTTGACTTTACTCATTCAGGGGATAAAAGTCCTACAAAAGATCTTAATGTGTACCTTCGACCGTTAGTGGATGAACTAAAGATGTTATGGGAGACAGGGGTTCAGACGTATGATAAATCGATATGCGAGAATTTTGTGATGAAGGCAGCCCTGTTATGGACTATCACTGACTTTCCGGCTCTTGGGATGGTTAGTGGTTGGTCAACTCACGGGAAGCTGTCATGTCCAGTGTGTATGGGGGATGTGCAAGGCAACCGGTTGCAGCATGGGCGGAAATGTAGTTTCTTTGGAACTGCTCGTAGATTCTTGCCTCTTGATCACATTTATAGAAAGATGTCTACACAGTTCAACAAAAAGATAGAGAAGAAGGGGGTTGTTGGTCGGCTGTCGGGCAGTGAGGTCTTGGAGTGGTTGAATCAACTTGATTTTCCTTTGCCAGAGAAGGAACATAGTAAATTGAGAGCAGCCGGGTACGGGAAGACTCATAATTGGACACACTTGCCTATATGGTTTGAGTTATCGTATTGGGGCACACTTTCAGTTCGTCATTTTATAGATGTCATGCATACCGAAAAGAATGTTTTCAAGAACTTGTTTTACACCGTGTTAGATGCGGGTGGTAAAACTAAAGACAATGACAATGCTCGAAAAGATTTGGAGGCATTGAACATTAGGCCGTAATGTGGCTTTGCTTACTAACACTCTGAAACCTAAAGCTCCATTTAGTCTTACTAAGCAACAAGTTGAAGACGTCTGTAAGTGGGTTAGTGGGTTGAATCTCCTAGATGGATATGCGTCGAACATAACACATTGTTGTAAGGTTGAGCAATTGAAAATTTCTGGATTCAAGAGTCACGATTGTCATTTATTCATGCAGAAGTTGATTCTAATTGCATTTCGTGAGATGTTACCCAGAAAAGTTCTGGATGCATTGACCGAACTGTCAAATTTCTTTCGAGATATTTGCTCAACTATAATTAAACACAGTGATGTCGAAGCGAGATGGAGAAGAATATTGTGCTTACCATGTATGCAAGCTTGAAATGATCTTCCCTCAGGATTTTTTGACTCGATGGAACATCCGCTATTCATCCGTCAGTATAAACTCAAACTTGGAGGACCCGAGTGCAATATCGGTGGATGTATCCTTTGAGAGGTAATATATAAAGCGCTATAATTGCTTCTATCTCGCTCATATTAATAATACTTCACTAAGTCTGCATATTATTTATCATAGGTATATCGTCCGATTAAAACAAAAGGTCAAAACAAAGCTCGTGTAGAGGGTTCTATTATTGAGAACGATATACTGAGAGGAAGAGCTTGTCAACTTACGCTCATTGTATTTTGACGATGTTGTCTCAACGAAGCACAACCGTTTAGGAAGGAATGAGGTTGTTGGTCCAATGACTCATGCTGATGATGAGTTAGCTGTATTCACATATCCGGCTAAACCATTTGGTCCTGAGACTCTGACTTACTTAAGCGACAAAGAGTTGAAGATTGTATCTACATACGTGCTTCTAAATATGCCCAAAGTATCATCATACATCACGTAAGTCTAAGCTTATTTGCTCCATTTAGTACAATTTACAAGTGTAGTCATCTCTATATATGTTAAAGACATTTTACTAATATCGCAGTTCATTCGAAGAGAAGCGTATGCTTTAACCCAACTTTACTAATTGAAACATTCACTAATGCTAATTTCAATAGTGGTTTAAGAAAAGGGTTGAAGAGAGTATTTCTGAGCATTTTATAGATGTCATCCAAGGACCTTACAAAGTTGTTAGTTCTTTTCCTGGTTACATCGTGAATGGGTATAGATTTAGAGTCGATGACTTGCATGAACTCACATCAGTCAATTCTGGGGTTGTGGTGTTAGGAAGCTGCTATCAAGATTCTGAGTCCAATTACTATGGTCATTTACAGGATGTAGTTGTGCTCAATTATCACGGCGGCAAAAAGGTAGTTACATTTAAGTGTAGCTGGTTTGATACTGAAAAGGGGGTTAAAGTTGATCGTAATAGAATCACAACCGTGGATATCAAGTCGGTGTTAAATTCTGATGACGTGTACGTGTTAGCAAGTCAAGTGACTCAAGTGTATTACGCTCCTAATGTCGTAAATACTCGAAGCCCCTGGTACATAGTAGTCACTACTAAAACACGCTCATTTAATGTTGATAACATGTTTGGTATGGATGAGGCATTGCAAGAAGATGTGAGCAACCCATTGGTCGTAGTGTTCCATGCTGAAGATGTGGTGAGTACTGATGTCATTGACGTACCTAACGATGAGGATGTCGAGGCCACCATACACATGAATGATTATGTAGTCGTTGAGGATGATAACGATGACGAAACTGATCTCGAAACTGAGGATGAGGAAGATATCGAATCCGAGAATGATATACACGTTGATTCTGATGGGTTTGATGACGTGCGTAATTGAAAATGAGCTTTCATATTAGTCCTTACCACATATTGTTAAACCTTATATATTCGTAATCTACCAATTTTGTTATTGAAGTAGGATATTCATGGCTAGACATAGCGGTGGAGGTCGCCGAGGTGGTGGGCGATCCGAAGATCGGAGGCGGTAGTAGTATACGATGGAGGCTCTTCTTCAAAGCGCGAGTAAGTTATCTTAACTAGGATTTAAATATATCTCAAGCTGCATTAATTGCAATGATTATTGAAGTACTATGTTAAATACAATTATTATAAATGCACCTCATCGACGACATCGAGGGACGAACCTCGGTATCTTTGGTCGTCCATCGGCAGTGCCACTTACAGTACCGGTGGATGTCGTTAATATATTCCTACTATTTCTATCAGTTATTGCAAAACACAATTCACATAACACATATTGTTATACTTTTTCTATAGTATACTAGACCCGGTGGCTAAGCACACCCTACATGCGATTTGTTTGACGCATCTCTCGAGAGGGTGCATGCGGTTCATTCAAGATATCTGTGATGCGATGCCACTTTTATGCGCATCGCCTCTTGCGGGAGTTCCACGTAAGTTAAGCATATTATCACCACATAGTTGTATTGGGATGACGCGAAATCAAATGTTCTTAATTTTAAATAATCTTTTGTTATAGGTTTATTATCGATTTGACCCGAGCATCTCTCAGTCAGCTGGCGATGCTGTGATTGAGCATCACGTCACTGCTAATTACTTTGGATGGTTGTATGAGATGCGATGAATGCGACTCGGCGGTTGTGGACCACCGGGACCACCATTAAAGATCATCACCCCGATAGTCTTGATTTAGCACGGGAGGCTATGTGTGTGTGCGCATTGGGAGGCTGATGACTTCAAGAAAAAGTTCGAGCAGGCGAAGAAGAACCGTGGTCAGCTCCGGATAGTACACACCACTGGTTCTCAGTCGTTCGAGGAGGCGAAGACGGTAAGTGCGTTGTATTTAGTTATTTATGTGTCAAGTTCTCACACAAATACTTAAGACCTGTTTTATGAATGTTTGTATTAGGCATTGGGGAGGACCTTGGGCCGAGATCCTACCATGCTAGAGTTTTGGGATCGAGCCCACACGCCTAAGGACGAGCGTGCTTTGTCTCAGGCAGCTTTAGCTATACGGGTAAAACTCATCTTACTATTTAGCTTTTAATAATATTCAATCGTAAATAAAATGATATAATTAACATACGTATACGGAATACATTATAGGACCGATTTGAAGCTTGAGACGAAGCGTATGATAGAGAGCTAGAGACTATTAGGAGGGTTACGAAAGTTAGATTCGCCCACCCTCTTCCCGATATTGTATTAGATCGGGATGAGGAGCTGAGACTATGGGTCGCATCTCGGGATCCCCTAGTAGCGATCTTGGTGAGATATCAAGTGTTGGGTCCTGCCGAGGATACCCGTATATATACTTCACGGAGGTAATATTTTTTATGTTTCACAAAATTATCGAATTTATCACATTATATAAATTATTATTAGTAATCGAATTTGTATCTCTTTATAGGCTCCGGCCGGCCATGCCCGGTCGAGAGAGCACATGTCGGACCATCTCATACTGGGCGTTGGCTTGGATGACAATATCTTCCAATGACGATAGGGGTGGTGTTGGATAGAGTTCCATACCGATCCGATCTTTCGGCGTCGTGATTGCCTTCGATTCTCGTCTTCACCAGATTGCTCAGATATTATAGCGAGGGCCTCTGCAGAGAAAGTGCGGATTACCTCGGGGAGCGATTCGACGCTTGAGCGCCGAGATGCTCGGATGGTGATTACCCTCTTGGAGGAGGCTTTTTCGTCCCCACCTACTATAGGTATTCTTATTGTTTATGTTTTTTAATTAAGGCTACATTTATATATATATATATATATATATATATTGACTAATGATTTATATTTTTGATTCTATCAACAAGGTGGCGATGGCAGCGAAATTTGGCGATGATGAAAGCGGGAGCACGAGGTCGATTTTCATACACGAGTAGCAATGGCATCGTTCACCTCCGCTTAGATGATGATACTTTTACTAGTTTATAGTTCATTTGTATATATTCATGATATTGTAGAACTTTTGTATATATTGTATTGTCTAATTGTGTCTGTACAACTATTATAAATTATATTGTTTAACATTTATGGAACATTAGCTTATATTTGTAATTGGTTAGCTTATAATACGTTTTGGTGGATATTTGAATATGAATGTGAATGATAATGAGTTGAAGATTACGTTTTAGTGCTACGTTGCATATTTGAATGTGAGATACAGGTTTATAATACTGTGTATTGGATTGTGATAGGTTACAGGTACATTAATGGGTTTAAACACCTGGAAACTGAACTTTTAAAATCTGTATTTAAAAAAAAAGTAGTTAATTCCGACGGAATAAGGTAGTTGCGATGGAAATTCCCTCGGAGATAACAAAAAACAATTTTTAATATTTGTCAAAATATTCTAATTTCAGTCGTAAGTACTCCATCTTCGACGGAACTCATCCGTCGTAAATAGCCTAAGCCCGAAGAAAATTTCGTCGACCTTAATAAGTAGTCATTTTTTATAAATTTTGGGTTATTTTAATTTTCAGTCGGAAATAAGATAATTCCGAGAGAATAAGTCCGTCGAAAATAAGACCTTTTATTCGACGGAAAGTTTCGTCCTACATATTCTGTTGAAAATAAGTGATGTTTGACGAAATTCCGTCGGCGATAAGGTCGTCGAAGATAAGGTATATCCGACAGAATTCTCGACGGATCTTATTTTCGACGCGATTATTTACGACCGAATTTTGGACGGAATTTTTCGTCGAAAATAGTCTATGTTTGACGGAATAGGATTAGGTAAAGCTTTTTTCTTGTAATGTCGTATATTCGCCATCATCACATGGGTCCCTGGAGTTTTTAACTCTATCTCCATCCTTTGCAAGTCACACAAAATGGGCCTTTGCGTTGTCAATATCGCACTCGTACTCACATATGATCTTCACTCAATGCGCCACTACCACGTTCGCTTTCCAGGATGGTATTGGATGGTATGATCATAATCTTTCAATGATTCAAGCCAACGTCGTTGTCGCATGTTGAGTTCCTTTTGAGTGAAGAAATATTTGAGGCTTTTATGATCCGTAAAGATCTCCACTTTCTCCCCATACAAGTAATGCCTCCAAATTTTAAGTGTGAAAACAACAGCTGCAAACTCTAGATCATGAGTAGGATAATTCCTCTCATATTCTTTGAATTGTCGAGAGGCATAGGCTATGACTTTTCCATGTTGCATGAGAACACATTCTAACCCTTTACCCGAAGCATCACTGTAAATGACAAATCCCTCCGAGCTAGATGGTATTGTCAGAACAGGTGCTGAAATGAGTCTCCTCTTGAGTTCTTGAAAACTCTTCTCACATTCCTCGTTCCAACCGAATTTTGTATCTTTCTGAGTCAGCTGATTTAATGGAGTAGCAATTCGAGAAAACCCTTCCACGAATCTCCGATAATAACTAGCTAAGCCGAGAAAGCTATGTACTTCGATCACTGATTTAGGTTGCTCCCAGCTTTGAATAGCTTCAATCTTTGTTGGGTCAACAGATATTCCATGGCTTGATACTACGTGCCCTAGGAATGCTAATTCCTCAAGCCAGAACTCGCATTTCTTTAACTTGGCATAAAGTTTATATTCACAAAGCTTTTGGAGTATCAGCCTCAAATGTTGCTCATGATCTTCACTGCTTTTGGAATAAATAAGGATGTCATCAATAAAAGCGACCACAAAGTGATCCAAATATTCTTGAATACTTGGTTCATCATATCCATGAAAGCAAAGTAGGAGCATTAGTCAATCCAAAAGACATGACTAGGAATTCATAATGCCCATACCGAAGTTCGAAAGAAGTCTTTGGAATGTCATCGGTTCTAATCTTTAATTGGTGATATCCGAGCGAAGATCAATTTTTGAAAAGAATTTGGCTCCTTATGGCTGGTCAAACAGGTCATCAATACGTGGCAATGGAATTTTATTTTTGATGGGGACATGATTCAACTCCCGATAATCAATACAAAGTCGCATACTCCCATCTTTTCTTTTCATGAATGTAACAAGAGCACCCCAAGGAGAAGTACTAGGATGAATAAAGCCAATGTCTAACAATTCCTGCGGTTGGGTCTTTAACTCACGAAGTTTAATAGAGCCATTCGACATGAGGCTTTGGAAATGGGTTTTGTAACAGGGTTCAAGAGTCGATACAAAATTCAATTTTACGCTCTGGGGTAGGCGGGGAAGTTCTTCAGTGGAATACGTCGGAAATTTATTAACAATAGAAATATCATTCAAAACCGGCGTATTTTTGTTTAGATCAGTGACATGAGCTAAGAAAGCTTGACATTCGCTTTTTTTTTAATAAACAAATAGCTTTATGGCTTGAGATAGCGATGATTGATTTTAATGGTTTGGTTGCTTGAATTCGCATAATAGGTTGGTTAGGAATATGAAAGCTAACAACCTTACGAAAATAATCAACTTTTGCATGATGAGTAGTTAACCAATCAATCCCTAGAATTACGTCAAATCTGAAGTATTTTCAATGAAATAAGATCGACGAAGTAATGTGTGGGTACCGATTTGAACCAAACAAGACTTATAAGCGGGGATGTAATGAAGGTTTCTCCCAATGGAGTTTCAACGAGATAAGTCGAGGTCCAATTTCTCCGAGTCAAATTTAAATGTTGGCCTAGCGGGGAGAAATAAAAGAATGGGTAGAACCTAGTATCAAATAAGGTATATACTTTCAGAGTTTATGATAAGCTTACCCGTGATGACCTCGTTCGGGTTCCTTGCTTTCTGGGAGGTCACGACAAACGCTTCTCCTTGAACTATCGGTTTTATCTTATGCAGGGACGACGCTTTGATGCCAAATTGTGATGCCCCCCAAAATAAGTATCGTCACCCATCTTGAGTCGCCAAATACATGGTACAAAATTCAAATACAACTTAATAATACAAATTGTCGTGTAAAATACTTACAAAGCGTAAGCTGGGAGTTTAATAAGAATATTGTCATTTAGACAATATCCACACTCAAAAAGTCCTCTTTACATTTATTTTCATACTATTTAACGAGAATAGTGAGGACTACTAAAACTATCATCCGGACCGTCACTCCATTCCCCGACTAGTCAATTTACGTTCTCATTTCAAGAAAACGGTGAAAGAAAAGGTGAGCTCAACTAGCCCAAAGAAGAAATATTATGACTAAGATAATGCAAAATAAATTATCATTAGCCTTCAACAATGTTAAACTGATAAAATATAACAAACATCAAGTTATGCAACGGAACAAACAATCCATTAAAAGAGTCAAGTAGAGAATAAAATCTACTATCTTTTATGATTTAAAAGGTTTTTCATCACTATTATCGCTGAGACTCAGCTTAATAAATAATCCACATCATCCCTGCACTACGGCCAAGGATATTCATTAGTATCACAATCACAAATTATCCATGCACTACGGCCAAGGATATTCGTATATTCATCAATGATCATAATCATGCCAACAACTATCCATCAATGCATTACGGGCCAATGAGAACTTTTTCCACATCATTTGTAACATTACGGTCATGATTACACCGAATAATCCCTGGTTATAATCATACCAAGTCCATTTATGCACTACAGGCCACAGATGACTTTCAACATAATATAAACATGAAGATGATGACAATGATATAAGAATTCAATAAAACAAATTCAAGAATTAATTTATCCAGGAACTAATAACGTCCAAATTGTCAACATGATACTTCTTTGTAGAGTAAAACTCAAGAATGCTCAGAAGAATATTTTCATGAAAAGATACTGGATGAAGCGCAAATATCAAGAATATTCCACTAATTTCACGGAGTATAGAAGTCAAAACTTTAACCAACTAAGTATAATAAAGAATCGGATAACAAAAGAAATCACCAAGCATGCGATAGACCGCATGAGCCAGTTATTCCAATGAGAATAATAAATAACGGAACCCGAGTCACGCATAAACTTACGCACAGGATATTCAAGCAGAATAATAAATAATGGAATCAGTGTCGTGTAAACGCCTTGCGACGAGGATGTTACAATGAGAATAATAAATAACGGAACCAGTCACGCATGAACGCATACCAAGCGGGATGTTTCAACAAAATAATAAAAATGGAATAATGAGAAGAATTTCACCATGTATGCGGTGCTTGTGATAAACATGTTATTCCAACATAATGATAAAAAATGGAATAATGAGAAGAATTTCACCAAGTATAGGGTAGCTGCAGATATCTGAGTTATTCAGCGAATAATAAATAATGAAATAATGAAGTTCTCTTCATGAATAAGAAAGAAATAATACCCCCTCTTGTAAGACCCCAAATTATTAATAAATGAAATTTATTTTCTCTATTTATTATTTTGAAATAGTAAGGGTTGATTTGATTAATGTGGATAGTTATGGGTAAAATACATGAAATATTTGAATAAGCAGTGGTTATAAAATATTCATTATTGTCGGGAATATTCGTTTGGTCGTGGAATATTAAATCGCTGTCGGGGAATATAAATGCGATGGCGCGATCTTTTGTGGGTCCCATAACGGAAAGTGATTGGATGAAGAAAAGCGACAAATATAAGTTGTTTATAAATAATGGCGTAGTTATTACAGATTATCTTTGTTGGAATACTGGGAGGTTAAAACACACTAATACGCGTTGTTGAGCAAGAAGACACTTGCAGTATTGCACCAATTATTGATTCTTACGTGAAAGCACTACTCAATAATTATTCTGATAATTCTTATTCGATATTTTATTTTATTGATTCAATAATTCTTTTGCATTGATATTTTATATTCTTTGTTGTAAGACCCGGATTTTATGAAATAAAAGTATTCAATTTTTCTTATAATTATTATTTAGTAAATGGTTAAATTGATAAAAGTTTAAAGTTATGGGTGAAATATGCAAATTTTACAAAATACGCAAGTGGTATAAAATATTCATTGTTTGTAGGAGAATATTCGTTTGGTCGTGGAATATTCTTTTTGTCGGGGAATATCGATCGACGACTTCGGTCTTGTGTGGGCCCCATAACGGAAAGCGATTGGATGAAGAAAATGACAAATATAAGTTGTTTTTAAATGTATTTGGCGTAGTTATTATCAAGTAATATTGTTAAAATACTTAAATTGGTTAAAACACAAGTGCTTTGCACAGTATTGCACCAATTATTGATTCTTACGTAAAAAGTACTACTCAATAATTATTACGATAATTCTTGTTCAATATTATATTTTATTGATTCAATAATTCTTTGCGTTGATATTTTATATTATCTTGTTGTTTGAGAATTGTCATTACATTATTTTCCATTATCGAGACAATAATTCATATTATCCGAATAGTATTATTGGATAACATTATTGGCAATGTCTAGAAAGTTACATCTAAGGAGAGGTTTGGTCACCTAATCACTACGCCAGAAGAAGAGATCCTTATTGGAAAGCCCCCTCTTCCTGTAGAAGGCGCTCGGTTGTCAATATTGTGATTATGTAATATTATTTGTGAATAATTAATTATTGATTTTTATGATGAGGAAAATATTTATTTTATGTGGACATAGATGAGAAAATTTTTAATGTGACAATTGTTAAAAATTAATATTTTGTCTTTTTCTAATAAAATAATTTATTTAAATATATTATTTTAATAATATATTAACGGTGATATTTTTATAATGAATGTGGGATATATGAGTATATGAGGAGGAAGAGTATTTTGTGGTAATAAATGTTTAACACATATTTTGTGTGTTGGTGGACACAATTATTAATAGAAATTTGATTATAGCTTTGTAAAATCACCCGTTTGTGGATTCGGTCAATTTTTGTTTGGAATTTGGAAAACTTTCTTCGCAAAGTTGTAGAGAATTGAATTTCCTATAAAAATTCGTGAGATTCGAATTTTCTGATAAAAGGGCTATTTATTATGAATTATTGAAGTTACGAAGTTAGAAATAATTGATTTTTGAAAATTTTAATTATTTTTTATTTAAAAACGTGTTTTTCATTTTGTTTTCCTCATTTAACATGTGATAGGGGCTGAGTTCAGATGTTAAAACATGCGTATGAAGTTTTGAAAAAAATATAATAATATTTAATAAATTTTTCTGCTTTTGGTGTTTAAAGCATTTTCTATAAATAGGGTCTTGGGTTAGAATTGAAAATCACACCGTAAAGCTGAAGTTTTCTCTCTATATTATCGGCGTATTCTTGTGAGTATTTTGAGTATACTTTGAGTGTTGTTGCTATACGGTGCAAGTTAGATTCAAACGTTATTTTAATTAAAGTACCGCTTTCTTTTGAGGTAAGGGATAGTAAAGGATTTTAAGGGTTATTATGTTTTAGTTTCGAAATTTTTCTGAACCTTCAAAATTCTGGAAAAATTTGAAATGATATTTTGATGAGTTTTGTAGAGTGTGTCCAAAAATGGCGATTTTTGGATGTATAGATTAAGAGTTGTGGATTTTATGAGAAAAGACTATTTTAAAAGTATCTATTTATAACTCCTTATGATTAACTCTAAAATTGATGAAATTTTTATTGGGAGTACATCTATATAATATCAGTATACCGTGTAAATTTCAGAATTTTTGGATAAAAGTATAATTTATGATAAATGTTTAAATATTCGGTGGTTTTGGCCATATGAAAAATAGTAAATGAATTTTTAAAATTTAGAGAAAAATATATGTTCAATATGGGACTATGTTATGCTAAATCCCAGAAAAGAAATATTTTTAGAACTGATTTGGTATTTTTCATGAAAATATTCTAGTTATGAGTAAATGAATTAAATATGTTATGTGAAGTAAGAAAATTGGAAAATATGCTTTTATGGCTTGAGAATCATATATGAGGTATATGAAAATTTTTGATGAGGGTTTTGGTTATTGGTGATGAAATCTTATGAGTTTGGCATTTTATGATGATTAAATGCATTAATTGGTAAAGTGTAAACAATTTAATTAAATTATTTATAAGTTTAAGAAATGATTAAAATATTGTTATAATATTAATAATATTAGATTATGAGATTTCTAAGTGATTTATAACATTTGGATTAAGGTGTTATAAATATGGATATGAATTTTATTATGAAACTTTATCTTTTCATGTCGAGGTTACTAAGCACGTATACGGTACTATGTACGAATACGGGGTACTATTCACGACAAATTGGTTTCTTCTCTGACCAAATTATCGTTAATTTATGAATCTTACTTTTGAAATTAAAACCATGTTTTGATTATATTGTTTTTATATAACATTCTTATAACCCTAATGATAATATTTCTCTTTGACTTGAGTGTAAAGATGGGTAGATTATTGGTATGATCGTGACTATAGGTTCTCTTTGGCCGATGAGTGCAAAAGTTGAATTGTTATTTGGTATGATCATGACCATTAAATTTACAATTGAATATTTTTAGCTTAAGTGCTACAAAGGTGAATTGATCAACATGGTTATAATTATTGTTATATAACTTCACGAAATGATTATGTATTTCTTTGATATATGAATATCTTTAGCTTTGTAGTGCAAAGATGAATTATTGATGAATATCTTTGACGTAGTGCAGATGATGACTGTTGTTGAATATCTTTGGCTCGTAGTGCAAAGATGACTTGTTATTGAATATCTTTGGCATGTAGTACAAAGATGGGCTGTTGATGAATATCTTTGGCCCGTGGTGCAAAGATGAATTTATTAGTATGATTATGAGCGAGGCGTGATTTGGTATAACCATGATATTTGATGTTTCGGGTAAAGGCGGTGATGAAAATTATCTTGATCTCCGGATGAGAAAAGGAATTTAGAATCACAATTATGATTATAAGTTATTCATATGATTGTGGAAAGGAACTTTTGATTGATGTTCTGAGGATAAAATATTGTTGGTGGACTTTTAACGTGGAGAAGACAATAGACTTTTATAGTCTATTTGACTCTTTTAATGGATTGCTCGTTCATTGCAACTATGGTTGAAAAGTTTTATCATCTACCGTATGTTCTAAATCTACGATTTATTATTGATGAAGACTATTGATAATTTATGTATCTTTAGTTATAATATTCTTTTATTGAGCTAGTTGTGTTTCACCCTTTTGTTTCTGATTCCTTTAGGTGTAATAAAAGTGTATTTGGGTTGGCGGGGATAACAAGGAATAGAGCGGTGGTCTATAGTTGTTGAGGTTCTCCACAAAGAGTATGGAAATAATTTTATTGAGGACTTTAGTGTGTTGTATTTTATACATCATTTAATAGTTATTTTGGTGAATTAAATAGGGTGAAAGCGAACCCAACTTTGGAAGGGTGTTTTGTCACTATCATACAAGATGTCTAATGACATACAAACTCGTGTTATCATAAGACATGGTTGTGCTCATCCACTTCTTTGAGTATATTTACAAGCACTACCTATATAATCTTGGTGTTTGTTTGGAGTATAATACCCAATTAGAGGCAGTGGAGATAATGATATGTCAAGAGAAGACTCACCATTGGGAAGAATATGATAGTAATCTTCTCATTTTTCTTTGGGGTTTATTAGGTCAACCAAGGATAATTATGTGGCCATATGATATCTACCATAACCTAAAAGCATGGCCTCCCATGTATGAAGGTTTCTTGAGCACTTCCCAAAGATTCTAATTTCTAAAAGCAGGTTTTGACTATACCTTTATGTAAGGTGTCATTGTGACGTCTTCTGAGTTGGTATATATTTGTATCCAAACTCATAGCATATGTGTTGTTGTATTTTGCACGACAATTGTTGTAATAAAGTTGTAGTTGTTTTCCGTACCATATATTTGGCGACTCAGAATGGGTTGGATGGAATGGACCTATTTTGGGGTCGTTACAACTGTTGTTTCAATAAATTGTCATTACACAGTATTTTCCAATATCGGAGCAATAATTTATATTATCTGAATAATATTATTGGATAACATTATTGGCAATGTCTAGAAAGTTCTGTCTAAGGAGAGGTTTGGTCACCTAATTGCGCGCCAGTAAGGAGAGATCCTTATTGGAAAGCCCCTCTTTCTGAGGAACGACACGGTTTGATCTCTGTGATTCTGTAATATTATTTGTTAATAATTAATTATTGATTTATATGATGAGGAAAATATTGATTTTATGTGGATATAGATGGAATAAATTTTTAAAATGACAATTGTTGAAAATTAATATTTTATCTTTTTCTGATAAAATAATTCATTTAAATATATTATTTTAATAATATATTAACGGTGATATTTTTATAATGAATATGGGATATATGAGTATATGATGAGGAATATTATTTTTGTGGCATTAAATGTTTAACACATATTTTGTGTGTTGGTGGATACATTTCTTGACTGAAATTTGATTATAGCCTCTAAAATCGTCCGTTTATGGATTTCGGTCAATTTCTGTTTGGAATTTGGAAAAACTTTCTTCTGTAAAGTTGTAGAGAATTGAATTTCCTATATAAAGTCGCGAGATTCGAATTTTCTGATAAAAGGGCTATTTATTATGAATTATTGAAGTTCCGAAGCTCCGAAATAATTAATTTTTGAAGTTTTAATTATTTTTAATAAGAAAAACGTTTTTTACATTTTTGGGACTCATTTAACATGTGTTAGGATGGCTGAGTTCAGATTCATGGATGCGTAGAAAGATGTGGAAAATAAATAATATTAATTTATTAAATTTTCTACTTTGGTATTTCTAAGCATTTTTCTATAAATAAGTCTTAGGTTAGAATTGAAAATCACACGTAAGCGAAGTTTTCTCTCTATATTATCGGCGTATTCTTGTGAGTATTTTGAGTATACTTTGAGTATTGCTATATCGGTGCAAGTTCAAGTCATAGCCTATATCAGGTGTTTGAACTAGAAATCTTGTCTTTCGAGGTAAGGGATGTTATTTTATTCGAAAATGATATTATTTCTTCAATATCATTATCTTAGAAATATTGGTTGGAAATTTTTATTAAATTTAGAACTTTTTCATGTATGGGGTTACTATTCATGAGTTCTTATTCACGAGTTACTATTCATGAGTTCTTATTCACGAAATAATTATTCATGAAAGTACTATTCATGAAGCGTGAAGATGTTTTTTGTGAAATTTCTATCTTTTGGTGTTGGAGTTACTATTCACGATATCGGTATTATTCACGTATCTGGCCACTATTCACGATATACGACACTATTCACGAATACGGCCTATTATTCAATAGAAAAATGAAATTTCTTCTTTTTCGTCCAAAATATCTATTATGGATACTAACTTTGATTGTATCCATGTTTTGATCATTCTTGAATTTTACTCCACTCTAGTTATTTATGAAGTATTTTTGAACTTAGATTGTTTAAAGTACGAATCCTTAATATTTGTTCTTTTGTTTCACTGGATTCGTTTTCTTTAAAATATTTTTCATCATCCTCGGTACTAAATGATGATATAATTGAATATCTTTGGCCTGTAGTGCAAAGATGAATGATTTCTTGATGAATATCTTTGGCTCGTAGTGCAAAGATGAACAGGTGTGAGATGAACACGACCGATCGATTAATATCTTTTGGCCCGTAGTGCAAAGATGAGCAGTGTTTAGATGAACATGACCGGTGATGAATATCTTTGGCTGTAGTGTAAAGATGAATATTTGATTCTAGATATATATTGATCGATGTTACGAGGATAAAATATCGACGATGAACTTTTAAATTCATATATAGAAGATAGTAGTTTGCATTCTCTACTTAACTCTTCTAATGAATTATTATTTTAAATTCTTGAAGATTGATTTAAAATTGGTTGTCTATTGTATTCTATTAGATTTTTCCCATTGAAGACTAACGATAATTTGTTGTATATTAACTTAGTCATAATATTCTTTTTTGGGCTAGTTGAAGCTCACCCTTTTCCTTTTTGTTCCATTTTTCTTCTCGGGAGGCGAGAATGTATGAAGTCTTAGTGAGGGTATGGAATGAAGTTCTAGAGAGAATTATTTAGTAGTCCTCACAATTTTGTAAAATAATGTATAAATAAATGTGATGAGGATTTATTTGGGTATGTATATTGTTTAGAAGACAATAATTGTATTTAAACTCTGATTATATCTGTTGTCGTATTTTTTTGCGCGACAAATGTATTAATAAAGTTGTAGTTATTTACATCTTAGTATATTTGTACTCGAGAATGGGTTGGATGGAATGGACCTATTTTGGGGCGTCACACTTACCTTATTAGGAAATTGGATCTGTGATATTGTAGTAACAAAAGATTCTTCTTCTTTCTCTCTTATTCTCTCTATTCTTTCTCGCATTCTATAGTTTTAGTGAATTAAATGAAAAATAATGAAGGAATGAAACACATTTATAAACTTAGTAGAGTAAAGGGTAAAATAGTCTTTTTGCCATAATTTATGACATCATCGCTTACATCATCGATCATATGACATCATTGCTTACATCATCGATCAAATGACATCATTGCTTACATCATCCTTCCGATGACATCATTGCTTACCTCATCGTTTCGATGACATCATCGTTTACATCATCAGAATTCAAATTCAAATTGTTCTCTTCCACCTCATTTTACTTTTATACCATGAATTTACTATAATAATGTTACCATTCAAATTATATATATATAAAAATTACATACTATCATATAATCACATCATACTACTATAATATAATATTATAATAATATATTTAAATAAATTATTGATTTAATAATTTGAAATACTGTGTAATGACAATTATTGAATCAAAAATATCAATGTAGTAATTATTGAATCAATAAAATATTAAACAGTAATTACTGTAACAATTATTGCGTAGTGCCTTCTTACGTAAGATTCAATAATTCAAAAATCATGCAATCTGGTGTGTGCTTCATCTGACAACAATGCGTATTATTGTATTTTAACCACTGGGTATTCCAATGATGTTAATTGTAACACTTCCATGAATTATTTTCATAAAAATATTTTTGTCGTTTTCTAACTCCGGCAATAATTCCGTTGTGGGGTTCACCAATGATTGTGTAGTCGTACGAATATTTTCCGACAAAAAAAAATATTCCCCAACCAAACGAATATTATATAACAACTTGCGTACTTTTTACAAAATTTATAAATATTATCCACAACTATAATATTATATCAAATTCATTCTATAATATTTAAAAATAATATTTATAGAAAAATCATCTTTATTTAAAAATTGAAGTCTTACACATGTTAATTTAAAAAGTTATGATATTAATAATAATAATTTAAATTTTTATATACACGTTCGAGTATTTTACATATTACCATATGAAACTTCATCATTACATGACACTCAACAATAACCATATTTAATTAGTTATCTCCTGTAAGACAAAGTAGTAAATATGTTTTGAGTGAAAATTATTTGTATATTTCTTGATCATAATTTCAGGTAAAACGTGGATTTAAAATATAAATGCTTTTAAAAATATTAAACACAAAATATGCTTTAAGCACAAGATCATGCATTCATAGGTTACTACTTTCTCTTTTCATTGAAAGATTAAAAATTAGTTAATTAAACACAATTATAAAATTCATATGTTAAAAATGTGATAAGAAAAATTGTTTTATCTCTAAGTTGTACCAGGATAAGGTCCCTAAACTCATTATTGTTCTTGAATTGAGTGCACTAAATGAGCACTCTAATAATTTAAGAATTTTTAAAAAAAATTAGAGATAGAATTTAATTTTTAAAATTAAATGATAATATATTAAACTTTAAAATTTGTACGATTATATAAATTTACATGACCTCAAAATTTAATTTTGAGATCAAAAGTTTAGAATGAAATAATTTTTGTTATATACTATACAATTATAATAATTGTATGAACTAAAATTAAATAAATTCATACTAATTTAAAATTTTATGTCATTGTTTGATTTCAAAAATTAAACTATATCTCAAGTATTTTCTTTGAAACAAAATTAAAGTGAAAAAGCATGCTAAGAACCACGGTTTTGAAACCCAGTTCGGACCGACCGGTTAAACCACAAATCGATTTTATGTCCGGTCCGATTTGACCCATTAATTTGGTTAAAATTCATATTGAACACCGGTCGAACGGTGGTTCAACTAGTAAAATTGATTAAATTGACCCAGTAAATTAATTTTAAAATATTTTTTTATATCAAAATTTTCTTAATATTAAATTAACTACTTTTAATAATATTATAACTCAATTTTATTAAATTTTGATTCATAAAAAATATTTTTTTTACAATTTGATTAATTATTAATAGTACATATTTTTATATATTTATAATATCATGGGTTGAATAACAATTCAACGGCTGATTAATTCAATATCCCACCCATGTAGTCGATAATTTTTTGGATGAGCGATTCTAGTTTAAAAACATTGCTACGAACCCTTAGGTAAGGACAATTATTATAATATAACTAGACTAGACTAGAGCCTACAAATTTCTGTTGTTTCTATGACAACTCACACGACTATGATTTTCTTACGTAGCAGATCTTTTGTTTTCAAATTCGCTGTTCTCTTTGTGTCTTTCTATTTAAATTTTAACATATAGTCTCTTATTTAACATTAATTAATTTTAAAATTAAATAAAAGAATATCTATTAAAATTTAAGTGAAGGAACACAAAAAGACAAAAAATTTAGAGACAAAGAATCTGATCTCGTTTTCTTATTACTTTTTCAAGAGAACTACTCATATTCATTATTTAGTGGCTATTAGGCAACAGTACAATGCTAAAGTTTTCTTTATCAAAAGTGTTGATGTGCCTCCTGATTATTGGAAGTTAGGTTCATGTCAAGGTGTCAACATTCAATAAGTCTAGCCCGACATTGTTATTTGGACAATTTTAATTTTTTTTTTGTTTTTGTTTGTTGTGAATCTCAAAAAATATATAGTATTTATTTTCACTAAAATTTTTATAAAATAAAATATTTTAAGTGTAATTTGAATACATATACAAAAATAAATTTATATAGTCTGTCCAATAATAACATCGCTGTAGAAGGACTCGTCAACGTTTGGCCTCTAACAAATCAAAATAAAATACTTCATCCCTCCTCAAATAAATGTCCTAATTTATTTTGACACCTTAATTAATAATTTTTTACCTAAATTACTTATTAATTGATATGACCCTAATAGTTGTTATTTCTCTTTTTATGATCTCAATAATTATATTTTTCATACGTCATTTATTTAATTCTTTAGATACATTTTTTTATAACTCTTACATTCTCAATAAGTACATTAAATAGATTATGAGGATATAAGAAAAAAAATAGGATAAACATATTTACTAATATAGAAATATAAAATTTAATTACTTATGACAACAATTTTGACCGAAAATTTAATCTAGCTTATGTTTAATTACTTATGACAACAATTTTGATGAATGTTATTTAAAAAGTGTTTTCTTTTTTTAATAAACTTTATGTTTTTTTTACAAAGGGCTTGTTTGGAAGGAGGGGCCAACCAGCGGATCAATCAAAAAAATACAATCATTTGGGAGAAATCAACCTCATAAATTTAGTGGTTCGAGTCGGACCATTCAACATAGAGCAGCCTTTATTCAACACGTAAGTTATTAAAGGTTGACAAACGCGGCCTTAAAAGTAAAGGCAGCCTCCCTCAATTATTACTGAAAAAGAGGCTTAAAAAAATTTGGATAAAAAATAAATCAAGTTGTAAATGTGCAGAGGGGTCAAGCATAATTTGATGGTTGTTATTTTCGGAAATGATTAATATGAAGTTTATTTTTAGGTAAGTTAGTCAATTAATTAATAGAGTGCTGACACACAGGCGAGGCTCAATGTGTGTCAGTATTCTATTGACCAATTGACCAACTTATCAAAAAATAAACTTTATACTAACTGGATCCGTTATTTTCTCCAAAGGTCAACAATGGAGGAGTCTAAATCCATGCAAGAAGACAGTGGTTGTCCCAAGAAGCAGAAGCGTCTGTTAAATGCAGACATGAGGCGTGAGAGTAGCCGTTGGACGGGAGAGTCTTAAGATCGAGTCCTAAACAAGCGAACCTAATTTTAACTGCCGGAACATATCCATAGATTTAGACTTGGGTAGCTTTAGTTTTGTTCCAACAATATTAATCACCTTATTTCAAATCTTGTTGACAACAAGTTATTATAAAGACATGTTTAGCAATAGAGCGATAAGTTATCTCTTCTTCCACCTAAACTCTTCCCCTTAAATTAGGAGAAATTATTGTAATAAATTTAAATGGAGATCTGAATTCATCAAAATGCAGCAATGGGATCTATAAATAGCGAAACAATGCTTTACCTAACACAATGGTACACCGTGTTTTTTTTTCTTTTTTAATTTAAAAATAAAAATTAGACAGACGGTAGGAGTAGTGTCTCTTAAATAGATGTTGTATTGGACATTTGATTTTGCTTTATTTATTTATTTATTTACTAGTTGGTAGTTCGTGCAATGCACAGCCTAATTTGAATAATAAATTTAATAATTTAAAACATTCATGTCAGAAAAGAAAACTTAAAGTACTCAATCCATGCAATTACTTGTATATGTCACAATTTAGAGGGACAAAAGTGTCCTTAAGCCAGTTTAAAAAAATTATAAATTAATTGATTTATCGTACAATAAATTTAAGAGATTGACGAATTCCAGCAACAACATTCAAAAAAACAGTACAATTTAAAACAACAATACAATAGCTATAAAACTAATTCGTAGTGCATAAAACTTTTAAGTGTTGTGTTTTTTTATTTTTTACGAATTCTCCAACTTACCTGTGTACAAATAAGATGGCTACGAAATATAATCACATCTATACGGCTACACTCTCAAGGATAACTCCAATTTAAAGTTACCTCAACTTGTATTTCTAATTCCTTATAAAATAAATACAACCCAAGAAAAATAAAAGGATTGAGCAATTGGATCGAGGAGAAGACTCTCCCATTTCCTTATCACTGAAACAAAAACTCATTGCAAGTAATGTGAAAATAAGATATACAAATCAAATCAGATGAAGAAATCAAAATATATGGAGAGAGAGAAAAAAATAGCTCACCTCTATTTTGTTACTACAATACCCCCAGATGTCATATTTATTTATACTTGCACATTAAAAAAATCCTAAATTGCCGTGAAAACCAAATCAAGCAATCCTGCTTGACCTGTATGATTAAATGGTTCCATAAGTTGCACTAATTTTGTGTTCCCTTTGTTACACAATTTAAACATTCAATTGACTTTGTAAAGTTCATCGAATCATTAAGCCATATCAAGGTATTACGGAGATGTATAACTACGACAACATGTTTAGGAATCACTGCAAATGTGGAGAAAACTTAATTTGTGAACAGAATTATATATTAAAAATTTTCTCATAAGTATAAAAATGAATAAAGCATGATCAAATAGTAAGTACCTACTGTGAAGCATGTTTGACATATTTCAGGAAACACCTTCCTCGGTAATGATCAACAACTCCACTTGGCCACAATCCTCATAGAATTTCACCATGTAATTAGTGTCTTTCTATTTCTGGGAATAAAGTACTTGATTAACATGCCATTAACATTGTAATGGGACATTTCAGCCAATTCTTGCTTGAAAGCACTCAACTAGGTTTACTGATCAAGATCAACTGCATACGTCTCCCCCACCAGGTAAAGACTCATCTTTCCCCACCTCAAAATCACCCCAAGACTGTGACATATAGCTATAATTTTCTTTGTGGTCATCTTTGAGGCAGTAAAATTTACAAAAATTAATCAAGTTAACCCAAGTCTTATAAGCTGTCAATTGATCGTAATCCAAGTAAAGTAACGAAACTTGTTCACAAAATGGGTGTCATAAAATACGTATCATGAAATTCAACCTACATTCACGAATTACTTAACTACAGAAATCATCAAATTATTCTTCAATTCACAATATGAATTACTTAATTCTAAATTATAACTGAATTAAACTACTTATTCCAAACAATTGGATCGAGGAGAAGGCCTTTCTTCCATTTCCTTATCACTGAAACAAAAACTAATTGAGTAATGTGAAAATTAGTTATACAAATCAAAAATTTCAAATAAAAAGATCCATTTGTTTTCATCTTTTCTGCAGAGCAAAATAAAAATCAACATATAGTCATATATAATTTAGTTTATTTAATGCAAACCTTAAAGTTCAATAAAAAATTAACGAAGAGTACTCATTACCAAAAAAAGGTAGTAATAAGTTACAATACCTGAATATTGATCCTCATTACCAAACAGTAATTAGATAAGACGGTGACAAAAGCTCATGTATAGTGTTGTTCCTTTGCTTTATCAGCTACTTTATCTTTCCAAGTGATAATAGATTGATATGTTTGATTTTGATTTTAAAATTCAAAAAATTTAAATGAAAGTAAAAACATGATCACCGTAATTAAAATACCAATAATATATCAACTAATTAAAATTCGATTCCCAAATTACGTTATAGCTCATCACCCAAAAAAATAATCATTTTAAAATAGGAAAATAGTAACAAATAGTGTTTGTGTTCAACAACTAAAATTGAGGTATAAAGTCATGCAGGTATATTTATATGTACACCAAAATCAAATAATAAAAATTTATATCCAAAACTATATATACTACCTCATTCCCATACGAATATATAGTTGTATATGTATAAGCACAATCATGCTTCTCAATGATATACTGTGTTAATCCTAGATATCTTGAATGTTATTAACTTTTCAAATGGTTCACAGTTTGTGCTATGGACCAAGGTTCAACCTGTTATTACATCAGTTGTAGTGCAAGGTTATTGATGTTCCAAAACAGAAAAAGAAAAATGCATTTTCCAATCATAATTTGTCTAACTCCTCTAGTATTTAAAGGAGAAAATAAAACAGTATTCTAAGTATATATCAGGCCTAGTTTGCATGTGGCAAAGTTCTCCTAACACCAACATTAACTTTGCTCCTCAAATTTCTACAACTATTAATTCTTTTGACAAATAACTATGCAAGTCTATATCCTTCCTTTTTTTGGGTCCGTAAATTTATCTCATTTCAATGAATAATAAAAATAATCTCTAAAAATTAATATAATTTGCAGTGCATGACATTACTGATTTACTTCTACCTCCTTGCTTAAGCGTGCCAGCGTGTTTGTAATATTTTGAAATGCTTATACCTTTTAATTGGCCACGAATAACTCAAACTTACATAAACTTAAATTTAAATAGTACCATAATATAGTATTACTTGGTATCCTGTATTATATCCTTGTGGCTTAAAGCAATATGTTATTCCAACCTAATGGTAACTACATGAGAATATTCTCTACCTAAGAAGTAATATTAGGAAGTGTATTATGTAGAATAAAATGAGATCAATCAATGTTTTCTCGAATTTTCTGTTCTAAATTTAGTTAATATAATTGTTCATTATCGTACAGTATATTATAGGTTCTCTGGTATTATATGTAAGGAGCAAGTAGGTAATATAAATTATATACCACTTCTGCAAATCAATATCTAAATTTAGAATTCCATGATATAAGATGCTTCACTGGTAGTAATTTCATAATTCAAACTATTCTGCCATGAGGCTAATTGTTGATCAAGGCAGTATTGGCTGTGGAAGTTTAAAATGTGTATGTATGACCTCTTTATATCATTTCATCAAACAAGTAATGTGCAAATTTCGTTCAGTGAGAAAAATTGAATCCAATCTTAAAATCAAATAAAACCTCACCTTTTGCTTGGTAAGCTTCAACTTCTCAGCAATTGCTATCTTAAGAGGCCGAAACCTTAACCTCTGTTCCCTTGACTTGCTGAGACCAAGATCCTCAATAATTGCAGAAAGAGTACTGGGTAATACAGGGGGGAATAAAAATCCTAAAGCGAGAGAGATAGGGGAGAATAGTGGGTAATACATATGAGGGAGAAGAGTGGGTAATACATATGAGCGAGAAGATGAAAAGGAAACAAAAGAGTCATACATACCTTTAAGCAGTGTAGATTGATTGTTGTCTACAGTATCCATCGGTTTGATGATGAGATTGAGATAAGATCGTTGAAATCGAGAGTCGATTTGAGGGAATTTACAGAGGAGAAAGAAGAGGAGGAGATCAAACCGATTGATTCATTAGTGATCAATAGATGAGAGATATGATTTACAGAGGAGGAGACGAAGAGATGGGTAAACCAACAGAGATTGGATTTATAGAAATCGATGGAAATGATAGAAAAAGCCAGCCGAAAGAGGAAAATGAATCGATTAAGGGGGTGTATTCAATTAAGATTTTTAAAGATTTTTAAAAATTTTAAAAATTTGGTTGTATTTAATTAAGATATTTAAAGAGTTTATAAAAGTTTAGTGGTATTCAATTATAACTTTTTTAATGTCTTTAAAAGTTAAAGTAGATTGAATTAAGATTTTCTGAAAGTACATAAAAGTATTTTGGTATTCAAAAAGTTATAGATTTTTTGATTTCATTAAATGGTAGAGTTTAATGAAACTTTAGAAGAAGAATTATAACTATCGGCGTATATTCAAAAGTCGATCACATCTCTAAAATTTCTAAAAAGACTTCATATCTCATCTTAATAAACTAAATAAATTTAAAATACAATTCACATGAATCTAATATTTCTAATTACTTCACATGAATCCAATATTTCTAATTACTTTATAATCTAGAATAATTAATATTTCTCATTGTACCACAAAAATAAAATATTTATTTTGTTTTGTAGTCAACGTCTAAAATTCAAAATTTTAAAATTTTGAATTTATTTGTTATTAATAATAAACACACTTTATTATTTTAAAAAATAAAATAAATACACAATATTTTAAATTTTATAATTTCGTAAATTAACTTAGAATCGAGTTAAATAAGAAAAAAAAAAGTGAGAGAGGAAAGTAATTTATATAGAGAGTACGTACTTTATAGTGATATATAGTTGTATAAAATATATAAGTTCTTCAAGCTTTTTATCATAATTTTATTATATGTTACATTACTAAACTAAAAATTTATTAAAAAGAATATAAATAAAAAATATTTTTTATTTGAAAAATAATTTGCTATTTTAAAATATACATGAAACAAATATATATTATTTTTATTTGTAAATTTTGATACTAAGATGAGGTAATATTGGAATGAAAATCGATATATATTGCAAATATTTATATTAATTTTTTAATTCTTTAATTACGTAAATAAGTATTGATGATGAAACTTTTGTAGATCGGAATAAAAATAATAATTTCAAATAAGTATACGCATATGCATAAAGTATATATAAATTTCGATGAAAAGCGAGTTTATTTTTTGTATTAAATTCGTAATTTCTAAAGTTTTATTGGTATACGAGTATCCAAATGTATTATTAAATGAGTAGAATAATATGAACGCTTTCAACATATATAAAATCTCATGCCACAATAATATAATGAGATTTACTCTAGTTCATGAAAAAGAGGAGATGTTGTATGCATAGAAATTTAATTAACAATTAATATAAGTTGCAAAGATATATTAGAAGTATAAAGTCTATCACAGTCTTGATAAAAAGTTTATAAAAGTCTGTTACTTATTTCATAGAATCTATAAAAGTCATTTTAAAAAAGTATTTAAAGTCTTTGAAAGTCATTAAAATCTCACAAATTCTATAAAAATATGTCACTTAAAAAAATCTTTAAAAATCTTAATTGAATACACCCCCTAAGATTAAAATTGACTCAGATTAAGATTGTCTTTACTGAGAAAAAATAACCGAATTAACTCTTAATTAATTAAGAATTGACTCGATAAATTTTTCAATTGATTTAAAATTGAGTTTTGTGCTTCATTTATATATACGGATTCATCGGTATATGCTTGTGCCAGAGGGAGGGGATAATATATGGTCACAAATCCCACTTTAAATCTACAACTTGAAACCTACCATATTCCATTGAAGTTTTGACACCTATACTGACTTGTTTCTGTAACCGGCCAATCTATATATGGAGTCAGTACTCAATTCTTTTATATCCTTACGACAGCTCAATAAAGCTTTGCTATATTAGATTGGTTTATTGGTTTGATTTTCTACATTCATATAATAAAATAAATTTGATTCAATTATATCTCACCAACTTTAAAAAATATATTTTTATATGTTTAATTATTAATTTTAAAAAAAATTCAAAATTGAATATTTTATTTAGGATTGAGGGAATATTTTTAACGTACAGTGTCGGAGTTTATCCTTTTAAATAAAAATTCAGGATCAATCGGAGATCTAACAATAATATTTTTGGTGACAAGAGATGGATACATAACTACATAAGGTTGTCTGATAAATCTCTATCATAAAAATTCGCCACATATATCATTTCGCGTACGTTCGCATGCATATTTTGATGCCCCACGTGTAGAATAAGTCACGTAAGCCATCAAAATATGCATGTGAACGATTTTATGTGATATTAGACTTATTTAATGTTGTATATAATTGTAATCGATTCTTATTACTAGACTCATCATCCATGTGAAGTAGATTATCAATTAATTATATTTTGTCACGTCTTTTTATAAACAAATTTTCATAAGATATTTTTGTCATCGTAGCAATACTCTTTCTCGATTCCTTCACAAAATTATCCTAAGCCTCCCCTAAAATAAAATGTATCTCTAGAATTAAAATTATAATATTTTAAACTTTTAAAAGTAAAATGAAATAAATTTACTATCCATATGAGTCTCTTAAATAAAATTTATGAACTGAATGATAAATCCGAATATTTAAACACTTACCATGAAATGAATTCAAACTTATATGACTTTCATAATTAAAAAATCTTAAATTTAATAATGATGGAAAAACAAATTTTATACTCCGGTCCGGTCCGGTCCGGTCCGGTCAATTAAAAGCGACTGTATGGACTCTGTACGTACTACTAGTTTTTAGGGCAGAAAAAGGACTGTATATTATTCGTCCCTTTTTAAAAGTCAACTATGACAGAGGGGCGATTACGTCATTTTATATGAAAAATAGCCCTCCGGGCTCGTCAGAAGTCACGCGGTATTTCCCGAAAACATTCACGTGTTCTGCAACCGAATCCACCCCATTATACTGCGTGGTTGTTTGTTCGTTGATGGGACCGACACGTGTCGGTCGCCAAACTAGCTTCCACTGGCCGCTGCCTGTTTCCTCTCTTTTCTCATCCTCAATTATAAAATCCCAGTTCAACGGCCAGTGCCTTCCATTTCGTTCTCTTTTTCGCCCACTTTCCATAAAATCAAAGAAACTCCAAGAAAACAAGCTCCAATTTTAACTAAATCCAGATATAATAAATTCCCAGAAAATTATTGAACTAAAAGAGATTAGAGAGAATTGTATTTGTAATTTTGTTGTTTTTTTGTGGTATATATCTGAAGAAGAAGAAGATGGGAGCTGAAGCTGAGGTAATCATACAACAGAGCATCATCCCAGCGGTATTGGATGTTCAGTTTCATCGATCTCGAACTGCTAATCTTCAGGAGATTGAAGATATCGTCGTCTCTAACATTTCGCCTCCGATTTATGACCCGATTATTCAATCTGGGTCCGATTCATCTCTCTCCCAACCGGTGAGTTGAGCTCCGGTTCTTGCTGTTAACGATTCCAGCTTGTTATTTGATGTTATTGTTCTTAGTTCTAGATGGGTTTGTTGGTTATGACTTATGATTTACTTTTTGTGCTGTTTTTACCAGTATTTTGTCTTCTTTTTTTTTTTTTTCTTTTTTTTTTTTATGTTTATGCGTAGAATTGGGTGCTTAGATCTTAATTATGTAAGGTAAGATCGCTTGTTCTAGCTACAAGGTTTAATTTTTTTAATTCCAGGGGATTGAATTCGAACCTAGTTTCACAGAGTTTTCTAATTCTTGGTGATTAATTTGGTTTTTTACTTTTTTCAATGTTTTACCTGATATATAGTGGTTGTGATGATTGGGACCATGAACTATTGATGGGTTTTATTGGTTACATAAATTTTGCTATAAGTCAACTGAATTTGAGGAAAATGAGGTAACGAGTTGGATCTAATTGATGGATCTTAATGGTTTTCCAAACTTTTAATTGTGGTTGCTCTTGCTAAGTTCATCAACTTTTGATAATTTACCATCTGTTTTAAAGTAGCTATACAATGTTTAGTAATTGACCATCAATTATGTTAGCGTGCTTTAATAATAACAAATTATCAGACTTCTGGTGAAGAACATGCACTTGAGCCGTGCCAAACACAATTGTAAAAGTAATGCTAGCAATTACATGACCGGTCTTCTTATTTGGGTTTTTGATATGGATACTTGGATATCATGCTGCCATTGATACCTTGGCTATGTTTACTATTAAGGACTATACTGGCTGGAGTGTGATTCATATTATGCGAGTTGAACTTGCTGATTCATTTTTGTCAACTATTTCGTCATCCTTGTTGGTGGTCTGTCTTCTTTATTTTGAAAGAATACTTTGTAAGCCATGTACATATTTCTGTGGTTAACATGACAAAAGACCTCTGTTTTTAGGATATGAAATCTCCAGAATCTGCAATTATGCAATATTTTCCTAGCATCCGCTCTGGTAGCTTTGCAGATATTGGGCCTCGGAGGTACATGGAAGATCAACATATAAGGATAGATAATCTGTCAATGCACTTGGGGTCACACCTCAGGTTTCCTAAGCCGAATGCTTTCTACGGGGCAAGTACTTTAGCAGTCTTTAAGTTCTATTGCTCTAATCTGATTCCTGTGTTGCTATGAAACTGATTGGGTTGATTGTGGTACAGGTATTTGATGGTCATGGAGGACCTGAGGCAGCAGCTTATGTCCGGAAAAATGTAAACCAGTTCTTTTTCGAAGATGTCAACTTTCCACAGTCTGCTGAAGTTAATGATGCATTTCTAGAAGAGGTTGGGAGCACTCTTCGTAAAGCATTTCTTCTGGCTGATGCAGCGTTGGCCGACGAATGTAGTGTGAGCAGTTCTTCTGGGACAACGGCATTGACAGCTCTTGTATTAGGAAGGTACATGCATGCTAGTTAGCATTTTATTTTTGTTGGTTCCTCTGTTACAGCATTTGTGTCTCTAGGCTCATTGCTCCTGATTGCTCTTTTCGCTCATTGTTTTGAATGACTTGTATTGTATATGCATGTATCTGTCTATCTGCATATACGTTGGTCTGTGTTTTCCTTGACAAAAAGATTCTTCAATACTGTGATCTTTCTCACTATAGTTTGATGGCATAGATAGTAGGGCATTGTGATTTTGGCTTTCGTAGCACCTGTAGTGAATCATAAAACCAGCAAATATATGCACATTTGAAACAAAACTTGCTTGGTTTTCCTTCTTTATCTATTGACTCAGCATTATTGGTATTTTGGACGTTGACTGATCATCTTCTTATTTTCTTTTTTGTCCTTTGCAGTCTTCTAATGGTAGCCAATGCGGGAGATTGTCGAGCAGTTCTATGCCGGAAAGGGGAGGCTATTGATATGTCTCAAGACCATAGACCAAGTCATACATCAGAAAGGAGGCGTGTTGAAGAATTGGGTGGGTTTGTTGATGATGGCTATCTTAATGGCGTTTTATCAGTAACTCGGGCTTTGGGAGATTGGGACATGAAGTTTCCTCAGGGCTCCCCCTCACCTCTCATTGCAGACCCCGATGTCAGGCAGATTGTTCTAACTGAGGATGACGAGTTCCTCATAATTGGTTGTGATGGGATTTGGGATGTGATGTCAAGTCAACAGGCAGTCGGCCTTGTTCGCCGTGGGCTAAGGCGGCATGATGACCCCGGGCAGTGTGCTCGGGACCTTGTAATGGAGGCTTTGCGTCTCAACACGGTTGACAATCTAACTGTCATCATTGTTTGTTTCGCCTCCCTTGATAACCGGGAAGCATCACCATCACCACAACAACGAAGATTGAGATGCTGTAGCCTCTCTGCAGAGGCCCTTTGTAGCTTGAGGAGCTTGCTGGACCGCAGTGGCGGCCATTGAACGTACAGCCAGATTCTTTGTGCGAGCATGGAATGTATTCTGTTTTTGGTTGCTTCAGTTATTAGCAGAAAAAGCAGCCAGCAGTTTTGTAGGGATTGCAGACACTGTATTAGAGTGGGTGGTTGTACATAGATTGGCAAGTGTAATGTGGTGGTGTAGTTCATTCATCATTGGAATAGAGCCATTTGTTATTGTTATTCACTGTTCAGACTCTTAATTCCATCTCATTTTAGCCTCTTCACTGTTTGTTGCCAGTTGGAAGTAGTCGAAATTCAACTGTATTCCTTTTGACTTTTCATTTGCCCTTATTTAAGGGCCTATCTATAAGAAAAATATATAACTTTTTTACGACTCTTTTTGTGAATAGGAGAAGTATTATTTTAACGTTAGGGGTGTCCCCTTAATTTCTTGTGTACGTGAAGATTATTAATTGGTAGGTGATCTAACTAGTAGTATATCGATAACAATTTTATCCAGCTGTTGAAGGCAGCAAATGAACCCATTACAAATTCAATCACCTTTCCTTTCCACGATCTATCTGAGTTTATGAAAAAGGAAAACATAAAAAATCTATGTAAACATTTAAAATGGAGAATGATGAAGATTTTATTTCCAATAGGTTCAGCTTTGCCAAGCTTTTATCTACACTTGAAAAGAAGAATGACAAAAGGAAGAGAAAATGGACGAGGTACACAAGATTTTGCGCTTTCCCCTCAGCCAGCTTTAACACATTGCAACCGACATTAAACAGGGAATGCCCTATAATAATATACACGTGTATATATATGTTTAATTTATTAAAACGTAGGGGGTTCTGATTTGTTTCTGTTTTTACATAACAAAAATGCATCAAAAGAGATAATTGTCCAACCATTTTTTCAGTTAGTGTATGATACCAAAAAGATTGGTGAAAGTCATCAGTAGTAACGAGTTCAGTTACCTGGTTCAGAAATCATGAGGCCGATTCTACTGGATAGGTTTTTACGAACTCTGCAAACTTTTCCAAACCACCTACAAGTATGCCTTCGGAAAAAGGTTGCAGGGCCTGAATGATTAAAGCGTAAAAGAATTAATGCTGGATAATGTCATGCCGGTTTAAGCCTATATTAAGACTGTTATAAGAAACATAATTTTCACTATCTCTATTGCAAATGTCTTCTAGTTACCGGAAAGATAGAGATAAATCAATTTAATGTGGGGATTTTGTGGCAGCCAGTTGCAAATTTGTTCATTTGTCTTTGTGGCAATCAAACAATGGATTGTGTTGTATTGTTTTTCTTATATTTTCTAGGAACAAAACCCTTCAAAGTTAAACCAATAAAATGTCTAAAAAAACATGGATAAAAGTCTTACTGATGCCACTGGAAGTAATATTTGAGGAACTTCGCATGAAACAGTAAGCTGAAAAAGAACGATAACTTGTAAGGGACAACTAGTTGAACATGATGCCAAAGAAGTGATAAAATGGTAGTCCAATTGAAGTGTACTGAAGCAATATAGTAACAATAAATGCAAGGCAAACTGAAATTGTATGAATGACCCTTACTTCTACCACACATGACGAATCACCTTTTGGGAAAAATCGAACAGCTCCTCTGCAAGATGAGAAGTAGTATCAAGGTTCTGATAACAATGGCAAGGCAAGTGACATAGCAGTTTTCTTTTCATTAATTGATGATGAAAGTAATATAAACTACAGCATTTACTTGGTATAGAAAAGTAGAGAAATATAAATGTCGCAAGTATTTTTCTACTGTATAGGGAGAATAGTGAATAAACCAAATGGAGCGACCCATAAAATATCTAAACCAGTGTCCAGCAGTTGTGCTACATTTGTATTTGTAGCACAAAATAAAATTCTATATCTTGATCAATTGGCAAAAAGAACATATGACTATATAATAAAAATCATTTTTGTTTAGTCTAGTTTACTAATTTAAGAATACTAGCATAATCAGTTGATATTACATCATTGATATGATTGCTTGCTTGCTTGCTATGCTATTCTTGGTACCTGTTAGGAAGACCTTCCACTGATCTCCAGTGGATTTTTTGATTTTGGATAGGCTGCAAGAAGTTAGACATAGGAACTCAAAGGGAATATAAAAAATGCATCAACGTAGTAGAACATAATACAATGACATAATGACAGGTTTCTTTTTATCCGGACCTGCATATTTCGAGCAAGCCAAGAGAATTCAATATCATGCCCAAATGCATTATATTTCATTGACCATCGCGATAGGTCAGGCTTATCCTCCAAAATCTGTGAAATGAAATACATTATTTAGTTTGCTACATTTAGAAATCCAAAGCAGCCATGAGCTAAGTTAGACTGAAGAACTTAAAGGTGATATAACACACATGAGGAATTTAAATTGTTTGCAAACTCAGTTGGAAATCGACAAATCGTAGACATGTCAATGGGACATTCCAATCCTAAAATTTTATTCTTTAGAGCCACATCAGAACTGCAGTGAAAGCTAGTGGTATAAGATCTTGATCTTGGAGAATACACTACGCCTGTTAAACTTTTTTTTTAGCAGTCCAAAGAAGGTTAAAATTTATTAAGCCTGAGCATCTGTTAGAATGAAAGGGAGAATACAATCATGAATCTCTCCTAATCAGTAAACAGGAAAAGAAAAATTAGTAGAATTAGCCAACTCAGCTAACCAATGTGCAACACGGTTCCCACTATGATTCATATGAGAAAAGCTAACGGAATCAAATGAGCTCCTAAGCTGCAGGCAGCCTTCAATCAACTTGTCAAAATAAGATAAATCCTATAAAGGGTCTGACAGTCTAGAAATAACCTGAAGACTGTCACTTTCTACAAGGATCTTTGGATAGCCCAAGTCTTTGCCTTTTGGTGAACCTCATAGCAGCTGTAATAGCTAAGGATATTAATGTTAAGGTACTGTTACATACACGTATGTACTTTTACTTACAGAAGATGCCATCAGAAAGCTTCCTCTTTTTGCACTAATATTCCCTTGACTTTTGAAAGAGTGATTATGATTTGAGAGAAAAATAAAACTAAATTATGAAAATCTATGCACGATGGAGGGAGGATCAAAATCATATAGTTTCTTTAACTTTATAAATATTTCCACTCAACATTCTACTGAGATAAACAAAGCAAGGAAGTAACAAAAATTTTGAATCAGATTGCTCCTAGAAACAACCTGAGGTAAAAGATAAACCTGAAAGAATATTTTAACAAAATGCTAAAGAAACAACTATAAACATGTTCACGGAGGACAAAATTTAACCCGCTGATGGCAGGTGAGGAGACTTGGGTGAGAAGACGATCCTATTTCAATACAATTCATGCTTCAAAGACTTTTTTTTTCTTCTCTTTTCTTTTAAAAAAAGTTAAGAAAAAGAATTCTTCTAATCATTTAAAGAAGTGCAAGTGCAAATTTAATGACCTATTGTATAATTAGAATTTTATGCTACGTCCAGAGATCAAAAGAACAATTTCAGGCATTTTTTTGGATTGATTATAATGTAGAGAACTAAGATGCTGTTCTAAATGGGCTCATAGAAGGAGAATTGTTTGAATTAGAGGAAATCCTGGAGGACCTAAACAGATCCCCTCTTTCAGGAATATGGCATACAATTTTACAGGTCATTTTTTTATGCATGCTGGCTTATGGTTAAGTACAGGAGGGGTGGTCCAACGGTTAATATCTAGGTACCAAAAACTTATACAAGGTTTGATCTTTGTATGAACAACCTAGAATTTATGGTACAAAATTTAAACTGGACCATTATCCTGAAAACTGAAAGGGAGCAGAACAATTCTGTCAACTTACAAGTGACAAGCAATTGGACCTGTAGAAACAGAAGGAACTTAGCATAATATATACCCAATCGGTCCTTCCCCAATGACTAACTTGCAGAAAGTGGATACAAATCACAAGGGAGACTTATTAGAAATTACAGGATGTCAAGGGTGACCCATAAAACTAAGCTTTAGGGCATGAAGATAGATTACAAATAATCAATAGCAGCAAGACGAATATATAATCAATGCATGTTCTTACACACCGTCACAGATGATATGATAGGCATCCACTGAGGAATGGCTTCCCGATCAGAATAACAATTATAAGCTACTGAAACGGGCACATCAATTTCAATTTTAACCCTGCATTACAATTTTTTTTCTTCAAGTTAATGCATGTAGGAAGCTTAAGTATGCAAATGAAATCCCACATTCAGATATTATATTGATCCAATATTATTTAGTCCAATTAAGTATACGATAATTAACATAACAGTAAAACATCATCTTCCTTTTAATTTGGAAGCTTTATTTTTACTATAAGAAAGAAATTACAAGTAAATTAAATAAAGAAATAATAACTTCACCCTAATTCCATCAAGATAGGGGTATCTAGAATCCAACCAAAAAATATAATCACAGAACAAGTATATAGGCTCTCCCAGTGGATGAATTAATTATAGAGAATAGTTACCGAAGGTCTTCTTCTACTCATAATTGACAGAATGAGTATTTTATAACTTTGAAATTTGAAACTTGAAACCCTCAATAGAGATCATATACTCATCTACATGAATCTATAAGTAGTGATTTAGAGAGCAAAAGGGTAATTTTCTCTTGCTCATTAATTGAAAGGGGAGAAAATTTTAAGATATAAAAAATTCTCAAGCAAACTTGATTGGTTCAAAGATATATAAATTTTGATCTGGATCTTCATCAAAATTTCATCATTACATGTTTTTACAAACCAATAGATTCCAACTTATAATTGCAATGTATTTTTTATTTCTTTTTGCCACATAACTGAAATAAAAGCATGAAAACATGGGGGTAAAAGCAAACAAATTAATATGTGACAATACATGAAAGAAATACAAGAGTTATTAAAGATTACTTGTAGTCCTGCCATTCCATGACTGGAGAAAAGTGTTTGACGTATGAAGAATTTCTTTTAGTGGGTCTTCTTCTAAATGGGCATTTGATGAAGATAGCTGCTGATGATGATGATAATGGTGATTCTCTGTAACCAGCTGAAATAATAGTAGCTTTATTAAGGAAGACGGCGCCATTTCTAGTCATTTTTTCTACGTAATTGCGGTCAAGAGGATATGGGTTTGTTGGGAATACTGCTGTAGCAGCAGCTGTTGCAGCCATTTTAGCTCTGCAAACCAATATTCGAAAACTAAGCTGAAGATCTGTTGAAATTGGGTCTCAGATCCTCTACAGTTGCCTAAAGTCAAAGCCGTGAAACTAGTCGTTTTCGGACCAACCGGCCATCATAGGGTAATTTTGACTTGGTAATTAAACATTTTGCCTTTTATTCTACGCAAAAAAGTCTCATTAAATATTTTTTTTTATTCCACAAAAAAGAAGAAATCCTATTTCTATTGATGGTACTACAAATAACATAATATTCTCAAAGGTAATTTTTTTTAACTATCATTTATTATTAATAAACTACAGTTTATTATATTTAAGGGTAAATAAGAAGCAAAAATATTGCAAGTGAGGAAGGAAAAACAAAAAGTGTTCCCATGACTGTAGTTCAAGTGAAAACGATGAAAATTTAGGTGTCCTCCAGTAGAATGGGTAAAAGCTCTTCAGTGAAGAAGAGCCCGATCGCCTTGACCGTGAGCATGATCAATTAAACATATCATCATCATCATCACCCATGAATGTTTATGTTCAACCCATCCAGCATCATTGCCAAAGCTGTATTAACAACAGAAGCACCCCCATCAACTACTAAATTATGCCCACTTATACAGCCGGATTCATCACTAGCAAGAAACAGAGCAGCCTCTGCTACATTTTTTGCCTTCAAAATAATCCCCTTCAACCTAGACATTGAAGCGCTGACCATTTCAACTTCACTCGGTTCTTGATTATGCACATTACACGCCAATGGCGTCGCTACACCAAATGGGGAAAACAATTGACCCTTATTCCATGCTTCCCAAGTTCACTAGCAGCTGATCTAACAAGGCCTAGTAGAGCATGCTTACACATTGTATATGGGACAGGACCATTCGCACCAAAATTGGACGCTACGCTCCCCGTGCAAATTATTGAGCCTCGGACTTTTTTAGCCACCATGGCTCGAGCTGCATACTTCACTGACAAAGCTGAACCGCGTAAATTAATGGCTATGGTTTCATCGAAACTGTTCATGTCCATCTCTAATAGGCTATTTATAGAGCCCATGATTCCGGCATTGCTGTACATGATATCAAGAGTGCCATATTTTTGTATGGTGTAGTCAATTGTTTCTTGGACTTGGTTTTCGTGGCTTATGTTACAATGCTTGTAGGTAGCTTTATCTGAGCCTATTGAAGCAACTACTTGATGTCCCAATTCATCTTGAATGTCTGCTATAACCACAAAAGCCCCTTGCTCTGCAACCTTGCTCTGCAAATAACTTGGCGGTCGCCTCGCCTAAGCCGCTTGCTGCTCCGGTAATTATTGCAACCTTACCTTCTAACCTGTAAAAATAAAACCAATGGCAATTTTTCAGACAATTCACTTGAAATTAGCGTTTGTATGAGAATTCACAATATTGTGTTTTAAAGTAACAGTAAATAAATGGAGAAGGAATATTATACGAATGAAACAGAAGATTTGGATGCGAGAGAGAATCACCTTAGGCTTAGCTTAGACATTGAGAGAGGTTTTGGATTATAGTTAGATTAAGGTTAGGCGGAAATCTTGCAGTTGCCCAATTATATAAGCTTGATAGCCTATTTGTTACACATTAAATCATTAATAATGTGGTGCCCATTATATAAATGTTGTATGTTTTATAAGAACTAGGGACGCCTTTAATTGGTTAGGCGTGATTAACATAGGAAAACAAAAAATGAAATTAAGCCGATCGAACAAATCAAATAATGGAAACAAACTTGCCGTTTGTGAAGTAGGATTAATGTAGAACAGATATATTGGTTCTTAACTACATGTCTTCATCCCTTTTGTTTGTTTGTTCAATCAATTATTGGCCAACAACGGCTCAATTCCAAATATTTTCATTTCCTTTTTTAATTTCTCTTCAGCTAACCATTATTATATTTTTATTTGTAATTTGATACGCAGATTATTTTACTGTAAACTAAAAAAGAACATAGAAGAAGGGACTGAAGGTGCATTATAATCACATGACAATATTACTGTGGATTATAATCCTAATACTATTACTCATATGATTAAATAGTTGTAGCCACGTGTTTGTTTGTATGATAATATTCATTGGATAACATCAATAATCATATGCTATGTTTCTTTTATTTGTGATTATTTAAATGATTGGATAAAAACTTAAGTTTGGACTCATACTCTTACCACTACTGACAATGATATCATATATATTCTCATTAGTTTAAGTATATATATATATATATATATATATATATATATATATATATATATATATATATATATATATATCGGTTCTTTTTAAACAAAGTTAAAGATTAATTTTGTCCACAAATTTTTAACTCAAATAGTAGGGATTATAATACCTAGTTGAATATGGTATTAAATAGTGTCATCTTTTAAGTCATTTTATTATTCCGAGACTAATAGTTCCAAGCTTATTTTTAAAAACAAATAAGAGATTTGATCGTGCTTTTAGCTACGGTTTTCGTGTTCACCGACGGATTCTCTTTGTGTTTACTGACCCCTATAGCTACAGTTTCCGTAACCATAGCTAGCTAATCCCTTCTAGTTGTGGATTTTAATTTTAATTTTGTGCCCACATATTACTTCTTTTTCTCTAGTTAATTATGCATAATTGTGTGTAACACACATAAAACTACTCGTATAAAAAAATGATATGAATATAGTTAATAGTTTGTCGTGTATACATGATATATATACACACGACACATTTTTGAAGGTAATATCATTTTTGCTCAGAAAGGTGTGATTGAAGAGTCTGAAACAAACTAAACATTTGACAGTACTCAGAAACACACATACATCTTGCAAATTCGCAATATAAAATAGAGCATATAATTAAAGCAATCTCTATACTAGGCAATTAATTTGAGTTCAAGAACTTGTATTCATTATAAAAAGGATGAAACTAGGGAAACTTGCTTAACTATAAACAAGTTATGATTAATCAAACAACGATTTGAGTTCAAAACTGTGACAACCCGAGAATTTAGACAATTTATTAAAATCTTAAGTGATTGATTTAAGGTCAAATAATAGTCCTAGACAGAAAATAAGTGTATGCATTTGATGTTTTTGGGAGGGAATTTTGAGGATTTCAAAATTCTGTGTAGGATTTTGGTGAATTATTCAGGATTAAGTACTGTATATGTGAATATGTTCTGTGTATATGGTTATGTATGTGTTCAATATGTGGTTATGGGTCAAGGGTGGACCAGATAAATTTTATCAGTGTCGAACCCTAGTATTTATTTTAAGAACGTCTCATTTACTTTACACAGTTTCTAACCTTTATTGTTATATTGAGCAAGTTTCGTTCTCAGCTGGTTATTCATTAATGCATGTTCAATAACTTAATTCTCTTATTTGACAAGATCATAGCCTTAGCTTAGTATTATTTAAGCAAGGTTTATTGTATTACACAATACTTATACTTTCTAGTTTATTTCTAAACCTGACTTTGATATATAGTTGGTTCACCTATGATTCCTAATTGTTCCATATTATGTTGTTATTGATCATTCGAAATGATATCGAACTTTATTGACTCAACTAATCCTATAACGACCGAGAAAATTGGATAATTTGTAAAATAATTTTATTTTATTAAATAATGAATAAACTCAGTACCAGTGACCACCATGCATAAAATATATGATCTCGACACCCATAGCACTGGATTTCAAAGACAAATGTAACTTTTACAACAAAATTAATAAATCATCATTATACAATTAGCAAACGATTACGAGGAAAAAGAAAATGAAAAAAATTGCAAAATTACAAAAACCTTCAAAATAAATTCCCACATGAGATATTAGTTAATTTGCTTAGTTAGTTCACAAAACGGCAATCCTTCCTAATCTCACCGTTTGTACCTGTGAGGACCTCAATGGAGCCCATGCGGACCATAGCACCCGCAAACTTAGCCGCCCATGCTGAACCATTTAGCATTGTTCACCACAATTTTAGCCGTTAAGGGGCTGCTAAATAATGTTTGATCTGAAGTTAATAACCCGTTGCGGTACGTCAATCCCGTATAGTATTTGTTGTCCAAATAGTTAGGCGTTAGAACATCAAGATTCACTGTCGGATTAGGGCCAGAATTACCATTGTTTGGGTTGGGACACTTGTTCTTCAAGTATGCAGCATATTTTCGGTCTATAGAGGGTGTGTTTTGTTGAAGGCGTAGAGACGGTTTGAGAAGGAAGAGCAACGGGAGATACCAATGGAGTGTGCACCTGATAGTGTCACCATCTCATCTAGTGACAACCCTTTTCGGGCGAAGTTTTGTTGAAGTTGATAAGCATTGAAGGAAGGTGGAGGGAGATTTTGTGCAACTTCACTGTTCAAAGAAACACCCCCATCGCGACGTCCGGCCGGAACATCATAGTTTATTCTTCCTACCTTGAGAGCACTGTCGCGAGCAGCGAAGGCAAGTATGTCTGAGCACGACACGGTATTAGGGCATATAAGCTCTAGTAGGGCTTTGTCCTCATTAATCACCTCAAAACCTCGAAGGCTAGGGTTGTTGACCGGATGAATTTTCTCAGGAGGTGGTTTTCCATGTACCGAATCTAATAGAACAGAAGCATCACAACCCTGAAACAATATATATTTTATACTAATTTTCAATGCACGTGATACTATCATTAATTTGCGCTAGAAATTAAGAATATTTGTTCGATCAGTACTAAAATATTAATGAGCATATATTTAATTAGTAGTTTATTCGTACCCTCACAAAGCAATCATGGAAATGAATTCGAATGAGGCCAGCAGCAATGCCAGGATTCATTGACACTGCTTTGTTCACAGCAATTCTCACAATAGTCTCAGCGCGCAGCTGGACAACTTGTACCATAATATCCGATCGATCTTTAGCTTCGGCGAGGCTCCCATAGTATGGGAGAAAATCAAACAAGAGAGTAACGCAAGTACCCCAAACTTTGAGCTGCTTGAATTCATTGCATGAAATAGAAAAATGCGTCACTAGCATCAGATTAATTTGTTATAGCTACTTCTATATATATATATATATATATATATATATATATATATATATATATATAGTGTATGCTGCTCGAGTAAAAACTTTTTTTTTTAATAATTAACTTGTGTACGTATATCAGTAATGAGAAATTAGTATTTATAGGCCAAGAAAGGATTGGCTTTCTCGATCTTTTTTTTTTTCAAAAAAGAAAAAAGAATCGAAACGTGTGAAGCTGTAACCTGCAGAACTTGATGCAAGTTGAGGTATATACGTTGTTAGGAGTAGCACCAGTGAGAAGAGATAAATTATTAAAACCTAGCTAGCAAGCTAGCTAGCTACACTCTGTCTTTCCTTTAATATATAGGAGTATATATTGTATGTTTAGCATTATTTGCTGGTATTATATAATTTCTCAATTAGGGAAGTTATTTCTTTATATTGGCATTCATCAAATTAATGTCAGGTTTGTATGAAGGGCCGGTTGGTTTTAGAAATTTTCAGTTATGAAGAAATCTATTGACTGATAGGAGGAGACCACTAAGTTTAAACAAATACCGTCGTGCCTGCAATGGCACTTCTTTATCAAAAGAATGTTGTACAATAATTAATTTACAATGTTATAACACAATCATTTATTTTTATGCAATTACTTGTTTTCTAAATGTATGCAAAAATATTTATAAAAATAAAGTCTCGGTGTGTGTTAGATCCGTACTATTTTTACATATATTTTTAATATTTTTACATAATTCTTTCTCATGATATCAATTCCCTATATCAAAACTTCTGTCCCGAGTACAGAGTTTTTTCTCATTTCTGATATTGTACGTCTATTCAAAAGCTATTGACAACAAAGAAAGTTCAATAATGGTGAAAAACCTTCGATAACGTAACTATCGCTGGCTTTTGTAACAAATTTCTGTTTTGAGTATTCTTCTTCTTCTTCTATTTTGTCGGGGGATCAAGCCTCTCAGCGAGGTCAAATTTAAAATAAATAAATTCTTTTAAAAAAAATAAAAATATAATAAAATAAATTACAAAACTAAATAATGCCCAAATATTATTTACAGTAACATTTTTTGAGACTTCATTACTTAAAATTGTTGTATGATATTCTCATTTTTATTAGTTACAAAAATTCACAATCAATTACAAAAAATCGCAAGTTCAAAAAATCTCAAATCAATTACTAAATTTGTGAAATTATAAATAAAAAAATACAACATATCGAATTTTCTAAAATAGAACTAGTGGGAAGAATTAGGTCAAGTCGCTGGACAAGAAACAGAGAGACAAAGAGTATATTGTAGTGACCTAGCTAGGTAGTATATATGATATGAACTTTGAAGAATTTAATATTACATCCATTCTAAAATTAGATATACATTTTGACTTTTTAAAGTCATTTTACCAAATCCTAAAATATAAGTTCGTTCAAGTTTTGAAAACAACAAAGATAATAATTAATAGTATTTTATAGTTAGTTTACAATTGTTATATTTGTTGTATTAAATCTAAATAACTTCATATCAATTTTGAATTTTAGGATTTCGTGAATTAACTTTAAAAAATTAAAATGTATCTCTAATTTTGAAACGAAGATAGTATTTTTCAATCTAAACTTAAATTTTTTTTATTAAATAACTTAAAATTTTACTCTCTTTCTTTTTGACCCCTGAAATTTTAGTGAGGTCAATTTCCCTTGTCCCTAAATCCGCCTCGTATTTTGTTTTGTAATTTTAAGTTTTTCGAATAATATATATATATATATATAAATTTTTATCAATAATTCTTTATTGGTTTTATCAATAATAAGAATTATTATTAAAAATTATCAAGAAAGAACATGTTGAGATATATGTGTCATGTGCATACAAACCAACTGTTCAAAATTGTTAGCTCATTAGCATGTGGTTCTACTCCACCGAGATCTTGCTACACATCAAAAAACTACATATTTATTACTTTCATTGGATAAGAGAGACACATTTTCTCTATTTAGTTTGTAGATGGTAACATATCGTTGCATTTTTTTTTTGTAATCTGTAACAGTTGGTACAACCACAACTTATTTAAGAAATATATGGAACATTAGGGGGGGGGGGGGGAGGGGGGGACTAGAAATTTTCAACTGCTCCTAACTATGCAACTATTATTGTAATCGCTTCATTGTACTTTTATCTAATTTATGATGATGATATGTTCTCATTTTCATTATTATTGTGATATTATTTATTAATCATGTCGATCACTTGAGCATTTGATTGAAATCCAATTCTAATTCTTTATTATGTATATTTGTGTATAAATGAGATTTCTGTTATTTGACATTAGATTCTATTAGGGTTTATTTAGGGCACTTGAATATTATAATATATATATACTATCAGGATTTTAAAGTTTCACTCATCTCTAACATACTCGTGATACCTCCCTTTAATCGCGGATTGGGATGACGATTCGGTCCGTCGCTATATAGAACCGTCGTCTTAACTTTTAGCGACAGACAACATATAGAAACAAACTGAACTTATAGCGACAGACCGAATCGTCACCCGGTCCATCGCTAAAGGGGGTATGCAAGGTATATATGGAAAGTTAATTTATTAATTTATTTATTTGGTAAATATATATGTCCTTCACAAACCTTAATGTTTAATTAACATTTCAACAAGCTTTAGTGATCTTCATATATGTGACGAAAAGGAGAAAAAAATGAGGTATATATATATACATACACGGGAAAAAAATAGAGGTACACAACTGTGTAAGTTTGAAATGTACACAGTTTACGATCGTAGTGTTAAATTACTCACAATCATAGAATAGTCACTGATTGATATATAGTAGAGTAGTCACTTTACTACTGTAAAAACGTAGAGTGAATCCTCATATCGTAGATTGACAGATTGACTATTCTACGATCGTAGATTGTGTATATTTGGGAGTCTGCACAGCTGTGTAACTCTATTAACCCATATATATATATATATTAGGACATCAGAAAAGTTGTGATTTGGAAGAGTCTGGAAGTATGTAAAGAATAGACAGAAATAAACTAATACAAATATTGCCACTCGAAGCGATTACAAAGACAAAGGTAACTTTTGTTACAAAAATACATCAACAAACAAATCAATCATCATTTTACAATTATTAAAATGATTCGACAAATACCATTTTATATCAAAAGGAAAAAAAATGAAGCAATTTAAAATATCAAACACCTTGAGAAAAATCAAATGCATGCATGAGGTGTTAATTAGTTTGCTTAGTTCACAAAACGGCAATCCTTCCTAATCTCACCGTTTGTGCCTGTGAGGACCTCAATGGAGCCCATGTGCACCATAGCAGCCGCAAACTTAGCCGCCCAGGCTGAACCATATTTAGCATTGTCCAACACCATCTTAGCCGTTAAGGAGCTGCTCAATAGTGTTTGATCAGAAGTTAATAACCCATTGCGGTAAGTCAATCCGGTATAGTATTTGTTGTCCAAATA
The DNA here is from genome assembly GCA_020205615.1 of Panax quinquefolius. Lineage (NCBI taxonomy): Eukaryota > Viridiplantae > Streptophyta > Magnoliopsida > Apiales > Araliaceae > Panax > Panax quinquefolius. The sequence goes on from CM035156.1 coordinate 136,080,239, forward strand.
GTTAGGCGTTAGAACATCAAGATTTACTGTCGGATTAGGGCCAGAATTACCACTGTTTGGGTTGGGACACTTGTTCTTCAAGTATGCAGCATATTTTGGATCCATAGAGGGATCTTGAGGTTGTGTTTGGTTAAAGGAGTAGAGACGGTTTGAGAATGAACTGCAATGGGAGATACCAATGGAGTGTGCACCCGAAAGAGTTACCATCTCATCTAGTGACAACCCTTTTCGGGCAAAGTTTTGTTGTAGTTGGTTGGCATTGAAAGAAGGTGGAGGGAGATTTTGTGCAACTTCAGAGCTCAAAGAAATACGGCCATCACGACGTCCAGCCGGAACATCATAGTTTATTCCTCCTGCTTTGAGAGCACTGTCGCGAGCAACAAAGGCAAGTATGTCTGAACAAGACACAGTTTTAGGGCATAGAACCTCGAGTAGAGCTTTGGCCTCATTAATCACCTCAAAACCACGAAGGCTAGGGTTATTGGCTGGATGAGTTTTCTCGGGAGCTGGTTTTCCGGATACTGAATCTAATAGAACAGAAGCATCACAACCCTGAAATAAAAAAAACACATTAGTTCTAATTTAAGTTATTTTGGTTGATCAATCATGCGAGAAAAAATTACTAAAACGAAGAAAATGATATTTCCATCACAAAACTTTCGGTTACAACACAAATGTATATAAACTTCTTAATACACATATATAACAAGTTAACTGTCATGTATCTGAAAATATCAGCTCTCTAAATATATATATATATATATGAGCATTTAGTTTAATTTATTCATACCCTCACAAAGCAGTCATGGAAATGCATTCGAATGAGGCCTGCTGCAATGCCTGGATTCCTTGACACTGCTTTGCTCACAGCAATCTTCACAATTGTCTCAGCCAACGGACAACTTCCCCCATAATATCCGATCTTTAACGGGGGTGAGGCGGCCATAGTAGATACAGTACTATAAGAGAAAATCAAACAAGAGAGCAACACGAGTGCCCGAAACTTTGAGCTGCTTGAATCCATCGTATGAGATAGAATAAGCAGATGTTTGCTCTCAAGCTAGTACTGAAGAAAATACTATGTTTTGATAACTTGTGTATATTTGTAAAGGAAATTGAGTATTTATAGTCCAAGAAATTAAACGCGGGAGAATAATAGTAATGGATTCCCTTAATCTTTATTTTTTATTTTTTCGTAGGGGTGTGGAAATCTAGACGTGTGAAGCTGTAATCCCTTCCGGCAAAGTTCAACTTTGAATGTTTTTGCCACCATATATAATTACTAAAGGATAACGACATGTCTATTTTTTATCTGTTAGTTAGGTGAATAATTATAATTGAGAATATTTTAATGTTGTAATTGATATGGTGAACCAATTTTAATTTATAATCCTACCCACGATAAACATTGCAATCGTAATTCGGTAAAAACCTTCACAACACATAACTCGTTACCAAATTAATTATATATTGAAACCTACCTCTCTATTTCCTTCCTTTCTAATATTCTACTAGTATATATAAGCTTAGAATTATTTCCTACTAAATTAGGAAGTGATTTCATCAAAAGCCAGCTTCTTGGGAATAGAATATTAATTCACACAAACTTAATTTCTTGTTGTGTGAAAGTTATCCTATTGAAAGAAAATTAAGATATGTTTCTTTATTATATGAGACGCGAGAGAGCCCCGGCCTGCATTAAATAAAAAAATGCTGATTAAGTCGTGCAAAGACACTTCTTAATTTATCAAAAGTCAAAAAAATGTTGGACAAGCATTGTGAATATATATATATATATTTAAAGCAATTTGCTATTTTAAAGGTATAATTTAAGCGAAAAATTCATAAAAATAAAGTAAGCAAAAAATCTATTAAAATTTTGTCTGACCTAGTATATATGTAGTAAAAGGTTATATAACACGTTGAGGTCGATCATATTCAGACTTTGGCATGGAATTTTAACAAATTCATAGGTTAAAACATTCATCATTAGAAATATGGGTTAGACCTTGAACAGCCTGCCTGCCTGTGCTACTAATTAAAATACTTAAGCTCAAAGTCAATTTTTTGGCAAGTGAGCTGGCCCGACCGACACACGGGCTTGGACTTGCTAGTTACCTACCTCTATTTGTGATTTAATACTGTGATTTGTGGAGAGTAGATTTCATAAATTTTTTGTCTTTTTATGTCCATCTACTTAAACTTTGACATTTAGTCTTTTATTTAACATTAATTAATTTTAAAATTAAATAAAAAAATATGTGTTAAAATTTAAGTGAGGAACACAAAGAAAACAAAGAATTTGAGGTCAGATGATCTGCTCTCGTGATTTGTGTGAGGGGGTAGGGAGCCGGGGATGGAGTACTAAATTAATTAGGGAAAGGGATTTTTGTATATGCCCTAATTTGACATTCACCAAATGTCAGTTTGTGAAGAAATTCACAAACTTAATTTCCACTTCTCAACTACTACAAATCTATTGAAACAAAGAGGATATATAAGTTTCTATTAATTTACGCCATGACAATATCAGCGTTATCAATAATAATAATAATAAATTGTACGATTTTTAATTAAGTCGTGCAATTGCTCTTCTTAACCAAAAGAATGTTGGACTATAATTAATTATTATTCTCTCTATTTTAAAATTAGAGATATAATTTGACTTTTAAGGTCAAATGATCGTATATTAAACTTTAAATTAATGTGAATTTATTTAATTTAGTTAATACAATTATTATAATTGTATAGTATATACAAAAATTATTAATCACAACATTTATTTCGTTTCTAACCTTTTATAAGTCATATTAATTTTCAAGTTTAATATGACGTCGTTTGACTTCAAAAGTCAAATTGTATCTCTAATTTTGGAACGGAGAGAGTAGTAAATAGTACTTCCACTGCTGTCCTCAAAAGAATTAACAAAGTACAATTTGCACACATATTAAGAAAAATAAAAATAGAGAAAATCGAGTAAAAAAGTTTTAAATTTATTCTTAGTGACCTTTATATAAATTGATGAATACTTCTATTTTTTTTATATAATGAACCCCACTAAACGATATATTTACACTTTATTTTATGTACTTTATTTGAGGATAAAAAAATTATACATTTAGTCATTCTTTTGAGGATGTTGATAGTAATATTTTTATAGAAACAACTTTGTGACTTAGGTGTGAATTTCAAGTTTAACTTGGCGGTTAATGTTTTATAATTCCTCCGTCCTAAGATAAAAGTCTTATATGAGTAACTTTTATGGTTAAATTGTCTATTTTTAAAGTCAATAATTAAACTTATATATTTAGGATTTCAAAAAGATAAACATTGAGATTAATACTCACTCCATTCCTAAATAAGTGACGTTTTAGAGGAAAAAATTTGTTTCAATTTATTTACCGTTTACAACTTTCTAGAAGAATAAAGTATTTACTTTTTTATATCACCCCTACCTCTCGTTGTCCCAAGAAATTTTCACCCTTAGTATTAATAATTTTCAACTTCCCATAAAGGAGTAGTGATGAAATTTTACATAGATTTTAATTATTAAATAATAGTATTAAATGACTTTCTTAATTTATATGCAAAAACTTTAAACGACTCTTATTTAGGAACGAATGGAGTACTAAATTACTTGTATGTAATTTGTGATGTTTATAGACTTTTTGCGCGCGCGCGCGCGCATATATATATATAATATATATGTATATATATATGTATAAATAATAAAATATATTAATTCAGAAAAGGTCAATTTGGTAATAGAGAACTTTTATCTGATGGCGAGAGTATAATATTTTGACGACCATTGTTCCGTAGTCTTATGTCTCGCACCGGAGAGAGGGTTGCAAAATAATAATAATATAACCATCCTAAATTAAGTATAGAGTAATAATAATTATTATCTTTATTTATTTTTAAAAATTAAAAAAAACTATATTAATTTTAAATTTAAAAATTTTACAAATTAATTTTAAAAAATCAAAATATTTCTCTAATATTAAAACGGATGCAGTACTAAATTTTCATATAAAACATATTGAGAAATTAATGTAGAAATGTATCGTATGCAAAGTAAATAAAAAGTAAAATAGTGATTTACAAAAAGGAAAAGGAAAACAAAAAAAACTGAACTTTGGTTGGAGTTCTGGACTGGTGCACAACTTGAACCGGGTTTGAGCCTCAACGAAAGGGAGAATGGGAAGTCGTTGCAAGTTCTGGCTCCCAAAGAAGAAGAGATTTTGTGCAAATATCCCTCTCGGCACTTCCCCGTAAGATTTCTTCCCCTTTCTCTCTCTTCTCACGCAATCGACAGAACTAATTATGATATTTCGATTTCTAATCGAATGCATTTTAGGTTTTGCGGGAATCACACAACGAGGTCCAATGACCAGTGGATTACATGCCCAGTTGACCCTTCTCAGTAAAGTTTCTTCCTTCAGTTAATCAGTATTTTACTTCTTCTTTTTTTAATTTCTTATTAAGATGAATTCTGTTCTTGTTTTTACGCATTTTGATAGCTCTGTACTTGAAGAAAATCTTGAGGGTCACCTTAAAAAATGTCCATTACTGAAACATGTTCAGTCCCTGTCACTCCATCCTTTTTACCAAAAGGGGATCAATGGCAGCAAAGAAGATGAAGTTGTAGTAGTAGAGGGAGAAGATAAGTCTTCTTCATGTTCATTAGATAATATTATCAGCTCGGAAATGAAGAGGAAGGCTGTGTATGCTATGGGTGTACCTCAGTTGTTCGAATTACTCAGTAAAATCAAGTCCATTCATGCATCAATTTGTAATGATATTCAAGACTCACATAAGATTCCTGAAAGTTGTGGTGTTTGGATCAATCACGAAGTTGACAGGTATTTTTTATACATTTTGGATTAGAATTCTTCTGTACTTCTGTTACATTTTTTTGTACTGTTTCTATATGTATTGTTTTTCAAATTGTTGTGTTGTTTTTAGGAAGTTGCTATTTCAAGAAAAACATGTATTGCAGCAGGCCTCAATTCTTGGAAACTTGGAAGAATTTGGTGTTTTGAAGTCTTCTGGTGCAGGTACAGTAAAAGAACAATTGGACAATAACGGGTCATCTGTGGATGATAATGATATCCCTGCAGTTGTTGAATTTGGTGCTGGGAGGGGATACTTAACACAAATGCTTGCAGACTGTTATGGGATCAATAAAGTGATTTTGGTCGAGAGAAAGTCATACAAACTTAAGGTTTGTGGATTTTAACTCAAAATTATTGTACATCACGTTCGAATATTCTTGTGGTTGTTATATTTTGTGGTTTTAATTTGATATCTTCAAAGATTGAGTTTTTGTTGTTGGTCTGTTAAACCATAGCTTTTAATAATCTAAGAGGATCCAGTATATGACATATGAACTAAAGTAGCTCACTCAACTTAATGATCTGTGCTTGATTAAAATGTTCATGACCTGATAATGTGACTTTTAGGCTGATCGGAGTTTGCGGCAGAAAGACAGCTTGACACTAGAGCGGTTGAGAATTGATAGTAAGGTTTTCCAAAATCCTATTGTTCAGAAAACTAATTTAATTGTTCTGTTATATATCTTCCATTTTTCTTTTATAATCCACACCTCTTCCCATGCCTGTTAGCTACACTGGGGACAGGGACAGGGACAGGGACAGGGGCGGAGTTACTAAGTGGCCGTGGTCTGGGTATCCCATAAATTTTTAGATTTCTTCAAAGCTTGTAAAAATATTGTTACTTCAGTCCCCAAAGATTTATGAAAAAGGTAAAGTTTGTGCGAGTGTGTACTCTGTGTGTGCATCAGAAAAATGAGAAAAACTTTAAAGAGTACATATCTTAAGATTCATCATTTAGTATGTGTGTGGTTGTCTGTCTCAAATCAACTGTCCATCCTAGGAAAGAAGAAAGGATAAGTGGTTAGTATGCTTGGTGAGAATGAAGCAATACAGCTGTTTACTTGGTTTATTATTGGTTAGGGTTAACTCTACTCTTGTTTCGTTTCTAGTAATGAATAAGTCGACCTTTATTTGTGAACACAATCATTCAAGTTCATTCACTAACCAAATAAGAGCTTCAGCAAGAGATTATACATGTCAAATTTTCTGCCTGTTACTGTGGACCTTTAGTAGGTGCAAGTATTCAGCCTAAATAATCTCAGTGGGCAGACCAATGGAAAGGTTGATCTTGCTTTAATAGCTAATGTGAGAACACATATACTGAAAAGTTTGCTGGTGCTACTTCAATGTTTTCTACCACTGCCTATATAAGTATATAGTTACATCATAAATCATGAATACATTACAACTTTACTCCATTGTGACACCCTCAATAAGGAACTTATCTTTATGTGCTTTGATTAATGTTTCTTCTTCAAAGATGTTTATAATGAGGTGAACTTTTTTGCCCCTACATTACTTGAATACTTCCTATAAGCTGAGCGTGGAATCAAATTCACACCGCCTTTGAATTTATACTCATAGTCATACTTGGTTTCCCTTAGTTTGTAACCTTTTATTTTATCAGCTGCTTTATTACGCCGTATTAACTTTTGCAGTTGAGGATTTAAACTTAAATGCTGTTGAGTCTCTTAAAGGAATTCCTTATTTGGCAATTGGTAAACATCTTTGTGGGCCTGCAACAGGTAATCAAAATATTGCTTTGTTTTATCTTGCTCCGAAACATTGATCTTGAATTTTCGTAATAATTTTACTCCCAACAGTTTATTATAATTTATAAAACCTTTCTTCAGATATGACCTTAAGATGTTGTCTTGGGGAACAATGTAATCATGGTAATGTTGCTGATTGTGGTGCCAGTTGTTACCTGAGAGGCTTAGCATTAGCAACATGCTGCCATCATCTTTGCCAGTGGAAGCATTACATAAGTAATCTCTTTGTCCTACCCCTAATAAACAAATGACAACAGAGGCAATCTATTATTGTTTGAATTTCAAGTGTCCTTGTATAGTTACTTACTAAATTTTGGCTGACTTGTAGATGAGAGATATATGCCTCTTATTTAACCAGTGACAATTGAGGCAATTTGTTCTTGTTTGAATTTTAATTTCCTCATATTGTAACTTGCGCTGAATTTGGCTGACCTGTAGATCAGCAATATATGTCAACTCTGGGGATTGCCAAGGAAGATTTCCATGCAATTACATGGTTTACCAGCTGGGCGGTAGATGCAGATCATGGTTCGGGCCTATCTGGTGTTGTTGATAGCACATCACATCTGGGGATAATGTAATCATTTTACAACTGTTTTACCAAAATTTGACAAATATTTTGTTTCTTCAAATTTCCAAACAAGTCAGATACTAATGGCATCTTTATTTCTTTTTCTTTCCCTTTTTATTATTTATTCTGGACAGATGGAGTGTTAAATTATTTATGTGACATCTTTTCCTTTGTTTTAGCAATGGGAAGGAAGAATGTGGCAGGGATTTTGATATATGCGGAGTCAAAGGAATTTTGAGGAACATGAGTGCTGTAGAGAGGGCAGTACTTGGCTTCATGTGCAAAGATATAATCGACATGGGGAGATTTATGTGGCTCAAGGAACATGGTTTAGAATCCCAACTTGTAAAGTATGTCCCAGCTAACATCTCCCCCGAAAATCATTTGCTGATTGCAAGGTACAAGAGTGTATACTAACTATAAGCCGCTGGAGGCTCTTCCATATGCTCGTTCGGTAGATGATATGAATTAAAAATTTTCTTAGAAATTTTTGTGGCAAAAACTAGATGATGATTGAAGATAGCCTATGAGATTACAAATTTTGCTAATTACTTGTATACGTTGTCTCTTATTTGGAATAGACTTGGCTCAGTCATTGAATCTATACATCAACTAAAAGTGTTTCTAGTCATTGCACTCTATTGTGCGTGTTGATTTTCAGTTATGGCAGAGTGCATTTATTGCTTCCTCATCGTAAATTTACGCTAGGCTGTTTTAAGTACTTCTTCCTTTTAAAAGAATTTAATGGTATTTATTCTGTATCAGTGTGTGTATAGCTATCATCCAACTCAATATTAGTTAAATGAAGGAAGGCCAACCCCATTTGCCATATGAAAATTGAGAAATCCTCCTCCATTCATGTTAGTTAGCTTAGCTTATACGATCGATATATATATATATATATATATATATATATATATATTTATATATATATATGTTATATTTTGACAACGAAAGAGACAGAACCCGAGCTAGCTAGCTCTTAATGACAAAAACCTCCGCCCCAAAGAAGCAATTCAGTGTCATAACTAAATATCCATGGTGAAAATTTTCTACTGAGCAAAACCCCATTCAGATTTCACTCTGTCCAAGGACCACCAGAAACACGAGTGGGATTTTGATCAGAGAACAAATTTGAATCAAATAAACTAAAAAAGGGCTAATTACACTTAACTGCCATCAAATTCGGTCTTCAAAGAATTTGAGCTTACAATTTACTACATCAAGTGCCTAATTTGATGCAAAATCCAAGGCGTTAAAATTTCTAAATTTGGAAGGATTAGGAATGAGGGGGAGAGAGAGGAGAGAAATCTAGAGCACATGGGTCATTTCAATTTTTATTATTTAATTAATTAAATTTTGGTCATTTTTGTTAATTGTTTAAAAGTTTAATGTAATTGGTGTTAAAAATATAATTTGTATGTTTAAAATTGTATTTATTTTTTGGTAATTAAGTCTTTTTTTAAAATTTAAAAATAAAAAAATTATATTTGGTAATCTTTGTATTAATATTTAATTTTAATAATTTAACATATAATAATTACTTAAAAGGATTTATACAAATTTAATACATCAAATAAAAAGTATTTATACGAAACTTGATGTAGTAAATTGTGAATTTGGTGGGTACACGATGTAACATAAGTGTTATTAGTTTGACCGGAAAATTAGGTATTCTGACCAATTTTGACCGGATTCTAAAATTATGGGTTAAATTGTATCAAATTAGACACTTAATATAGTAAAGTGTAAACTTAAATTATTTAGGGGCCTAATCATGAATATGATGATATTTGATATAGTAAATGTATTTAGCTCACTAAAAAATGTAGCAGTTTTTCACTCTTGAATAATGCTAGAGACACTGTGAGACCCCAGATTTTATAAATAAAGATTTAAATTTCTCGAAATATTTTTTTTAAATATTAAGGTGTGGATTTGATATAATGTTATAGTTGTGGGTAGTATTTGAAAATTTTGTAAAGTATACAAGTTGTTATAAATATTCAATTGGTCGGAGAATATTCTTTTTGTCGGGGAATATTCGCATGCGACTGACACAAGACAATCATTAGTGGACCCATAATGTAAGAAGCGTCAGTAGTTAGAAAACCACAAAAATATTTTATGAAAATAATGGTGGAGGTTTTACAGTTAATCTTGTTGAACTACTTCGGTAGTAAAAAGTACGATGAATGGCGTGGTTGCATAGTAAGCATACCAGTATTGATTATTGATGCTTACGTGAGAAATCACTCGGTTATACTCAATTATTGCTACTGAGAATTCTTTGCGATCATCATATCTCTCATTATTGATTCAATTATTGTCACAGTATCATCTGCATTATATGTTATATTGTTAAATCAATAATTGAGACGACAAAATTATTCATATTATTAAATCACAATATTTACAATGTCTAGAAGTTCTATCAAGGAGAGGTTTGGTCACCTAATTGCGAGCCAATAGGGAGAAATCCTTATTGGAAAGCCCCCTCTTTCCTGGGAACAACCTGGTTGTTAAATATTGTGAGTTATGATATTAATGATGAATAAGTTCGTGTTGATTAAAAATGAATTTGATAGTTTCATTGTGTTGGGATTATTTGTGTTAGTAGAAATCGACATATATTCTGATGATAATTGATGTCTGGAGGTTATATTGTTCAATCGGGTATTCGGGACACTTTTCGTGTTGGAGTACTATTCACGAGTTACTATTCATGAGTTATTATTCACGAGTTAATATTCGTGAGTTACTATTCACGAGTTACTATTCACTCTAATATTGTGCATTCGGGTATTTGGGTACAATATTATTTCATGAGGAGATGTGTTAATTTTTCAGACCGTTGGTTGAATTTATATTAGTAAATCAATATGGATCGTTGGTTTAAAGTTTTTATAGTGAATCAGTATGGATCATTTGGTTTAAAGTTTTAATAGTGAATCAAGTATGAACCAGTTGCTTTAAGTTTTAATCTGGACCGTCTGGTTTAAAAGTAAATCAATCTGGACCGTTCGTGTATTAGTTATTATTCAATCCATTCTTCTATAAATAAGCCCATTCCTTCATTATTTCTTACGAATTCAATTGAAACTCTAGAGAGAAATTATAGAGAGAAAGAAGAAGAGTATTCGCTACTTCACTACTTCTATATCCAGGTTTTTTTTTATGGTAAGGGGTGTTATTCTTTCTTATTCATGAAGAGAACTTATGTTATTCCATTCTTTATTATTCATTGGAATAACTTTGTATGCTGACTTACCCTATACTTGGTGGAATGACCTCAGATATGCGGTTTACCCAATACTTGGTGATCTTCTTCTATTATTCCATTCTTTATTATTATGTTGGAATAACTTTGTTTACGCACAATCTGCGTATACTTGGTGAAATTCTTTTATTATTCCGTTCTTTATTATTCTGCAGCCGAATTTCCGTCGATTGTGAATTTCACCGACACGGTTCTATTATTTATTATTCGCATTTATTATTCGTCGTAATATCCTCGCGATTGTGAATTTCACCGACACGGTTCCATATTTATTATTCCGCATTTATTATTCTCGCCGGAATATCTTGTCTCAAGGCGTTTATCTTTGGACTGGTTCCATATTTATTATTCTCGTTGGAATAACTCGCTCGTGTGTTATCTATCACACGCCCGGTGATTTCTTTTGTTATTCCATTATTTATTATACTCAGTTGATTAAAGTTTTAACTTCTATACTCCATGAAATTAGTGGAATATCCTTGATATTTGTGCTTCATCCAGTATCTTTTCATGGAAATATTCTTCTGAGTATTCTTGAATTTTACTCTACAAAGAAGTATCATGTTGACAATTTGGACGTTATTGGTGTTAGGTTTGTAATATTCATAACGCAATCAAATTGCACAAATAAGCAGAAGCGAGATAAAATCAGAGTTTTAAAATTTTACAAACCATATACCCGGATCACCCTTTATGCACAATTATTAATTAAACGAAAAGATAAAGAATAAATCATACCCTTGAAGATCGAGCTTCCTTAGGTACAAGTTCACCTCCAAATCATTTCGCGTTCAATCTTGAATCCACCGGGTTTGGTTCCTTCCTTTGATCAACGTTAGCCACCCAAATGTTTGGCCTCTAGAGGTGATCCACCAAGGAAGAACAAAATTCAAGAAGATGGTGTATTTGGCTCAAACCCTAGTTTTCTATCTCTATAGAAAAGGGTACTCTCCAACAAATTGGAATTATGTCGTTGTTAAAAAGGTCAACAACCCCCATCACCCATAATAAGACTCCTCTTATTTATAGATATGGGCAACCCACCTTAACAATTAAGGAATTGGGTTTTAATTAATTAAATTCTTTTAATTAATTAAGCTCCCTAATCTTATTAGGGATAATTAATTAAACTCCTTTAACTAATTTTCCTTCCTAATCCAATTAGGAATAAATGAGAGTACTTATATTAAATTAATTCCTAAACTCTTTTAGAAATTAAAATAATAATAATTGTAATAATATTAATAAGACTCCTCTTATTAATTTATATTTAATATTTCTAAAATATTAAATAATAAATATTAAGCTATTTAATTTATTCTATCACCATAGATTAAATTAAATATACATAACATATTATTACGATTATGCCATTAACTTCTTAAATAATTATTCTTCCTTTTATGGTGTGACCCTTTAGGTTCTCCATATTAAATAGGTTGTGAATAAATCAATTAGAACAATTCTAATCTTATTTAAATAAATAAATTAAACAATTAATTTATTTAAATAAATAATATTTATTCTACAATAGGATAAGCCTCCCCCAATGATCAACGACTTTCCCAGATAATATAGATTTCAACATTAATCATAAAAGAACCTTTGAGTAAATAGTTACCGTGACAATTCAATCCTTCCACCATACAATGTCCCAATTAAATATAAGACATGGAATTACCGTCAAGTCTTATTTTATTTAATTATATGTATTTCGATTCTTAAATGTACTAACTCAAATAATGCAAATTAGAAACTCCTTTCTAATTTCATTCTCGCTTGCATGCTAAGGACTACTGGGTTGTCATTTATTGAATCACATAGACATTCTCTTCTTTTATTGAAGTGGTAGATTCTTTATTGATCATACATTATCTCCATATACAACTTATTATACCCAAGCATACCCTTTGATATACCCTAAGGGTCTTAAGGAATAAGTCAAAGTATAACTCATCATACACAAGATACTATGATGATCTCAAGTCCAAGGATTACTTAGACTACTATCACTACAGAATTCCTATCGACAGCAAATAAAACTCCATTAGGTATTCCTTAGCGAGCCACGCTCAAAGTGAACTTATTCTCTAATAAGCACCTACATACTTGCTTTTAGTGTCTCCACACAAATGATCGTGAGATCAATCATCCTCATCCAATGAAAGCAAAGCAACGTATGTACAATCTATCCGGATTCACTAATCCCCAATAGTAATCCAACGATTGGGAACTATTTTAGTTTTAAGCTTTCAAAGAATTTAGATCTCATTAGAATGATCATCATCATTATTCTAAAAGCATTGCTTAAAACTATGGGTTTATCACATATTATAAAACAAAGATCATGTAGATAATTAAAAGCCTTTTATAAATTAATACTTTTATTAATAAATGAATAAGATTGTTACAAAGTATATGCTTTATCATCAAACATGATTGGCTTGTGCATACTACTTTCAATCTCCCACTTGCACTAAAGCCAATCGTCATGGTATCTTATACTCTTCTTCTCTAAGTGACGATTATCCTGCTGTTGGATAAGCTTTAGTTAATGGATATGTAATGTTGTTCTTGAGAATCCACTATCTCTATAGTGATTTCCCATCTTTCAATGATTCTAATAATCAAATGAAAGTGCCACAACACATGTTTAGATCCAAGATGAGATTTAGGAACTATTCCTAGTTCTGTAATGAACTTTTAATCCAAACAATCAACTCTTGCGACTTCATTTATAGCTATATACTTTGTCTTTATCACTAAACCAGCAACTCTTTGCTGTTTGGAACCTTTCCAATTCACTGCACCACCGTTCAAGGTAGCCCTTTACCTTAAAGTGGATTTTTCTGTCGTCTTGGTCTGTCTGAAAAACTTGAGTCTGTTAAGCCCTCTAGTTTTAATTTAGACCCACCATGAGTATGATCACATCCTTAGTGCAGGTTAAGCACTTTAAGATATTTTTCACTGACTCATAGTGAACTTCTCCATAATATGACCGATCAACATCGGTCTCGTACATTTCATTGCATACATGATTGTCACCATGCGACCTCTCTTTTCGTGAGTCCGTGGGGACTATTAAAGAGATACACTCCATAGCTCATCGACATGAGACATCTCTTGAGTTTGCCATGCTAAACGACTTTAGCATCAAATGAATATACGTTCTTGGGTTAAGTCGAGCATCCTCTTAAATCTATCTATATAGATTTATATCCCCAATTAAGATACTCTTCCAAATCATTCATGGAGGAATGTTTTAGACAACTTTATCTTTCTTCGATTGTAGCATTGGTATGTCATTCCTTATCCGTAGTATATCAACATGTAGTATTAGGAATGTCACGATGCTCTAATCGACCTTTGTACACACTAGGTTCATTCTTATTTTTGATAAAATCAAACTCTTTTGATTTATTTCATCAAAACGAATGTTCCATTTTTGAGAATATTGCTTCAATCAATTTCTCTAAGTGTTCATAACTCTTAACTCATCGATGTGAATCGGATCATCATCTTCTATGATCGTACCTCATCATCATCATCTATGATGAATCCATACCTCCTAGGTATCTTTGGTGACTATTCCATTTACGATTATTTGGTTTGGTACAATAGGTCTATCTACAAGTTCCTCTTATTTGACTTATAGTGTTTTGTGGTTCTTGAACTTTTCAAGATCTATTATCCTCCCACTAGCCCCTTCAATGATAAACGCCTTTATCTTAGAAGGCAGCGTGTTTCGCAACAAACACCTTTTGCTAAGTAGGATTATAGAACATATACCCTAAACTTACTTTAGGATGTCCCACAAATCGACACTTATAAAATCTTGTCCCAAGCTTATCCTTTGAAACATTTTCACATAAGTTGGACAACCCCTTATCTTAACATACTTAAGATTAGGAATCCTCCCTGTCCATAACTTTTATGGAGTCTTGGGGCTGGATTTTGAGGTTACCTTTTCGTAGATATGTAGCCATTTCTAGGACATTATCCCTGAAGGATTTTGGAATGTCGGTAAAATCTTTATGGACCGCACCATGTCCAACAAGGTACGATTTTTCATTCAGATACATCAATCAATTATTGCGTATCAGGATGTGTCCATTATGAGAAAACCATTTGAGATGATCTAGAAACTTATTTCACAAGTATTTATTCCTTGATCTAATCAAAGAATCTTAATACATTGCTAATTTGTTTCACTTTCAATTCTTTGAACCTTTCAAATAATTCACACTTGTATTTCAAACAAATACACACATTCAACTCTTTGAATGATCATCTCCTTTCTCATACTAGTTTGTTCAATTCGCAAGATAATTTTTACATAAGTCAGTATACAAAATCCATTAAGTGATATTCGGTTCTATACAAAACATTATTATTATAAATAGAACAACAATTGTTCTTAATTATAATACCAAAAATTTTATTGTCCAACAATAAAATAGAAATAATATTTCTAACAAGAACTAGAATACAATAACAACTTATTGACTTAATAGATTTTCCGTAGGCATTGCTAAACTATAAGTTTTATGGCTAATACGCAAAGAACCTTTGCTTCATTTTCCACACATAGGATTACTTATATTTGTTTAACTTCTCTACTTGGTCCTGTCCCTTCATAAATTTATATTTATGATAAATCAAGTCGGTATCCAATACCCAAGTAGAACCTCGACTTAAAGAAAAATTTATTTCAATCATGAACAAAATCTGTATTATGAACCGAAACTTCACTAAGCTTCTTTGGTTAGCCTCTGCAAGATGCTTCTCATGATTTCTTTCCAATTGTCCGTGCTTATTGCAAGTGGTAGCAAACTCCTTTGCCATCTATATCGATTTTGTTCAGTATTATCCTTTGTTTACGCCTTTCATTTACCTTCTTTGAATCGTTCTTCCTTTTTGAAGATCCTTTGGCCCCTACTAGTAAGACTCGGTCTTTCTTGGTTGGAAAGTGACTCTCAACATTTTTCAACATGATAAGCAAATCACCGAGGCTGATATCTAGCTTGTTTATATGAAAAATTCACAACAATTGTGAAAGGAGTCCGGAGTGAGTGCAAGATCAAATCTTGGCTCAACTCTCCATCCATGACAAAAACCCGTTGTCTAATTCGATCAATCAAATTGATTATCATTAGGGATATGTCTCAGATCAGAAGTGCCTTGGTCATTCTAGATCGGAAGAGCTCCTTAGATATCTCGATATCTATCGGTCCCACTTTCCTCACCATCAACTACTTGATGTGCGGGAATATAGTAGAAGCATCCATAGTTTCATGCCGACGCCAAGCTCGTTACATACGATGATGCGAGCATGATGCATTGAGCTAATCGTGCATCATCTTGCCACTTTCTAAAAGTAGCAATCTCTTCCTCAGAGGCATTGTCTGCAACCATTGCAGGTCTGCAACCATTGCAGGGATAGGCGTATTAAGGACATAAGATAGCTTTTCAGCTATGAGAACTATTCTCAAATTCCTTAACCAATCCGTTTAATTAGGTCCGGTTAATTTAGCATCTAATATGCTTCGCAGTGATAGTAATTAAGACATTGTTAAATTTTGTAAATGAATTTGTATTTAACAACATTTTAACATACATTCTTTTATTAATTACCAAAATAATTTAGGTCTTGTTTTAAATTGATATCTCCCACTATTTTCTTCAAACTATAATACCCTCAATATATAGTTCGGCAAAATCTAATTAAAGATTTGCTAGTGAGAATAAGGATCCCATTTCAAATGTATATAACCTTGTGGTGACACAACAAACTATATATAAATAAATAGGTAGACAACTTTTGTCAATTACATCAACTATGCAACTCCTCAGATTTTGCCTCTTAGATTATTTTGATCAAGTGGTGGCACATCCGAATCAAAATTATCCAAGTTAAGTCCAACCTAGCACTCCATATATTCAAAAAGAAAAATATCATCCTTGTGGTGACACAACAAAATAATATTGTTCAATTTTCTTTATAAGCATCAAATGTGATAAATTAACATCTTAAATACTTAATACTTGCCTTGTGGTGACACAACAAACTCATATTAAATATTTAATACTCTATTAATTTTATCATGCTGAAAGGCGGCGTTCGATATTCCAAAAATCTTTGAACGCTTAGGACTTAATATATAAAAATTGAGGGGTTTGTTATTAATTTGTCTCATCTTGTTTAAGCGCATGCACATATATATATAAAATACGCGTATATTAATGAACATGCGAAGCATGTTTGCATAATATATAATATATATAGTATAAGCATGCACATATAGAATACTATATTCTACTCGGATTGATTATGGACTTTTATTCTAGTTTGGTTCACTAGAGCCACCAAGTGAACCAAAAGGTCAAACCCTAGGGTGCAAGAAATAATATTTAAATATAACTATTACATTTTAAACCGGGCTCCATTACAAACGGGTCTTCAAGCGCTCCTTGCTCCTTGATCTCCAATTTTTCAAAATTAATTCTAACTATTCCTATTACATAACTATTTTAAAATAAATAGAAACCTTGATCAGTGATCGAGGGAAGTACATAGAGAGAGATAGAATTTACATTAAGAAAAATTAAAGAAGGCAGGTACGCAGACCCCATTTAATAAAACCCATACATTCATGCATCCAACTAAAATAAAATCCAATCGCATTTGGTCAAATCCATAATCAATCCCATTTATTATCATACACATCATATACGCATCAATAAATAACATTCATCTTATGAATAATAAACATTTAATATATATATTGATATCATTTAATGGGCAAATTTAGTTAGTATAAAATCTATTTTTGAATCAAAATAAACTCCTTTATTTTAATCCAAATTTAAATAAAAATAAAACTATTTTATTTTAATTTATCCAATTTTGAATAAAATAAACTATTTTATTTTAATCAAAATCTTTAATCAAAATAAACTCCTTTATTTTAATTAATTATGGAATCCAATTCCATATATAAAAATCTTTAATTAAAATAAACTCTTTTATTTTAATTAATTATGGAATCCAATTCCATATAAAAAAAATCTTTTATTAAAGGAAACACGGATATTCTTTTCCTATTCACAAATAAACTCCTTTATTTTGAATAATATGAAATCTTATTCCATATTTAAATAAACTCCTTTATTTAAGGAAACATGGATTTTCTTTCCTATTCACAAATAAACTCTTTTATTTTGAATAATATGAAATCTATTTCATATCTAAATAAACTCCTTTATTTAAGGAAACATGAAATCTAATTTCAACTCCAATTAGTTATTATGGAATCAATTCCAACTCTAATTAGTTAGCATGAAATTTAATTTTAAAATTAAAATAAACTCTTTTATTTTTAAGATTAAAATAAACCTTTTATTTTAAAATTAAAATTAAAATTTATTTTAATTATAAAATTATTAAAATATTATATATATATATAATAACCGAATATTTATATATATCTTATATATATATATAATATCCGTAACTTATATATATATTTATATATGCCATCCTGATCCTTAAAAAAAAAAATCACGGAAATCCTGCCAAAAAATCCGTTGAAATCCGTTGCTTAACTTTGAAAACCGTGGCCTGCTTTATCATTCACCTGACTCATGCATCATGTTTTTTTTTTTTTTTTTTTTTTTAATTAACGTGGCCATAATAAAATTTGTTAACATGCTTGGAACAAAAAAAAATTCAATATATGTATCATTCCTGTAATTCCCTGCAACACAAAATGACCGAAGCATGTTTTTTTTTTTTTTTAATTTCTGCTGCCTTGAAATCCGTGCCCTTTCAAAAAAAAAAAAAATTTGGTTCCTGCCGCTTTTAAAAAAGCAGATAAGTATAATTTTTTTTTTATTAAATTTTATACAATAAAATTATGCCCAATTAAATTGTTCTAAACACATATCAACATACATATTAAATCAAACAATTAATAATTCGCATAAAGGTTTGGCTCTGATGCCACTGTTAGGTTTGTAATATTCATAACGCAATCAAATTGCACAAATAAGCGGAAGCGAGATAAAATCAGAGTTTTAAAATTTTACAAACCATATACCCGGATCACCCTTTATGCACAATTATTAATTAAACGAAAAGATAAAGAATAAATCATACCCTTGAAGATCGAGCTTCCTCAGGTACAAGTTCACCTCCAAATCCTTTCGCGTTCAATCTTGAATCCACCGGGTTTGGTTCCTTTCTTTGATCAACGTTAGCCACCCAAATGTTTGGCCTCTAGAGGTGATCCACCAAGGAAGAACAAAATTCAAGAAGATGGTGTATTTGGCTCAAACCCTAGTTTTCTATCTCTATAGAAAAGGGTACTCTCCAACAAATTGGAATAATGTCGTTGTTAAAAAGGTCAACAACCCCCATCACCCATAATAAAACTCCTCTTATTTATAGATGTGGGCAACCCACCTTAACAATTAAGGAATTGGGTTTTAATTAATTAAATTCTTTTAATTAATTAAGCTCCCTAATCTTATTAGGGATAATTAATTAAACTCCTTTAACTAATTTTCCTTCCTAATCCAATTAGGAATAAATGAGAGTACTTATATTAAATTAATTCCTAAACTCTTTTAGAAATTAAAATAATAATAATTGTAATAATATTAATAAGACTCCTCTTATTAATTTATATTTAATATTTCTAAAATATTAAATAATAAATATTAAGCTATTTAATTTATTCTATCACCATAGATTAAATTAAATATACATAATATATTATTACGATTATGCCATTAACTTCTTAAATAATTATTCTTCCTTTTATGGTGTGACCCTTTAGGTTCTCCATATTAAACCTAAGTTGTGAATAAATCAATTAGAACAATTCTAATCTTATTTAAATAAATAAATTAAACAATTAATTTATTTAAATAAATAATATTTATTCTACAATAAGGATAAGCCTCCCTAATGATCAACGACTTTCCGGATAATATAGATTTCAACATTAATCATAAAAGAACCTTTGAGTAAATAGTTACCGCAGACAATTCAATCCTTCCACCATACAATGTCCCAATTAAATATAAGATATGGAATTCTTTGTCAAGTCTTATTTTATTTAATTATATGTATATTTCGATTCTTAAATGTACAACTCAAATAATGCAAATTAGAAACTCCTTTCTAATTTCATCTCGCGCTGCTAAGGACTCTTTGGGTTGTCATTTATCGAATCACATAGACATTTCTCTTCTTTTATTAGAAGTGGTAGATTCTTTATTGATCATACATTATCTCCATGTATAACTTATTATACCCAAGCATACCCTTTGATATACCCTAAGGGTCTTAAGGAATAAGTCAAAGTATAACTCATCATACACAAGATACTATGATGATCTCAAGTCCAAGGATTACTTCAGATTACTATCACTACAGAATTCCTATTGACAGCAAATAAAACTCCATTAGGTATTCCTTAGCGAGCCACGTTCAAATGAACTTATTCTCTAATAAGCACCTACATACTTGCTTTAGTGTCTCCACACAAATGATCATGAGATCAATCATCCTCATCCAATGAGAAGAAAGCAACGTATGTACCAATCTATCCGGATTCACTAATCCCCAATTTAGTAATCCAACGATTGGGAACTATTTTAGTTTTAAGCTTTCAAAGAATTTAGATCTCATTAGAATGATCATCATCATTATTCTAAAAGCATTGCTTAAAACTATGGGTTTATCACATATTATAAAACAAAGACATCATGTAGATAATTAAAAGCCTTTAATAAATTAATACTTTTTATTAATAAATGAATAAGATTGTTACAAAGTATATGCTTTATAATCAAACATGATTGGCTTGTGTGCATACTACTTTCAATTGGTTCCTGGACAAATTAATTCTTGAACTTGTTTTATTGAATTCTTATATCATTGTCATCATCCTCATGTTTATATATTTTTTGAAAGTCATCTCGTGGCTTCTGAATGTATGCATAGATGGACTTGGTATGATTATGACTGGATTATTCGGTGTAATCATGGTAGTAATGTTACAAATGATGTGGTAAAAGTCCTCGTTCGTCAGTAGTGCGATTGATGGACGATTGTTGACATGATCATGACTATTGATGAATACACAAATATCCTTGGCCCGTAGTGCATGGATAATTTGTGGTCGTGACCCTAATGAATATCCTTGGCAGTAGTGCGGGGATGATGTGGATTATTTATTAAAGTGAGTCTCGTGATAAAAGTGATGAAAAACATTTTAAATCATAAAAGATAGTAGATTTTATTCTCTACTTGACTCTTTTAATGGATTGCTTATTCAGCGTCTTGATTAAACTTGTTGTTCATTGTATTTTATCGGTTTAACATTGTTGAGGGCTAATGATAATTTATCTGCATTATTTTAGTCATAATATTATTGGGCTAGTTGAGCTCACCCTTTCTTTCATCTTTTTCTTCTTCTTGAAATGAGAACGTAAAGTAGGACTAGTCTCTGGGGCGGAGTGATGGTCCGGATGATAGTATTAGTAGTCCTCATTATTCTGTTAAATAGTGTGACAATAAATGTGACGCCCCCAAAATAGGTATACATCATCCATTCTGAGTTGTCAATACATGGTACAAAAACAACTACAACTTTATTATTACAACAGTAAAACTGTGAGTTTGAATACAAATATTATCTTCTAGACAATATCTATACTCAAATAAATCCTCATCACATTTATTGATACATTATTTTACAAAAATGGTGAGGACTACTAAACAACTCTCTCTAGAACCTTCATTCCATACCCTGAGCTAAACTGTACTTTCATATATATTCTCGCCTCACGAGAAGAAAAATAGAACAAAAAAGGAAAAGGGTGAGCTCAACTAGCCCAGTAAAGAATATTATGACTAAGATAATATACAACAAATTATCATTAGTCTTCAACAGGAAAAAAAACTAATAGAATACAATAGACAACAAGTTTTTAAACCAATATTCGCAATGAAATAATAATTCATTAGAAGAATTAAGTAGAGAATGCAAACTACTATCTTCTATGTATGAATTTAAAAGTTCATCGTCTATCTTTTATCCCTGTAACATCAATCAACATACATCATGAATCAAATATTCATTTTTGCACTACTGAGGCCAAAGATATTCATCGATTAGTCATGTTCATCTAAACACTGTTCATCTTTGCACTACTGGGCCAAAGATATTCATCGAAATCATTCATCTTGCCTTTGCTGCAGCCAAAGATATTCAATAATATCATCATTTAAGGCGAGGATGATGAAAAAATTTTTAAAAAGCGAATCAAAGTGAAACAAAATGGCAAGGATTAAGGATTAAGGATTAAGTACTTTGTTTTATCCATGTCCAAAAATACCTTAAAAATAATCATAGTGGTGTAAAATTCAAGAATGATCAAAACATGGATACAATCAAAGCTAGTATCCGAATAGATATTTTGGACGAAAAGAAAATTTTTTTTATTTTTCGATGAATAGTGAATAGTATTCGTGAATAATCATCAGTATCGTGAATAAAGTCTTGCTTCGTATCGTGAATAGTAACTCAGAACACCAAAAGTTCCAAATTTGATAAAAAACTTGAGATCAATATTTCAACATAATGATATTGAAGAAATAATATCATTCTGAAAAAATAATATCCCTTACCTCGAAAGATTAGTACTTTCAGTTGAAACAGGATATAGTTATGACTTGAACTTGCCGTATAGCAATACTCAAAGTATACTCAAAATACTCACAAGAATACGCTCGATAATATAGAGAGAAAACTTGATTTACGGTGTGATTTTCAATTCTAACCTAAGCACCCTATTTATAGGAATTGCTTAGAACACCAAAGCAGAAAATTTAATAAATAATAATATATATATTTTTTCAACGCACACTTAATTTGCCCAACATCACCCACCAACCATTACTACACAAGACTAGCAACAAAAAACGTTTTTCTAATTTTAAAATTTTAAACTTCCAAAATCAATTATTTTGAACTTTGAACTTCAATAATTCATAATAAATAGCCCTTTTTATCAGAAAATTGAATCTCGCAACTTTTTATAGGAAATTCAATTCTCTACAACTTTGCAGAAGAAAATTTTTCCAAATTCCAAACAAAAATTGGTTGAAATCCACGACGAGGCGATTTTATAAATTTATAATCAAATTTCGATCGATAAATGGGGTCCGCAGACATGTTTAACATGTTTTAAACATTTATTGCAACAAAAATATTCTTCCACCTCAGTATACTCATATATCCCACATTCGTTGTAAAAATATCACCATTATTATATTATTAAAATATAATAATATATTTAAATAATTATTTTATCGAAAAAGATAAAATTTCAATTTTCAACAATTGTCACATTAAAATTTTCTCCATCTATATCCACATAAAATCAATATTTTCCTCATCATATGAATAAATAATTAATTATTCACAAATAATATTACAAAATCTGATATTGTAACCGAGGCGGTTCCAGGAAAGAGGGGCTTTCAATAAAATTTCTCTCTTCTTGTGCATGATTAGGTGACCAAACCTCTCCTTAAGTAAGAACTTTCTAGACATTGCCAATAATGTTATCTAATAATATTATTCAGATAATATGAATTATTGCATCGATAATGAAAAATCTTGTGTAATGACAATTATTGAAACAACAATAATATAAAATATCAACGCATGACAATTATTAAATCAATAAAATCTTTGAGCGATAATTATCGTAACCATTATTAAGTAGTGCCTTCTTACGTAAGAATCAATAATTGGTGCAATACTGGTATCTTTCTTGTGTTTTAACCACAGGTATTTTAATGATGATTAACTTGAATAACAACTTCTGCAGATTATATTTAAACCACTTATATTTGTCGTTTTCTTCATCCAATCGCTTTCAGAGTTATGGGGCCCACAAAAGGCGCTTGGCTGGTAAATGCGAATATTCCCAAAGCGATACGAATATTCCAAGACCAAACGAATATTCCAAACAACAATGAATATTTTATAACCACTTGCTTATTTTGAAATATTTGCGTATTTTACCCATAACTATCCACATTAATCAAATCAACCCTTACTATTTCAAAATAATAAATAGAAAATTAAATTTCATTAATAATAAGTTGGGGTCTTCTGACCTCCCTCCTTATGAAATTTCGTCCTCGAAATTGACGTCGTGCACTGTGTGTTTGAAAAGGTGAGGATACCTCGCTTTCATTTCCGTTTCCAATTCCCGGTCATTTCCTCTATAGCATGATTCCTCCACAAAACTTTAACTTGTGGTATGACCTTTCTTGGCGTAGGACATGCTCCTTTTATCCAAGATCTTGTGGTACCTCCTCATCACGTTAAGTCTTGACTATCTCGTCGGGTTCTAACTCTATAACGTGGTTCGGGTCTTTCACATATTCTGAAAATACGGATATGTGAAACACATTATGAACACGAGACATACTCGGAGTGCGCGAGTCTATAGGCTACATTTCCTACTCGGTCAAGAATTTGAAATGGACCGATAAATCGTGGATTGAGCTTTTCTCTCTTCCCAAATCTTGTAACTCCCTTCCATGGAGCAACTCGCAACAATACATGATCCCTACACTAAATTCCACGTCCTTTCGATGAAGATCCGCATAACTCTTTTGTCGATCTTGTGCCGGTTTGTATCGTTGTCGAATCATTTGGATCTTTTCGTAGTAGTCATACGTATTCAACTCGGGTCCCAACAATGTTGCTTCACCCACCTCGTCCCAACATATTGGAGAAGCGACACTTTCGTCCATATAATGCTTCAAATGGAGCCACACCTATACTTGCACGATAACTATTGTTGTAGGAGAATTCCACCAATGATAAATACTTATCCCAAGCCCTTGAAGTCTAGGACACGAGTCTTAATAGATCTTCAAGAGTTTGAATAGTCTCTCTCGATTGTCCGTCCGTTTGGGGATGGTATCGAACTAAATCGCAAATCCGTGCCCATAGCTTTTTGTAAGCTAACCCAAAATCTTGAAGTGAATCTTGGGTCACGATCCGAAACTATGGATCTTGGCATGCCATGCAACCTCACAATCTCATTCACGTACATATACTAGCAAGGCGTTCAAAGGAATAAGTCTCCATATCGGCAAGAAATGAGCGGACTTGGTTAATCTATCAACAATAACCCAAATAGCATTGATGCCTTGAGAAACCGTAGGAAGACCGTGCTTGAAATCCATGGTAATGTGTTCCCACTTCCATTTCGGAATCTCAAGTGGTTGCAGCGGACCCTTAGGTACTAGATGCTCCGCTTTTACACGTTGACAAGTTAAACACATTGAGATAAACTTTGCAATCTCTCTCTTCATATTGTTCCACCAAAATGTATGTATGAAGATCACGATACATTTTAGTACTTCGAGGATGGATTGCAAATGGTGTATTGTGTGCCTCCATCATAATCTTGTACTTCAAATCAGTCGTTAGGGACACAAAGTGCAGAGTGGACTCAAGTATTCCTTCTTCATCAATTCTAAGCTTAGGAATAGCTCCTTCTTGTACTTTCTTCTTTATACGCATCGATTTCGATTCGGTGGCTTGAAAGCAACCTTAACTTTTTCTATTAAAGTTGGCTCTGTCGTCGTATACTTGACATCATCGCACTCATTCCGCATATGATCTTCTACTCAACGCGTCGCCTACCACGTTCGCTTTTTCCGGGATGGTATTGAATAGTGTGGTCGTAGTCTTTCAATAGCTCGAGCCAACGTCACGCGCCGCATGTTGAGTTCTTTTTGAGTGAAGAAATATTTAAGGCTTTTATGGTGCGAATATATCTCCACTTTCTCCCCATATAGATAATGCCTCCATATCTTTAAGCGAAAGCATTTCTTTGCTAACTCTAGATCATGAGTAGGATAATTCCTCTCATACTCTTTAAGTTGTCGCGAGGCATAGGCTATGACTTTCTCACGTTTCATGAGAACACATTCTAACCCTTTGCGAAGCATCATTTGTAGATAACAAATCCATCCGAACCGGATGGTATTGTTAGAACAGTCTTGAAATGAGTCTCCTCTTAAGCTCTTGGAAACTCTTCTCGCATTCTTCGCTCCAAATGAATTTTGTATCCTTCCTAGTTAAATTTGGAGTTAATGGAGTAGCGATTGAGAAAACCCTTCCACGAATCTCAGATAATAACCAATTAAGCCCAAGAAGCTACGTACTTGATCACCAAACGGTTGCTCCCAACTTTGTATTGCTTCAATCTTGGCGGATCAACAGATACTCCATGTTTTGACACCACGTGCCCAAGAAATGCTACTTCCTCAAGCGAACTCGCATTTCTTCAATTTGGCATATAGTTTGTTTTCACGAAGCCTTTGGAGTACCGACTTCAAATGGTGCTCATGATCTTCACGACTTTTGGAATATATGAGGATGTCATCAATAAAGACAACAACAAACCTGATCCAAATATTCCTTGAATACTCGGTTCATCATATCCATGAAAGCCGCGAGGAGCATTAGTCAATCGAAAAGACATGACTAAGAATTCATAATGCCCGCATGGGAGTTTAAAGGCGGTCTTTGGAATATCCTCGATTCTAATCTTCAATTGATGATATCTAGAGCGAAGATCGATTTTGAAAAGAATTGTGCCCTTGCAGAATTTGGTCAAACAAGTCATCAATACGAGGTAGAGGATACCTATTCTTGATGGTGACATGGTTCGATTCAGATAAGTCGATACAAAGTCGCATACTCTCGTCTTTCTTCTTTACTGAATAAAGCAGGAGCACCCCGAGGAGATGTCTTGGGGCGAATGAAACCGATGTCCAATAATTCTCGTAGTTGGACCTTTAACTCCACGAAGTTTAATAGGAGCCATTCGATATGGGGTTTTAGAAATGGGCTTTGTGCAAGTTCAAGATCAATAAAGAATTCAACTTCACGTTACGGGGATAGAGCAGGAAGTTCTTCAGAAATCGTCGGAAAGTCAATAACAACAGGAATATTATTCAAATTTGGCGTGTCTTTATTCAAATCCATAACATGGGCTAAGAAAGCTTGACATCCGTTTTTCAATAAGCGAATAGCTTTATGATTAGATATGAGCGGTGATTGATTTTAATGGTTTAGTTGCTTGAATTGCATACAACGGGTTGGTTAGGAATATGAAAACTAACAACCTTACGAAAACAATCAATTTTGGCATGATGAGTAGTTAACCAATCAATCCCTAAAATCACATCAAAAGCAAGTATCTTTAAAGAGATAAGGTCAACATGTAAGGTGATGGTGCCAACTTGAATCAAACAAGATTTATAAGCGAGTGGATGTGATGAAAGTTTCTCTAACGGAGTTTCCACGAGATAGGTCAAAGTCTAATTTCTCCGAGTCAAGTTTAAGCGTTGAGCACATGCAGGAGAGATAAATGAATGGGTATACCGGTATCAAGTAAGGTATAAACTTCGCAAGAATTTATAAATAGCTTACCGTGATCACCTCGTTTGGGTTCCTCGCATTTTGACCGATCCACAACAAAGCGCTCTTCCCGGAATCGTTGACTTTGACTTTTTCCGGGACGATCTTTTGAGTCACCGTCCCCCATTGAACTAGGTTTCGCTTCTCAGTCAATCTCGGCGATAAGTCCTTCCTTTCCACAATTATAGCATACCTTGAACTGTTGTGGGCGGTTTGGTGATATATCCCTCTTTTCCGCATTTGTAGCATATATGATGGGTGGTCGTTCTCCTCCCTTAGAACCGATTCTTCACGCAAGACCTTTGTCGTCTTCACATGGTCGTTGTTAAATCTCCTCTTTTAAAATCTCCTCGACTCGCTTCTTTATATTTTCATGGCCATGATTACCACCGGAGTGGTTACCATTTTTGTCCGTCTGTTTCTTTCTCTGCTTTGGTTATCATTATTACATTGTTCGCTATCTACGGTACGATCTGGTTATGGTCCCTCGGTTGAACATACTCGTTATTTCGCTCTAACAATTGAGCCCATTAACAACATCGAATAGAGAGAAAATTTATGAGAAATGAGAGATATTATGCGTATATGTCGGGTTTCAAACCTCTAAGAAACATCCACGCGTCATCGTTCCTCATTCTCCACCAAATGAGGTGTAAACTGGATAACTCTACAAACTTTGCCTCATCTTTGAGACACTTCATCATGTTGTTTTGTTCTAATCGATGAACTCCACTTCCTTCATATGACGAACACTTTCGGAAAGTATTTGTCATTAAATAGTTTCAAACGTTTCCCAAGACATCTTTTGAAAAGCGTATTTGGATAGAGTGCGCTCCTGAGACTCCCACCAGTGAGTCCGCCTCGCCACGGAAGATAAAGGTGGCGAATGGAACCTTCTGTTCCTCCGTGCATCCCAAGACATCGAATATCTTGGTAATTTGCTTGACCCATGTTTCCGCCGTGATCGGATCTGGCTTTCCCTTAAATTCGGTGGTCCCAACTCTTTGAAGCTGCTTCATTTGTGACAAACCCGTGAATTGCTATCATTTCCTCCTGTATTTTGAACACGAGTCTCCTCGTCGATTTTGCATGAGCTGCAAAAAGCTTCTAAACATCCCCTCGTTCATCATCGCTCGATTGGTGTTGTTCACGGGAGGAACATTGCCCGACTGTTGCACGTTCTCCTCGTTGGTGAGTACTGAGCGTCTCCACGGTCTCATTTCCATTGTTAATATTCTCGATCGACATTCTCAATCATCGTCATAAAACAAGGGTTAATTAAAGAAATTAATATATCACATAATATCCTTATATCTTGACCAACTAACAAATAAGCTTAGGTAGGACACACCTTAGCGAAGGATTTACTCGTCTCTCCCCTACTAGTTCTATTCCCGATCTCGCATGAGAGATCATATCCTAAGTTCGATACCATTGTGGCGCCCCCAAAATAGGTATACATCACCCATTACGAGTTGTCAATACATGATGCGAAACAACTACAACTTTATTATTACAACAATATAAAGCTGTGAGTTTGAATACAAATATTATCTTCAGACAATATCTATACTCAAATAAATCCTCATCACATTTATTGATACATTATTTTACAAAATGGTGAGGACTACTAAACAACTCTCTCTAGAACCTTCATTCCATACCCCAGGCTAGTACTACATTATATATTCTCGCCTCACGAGAAGAAAAATGGAACAAAAAGGAAAAGGGTGAGCTCAACTAGCCCGATAAAGAATATTATGACTAAGATAATATACAACAAATTATCATTAGTCTTCAACGGGAAAAAATCTAATAGAATACAATAGATAACAAGTTTTTAAATCAATATTCATAGCAATGAAATAATAATTCATTAGAAGAGTTAAGTAGAGAATGCAAACTACTATCTTACATGTATGAATTTAAAAGTTCATCGTCTATCTTTTATCCTGTAACATCAATCAATATACATACGGAATCAAATATTCATCTTTTTCTGAGGCCAAAGATATTCATCGATTAGTCATGTTCATCTAAAAACACTGTTCATCTCTTTGACACTACGGGCCAAAGATATTCTTCGAAATCATTCATCTTTTTGCTACTGGGCCAAAGATATTCAATAATATCATCATTTAAGGCGAGGATGATGAAAAATATTTTTAAAAAAGCGAATCCGATTGAAACAAAATGACGAGGATTAAGGATTAAGGATTCATACTTTGTTTTATCCATGTCCAAAAATACCTCAAAAATAATCATAGTGGTGTAAAATTCAAGAATGATCAAAACATGGATACAATCAAAGCTAGTATCGAGAATAGATATTTTGGACGAAAAAGAAAATTTTTATTTTTAGATGAATAGTGCCGTGAGTATTCGTGAATGAAAGTGCAAAAGATAGAAATTTATCGTGAATAGTCTTGAGTACGTGAATAGTAACTCCAACACCAAAAGTTCCAAATTTGATAAAAAAAAACTTCAAATTTGATCAATATTTCAACATAATGATATTGAAGAAATAATATCATTCTGAAAAAATAATATCCCTTACCTCGAAAGGCAGTACTTCAGTTGAAACAGGATACATCTATGACTTGAACTTGCATACCGTATAGCAATACTCAAAGTATACTCAAAATACTCACAAGAATAAACTCGATAATATAGAGAGAAAACTTGATTTACGGTGTGATTTTCAATTCTAACCTAAGCTAAACCTATTTATAGGAAAATGCTTAAAACACCAAAAGAGAAAATTTAATAAATTAATAATAATATATATATATATATATTTTTTCAACATACACTTAAATTGCCCAACATCACCACCAACATGTCCACTACACAAGACTAACAAAAAAAACGTTTTTACTTTTAAATATTTTAAACTTCCAAAATTAATTATTTGAGACTTGAACTTCAATAATTTATAATAAATAGCCCTTTTATCGAGAAAATTGAATCTCGCTTATTATTTATAGGAAATTCAATTCTCTACAACTTTGCGAAGAAAGTTTTCCAAATTCCAAACGAAATTGACCGAAATCCACAAGCAGGCGATTTTCTGTGCTATAATCAAATTTCGATGCGATAAATGGGGTCCCCATGACATGTTTAACATGTTTTAAACATTTATTGCAACAAAATACTCTTCCTCCTCATATACTCATATATCCCACATTCGTTGTAAAAATATCACCATTATTATATTATTAAAATATAATAATATATTTAAATGAATTATTTTATCGAGGAAAAGATAAAATTTTAATTTTCAACAATTGTCACATTAAAATTTTCTCCATCTATATCCACATAAAATCAATATTTTTCTCATCATATGAATCAATAATTAATTATTCACAAATAATATTACGAAAGAATCACAATATTGACAACCATGCAGGTTCCCAAAGAAGAGGGGATTTCCAATAAGAATTTCTCTTCTTTGGCGCATGCAATTAGGTGACCAAACCTCTCCTTAGACAGAACTTTATAGACATTGCCAATAATGTTATCTAATAATATTATTAGGATAATATGAATTATTGCTTCGATAATGAAAAATCTTGTGTAATGACAATTATTGAAACAACAACAATATAAAATATCAACGTGACAATTATTAAATCAATAAAAATCTTTGTGGCGCCCCCAAAATAGGTATACATCACCCATTACGAGTTGTCAATCGTAATGCGTAAAAACAACTACAACTTTATTATTACAACGATAAAAGCGTGAGTTTGAATACAAATATTATCTTAGACAATATCTATACTCAAATAAATCCTCATCACATTTATTGATACATTATTTTACAAAAATGGTGAGGACTACTAAACAATCCTTTCTAAAACCTTCATTCCATTACCCAGGCTTCGTACTCATTTATATTCTCGCCTCACGAGAGAAAAATGGAACAAAAAGGAAAAGGGTGAGCTCAACTAGCTCGATAAAGAATATTATGACTAAGATAATATACAACAAATTATCGTTAGTCTTTGACGAGGGAAAAATATAATAGAATCTGATAGACAACAAATTTTAAATCAATATTAGCAGTGAAATAATAATTCATTAGAAGAGTTAAGTAGAGAATGCAAACTACTATCTCTTATGTATGAATTTAAAAGTTCATAAATCTATCTTTTATCCTGTAACATCAATCGATATACATACGGAATCAAATATTCATCTTTGCACTACTGGGCGAAGATATTCATCGATTAGTCATATTCATTTAAACACTGTTCATTCATCTTTTACTACGGGCCAAAGATATTCTTGAAATCATTCATTTTGCACTACTACTGGGCGAAGATATTCTTAAGAAATCATTTATCTCTTTGCGTGCCAAAGATATTCTTAAGAAATCATTCATCTGCACTACAGGCCAAAGATATTCCATAATATCATCATTTAAGGCGAGGATGATGAAAAATATTTTTAAAAAAGCGAATCCGGTGAAACAAAATGGCGAGGATTAAGGATTAAGGATTCGTACTTTGTTTTTTATCACGTCCAAAAATACCTCAAAAATAATCATAGTGGTGTAAAATTGAGAATGATCAAAACATGGATCTGATCGAGTTAGTATCCGAATAGATATTTTAGACGAAAAGAAGAAATTTTATTTTTTGATTGAATAATGAAGTATCGTGAATAGTCAGTATCGTGAATAGTGCCGTATCGTGAATAGTAACTCAGACACCAAAAGATAGAAATTCCACAAAAAACATCTTCACGCTTCATGAATAGTACTCGTGAATGAATAGTAACTCGTGAATAGTAACTCATGAATAGTAACTCGTGAATAGTAACTCATGAATAGTAACCCATG
The DNA here is from genome assembly GCA_020205615.1 of Panax quinquefolius. Classification (NCBI taxonomy): domain Eukaryota; kingdom Viridiplantae; phylum Streptophyta; class Magnoliopsida; order Apiales; family Araliaceae; genus Panax; species Panax quinquefolius. Next base: position 136,112,141 of record CM035156.1, read on the forward strand.
AATAGTAACCCGAACATGAAAAAGTTCCAAATTTGATAAAAACTTGGATCGATATTTGACATAATGATATTGAAGAAATAATATCATTCTGAAAAAAAAATATCCTTACCTCGAAAGATTAGTACTTACATTTAGAATCACAGGATATAGTCTTTGAAGGAACTTTTAGTCTAGCAATACTCAAAGTATACTCAAAATACTCACAAGAATATCGCTCGATAATATAGAGAGAAAACTTGATTTACGGTGTGATTTTCAATTCTAACCTAAGCACCTATTTAGGAAAATGCTTAGAACACAAAGCGAAAATTTAATATAATAATAATATAATTAAACAAATTCAAGCACACCTTAGACCAACTGAATTCAGCACATTTACATATCACATGTGGGATTGCAAAAAACGTTTTCTTAAATAAAACAATTAAAACTTCCAAAAATTAATTATTTTGAACTTGAACTTGATAATTCATAATAAATAGCCCTTTCATCAGAAAATTGAATCTCTTGCGAGTTTTTATAGGAAATTCAATTCTCTACAACTTTGCGGAAGAAAGTTTTCCAAATTCCAAACAAAATTAAAGAAATCCACAAGCGAGGCGATTTTATAAATTTATAATCAAATTTCGGTCGATAAATGGGGTCCATGAGCATGTTTAACATGTTTTAAACATTTATTGCAACAAAAAATACTCTTCCTCCTCGTATACTCATATATCCCACATTCATTGTAAAAATATCACCATTATTATATATATTATTAAAATAATATATTTAAATGAATTATTTTATCGAGAAAAAGATAAAATTTCAATTTTCAACAATTGTCACATTAAAAATTTTCTCCATCTATATCCACATAAAATCAATATTTTCCTCATCATATAAATCAATAATTAATTATTCATAAATAATATTCTGAGAATCTGATATTTGTGACGAGGCGGTTCAGGAAAGAGGGCTTTCGATAAGAATTTCTTCTTCTTGGCGGCATGATTAGGTGACCAAACCTCTCCTTAAGCAGAACTTTCTAGACATTGCCAATAATGTTATCTAATAATATTATTAGGATAATATGAATTATTGCTTCGATAATGAAAATCTTGTGTAATGACAATTATTGAAACAATGAATGATATAAAATATCAATATGACAATTATTGAATCGATAAAATAAAATCTTTGAGCAGTAATTACTGTAACCATTATTGAGTAGTGCCTTCTTACGTAAGAATCGATAATTGGTGCAATCTGGTGTCTTCTTTCGTATTAGTGTGTTTTAACCACCGGGTATTTTAACGGTATTACTTGGTAACAACTTCTGTAGTTATTTAAAAACAACTTATATTTGTCGTTTTCTTCATCGATCGCTTTTAGTTATGGGGCCCCACATGCATTTTGCTTTGCCGTAAATACGAATATTCCCAAGCGATCTGAATATTCCACGACCAAACGAATATTCCAAATGATAATGAATATTTTATAACCACTTGCTTATTTTGAAATATTTGCGTATTTAACCCTTAACTATCCACATTAATCAAATCAACCCTTACTATTTCAAAATAATAAATAGAAAATTAAATTTTATTTAAAAATTTGAGGTCTTCTGACCCCCTCCTTATGAAATTTCGTCCTCGAAATTGGCGTCGATACACAGTGTTTGAAAAGGTGAGGATACCTCGCTTTCATTTCCGTTTCAATTCCGGTCATTTCTCTCTATAGCATGATTCCTCCACAAAACTTTAACTTGTGGTATGACCCTTTCTTGGCGTGGGACATGCTCCTTCCTATCAAGATCTTGTGGTACCTCCTCATACGTTAAGTCTTGACTATCTCGTCCGGTTCTAACTTCGATAGCGTGGTTGGTCTTTCACATATTTTCTGAAATACGGATATATGAAACACATTATGAACACGAGACATACTGGAGTGCTTGTGAGTCTATAGGCTACATTTCCTACTCGGTCGAGAATTTGAAATGGACCCGATAAATCGTGGATTGAGCTTTCCTCTCTTCCCAAATCTTGTAACTCCCTTCCATGGAGCAACTCATGACAATCATGATCCCCACACTAAATTCCACGTCCTTTCGATGAAGATCCGCATAACTCTTTTGTCGATCTTGTGGTTTGTATCGTTGTCGAATCATTTGGATCTTTTCGGTGAGTAAATACGTCTTAACTTTCGGGTCCCAACAATGTTGCTTCACCCACCTCGTCCCAACATATTGGAAGCGACACTTTCGTCCATATAATGCTTGAATGGAGCCACACTATACTTGCACGATAAGCTGTTGTTGTAGGAGAATTCCACTGATGGTAAATACTTATCAAGCGCCCTTGAAGTCAGGACCACGAGTCTTAATAAATCTTGAGAGTTTGAATAGTCCTCTCGATTGTAAAATGGTTTGGGGATGGTATGCGAACTAAATATAAATCCGTGCCCATAGCTTTTTGCAAGCTAACCCAAAATCTTGAAGTGAATCTTGGGTCACGATCCAAAACTATGGATCTGGGCATGCCATACTGACCTCACAATCTCATTCACGTCACATCTAGCAAGGCGTTCGAGGAATAAGTCTCCGTATCGGCAAGAAATGAAAGCGAGACTTGGTTAATCTATCAACAATAACCCAAATAGCATTGATGCCTTGAGAAAGCCGTAGGAAGACCCAGTAACGAAATCCATAGTAATGTGTTCCCACTTCCATTCCGGAATCTCGAGTGGTTGCAGCGGACCCTTAGGTACTAGATGCTCGCCTTTACGTTGACAAGTTAAACACATCGAGATAAACTTTGCAATCTCTCTCTTCGTATTGTTCCACCAAAATGTATGTCGAAGATCACGATACATTTAGTACTTCGAGGATGGATTGCAAATGGTGTATTGTGTGCCTCCATCATAATCTTGTACTTCAAATCAGTCGTTAGGAACCACAAAGTGCAGAGTGGACTCGAAGTATTCCTTCTTCATCGATTCTCGCTTAGGAATAGCTCCTTCTTGTACTTTTTCTTCTTCATACGCATCATTTCGGATTCGGTGGCTTAAAGCGACCTTAACTTTTCTATTAAAGTTGGCTCTGTCGTATACTTGACATCATCACTTTTCGTTCCGCATATGATCTTCTACTCAATGCGTCGGCTACCACGTTAAACTTTTACCGGGATGGTATTGAATAGTGTGGTCGTAGTCTTTCAATAGCTCGAGCCAGCGTCATTTTGCGCGTGTTGAGTTCTTTTTGAGTGAAGAAATATTTAAGGCTTTTATGGTGCGAATATATCTCCACTTTCTCCCCATATAGATAGTGCCTCCATATCTTTAAGCGTAGCTTATTGCCTTGACTCTAGATCATGAGTAGGATAATTCCTCTCATACTCTTTAAGTTGTCATGAGGCATAGGCTATGACTTTCCCGTTGCATGAGAACACATCCTAACCCTTTGCACGAAGCATCATTTGTAGATAACAAATCCATCAAGAACGGATGGTATTGTTAGAACAGTCTTAGAAATAAGTCTCCTCTTAAGCTCTTGGAAACTTTTCTCGCATTCTTCGCTCCAAGCAATTTTGTATCCTTAAGAGTTATTTGAGTTAATGGAGTAGCGATTCGAGAAAACCCTTCCACGAATCTCGATAATAACCATTTAAGCCCAAAAAGCTCGTACTTGATCCGCAAACTTGGTTGCTCGACTTTGTATTGCTTGATCTTGGCCGGATCAGCGGATACTCCATGTTTTGACACTGCGTGCCCGAGGAATGCTACTTCCTCAAGCGAACTTCGCATTTCTTCAATTTGGCATATAGTTTGGTTTTCACGAAGCCTTTGGAGTACCGACTTCAAATGGTGCTCATGATCTTCACGACTTTTGGAATATATGAGGATGTCATCAATAAAAACAACAACGAATTGATCAAATATTCCTTGAATACTCGGTTCATCATATCCATGAAAGCCGCGGGAGCATTAGTTAATCAAAGAAAGACATGACTAAGAATTCATAATGCCCATCTACAGGTTTTGAAGGCGGTCTTTGGAATATCCTCGATTCTAATCTTGGTGATGATATCGAGCGAAGATCGATTTTTGAAAAATTGTGTGCCCTACTGTTGGTCGAACAAGTCATCAATACGAGGTGAGGATACCTATTCTTGATGGTGACATGGTTCGATTCCGATAGTCGATACAAAAGTCGCATACTCCGTCTTTCTTCTTTCTGAATAAAGCAGGAGCACCCCGAGGAGATGTCTTGGGGCCGAATGAAAGCAGATGTCCAACAATTCACGTAGTTGGACCTTTAACTCTGAAGTTCAATAGGAGCCATTCGATATGGGGTTTTAGAAATGGGCTTTGTGCGGGTTCAAGATCAATAAAAATTGACTTCACGTTACGGGGTAGGCAAGGGAAGTTCTTGAAATCGTCGGAAAGTCGATAACAACGGGAATATTATTCAAATTTGGCGTGTCTTTATTCAAATCCATAACATGGGCTAAAGCTTGACATCCGTTTTTAATAAGCGAATAGCTTTATGATTAGATATAGCGGTGATTGATTTTAATGGTTTAGTTGCTTGAATTACGTACAACGGGTTGGTTAGGAATATGAAAACTAATGACCTTACGAAAACAATCAATTTTGGCATGATGAGTAGTTAACGATCAATCCCTAAAATCACATCAAAAGCAAGTATCTTTAAAGAGATAAAGGTGACGGTAAGGTAATGGTGCCGACTTGAATCAAACAAGATTTATAAGCGGTGGATGTGATGAAAGTTTCTCTAGCGGAGTTTCCACGAGATAGGTCAAAGTCTAATTTCTCGGTCGAGTTTAAGCGTTGAGCACATGCGGGAGAGATAAATGAATGGGTATGCCGGTATCAAGTAAGGTATAAACTTTGAGAATTTATAAATAGCTTACCGTGATCACCTCGTTTGGGTTCCTCGCATTATGACCGATCACAACAAGCGCTCTTCCGGAATCGTTGACTTTGACTTTTACGGGACGATCTTTTGAGTCACAAATCCCCATTGAACTAGGTTTTATTCTTGTCTGATCTCGGCGATATGTCCTTCCTTTCCACAATTATAGCATACCTTGAGCTGTTGTGGGCGGTTTGGTGATATGTCCCTCTTTTCGCATTTATAGCATATAATGGGTGGTCGTTCTCCTCCCTTAGAACCGATTCTTCTTAAGCCTTTGTCGTCTTCACATAGTCGTTGTTAAATCTCCTCTTTTAAAATCTCCTCGACTCGCTTCTTCTATTTTCATGGCCATGATTACCCACGGAGTGGTTACCATTTTTGTCCGTCTGTTTCTTTCTCATTTGGTTATCATTATTACATTGTTGCTTTATCTACGAGTACGATCTGGTTGTGGTCCTCGGTTGGCCGTACTCGTTATCTCGCTCTAATAATTGAGCCACATTTACAACATCTGAATAGAGAAAATTTATGAGAAATGAGATCTTGGCGTATCTGGGTTTCAAACCTCTAAGAAACATCCGCGTCATCGTTCCTCATTCTCCACCGAATGAGGTGCAAACACTGGATAACTCTGCAAACTTTGCCTCGTCTTTGAGACCGTCGTGTATTGTTTTGTTCAATCGATGAACTCCACTTCGCCCGTATAGCCGAACACTTTCGGGAAAGTATTTGTCATTAAATAATTTTCTGAAAGCGTCTCCCGAGACATCTTTGAGTCTTAATTTGGATGGAGTGCGCTTCCTGAGACTCCCACCGATGATCGCCTTTCGCCACGGAACATAAAGGTGGCGAATGGAACCTTCTGTTCCTCCGTGCATCCCAGACATCGAATATCTTGGTAATTTGTTTGACCCGTGTTTTACGCCGTGATCGGATCGGCTTTCCCTTAAATTCGGTGGTCCTGACTCTTTTGAGCTTGCATTTGTGACAACTTGTGAATTCTTATCATTTCCTCTGTATTTTGAACACGAGTCTCCCCAAATGCGATTTTGCATGAGCTGCAAAAAACTTCTAAACATCCCTCGTTCATCATACGCTTTCGGTGGTGTTGTTCGCGGGAGGAACATTTGACCGACTGTTGCACGTTCTCCTCGTTGGTGAGTCTGAGGCGTCTCCACGGTCTCATTTCCATTGTTAATATTCTCGATTCGACATTCTCAAATCTTTGTCGTAAAAGCAAGGGTTAATTAAGAAATCAATATATCACATAATATCCTATATCTTGACCAACTAACAAATAAGCTTAGGTAGGACACCTTAGCGAAGGATTTACTCGTCTCTCCCCTCTAGTTCTATTCCCGATCTCACTGCGGAGATCATATCCTAAGCTACGATACCAAGTTGTGGCGCCCCCAAAATAGGTATACATCACACATTACGAGTTGTCAATCGTAGATGCGAAGCAACTACAACTTTATTATTACAACGATAAAAGCGTGAGTTTGAATACAAATATTATCTTACAGACAATATCTATACTCAAATAAATCCTCATCACATTTATTGATACATTATTTTACAAAAATGGTGAGGACTACTAAACAACTCTTTCTAAAACCTTCATTCCATACCCAGGCTACGTATTTATTTATATTCTCGCCTCACGAGAAAAATGGAACAAAAAGGAAAAGGGTGAGCTCAACTAGCTCGATAAAGAATATTATGACTAAGATAATATCTGACAAATTATCGTTAGTCTTGACGAGGAAAAATATAATAGAATCTGATAGAATGACAAATTTTAAATCAATATTAGCGTGAAATAATAATTCATTAGAAGAGTTAAGTAGAGAATGCAAACTACTATCTTACATGTATGAATTTAAAAGTTCATAAATCTATCTTTTATCCTGTAACATCAATCGATATACATACGGAATCAAATATTCATCTTTTTACTCTGGGCGAAGATATTCATCGATTAGTCGTATTCATTTAAACACTGTTCATCTTTGCACTACGGGCGAAGATATTCTTGAAATCATTCATCTTTGCCTTCTACGGGCAAAAGATATTCTTAAGAAATCATTCATCTTTTACTCTGGGCAAAGATATTCCATAATATCATCATTTAAGGCGAGGATGATGAAAAATATTTTTTAAAAAGCGAATCCGGTGAAACAAAATAGCGAGGATTAAGGATTAAGGATTAGTACTTGGTTTTATCCACGTCCAAAATACCTCAAAAATAATCATAGTGGTGTAAAATTGAGAATGATCAAAACATGGATCTGATCGAGTTAGTATCCGAATAGATATTTTAGACGAAAAGAAGAAATTTTATTTTAAATTGAATAGTGAGTATCGTGAATAGTTTTAGTATCGTGAATAGTCTTAAGTATCGTGAATAGTAACTCAGACACCAAAAGATAGAAATTTCCACAAAAAAACATCTTCACGCTTACGTGAATAGTACTTCGTGAATAGTAACTCGTGAATAGTAACTTCGTGAATAGTAACTCGTGAATAGTAACTCATGAATAGTAACCCATGAATAGTACCCAACCCACGACATGAAAAAGTTCAAATTTGATAAAAACTTGGATCGATATTTGACGATTATAATGATATTGAAGAAATAATATCATTCTGAAAAAATAATATCCACTTACCTCGAAGAGATTAGTACTTTATTTAGAATCTAAGGGGTATAGTCTTTGAAGGAACTTGCCATAGTCTAGCAATACTCAAAGTATACTCAAAATACTCACAAGAATCGCTCGATAATATATAGAGAGAAAACTTGAGTTTACGGTGTGATTTTCAATTCTAACCTAAGCACCTATATTTATAGGAAAATGCTTAGAACAAAAGCGAAAATTTAATAAAATAATAATATAATTAAACAAATTCAAGCCCACCTTAGACCAACTGAATTCAGCACATTTTTATCACATGTGGGATTAAAAAAAACGTTTTCTTAAATAAAATAATTAAAACTTCAAAAATTAATTATTTGAACTTGAACTTGATAATTCATAATAAATAGCCCTTTCATCAGAAAATTGAATCTACTTGAGTTTTTATAGGAAATTCAATTCTCTACAACTTTGCGGAAGAAAGTTTTCCAAATTCCAAAAGAAATTAAAGAAATCACAAGCAGGCGATTTTACGTTTATAATCAAATTTGATTCGATAAATGGGGTCCATGAGCATGTTTAACATGTTTTAAACATTTATTGCAACAAAAATACTCTTCCTCCTCGTATACTCATATATCCCACATTCATTTGTAAAAATATCACCAGTTAATATATTATTAAAATAATATATTTAAATGAATTATTTTATCGAGAAAAAGATAAAATTTCAATTTTCAACAATTGTCATTTTTAAAATTTTCTCCATCTATATCCACATAAAATCAATATTTTTCTCATCATATGAATCAATAATTAATTATTCATAAATAATATTATTGAGAATCACTGATATTAATGATGAGGCGGTTCAAGGGAAAGGGGCTTTCGATAAAATTTCTTCTTCTTGGGCTTGATTAGGTGACCGAAACCTCTCCTTAGGCAGAACTTTCTAGACATTGCCAATAATGTTATCTAATAATATTATTAGGATAATATGAATTATTAGCCGATAATGAAAAATCTTGTGTAATGACAATTATTGAAACAATGACAATATAAAATATCAATATGACAATTATTGAATCGATAAAATAAAATCTTTGAGCAGTAATCTTTGTAACCATTATTGAGTAGTGCCTTCTTACGTAAGAATCAATAATTGGTGCAATCTGGTGTCTTCAATAGCGTATTAGTGTGTTTTAACCCAAAGGGTATTCAACGGTATTACTTGTAATAACAACTGTAGTTATTTAAAACAACTTATATTTGTCGTTTTCTTCATCGATCGCTTTTAGTTATGGGGCCCACACATGGCATTTTGTGCGTAAATACGAATATTCCCCAAGCGATCTGAATATTCCACGACCAAACGAATATTCAAGCAATAATGAATATTTTATAACCACTTGCTTATTTTGAAATATTTGCGTATTTTACCATAACTATCACATTAATCAAATCGACCCTTACTATTTCAAAATAATAAATAAAGAAAATTCCATATAATTTTTATTTAATAATAATTTGGGGTCTTCGAACGAAGAAGAATAGATGATGCGTGGGTAACGGTACGCTGACAGCGTTGATAGTGTGAAAAAGATGTCCGATCTAATAAAGCCAAAATAGATGAAATGGATTTTGATTTTGAATGAGAATTGGGAGAATCCAACATCGAATTGAAATTATCCACATGCATAACGGTCAACCCTAATTCGATATGGATGGGAGAATAATGATTGAATCATGGATCGGGAATGCGACGAAGCAACTAAAAGGTGGAATGTACTTACTATAAGCAAAGCCAAATCCGATAGTTTAAGTAAGAGCGTTTGTTGCGAAACCTGAACGAAGTGTCGTATTAGTGAATAGTGTCGTATACGTGAATAGTAACTCCGACACCAAAAGTTCCAAATTTGATAAAAACTTCAGATCAATATTTCAACATAATGATATTGAAGAAATAATATCATTCTGAAAAAATAATATCCTTACCTCGAAAGAGCAAGTGATTTAAATTTGAAACAGGATATAGGCTATGACTTGAACTTGCACCATATAGCAATGCTCAAAGTATACTCAAAATACTCACAAGAATAAATAATATAATAAGAGAGAAAACTTGGATTTACGGTGTGATTTTCAATTCTAACCTAAGCACCTATTTATAGAAATTGCTTAGAACACCAAAGCGAGAAAAATTTAATATAATAATATTATATATATTACAAATTCTCTACTACACTTAGCATCTGAAATCGGCAATCTTAACACATGTTAAATGAGTCCCAACAATGTAAAAACGTTTTTGTAATTAAAAATAATTTAAACTTCAAAAATTAATTATTTGAGCTTGAACTTCAATAATTCATAATAAATAGCCCTTTTATCGAGAAAATTGAATCTCATGAAATTTTATAGGAAATTCAATTCTCTACAACTTTACTGAGAAGAAAGTTTTTCCAAATTCTAAAAATGTAAATTGACCAAGAAATCCACAAGCAGGCGATTTTCTGAATTTATAATCAAATTTCAAATCGAATAAATGGGGTCCATTTAAGCATGTTTGACATGTTTTAAACATTTATTGCAACAAAAATACTCTTCCTCCTCGTATACTCATATATCCCACATTCGTTGTAAAAATATCACCATTATTATATTATTAAAATATAATAATATATTTAAATAATTATTTTATCGAAAAAAGATAAAATTTCAATTTTCAACAATTGTCACATTAAAATTTTCTCCATCTATATCCACATAAAATCAATATTTTCCTCATCATATGAATCAATAATTAATTATTCACAAATAATATTACAGAATCACAATATTGACAACGAGGCGGGTTCAGGAAGAGGGCTTTCAATAAAATTTCTCCTTCTTGGCAGCCTTGATTAGGTGACCAAACCTCTCCTTAGAGCGAGAACTTTCTAGACATTGCCAATAATGTTATCTAATAATATTATTCGAGATAATATGAATTATTGCTTCGATAATGAAAAAATCTTGTGTAATGACAATTATTGAAACAACAACGAATATATAAAATATCAATATGACAATTATTAAATCAATAAAATCTTTGAATAAGTAATTCATCGTAACCATTATTGAGTAGTGGCTTCTTACGTAAGAATCAATAATTGGTGCAATACCATGTGCTCTTGTGTGACGCCCCCAAAATAGTTATACATCACCCATTCGAGTTATCGATACATAGTACGTAAATAACTTACAACTTTATTATTACAATAAAGAAAGCGTGGCGCCCCAAAATTAGGAATACATCACCCATCTTTGGTCGCCACTTACATGGTGCGAATTTAAATACAACTTATTAACATAAGCGTAGTATACAATCACGACATAAAGCGTGAGTTTAAATACAAATATAAATACTACTAGATATTATACAAACTCAAACAAAAGTCCTCATTACTGAGTTATTATCACACTATTTTACTGAGAATAGTGAGGACTACTAATGCTATCTTCGAGGACCATCACTCGTTTCCCCGACTCGTCCCGGCTATATTCTCATTTCACGAAGAGAACGGTGAAAGAAAGGTGAGCTCAACTAGCCCAAAGAAGAAATATTATGACTAAGATAATGCGAGAATAAATTATCAATAGTCTTCAACAATGTTAAACCGATAAAATACAATGTACAACCGGTTTAAGCTGCGGTGAATACGCAATCCATTAAAAAAAGTCAAGTAGAAAATAAAGTCTACTATCTTTTAGGTTTTAAAGGTTTTTCATCTTTGTTATATTTGAGACTCACTTTAATAAATATTCCACATCATCGAATCACCCCCGCACTACTGCCGAGGATATTCTTTAGTATCACGACCACAATTATTCATACTACTACGGACCAAGAATATTTGTGTATTCATTAATGGTCATGATCATGCCAACAATTGTCCTCCAATACTACTACTACCATCGAGGATTTTTATCACATCATTTGTAATATTACGGTCATGATTACACCGAATAGTCTCGGTCATAATCATACCAAGTCCATCTACATGCACTACAGAGTGAGATGACTTTCAACATAATATAAACATGAGGATGATGACAATGATATAAGAATTCATTAAAACAAGTTCAAGAATTATTTTATCCAGAATTATTAACGTCCAAATTAGTAAAATTCAAGAATGATCGGAAGAATATTTCCATGAAAAGATCTTTGGATGAAACGCATAAATATCAAGGATATTCTACTAATTTCATGGAGTATATAAGTCAAAGTTTTAACCATTTGGGTATAATAAAGAATGGAATAACAAAAGAAATCACCATGCATGCGGATTGCTTCGCATAGGCAAAGTTATTCCAATGAGAATAATAATAACGGAACTGGTCGGTGAAATTCACTGCAAGCGGGATGTTCAATGAGAATAATAAAGATGGAACCGGATCCAAGGCAAAAAATCACAGATAGGATATTTCAACGAGAATGATAAAGAGCGGAACCCGGTCGGTGTAAAACACACGCATGCAGGATGTTCCAGCGAGAATAATAATAAAAAGCGGAACCAGTGGGGTGTAAAACACATGACATGGATGTTCCAACAGAATAATAATAAAGAGCGGAACCGGGTCCGATGTAAAACACACGCAGCGAGGATGTTCAATGAGAATAATAGAAGAATGTCACCAAGTATAGGTAAAGCGGCGTATCTGAGGTTATTCCAATGAGAATAATAAGCAATGGAATAACAACAGTTCTCTTCATGAATAAGAAAGAATAACACCCCTTACTTTTGGTAGGAGATTGAATATTGCGGCGGTGTAGTAACAAAATACTCTTCTTCTTCTCTCTTATTCTTTCTATACTTTCTCTCTCTATAGCTTGAATGAATTAAGTGAAAAATAATGAAGCCCTAGGCCTCTATTTATAGAAGATTTCTAGCTTAGCACTTTCTTAGTGTGAAAAGGCAAGTGGCTCGACGACTAATGATGTGAAAAGAAAAGTGGTTTGGCCTTTTGTAATGTGAAACGACAAGTGGTTCGGCGCTTTTGTAATGTGAAGCGACAAGTGGTTCGACGATCGGTAAAGGTAATTACTATTAACGAAGGTAAATACTATCGACGAAGGTAAATACTATTCACAAGGCTAATTACTATTGACGAAGGTAATTCTTATTGGACGAAGGTAAATACTATTCATAAGGGTAATTACTATTGGCGAAGGTAAATACTATTGACAAAGGTAATTACTATTCACAAAGGTAATTACTATTGTGAAGAGACTCTTAGATGATGACATATGAGCCCCCATAAAATAATCAAACTTACCACAAATCATAACACATATTTAATCTTTCAACAATTATTAATCATTTATAACTTGTCGTCTCAATTATTGATTTAATACTATAACATATTATCTGGATGATAATCTTTGTGACAATAATTGAATCAATAATATAAGAGATATGATCGTGATTCTCGTAGAAGATAATTGAGCATAGGTGAGTGACTTCTCACGTAAGCATCAATAATCAATACTGTGTGTGCTACTATGCAACCCATGCGTATTCATCGTACTTTTACCAAGGGTAGTTCAACAGCTTTTTAACGGTAACACCTCCGTAGTTATTTTTATAAAATATTTTTGTCGTTTTCTCAATCAAACAATAATTACATTATGGGGTCCACCTGATGATTGGTAGTTATGCGAATATTCCCTAAAAAGAATATTCCCCACCAAACGAATATTTTATAACAACTTGCATACTTTTGCAAAATTTATAAATATTACCCACAACTATAACATTATATCAAATTTATTCCATAATATTCAAAATAATATTTATAGAAAAATTCATCTTTATTTATAAAAGTTGGGGTCTTTAAAAAGCTGTGAGTTTGAATACAAATATTATCTTCAGATAATATCTATACTCAAATAAATCCTCATCACATTTATTGATACATTATTTTATAAAAATGGTGAGGACTACTAAACAACTCTCTACAGAACCTTCATTCCATTACCCCAGGCTGCATTTCGCTTATATTCTCGCCTCCGAGAAGAAAAATGGAACAAAAAGGAAAAGGGTGAGCTCAACTAGCCTAGTAAAGAATATTATGACTAAGATAATATACAACAAATTATCTTTAGTCTTCAACAGGAAAAAATCTAATAGAATACAATAGACAACAAATTTTAAATCAATATTCACAGCGGAAATAATAATTCATTAGAAGAGTTAAGTTGAGAATGCAGACTACTATCTTCTATGTATGAATTTAAAAGTTCATCGTCTATCTTTTATCCCTGTAACATCAATCAATATATATCTGGAATCAAATATTCATCTTTGCACTTCTGAGCCAAAGATATTTCATCGATTATTAAGTGTTCATCTAAACACTGTTCATCTTTGCACTACGGGCCAAAGATATTCTTGAGAAATCATTCATCTTTTACTCTGGGCCAAAGATATTCCATAATATCATCATTTAAGATAGAAGATGATGAAAATATTTTAAAAAGCGAATCCGGTGAAACAAAATGATGAGGATTAAGGATTAAGGATTCGTACTTTGTTTTATCACGTCCAAAAATACCTCAAAAATAATCACGGTGGTGTAAAATTCAAGAATGATCAAAACATGGATACAATCAAAGCTAGTATCCAGAATAAATATTTTAGACGAAAAGAAAATTTTTCATTTTTAGATGAATAGTCTTGATAGTATTCGTGAATAGTGTGTCGATATCAAGTGAATAGTCTTAGTATCGTGAATAGTAACTTCAGAACACCAAAAGTTCCAAATTTGATAAAAACTTGGATCAATATTTCAACATAATGATATTGAAGAAATAATATCATTCTGAAAAAAATAATATCCCTTACCTCGAAAGAATGTGATTTAAATTAAAAACAGGATATAAAGCTATGACTTGAACTTGCCATAGTATAGCAATACTCAAAGTATACTCAAAATACTCACAAGAATACGCTCGATAATATAGAGAGAAAACTTGATTTACGGTGTGATTTTCAATTCTAACCTAAGCACCTATTTATAGAAATTGCTTAGAACACCAAAGCGAAAATTTAATATAATAATATTATATATATTACAAATTCTCTACGCTTTACTTAGCATACGAAATCAACAATCTTAACACATGTTAAATGAGTCCCAACAATGTAAAAACGTTTTTGTAATTAAAAATATTTTAAACTTCCAAAAATTAATTATTTGAGACTTGAACTTCAATAATTCATAATAAATAGCCCTTTTATCGGAAAATTCGAATCTTACAAATTCTCATAGGAAATTCAATTTCTACAACTACTTCTGAAAAAAGTTTTTGAAATTCCAAAGCGAAATTGGACCGAAATCCACAAGCCAAGCGATTTTATTGTTTATAATCAAATTTCGATCGATAAATGGGGTCCACCAACATGTTTGACATGTTTTAAACATTTATTGCAACAAAAATACTCTTCCTCCTCGTATACTCATATATCCCACATTCGTTGTAAAAATATCACCATTATTATATTATTAAAATATAATAATACATTTAAATGAATTATTTTATCGAGGAAAAGATAAAATTTCAATTTTCAACAATTGTCACATTAAAAATTTTCTCCATCTATATCCACATAAAATCAATATTTTCCTCATCGTATGAATCAATAATTAATTATTCACAAATAATATTACTGAATCACAATGATATTGTGACGAGGCGGTTGAGGAAGGGGCTTTCAATAAGAATTTCTCCTTCTTTGCGCTTGATTAGGTGACCAAACCTCTCCTGAGATGTAACTTTCTAGACATTGCCAATAATGTTATCTAATAATATTATTAGGATAATATGAATTATTGCTTCGATAATGAAAAAATCGTGTAATGACAATTATTGAAACAACAAAGAATATAAAATATCAACGCAAAGAATTATTAAATCAATAAAATCTTTGAGCGAGTAATTACTATAACCATTATTGAGTAGTGCCTTCTTACGTAAGAATCAATAATTGGTGTAATACTGAGTGTCTTCTTGTGTTTTAACCCAGAGTATTTTAATAAGTATTAACTGATAACAACTACTCTGTAGTTATTTTTAAACAACTTATATTTGTCGTTTTCTTCATCCAATCGCTTTTAGTTATGGGGCCCATAAAGACTGCATCGTCGTACCAATATTCTCCGACAACAAGAATATTCCACGTCAAGCGAATATTCCCAAACAACAATGAATATTTTATAACCACTTGCTTATTTTGAAATATTTAAGTATTTTACCCATAACTATCACATTAATCAAATCAACCCTTACTATTTCAAAATAATAAATAAAGAAAATTAAATTTCATTAATAATAAGTTGGGGTCTTCTGACCTCCCTCCTTATGAAATTTTGTCCTCGAAATTGACGACGTGCACGGTGTTTCAAAAGGTGAGGATACCTCGCCATTTTAGTTTCAATTTCGGTCATTTCTACCATAGCATGATTCCTCCACGTAACTTTAACTTGTGGTATGACCGTTCTTGGCGTAGGACATGCTCCTTCCTATCCAAGATCTTAACAGTACTTCTCACATACGTTAAGTCTTGGCTATCTTGTAAGACCCTGACTTTTATAAATAAAGATGAATTTTCTATAAATATTATTTTTGAATATTATGGAATAATTTGATATAATGTTATAGTTATGGGTAATATTTATAAATTTTGCAAAGTATGCAAGTGGTTATATTATATTCGATTGGTGGGGAATATTCGGTTTAGCGGGGAATATTAATACAACTACTCAATCATTGGTGGACCCACAATGAAAGTAATTATGTCGATTGAGAAAGCGACAAAAATATTTTATTGAAATAACGGTGGAAGTTTTACGTTGACATTGTTGAACTACTTTCAGTAGTAAAAAATACGAATCGTGTGGTTGCATAGTAGTAGCTACGGTATTGATTATTGATGCTTATGTGAGAAGTCCTTCCGGTTTGATTCCATTATTGTCGATTAATAATATGAATTATTATAGCGATAATGACGTTTTGTTTTATTCAGTATTATTAACGTAATAAAAGCGAAACATCTTTTTATATAAAATGAGAATACTTTATTAAAGTTATTTTATAAATAAAATATATTATATTTTATTATGCATAGTAAGATTGCATAGTGTTTTGTATAGTGTTGCATAGTGTTTGCGTAGTAAAATGTTTTTATATAAATAGAATATATTATATTTTATTTAAAAGATTTTGCTTTTAAATATGGACCGTCGATTAAAGTAAATCAATCTGGACCGTTTCATGGATTAATTACTATGCATTCTATTTTTCTATAAATAGAAGCTCATTCCTTCATTATTTTCTTACGAATTCTTTGAAACTACGAGAGAGAAACTATAGAGAGAAAGAAGAAAAATATTTACGCTACTTCACTTTGCGATATTCGGTTCTTCTAAGGTACGGAATATTATTTTGTTGTACTCGTAAGGGTGTTATTCTTTCTTATTCATGAAGAGAAGCTGTTGTTATTCCATCGCTTATTATTACATTGGAATAACTTTTGTATCGTGGTTTACCTATACTTGGTGACATTTCTTCTATTATTACATTGGAACATCACATGCGTGTGTTTTACAGGACACAGTTAAAATCTTTATTATTACTGTTGGAACATCACATGCGTGTGTTTTACAGGACTGATTAAAATCTTTATCATTCTGTTGGAATATCCTATCACGTGTGATTTGCACCTTGGGATCTGGTTCCATCTTTATTATTCTGTTGGAACATCACTCGATTGTGAATTTCACGACACACCGTTCCGATTATTATTATTACATTGGAATAACACATACATCTGCCAATCACCGCATGCGTGGTGATTTCTTTTGTTATTCCATTCTTTATTATACCCGGTTAGTTAAAACTTTGACTTTATACTCCATGAAATTAGTAGAATATCCTTGATATTTGCGTTTCATCCGATATCTTTTCATGGAAATATTCTTACGATCATTCTTGAATTTTACTCTACAAAATAGTATCATGTTGACAATTTGGACGTTAATAATTCTGGATAAAATAATTCTTGAACTTGTTTTATTGAATTCTTATATCATTGTCATCATCCTCATATTTATATTTTTTTTAAAGTCAATACGTATTTTGTAGAGCATGGATGGACTTGGTATGATTATGACGAGGATTATTGATTGTAATCATGGTAGTAATGTTACAAATGATGTGGTAAAAATCCTCGGTGGTAGTAGTGCATTGATGGGCCGATTGTTGGCATGATCATGACCATTAATGAATACACAACTATTCTTGGCCCGCGTAGTGCGTGAATAATTGTGGTCGTGATATTAAAGAATATCCTTGGTAGTAAAGTGAGGGTGATTCGATGATGTGGATTATTTATTAAAGTGAGTCTCGGCTTTATGATGATGAAAAACCTTTTAAATCATAAAAGATAGTAGATTTTATTTTATACTTGACTCTTTTAATGGATTGCTTGTTAAAGCATTGCAGTTAAACTTGATGTTTATTATATTTTATCGGTTTAACACTTTGTTGAAGGCTATTGATAATTTATTACGCATTATCTTAGTCATAATATTTCTTCTTTGGGCTAGTTGAGCTCACCCTTTCTTTCTTTGTTCTCTTGAGGAAATGAGAACATGCCATTTGGGACGAGTCGGGAGCGGAGTAATGGTCGAGAGGATAGCATTAGTAGTCCTCACTATTACGTGAAATAGTGTGATAATAATTGTAATGAGGACTCCTTTTGAGTTTGTATAATATCTAGTAGACAATATTTGTATTCAAACTCACGATTTATGTCGTATTATTGTACCACAGCGTTATATTAATAAGTTGTATTTAAATTACGTACCATGTATATCGACTACCTAAGATGGGTGATGTATACCTAATTTTGGGGCGTCACGGTTGGTATCGAGCTTAGGGATATGATCCACTGGCTAAGATGTGAGAAAAGTACTAGGAGGGAGAGGCGGGAATACCTTATTTAGTATGACCTACCTAAGTTTATGTCTTTATTTTATTGGTCGGTTACGAATATAAAGATAATTTGTTACATGTCAATTAACCTTTTGTTTTGTGGCGATGATCTCGAAAATGACATCGAGAATGTTGAGAATAGCTTGATGGAGCACAAAGCGATCGTTGATTCACCACATATCAATAATCGAGGATAATGTGCATCGAGGAAGGCGACAATCCTCATACAAACAACAAACCTTGACCAAATGATGAATGATCAAATGTTCGGAGGCTTTATGCGATTTATCTGGCAATGACGAGGCGACTCTGTCCCAAAGCGTAGGTGGAAACACGGAAAACTCTCGAGGCGGTCACCATTAAACAATTCAAGGAGCTAGGACCACCGGAGTTTAAGGGAGAGCAAAACCACTTACGGCGGAAGCATGGATAAAGCAGATTACCAAGATATTTGATGTCTTGGGATGCTCAGGAGCAAAAGGTTCCTTCTTCACGCCTTTATGTTCTTGGGAGGAGTGATTCTTGGTGGGAATCGGTAAAAGCGTACTCAACTTCTTTGTCTTGAAGATATCTTGGGAGAAGTTCCAGGAGGTACATTCAACGACAAATACTTTCTGAAAGTATTCGCCACATGAAGGAGGTGGAGTTTATCAAGTTGGAACAAAACAATATGGCCAGTCGTGTCGTGTCTGAGGCAAAATTTGCGGAGTTATCACGGTTTCGTCCCCCTTGGTGGATAATGAAGAGAGAATGGCGCGAATGTTTTTAAGAGGTTTGAAGTCGAAGATATCGTCGACATCTTATTTCTCATAAAGCGTGTGTTTGTATTAGGATGTTGTAAATAGGGCTCGATTAGTGGAGCGCGATAACGAGTCAGCGAAACTAAAAGAAGCGGTAAGACAAAGTTATAATACCGGTGAAAGTAGTCATCGAGCGGTGACAACAAGCGTGGAGGAATCAACGGGCGGATATGGTAACCACTTTGGTGGTGTCGAGGCCAAAACAATAAGAATGGACATTTCAAGAAAGCGGAGATTCAATGATGATGGAAAAGCGTCAAAGACCAAAGACCCGTTGTTAAGGAAGGAGAAAGACCACCTATCATATGCTTGAAAAATGCGGAAAAAGAGGACACATCGGTCCGAAGCGTGCCATGCTTAGTCAAAGCGTGTTATAATTGTGGAAGAGAAGGTCACTTAGCTCGATTTTGTCGTTCTCAGAAGACAAATTCAATTAGGATGGAGAGCACCAAAGTAGTCCCAGAAAAGTCAAAAGCCGGTAGTCTGAGGGAGGCGTTTGTTGTGACCTCCCGAGAAGCGAGAACCCGAATGAGGTCATCACGGGTAAGCTTATCATAAACTCTAATGAAGTCTACACTTTATTTGATCTGGGTTCTACCCATTCTTTTATTTCTCCTACTTGCGCTCATCGATTAAATTTGACTCAGGAGAAATTAGAATTTGACTTATCTGTGGAAACTCTGTTGGGAGAAACCTTCATTACATCCATTGTTTATAAGTCTTGTTTGGTTCAAATCGGTACCCTCACATTACACCCGTCGATCTTATTTCATTAAAAATACTTGCATTTGGCGTGATTCTAGGGATTGATTGGTTAACTACTTATCATGCAAAAATTGATTATTTTTCGTAAGGTTGTTAGCTTTCATATTCCTAATCAACCTATTATGCGAATTCAAACGACCAAACCATTAAAATCAATCACGGTAAATCTCAAGCCATAAAGTTATGCGTTTATTGAAAAAGCGGATGTCAAGCTTTCTTAGCTCATATCACGATTTAAACAAAAATACGTCGGTTTTGAGCGATATTTCTATTGTTAATAAATTTCTGACGTATTCCCAGAAGAACTTCTGGCCTACCCAGGCGTGAAATTGAATTTTGTATCGACCTTGACCCGATACAAAACCTATTTCAAAGCCCATATCGAATGGCTCTATTGAACTTCGAGGAGTTAAAGACCCAACTGCGGGAATTGTTAGACATTGGCTTTATTCGTCCCTAGTACTTCTCCTTGGGGTGCTCACATTACTATTCGTGAAAAGAAAGATGGGAGTATCGACTTTGTATTGATTATCGGGAGTTGAATCATGTCACCATCAAAAATAGGTATCCATTGCCCGCGTATTGATGACTGTTTGACCCGATTGCAAAGGAGCCAAATTCTTTTCAAAGATTGATCTTCGATTACGGATATCACGATTGAAGATTAGAACCGTTGACATTCAAAAGGCGGCTTTCGGAACTCGATGCGGGCATTATGAATTCTAGTCGTATCCTTTGGATTGACTAATGCTCCTCTTGCCTTCATGGATATGATGAGCCAAAGTATTCAAGGAATATTTAGATCACTTTGTGGTCGTCTTTATTGATGACATCCTTATTTATTCCAAAAGCCGTGAAGATCATGAAAGCAACACTTGAGGTGACACTCCAAAAGCCGTGAATATAAGCTTTATGCGAGTTGAAGAAATGCGAATTACGGCTTGAAGAAGTAGCATTCCTTGGGCCGTGGTATCAAGTCATGGAATATCTCATTGACCCGCCAAAGATTGAAGCTATTCAAAAGCGGGAACAACCTAAATCGATTAATAGAAATCGTAGCTTTCTCGGTTTAAATTTGGTTATTATCGGAGATTCGTGGAAGGATTTTCTCGAATCGCTACTCCATGACTCGGTGACTCGAAAAGATACAAAGTTCGGTTGGAGGCGAAGAATGTGAGAAGAGTTTTCAAGAACTCAAGAGGAGACTTATTTAAACACATTACGATGATACCATCGGCTCGGAGGTATTTGTCATCTCTGATGATGCTTGAGCAAAGGGTTGGGATGTGTTCTTATGCAACATGGAAAAGTTATAGTTTATGCCTTGCGACAACTCAAAGAATATGAGAGGAATTATCCTACTCATGATCCGGAGTTAGCGGTATTATCTTGCACTTAAAATTTGGAGGCATTACTTGTATGGAGAGAAAGTGGAGATCTTTACGGATCATAAAAGCCTCAAATATTTCTTCACTCAAAAGGAACTCAACACGCGACAACGACGTTGGCTTGAGCTGTTGAATGATTATGATCATACCATCCAATACCATCTGGAAAAGCGAGCGTGGTAGGTGACGCATTGAGTGAAGATCGTATCTGAAATCACGAGTGCGTTATTGTCAACCAAAGGCCCATTTTGTGTGACTTGCAAAGGATGGAGATAGAGTTAAAGACCCCAGGGGACGCGTGTGATGATAGCGAATATCTGAGTAGAACCGGCTTTAATCGATAAAGTTAAAGTTGCTCAAGCTCTGAGACACTGGAGGCGATGCGCGTATGAGGAAGAAAGTGCAAGAGGGTGCTATCTTTGGAAGCAAGAATCGATGAAGAAGGAATACTTGAGTCAACTCCGGACTTTGTGTTCTAACGACCACGATTTAAAGTATAATATCATGATGGAGGCGCTGACAACACACCATTTGCAATCCATCTGGGAGTACCAAAATGTATCATGATATTTCGTCATACATTTTGGTGGAGCAATATGAAGAGAGAGATAGCGCTGTTTATCTCAAGGTGTCTAACTTGTCAACGAGTTAAAGCGGAGCATCAAGTACCAAAAGGTCCATTCTAACTTGTCATATTAGTAAGTTGTATTTAAATTCTGTACTATGTATCTGACTACCCAAGATGGGTGATGTATACCTAATTTTGGGGGCGTCACATATCTCGTCCGGTTCTAACTCTATAACGTGGTTCGGGTCTTTCACATATTTACGAAGTACAGATATGTGAAACACATTATGAACACGTAGACATACTCGGAGGTAACAGTAGTCTATAGGCTACATTTCTACTCGGTCAAGAATTTGAAATGGACCGATAAATTGTGGATTGAGCTTTCCTCTCTTCCCAAATCTTGTAACTCCCTTCCATGGAGCAACTCGCAACAATACATGATCCCCTATACTAAATTCCACGTCCTTTCGATGAAGATCCGAATAACTCTTTTGTCGATCTTGTCTCTGGTTTGTATCGTTGTCGAATCATTTGGATCTTTTCGGTAGTCATACGTCTTAACTCGGGTCCCAACAATGTTGTTTCACCCACCTCATCCCAACATATTGGAAGCGACACTTTCGTCCATATAATGCTTCAAATGGAGCCACACCTATACTTGCTGCGCTATTTGTTGTTGTAGGAGAATTCCACCGATGGTAAATACTTATCCCAACCGCCCTTGAAGTCTCAGGACACGAGTCTTAATAGATCTTCAAGAGTTTGAATAGTCCTCTTTGATTGTCCGTCCGTTTGGGGATGGTATGCCGAACTAAATCGCAAATCTGTGCCCATAGCTTTTTTTTGCAAGCTAACCCAAAATCTTGAAGTGAATCTTGGGTCACGATCCGAAACTATGGATCTTGGCATGCCATGCAACCTCACAATCTCATTCACGCATACTAGCGAGGCGTTCGAGGAATAAGTCTCCCATATCGCAAGAAGAAATAAGCGGACTTGGTTAATCTATTAACAATAACCCAAATAGCATTGATGCCTTGAGAAACCGTAGGAAGACCCGTAACGAAATCCATGGTAATGTGTTCCCACTTCCATTTTGGAATCTCAAGTGGTTTGCAGCGGACCCTTAGGTACTAGATGCTCGCCTTTACTACGTTGACAAGTTAAACACATTGAGATAAACTTTGCAATCTCTCTCTTCATATTGTTCCACCAAAATGTATGTCGAAGATCACGATACATTTTAGTACTTCGAGGATGGATTGCAAATGGTGTATATGTGTGCCTCCATCATAATCTTGTACTTCAAATCAAAGTCGTTAGGAACACAAAGGTTAGAGTGGACTCGAAGTATTCCTTCTTCATCAATTTCGCTTCTGAATAGCTCCTTCTTGTACTTTATTCTTCATACGCATCGGCTCTGAATTCGGTGGCGAAAGCAACCTTAACTTTTTTCTATTAAAGTTGGCTCTATGCGTATACTTGACATCATCACACTCATTCCCGCATATAATCTTCTACTCAACGCGTCAGCTACTACGTTCGCTTTTCGGGATGATATTGAATAGTGTGTTCGTAGTCTTTCAATAGCTCGAGCCAACGTCATTTGTAGTATGTTGAGTTCTTTTGAGTGAAGAAATATTTAAGGCTTTTATGGTGCGAATATATCTCCACTTTCTCCCCATATAGATAGTGCCTCCATATCTTTAGTGCGAAACATTGCTTTGCTGACTCTAGATCATGAGTAGGATAATTCCTCTCATACTCTTTAAGTTGTCGCGAGGCATAGGCTATGACTTTCCACGTTGCATGAGAACACATTCTAACCCTTTACCCGAAGCATCATTTGTAGATAACAAATCCATCCGCACCGGATGGTATTGTTAGAAACAGTCCGAAATGAGTCTCTCTTAAGCTCTTGGAAACTCTTCTCGCATTCTTCGCTCCAAATGAATTTTGTATCCTTCCTAGTTAATTTGGGTTAATGGAGTAGCGATTCGAGAAAACCCTTCCACAAATCTCCGATAATAACCATTTAAGCCCAAGAAGCTACGTCTTGATCCACCGACTCGGTTGCTCCAACTTTGTATTGCTTCAATCTTGGCCGGATCAACAGATACTCCATGTTTCGACACTGCGTGCCCAAGAAATGCTACTTCCTCAAGCGAACTCGCATTTCTTCAATTTGGCATATAGTTTGTTTTCACGAAGCCTTTGGAGTACCAAACTTCAAATGGTGCTCATGATCTTCACGACTTTTGGAATATATGAGGATGTCATCAATAAAGACAACAACAAACCGATCCAAATATTCCTTGAATACTCGGTTCATCATATCCATGAAAAGCGCAGGAGCATTAGTCAATCCAGAAAGACATGACTAAGAATTCATAATGCCCGTCTGGGAGTTCTAAAGCGGTCTTTGGAATATCCTCGATTCTAATCTTCGGTGATGATATCCGAGCGAAGATCGAATTTTGAAAAGAATTGTGCCCTTGCAGGTTGGTCAAACAAGTCATCAATACGAGGTAGAGGATACCTATTCTTGATGGTGACATGGTTCAATTCGATAGTCAATACAAAGTCGCATACTCCGCGCTTTCTTCTTTCTGAATAAAATAGGAGCACCCCGAGGAGATGTCTTAGGGCCAGATGAAACCGATGTCCAACAATTCTGTAGTTGGACCTTTAACTCTGAAGTTCAATAGGAGCCATTGGATATGGGGTTTTAGAAATGGGCTTTGTACCGGGTTCAAGATCAATAAAGAATTCAACTTCACATTTTGGGGTAGGGCGGGAAGTTTCAGAAATACGTCGGAAAGTCAATAAAAAGCAGAATATTATTCAAATTTGGCGTGTCTTTATTCAAATCCATAACATGGGCTAAGAAAGCTTGACATCCGTTTTTCAATAAGCGAATAGCTTTATGATTAGATATGGCGATGATTGATTTTAATGGTTTAGTTACTTGAACTCGCACAACAGGTTGGTTAGGAATATGAAAACTAACAACCTTACGAAAACAATCAATTTTGGCATGATGAGTAGTTAATCAATCAATCCCTAAAATCACATCAAAAGCAAGTATCTTTAAAGAGATAAGGTCAACAGGTAAGGTGATGGTGCCAACTTGAATCAAACAAGATTTATAAGCATGTGGATGTGATGAAAGTTTTTCTAACGGAGTTTCCACGAGATAGGTCAAAGTCTAATTTCTCCGAGTCGAGTTTAAGCGTTGAGCACATGCAGGAGAGATAAATGAATGGGTAGCATCGATATCAAGTAAGGTATAAACTTTCGCAGAATTTATAAATAGCTTACCCGTGATCACCTCATTTGGGTTCTTGCATTTTGACGATCACAACAAACGCTTCTTCCGGGCAGTTGACTTTGACTTTTACGGGACGATCTTTTGAGTCACCGTCCTCATTGAACTAGGTTTCGCTAACGTCTAATCTCGAAAGCGATATGTCCTTCCTTTCCACAATTATAGCATACCTTGAGCTATTTGTGCAGGCGGTTTGGTGATATGTCTCTCTTTTTCGCATTTGTAGTATATATTTGGTGGTCGTTCTCCTCCCTTAGAAACCGATTCTTTGCAAGACCGTCGTCTTCATATGGTCATTGTTAAATCTCCTCTCGACTCGCTTCTTCTATTTTCATGG
Organism: Panax quinquefolius; assembly: GCA_020205615.1. Taxonomy (NCBI): domain Eukaryota; kingdom Viridiplantae; phylum Streptophyta; class Magnoliopsida; order Apiales; family Araliaceae; genus Panax; species Panax quinquefolius. The sequence goes on from CM035156.1 coordinate 136,137,931, forward strand.
CCATGATTACCACCAGAGTGGTTACCATTTTTGTCCGTCTGTTTCTTTTCTCCATTTGGTTATCATTATTCTATTGATTGCTATCTCCAGTACGATCTTTGGTTATGGTCCTTCGGTTGAACATACTCGTTATCTCGCATTTCTAACAATTGAGCCATGTTAACAACATCCGAATAGAGAGAAAATTTATGAGAAATGAGATATTGTCGTATCGCCGAAGTTTTGAACCTCTCGTAAACATCTGCCATCATCGTTCCTCATTCTCCACCAAATGAGGTGCAAACACGGATAACTCGCAAACTTTGCCTCGTCTTGAGACACCGTCGTGTTGTTTTGTTCTAATCGATGAACTCCACTTCCTTCATATAGCCGAACACTTTTAGGAAAGTATTTGTCATTAAATAGTTTCAAACGTCTCCCAAGAGACATCTTGAGTGCGGTATTTGGATGGAGGGCGCGCTTCACAGACTCCCACCGATGATACGCTTCGCCACGGAACATAAAGGTGGCGAATGGACTTGTTCCTCCGTGCATCCCAAGACATCGAATATCTTGGTAATTTGCTTGACCCATGTTTCCGCCATGATCGGATCGGCTTTCCCTTAAATTCTGGTGGTCCCGACTCTTTGAAGCGCCTTGGGTTTGTGACAACTCGTGAATTGCTATCATTTCCTCCCTGTATTTTGAACACGAGTCTCCTCGTCGATTTTTTGCATGAGCGCAAAAAAGCTTCTAAACATCCCCTCGTTCATCATCTCGCTTCCGATTGGTGTTGTTTATGGGAGGAACATTGCCGACTGTTACGCGTTCTCCTCGTTGGTGAGTACTGAGCGTCTCCACGATCTCATTTCCATTGTTAATATTCTCATCGACATTCTCAAATCATTATATAAAACAAGGGTTAATTAAGGAAATCAATATATCACATAATATCCTTATATCTTGACCAACTAACAAATAAGCTTAGGTAGGACACCTTTAGCGAAGGATTTACTCATCTCTCCCTCCTATTTCTATTCCCGATCTCCATGGAGATCATATCCCTAAGCTTCGATACCAACTGTGGCGCCCCCAAAATAGGTATACATCACCCATTACGAGTTGTCAATACATGATGCGTAAACAACTACAACTTTATTATTACAACAAGAAAGCTGTGAGTTTGAATACAAATATTATCTTCTAGACAATATCTATACTCAAATAAATCCTCATCACATTTATTGATACATTATTTTACAAAATGGTGAGGACTACTAAACAACTCTCTAGAACCTTCATTCCATACCCCCCACTGCGTACTTTCATTTATATTCTCGCCTCACGAGAAGAAAAATGGAACAAAAAGGAAAAGGGTGAGCTCAACTAGCCCGGTAAAAGAATATTATGACTAAGATAATATACAACAAATTATCGTTAGTCTTCAACGAGGAAAAATCTAATAGAATACAATAGACAACAAATTTTAAATCAATATTCGCAATGAAATAATAATTCATTAGAAGAGTTAAGTAGAGAATGCAAACTACTATCTTCTATGTATGAATTTAAAAGTTCATCGTCTATCTTTTATCCCTGTAACATCAATCAATATATATATGGAATCAAATATTCATCTTTGCACTACAGGCCAAAGATATTCATCAGTTGGTCATGTTCATCTAAACACTTTCATCCTTTGCACTACGGGCCAAAGATATTCTTCAGAAATCATTCATCTTTGCACTACAGGCCAAAGGTATTCCATAATATCATTATTTAAGACTGAAGATGATGAAAATATTTTAAAAAAGCGAATCCAGTGAAACAAAATGACAAGGATTAAGGATTAAGGATTCGTACTTTGTTTTATCCACGTCCAAAAATACCTCAAAAATAATCACAGTGGTGTAAAATTCAAGAATGATCAAAACATGGATACAATCAAAGCTAGTATCCAGAATAGATATTTTGGACGAAAAGAAAATTTTTCATTTTTCGATGAATAGTGCCGTATACGTGAATAGTGCCGTATACGTGAATAGTAACTCCGACACCAAAAGTTCCAAATTTGATAAAAATTTCAGATCAATATTTCAACATAATGATATTGAAGAAATAATATCATTACGAAAAAAAAATAATATCCCTTACCTCGAAAGATCAAGATCTTACATTTAAAAACAGGATATAAAGCTATGACTAGAACTTGCATAGTATAGCAATACTCAAAATATACTCAAAATACTCACAAGAATACGCCGATAATATAGAGAGAGAAAACTTCGAGTTTACGGTGTGATTTTCAATTCTAACCTAAGCACCTATTTATAGGAAAATCTTTAGAACACCAAAAGTAGAAAATTTAATATAATATTATTATTATTTGTTAAAATTCTATCGCCCGCTCTTGGAGATCTGATTTCAGCAATCAATAACACATGCTAGACCCACTTAACACACCAAAAACATTTTTTTTGAAAAAATAATTAAAACTTCCAAAAATCAATTATTTTGAGACTTGAACTTCAATAATTCATAATAAATAGCCCTTTTGTCGGAAAATTGAATCTCATGAATTTTATAGGAAATTCAATTCTCTACAACTTTACAGAAGAAAGTTTATCCAAATTCAAAGCAGAAATTTGTAGAAATCCACAAATGGGCGATTTTACTGTTTATAATCAAATTTCGATCAATAAATGGGGTCCATGAGCATGTTTAACATGTTTTAAACATTTATTGCAACAAAAATATTCTTCCTCCTCGTATACTCATATATCCCACATTCGTTGTAAAAATATCACCATTATTATATTATTAAAATATAATAATATATTTAAATGAATTATTTTATCGAGAAAAGATAAAATTTCAATTTTCAACAATTGTCACATTAAAAATTTTCTCCATCTATATCCACATAAAATCAATATTTTCCTCATCATATGAATCAATAATTAATTATTCACAAATAATATTACTGAATCATATTATGACGAGGCGGGTTCCAGGAAGAGGGCTTTCAATAAATTTCTCTCTTCTTTGGCGGCGCAATTAGGTGACCAAACCTCTCCTTGAGCAGAACTTTCTAGACATTTCCAATAATGTTATCTAATAATATTATTCGGAAAATATGAATTATTGCTTCGATAATGAAAAAAATGTGTAATGACAATTATTGAAACAACAACAATATAAAATATCAACGCAAACAATTATTAAATCAATAAAATCTTTGAGCAATAATTATTGTAACCATTATTGAGTAGTGCCTTCTTACGTAAGAATCAATAATTGGTGCAATACTGCAAATCTTCTTGTGTTTTAACCACCGAGTATTTTAACAAGATTAATCTAGAATAACTACTACTATTTGTTATTTTTAAACAACTTATATTTGTCGTTTTCTTCATCCAATCGCTTTTCATTATGGGGCCCTAAAAAGATGCATGCGTAAATGCACGAATATTCCCAAACAAAGAAGAATATTCCACGACCAAACGAATATTCCCCGACAACAATGAATATTTTATAACCACTTTCTTATTTTGAAATATTTGCGTATTTTACCCATAACTATCCACATTAATCAAATCAACCCTTACTATTTCAAAATAATAAATAGAGAAAATTAAATTTCATTAATAATAAGTTGGGGTCTTACACCATGTATTTGGCGACTCAAGATGGGTGATGTATACCTAATTTTGGGGGCGTCACAGTTGGTATCAAAGCTTAGGGATATGATCCCTGGCTGAGATGTGAGATAAGAACTAGAAGGGGAGAGACGGGGAATTCCTTCGCTAGTATGACCTACCTAAGTTTATTTGTTATTAATTGGTCGGTCATAGTATAGGGATAATATGTGATATGTTATCTAATCCTTGTTTTGTGGCAGTGTTTGAAAATGGCAGCTGAAAATGTTCACAATGGAGTGAATGAGACCGTTGAGACACCTTTAATCACTAATCAGGTTAATGTGGTGTTAGACGAAGGACAAATTAGAGATATCTATGTGGTGAATGAAGAACTAATAGTTACACTTCTTAGAGCTAGTTGGAGGTAGTAAGAGAGAGTGAGGAGGAAGAGGAAGAAGAGGAACCCGAGGAGAATTGGTTAGATTTAATTTTATAATCGAAACTTAGAATTACAAAATCGTGTTCATGAGTTAGAAGAAGCAGAAATTTGAAGAAGCGGCGGTGAAGCGTGGAGCAAAAGAGATGCAACAATTCAAAATTGTGTCACCCGATGTGCGATGCTTGAATGAAGCACTCTTTGGCGAGTATAAGATATTAGAGTGGAATCGAGAACGATACCGATCAAGGTTCTGATGAAAGCAGAAATAACTGAACGAAGAAGAATAGATGATGCATGGGAAACAGCCGCACGACGCGTTGATAGTGTAGAAAAAGACGTCCGATCTAATAAAGCCAAAATAGATGAAATGAATTTTGATTTTTGGACAGCAATTGGGAGAATCCAACATCGAATTCGAAATTATCCTGTGCATAACGGTCAACCCTAATTCGATATGGATCGGAGAATAATGATTCGAATCATGGATCAGGAATGTGACGAAGCAACTAAAGGTGGAATGTACTCTATAGCAAAGCCAAATCCGATAGTTTAAGTAAGAGCGTTTGTTATGAAACCTGAACGAAGTTATTACGGGTAAGTTAATTACAAACTCTTGTGAAGTCTATACCTTATAAGATACCTGTTCTACCCATTATTTTATCTCTCTTGCTTGCGTTCAACGTTTAAATTTGACTCCGGAGAAGTTAGACTTTGACTTATTGGTTGAAACTTCGTTAGTAGGAGCCTTCGTTACCTCCACTATTTATAAATCTTGTTGATTCAAATAAACACTTTCACGTTACCTGTCGATCTTATTTCTTTGAAAATACTTGTATTGATGTGATTTTTGGAAACAATTGGTTAACTACTCATCATACTTTTCGTAAGGTGGTTAGCTTTCATATTCATAACCAACCTGTTATGCGAATTCAAAGTAACCAAACCACTAAAGTCAATCATTGTCATATCAAGCCATAAGTAAAGAGCCCTTATTCTTTCACTGTTGACTTCCTTGTGTGGAATGCACCGAAGCCAGACTTTCTGTATGCGACATCATGAATGAAGATGGCAAGTTGATAGGTATCATTGTAAAGGGCTATCCGGGTTAAGGATAGAAGTCACGGTTGGTATCAATGTGACGTCTTATCCAAGTCTTGGATGAGGTCACAGATTTTGAATGATATTTCTATCGTTAATAAATTTTCCGACGTATTCTTGAAGACTTCTAGCCTACCCAGAGCATGAAATCAATTTTGTATTGACCCTCAAAGATAAAACCCATTTCTTAAACCCTCAAATATTTTCTTTACCTAAAAGCGATCGTATAATGTACAAAGGCGTTGGCTCGAAAATTTGTTGAAGATTACGATCGTAACATTCAATATCATCGTGGAAGAGCGAACGTGGTAGCTGACATGCTGAGTAGAAGATCGTATGCGTTTACGAGTACGATGTTATTAACACAAAGACTCATTTCATATAACTTACAAATAACGAAGATAGAGTTAAAGACTCTAGGGACCCACGTGAAGATAACGAATATACGAGTAGAATCGACTTTAATCGATAAAGTTAAAGCCACTCAAGCTACACACCCAAATTTGATGAATATGAAGAAGAAGTTTTAAGAGGGCGTTATTCTAGAAGCAAGAATCGATGAAGATAAGAAATCTCAACCCTCGATTTAATTGGCCCATTTGAAATCCTCGATCGAGTAGGAACTGTGGCCTATAGACTCGTTTTCCCGCCAAGTATGTCGCGTGTTCATAACATTTTTAACGTATAAATATTACGTAAATATGTGGACGACCTGAACCACATTATTAATTTAGAACCGGATGAGATAGCAGATGATTTAACGTACGAAGATGTACCTGTTAAAATCCTGGAATATATTCTACGCTTAAAGGTTATACCTCAAGAAATAGAATCTGACGAGGTATCCTCATCGGTTCAGCATATCAGGTACGCACGTAAATTTCGAGGGCAAAATTCCATAAGGAGGGGAGATTGTGAGACCCCAGATTTTATAAATAAAGATTTAAATTTCTCGAAATATTTTTTTTAAATATTAAGGTGTGGATTTGATATAATGTTATAGTTGTGGGTAGTATTTGAAAATTTTGCAAAGTATACAAGTTGTTATAAATATTCGATTGGTCGGGGAATATTCTTTTTGTCGGGGAATATTCGTACGACGACACAATCATTGGTGGACCCACAACAGAAGAACTGTCGTAGTTAGAAAACGACAAAATATTTTATGAAAATAACGGTGGAGGTTTTACCGTTAATACTGTTGAATTACTCGATAGTAAAAGTACAGTAATACGCGTGGTTGCATAGTAGCACACGGTATTGATTATTGATGCTTACGTGAGAAATCACTCAGTTATACTCAATTATTGCTACAATAATTGCTACATCATATCTCTCAAATTATTGATTCAATTATTGTCACAGTATCATCTGCATTATATGTTATATTGTTAAAACAATAATTGAGACGACAAAATTATTCATATTATTAAATCACAATATTTACAATATACAGAAGTTACATCGAGGAGAGGTTTGGTCACCTAATTCATGGCGTCGATAGGAGAAATCTTTATTGGAAAGGCCCCTCTTTCCTGGGAACAACCTGGTTGTTAAATATTGTGAGTTATGATATTAATGATGAATAAGTTCGTGTTGATTAAAAATAAATTTGATAGTTTCATTGTATTGGGATTATTTGTGTTAGTAGAAATTGTAAGACCCCAGCTTTTATAAATAAAGATGAATTTTTCTATAAATATTATTTTTGAATATTATGGAATAAATTTGATATAATGTTATAGTTGTGGGTAATATTTATAAATTTTGCGAGTAGTATGCAAGTTGTTATAAAATATTCGTTTGGTCGGGGAATATTCTTTTGTTAGGGAATATTAAATACAATGGCTCAATCATTGGTGGACCCCATTAAATGTAATTATCATCGGATCGAGAAAAGCGACAAAAATATTTTATAAAAATAACTACGGAGGTGTTACCGTTAAAAGCTGTTGAACTACCGGTGGTAAAATGCGATGTCTGGCGTGGTTGCGTAGTAGCACACGGTATTGATTATTGATGCTTACGTGAGAAGTCATCACAATTTATGCTCGATTATTGCTACGATAATTCTTTGCATCATATCTCTTATATTATTGATTCAATTATTGTCACAAGATTATCATACGTATAATATGTTATAGTATTAAATCAATAATTGAGACGACAAGTTATAAATGATTAATAATTGTTGAAAGATTAAATATGTGTTGATGAAAAAAAAATGATTTGTGGTAAGTTTGATTATTTTATTGAGGGGCTCATATGTCATCATCTAAGAGTCTCTTCATTCATCGATAGTATTTACCTTCGTCGATAGTAATTACCTTCGTCGATAGTAATTATTACTTGTGAATAGTATTTACCTTCGTCGATAGTAATTACCTTCGTCGATAGTAATTACCCTTGTGAATAGTATTTACCTTCGTCAATAGTAATTACCTTCGTCGAATAGTAATTACCTTGTGAATAGTATTTACCTTCGTCGATAGTATTTACCTTCGTTAATAGTAATTACCTTTACCAGACGTCGAACCACTTGTCGTTTCACATTACAAAGCGTCAAACCGATTCGTCAAGCCACTTGCCTTTTCACACGGCGGTGCTAAGCTAGAAATCTTCTATAAATAGAGGCCTAGGGCTTCATTATTTTCACGAATTCATTCAAGCTTATAGAGAGAGAAAGTATAGAGAATAAGAGAAAGAAGAAGAGTATTTTGTTCTTACATCGCTGCGGTATTCAATCTCCTACCAAATGTAAGGGTGTTATTCTTTCTATTCACGAAGAAGGCTGTTGTTATTCCATCGCTTATTATTACATTGGAATAACTTTGTATCGTGGTTTACCTATACTTGGTGACATTCTTCTATTATTACATTGGAACATCCATGCGTGTGTTTTACAGGACTGGTTAAAATCTTTTTATTATTATTTTGTTGGAACATCACATGCATGTGTTTTACACCGGACTGGTTAAAATCTTTATTATTATTACATTGGAACATCACATGCGTGTGTTTTTTACGGACACGGTTAAAATCTTTATTATTACTCGTTGGAATATCTATCGTGTGTTTTACACCGGACCGGTTCCATCTTTATTATTCATTGGAACATCCCGCTTGCGGTGTGAATTTCACCGACTGGTTCCGTTATTTATTATTTCATTGGAATAACCCGTCTGTATGCGATACATCGCATGCGTGGTGATTTCTTTTGTTATTCCATCCTTTATTATACCCAGTTGGTTAAAACTTTGACTTATACTCCATGAAATTAGTAGAATATCCTTGATATTTGCGTTTCATCCAAATATCTTTTCATGGAAATATTCTTCGATCATTCTTGAATTTTACTAATTTGGACGCTTAATAATTCCGGATAAAATAATTCTTGAACTTGTTTTATTGAATTCTTATATCCTTGTCATCATCCTCATGTTTATATTTTTTTAAAGTCATCTGTGGGTTTTGTAGTGCATAGATGGACTTGGTATGATTATGACCAGAGAGACTATTGATTGTAATCATGGCGTAATGTTACAAATGATGTGGTAAAAATCCTCGATTGGTAGTAGTGCATTGATGGGATGATTGTTGGCATGATCATGACCATTAATGAATACACAAATATTCTTGCACGTAGTGCATGAATAATTGTGGTCGTGATCTTAAAGAATATCCTTGGCCAGTAGTGCGGGGTGATTCGATGATGTGGAATATTTATTAAAGTTGAGTCTCACTATAATGATGATGAAAAACCTTTTAAAACCAAAAGATAGTAGACTTTATTTTCTACTTGACTCTTTTAATGGATTGCATATTCATTGCAGATTAAACCGGTTGTCTATTGTATTTTATCGGTTTAACATTATTGAAGACTATTGATAATTTATTCGCATTATCTTAGTCATAATATTTCTTCTTTGGGCTACTTGAGCTCACCCTTTCTTTCACCTTTGTTCTCTTGAAATGATAATATATTTGGGACGAGTCGGAAACGCAGTGATGGTCCCGAAGATAGCATTAGTAGTCCTCACTATTACGTAGAAAATAGTGTGAAAATAATCTGTAATGAGGACTTTTTGTTTGAGTTTGTATAATATCTAGTTGGCGATATTTGTATTTAAACTCACGATTTATGTCGTATTATACCGACAGTTATGTTAATAAGTTGTATTTAAATTACATACCATATAAGTGGCGACCCAAGATGGGTGATGTATACCTAATTTTGGGGCGTCACGGTTAATATCGAGCTTAGGGATATGATCCTGGCTAAGATGTGAGAATAGTACTAGGTGGGGAGAGGCGGGGAATACCTTCGCTAGTATGACCTACCTAAGTTTATGTCTTTATTTTATTGGTTGGTCGAGAAGATAGGGATAATTTGTTACATATCAATTAACCTTTGTTTTGTGGCAAGATGTCGAAAATGACATCGAGAATGTTGAGAATATGATGGAAGCCTTGAGCGATCGTTGATTCACCACATATCAATAATCGAGGATAATGTGCATCGAGGCGACAATCCTCATGCAAACAACAACACTAACCAAATGACGAATGATCAAATGTTCAGAGGCTTTATACAATTTATGCAACAGCAGGCGAGAGCGACTCCTGTCCAAAACGTAGGTGGAAACACGGAAAACTCTCGAGGCGGTCACCGCTAAACAATTTAAGGAGTTGGGACCACCATGGGAGTTTAAGGGAAAGCCAAAACCACTTACGGCGGAAGCATGGATAAAGCAGATTACCAAGATATTTGATGTCTTGGGATGCTCCGAGGAGCAAAAGGTTCCTTTCACGCCTTTTATGTTGCGCGAGAGGCGGATTCTTTGGTGGGAATCGGTAAAGCGACTTAACCAAATTTGTCATGAAGATATCTTGGGAGAAGTTCCAGAGGCGTTTCAACGACAAATACTTTCCGAAAGTATTCGCCACATGAAGGAGGTGGAGTTTATCAAGTTGGAACAAAACAATATGACCGTGTCGCAATACGAGGCAAAATTTCATGAGTTATCACGGTTCACGCCCCACTTGGTGGATAATGAAGAGAGAATGACGCGAATGTTTTTAAGAGGTTTGAAGCGGGAGATACGTCAACATCTTATTTCTCATAAACCGTGTTTGTATTCAGGATGTTGTAAATAGGGCTCGATTAGTGGAGCGCGATAATGAGTCAATCTGCAACTAAAAAGAAGCGGTAAGCAAAATTATAATACCAATGAGAATAGTCATCGAGGCGGTGACAACAAGCGTGGAGGAATCAACAGCCGAGATATGGTAACCACGCCGGTGGTAATCAGGCCAAAACAATAAGAATGGACATTTCAAGAAAAGGAGATTCAACAATGATGGAAAGACGTCAAGACCAAGCACCCATTGTTAAGGAAGGAGAAAGACCACCTATCATATGCTTCAAATGCGGAGAGAGGGACACATCGATCAAACTGCGTCATGCCAGTCAAAGCATGTTATAATTGTGGAAGAGAAGGTCACTTAGCTCGATTTTTGTCGTTCATCAAGACAAATTCAAACTAGGATGGAGGCACAAAGGCCATCCCGGAAAATTCAAAGCCGGTAGTCAAGAGGAGAGCATTTGTTGTGACCTCCCAAAGAGCAAGAGAATCGAATGAGGTCATCACGGGTAAGCTTATCATAAACTCTAATGAAGTCTATACTTTATTTGATCTACGGTTCTACCCATTCTTTTATTTCTCCTACTACTTTGCTCATCGATTAAATTTGACTCCGGAGAAATTAGACTTTGACTTATCTGTGGAAACTCCGTTGGGAGAAACCTTCATTACATCCACTGTTTATAAGTCTTGTTTGGTTCAAATCGGTACCCTCACATTACCTGTCGATCTTATTTCATTAAAAATACTTGCATTTGACGTGATTCTAGGGATTGATTGGTTAACTACTTATCATGTAAAAATTGATTGTTTTCGTAAGGTTGTTAGCTTTCATATTCCTAATCAACCTATTATGCGAATTCAAACGACCAAACCATTAAAATCAATCACGGTCATCTCAAGCCATAAAGCTATTCGTTTATTGAAAAACGGATGTCAAGCTTTCTTAGCTCATATCACTGATTTAAATAAAATACGCGGTTTTAAACGATATTCCTATTGTTAATAAATTTCTGACGTATTCTCAGAAGAACTTCTGGCCTACCCCAGGCGTGAAATTGAATTTTGTATCGACCTTGAACCCCGATACAAAACCTATTTCCAAAGCCCCATATCGAATGGCTCTCTATTGAACTTGAGGAGTTAAAGACCCAACCTGCAGGAATTGTTAGACATTGGCTTTATTCGCCCTAGTACTTCTCCTTAGGGTGCTCTGTTCTATTCGTGAAGAAGAAAGATGGGAGTATGCGACTTTGTATTGATTATCGGGAGTTGAATCATGTCACCATCAAAATAGGTATCCATTGCCACGTATTGATGACTGTTTGACCGATTACAAGGAGCCAAATTCTTTTCAAAGATTGATCTTCGTTAGGATATCACCAATTGAAGATTAGAACCGCTGACATTCCAAAGACGGCTTTCAGAACTCGGTACGGGCATTATGAATTCTAGTCATGTCCTTTGGATTGACTAATGCTCCTACTGCCTTCATGGATATGATGAACCGAGTATTCAAGGAATATTTAGATCACTTTGTGGTCGTCTTTATTGATGACATCCTTATTTATTCCAAAAGCCGTGAAGATCATGAAGCAACACTTGAGCTGACACTCCAAAAGCTTCGTGAATATAAGCTTTATGCCAAGTTGAAGAAATGCGAGTTCTGGCTTGAAGAAGTAGCATTCCTTGGGCACGTGGTATCAAGTCATGGAATATCTGTTGACCCAGCAAAGATTGAAGCTATTCAAAGCTGGGAACAACCTAAATCGATTGGATCAAGGCACGTAGCTTTCTCGGTTTATTTGGTTATTATCGGAGATTCGTGGAAGGATTTTCTCGAATCGCTATTCCATTGAATTTCATTGACTCGGGAAGATACAAAGTTCGGTTGGAGCGAAGAATGTGAGAAGAGTTTTCAAGAACTCAAGAGGAGACTTATTTCAAAGACTGCTCGACAATACCATCGCTCGGAGGATTTGTCATCTACGGTGATGCTTGAAGCAAAGGGTTGGGATGTGTTCTTATGCAACATGGAAAAGTTATAGCCTATGCCTCGCGACAACTCAAAGAATATGAGAGGAATTATCCTACTCATGATCTAGAGTTAGCATTGTTATCTTTGCACTTAAAATTTGGAGGCATTACTTGTATGGGGAGAAAGTGGAGATCTTTACGGATCATAAAAGCCTCAAATATTTCTTCACTTAAAAGGAACTCAACATGCGACAACGACGTTGGCTTGAATCATTGAAAGATTATGATCATACCATCAATACCATCCTGGAAAAGTGAACGTGGTAGGCGGCGCATTGAGTAGAAAATCATATGCAAGCAATGAAAGTGCGATATTGTCAACGCAAAGGCCCATTTTGTGTGACTTGCAAAGGATGGAGATAGAATTAAAGACTCGAGGGACGCATGTGATGATAGCGAGTATCGAGTAGAAGCCGACTTTAATTGATAAAGTTAAAGTCGCCAAGCTTACTGGGACTGGAGGCGATCGCGTATGAGGAAGAAAGTGCAAGAAGGTGCTATATCAGGAAGCAAGAATCGATGAAGAAGGAATACTTGAGTCAACTCCGGACTTTGTGTTCCTAACGACACGATTTAAAGTATAATATCATGATGGAGGCGCACAACACACCATTTGCAATCCATCACGGGAGTACCAAAATGTATCATGATATTAATCATACATTTTGGTGGGAGCAATATGAAGAGAGAGATAGTATTTGTTTATCTCAAGGTGTTTAACTTGTCAACGAAGTTAAAGCGAGCATCAAGTACCAAAAGGTCCATTGCAACCACTTGAAATTCCGAATGGAAGTGGGAGCACATTACCATGGATTTAGATTCTGGTCTTCTAAGGTTTCTCAAGGCATTGATGCGATTTGGGTCATTGTTAATAGGTTGACCAAGTCTCGCTCATTTCTTCACCGACACGAGAAACTTATACACTTGAACGTCTTGCTCAGTATGTACATAAACGAGATTGTAAGATCTGCATGGTATCTGCGGTATCCATAGTTTCCGATCGAGACCCAAGATTCACTTCACGATTTTGGGTTAGTTTGCAAAAAGCTATGGGCACAGACTTACGATTTAGCTCGGATATCATCCTCGGACGGACGGACGATCGGAGAGGACTATTCAAACTCTTGAAGATCTATTAAGACTCGTGTCCTTGATTTCAAGGGAGTTGGGACAAGTTCTTACCATTGGTGGAGTTTTCCTACAACAACAGCTTATCAAGCAAGTATTGGCATGGCTCCATTCGAGCGTTGTATGGAAGAAAGTGTCGTTCTCAAAGTATCTTTGGGATGAGGTGGGGTAAAGCAACGTTGTTGGGACCCGAGAGTTGGTACGTATGACTACGGAAAAGATTCAAACGATCAAACAACGTATAAAAACCTCACAAAATCGATAAAAGAGTTATCTTGATCTTCATCGAAAGGACGTGGAATTCGATATAGGAGATCATGTGTTGTTAAGAGTTGCTCCATGGAAAGGAGTTACAAGATTTGGAAAGAGGAAAACTTAACCCTCGATTCATCGGTCCATTTTAATCCTCGATCGAGTAGGGCGTGGCTATAGACTCGCTTTCTGCCAAATATGTCTCGTGTTCATAACGTTTTTCACATATCTATGTTACGTAAATATGTGAAAGACCCGAACCATATTATTGAGTTAGAAACCGGACGAAATAGCGGAAGATTTGACGTATGAAGAGGTTCCCTGTTCAAATTTTGGATAAGAAGGAACATATTCTACGCTCCGAGGTTATACCTCAAGTCAAAGTTTTGTGGAGGAACCACGATGTTGAGGAAATGACTTGGGAGTTAGAATCGAAATGAAATCAAGGTATCCTTACCTCTTCGACATACCAGTCGCACACCCTAATTTCGAGGGCGAAATTTCATAAGAAGGGAGGTTGTAAGACCCAACTTTTATAAATAAAGATGAATTTTTCTATAAATATTATTTTTGAATATTATGGAATAAATTTGATATAATGTTATAGTTGTGGGTAATATTTATAAATTTTGCAGAGAGTATGCAAGTTGTTATAAAATATTCGTTTGGTGGGGAATATTCTTTTTGTTAGGGAATATTCGCATAATGGCTCAATCATTGGTGGACCCCATAATGTAATTATATTGATCGGATTGAAAACGACAAAAATATTTTATAAAAATAACGGCGGAGGTGTTACTGTTAAAAGCTGTTGAACTCTAGGTGGTAAAAGTACACGAATCTGGCGTGGTTGCATAGTAAGTACACTCGGTATTGATTATTGATGCTTACGTGAGAAGTCACTACCGGCCTATGCTCAATTATTACTCTGATAATTCTTTTGCATCATATCTCTTATATTATTGATTCAATTATTGTCACAAGATCATCTCAGTATAATATGTTATAGTATTAAATCAATAATTGAGACGACAAGTTATAAATGATTAATAATTGTTGAAAGATTAAATATGTGTTGATGAAAAAAAATAATTTGTGGTAAGTTTGATTATTTTATTGGGGCTCATATGTCATCATCTAAGAGTCTCTTCGTCGATAGTATTTACCTTCGTCGATAGTAATTACCTTCGTCAATAGTAATTACCCTTGTGAATAGTATTTACCTTCGTCGATAGTAATTACCTTCGTCGATAAGTAATTACCCTTGTGAATAGTATTTACCTTCGTCAATAGTATTTACCTTCGTTAATAGTAATTACCTTTACGGACGTCGAACCACTTGTCGTTTCACACACAAAGCGTCAAACCAATTCGTCCAAGCCACTTGCCTTTTCACACGGCGAGTGCTAAGCTAGAAATCTTCTATAAATAGAGGCCTAGGGCTTCATTATTTTCATGAATTCATTCAAGCTTATAGAGAGAGAAAGTATAGAGAGAATAAGAGAAAGAAGAAGAGTATTTTGTTACTACACTGCCGCAGATTCAATCTCCTACCAAATGTAAGGGGTGTTATTCTTTCCTATTCGCTTGAAGAGAACTGTTGTTATTCCATTGCTTATTATTCGTTGGAATAACTGTATCACGCTGATTTACCCTATACTTGGTGACATTCTTCTATTATTACATTGGAACATCACATCGTGTGTTTTACAGGACACGGTTCCGTCTTTATTATTATTTTGTTGGAACATCACATGCGTGTGTTTTTACAGGACTGGTTAAAATCTTTATTATTATTACATTGGAACATCACATGCGTGTGTTTTGTGGGACCGGTTCCGTCTTTTTATTATTCTCGTTGGAATATCCTATCGCATGTGTTTTACACCGGATGCGGGTTCCATCTTTATTATTCGTTGGAACATCCTCGCTTTGTGTGAATTTCACCGACTGGTTCCGTTATTTATTATTACATTGGAATAACCCGTGCATCTTGATCTATCGCATGCATGGTGATTTCTTTTATTATTCCATCCTTTATTATACCCGGTTGGTTAAAACTTTGACTTCTATACTCCATGAAATTAGTAGAATATCCTTGATATTTGCGTTTCATCCAATATCTTTTATGGAAATATTCTTACGATCATTCTTGAATTTTACTAATTTGGACGCTAATAATTTCTGGATAAAATAATTCTTGAACTTGTTTTATTGAATTCTTATATCATTGTCATCATCCTCATGTTTATATTTTTTTAAAGTCATCCGTGGCTGTAGTGCATAGATGGACTTGGTATGATTATGACCAGAGACTATTGATTGTAATCATGGACCGTAATGTTACAAATGATGTGGTAAAAATCCTCGGTCAGTAGTAGTGCATTGATGGGACGATTGTTGGCATGATCATGACCATTAATGAATACACAAATATTCTTGCACGTAGTGCATGAATAATTATTGTGGTCGTGATACTTAAAGAATATCCTCTTGGCAGTAGTGCGGGGGTGATTCGATGATGTGGAATATTTATTAAAGTCGAGTCTCAAATTTATAATGATGATGAAAAACCTTTTAAAACCAAAAAGATAGTAGACTTTATTTTCTACTTGACTCTTTTAATGGATTGATATTCCGTTGCGATTAAACCGGTCATTTGTCTATTGTATTTTATCGGTTTAACATTATTGAAGACTATTGATAATTTATTCGCATTATCTTAGTCATAATATTTTCTTCTTGGGCTAGTTGAGCTCACCCTTTCTTTCACCATTCTCTTGTGAAATGATAATATATTTGGGACGAGTCTGGGAAACGCAGTGATGGTCCTGAAGATAGCATTAGTAGTCTCACTATTTCGTAAAATAGTGTGATAATAATCTGTAATGAGGACTTTTTGTTTGAGTTTGTATAATATCTAGTAGGCGATATTTGTATTTAAACTCACGATTTATGTCGTATTATATACGGCGAGTTATGTTAATAAGTTGTATTTAAATTCTGTACCATATAAGTGGCGACCCAAGATGGGTGATGTATACCTAATTTTGGGGGCGTCACAGAAATCGACATATATTCTGATGATAATTGATGTCTGGAGGTTATATTGTTCAATCGGGTATTCGGGACACTTTTTGTGTCGGAGTACTATTCACGAGTTACTATTCATGAGTTACTATTCACGAGTTAATATTCGTGAGTTACTATTCATGAGTTACTATTCACTCTAATATTGTGCATTCGGGTATTTGGGTACAATATTATTTCATGAGAGATGTCTAATTTTTTGAATAGTTGGTTGAATTTATATTAGTAAATCAATATGGATTGTTGGTTTAAAGTTTTTATAGTGAATCAGTATGGATCGCTGGTTTAAAGTTTTAATAGTGAATCAGTATGAACCGTTGCTTTAAGTTTTAATCTGGACCGTCCGTTTAAAATTAAATCAATCTGGACCGATTCGGTATTAATTCTTATTCAATTCATTCTTCTATAAATAGAAGCTCATTCCTTCATTATTTCTTACTTAATTCACTAAAACTCTAGAGAGAGAAATTATAGAGAAAGAAGAAGAGTATTCTGCTACTTCACTACTTCTATATCCGGATTTCTTTTACGGTGAGGGTGTTATCCTTTTTATTCATGAAGAGAACTTATGTTATTCCATTCTTTATTATTCATTGGAATAACTCAGATGCTGTGATTTACCCTATACTTGGTGGAATGACTCAGTATATGCGGTTTACCCAATACTTGGTGATCTTCTTTACATTATTCCATTCTTTATTATTATGTTGGAATAACTTTGTTTTTATCGAAATACCGCATACTTGGTGAAATTCTTTTATTATTAGTTCTTTTATTATTTTGTCAGAATATCCTGTCGCTATGAATTTCACCTGACCTGGTTCCATTATTTATTATTCCGCATTTATTATTCTCGGCCGGAATATCACCGCTTGTGTGAATTTCACGACACGGTTCCATATTTATTATTTCGCATTTATTATTCTCCGGAATATCACGTGCGTGCGTTTACTTGGGACACGGTTCCATATTTATTATTCTGTTGGAATAACTTTTGCTGTGTTATCTATCACGTGCACGGTGATTTCTTTTGTTATTCCATTATTTATTATACTCGGTTGGTTAAAGTTTTAACTTCTATACTCCATGAAATTAGTGGAATATCCTCGATATTTTTGCTTCATCTAAGTATCTTTTCATGAAAATATTCTTCCGAGCATTCTTGAATTTTACTCTACAAAAAAGTATCGTGTTGACAATTTGGGACGTTATTGGTTCTGGACAAATTAATTCTTGAACTTGTTTTATTGAATTCTTATATCATTGTCATCATCCTCATGTTTATATTTTTTGAAAGTCATCTATGGCACGTAGTGCATAGATGCACTTGGTATGATTATGAATTGAGGGATTATTGATTGTAATCATGACCATAATGTTACAAATGATGTGGTAAAAGTCCTCATTGGTAGTAGTGCGATGATGGACGATTGTTGGCATGATCATGATTATTGATGAATACACAAATATCGGTCCAGTAAAAGTAGTCATGGATAATTTGTGATCGTAACCTAATGAATATCCTTGGTAGTAGAAAAGTGGGGATGATGTGGATTATTTATTAAGTCGAGTCTCGGTGATAAAAGTGATGAAAAACGCGTTTTAAATCATAAAAGATAGTAGATTTTATTCACTACTTGACTCTTTTAATGGATTGCTTATTCAACGTAGTTAAACTTGTTGTCTATTGTATTTTATTAGTTTAACATTGTTGAGGGCTAATGATAATTTATCCCGCATTATCTTAGTCATAATATTTCTTCTTTGAAATTAGATTGAGCTCACCCTTCTTTTTCATTATTCTTCTTGAAATGAGAACGTAGCAGGGACTAGTCGGGGGACGGAGTGATGGTCCGGATGATAGTATTAGTAGTCCTCACTATTACATTAAATAGTGTGACAATAAATGTAATGAGGACCTGAATTTGAGTTTGTATCGCCTACATGAGGACTCCATTGAGAATGGATATTATGCAGAAAGCAATATTAACATTTAAACTCTCGATTTATGTTTTATCGTATTTTACACGACAGTTGTATAATTATGTTGTATTCGATTTATGTACTCACGATGTATTTGGCATGACTCAAGATGGGTGATGTATACCAAATTTTGGGGCGTCATAGACATTAAACTATTCTATAAATATTTTATGAGTTGTTGATGTGGCATATTCCCACATCAAAGATATCAATGAGGTCGAATACTACATTGAAACAATTTGTAAATCAATATGCTGAGGTGGAGTATGCCACATCAACAGTTTGTAAAATATTTGTAAAATAGTTTGTGTCGGTAGCATTACTCTTCACTCTTTGTTAAGATTAACTATTAAGTAGAGTACACAATTTTCTCAAGATCAAGAAGTAAAAAAAAATGAAAGAGAAGTAATTAACTGACTGATATAAATTTCACATATGTTTAGACGCGTAATTAGGTATAATAAACATCACGTACAGTGAAATTAACCAACAATTTAGACGACATTCAAGAAACACTAATAGTTTCTAAATCATGATGGGAGAGAACCGAAAGTTAAGGAAAGAAAACAAATAAACAAATTAATTATAAGGTATCTTGAATCATTTCAGCCAGCACCTTAACTTCTGCTTCAAATACGCAACAATCATTAACTAAAAATCCTTTGTTATAGTCATTGAAATCTTTTAGTGGAATGAAGGCAGCCCTACCCCAACTGGCCTTCGAAGCACCAAACCAGGTAGTGGCTGTGCAACAGAAATTTTAGTATATATTAATATGAATCTAATCGCTTGTTGAATATATATATATAAACTTGATTAATCTAATTATTATTAGTACATGAATGAATAATGTTTAAGTTGATGATACATTCATGTACATGAATGTTTATATATTTGGTCAAATAGTCATTTTATGAACGTGGATGATGAGATTCAAACAGAATCAAGTTGAAGTGAAATAATTCTTCATATATATATATATATATGCAACATAGAGAGAGAAGCTTTTAATGTACAGTTTATTATCACACCAACACCAACTATATCTAGTTTTTGAAAGTACTTCTATTTTTGCTATAAAAAAATCTATAGTAATTATTTAGCAAGAGAACGTACAAAATTATACATTAAAGTGTAAATTCTCAATTAGAAATGACAATGGGACGGGGCGAGTGAGAGTTTTGCATGCATGCATACCCAGACCAAGTAACTGCATGTATATATATTTATAAACCTAAAAAACCAACCCTGTAGCAATTTTCATTGGAATGAAGAAACAATCAAGCACCTTTGTTTTGCACATGATTCTGATTAGTCTGGTCCTTAAGTGTGATAGTAAATTCTGCTTTCACTTTATAAGCAAGAGTGAAATTCTTGGAATCCGCAAACACAAGAAATAGGGAAAGGTTGCAACCTCTACTGCGATTATTGCCTTTTGGATAGAGCCAGAGCTTCCTGCAGTATATCAAACAGTGAAGAAAATATTTCTTTTTTCTTACTTAAACAAAAACAGAGAAATGATTAGGCATGAAATATATAGAAGATTAAGGAAGGAAGGTATATATATAGTCGTAGATGCATGCATGTAGATACCATTTGTAACCTCCTACAACGAATTCATCTGAGTAGCAACTCTCTTCCAACTTTGAGAATTGAAAAATCTTCCAAGATATGTTAGTTGCTGCTGACAATGACAGAGTGTGGCCAGAGCCCAAGCTCTTAATGACAAAAACCTCCACCCCAAAGAAGCAAGTGTCACTAATTAAATATCCATTGGAATGTTCTTTGAAAATTTCAAGAGGAATGAACTTGGAAAAACCCCATATAGATTTCATTATGTCATAGCGTTTCGCACTCCCTGCATACAGTGTATAATTAATGACCCCCTCAAGTATTATGTATATAAGAACATCTCCAAGAGTAATAGCAAAAAAAATTCTTCAAATTAATGTTTGTTGACCTTAGTGGCAATTTGAAGAACATTATTTGCTATTCAAATTTTGGAGAATTTCTAGCCTGTGTGACTGTTGAATATTTTGGAGAATTTCTAGTCTGTGTGACTGTTAAATATTTTGGAGAATTTTGTTTTGTTTTAATATGTGTGACTGTTAAACAATATGGAGAGTTCATGGTTCTAACGAACTCTTAGTAATAATATAAAGATTAAGATTCAGAAATTGAAGTTCTAATACTTGTTATTAATTTTGCGTCGTTGTAGCACATTTCTGAAGTTTCAAAAGAACTCTTGGTTATTTATGATCATTGGAGTAACAAAAGCTAGTAATTATTTCTTTAAATTCGAAATTATTGATTCATGTTTATTCTCTGAATTTTTTGAAGTTTCAAAAGAATTCTTGGTTATTTATGATCATTCAAGTAACTAATTAAAGCTGCTAATTATTTCTTTAAATTCAAAATTATTAAATTATTGATTCATGTTTATTCATCGAGCTGTTTCATTTTAGTTTTATACTTGCTTAGCATATTTGATACTCGCTCTTTCAAAACAGTAACATGTTACAGGTAGAAAAGAATAATAGGGCTGGAAATGTCAAAAGTTAGAAAATAAGATATAGAAAAATTCTGTAAATGTCACAGGTTAAATTAATCAATAAAAATATTGATAAATATTATAGAATACTCCATCCATCCCTATTTAAATGACGTTTTAGAGATGGGCACAAGCATTAAGATAATTATTGGAAAGCATTAAATATAGTACTCAATTGTCTATAATACCCTTAAATCCTTTGTTGGGATTAGGAGTGAGAAAGAGTTTAAAGTATCAAAAAAGTAGGAAGAATAATGAGGGGTAATTTTGGAAAAATTGTCATTAATTCTCCTAGATTTGAACAAACGTAATATAATTAGGGACAAATAAAAAATTCTAAAACGTCATTTAAATAGGGACGGAGGGAGTATATGTATGGTGATGCACTGAATATGTTGTAGAGAGTATAAGGATTTTGGGGTGTTACAAAGACTATATTAATTAAAATGATCAGTTTTTGGGTCAAATTTTAATCAATGTCGTCGGACTTTAACCCAATAAGTTGAATGAAAATTAAGATTTGTTCCAATTCATTAAGAGGTAGTTAAGACGATAATTAATTAGTACAAGACAATACAATGTTTGTATCAAATAACTACTCCTAGTAGTAGCTAGTAGTAAAATACTACTTGTTGTACGTACCTTGAACTGTTAGATACTTTCCGACTATTTGATCAAATAAAAAGAAGCTAAAAACAGCATTGACCTCACTACCAACCGGTAGACTGCTCGTCATTGCCAAGTATATGGAGATATGATCTTCAACATTTGCTCTTTTGTTTCCATTCGGAAAGAATATGATTTTCCTGTGCACGTGGATTCAAATTAATCAAGCAAGGAAAAATATCTTGGTAAATTAAATTAATTAAACTTTTCTTCACATGACATAATTCTGGTATTAATTTGCTATTAATTAGCAATATACCCCTGCAAATTAAACACCTGATCTTATTATTGATTCTTAAATTTAAATTAAAAAATAATAAGATCACGTGTTTAATAAATTAATATTTTCTAAGATCACTTTCGATTAATATTTTATCGTAAAACTTTTAATATCTATGTTTCTAATTGTCTTATTGTACATTTTAATTAAGATAGTACGTGGGAGCCATTTTAATTAGGATAATATATGTTTAATTCCTATATATATATATATATATATATATATTCTTCCTAATACAAAAACATACCATTTGTAACCTTCGACTTCAAAGTGGCCTGATTCATACTCTTCCATGCCATCTTCTGAAAACAGTGAGAAGGACTCGACTTTGAGCAAGTAATGTGACGGAGGAGCGTCCCTGGTTTCTCTAAGAATCCCTTCTGCATGCTCATTTGTATTTAACCATGACAAATTAATAATTAGCCAAATAATTAGTTTTGTCAATTTGAAGGATGGATTAAAAATGTGGTATCAAATAACATTAAAAATGACAATAATTGTTTTATCCTTGGCCGTAGTGTAGGGATGATGTGGATTATTTATTAAGCCGAGTCTCAGCGATAAAAGTGATGAAAAAATGTTTTAAATCATAAAAGATAGTAGATTTTATTTTCTACTTGACTCTTTTAATGGATTCTTATTATTACCGCAGATTAAACTGTCATTTTATCATTGTATTTTATCGGTTTAACATTGTTGAAGGCTAATGATAATTTATCCCGCATTATCTTAGTCATAATATTTCTTACTTGGCTAGTTGAGCTCACCCTTTCTTTCACATTCTCTCTTCTTGAAATGAGAATATATTTGGGACGAAGTCGAGAAAGCGGAGTGACAAAGTTCAGGATGATAGCATTAGTAGTCCTCACTATTATGTTAAATAGTGTGATAATAAATGTAATGAGGACTGAATTTGAGTTTGTATATTGTCTATGAGAACTCCATTGAGAATGGATATTGTCTAGAAGGCAATATTCTTGATTAAACTCTCAGTTTATGTTTTGTCGTACTTTACACGACAGTTGTATAATTAAGTTATATTTGTATTCTGTAACATGTATTTGACGACCCAAGATGGGTGATGTATACCTATTTTGGGGGCGTCACAGTTGGTATCAAAGCTTAGGGATATGATCCCTGGCTAAGATGTGAGATAAGAACTAGGAGGAGAGCGGAGAATTCCTTTCGCTAGTATGACCTACCTAAGTTTATTTGGTATTTAATTGGTCGGTCAGAGTATAGGGATAATATGTGATATGTTAATTAACCCTTATTTTGTGGCAGTATTTAAAAATGGCATCCGTAAATATTGCGAACATCAATGGAGCACAGGAGACCGTTGAGTCTCCACAGATCAATAATCAGGACAATATGCATCAGGAATGCGACAATCCTCATGCAAACAACAACACTGACCAAATGATGAACGATGGAATGTTCTAAGGCTTCATGCAATTCATGCAACATCAGGCAAGAGCGGCTCCTATCCAACATGCAGGTGGAAACACTAGCAACTCTCGGACGGTCACCGCTAAGCAGTTCAAGGAACTGGGACCACCGGAGTTTTTTGGAGAGCCAAAACCACTTAAGGCAGAGACGTGGATAAAGCAGATCTGCAAGATATTTGATGTCTTGGGATGCTCTGAGGAGCAAAAGGTTCCTTTGCCACCTTCGTATTGCGCGCAGAGGCATTCTTGGTGAGTCCTTTGGTAGGAACCCACATTCGGAAGGATGATGTTCGGGGTCGGGCTTTCGAGTCCTTTGGGCCGAGGCTCAGACCCGAAGGTTGGTTCGGTTGATATATATAAGGTTGATTCTTTATATCTTCGATAGTGATAAGGTTGGTACGGTTGGTATAAGGTTGGTTCTTTATATCTTTGGTAGTGATAAGGTTGGTTCGGTTGGTATAAGGTTAGTTCTTTATATATTCGGTAGTGATAAGGTTGGTTCGGTTGTGATAAGGTTGGTTCTTTATATCATCGGTTGTGATAAGGTTGGTTCGGTTGGTATAAGGTTGGTTCGGTTGGTATATATAAGGCTGATTCTTTATATCTTCGGTAGTTATAAGGTTGGTTCGGTTGGTACAAGGTTGATTCTTTATATCTTCGGTAGTGATAAGGTTGGTTCGGTTGGTATAAGGTTTGTTCTTTATATCTTCGGTAGTGATAAGGTTGGTTCGGTTGGTATAAGGTTAGTTCTTTATATCTTCGGTAGTGATAAGGTTGGTTCTTTATATCTTCGGTTGTGATAAGGTTGGTTCGGTTGGTATATATAAGGTTGATTCTTTATATCTTCGGCAGTGATAAGGTTGGTTCGGTTGGTATAAGGTTGATTTTTTATATCTTCGGTAGTGATAAGGTTGGTTCGGTTGGTACAAGGTTGGTTCCTTAGTAGCAATATTATAAGGGCAATTGTTTATCTATTTAGGAGTAAACAAGAGTAGTGAGGCGACAATATGGGGAACCAACAATTTTAGTTCGGCGCATGGAGTTCTGGCGTGATATTTTCTCTTCGGCAAATATGGTCGTTTTGTTGGGATATATTTGTATAGTCTCTCATTTATAAGTTCTTTATAAATAAGAGACTGGGGGGAAATGTTGGGATGTGATTATTTGGGTCTAGCCATGGTGCAACCCAGTCTATTTAATGGTCCGGATCTAGTGATGGCCCATATGTATTTATTATGATAGTGTGAGAGTCCTTATTAAAATATGATTGTGTTTCTTTATTTGGAGGGATAAGTAGTCCTTCTCCTAGTAGGATACGGGTGGAGGTGGCTTCTATATATATGGCTACAAGTTAGGGTTTTAGAGGACACAAGATAGAAGAACACAAGAGATACAACACAAATACACAACTTGTACTCTCTATATTATCAACTTGTACTCCTAATATTATTATAGTGGATTACTCTCTCTCTCCGTGGTTTTTTTTCAATTGGGTTTCCACGTAAATTCTTGTGTTCATATTTATCTCTCTTTATTTATGTTTTGTGTGAATGTATTTTATGAGTTTGACATAATCAATTACTCCATCAATCATTAGCGCGATTTTAGTCTACTATTTTAATAATTTTGTCAAACTTACAAAATTTGACGTTAACACACCCAAACATTGTTAATTGGGAGTATTCACTTTTTCATCTTCAAATGTTCCATAAAATTATTAACATGAGCGTACGTAACTTGAGAGAGTGAGGAAAAGTTAAAAATAAATCAAAAGCGATGCTTGTGAAATCTGAAAGATAAGATGTGGCCAAGTGAGTGGTGATTTTTTTTTCTTCTTTTTACAGTTTTTTTGTCTCATTATTTTACCTATTTTAATAGAACTCTTTAGATCTTACTATAAGTTGTGACCCAAAATTACACAAATTAACAATTCTTTTCTATCTCGTAACAAAATCAGCACGCACATGAGCTATAGCCTATATATATATATATATATATATATATATATATATAGGCTATAGCTCATGTGTTCTTCCTAATTAATACAAAAACATATATACCATTTGTAACCTCCGGCTTCAAACTCCTTGGATTCGTACTTTTCTACACCATTTTTCGAAAAGAGTGAGAAAGACTCGACTTTGAGCAAGTAATGTGAGGGAGGAGCGTCCCTTTTTCTCTAAGAATCCCTTCTGCATTCATGCTCATAATTTATATTTTAACCGTCAAAAATTAATTAAGACATGACAACATAAGTAAATAAAGTACTCCCTCTATTGAAAGTTATTTAATACTATCATTTTATAATTAAAATCTTTGTGAAATTTCATCACTACCCTTTATGGGAAGTTGAAAACTATTAATATTAAGAGTGAGAATTTTTTGGGACAATGAGAGAAGGTAAGGATGATATAGGAAAATAAATAATTTATTCTCCTAGAAAGTTGTAAACGACAGATAAATTGGAACAAATTTTTCCTTCTAAAACGTCAGTTATTTAGGAACGGAGGGAGTAAATAGTACATGAATTAAATAAGGAGTTAATCACATAATTAATAAAATAGTCTCGTTAGATTACAAATATAATGTAAATGTGAAGAAAACTAGAGAAGTAAAAGGTTCATTATTTAGAACTATATATCAATAGTAAATCTTCTTTTTATGGACCAAGAAAATCTGAAAAAATGTGGTCGTCGTCGCCGTTGGTCAAAGCCATGTCATTGGAGCTACGTACATACATAGCAAAATTCGGCATTGGAGCTACATACATACGTAGCAAAATTATTTAGTAATTTCTTTTTCCTTCTTCATCTTTGACCCTTTCCATCAGGTTCCTCATAGGATTTAAATGTATTAATAGTATAACTTACTCAATTTTTTTTTTAAACAAAACTAATTTCTACTTTGAATTAGAATGAAGGAGTAATTAATATGCAAATACAACTTCAACATTTCAGATCCTTGGACAATTTACAAAGTCAATGAAGAAGTTAAGTGTATTGTTCACATGCATGTATGTATTGTGTTATACTACCATACTACTATTTTACTCCATGTAACAAGAAGATTGACCGACCGAATTTACAAAAAGGTCAATATTAATGTTCATATAAGTGTAACCAAAGGTCTTCGAATATCGATCTCACTGACACTGATGTAAAGGAACCCATCCTCATCCTTGAATGACTCGTCTCCATCAAACTCGCTGCCAGTAAAGAAAGTTAATCTCAGATATGATGAAGACATCAAGCAAATTAAAGATTCATCGATTGTAACTAAACAAACAAATGATGAGGGATCGGACATGCATGCTTAATTCTGAACCGCTTAATTTTCCACGAGTCTGCCACTCAAAATATGAATGAATTGCCCAACGGACCGGAGTCTGCCATTCAACATTAATTACCGACTGTTTTAGAAAGTGTCTAATAAAGGAAACTGTCCACAAAAAACAGTTCATGAAACTATTCGTTACTTACTGCTTAAATGTAGGATGAGAGCAATTATTAATAAGGTCTTGGATCGCTACAAGTTCATCCAAAAATCATGACTATTAATATATAGTAACTTAACTCCTCCTAATTAAGTACAGACAGACATGTGGTACTGGAGTGTTATAATAATTGACTTCCTATTTTCGTAAAATGAACTTTATATTCATTCCATTCATCCCCTTTTGGGGAGAATTGGAGAAATGCTTTTCTACTTCTCTTATTCTTATCTCTACATTAATTAATTCTTATATAAGATATCTTGCTCTAGCAATACATTCATACAATTATGATCAATCAACTAACGCGCGTATTATAACACTTGTCCAAATTAAATGATCTGTTCCTACATTTTAAAGAAAACAAATTCTTGAGCATCATACTTTTACAGTAGATGCTTATATAAATAACAGCAGAATTAAGAGAAGTTAATTGATGAGCTTATATAAGACTTCTTGATTAACAGATAAAGATTTCAATTTTACGCATACAATTACAAAAAAAAAAAAAAAAGAATTATTAAAAGACCAACCGGATGTGAACTCATCCTTAAAGATTTGGTCTTCCCCATTCTATTCGCTGTAGAAAATAGATAGAAATATTCGAAGAAAACTCTGGAAAGTATTTACGTTACATGAAGAAACATTTAACGACTATCATCGTCAGGCGGGGATAGCTCAGTTGGGAGAGCGTCAGACTGAAGATCTGAAGGTCACGTGTTCGATCCACGTTCACCGCATTTTTATTCTATTATTTTTTATTCTTTATTTTCTCCTCTTATTATTTCAGCCCATGATCAAAGCCCAGAATATATTCTTTATTTTCTCTTTTTATTATTAACTCGAAGCCCAGTGGATGAGAACAAAAGGCGAACCGCCGTAAGACATTGCACAGAGAGAGACGCTGTAAAAGTAACAGCCACCGCCGCCTCCACAGCAGCAATGGCTGAGACGAGCGAATGGCAGCTGAAAAGAGGCCAATACCTGGGAGAAATTTCAGCCCTCTGTTTCGTCCACGTACCTTCTCACCTCTCTTCACTTCCTTACCTCCTCTCCGGTTCGTTTTTAATTCCTCTTCTTCTTCTTTTTTTTGCAATTATAATTCCTCTGTTTGACAGAACACAATTCCAAATCTCATTAATTTCAATTTTATTTTTACTTGAAGCCTTGATCTTGGCGGTTGATTACTAAAAAACAGCTAATAACAAAAGATAGAAAATCTATAAAGCATATGCCTGGCCTATTATTTCAACTTTATAGCTCCCAATTAAAGTGATAGTTTACTTTATTTGAGCTATAGAAAAATCATAATTCAGGGAAAATGTCTCGTTGTAATCTGAAACAAATTTTGGTGATGCCCTTTGAATTTATTTGCACTTCTTGTTCTGGGCTTTGAACATCATGTATCATGTGGGTTGTACATGCTTGCTACATTCTTCTGTTTTTAGTTTTTTGTTTTTTCATTTTTTTTTGTTTTTTCTTTTTTAGTATCCTATCCTATGATATGAACGAATATTAGACCTCATGGAAGCTTTCTTTCAATCTTGTTACATCAGGAACGGGTTCACAAATTCTTATCTATGATTTAGTTACGGCAAAAGTGATAAGGTCATTCCAAGTTTTTGAAGGTATTCGTGTGCATGGAATTTCTTGTACCTTAATCAATTGTACAGAAGGATCATGCTCCTCCAAGCTTGAGTTTAAGATTGCTGTCTTTGGAGAAAGGAGAGTGAAACTATTGAGCTTACACATTGAATTCACGACTGATTTGCAAAGTCAGCCACAAGTTTGCATGGATTTGATCCTTTTCCAATCATTGCCAAAATTTGGTCATTGGGTTCTAGATGTATGCTTCTTAAAGGTTTGTACATTGTAGTTATCATACTCACATTCACAGCCTTATTTATGTTCTTACTTCTAGGTATAAATATTTATACTTATTCTCTTTACTGAAGTGGTTTACATGTGGATTGATAGTAGGACGGTATAAGTTCTTTGTCTGAGGGAAGACACTGTCTTGCAATTGGATGTAGTGACAACTCTGTATGTTTCTGGGATATTATGAGATCTTATTCGAGTTTTGAAGTCAAGTCTCCGGGTTAGTTTCTTCAACATCTTTTATGCTGGAATAGTAAATTTATAAGTGCAAATTAGTTTATGCTATGTAGTAATAATATATTTTTAATGGGGAAGATCTCCTTTTTAATTGGTGTTAGAAGAGTAAACTGATGTTTCCCTTTAAATATATGTAATTAGATTGTCGAAGTATCACTAGAGATCAAGACATATGTCTTGGTTGTAGACCTTAAACAACTGGAAATGTGAAATGTGACACTTTTGAATTGAGACTTGAGTTGTATATTGGTCATACTATAACTTTAATATTGTATCCCCTCTCTTTGTTTATAATTTCTCATTCATATGCAGAGAGGTGTCTTCTGTATTCCATGCGTATGTGGGGCAAGAAAATTGAAGCTCTCCATATTGCATCTGGTACAATTTTTAATGAGGTACCTAGTCCACCCATTCAGTGATTTTTTCCCACATCATTGCATGCCTTTGTCTCTTCCATTTTTTTTAAAACTATGATATCATATATTTAATTCCCACTATCCTAATTATTGTGTATCAACAGGACATCTGTAAATGTACAAGTTAGCTCTTTCTTCCTTTTTTTCTCTGACGTTCTCAGAGATAAGTTTTGGGCAACATAAAGTATTCCCATCAGTTTCTCCCAGTTATGGTCGCAAAATGTAACAATGGTACTTCCTTCTGATGAAGACCAACACATATATTATTAGTTAACTCACAGAAGGTTTTGAATGTGTATTTGCACCGTTCAGTGTCAATAGATAGTAAAGGACTTAATTAATAGATATTACATTTTGGATACTATTATTCCAAATTTATCAAACCATGTAGGATAGGTTCAGGGATTAGGATGAAAAGAGGAAGAGGGAATAAAATGAAAAAGAAGAAAAAAAAACATCTGAAGGGATACAAGTCTAATTATGTACACTTTGAAATAATTTAACTTAAAAGTCTACTGCTAAAAATTTAGTGTAATGGCCTACTGAAAAATCTGTTGCATCTTTTTAGATTCAATTTTCTATTATTTTTCCTTGTACTAGACTAGTTTTTAGAGTTATTGCATTTGTGCTATTAACTTATACCATATTGCTTGAACCTATATTTTTCAACTTTCAAAGTTATAAATTGTAGAATCTGAACTTTTGAAATATTGTAAACTAATTGGCATTTGGCAGATTATAGTTTGGAAAGTGGTTCGTCAGAATCCAGCTCCATGTGTAAACAGCCCTGTGAAGGACCCCGTAAATCTTACCAGTTCATTCAACGTTGGACTCCAGCTTCAGTTCCAGGAATACAGAGCTATTCCTGTACGTAGACTTGCTGGACATGAAGGTTCAATTTTTGCTATTGCATGGTCCTCCGATGGATCGAAACTGGTATCCGTCTCTGATGATCGAAGGTGAATTATTTCTTAAACTTGTACTATCATTTGTGTTGTCTTATGAACTATTAGATCTTTGAACAATGAAATCATGTGGTGTTTTGGTTTCTTTTTAATTGCAGTGCTCGTATCTGGGCAGTTCATGCTGAAAAGGAAGGCGTTGATATTCCTCACTCAGTTGGGCCGGTGCTATTTGGTCACAGTGCCAGAGTTTGGGACTGCTGTATATTTGACTCTGTGAGCTCTACGAGGACACTTACACATTTATAGATTATGCAATTGCTTTGTTTTTGTTAAACATTTAAAAGTTAACTTATACAAAGGATATTCGATTCAGATGGTATAGATATTTCCCCTCTTTGCGCCTTAGTGGACTTTGAATTTTGTATTGTTCAGCTCTTTCTCATCGTTTATTCTCTACCCCTGTCTTTTCCCGGCCCCCTCTTTCATAGAGTTTGACTATTAAGATACTATCTAAATTTTGTTTCCTCACACTTCATTCAACATGCTTTGAAACCTGGGGAAAATCTTCTGCCTTTAAGATCATAGCACTAGCACCTGAATGCTTTACTTTCTTAAGATCCTCCGTTCTTTGTGATGGCTGTAAAGTCCCTTGGTGTCATTTGTTCAAAGTGGACACTCTGTTCCAGATCTTAGAGTTTCTATTAATGTGCAATCTCTTATTTTTTTCTTGACTTTTTTTTATAATGTTAAAAACTTAAATGTTACTCCATATTGTCCTGGATATTTGCATGTGCTTAAAATTTGTCGACTCAGACTATTATTTTAAAAGATTATGCATTATTGGTCAAACTTAGATAAGGCTAATGATTAAAGCCTTAAAAGGAATTTGAGCTTGCTGCAACTGAGCATATGGCTTCAGTACTTGTTTAAATTTTTAATGCTTTTCCCCATTGTGCTTTGTTTTGATTCATCCCTCAAAAAATCTCCATTGTTTCAGAAATAACTGTGTAGAGGTAAATCAGTTATAAATGGGCATTCTGCATTACTTATCAAAGTAAATAAATTTGCATTCTGCAGTACAATTTCGGTGACTGCACTTGGGCTGTAATTTTGTAAATAATTAATTGAATTGTGTAATTTTTTTATTTGTCTTGACTTTTTTTTTTTTTTTTTTAATATTAAGTTATGTTATCTTGCCAAATTTAAAGCTCGTCATAGTTCTTCCGATAGTTTTACCACTCAAGGAGCTTCTGATGATTTGTGTTGGTCTCATTTTTGTTGTTTGTTGACTTGGATGACATAATATCAGAGGCAAACAGCGATGTCCATTTCTATGGAGCTTGCATTGACCTCTTTAATTTCAGACTATCACATTGCTTGAGATTGACAGTATACATTCTTGCTATGTTCTTTTACTTCCAAACTCCCAATTGTTTTTACCTGGTTAACGCCACCTCCTGAATCTACTTTCTTGGAATAAGCATAATCTTTGTAGGTTCTTACAAATATGAATGCATTACTAGTTTATTAGTTTTTGGACTAATTGTTTTTTCTTTATGGGGATTTGCATAGTTAATTATTACTGTTGGTGAGGATTGTACATGTCGTGTGTGGGGACTGGATGGTACCCAACTGATGATGATCAAGGAACACATGTAAGTACACATTTTTGATTATTTCTTACATAGTGTTGCACAAAGTTAACTGTTGATATTGACCTGATTTATTACCAAACTGCCATTTGTCACAAAGTAGTTTGGAAGATATATAGGTTGACAGTCACTAGCTTTTGGACTTCTAGACTACCTTGACTCTATTTAAAGAGAGGCTGTTTTCAAGACTTGAACCCATGACTGTTCTTTCTTATAAAACTATTCAGTTCCAAACATCTGATATTGATATTAACATATACTGTTAACAAGTTTACTGTTCTTCTGTACTTTGCAGTGGTAGGGGAGTATGGCGATGCTTGTATGACCCCACGTCCTCTCTTCTTGTTACTGCTGGATTTGACTCTGCAGTAAAAGTTCATCATCTGCATGCTTCTAACTCCAATGATTCTGAGACTTCCATTGAAGTGGTAGAAGAATATACAGACAGAAAAGATATCTTTACTCTTCGTATCCCAAATTCTTCAGGGCATGTTGGATTTGTGGACAGGTATGCTCCATATTTTAACATCATTCTGATGCTTCTTCATCTTTCCAATCATCAATCCCTCTAGTTCTTTCGTATCTAAACAGAAAATGATACATTTAGTAACATGAGAATCAATGGCATTTGAAAGCATACAATAGATGTGCCATTTTGTTAATTCTGGTAGCAGTGAGTGTGTTGGTTCATGCTTCCCATATTTTGTTCACACTCTTGGATTGTAAAAAAAAGAAAAGATTGATATTCAAAGATTTGAGAGATTGGTTGATTAGGTCCTTAAATGGATAGCTTGTGAGACATTTTTTACATGGCAGAGGAATAATGGTAGGGGTGGTAGCTGTGCTTTTTTCTGTTACTATTTCACAACTACAATATTTTGACTCTAATAATTAATAGCGGTCAGAGATCCAAGATTATTAATAGCAAGTATTTATTCATTTTCTGTTTAATTTATTAAGAAAAATTGATTGTGTTTATTAAATGGTTCAATGAAACTTTAGAGAGGAATGTAGATTTCCAAATCAAAATCATTAGAAACTTCTAAAGTTCTTTTTTCTTTCTTCTAAAATAATTTGAGGTCTTATTGTTTTCCCATAGTACATATGTTGTATGATACAATGTTCTAAAAGGCGGGGGGCCTGGGCGGGTCCTAGGAGAGATTTTTTATTTTAAGCCAATTTTAATATTTTATCTTACATTTATCCAAACAAAACAATAATATAAAGCAAAACAATCTATAATAAAGATAAATAAAGGCCTTTGCTTAAAGTTCAAACACATATCCATATTGCCAATGTCAAAGTTCAAACACAAACATGCAATTGTTGAAAGTTCAAACATATCTTTAACGTATTAGTTTTATTCATAAAAAAGATTGCTATTAAATAATAAAATTTAAAATTTCAAGAATTCAATTCAATATTAAAACTTAAGAAAATAAACATAAATTTAAGAATTATATTTAATTAAACTAAATATTACAAATGTATCATCATTTATATAATTTGAAGTTGGTACAAGTTCAAAAAATTACAACTATAATAAAATTATCTATTTTGACTTGATATTGTTCACTTTTTGTTGTGATTTGATATGCTACAAACTGCATTATAACTATGATAAATTATTAAAAAAATAAATATATCAAACCTCTCCGCCTAGGCCCCCGCCTATTTTTGCCGCCTTGGGCCTAGGTAAGGCGCTAGGGGGCCTAGGCAGGAATTTTTAGAACACTGTATGTATACTCATATTTTGTCATTCTAATAATTATCTAATACTCTATCAAGGTTTCCCTGAAAAATTAATTGATTATTGAGTAGTAAAATTACTAATATGTATCATGAAGTGAAGATCTTTCATGAGATTTTGTTAACTAATAGCAGTGTTCTAAAAATTCCCGCCTAGGCGCGAGGCGGTCCTCTACCTCCTTGATTTGTTTAGGTACCTAGGCCCCCACCTAGCAAGAATCTGACCTTAATTTTAAGCTCTACAATACTTAAATGAATTTGTTAAGCCTTAAAAGATAGCTTTTTTTGGTAATGTTTCATGTAAAATTTTTATAAATTACATATACTATATGTTTTGTATCGTATAACAATTATATACAATAGAAAAATAAATAAATGAGATCACCTAAGAAAATGTTTGGTCCGCCTAGGAAAACGCCTAGGCACCGGCTAGGCGGCCTAGGCGCTAGGTGCCCCCTCTGCCGCCTAGGTCCACCTAATGATTTTTTGAACACTGACTAATAGATGTAATTAAGCTATTGAAGGTTAACATTTGGAGTGTCCAAGTACGACTAATAAATTAATTTATTGTATAAATCAATTTGCATAGATCTACCTCCTGACGATGCACAATTAGATTTATCTTCCTCATAATATTATTTTGACAACCAACAAAAATATGCATTAAAAAAACACGTGGAAAGAAAAAGCTCAAACTACATAAATAATATATCAAAACAAAATTGTCTTTGGAATTTACATTGTTTTTTGAAAAGTTGGTCTTTGGTGCTTTGTATGGGTTGATGGGTGAGGCTTAGGTTTGTCCCTCGAGTTGAAGAAGCTGCATTCAGTGGTAGCAAGGATGGCAGAATCCTCTTGCTTTATGCGTGCTTTGTCATTCGACGGTGCCTTTGGACCTACAGAAACGCTTTCTTCAATTTCAACCTCGGCCATGAGAGCTACTAGAGGGTAGTCATTTCGAATTTGAAAAGGCAGTGGAGGCATTCCTTTCTTGAGGACTTTGCCATATCTTTATGCTATATTCTTTCTAATAAAATTTATTTTGTCTAAAAGTAAATAGAAGAGAAAGTATTTGTTCCTCAGAAGCACATTTTTCCCTCAGATAATTTCTGGTAAATTCAATCAATATATTAGCTTTAAACAAAGGAAAACTGTAATATTAGTGGAAATATAATTTTAAATTCATAACCTCCAATTTCAGCCACTAGAAGACACATTGCCCCTGACCCTGAACTTCTTTAAGGAATATAGAGCTATAGCAATATTCTATACACAATATACCTATATCTTCGTTAGGGTTATATATTCAAAGAAAAAGTGAAAACCCATTTTTCTCAACAATGTCAAATGGAATAATTTTATTTCTTAAAATATAGGTTCGTTTTACCACTCCACAATATAAAAGCCTCTTTCCAGTGTGCTTAAGCTTTAAGTATTACTTTAAACTTTATTTCTTACCCCCATGGCAATTTTGTTATTGTCATATTGGTGATTCCTATACTAACTTGCAATTTGGGATCTTTCTTGCACTTCTTGCAGCAAAAGTGAATATGTCCGTTGTTTGCATTTTACAAGTGAAGATACTATTTATATTGCGACAAACAATGGTTTTCTGTACCATGCTAAAATCTTTGATACCGAAGATGTAAAATGGACTGAACTTCTCCAGGTCAGTGAAGAAGCTCCAATCATTTGTATGAACTTGTTGTCTAAAGACTCTTCCGACCTTTCTTCTGGTATTGAGGATTGGGTTGCTGTTGGAGACGGTAAAGGAAACATGACGATTGTAGGAGTTGGTGGTGGTGTTTGCACTCCTAATGTGGGAATCTCTTTTACTTGGTCCGCCGAATTGGAGAGACAGCTCTTGGGAACTTTTTGGTGCAAGTCACTGGGATGCAGGTAATGTGTTGTACCAAAGCTTTTTATGACCACGAAGATTAAACAATTTCAAGCACAAAATTTATAGATCACATGCAAAGTGATGGGATTCAAACAACGTCGACCACCTTGCTCTACCCAATAAAAAAATTGTCCAATGTTTAAGTGGTTGATGACTGAAGCAAAGTTATACTACCTCCATCCGAAATTTAGTTTTTCTATTTAAGGAGACATGTAATTTACTTTAAGTACCATACTAATATTCCAAATTGTTAGTATTGTCTCTCACATGTTTCAGAATTTTTTTAAACCATTGCGAAAGGATAGTCTTGGAAATTAACTATTCTTTCATATGTGATTTTTTTTCTTCCAACGGATTTCATTTTTATGACATCTCAAAATCGATACTAGAACTCTTGTTACATAGTTTTGGTTGGAGGAAGTAGTTTCCATTTTCATAATTATATATTGATAGTATTATGACCCTAATTGTTGTCTACTTGGTCCCCAAGTCAAGCACTTGAAAACTATTTGTGATTGTTTATATGCTTGAGGATTACTTCATCAATGTTGTGATATTCTCGCATTTTTTAGTACAAGTAACAGCTCATATACCTCTAATATCTGATGTATGTATCACGTAGGTTCATCTTCACTGCTGATCCTAGAGGAAATTTGAAGCTATGGCGGTTGCACGAGCCTTTACAGTCTGTTTCTCATTATTCTATGAGAAGTGGTGATGTGTCTTTAGTAGCTGAATTCATATCGTGCTTTAATATAAGGATAATGTGCTTAGATGCCTCATTTGAAGAAGAGGTATTTTCTTTCTAAACTTGTTTCTCAACTTTCTTTGCTGACTTCATCTGAGTACTGATTGCTTCCTTTGCACATATAATATTGGAATTTCTTCAAAGGTGCATGAGTTGACAACTTGACATATTAAGTAGAGCGGAAGTCATGTTTCGGATATTAATCGAGCATATATAATAGGCATTGATAGCCTAAAAGATCCAACTTTACTCTAGCCAGCCTAGAAGGTAGTATTTATCTCTAAATTTTAGATACTCTTGTACTGGTTCCATCTTGATGTAGGAATTCTGCTTCTTCCTCTCTCTTGATTTCTCCTAGTTCAAAACATGTAATGTCAACAAGAAAAAATCACTAGAAAGACCATGATGTTGTATGGGTGTAGAACCAGCCCTAGTACGAGAAGACTGGGGGCATCCCTAAGATTACAGTGTAGTCCCAATACAATGTGTCTTGGCATCCTCCTAAAAGTTAGTGTTCAATGCAATAACATTGGGGATATGGTCTCAAAGAATTATATTCACTTTTCTCTGGCGTACATACATATAACAGTGATTTCTACTTATTCTTCTTCCACCTTGTTCTCCACTACTCATTCCTAGTTCTAACTGAGCTTTTGAATACTTTACTATACCATTCAAGTTCAAGCTAAAGAGGAGCATTGCTTCAAATGTTTTTCATGCTTTTGCAAATATAGAGTTCTTTGTTGAAAAGAATTTCCATCACGTGGAACTATGATGAAGTTGGTAGCAATTTATTAGATTATGCAATGCATGTGAAAAAAATTGGTTTTATAAACTCTCTGAGATTAGTTGTGTTTGTCATATGGATTCAGTAAAATTCAGTTAATTTGTGATGAATTAGATTGTTGATTGCTTTAGTATATTTTCTAATTAATTCTTTTTATTTTCTTCCAGGTGCTAGTGTGTGGGGATCTACGTGGTAATCTGTTATTATTCCCTTTAGTAAGGGAGCTGTTACTGGGTACGTCAATTGCTTCGGAATCAAAAATATCTCAGTCAAGTTATTTCAAAGGTGCTCATGGGATATCAAGTGTCTGCAGAGTTTTAATAGCCATTTCTAGCTCTAGTCAAGTTGAAATATGCTCGGTACAACCTATATCCTAATATAAAGTGCTCTGCAAGTACGTTTGTATATGTATGTGTGTGTGTGTAATCATATTCAACATTATAGTTAATAAACTTTGGGAAGAATCCACTTCTATATTTTCCTGAGGATGTTGTCTCCATAAAGGAACTAATAATGATTTATTTGCCATATTTGCATTTGATAACATGTTTTGTTGATACTTTTTAATCTTTTAAAGGAGATCTATCTTGTGGTAAAGCACTTGAAGGAATTTACACATATAGATGGATGCGTATGTATAAATCATTTTGTTAATTTTAGCATTTTTATTCAGACTGGAGGAGATGGGTGCATATGCTATTTGGAATACGACAGAGATCAAAAAAAGTTGGAATTCATAGGGATGAAACAAGTGAAAGAATTAAGTTTGGTTCAATCTGTCTTTTATGATCCTAAAGTACATGATGATTTAGCTAGTGGAAACTATGCAATAGGTTTTGCATCAGCTAATTTTATTATATGGAATTTAATCACTGAAACAAAGGTACTCTCTCTCCCTCTCTCCTCTCCTTCCAAATTTTTCACCTTCCTTGACCTTTAAATGAAGGTTCATATTGTAACAGGTTGTTCAGATTCCATGTGGTGGATGGAGGCGTCCTAATTCATATTTTCTTGGCGAAACACCAGAGATGAGGAACTGCTTCGCATTTGTCAAGGTTTGTTCCTTCTTCTTCTCTTTTCTTACCAAAAGAGAGTTTATAAAAGTAACTTGAGGGTAATTTCTTCCCGTATTTTGCCAAAAAGAGATATGCTCTGTACAATATTTTCTGCCGTTCTTGTTTTCTTAGTTCTTCCTCCCTCTGTCTCTCAGGATGAGATCATTTATATCCATAGACACTGGGTACCAGACAGTGAGAGGAAAATATATCCCCAAAACCTGCATCTACAATTCCATGGCAGAGAGATGCATTCCCTGTGTTTTATCTCTGAAAATTCAAGGTTTGGAAAGCAGAGTCTCTTTCCTAATTCATGTTGGATCGCAACAGGGTGTGAAGATGGAACTGTGAGGATGACTAGGTATGATATATGATTGTTTCGTAATCTGACTCAACATTTGATGATTTTGAAATACAGTGTCAAACTTAAATTACTTATTTTGGTGGTGACTTAGAGCACTGTCTTTTCACTTATAGTTGGGGTCTTTAAGCTCGAGTGTGGAGGTATATTCTCATGAGTCATGAGTCAACTCATGTGTACATGTGTACAGTATTGATATGCTCGACTTTTATCCTCCTTTTTCCACCGCCGCCTTAGAACAATGACATGCTAACTACAATAAGTTGTGACTGATGTGATGCTTGAGTAGTGTGGCCAACTGATAGTGTTATTAATGATTCAGGTATGCTCCAGGTGTTGAGAATTGGACTGCTTCAAAATTGCTAGGGGAACATGTAGGTGGATCAGCTGTGAGATCAATATGTTGTGTGTCAAAAACACACATATTTGCCACAGATTCAACCAACGTGCCCAATGGGATAACATTAGATGATGGAGAGAATCCTTTCCTACTAATTTCAGTTGGCGCAAAGAGAGTCCTAACTGCTTGGAAACAAAAATTTAGGATGAAAAATAAGATGGAAGAAGCCCTTTTCAATGGGCCAGATAATGGAATCAGGAATGAGTTTCATTCTTCATCAGGAGTGTCCTCGTCGATGTCATTCCAGTGGCTTTCCACTGATATGCCAACCAAAAGTTGCAGTACTCATGAAAAAAGAAATGACATGGAGTAAGTGAAACAACTTCAAAAATCTTAGCAATATAACATCTGTCCTGCATCTGAATCAATATCTTCTAACAACAGGAACATGGATTCACTAGCCTGGCTTGGAGACAAATATGAAAATGACTGGAGATACCTGGCTGTCACTGCTTTTCTTGTTAAGGTTCCTAAGTCCAGGTAATGTGAGCTATACAAACAAGCAATCAAGCTTATTTATTTTTCACCCTTATAAGTTCTCTGATTCAATTTAAATAAGGATGTTCTTTGTTTACTTCCAGGATTTCTGTCTGTTTCATTGTCGTTGCTTGTTCAGACACCTCGGTTGTATTAAGAGCTCTCATACTACCGTGTCGGCTTTGGTGTGCATCAAGCTACCCATTACTTCGTTTTGATTACTCATATTTGTTGATTGTTTTCTCCTTACTCTTTTTCAATATATTTCTCCTGTTTTCTCTTGTATAATTAGTATCACCTTGTTGCAGGTTTGACATTGGTTTATTGGTTCCCTTGGCATCACCCGTTCTGGCATTGCAGCATGTCATTATTCCTGAGCGTCTGGCTTTTGTCGGTTAGTCCAATGTTCACTTACATAAAGTAAAGCCTTCTTGTTTTGGAAATCTCAATTAAAAACTTTTCAGCAAACTTTACGGTTCAACCTTCACTGGTACACACCCTCCCCAACCCAATCCCAGCGCGAATTGCAAAAGATACGAGAAGAACACATTCTCCTTCGCTCCCTATTTCCAAATCGAAAAAAGTTAAATGTCAACTGGGACAATGAGAAGACAAAATTGATAGCAACAGTGACACCTATTTTCTAATTGTTTGCAGTTGCAACATAGATAACACCTTTGTCATTAGTCTCATTCATCTATTAAAATGCAGCTCCAAATTAGATAGCAACTGGCTGTTAATTTTTTATTCCTTCATGTTATATTGAAGTTTTGAGTTCCTAGTCACATATGTATCAACTCCTGGTCAATGTCAAACTTTTCTCGCTGTAGTTTAGTCAAAATGCTAGAAAGTATACGGCTGCTGCAAGCCCCAGCACCTGGGTTTGATGAATTGACTTATTATTGAGAATGCCAATAACAATGAATACCTTTACTGTGTTGTGCAGCCTTAATATGTTGGACACATTTCTTTTTAATTGCATAGAAGCTTTCTTTAGTGCATATTGCATGCTGGTACTGCCAATACTAGCTAAGGTTCCCTGCTTGATCTTTGACTGGAACACTTTGATTAGGTGATTATGAATCTGGGTTATTTTAATGCTTACCAGAGCATGCTGCACTTACAATTAAAAGCATTCTATAACGCGAGCGAAATTATCTCCTCTGTTTTTCTTAAATTATAGGTTGTTTTCATTATATTAATGCCTGAGGTTATTCTGAAAACTCCTTCTATTAAAGGCTTTTTATGTGATTACTCCCTCTCCCTTACCAGGTTGTTGCCTCATTCGTCAGTTGTAACCTTTTAGTAAGTACCCTTGTTGGTAATTTAGGTGAATCTAACCCTTTGTCAAGAATTTATTTTCTCTTTTTTCCTGTATTCTTTTTTTCCTTGTGAGTTTTTCTTCATCTTTTTTTTTTAATTATTTTTTGTGGCCGGGGTTGGGGGTGGGGGGGTGGGGGTGGGGATGATAATTTTATAAGCACCAATGTGTCAAATGCATGAACCATTCTTAGAATGATTTTCTATTGCTGTCCTAATTGGTTTCTATTTATGAACACCAATATTTTTGTAGATGTAATCTTTTTGATATCATTTTGTCTGACCATTTTAAATAAACTAGTGCTTTATTCTGATTTCTATCTAAATTTTGGTTGAATTATTGTTTGTCTTTCGTTTCCCTTTCCAGAGTTGAATGCTTATCTTTGTTGATAACAATTGCCATGTAGATTTCCTGTAAAATAGTCTAAACTGTCGGTGGCTGTTGATACCACTATTTACTGTTTAAATACCGCTGGAAAGATTATTACAAACAAGTTTTCACATACTTTCTTGCAGTAGCCTAAATTTAATATTGTGATTTCATCTAACCTCTGCCAATGTAGTTTTATTTATTACTGAAAATTTGATTTGCAGATAACTGTAGAATTGGAAGTCAGTATATTGTACTTGGTGGATCTACTGATGGAAGTATTGCCTTCTGGGATCTTACTAAAAATGTTGAAACTTTTATGGGACGACTGTCAGCTCTTCAAATGGAAGACTACGTTGATTGTCAGAAAAGGCCACGCACTGGAAGAGGAAGCCAAGGTGGACGATGGTGGAAATCATTAGGCAGTAGGGTTTTGAAGAAGAAAAAATCAGGTTGCTCAGTCTCAGGGGCACCTATTGAGAAAACTGACGACAATACTCAAAGTAATGTCATATTCAAGCCTTCATCAAATTTAACTAATTCTGAAAGGAATGAAATAACTTCATCCCAAGGTGTGGATCCTGCTTCCCTTGAATCAGAAGTGAGCACCGAGGATTCCTCACTTGAAACATGTAAAATATGGCCCTTACATACTTTCAATAATGTTCACCAATCGGGGGTGAATTGTCTCCATGTTTCAGATGTTAAACATACCAGAGGTTCTGACTCTGGTTTTCTATTTTATGTTATAAGTGGGGGTGACGATCAAGCACTTCACTGTCTTAGATTTGATTTGCCACTGCTACTATCAGTGCAGTACCCTGATAATGGGACTCCAGATCTGTCTAGCTTTACTGAATCAGAAGCTTCAAAGAATTGTATTTATCATTGTCAAAAACAAAACGTCTCGCTCAGATGCTCATATCATGAAAAAATCCTCTCAGCTCATGGCTCTGGTATAAAAGGTATGGACGTCATTACATTGCTTCAAAACTACATTTCTTTCGATGTCAATGTTAAGGCAACCAGTGTCAGCCGGTAATAGCCTAAGACTCAACAGCTTGAACAGCAAGTGAAAGGCTTCACTTAAATTTCATATGAAAACTACATGTTTACTCTAGATTCGTTTATATGTAGAATATCTTGGTTGTTTCCACTCTATCCAACTTCTTACTTCATACACTGATATACTGTGTGCACGTGAGAATTTCTTACTCATCTACAGAATCATCAACAGTTTTCATGGAACTTTTGTTTATTGCACAACTTTAGATGTTCTTACCCTAGTTATTGGTGACTCTTTAAGGAGAATTCTGAGCCAATATGACTTCTTTTACTAAAGAATTTCCTGGAAATATGAATATGGCGGATTATGAGAAAACATTGGGTTTCATTTTGTAAAGGTGTATGGACAGACGGGAGTTGGATTTTCTCTACTGGTCTAGATCAGCGTGTCAGGTGTTGGCATATTGAAGAGAATGGTAAGCTAACTGAACATGCTCATTTGATCATTAGCGTGCCAGAGCCGGAAGCATTGGATGCTAGAGCCTGTGGTAGGTGAGTGAAATTCAATTTCCAACTTACATCCTTGGCAACCTCTCTTGTAAAAGAATTCTTCAGCCTTTGACAACCTTGATACAACAATTGTGTTTCTTTTAATTTTCACCTTTTTTTTGTTTACGTGTCCTTTGTGCTGTTTGTTATTCAGGAACCATTATCAGATTGCAGTAGCTGGACGAGGGATGCAAATGGTTGAGTTTGTTTCCCCTGGTGGAGTGAATAATGAAGATTCGTGACGGTGCATTGCTGTATCCCTGATGCCATGATGTTTAATTGTTATCATAACATGATTCCTCCAACATCTTAGCTCTTCGTTGTTGAATGGATGTTTAAGAAATTATATTCACCAATCTAAATATTTGTCATATTTGACCTTTCATTTTTCATTCTTCATTCTTTGTTCTATTATTTTTTCTTTTAATTAATTCAGTCTGAAATTTGCAGTCATTTTTGACAGGTTTGTGTTTTTTCTGAATAGGCAATACAATTAGCTGACTCCACTTCAGTTTTGTTGGGTGGTCAAATTGTTGCTGGCTACTCTCACCCGAACATGTCAGAGTCCAGGGATTAAAGCGGATTCCATAATTATCTGGGAGAAGTTTTTACTTTAACGGCAATCCAAGTATGTTTGATTTGATTGTTTAAGCATTAGCAGATAATTGAGCTGCTTTTTTCTTTTTTCTCAAACAGCAAAATGCCATTTTTTCAGCATTTGCACTAGTCTTTTATGGGTGAAGTTTAAATTCATGCCAGACAATTTCTATTTTTAAAATTGTGAGTTTACTAGGATAAAGCTCATTCGTCATTTACTGCATAAAATTTTTCCATAAGCCCCAAATGGTTTTAATGATTATATTATAAATTCAATATCTTTCGAGCATTGAAGTTGCATGGTTATACACTGGACAATTTGGTAGCCAGGTTGAAATTTGTACTTCATGACCGAGTTGCCTTACTTCCCTGGAACAAAATTGGTAGCAAAGGCCCAAGCATTGTTGTTCACGGGTCAGCAAGATGATCAGCAAGGTTCTCTAGAGGTCCCTTTCCGGTTACAATTGCCTGCACGAAGAATCTGAACACAGAGAACATGGCAAGTCGCCCATTCTTAATTTCTTTAATCTTGAGCTCTGCAAACGCATCAGGATCATCTGCTAGTC
This sequence comes from Panax quinquefolius, assembly GCA_020205615.1. Taxonomy (NCBI): domain Eukaryota; kingdom Viridiplantae; phylum Streptophyta; class Magnoliopsida; order Apiales; family Araliaceae; genus Panax; species Panax quinquefolius. The sequence continues at coordinate 136,182,129 of CM035156.1, forward strand.
CCAAGGGATCGAAGCTGCCACCAGGGTACAAAGGGTCAACAACCTCGCCAAGCGGTCACCCAGCAATGAGGTAACCTTCAACAGCACCCATGAATATAACTTGAGTAGCCCATATTGCCAAAATGCTCTGAGCATGGACCAAGCTAGGGTTACCGAGATGGTGGTCAAGACCACCTTCGCTGAAGATTTGTGCGCCAGCCTTGAACCAAACTGCCTCACCAAACTTCACTCCGTTCCTGGAGAGAAGCTCAGGAAATAGGCATCCCGAAGCTCCGAGCATGGCCCACCTGCTATGAATTATCTCAAGTTCCCGGTTCTTTGCAAAGGTCTCGGGGTCTGCAGATAGCCCTGCAGTGTCCCACCATGGGAGAAACCATGGGAGAAACCTCGGGCTTTGAGCTTGAAGGAAGCGCCTTGGCTGCCTGCCTACAAATGGTGAGGAGAGAGCCGCCATGTGATTAGCCTCTGAAGAGAAGATGGGTGGGTGCTAATGTTGTTTGATGAAGTGGTGTTGGTGAACGAACAAGTATGAGAATTCAAAACTAGTTATATAGAGTTTAGCTGGGCCCACATTCCTATCTATCCATGCAGATGTTCATACGGCTTCTCATTGGTGCATGTGGAGATGACCAAAATAAGAAAGCTACCGTGGCCAATGGAACAAGGGCTATCTTTCTCAAAAAAGTGTCACCCATCCGTGAGTGATTATCTTCATAGCATTGTTAATTTAGATTTTGTTCAAAGTAATAGGATAAAGAAGACTCTAAAAAGGTAAATAAAGTTATGATGCTATTATAGGCTTAGTACATAAATAAATAAATAAAATCTTTAATTGTTTTATAAAATCCTAAAATATAAATTATGCAAAATTAAGTCGCCTTATTTGATTTGGCAGTATAATTGTTGTCCTGACATTATTAATGGACTATAATATATATACACACTCAGATAACTATAATCATGCAAAGCGCATCATTTAATAAATATTCTGAAATCAAATAAATTAATAAATTACTAGTTTCCTCCTAATAACATAACACTGTTTAGCTGAGAGTGACGTGGCATCAGATACCAACCCCCTGTGACCGGTACGTGCCAGTCAGACCAAACTCTTGGGAGCCCAACTATTAGTGGAGTACTAAAAATCTAAGCTAACCCCATCCTCCAATCTTACTGCAATTCCTTGTTGGAAACGCAGTTTTGTTTGCAGCTTCGTAGTCATTATTCAATTTAATATACTAGATAGACTACTGGAGTAATTAATTTCTTGATAAACTATAGGTTACGGTCCATATCCTTTATAATTACTTACTAATTAAAAATTACTCTATCCGTTTTTAATATAAATTATTTTAAAAAATATTTTATTTTTTAATATAAATCGTTTTAAAATTTCAAGTAAGTATTAATTCGCTTAGTTTTCAATATTATCTCAATTATTAAATATAACTTTAGTTTTTTCACTATTTTTTGTCCAATAAATAACAATCTTTTCTTCCAATACAAGGACAATGTAGACAATTAATATTATAATTAATGCCATATAATTATTTTCTTAATAATTATGCATAACTCTAAAACTACGGAACGGAGGGAGTATTATGTAGATATATACTTTAAAAACTTGTAAAATATAACAATTCCAAAAAATTAATGCTACTATTTTGATTTCAACATGCAACTTATATACGTGAGGTACCGTGAAAACATGAAGAAAAATATTATAAGAATAATACTCCCTCCCAATAAATAAGGTCGTTTACCTAGTTAGTTAACTATCAACACTAGACACATAAAATATAATAACTATTTATAATTTTATCCTCATTTATAAATTACAATAATAAATAATTAAATTTTATACTTAATTGATGAATAGTAAAAATTTAAAAATTACAAATAATAAAATAAAGAAGTAAGTTAGGCCTCAAACCGGATTAGGCCAAACTAAATTTTTATAAAAAAATAAAACAGTTTTTTCAAACTTTTCGATCTGACCTGATTAACTCAAACTTTGACCAGGTCAAATTTTAATTAGGCCGCATACATTTTGTTCGTCTGGATCGATCATATTAGTTTTAAAATTTAAATTTAGTGAAATTTATTGGAAAAAAAAAAGAAAAAAAAGAAAAAAAAAAGTTAAATTTGAAAAGTATAGAAGCGTCGAGCACGTTTGGTGGAAGATTGACCCATGAGCGACGAGTCCTATTTCACCCTATATACAAAATCACAAACCATGATCTAACGGCTAAAATTTGATACTAGCAATGAATAAAATAATACTCCTCATCCAAAGATGTAGTAGATTCTATCCAGCAGTCAAGGGATCCTGACTTGCTACTCCCGTATCCGGTCATCCGAATACCTCGTTGTTCCCAGCTCTATAAATTGGACTGCAAATCTCCTAAACATGTGTCGCCGTGTCTCGCTCGTCGGAGGTCTGTATCAAGAGAGGGAAAGTTCAGATCTGCTGCTTACACAACCTATACTCCGCCGCTGCTAAATTTCTCTCTCCGGTAGCTTTATTTATGTTTCTTTTTAGTTCGAATTATGTTTTTAGTTCGGTTATATGCTTCTGTTTAAGAGAGAGAAAAGAAATAGACTCTTTGTGATTTAATTTGCTTTTGCCATATATATTGGCAAAGGACGGGATCCGAGGCTCGAACTATCGTTTGACCAAAAAATTTCATAGATCTGCTGTTGATAGGGACTTGAATCAAGTAATGTTCTTCAAAAATTTTGAGTAAAGATCCGGAAATCGTGAGTGTACTTTTTGATTTTTAGAGAATTGGCGTACTTTCTGATTTGCAGACGCTTATTCATTAGTTGTTGTCATACAACCAGATCTGACTGTACTAATTGTATTTATGCTGCTCGGGGAGTATATTTTAGCTTTCTGTCACGCTCCCGACGTGTGTTGCTAGAAACTACTTGTACATGCTACGGCCTACATCTGACATTACTTTGTTAGTAGTACCCTCTTTAGGATGAGATTCCCATATGACTTCTTGGTTTTTTGTTTGATGCATATTTAAAGTTTGCTAAGGTACTTATTTCTTCTATATTATTATTTATTTATTTCTACATTAAATTTGAGTATTAAAAACTATTGTTGAAAAAATATTGAATTTTTTTTTATGTTTAACACTGTTCAAGTTTCAAACTTTCAGGGGTCTCATCACTAATCTAAATTTAGAAGTTGGATTTCTTTTCCTTTTTATTTATTTTATAAGCTCACGAAGAACACACAGGAAAACTTTATAAGCTGTTCATTCCTTTCTTGAATTTAAGTTTTATGTTATTTTATTTTTTGTCAAAAGCTCACAAACATAACGGCAAGTGTGTAAGTGTGTCTCGTACCTTTTTTGTTGCTACCTTTATTAACTTTTTTGCGTTTATAGGCTCCTCCGAAAGCATGAAGACAGTATTTAGATTCTTCTTGATCAGATTAAGTTAAAAAGCATCTTATATGAGAAAGCATGTGTTATATTCTATATTCTTACAGAAAGCATCTCACTAAGGAAGCTTCTATACTCTCAAGTTAATTTAATAATGTCCATTTATATATATTAAGGTGGTTGAGTATGCTTCTGTATCTTGCAGCTTTAGAGTATGGAGACCTTCCTATTTACCTCTGAATCTGTTAACGAGGGTCACCCAGACAAGCTTTGTGATCAGATCTCCGATGCGGTGCTTGATGCCTGCCTAGCCCAGGACCCCGACAGCAAGGTCGCCTGTGAGACTTGCACCAAGACCAACATGGTCATGGTCTTTGGGGAGATTACTACCAAGGCCGATGTAGACTACGAAAAGATTGTCCGTGAGACATGCCGTACCATTGGATTTGTTTCTGATGATGTGGGTCTTGACGCTGACAACTGCAAGGTCCTTGTAAACATTGAGCAGCAGAGCCCTGATATTGCCCAGGGTGTCCACGGCCACCTTACAAAGCGCCCAGAGGAGATCGGTGCAGGTGACCAGGGCCATATGTTTGGCTATGCCACTGATGAAACCCCTGAACTTATGCCTCTGAGCCATGTCCTTGCAACCAAACTTGGGGCTCGCCTGACTGAGGTTCGAAAGAACGGTACCTGCGCCTGGCTGAGACCTGATGGTAAGACTCAAGTCACTGTTGAGTATTATAACGAGAATGGTGCGATGGTTCCAATTCGTGTTCATACTGTCCTTATCTCCACCCAACACGATGAGACTGTCACCAATGATGAAATTGCTGCCGACCTCAAGGAGCATGTCATTAAGCCTGTGATCCCCGAGAAGTACCTTGATGAGAAGACCATCTTCCACCTTAACCCTTCAGGCCGCTTTGTCATTGGCGGCCCTCATGGTGACGCTGGTCTCACCGGGCGCAAGATCATTATTGACACTTATGGTGGGTGGGGAGCCCATGGTGGTGGTGCTTTCTCCGGCAAGGACCCTACAAAGGTGGACAGGAGTGGTGCTTATATTGTTAGACAAGCTGCCAAGAGCATTGTAGCAAATGGACTTGCACGTAGGTGCATCGTTCAGGTCTCTTATGCAATTGGTGTTCCTGAGCCTTTGTCGGTCTTTGTTGACACCTACGGAACTGGAAAAATTCCCGATAGGGAAATTCTTAAGATAGTGAAGGAGACCTTTGACTTCAGGCCCGGAATGATCTCCATTAACCTAGATCTGAAGAGAGGTGGCAATGGCAGGTTCTTGAAGACGGCGGCCTATGGACATTTTGGAAGGGACGACCCGGACTTCACCTGGGAGGTAGTGAAGCCTCTCAAGTGGGAGAAGCCCCAAGCTTAAATTCATTATGTTTGCTTCTTGCTTGCAATGGTTTTTTACTGTATTGAATGAATAACTAGGTCTTCTAGTTGATGTTTTCTGTTCAATTATCTCAAGGTTGCAGTGGTTGCTTCCAATTCTTCTCTTCCACTTCTAGTTCTGTACCAATTTTTACTTTTTATGAAGCTGAAAGAAATATTTTTTGCTTGCTTCTATTATACTCCCTTCGTCCCTAATTATTTGACTTAGGTGATCATAAGAATTAAGAAAATAATTAGAAAGTATTAAATATAGTATTTAATTGTTTATAAAATCCTTAAATCTTTTGTTGGGATAAAGAGAGAGAGTTTAATAAGGGATAATTTTGAAAAAATTGTCATTAATTTTTTAAATTTGAATAAATGTTAAATAATTAAGGATAAATAAAAAATTTTAAAGCGTCAAATAATTTAGATACGAAAGGAGTATAGAAGTAGTAGTATCTTTTACGTTTTAGTTAGTTTAATACAAATCTCTTTTGCAACACCAAAAATAACTATTGACAAATTAATGTGTAAAAAAGGGTTAAAAAATCAAATGAAACAATTCCCTTCATTCCATAATAATAAGAGTGTTTAATTTATTCTGTTGACTTGATAATGATAAGTAATTGGGGTGGGGTGGGGTGGGGTGGGGGGGTAATAAGAGTGTTTAATTTATTCTGTTGACTTGATAATGATAAGTTATTTGGGGTTGGGGTTGGGGTGGGGGGTGGGGGGGGGGGAGTGGGGGGGTTAAAACCTAGTAAACCATTCCATTAAAATCTCATTCTCTTCTCTTCTCTTCTCTTCTCTTCTCTTTCGAAGAATGTGAAGAAAGAAATTGCCTCCTTTCTCTATAGTAGGCGGTAGCGGTAGCGGTAGCGTACAACTGTATATTTACGGGGAGTTTTTATTTCGTTCATTCCACAATAAATAAGTGTTTAATTTATTGTGTTGGCATAATAATAAAATTTTAAAGATAAATTTGAAAAAAATAAAACCCCTTTACGAAGCAGATAAAGTATCACACTGATTACTAAATAAAAAATTAACAAATAAAACCCTTTTACAAAACAGAGAAAGTATCACACTGACTGCTAAGAAAGTTCCTAGAAAAACGTATTTTTAGAAAAGCATATATATATATATATATATATATATATATATAATCGGAAAGTATAAAATTGGCTAAAATTGACCTCACCATATTTTAGAGTATTATAGACTATTGAATACTAAATTATTTATAACCTCACCATATTTTGGACAATAATCCTGGATTCATCGACGTTGGAATGGTTTTATAATCCATCTTGTTGTCAACATAAAGTAGTTACGTGTTACAACATACTGTATATTAGTTGTACATAACATAATGACGAGAAATTCGAGGGATGAAATCAGGCTGTGCTAGTAATTGGTATCTCTTTGTTTCGGCTTTGGTTTTTGCTAGCGTCATGTTTGGACATGCTCTCCAACTTCTTGCAAACCTACAATGATCATTCCATACTATCTATGAAGCAACTCTTAATACTTATAAAAGTTGGCACAAACTCAATAAATCACAACATAATGGGACGGTCAGGTGAATATCCCCCAGAAAGGCAATCCAGTCCCCTACTGATGATAATAAATTCTGAAAAAGGCAGCAACTCTTTCAATCAAGGAAATAGCACCGCAACAAAATCCTTAAGCCTGCCTGTCCTCATATTTGGCTGAAGCTAATCTCAGCCTCTCTTTCATCGGAGATGCTCTAAGCATTATCAATTCTTTCTATGCTCATCGGTTCATCACTTGTATAGTCAATATCACCTAGACAAAGTACAAAAACTACTCAGTGAAGCAAAGCTACAAGCTGAAAACAATGGTACAACAGAAAGGGACGGATGAAATTGAGTCCTCAAAAACAGACTTGGCAGCGATAAGCAAAAAAGTCAGCTCATCATTTCGTATATTTGCATAAAGCTCCGGGAGGAGTAGAGATTCAAGATCCTTTAGAGAACAAGAGGATCAAAATGAGCTGCAATTGGCTGCTACCAACATACAAACAACATACAACAGCACTGCTTGATCAAGATAATCTAATTAATAACAGTAAAGAAGATGAGGAAACTAGAAAGACGGTGAAGATTGATGCCCCCAAACTTGGAGCTCTAGAACGACATTTGTTTATCAACAAACTTCTAAAGAAAATTGAGGAAGATAATTACCGGTTGTTATTCAAACAGAGAGAAAGAATAGACAGGTTGAAATTATTCTCTTCTGATACTTTTCTTCTTGTTACTTAAGAAGGAGGTCTCAATTATATTATGTATGAGGTTGAACAGAACTATCTTTTCTTCTCAGGGTGGGGCTGGAATTACCTACAGTGGAAGCAAGGTATCAGAATTTATGTATAGAAGCAGAATGTGAAGTCGTCCATGGGAAACCTCTCCCTAGTATATGGAACAGCCTCAAAAGTATTCCCTCTGTAAGTGTGTGCTAAGTTTCAATGAAAAGTAGTTTTCGTAGTAATTCTGTATAATCAAGCACATCATCTTCTAGAACAAAAGTATTCTACTTGAGAATCAAATCTATACTCCACAACAGCAAGAGATGATAGAACTCTAAGCTTATATATCTAATACTCACATAGTCCCAAATGGAGAGTGTCATTTTCCCTTTTCGTATTCCTATTACCAGTGGTTAAACCTAACTTCAATGAATATCAATATTTAAACTGACTTTAGAATTTGAATGTGAAATTTTTTAAAAAAATAATCTTAAAATGCATGCTTTATTTTTTGACTAGTATTTAAAATGCATGTTTCTATAGTCTAACTCTCATTTTAGGAAAAGTGGAGTATATATCCACTTGAATGCACATAAATCGTAACCACCTCAGCAGTTACATCAACTGATCATTGTGCTACCTCATTCCACACATTGGCAATGCCAATTGCCAAACATTTTGTGAACCCTATGGAAACAGCAGTGTTATTCGCGAAATTTTTACTCCAGTCTTTTGCTTTTAACTCCAACTAAAAAAAAACTCAAGAAACCAGGAGGGGCGGGGAAGAAGCGCCTAGTTTGCTTTCATAAAGTACAAACCTAGATGACCGGTACTTTGCCAAGCATTTGGTTTATATGCTTGTAAATTTACCATAAATTCAGCTGATAAATGAAATTCAATGATGAACAGGCGATCACAAATATTATTTGGAAGAATTCTCATGCATACAATATCAAAATCCTTCAAGACGTCCGAGGCATCATCAAGCCTTCAAGGTTACTCATTTTCTGTTGTCAAAGGGTGAATACCTGAACTACAAAAAGACTTACACGCAAAAACTTCTTTGGCAGGATGACGCTGTTACTTGGGCATCCGGAATGTGGGAAAACCACTTTATTGTTGGCACTTGCAGGGAAACTTGACCAAAATCTCAAGGTTCTCCCCTCCTCTTTTATAAGCTCCTGTGAGAAGAGGGGGAGAAAAAGACATCCAACTTTTCAATCACGAGACAAAATTTACAAGACAGTTGAGCATTGCAATTTGCAAATGTGTCGCAACAAACAAAAAAGGAAAAAAAGATCAAGAAAACTTGCGTATTTATTTTAAGGATAAAACTAACTTGTATAATTATAACTTTGTCATTCTTTCTTCATAATGCGATACTACACAGACCAAAAGAAAGAAAAAAGGAATGTAGAGTAGTGCTAAATGAACCTGATGACGTGGCCTATCACATCTTTAAGAAACAATGGAACCAAACTTTTCAATCAATTTCAAAACAACCATACATCACTAGGTGCAAACTTTAGGTCCACTGAAGCGCTTTCCTTCTGAATACACGGACAGTTGTTGATTCTTGTTTTTGTGAATCTCATATTAGGTCACTGGTGACATCTCTTACAATGGTTACAAGTTAAATGAATTTGTTCCACCGAAGACATCAGCTTATATTAGCCAAAATGACCGGCACATTTCTGAAATCACAGTAAGAGAAACACTCAATTTTGCAGCACGCTTCCAGGGCATTGGAAACAGAGCAGGTAACCTTTGTTGCCTAAATTACACTCATGATAACAATTTTTACAGTTTATACTGATCCTATAGTTGATCCTGTTATGTATTAAAGAAATTATGGAGGAAGTAAGCAGAAGGGAGAAACAAGCTGGGGTATCTCCTGAACCAGATATTGACACCTATATGAAGGTAAACTATATCCTGCAGAAACCAGTTGAACAGAGCTTAATTCTCCTACTAATTGTTTTCATTCAAGAACTATAACAGGAAGTTGCTATTGAAGGGTTAAAAAGTACTCTTCAGACCGATTATATTTTGAAGGTAATTAACTTCAACAAAGAAAACAATAACCGCCTTCAACCGCCAGGTTGAAATATTAAAAAAAAATACTCAATTCTTATATCAACTTATGGGACCATTCAGATACTTGGACTGGATAACTGCGCTGATACAGTTGTTGGAGATGCAATGAGAAGAGGAATATCAGGTGGTCAAAAGAAAAGGCTAACAACAGGTTCTAATCAAATGATACTTATTTTTAAGTGTATATTAATAACTTTTAAGCATATAATTTCTATTTTACGAAGGTTAAATAGCTCTTAGTTGAAGTCTCTTATATGTTGAAACCTATGGGATTAACTATATGTAGTGTTCACTTTACAACTAACGATATATCATCAATTCCAACATAATAACTTTCCTGTATGTTTCATGTGCCAGGGGAGATGATAATTGGTCCAGCAAAAGTTCTTCTTATGGATGAAATATCGAATGGCTTAGATAGTTCAACCACTTTTCAGATTGTTACCTGTCTTCAGCAGTTGGCTCACATTACAGGATCCACCATTTTGATGTCACTACTTCAGCCAGCTCCAGAGACTTTTGATCTCTTTGACGACATCATCTTGATGGCTGAAGGTAAGACTGTATACCATGGACCTCGAGAGAATGTTTTAGAATTCTTTGAGAATTGTGGCTTCAGGTGTCCACCAAGAAAAGGCATTGCGGACTTCCTCCAAGAAGTATGTGACGTATCCCTGACTGATTTCTACAATAAAATGTCCAAAAATAGTCGTCTCACTGATTTACCTCAAGCATCTATTTTCTACAGGTAGTTTCCAAAAAGGATCAAGCTGAATATTGGAGTAAAGACCAACCTTACATTTACGTTTCTGTTGAAGAGTTTGAAATAAAATTCAAGGAGTTTCATTTGGGACAAAAGCTGGATAAAGAAATCTCTCAGCCTATTGATAAAATTGAGCTCCAGAAAAACGCTTTGTCACTTAACACTCGCTCTATCAGAAACTGGGAGCTACTAAAGGCATGCATGGCAAGAGAATGGCTTCTTATGAAGCGTAACTCATTTGTTCATGTATTCAAATCTGCACAGGTACTGATTAGTTGCGACAAGAATTTCATGAATGCATTCGTGTCTGATGGGCTGAGGGTTTTATTTTTTTGACAAGTATGGTCAAGGAAATTTAAAAGTGTTTTTCATTGGCCTGGTTGTTATGTTTATGCAGCTTGTGGTCACTGCAATTATAACAATGACCGTGTTCATACGTACGCGGACAAAAATGGATGATGTCCATGCAAATTAGTACATGGGATCTCTATTTTATGCCCTTGTTAGACTGGTGACCAATGGAATCTCTGAGGTATCCATGACTTTTTCTCGACTTCCGGTCTTCTACAAGCAAAGAGATTACTACTTTTACCCTGCATGGACTTACACTATTCCGGCTGCCATTCTAAAAATTCCATTTTCATTTCTAGATGCTTTTCTGTGGACAGTCCTTACATATTATGTTATTGGCTATACTCCTGAACCCGAAAGGTGTGTTATACATAAAACTCGTCTTTTTCTTTGTAAAAAAAATGTTGTGATCCATCCCAAGTACTGATGTTATACACGGATGCACAGGTTTCTTTGCCAATTACTCCTCCTTTTCGTTTTACATCAAGTATCTATATCATCATTCCGTTTCCTGGCATCCATGTTGCGAAATCCATCTTTTGCTGTGTCTTGTAGTCTTTTCTCCATGCTAGTGATGTTTTTATTTGGTGGCTTCATAATTCCACGATGTAAGGCAACTTATTATAGGACTTTTCTACTAAAAGAAGTAAACAATTCTTTACCAAGAACTAATAGCCCCTCCTCGTCGCAGCCTCTTTGCCTGCTTGGCTGTACTGGGGCTTTTGGCTTTCTCCAATAACTTATGCCGAGATCAGTGTTTCAATAAACGAATTCCTTGCTCCAAGATGGCAAAAGGTGGTACCAGAACCGATTTACCCTCTAATATATTTATGCACGTCCTACTTGCTTTCGATACATTGGTAAATTCTCATATATCATTCTTTTACAGGTCTCGTCTTCAAATGCTACAATAGGGCAACAAGTACTAACATACCACGGACTAAATTATAGTGCAAACTTTTATTGGGTATCAATAGGAGCATTAGTAGGATTTTGGATAGTTCTTAATATTGGATTCACTTTTGCATTAAGTTGTTTAAAGGGTAAGTTCCTCACACACGTGCATAATAAGAGAAGGAAACATATAAAGATACAAAAGTAATTAATTTTCTGCATACTAACCTGCATCTGATGAAAAATATATTTGCACAGCTCCAGGAAGATCACGGACTATTATATCACAAGAAAGGCTCTCCAAACTAAGAGTGGAAAGAAGTTTTGAGAAAATTATCTAATGAAAGCATAAGGCCTCCTGTTGATTCTCCAAAAGCTCCTGAGGAAGCAAAACAAATAGGTGAGGAACTAATTTTACACAGGTAAAAGAGAAGTAATTCATCCACTGCTTGATAAAATTGAAGGATGCAAGCAGTGGGTAACATTATTGAGCTCATATTTTTCTTACATTATGGAACATTAAAAGCGATTTGATTATTCAACAGGGGTGGTCTTACCTTTTGAGCCCATGATTATAACGTTCGAGAATGTTCAATATTTTGTGAATACTCCCAAGGTAGTCATTTTTTAAGTCGTTAATTAATTCCAAGGCTGTTGGATATGGCTTGTACTCATAACTGATCAATCTTCAATATATCATGCAGAAAATGAAAGAGCAAGGTTTTGAACAGAAAAGGTTACAGCTTCTTCAAGATATTACAGGATCATTTAGGCCAGGAATTTTGACAGCTATAGTGGGTGTTACTGGAGCTGGGAAAACAACACTTTTGGATGTCCTCTCTGGACGTAAAACTAGTGGTATCATTGAAGGAGATATAAGAATTGGAGGTTACCCCAAGGTTCAGGACACTTATGCCAGAATATCTGGTTACTGCGAGCAAACTGATACACATTCTCCTCTGGTTACAATAAAAGAATCCTTGGCATACTCTGCTTGGTTACGTTTGCCATCTCAGCTTCATCGAAGTACAAAAAATGTAAGCTCTCTTATTACTTGATAAAAACAGATGAAGCTCTACTGCTACTTATCCAGACACACACGCACACCAAAAAAAACAGAGGAAGCTAAATTATCTAATAACATGTGAATCTCTAGAGACAGTGGTGGGGTCTAAGACATTCATTTCTGCTCATCTTGTAATCTACTGAAATCCTATAGAACTTGCGCGCACGTGACACACATAAATATATGTAAATAAGTATTTATGTGTATGTCTTCAAGTCATTGCAGAAAAATATTTTGTAACAAGAATTCACTTGAAATGTCCACAAAGTTAAATACATACAGATACACACGTGCAAAAACCAACGTACAGATGTCTGATGGCACAAAAAGTCAAAAACTATTTGTTTCTTCTCAGAATGTTTAATTTGATAGGTGAGTGCTTAATCAACTTTTCTATGTTACAGGAATTTGTTGCAGAAGTTCTTCAAATAATTGAACTCGATGATATTAAGGATGAATTAGTTGGCTATCCTGGTGTAAACGGTATATCGTATGGGCAACGAAAAAGGCTAACTATAGCAGTAGAGCTTGTTTCAAATCCATCCATAATATTCATGGATGAACCAACTTCTGGTTTAGACGCCAGAGCAGCTGCAATTGTCATGCGAGTAGCGAAGAATATTGCTAATACACGAAGGACAGTTGTGTGCACCATCCATCAACCAAGTATTAATATATTCGAGGCATTTGATGAGGTACACTAATGCAATTAACATGAAAGTTCGTGTCAAAAATAGAGTACTGTTGGACTCTAAAAAACTGAACCATTTTTTCTAGATTATGATAACTAAGAAAATCTTTTATTTTTCATGTAGCTAATTTTAATGAAAAGAGGAGGACAAATAATATATGCTGGACAGTTGGGTCTGCATTCAAGTAAACTGATAGAATATTTTGAGGTAAGCAACAAAAGGAACAAACTTCTATTTTCCTACAGTTTTCATTGTGCAGAGTTGCTTCCAGAAACATCTGAACATAAAACAGAGAAACCAAATCTCTATCTGATGAAATCCTACAAAAACTCAGATATAAAACTTCAGCTTTTTCTACATCTTTTTGGCAGAATATTCCTGGAGTACCAAAAATACAGGAAAATTATAACCCCGCAACGTGGATGCTAGAGATTACAAGTCCATCTGCAGAAGTTCAACTTGGTCTAGATTTTGCCAATCTCTATAAAGAATCTCATCTATGTCGGTAAGCATGAGTTATCAAAATGCAGAGACGTTGGTATTTTGACATTGACTAATACGTACTGTTAAGTAACCATGTCATCGACAGTGCTAGAACACAATTAGTAGAGTTTTATGACAATAGATTTCCGACTACTATCCATTATTTTACATAGGTAATCAGGCAACTAAGGCCAGTTTGGATATCGATTTCCAATCTGTTTTTCCGATTTTGATTCCTGAAATTACAGAAAAATGTGTTTGGAGGCTGTTCCAGATGACTGCTTTCAGGAAATGTTTCTGAAAAGACACTCATTTCAAGAAACACCATAAAGGTTTTTTCGGATGCTTTTAGAAGGAATATGGATTAAATAATCTAATACAGCCATAAATTATTAAATTTTATTTTTGTGGCAATTATTATGCACTTCAAATATAAGCGAAATTAGATTTATCTATTTTTCAAAAAAATTGCTAAGAATTTTTTTGTAGAATTCAAGTACTCGTTTTCCAAATTAATTTTCAGAAAATTCAAGAAATAGAAACAAAAAAATGAGATGGTGACCAAATAGACCATTGTTACATGCCTCTTTATGTAGGAAAATGGAGGAACTAGCTAGAGAACTGAGCTCTCCAGCAGAAGGTTTAGAGGAGCTACAATTTTCTACTCGTTTTCCACAGAATGGATGGGAACAGTTCAAAGCATGCCTCTGGAAACAAAACTTGTCCTATTCGAGGAGTCCTACATATAACTTGGTGCGATTAACATTTATTACCATGGTGTCTTTGCTCTTAGGGGGCATTCTTTGGCAGAAAGGAACAGAAATGTAAGCATTTTTTTTATAATTAAAATTAATTAAGGTATCAAAAGGTATGCGGAGATTTTGTGTACACGTAATAAAGGAAGGGTCCACGTATATTGAGTATATTTAGGGAAACACAAGGCATGTTCCCCATAATGATCGCTTAAATAATAAATATCACACAAAATCTTATACTCGAAGAAACCTAAGATGACCAAAACCAGTTTTACACCTGATGATGACAAACTGCAGTTGAACCGTCTCTTCCCTAAAAGAGCATAAGAGTTGCATGAATCTTGAAGGAATTAGTATTTCATTAAAATTACTTTGGACTACTAACAACTAGCAGCCCAAGCATGAGAAATGCCTATGCCGAGAACAACCTATTTGCACACATTAAACTAGTCACAGATCATGCAACCCAAAGTTTCTTCCTAAAATAGATACAGATCATGTAAGTTTCTTGAGAAGTCAAATACTATACCAACGTTGATTTCCACCATAATATCCAGAACACACATATTAAAGTTCCTAGACGTACCAATTCTACATATTGCCAATATGGTTCCTTGGCAATTTGCACTCATGTGTACCCAATATCAAACATGGTTATTTCATTCAAGATAGTAAAATAAGTAACTGGGATAATTTCCTCCAAGACCACTCCTTAATATAATCACCCCACCACCCACACGGTAGTGTAATTAAGAATGAAAGGAAATAACATATCATCTATCACATGAAAAATAAGCAACCAATTTAACCAGAACCCGACTGTACTAAAGAAGTAAATATAGACAGACCCATAAGAATCCCTGCAGAAGGCAACTCTACACACAAGTAAGATTTACGAGTGCTAGTAATGTTTAAAGTTCTTTTAGGAGGGTCAATATCTTTTACCTTAACTCTGTACATAAAAAATGCTGACCCATAAGAATCCCTGCAAAAGGCAATTCTACACACAAGTAAGATTTACGAGTGCAAATAATGTTTAAACTTCTTTTAGGAGGGTCAATATCTTTTACCTTAAGTCTGTACATATGATAAAAAATACTGATAGCGATTCTTGTTCTGAAGAAATGATGAACAGGACTTGTTGAACATACTGGGATCAATCTACATTTTCGTCCTATTTTTGGGAATAGCCAACTGCTCACCTGTTCAATCATTTATAGCCACTGAGCGCACCGTTGTGTGGAGAGAAAGGTTCTCTGGAATGTACTCTTTGTGGGCTTATTCATTTGCACAGGTTTGGAAATATTCATAAGCAGATAATACTATTGTTCAAAACTAAAGAGGTAGTTAAAATATTTTGAACATTAGATAGTTTCAATTGAACAAAAACTTTGCTTATGTTGCAGGCGACAATTGAGATTCCATATATATTCCTTCAAGCAGTTCTGTTTGTGATAATCACATATCCAACCATAGGCTTCTACTGGTCTGTCAATAAAGTATTTTGGTATTTCTACACAACATTCTGCACGGTGCTCTACTTCACTTACCTTGGGATGCTGCTCTTTTCCATTACCCCAACTATCCAAGTGGCTTCTGTAATGGCAACCTTCAGCTACACCGTATTGAGTCTTTTCTCAGGATTCCTGATAAGCCAATTCTGATCCTCTTCATCCTGATAATAACTATTTGCATTCAGTAATTTGACACTAACATTTATATCCATTCCAGACAACAAATAAACAGCGATTAAGCATCACTTATTTTATTTTTTAGCTCGAGACAAACCAATTAGGCATTATAACCTCGGCCCAAATATTGACCTAATGAAACACTGCTATTTTGAATGTTAACATTAATAGGAACAAATTTTTCTTGCAACAGTTTTCAATTAAAAACCAATGGAAAAAAAACACACTCGATTTAGCTGATACGACTTTTTACATTTGTTCTTGCAGCAAATGCCAAAATGGTGGGTTTGGTGTTACTGGATATGCCCAACGGCCTGGTCCTTGAGAGGCATTCTTACATCACAATACGGATATATTGACAAGGAAATACTAGTATTTGGAGAGAGAAAGGCAATCAATGCCTTCTTAGAAAGTTATTTTGGTTATCTCCACGAGGATTTAAGTCTCGTAGCATTACTTCTCTTTGCATTCCCACTTGTATTTGCATCTTTGTTTGCATACTCCATGGCAAAACTAAACTTTCAGAGGAGGTAAAATTGCCAAAATCTTACTCAAGTAGTCATACAAATCCTAAATTTTGATATTTCATGCATGCATGTTTATATATACCACAAAACAAAATACATATTACACACTTAATCTTGCAACACAAATCTGAACAATTCAAATATTGGAGCAATCACTTGCAAAATTCCTTTTCCAAAACAATTTACCACTGCTATCGATATTTTGAATCAGTAAACAATTCACCATTTCAAATCTACAACAATTTAAAATAGACGAATTCGATTTGGATAGAGGGTAATTTTGCAAAAATAATTTGAAAGCGGAGAACACAATACCGTGAACTGCGCATTTTCAACTTCCCGTCGTTACTCATCGCCGATCAATCAACGAAGTTTTGAAGGTAATCATCATGTTTTAATCGGTTACACTGTGTTATTCCAACAGAGGAGAATAAATAATTGTATCAGTTATTCCATCAACCACGGACTAACTGACCATTGGAGTTTTATTTTATTTATTTATTTATACCGTTTCGCTAAGTAAAGAAAGGATAACAATAAGAAAAAAAAAATAGGAAATGATTCATACCACATTCGCTAGTTGAACTAGCGGATCTCTAATATCAAATTTACCAAAGCAGCAACGCAATCCCATATTACCAAAGATGACACGTTACCATTTGCAACCTACCAAAGCAGCAGGAAGGCAATCTACAAATGTTAAGTAAATAGTATTTTCTTTGTTTCAAGTTTTTCCTCAACTTATTTGAGTGTTCTCTAAAAGAAGAAATCTGCAACCTACCAAAGCAGTAGCAAGGCAATCTATAAATGTATTACATTTATTACAGTCATGGTATTAATAGTATTAATGGTATTAATCCATTTTTTTCGGGCCCTTGAGCATAAATAGCAGTTGGTTTAGTTTAGTAGTTGATAGAGACTATTAATCACAACACTTAAATGACAAGTTATTATAGGTTACGTGTTTATGTAATGATGGAAGGTAGGAAGTTACATTTAAAATTCACATATCATGCAAACTTTTACTCCGCGGTTGCATTTCTGGCGTCATTTATATAATGCGAGAACCCTCCCTTTGCAGGCAAGTACTACCAAATATAAATATTTGAAGACACAGACAAAAAACTGGTGCACACTATTAATGGTATTAATGTATAAATAAGATAAGTTTACTCCACATTTCATTTCATTTTAGTCTAAATAAGCCACTTCGGTTACAATTTATCCAGCTAATAGTCATATTATATTATGCTACTAGGAAAAATATAAACAATGTATATTATTATGCTACTAGGAAAAATATAAAGTAGAATTAATATATATATATATATATATATATATATATATATAAACATCATGTTACATAGATGGGACCCACAGAGCGAGACAAACGGGAAACCTAGTGAACTATAGAAATAACACTAATGAATACTATATGTTTACTATGTGTAGAGAAATAACACTCCTGAATATATGGAACTCCGCGTCTTCTATAAATGTTCTTCGTGCACATAGAAAACCATACCAACATATTAACCACATTAGCCTTCAAAACTTAGTTAGCAATGGCAAAACTGATAGAGAGCCATAATAAGATTATGGGGTTCTTATGAAAGTAAGTGACAGAGATTAGGGACAATCTCAGCTCATCTTTTCGCCTCTGCATCAAGTTTAGGGAGTGATCATACTAGATCATTCACAGAACATCATGATGATGAAGACGAGTTGCAGTGGGCTGCAATCGAGAAACTACAAAACCAAAGACAAGAGTCACAAGACGAAATATCAGTAGTATATGGCAATCAAAAAGAACTTAACTAGTGGAAGTAAAGAACACGAGCAAGGAAAGACAGTGAAGACTGGTAACGCCATCAAGCTTGAATCAGCTCTTGAAACGCATGCATTTATTGATAAGGGAATAGAATAAGGATGCCATGAAGTAAGTTGCATACAATTTTTGTACGAGTACGTATGAACACTGTCATTGTTATAAATGCAGCAAACATAAACTGCATCAACAAAACATTCAGACAAACAAAAGGGGATTTGTCTGAATGTTTTGTTGCTGCAGCTTATGTTTGCTGCATTTATAACAATGACAGTGTTTATACATACTCGTACAAAAATTGATACTACAGATGCAACTTACTTCATGGCATTCTTACTCTATTCCCTTATTAGACTAACGACTAATGCAATCCCAGAGCTGTCTATGACTGTTTTCAGACTTCCTATCTTCTACAAGCACAGAGATTTCCACTTTTACCCTGCATGGGCTTATTCCATTCCAGCAACCATTCTAAAAATTCCATTTTCATTTCTAGAGGCCTTTCTTTGGACAGGACTTATCTACTATGTCATAGGTTACAGTCCGGAACCAGAAAGGTAGGATTTCATATGAAAGTATGAAACTATTTTATTTTTGTTCGTAATGTAAAATTGTTCTCTTCCTTTACTGATGTTTTACACGCATGCAGATTTTTCCGCCAGCTACTACTACTTTTTATTCTGAATCAAGTATCTGTAGCATCATTTCGTCTGCTAGCTTCCGTGTTCCCCAACCAATCTGTTGCTACCTTTTGTAGTATTTTCTACTTATTAGTTATGTATTTACTTTGTGGCTTCGTGATTCCACAACGTAAGGCCAATGGCTTCACCAAGTCTTTATTTCCTACTGAAGTTAGCATTTCTCCAACACATTAACGAATAATTCCCCTCACTGCAGCTTCTTTGCCTGTTTGGTTGGAATGGGGCTTTTGGCTTTCCCCATTAACATATGCAGAGATTGGAATTTCGGTGAATGAATTTCTTGCTCCAAGGTGGCAAAAGGTGAGGCCAGAACATATATACGGTTGATTATATTTCTGAAAGGAAATACTATCTTTCATTGCAGTTGTGAATGCTCACTCAATATTCTCTTTGTAGGTCTCATATTCAAATGATACAATCGGGCTGCAAGTTTTAAGAAACCATGGACTAAACTACAGTGCAAACTTTTATTGGACATCAATTGGTGCACTAATAGGATTTTGGATTTTTTTTTATTTTGGATTCACCAGTGCATTGAGTTTTTCAAAGGGTAAGTTCCTCCATGAATGCCTACGAAGACAAGGAAATAATACTATCTCATGTTTATATGGATATATAACATACAAATATAAAATATACAAGTAAACTAATATTTCTACTACCCTGTGCTGATGGAAATATAATCTGATCAGCTCCAGGAAGATCTAGAAATATTATTTCACATGAAAAGCTCTCCAAACTAAAAGTGAAAACCAAAGTACCTGAAGAAAATGAGCGGACCAATGTTGCTTCTCCAAAAGCTTCTGTAGAAGTAAAACGAATGGGTAAGAAGCTAATTGTTACATGATACAAATATTATAGTTGTGGAACTGCTTACTAAATTGAAATGAATAACATCAATGAGCTCAAATTGTTCTTCGGTCAATGTTAACTGACAGATGTTCTTTACTCTGCAGGGATGGTTTTACCCTTTGAGCCCATGACAATAACATTTGAGAATGTTCAATATATTGTTGATACTCCTAAGGTAAAGGTTTATCCATCCAAAACCAATTTTGCGGCTATTGAAAATGACTAGGATTGATAAAAATTTATTCAATGCATCTTACAGAAAATGAGAGAGCAAGGTTTTGCACAAAAAAGGCTACAACTTCTTCAAGATATTACTGGATCATTTAGGCCTGGAATTCTGACAGCTTTAATGGGTGTTACTGGAGCAGGAAAGACAACTCTTTTGGATGTTCTTTCTGGACGTAAAAGTAGTGGTACCATTAAAGGAGATATAAGAATTGGGGGATACCCAAAGGTCCAGGATACTTATGCCAGAATATCTGGTTACTGCGAGCAAACTGATATACACTGTCCACAACTTACAATAAAAGAATCACTCGCATACTCTGCTTGGTTACGTTTCAATGAAAGTATCAAAGCTGTAAGTTATCTTCCAACCTGACAAAACACAAAGTGAAGTTGTCTAAAAAGCTTGTGACTCCCAAGATCACATTAGACCAGGTAGAAATTGGTTCGCTATTAAAATAAGTGTATAAACATTCATGCAAAACCTACTAATAGCTAATGTAACTTTGATTAATCTTGATAAATTTATCCAAATTTTGAAATAACGAAACATATTATATAACAAGAATTTATATGAAATGACTACAAACTATCAAACACACGTCACCAAATTCAAAGAATGCTTCATTGTGATCTAGATGCTATGCTAACTCTTTACATACAGGAGTTTGTTGAAGAGGTTCTTCAAATGATTGAACTTTATGATATTAGAGATGCATTGGTTGGCTTTCGTGGTGTAAGTGGTATATCAAATGAGCAGCGAAAACGGCTGACAATAGCAGTAGAGCTTGTTTCAAATCCATCCATAATATTCATGGATGAACCAACTTCTGGATTAGATGCTAGATCGGCTGCAATTGTCATGCGAGGAGTGAAAAATATTGTTAATACAAGAAGGACGGTTGTGTGCACCATTCATCAGCCAAGTATCGACATATTTGAGGCATTTGATGAGGTACTTGTTTATGCAAACTAAACCTACAATATCTGTCAAAGGAATATATTATTGCAATTTTTTTTATGTTCTTCCTACGTTTCTAAGATGCTATATGCAACCTATTTGTATTGGATACACCATGATTGTACACCAAACAATAAAAAATCACACAAAGAAAAGATAAAGAAGAATAGGCCTTTAACTCTACATAAGTTACGCAGGCAACATATGTCTTCCATGAGTAAAGAAATGTGTATGGTCAAATCAAGATCACAGGGTTACTACTAACATTTTCTAAGAAGTACCCCTCAAGTATGATTACAGAAACTAAATTGATGTAAAGAATAATCTAAGACATGAATTTTTTTTTACCAATTGTCACATTAGGTCCAGCCAATCAGTAAACTTGCATATTTTTCTCTTCCAGCACTAGCTTTTTCTAGATCAGACTATAATAAGCAGGAAGTTTTTTTTTTTGTTTCCTGCAGCTAATTCTAATGAAGAGAGGAGGACAAATAATCTATTCTGGAGAGTTAGGTCAGCATTCAAGTAAACTGATTGAATACTTTGAGGTAAGACATGACTGCGCAGGTCTTCCATTTTTAACATTTTCAGTTTTCACTGCCAGTTATATAAGGAGTTGCTTCTCAAAATATATATTTCCATTACAAATTGGGAAATGAAATCGTGGTTGTGGTTTTTTCTTGCCACTAACTTTCATTATGTGAATTTCAATACACTTGTGACTTTAGAAAAAACTATTGATGTTGTTAGGATTAGGGGGAAAAAAACTTTCAAATTCAACTCAAGTCTTTTGGATTTTTACACTCATATTTTCAAACATCAAACTATTGTTTTACAGATAAACCTTAACATTTTACTCTTTCAACCATTTGATTCCTTATCAAAATTACTCAAATCGTAAACAGGATTGTCAAGTAAGTTTTCAAAGTTGGTCGAACAAGAGTCTGTAAAGCTCATGATTGAGGAACTCTAGCTAAAATGATAAGAGTAATATCTAGTGCGACATATTAGATAATAAAAGGCTTGGAAAAAGCTACATACTTTTAGTTTAGTGCATACCTTTAAAAGTATTAAAAACTCACTTAATTAGTGAAATCAAAACATGAGACAGGAAACTTTCCAGTAATTAAGTAAATTTATGATATTTTATAGATATGTCATTAGCTAAGCGATAAATATACATTAAAAGGAAAAAATACAAGAAGATGGCAATATAAAAAGTCCACCCACCCTGACAAAAGTGGAAAGCAAAAATACACAACCACTTAAAACTTTGCAGCTCTCTAATCTAGACATAAATTTGACATCGGTCGATCCTACAGGCTCATGCAGCAAAAGCCACAAATAGGCAAGTAACTCTCTCACACAATAAACTAAGTAGTAAGAGATCCCACGGAACAGCCTACCACTACACAACGCTCATTCCAAATCCCCAAAAAAACAGAGAAGAACTCATACTTCCAGAGCAGTTTTTGTGATTATGGATTGAGCTTTTATTAAAAATAATCAGATCGGAACAGTAACAATATAAAATTTAACTATTTCAAGACGGTTTTCTCTCCTTTTTTGGCAGAACTTTCCTGGTGTACCAAAAATCAAAGAAAATTACAACCCTGCGACGTGGATGCTAGAGGTTTCAAGTCCATCTTCAGAAGCACAACTTGATTTAGACTTTGGTTTACTCTATAAAAAATCTCACCTATGTTGGTAAGCATAATAACTAGATATGAGTTCATTAGACTGCCAAAGTGATGTCATTCCCACATTAATTTGTATATCACTATGAGGACCTATGAATATGCTTAGAATATTATAGAAAACCTCCAGATACTATACATGTATTTACTCATATATTTTCCATCCAAATAGGTAGTTGGATTCTACTTTGTACACAAATAACATGAAGACCTATGAACCATGAACCATGAACCATGAAGACCTATGTTCATGCTAAAAATAACATTCAGACTAGTATTTGTAAACATGGATAAAAGGAGGTAACATGATTTCTTCCCTACATAGGAAAACCAAGGAAAGAGTAAGAGAATTGCGCTCTCCAGAACCAGGTTCAGAGGAACTATACTTTTCTACACGTTTTCCACAAAATGAATGGGAACAGTTCAAAGCATGCCTCTGGAAACAGAACCTTTCCTATTGGAGGAGTCCTAAATATAATTTGGGGCGCATAACATTTATCATTATGGCATCTTTGCTGTTAGTAGCGATTTTTTGGCGGAAAGGAAAAGAAATGTAAGAATATTTTTTCTTTCTTTTGTTTTTATTTTAATAGGGATGCTTTATCAGTTTATTTTATGTGTAGGGGGGGTGATACTTAATATACCCAAACAACCAATCCATCTTCTCATTCTTCCCAAACATCCTATTCATGGTCTCATCCACAACCATTCAGCCTCTTCGAAAGAAGCCATCCTAAATATCACCCCCCTACTCTTGCACCATAGTATAATTGAAAGGTAAGAGAAATAACACATCATTTATTGTGTGAAACGAAGCAAGTAAGCAACCTAACAACTAGGAGAAGTTTGTAACTGTACTACATTGAGTAGTAATATTACAAGCATTGTTCTCCACTAAAGTAAGATTCAAAAGTGTTATTAATGATGTCTCAGATTCTTTTTTTTCAATATTTTTTGGTAGACACTTGGGATTTTTTATGTTTGATATCTAATATGTGGATCGTGATCCTTGTTTCGAAGAAATGATGAACAGGACTTGTTGAGCATACTAGGATCAATGTACATTTTTCTACAATTTATGGGAATAAGCAACTGTTCATCTGTTCTATCACTTATAGCAACTGAGCGCACCATTGTATAAAGAGAAAGGTTTGCTGGAATGTACTCCTCATGGGCGTATTCATTTGCACCGGTTCAAAATATTCATAATCATTAGTTACTGTTCCCAAAGTTTAAAAGTCAATTTCAATAAGGTTTTTGAACTTCAAATATTTCCAGCAAATAATTTTATCTTTTTATGCTTCAGGTTATCATTGAAATTCCATATATATTCCTTCAAGCATTTCTTTTCGTGATAATCACATATCCAGTAATAGGTTTTGTAAGACCCCAGCTTATTATTTAATGAAATTAAATTTCCTCTATTTATTATCTTGAAATAGTAAGGGTTGATTTGATTAATGTGGTAAGTTATGGGTAAAATGCGCAATTATTTCAAACAAGCAAGTGGTTTTAAAATATTCATTGTTGACGGGGAATATTCGTTTGGTCGTGGAATATTTTTACTGTCAGGGAATATTTAAACGACGGTAGCAAATTTGTGTGTGCGCCCATGCTTGAAAGCGATTGAATGAAGAAAACGACAAGAATAAGTTGGTTATAAATAACGGCGTAGTTATTACATGAGTTATCTTGTTGAAATACCCGGTGGTTAAAAACAAGAAGTACTGGCGGTATTACACCAATTATTGATTCTTACATAAGAAGGCACTACTCAATAATTGTTACAAGAATCATCGCATTAAATTATTTTATTTTATTGATTCAATAATTGCTGCGTTGATATTTTATATATTATCGTTGTTTTAATAATTGTCATTGCACAGTATTTTCTATTATCGGAGCAGTAATTCATATTATCTGAATAATATTATTAGATAACATTATTGGCAATGTCTAGAAAGTTCTATATAAGGAGAGGTTTGGTCATCTAATTGCGCGCCAGTAAGGAGAGATCCTTATCGAAAGCCCCTCTTTCCTCTGAACCGCCCGGTTATCAAGAATGTGATTCTCGTAATATTATTTGTGAATAATTAATTATTGATTTATATGATGAGGAAAATATTAATTTTATGCGGATATAGATGGAGAAAATTTTTTAATGTGACAATTGTTGAAAATTAATATTTTATCTTTTTCTGATAAAATAATTCATTTAAATATATTATTTTAATAATATATTAATGGTGATATTTTTACAATGAATGTGGGATATATGAATATATGAGGAGGAAGAGTATTTTGTGGCATTAAATGATTAACACATGTTTTTTGTGTGTCGGTAAACCCCAATTCTCGATAGAAATTTGATTATAGCTTGTAAAATCGCCTGTTTGTGGATTTGGTCAATTTCATTTGGAATTTGGAAAAACTTTCTTCGCAAAGTTGTAGAGAATGAAATTTCCTATGGAAAGGATATGTGGTTTGAATTTTTCTGATAAAAGAGCTATTTATTATGAATTATTGAAGTTCAGTAGTTCAAATAATTGATTTTTGAAAGTTTTAATTATTTTAATTACAAAAACGTTTTTTTTTTGCTTGGTGGGCTGCATTAAACATGTGCAAGGTATTGAATTCAGATTCAAGAGGTGGGCTTGACAATTTTGTAAATATAATAATATTATATTATATTTTACGCTTTGGTGTTCTAATCATTTTCCTATAAATAGGTGCTTAGGTTAGAATTGAAAATCACACCGTAAACTGAAATCTTCCGTGAGACCCTGATTTTATCAATAAAGATTTAAATTTTGTCGAAATAATTTTTAATATTATGGTGTGAATTTGAGATAATATTATAGTTGTGGGTAGATTTATAAATTTTGCAAAGTGTCGCAAGTGGTTATATTATATTCGATTGATTCTGGGAATATTCGGTTTAGCGGGGAATATTAAGTACAACTACTCAATCATTGGTGGACCCACACAATTAATTATTATCGATCGAGAAAACGACAAAAAATATTTTATTGAAATAACGGCGGAAGTTTTACCGTTGATCATTGTTGAACTACCGGTAGTATAAATACGATGAATACGTGTGGTTGCATAGTAGCACACGGTATTGATTATTGATGCTTATGTGAGAAGTCACTCGGTTTGATTCCATTATTGTCGATTAATAATATGAATTATTATAAGCGATAATGACGTTTTGTTTTATTCGTATTATTAACGTAATAAAATGTAAACATCTTTATATAAAAAATGTAATACTTTATTAAAGTTATTACATAAATAGAATATATTATATTTTATTATGCATAGTGTCAGTATATAGTGTTTTCAGATAGTGTTTTGCATAGTATTGCATAGTGTTTTGCATAGTAAAATGTTTTTATATAAATAGAATATATTATATTTTATTTAAAAGATTTTGCTTTAAATATGGACCGTCGATTAAAGTAAATCAATCTGGACCGTTCATGGATTAATTACTATGCATTCTATTTTCCTATAAATAAGCTCATTCCTTCATTATTTTCTTACGAATTCAATTTGAAACTCTACAGAGAGAAATTATAGAGAGGTTTATAGAGAGAAAATCTATAGAGAGAAAGAAGAAGAGTATTCGGTACTTCACTACTTTGATATCCAAATGTCTTTTTACGGTAAGGGGTATTATTTGTTGTATTCGTAAGGACATTATTCGCTTTGTATTCATGAAGAGAACCTCTCGTTATTCCATTCATTATTATTCGTTGAATAACTTTTGTAAAAGTGGTATACCCTATACATAACTTTATGATATGCAGATACCCTATACTGGTGAAATCCTTATGTTATTTCATCCTTATTTATTCTCATTTGAATAACTTGTATACGCGGAATCCCCTATACTTGGTGATCTTCTTTCGTTATTCCATTCTTTATTATTACATTGGAATATCCCGTCATGCGTGTGTTTTACAGGACTGACCTGGTTCCATTGTTTATTATTCCGCATTTATTATTACATTGGAATATCACACATGCGTGTTTTACACCGGACCGGTTCCATTGTTTATTATTCAAAGATTTATTATTCTCGTTGGATCATCCCGCTTGGTGTGAATTTCACGACTGGTTCCGTTATTATTATTCTCCGTTGGAATAACTCGTTCACGCGAAGCACCGCATGCGTGGTGATTTCTTTTGTTATTCCATTCTTTATTATACCCGGTTAAGTTAAAACTTTGACTTCTATACTCCATGAAATTAGTAGAATATCCTCGATATTTGCGTTTCATCCAAAGATCTTTTCACGGAAATATTCTTCCGATCATTCTTGAATTTTACTCTACAAAACAAAGATCTTGTTGACAATTTGGACGTTATTAATTCTCGGATAAAATAATTTTGAACTTGTTTTATTGAATTATTATGTCATTGTCATCATCCTCACGATATATTATGTTATCTTTTCGCTTACGTGCATAGATGAACTTAGTATGATTATTTATGACTGAGGATCATTCGCAGATAATCACGGCTTGTTATAAATGATGTGATAAAAGTCCTCGGTGGCTGTGTAATGCAAATGATGGATAGTTTTGGTATGATTATGACTGGGGGTGATTTTAGTATAGTCATGACCATTGATAATTTGATGAAAATCCTTCGACCGTGGTACGAGGATGATTAGATGTGGTGGTTTATTTATTGTCGAGTCTCGGCCGATAAAAAAATTGATGAAAACCTTTAAAACCTAAAAGATAGTAGATTTTATTCTCTACTTGACTCTTTTAATGGATGCGATATTCCACCGCAGCTTAAACTGGTTGTCTATTGTATTTTATCGCTTTAACATCGCTCAAGGCTAATGATAATTTATTCGTATTATCTTAGTCATAATATTTCATCTTGGGCTAGTTGAGCTCACCCTTTCTTTTTCACCGTTTCTCTGTGAAATGAGAACACATTTGAGACGAGTCTGGGAGCGGAGTAATGGTCCAGAGGATAGCATTAGTAGTCCTCATTATTCGTGAAATAAGTGTGATAATAGTTGTAATGAGGACTCCTTTTTTGAGTTCAGATAATATCTAGTAAACAATATTTGTATTCAAACTCACGCTTATGTCGACATATACACGGCGCTTTAGGTTAGTAAGTCAGTATTTGAATTTATGTACCATGTAAGTGGCGACCCAAGATGGGTGACGTATACCTAATTTTGGGGGCGCCACATCTTCTCTCCCTTTTCTCTCTCGATATATCGAGCATATTCTTGTGAGTATTTTAATACTTTGAGTGTTGCTATACTGATGTGCAAGTTCAAGTCATAGCCTATATCCCGATTGTTTCAACTAGAAGTACTATCTTTTCGAGGTAAGGAATGTTATTTTCTTTTAAATGATATTATTTTCTTCAATATCATTATACCGAAATATTGGTTTGAACTTTTAATCAAATTTGGAACTTTTGTGTCGGGAGTTACTATTCACGATATCACGGCCTTTATTCACGATATCTGACCACTATTCACGAATCACGGCACTATTCATCGAAAAATAAAATTTTTCCTTTTCGTTCAAAATATCTATTATGGACACTATCTTCGATCAGTATCCATGTTTTGATCATTCTTGAATTTTACTTCACTATGATTATTTATGAGGTATTTTTGGACATGAAATAGCTAAAATACGAATCCTTGATATTTATTCTTTTGTTTCACTGGATTCGTTTCCTTTAAAATATTTTTCATCATCCTCAGTCCTAAATGATGATATTATTGAATATCTTTGGCTGTAGTGCAAAGATAAATGATTTTATAATGAATATCTTTGACCAGTAGTGCAAAGATGAGCAGTGTGTGAGAGATGAACATGACCGAGTGATGAATATCTTCTACCAGAAGTGTAAAAAGATGAAAATTTGATTCAAGATGAATATTGATTGATGTTCTGAGGATAAAATATTGACGATGGACTTTAAATTCATAGATAATAGTAGATTTCATTCTCTACGTAACTCTTCTATGAATTATTATTTCGCCACTGAATATTGATCTCAAACTTGTTGTCTATTGTATTTTATCGATTTTTTTCTGTTGAAGACTAACGATAATTTGTTCTATATTATCTTAGTCATAATATTCTTCTTTCGGGCTAGTTGAGCTAACCCTTTTCCTTTTTGTTCTATTTTTTTTTCTCGAGGAGGCGAGAATGTAGCGAAAGTATTAATGGGTATGGAATGATGATTCTAGAAGTTGTTTAGTAATCCTCACCATTTTTGCAAAATAATGTATCAATAATTGTGATGAGGATTTATTTGGGTATGGATATTGTCTAGAAGACAATATTTGTATTTAAACTCACAGTTTTTATGATGTATTAATAAAGTTGTAGTTGTTTCTGTACCATGTTATTGACGACCTAAAATGGGTGATGTATACCTATTTTAGGGGCGTCACATGTTTCTACTGGTCTGTATATAAAGTATTCTGGTACTTCTACACGATATTCTGTACAGTGCTCTATTACACTTACCTTGGCATGTTGCTTGTGTCAATGACCCGATCTCTCCAAATGGCTGCTGTACTGGCAAGCTTCTTCTACACTATGATGGCTCTTTTCTCAGGATTCCTCATACCTGAACCAGTAAGCAAATTCTGATTCTCTAAACCCTGTCAACTGCTGCTATTTGTAATCAGTACTCAACACTTTCAAAATTTTATTTGTTTCAACAATAAATAACTCCATTATTTAGCTTGTAACACACAAATGCACAATTTTTTACTCGGTTCATATATCTCCTTAAATACATATACCTATTTTGCATTTTAATAATGATAAGAATATTTTCTTGTTCCAAGAATTTTGGACTAAATATTACCGCATCCAATTCAGCTGACACAACTGCCCCCGTTTTGTTCCTTTCAGAAAATACCAGAATGGTGGATTTGGTGTTACTGGATATGCCCATCATCATGGTCCTTGAGAGGCCTTCTTACATCACAATACGGAGACATCAACCATGAAATAGTAGTATCTGGGGAAAGAAAAGCAATTAATTCCTTCTTGGAAAGTTATTTTGGTTATCATCGTGATAGTATGGGTGTTGTAGCATTAGTTCTTATTGCTTTCCCGTTTGCCTTTGCATCTGTCTTTGCCTATTCCATGGCAAAACTGAACTTTCAGAAAGGCTAAAGTGCAAAAAAAATTATTGGAATTGTAGTGCAATTATGAAACTTGGCAAACCTTGTATGTAAAAGTATATAGAAACTATATTCAACGTATGAGCTATGCTATATAAACATAATTTTCATGCACCTTGTAGAATTGACATGATTATTAAGTGATTTGTTCAAAATATAGGAACATCAATGAGAAATCTCTGCACAACACTGACTTTTGACCTGGACACTGAAGATAAAAGGACCAAAACACACACACACTCTTACTTTTTCATCGGTTAAAGGGAGAGAGACGAACATTTTGTGCTGTCGATTGCATGCGTGATTCCATTGCCGGAATGGCAACCCACGGCCTGACTTTGGGGTCGCAGGTGGGAAAATGGATGATATCACCTTATATCCGACTTAAAATAAACTAGTTTCCAAAATAAAAAATACAACAAGTTTAAAATTAATATGACTTAATGAAATAAATTTTAGAATTAGTAGTTTTTATTATATATTATATAATTATAATATGCGTATTAATTAAAATTAAATTATTTTAAATTTTTGTATATCATCTTTTAATTTTAATTTGAGAACAATAACAATAGTAAACTAGCTTATTGATGATAAATTATGAGTAAATAACTACAACAACTACAAAATTTTTAAAAAAGAGTTGGTGGAAGTAGTTACACTTTTTTTTATTAGGTTAACAAAAGTGAATAATAAATTGGGGACCGGTTATTGTCGAAATAAATAAATAAATAAAATAAGAAAAAAAATTGGGGACGGACAGATTTGTGTTTTTCATTTTCGTCCAACCCACGCAAGGAAAAGAAATACTAATAATCCAATCACTCCATTCCTTCCTTTACGTCTTGAAAACTCCGAATCTCCCTCTCGGTTTGCGCGTGGTGTGACCGTGACGATACAATATCTGTCTATTAAGCTTAAGTAAAGCCCTGTGATCTGTGACAGTAAAGGGGAACTAGGGTTCTGTTCAAGACATAATCAGTCAGTATTCCAGATCAAAGCCTTCATCTCTAGGTGAGAATCTGTTTGTTTGTTTTTTATTTTATATCTTTGAATCATATGGATGAAGTTGACATTGTGTTGGTACTGGCTCGGTAGAGTTTATTTATTGAATTAGGGAGTCGAATTTCTGCATTTACATTGTGTGGGATCAGCTTTAGAGTTCTTTGATTTAGTTAGTGTCATTGTTCTCGAATGTTACTGAGCTGAATTACTTAAATCAATAGAGGTTCGGTTTGGTTTTCAAACTTTATAATCTCAAATAACCGTGAAATGGGGTTACTTGATGGAGTATTTTCCTGATTGGAATTTTATTTAAGTAGTTGCACCTTGTTTCTGAGGCTTTTCTTTGAAAATATTTGTATTTTAGTCCAATTTATTTCCCTTTCTACTGTGGTTTAAGATACATTTCTTCCTATTCATGGGATGGAACAAACTATGTTTTGTATGCGTTTGATACAAATGACATCATTACATCTGGTATGATTCTTTGTCTGATTCATATATAAATAGAGGAAAGATACACCAAAGTGAAGTAGTTAGTATGTAATACGTCGGTTCACGGATATGACAGCTTCTATATAATCATATAAAACAATAAAAATTTAAGAAACCAACTCTAACCAGTCTTATTTAATGCATAGAATAAAGCGTAGGAGTTAACAAAGGTGTTTGAGCTATCAGTGAGATTTATAATATCCGAACCCTATAAACTCCGTCAGTTTTTAAGCTGGGTGTGTTGAAGTGTAAGTAAGACTTTAGAAACAGTCTGAGCCACCCATGAGGTATTTACACTATCAAAGACAAGTAAAATTTTGGAAATTTCTATTCTCACTCCAATGACTCTTTCATTCAATTTCATGATTTTTCATGAATCTGTAAAGAATGTTGTTTTAAGTGAAATAATTTGGTTTAAAAGTTTGAAGGTGTTGTCTAACCCTAATTTCTTGTGTCGCTGCAGTATGGCATGTTTGAGACTTGTTACAGGAAAGAATTGAAAATATTAAAAAAATGCATTCATTTTGGAGTATGTTATATGGTGGCCTCAGAAAACAACAGATCTTATTGAAATTTTTAACCCTTTACCTTTTTATCATTTGCTTTATTAGACAATCTCTCAAACTCTGTTACAACACCATTACAATTTATATCTAATTTTGCTGTCTTACTTTTGAAATATACCCCCCCCCCCCCCCACCCAACAGTTATAGCTCGATGGGAGCCTAATGATTGTTCATGTCAGCTCATTGTTCATTTTCCAGGAACTAGATAAACTATTTGAAAATTTCCAAACTGCCCCTTAGTATCTTAATAAACATTTACTTTTGTAGTTGTAAGCTATTATGTCTAAACATCGAAACTTAAAACCCCTACACAAATTTAATGGTATATGATGACCTCCCAAATTTTTTTGAACAGTTCATCTGCGCACGTCATTGTTACCCTTCACCCTTCACCCTAGTCTGATTTGATATAAAAAAATCCTTTTATCACACGGAAGCTGG
The DNA here is from genome assembly GCA_020205615.1 of Panax quinquefolius. Classification (NCBI taxonomy): domain Eukaryota; kingdom Viridiplantae; phylum Streptophyta; class Magnoliopsida; order Apiales; family Araliaceae; genus Panax; species Panax quinquefolius. Next base: position 136,214,479 of record CM035156.1, read on the forward strand.
CCAGGGTTTTCCCCAAATAAAGAAGCGCAATAATGCTTTTATAAATTCCTACCATCAATATTTTATGAATTGTCATCTAAACTTTATCAATTTGTACAAGATGGATTGTTGAAAGGCACTTCACTATAGAAAACACTAATTCTGATCCATGTTTCTGGTATTTGATTGATTATAATTTTACTTGAGAAACTCCAGTAATATGTTTATATTATTTTTGTTATTCTCACCTTTTTGTTTTTTTCTTCTTTCTTTCAGATCCCAGCGATGTCAGTTCCAGCTTTAATAATGCCATTCACATCTATAAATTGGCGTAGGAATGATTATTTCTTGATCATTGGTTAAGGGGATCGCTATTGAATTGAAGATCTGCAATATAGCAGGCAAAAGTGTTTTGGAACAAATTAATTTTGGTTCTAGGTAGAAACTTACTTTATCTAGAAGTGTGGGCAGTTGCTAATATAAGAGGAGTTGACGATTTTAAGACAGCAAAATGATCAGTAGACAACTGCTATTGACCTATTTGTATCTCCTGGTATATATTTTGCTGTCGTCAGGAGTTATTTTGTACAATAAGGTACACAGTTTTACTATCTATGATGTGAACATTGTGGCCTCCATATCTTGTTTTAATTTTTCAACTATTAAAAAACAAACAAACAATTTCTTAGATATTCAATGAAAAAAGTGGATCAGTCTTTGTTTACTAGTTGAATGGTTATTGCCGCACCTGCACTAATGATTGGGTCAGACTGGTTCTACCTACTCTGGAATAGGACCTGTGGATTACTGGCTTATCATTGTCACTGGGATTTTAGAAAATTTTATCCTTGTGTCATGCACAGAGATGAAGAATGATTGTTTTTGTTCAAATACGCCATTGAATAATTAGGCGAATGTATTCGTAGCTTTTACACTTAACACTAACCAAAACTATCATCAGATGAGGATAATTTTTTTTGTAAACTAAAGAAATATGTGGATGAATTGAACATACTGAATTTGATTCTTGAATACTGATGTAAAAGTTTACTACCCATGATACTAATTAAATGAGATAAATCTGGCATATGCATGATTTAAGTTATCTTTACTTTATTATCACCCATTTTGACTTGCACTTAGTTACGACTTGCAAAACATGACATCAAATCCCAACTTCCCCTGCGTCATCCTTTAAGAAATGTAGGTGAAGGAATATATTTCAGTTAATAATTAAAAAAGATTAGTGATTTATTGTTCTGGATCTACTGTTCTGTTCATTAGTTCTATGATATGTTCTCTTTAAAGCATCGTTAGTTCAGCTTTGCATCCCTTCTTCCAGTTGTGCAAAAAATTCATTTGTACTTCTCCAACTATTTGTTTTAGTAAATTTGTGTCTTGATTCTCTTGTTCTGCTTATGGACAGTGGGTTCTCTCTCCAAAATACTTCAATTTTCCGTTCCCAATAACACTTACCATGATTCATATGGGATTTTCTGGGGCAGTGGCATTCTTTCTTATCCGTGTTTTGAAGGTATGTTTAAGTTTGAGCTTCTGTATGCTGCTTACTGAATTCTTTGGTTAGCTGAAATATACATTACTTTGATTTAGTCTTGAGGCGTTTAAATTCTCACCATAACATTTAATTAGTCTTGATATTGATTGGCAATTTGGGGTGATGTAAGGTGAAAAAACTGTAGAAGTACAAAACCTTGTAAGCTACTTCTATGTACTAGTGTATCTCCATGATTAACTATTAGAAATTTAGAATAACTAATAAAAGTTGAGAGGTTCTGGTTAATTGGACACTGTTAGACAAAGCAAGAATATATGTCATTAATCTAGCTTTACTGTACTCCTTTACATTATTTACAAGTTTCCTTGAGCTATAATGTTGCAGTGCTTAAGAGGCATTGTTGCTCATTCTCTTGGAAAGAATGATATTACGTCAGTTTGAATGACATTGCTTTGAATTTGTCTTATTAATACGTAGAGGTCATTACTTGAGTCTTGACTCTTGAAGTCTTGAGATACATTGCTGTCATCATGACAGGATTGACACACAATTGCTGTCTAAGCTGGGGGAAGCAAAACTTATTTATATTTGATCCTTTTAATTTCTTAAAAGAGGGTGCATTGTACCTTTTCATGATTATATTTCTTATGATCTCCTTTCAAGTACTGTCCATTTACCTGGTGGATGGTAGCGTCTTCTATCCTGTAAAATGGTGTTTTGCATCCAAACATTTCCTCCAGTTGGTATAGGTGACCATGAATATTCCTTTTTATAAGTTGTTTTCCATTGTTATTACTTGCGTGCACATAGTTAGCACAAATATGCCCACATTCTTGCGTGTACATAGTAAATATGCCCACGTTCTTTCTCTGTTCCAGTCGCATGCAATTTTGTATGTGCTAATCTAATCATAGCCATATTTCTAGCTGATTTATTTCTTAGTCATGTTTATCCTCTTTGTTAATATCTCCTTCTGTGTGTTTACACTTTCTATATCTCTGTCTCTTGTTTTGGGAATAAAATACTATTGGCTTAGCTGATGTGGTCTTAATTAATTTCATTTTATGCAGGTTGTATCCCCTGTCAAAATGACATTGGAAATGTAAGAAATCTGCATATACTTTCCTTTTGGTTCCATATGAGGTTTTCTTTCCTTACTATTTTCTCTTGCATTTGTAGATATGCAACATGTGTGATTCCTATCAGTGCCTTCTTTGCATCAAGCCTCTGGTAAGCACTTGATCATACTAAACTGGAACTCTGTTTTGGTTCACATGATTGTATTCCATTCTTCAAGAGGGCATGAGCTCTTGCATAAATTTCTTTTGCTGCTATTAATTTTAATATTTTTTTGCTGGACCAAGACAACCTTAATCTACCAAAATATGTGAAACGACCCAAGGTTTCAGGGATGCCTAGGCAGTGCCTAGCTTTTTCTTAAGTGGTTTTATTAATTTATTTTTCTATTGTACATACTTGTTATACAATACAATATAAACATATAGTATATGTATTTTTTTTTTGAATTTTACATGAAACATTACCAAAAAAACAATATTTCAATGTTTAACAAATTCATTGCAAGTATTGTGGAGCATCAAAGTAGATGTATGATTCTGCTTAGGCGAGGACCTAGGTGTTAGGTTTGCTAGAAACATGAACATGCAATCAAATTACATAAACAAAGCGGAAGCGTAATAAAGTTGGATTTTAAAATTTTCTTACAAACCATAAATCTTCTTGTGCTTGATTATCAATCTATAAAAGAGTAGGAGAATCAGAATCACACCCTTGAAGATTCGAGTTTACTCAGGTACAAGTTTAACTCCTAGTCATCCGTGCTCTCCTTGAATACACGGGATTGATTCCTTCCTTTGATCAACGTTAGCCACCCAAGCGTTTGGCCTCTAGAGGTGATCCACCAAGGAAGAACAAAACTCAAGAAGAAGGGTGTTTGGCTAAAATTTAGTTTTTTTTATCTCTGATAGAAAAGGTGTACTCTCCGAACTCTTGGAATAAAGAGCGTATCTTTTGTCACCCTCTCTCCATAAAAAGACATTCTTATTTATAGATTTAAGAAACCCTCAACTATTTAGGAATTGGGTTTTCATTTAATTAATTAAACTTCTTTAATTAATTAGACTTCCCAATCTCATTAGGAATAATTAATTAAACATTTTAATTAATTATACTCTTAATCTTATTAGGAATATTTGAGAGTACTAATATTAATTAATTCCCAAACAACTTTAGGAATTAACTTAATAATAATAGTAATAATAATAATAAGATTCCTCTTATTAATTTATATTTAATATTTTCAAAATATTAAATAATAATATTAAGCTATTTAATTTATTCTATCACTATAGATTAAATTAAATACACTTAACTTATTATTACAATTATGTCATTTACTTCTTAAATAATATTATTCCTTTTATGGTGTGACCCTTTAGGTTCTCCATATTAAATCGGTTGTGAATAAATCAATTAGAACAATTCTAATCTTATTTAAATAAATAAATTAAACTATTAATTTATTTAAATAAATAACATTTATTCTACAATAAGGATAAGTCTCCTTAGCAATCGACTTTCCAGATAATATAGATTTCAACATTAATCATAAAAGAACCTTTGAGTAAATAATTACCATAAAATTCAATCCTTCCACCATACAATGTCCCAATTAAATATAAGACATGAAATTACTATCAAGTCTTATTTTATTTAATTATATGTATTTCGATTCCCAAATGCACAACTTCGAATAAATGCAAATTAGAAACTCCTTTCTAATTTCATTCCACCTTGGCCAAGGATTCCTGAGTTGTCATTTATCGAATCACATAGGACGTATCTCTTCTTTTACTATAAGCGGTGGATTCTTTATTGATCATTCATTATCTCCATATATAACTTATTACACCCAATCATACCTTTTGATATACCTTAAGGGTCTTAAGAAATAAGTCAAAATATAATTCATTATACATAAGATACTATGATGATTTCAAGTCTAAGGATCACTTGTACTATTATCAGTTCAGGAATTCTTATTGACAAACAAGTAAAACTCCATTAGGTATTCCTTAGCGAGCCAGTGAACTTATTCTCCAATAAGTACCTACATACTTGTTTTAGTGTTTCTACACAAATGATCATGAGATAAATCACCCTCATCCAATGAGCAAGCAACGTATATATCAATCTATCCGAATTCACTAATCCCTTTTTAGTAATCCAACGATTGGAAACATTTTAGTTTTTAAGCTTTCTAAAAATTTATATCTCATTAGCATGATCTCATCATGGTTCTAAAAATATTTTTTAAAACAGATTTATCATATATTATTAAAACAGCAACATGTAGATAAATTGAATGTCTTTAGTAAATAAATACTTTTATTAATAAATGAATAAGATTGTTTACAAAGTATATGTTTTATCATCGTACATGATTGGCTTATATACATACTACTTTCACTAGGCACCCAGCCAAACGAGACAGTAGAGGACCGCCTAACGCCTGGACGGAATTAGGCAAGGATTAATCGGACCTGCCTTTTAGAACACTGCCAGCTACCAAAGCAATGGATTGAGCTTTGTTACATTGACTCTTCACTTTTCCCTAAAGTACTCGTGTACGAAACTCGACACTTGAACAAGGGTATGGGTCTCACTTTAGTATTAAAATTTGACAAAATTGAGAACTACCCACGTCAAACTCTTCAAAGTATCCGTGTCCAATGGGACACTCCATCTAAATCCATGTAACTTGGGGATAGAGTGTATTTTGTTATTATTATTTTTTTTGGGGTGTCATAAATGATGGTTCAATGCTGTTCTAAATATATATATTTGAATACTAATCCAAGCAAGTCATCTATCAAAGATAATCCCTATGGTGAATCCTCAACGTAAAGAAAAGAAAATACTTTTTCTAGTTCTCAAGGTTTTATCGCCATAAATATCTGGTTTAACGCAGAGAGCCATTGATATAGTCACACATTATTGTTAGTTCTGACCTGATTTATTTACACGGTATCAGGAAAAATAATTTGTTTGCCGTTTGCCTCGAACCTGTTTGGTATTGCTAAAAAGGTCAACCTCCTTTTTCCTGTGCAAAATGGTAAATAAGTATATAGCCAACGATATTACATATTTAGGTTCTGCTGATCAAAACTGGAAATGTGTTCTCTTCCATGATGTGGTTTACATTTATACATTATTTTATTTTTAATTTTCTTTTCTGGGTTAAAAGTCATGGGTGGCAGGTTCATAGGTTTTCAAGATTATATATAACTACTAAGTACTATTGCTAAGTACTAATGCTGTGGCTTCAGTTATCTCATTCCAAAATGACTTTGTTTCTGTTACAACTTTTCAGGTTTGGCAACACTGCTTATTTGTTTATTTCCGTAGCCTTCATCCAGATGCTTAAAGCACTAAGTACGTTTGTGTCTATCTATCTCTTTTTCTCTGTATAAACTGCTATTATTTTGAACTATACTAATTGGGTTCAGTTTTCGGTATACTGGAATGTTACAGTGCCAGTGGCAACTTTTCTCATGGCTGTTTTCTGTGGCACTGACGTATTAAGATGCGACGTCTTCTTAAACATGTTGTTGGTCAGTGTTGGAGTTGTTGTTTCCTCATACGGGGAAATTCACTTCAATGTAGTGGGTACCCTTTATCAGGTCACAGGAATATTTGCTGAAGCTCTTAGACTGGTCTTGACTCAAGTTCTTCTCCAGAAAAAAGGCTTAACACTCAATCCCATCACCAGCTTATATTACATTGCTCCATGCAGGTATTCTCAACAAAGCCTTTTGTCCCAAACTAGTTGGGGTAGGCTGAAACTGAATCCTCTTTCTTATCTTTCTATTTGAACTTATTTAACTAACAATCCTATCATTACCACGTGGTCCATGATATTACTTCTTGCAGCAAATGTGGTGAACTTTTTAAGAAATTGATTATCTGTTTTAACTTGGCACATACTTTATAGTTGTTCTGAAGGAAATGCATAATGATATAATGCCTTACTAAGTTAAAGTAATTGAAACATGAATAAGAACTAGGGTTGATGGTTTCATTAATAAGAGAAATTGAAAATAAGGGAGGGGGCATAAATCTGATCTTCAAATATATGCCCTATGTCTACGAATAAAATTAGTTGCAAGAGACATTTAACAAAAGATCTGAAGTACTAAGACACTATTTTGCTACGTATAAAATATTATAAATACTTAAGACACTATTTCGCTAGTCTTATCTTCTATCATTCAGGCGACAGGCATTTTCCATGAGAAATTGCTAGCCTCTGCTTTTACTTTTTTCTTTATTGTTAAACTGATATAGTGCTTTTGATATTCTGGAAGGAGATGCTAATTCTCAAATGTTTCGTGTGCAGTTTTGTGTTTCTGTTTGTTCCTTGGTATCTTCTGGAGAAGCCTGAAATGGAAGTCTCACAGATCCAGTTCAATTTCTGGATATTCTTTTCAAATGCACTTTGTGCTCTCGCGTTGAATTTTTCGATTTTCTTAGTAATTGGTAGAACTGGTGCCGTGACCATTCGAGTTGCTGGTGTTATAAAAGATTGGATACTGATTGCTCTTTCAACTGTCATATTTCCAGAGTCAATAATTACAAAGCTTAATATCATTGGCTATGCAATTGGTACATATTTCTCTCTTTTATTTTGTGAGCTTGTTATGAAGTGACGCCTAAATTTTATGTTATTTTCTTCTGCAGCTCTATGTGGCGTTGTGATGTACAACTACTTGTTGGTCAAGGAAGTTCGTGCCTCCCAACTTCCAATGGAAAGTACTGCAGAAAGAGTAGCAAAGGTCGGTCTTTATATTGAAACTACTTTTTAATTTTTTCTAATGATTCTAATCATTTAAGTTCTATAAAGTAACCTACATTATCTTGATGTCTTTTTCCCCTTTTCTGCATCTTATGAAAGTTTGGTCCATAAATTTTACTCCTTCCTTTCCAAATTTGATGATCATTATTGACTTTTGAAAGTCAATTTGACATATTTTCAAACTCAAATTTGAGATGACTCGTTAAAAATTATGAAACAATAAAACTTACAATGTGTAACACTTATTAGATAGTCAAACAATGTTCAAATAATATGGAATGGAGGTAGTATGATTTTCCACCGGCAAAACTAATAATTTGGCCACCGAACTTGACACGTTTTATCGAATTCACGATTAAACTTTTAATTTTTCAAATTAAGTAACTAAACTAATTAAAATTGTTAAATCGGGTCATTCTGTCAAATATGACTAACAGACGTTACATCTTTTTAGCTAATATCTGACGTGGATTTAAAAAAGAAAAGGAAAAGAAGAAAATTAATTTAACATCTGTCTAAATCAACAATTGTTTTTCTTATGTGGCAGTTCTGGAACAAAAATGAAAATGTCATGGAAAAAAAATTAAGCCACATGGGATAAGTCCGACTTCTTAATTCCACCCAAAAAAGGCAAAGTCAAAACTAACCCAATCCATCTTCTTCTCGATCAGGTCATCACGATCTTAATTTTTTCGATGTCGTTCTTCATCTTAATTCTTTTTCTAAATCAAACCCACCCCATTATAGATCTTAATGACTGTAAGAAGAGTGTCGTTCTTTAGCTCAATCTTAATTTCTCTGATGTAAATTTTTAGGCAAGAATCAGGGTGGCAGTGGCTGATGTTGCCGAAGAAGTTTATAGGGTTGGTTGGTTCTTGGTTCCACAGCTTCATGTCTTGGGCATGGAAGAAGACAGTAACTCAGATAATTCGCCTGCTAAATCGTCTTTTTAAAAATCGACACAAAGAACAATCAGTTTAAAAAAAACCCTAGATTTTAGTTCCAATCTTGCTAAACTGAAGAGGGAAGAGTTTTTAAAAGCAAAATCATACATACCTTAGTACCAACGAAGATCTAAGCCAGAGATTTGCACGAAAAAATCCTAGATCGATTTTGCAGGAAAAAATCCTAGATTCGCAGAAGGATATCGAAAAAACCTTTGTCGCTCTCTCTTTCTCTCTCTCTGAAACTTCAACTGGTAATATGTCTTGGTGTTCACAATATTAACATCTATATTTCGTTGCTATTTTCAGAGATTTGCAAAAGGATATCGAAAAAACCTTTGTCGCTCTCTCTTTCTCTCTCTCTCTCTCTCTGAAACTTCAACTGGTAATATGTCTTGGTGTACACAATATTAACATTTATATTTCTTTGCCGCGAAAGCCACGTCTCAAGCCGTGTCATTTTCTTCTTCTTTTCTTTTTCCTTTTTAAATCCACGTCAGATTTTAGCTAAAAAGATGTAACGTCTGTTAGCCATATTTGACAGAATGACCCAATTTAACAATTTTAATTAGTTCAGTTACTTAATTTGAAAAATTAAAAGTTTAATCGTGAATTCGATAAAACGTGCCAAGTTCAATGGCCAAATTATTAGTTTTGCCATTTTCCACCTTAGCAGTACCAGCGAGTTTTTGCTGAAGTAATTGTGAACTAGTGATGCTTGCTGCTTTTGCTATGTTTTTCTCTTTAAATTTGTCAAGCTCTGACGAACATTCAGTATGATGTCAATGAGAAAAATAATGCTATCATGCACAGCACAACAAATTTCACAGTTAAGAAGACCTATATATTTGTCCCTTTGTTATGTTTGTAATGTTTTTATCGAAATGGTTGTAAAGATCAAGATATTGACGTGAAAAAGTTAAATGGCATGAGGTGAATCGATTTTATTTTAATTATTAACCTTTTTTCTTTTGGCAAGTATGATGTGAATTTAACCATGATTTCTAACTTGTGGTAGTTGGGTAAAATAAACGATATTGTTCATAGGTTAATGGAGATGCAATTAATTTGTTTACCCATTAGGTTGTAGGTTGTTGTGAAGTTAATTTACTTTTTGTTTGAAGTGACATAGTAATGGGTGATTGAAAGAAATCTAGTTGCATTTGGAGTAGTTTCATACATACATTATACTGGTGACTGGTGAGTTGGTATTTTTCTTCTGAGGCTAGGCTAAACTTTTGTATTTCCACTGTAATAGGAGCCAAGGACGGAGAAGAGGTCATCTGGTTTATATGTACCACCTGATAATGGTAACAATAGCAGCGGAGGAAGGAATGGTTCTGCACCAGATGATGAAGAAGCACCACTAATAACTTCCTCGAGGATCTCATATCTTGGGCGAAGCCAACTTGACAACCACTAGATTGTCATATTATTTTTGGTTGGGAGCAAAATATTTGTATGTTGGAAACAGAAATTGAAATGGAACAGATAGCCTGCCTGCCAGCCTACCTGCCTTAAGTAGTAGTTTGAAGGATATACCGGTTCCGATTCCTTTTGTGACTGAACTAATCATTCTTTCTTTGCAGAGCGGATATATACTCCACATTGTAAAGACTTTATCAATAGTTTGACCATGCAATGCAGCAGTAAAATATTATTACTATTAATTTTAGTATTTGATTTGATTGATTGTCCATTTATCAACAACTCCTTCATTGTAATAAGAATTCATGTACAAGACAAGAAAACTCATTTACAGACTCACAACATTGTTCAAAGAAATTTAAACAACATTAAATATTGTTATTATTATATACTACAAATCTAAGAGCATAAGAAATATATATATATATATATATATATATATATATATATATATAAGGATCCTTCCTTATGTAGGTAGGTTCTTTATGAAAGCGTCAACTTACGCTTTTTGAATAGTTGATCAACTTATTGGAAAAGGTGAGATTGGGATATATTAATACCGGCAAGCGTAGTGACAAATTTCTAGGTTTCTATTTAAACAAGAGGGGCCCACGTTTTAACATATTGTCAGTATAGTTAAACAAAATGAATATTTAATATTAAAATATTTCGGCCGGTACAAGTTGTACCGGCCTATTCTTTTTTTTTACGCATTGATGCTTTATCAGTTTTTAATCAAATATAAAGAGATTGCACAAAATATTAAAATATTAAAATATTTAAAAATATTTCGGCCGGTACAAGTTGTACCGGCCTACTCTTTTTTTTAACACATTCATGTTTTATCACTTTTTAATCAAATATAAAGAGATTGCACAAAATTTATTTTGACTTACAAATATAATGTTAAAATAAATATAATTATATTATAAATATATAAATATAAATATTATTTTTAATATTAATATATTAAAATAAATATAATAAATATATAATTATGCAAGATATATAATTATATTATTAATAATTATGCAAGATGTAATAAAGATGTAAATATTATTAATATAAAATAAATATAATTATATTACATCTTTATATAAATAAATATAATTATATTACATCTTTATATAAATATATTAAAATAAATATAATTATATTACATCTTTATATAAATAAATATAATTATATTACATCTTTATATAAATATATTAAAAATAAATATAATTATATTACATCTTTATATAAATAAATATAATTATATAAAGATGTAATATAATTATATTTATTTTATATTAATAATATTTTCATCTTGCATAATTATTAATAATATAATTATATATCTTGCATAATTATATATTTATTATATTTATTTTAATATATTAATATTAAAAATAATATTAATATTTATATATTTATAATATAATTATATTTATAATATAATTATATTTATTTTTATATTACTAATATTAACATTATATTTGTAAGTCAAAATAAATTTTGTGCAATCTCTTTATATTTGATTAAAAGTGATAAAGCATGAATGTGTTAAAAAAAGAGTAGCTTCAGACAACTCAGACTTAATTTAATATTTTTAAATATTTTAATATTTTAATATTTTTGCAATCTCTTTATATTTGATTAAAAACCGATAAAGCATCAATGTTAAAAAAAGAGTAAATGATACAACTTGTAATTCTACTTTAATATTTTAATATTAAATATTCATTTTGTTTAACTATACCGATAATATGTTAAAAAAACTTAGATAATATATCCCAATCTCAAATTTTCCAATAAGTCGATCAACCATCCAAAATGGGTGTCTGACATGCCTCATAAAGAATCGATTACTGGGTGAAGGATCCCATATATATATATATATATATATATATATATATATATATATATATATATATATATATATATATATACACACACACGTGTGTGTGTTTTCCTAAATTTCCTAGATTTTGAACAGAGTATTCCAAAAGGTTCCAAATTTTACTTTTGTACTTTATTTTTTTCAATAGATACATATATGTAGGAATTCGCGATAATATACTTTTTGGTCATCAGACTGAGGTTTGATTTTTATTGTGGTTATCAAAAAAATTTTTGTTACAATCGAATAACCGTACTCTCAAAAATTACAAAATGGTCATTATTTAAAATTTCTGTCCAAAAAAAACGGACAAAAAAACTGACTGTACAAGCTGGCCCCATTTTTTGCTTACGTGGAACACAGGAAATGCAAGGAGACGAATTATTATAGCACAAACTACCAAAACTATTAACTACTTCACATGAATAATTCCAAAACTACTACTACTACTATTACTACTACTACTACTACTAATAATAATAATAATAATTTCAAAATAATAATAAAATACTATTAATAATAATAATTTTAAAATAATAATAATAATAGTATTAATAATAATAATAATTTTTAAATAATAATAATAATAATTTTTTGTTTATTTTAATGGAGAATAAAAAATGATGTCAAATTTACCCTTACTCAAATAATTTAAATTAATAAAATAATAAAAATTTTTTTTAAATACACATAAACTTCATATAAAAATATTTTTATAATTTATATAATCTTTTAAAATTATTATTATTGTTATTTTATTATTTAAAATTATTATTTCCTCCCTTAATTAAATAACATAATTAAATCATTGTTCCACCTACGTCTAATTATTAGTATCACATAATTTTTGTTTAGAATAAATAAATAAAAATTACTTTATCTTAAACAATGATAATACTATCATACAATAAGCATCTTACATATCAAAAACAATATTATTTCCTCTCGTACTCTCTCTCTCTCTCTCTCTCTCTCTCTATATATATATATATATATATATATATATATATATATATATATATATAACAAAGATCAAGAAAGATTCCCTTAAATAATATTTCTCCTTAAATAACACTCCTTTATTAAAACTACGTCGTTTTGGATTCTTTTAAAAAAGAGTGGTCCCACTTGTGTAAGACCCCAACTTTTATGAATAAAGATGAATTTTTTATAATTATCATTTTGAATGAATTTGATATAATGTTATAGTTGTGGGTAATATTTAGAAATTTTACAAAAGCACATGAGTTGTTTATAATATTCGATTGGTCGAGGAATATTCGTTTTAACGAGAAAATATTAGACAAACGACACAATCATTGGTGGACCACATTAATGAAATTATTGTCGGATTGAAAACGACAAAAAAAAATATTTTATGAAAATAATCTACGAAAGTTTTATCATTAACTCATTGAAACACCCGATGTTAAAGAAATGCACGGGAATACGCGTGGTTGCATAGTAGCATTACGGTATTGATTATTGATGTTTACGTGAGAAGTCACTCGGTTTTGTTCAATTATTGCTTGATAAAGAATTGCGCATAGTATCTCACGTTATTTGATTCAATTATTGTCGATATTTTATATATTATTAAATCAATAATTGAGATAACAAAGTTGTTAATATTATTATTTGCATTATTAACGATGTCTGTAAGTTACGCTTAATGAGAGGTTTGGTTACCTAATTGCACTTGATAGGGAGAAATCCTTATTGAAAGCCCTCTCTTTCACAGGAGCGACTAATTCGGTCGATTAATAATGTGAATTATGATAATGATGATGAAGTTTTGTTTTATTAGTATTATTAATGTAATAAAAGCAGAAAAACTTTTATATAAAAATGAATACTTTTATAAAGTTATTCGTTTTATTAAACTAATAGTAAAATTTTTATATAAAACAAAATACTTTTATAAAGTTATATCATTTTATTAGATAATAATTAGAATATATTATATTTTATTATGTATAGTGTTTCGAAAAGATTGCATAGTATTTGCGTAGTAAAATCTTTTTTTATAAAAGCAGAATACTTTTATAAAAGATATTCATTTTATTAGATTATAAATAGAATATATTATATTTTATTGTAAACCAATCTGGACCGTCTCGTTTAAAAGTAAATCAATCTGGATAGTTTCATGGATTATTCTTATTAGGATCCATTATTACATAAATAGAAGCTCATTCCTTCATTATTTCTTACGAATTCATCAAACTCTAGAGAAAGAAAGCGTAGAGAGAATTCTTCTTCTATAATCTTGGCGTATTTCTTTAGCGATTAAGAAAGTTTTGAAGCGAAGTGCAAGTTTTTCAAGTATATCCCCGCCTCTACTGGTGGAGAGTACTCTTTCTTTATAAGGTAAGGGGTATTTTTTTTTTATATTCATGAAGAGAATTTCATTATTCCATTCTTTATTATTACATTGGAATAATCTGTATCTGTGATCTACCCTATATTTGGTGAAAATTTTCTATTATTCCATTATTTATTATTATGATAGAATAACTTTATCATCAATCTGCATCGTGGTGAAATTACATTGTTATTCCATTCTTTATTATTACATTAGAATATCATGTATACATGCATTTTCTGTGGGACTGGTTTTGTCTTTATTATTCATTGGAATATCCTCGTGCATGCGTTTACGCCGGACACTGGTTCCATCTTTATTATTACATTGGAATATCTTATGCATGCGCTTTTACGTCGGACTGAATCAATTATTTATTATTCATTTGAATAACTCTTCTACGCAAGTATCGCATGCATGGTGATTTATGTTGTTATTCAATTATTTATTATTTCATTGGAATATCACGCCGGTGCATATTACGCTTTGACACAGTTCCGTTATTTATTATTCATTGGAATAAATACATACATGAATACCGCATGCATGGTGATTTTTTTTGTTATTTCATTATTTATTATACTCAGTTGGTTAAAGTTTTGACTTCTATACTCCATGAAATTAGTGGAATATCCTTGATATTTGCGTTTCATCCAGTATCTTTTCATGAAAATATTCTTCTGAGCATTCTTAAATTTTACTCTACAAGGAAGTATCATGTTGATAATTTGGATGTTATTAGTTCTTGAATAAATTAATTCTTGAACTTGTTTTATTGAACTCTTATATCATTGTCATCATCCTCATGTTTATATTTTTTTTGAAAGTCATCTGTGGCCTGTAGTGCATAGATGGACTTGGTATGATTATGACCAGAGATTATTCGGTGTAATCATGACCGTAATTGTGACGCCCCCAAAATAGGTATACATCACCCATTCTAAGTTGTCAATACATGGTACAGAAATAACTACAACTTTATTATTACAACAAGATGGCTGTGAGTTTAAATACAAATATTATCTTCAGACAATATTTATACTCAAATAAATCCTCATCACATTTATTGATACATTATTTTACAAAAATGGTGAGGACTACTAAACAATCTTTTCTAAACCTTCATTCCATACCTCAGGCTGCACTCGCATTATATTCTCGCCTCACGAGAAGAAAAATGGAACAAAAAGGAAAAGGTGAGCTAACTAGCCCGGTAAAGAATATTATGACTAAGATAATATACAACAAATTACCGTTAGTCTTCAACAGAAAAAATCTAATAGAATACAATAGACAATAAATTTTAAATCAATATTCATGTGAAATAATAATTCATTAGAAGAGTTAAGTAGAGAATGCAAACTACTATCTTCTATATATGAATTTAAAAGTTCATCGCTCATCTTTTATCCTGTAACATCAATCAATATACATCGGAATCAAATATTCATCTTTGCACTCTAAAGGCCAAAGATATTCATCGATTAAGTCATGTTCATCTAAACACTGTTCATCTTTGCACTACGACCAAAGATATTCTTCAGAAATCATTCATCATTTGCACTATATAGGCCAAAGATATTCGATAATATCATCATTTAAGGATGAAGATGATGAAAAATATTTTTAAAAAGCGAATCCGGTGAAACAAAATGACAAGGATTAAGGATTTAGGATTCGTGTACTTTTATTTTATCCATGTTCAAAAATACCTCAAAATGATCATAGTGGTGTAAAATTCAAGAATGATCAAAACATGGATACAATCAAAGCTAGTATCCGAATAGATATTTTGATGAAAAGAAGAAATTTTATTTTTTGGTGAATAGTCAGATATCGTGAATAGTAACTCAAACACCAAAAGATAGAAATTTTCAAAAACATCTTCACGCTTCATGAATAGTACTCGTGAATAGTAACTCGTGAATAAGTAACTTCATGAATAGTAACTCGTGAATAGTAACTCATGAATAGTAACTCATGAATAGTAACCCCGATATGAAAAAGTTCCAAATTTGATAAAAGTTCCAACCAATATTTCAAAGATAATGATATTGAAGAAATAATATCATTTGAGAAGAAAATAACATCCCTTACCTCGAAAGATCAAGATCTTTAAATTGAAACAACAGGATATAAGCTATGACTTGGACTTGCACCAGATATAGCAATACTCAAAGTATACTCAAAATACTCACAAGAATACGCTCGATAATATAGAGAGAAAACTTGATTTCGGTGTGATTTTCAATTCTAACCCAAGACTATTTATAGGAAAATCGCCAGAACACCAAAGCAGAAAATTTAATAAAATATTAATATTAATATTACAAATTCTACGCCCACTTTTAAGGATCTGAATTCAGCATTTACATCACATGCAAGACCCACCTTTAATGACAAAAACGTTTTCATAATAAAAATAATTAAAACTTCCAAAATTAATTATTTTGAACTTGAACTTGATAATTCATAATAAATAGCCTTTTATCAGAAAATTCGAATCTCATGAGTTTTTATAGGAAATTCAATTTTCTACAACTTTGCAGAAGAAAGTTTTCTAAATTCCAATCAGAAATTGACCGAAATCCACAAACAGGCGATTTTATAAATTTATAATCAAATTTCGGTCGATAAATGGGGTCCACCAACATGTTTAACATGTTTTAAACTTTTATTGAAACAAAATACTCTTCCTCCTCGTATACTCATAAATCCCACATTCGTTGTAAAAATATCACCATTATTATATTATTAAAATATAATAATACATTATCTTATCGGATAAAATTTCAATTTTCAACAATTGTCACATTAAAATTTTTTTCTCCATCTATATCCACATAAAATCAATATTTTTCTCATCATATGAATCAATAATTAATTATTCACAAATAATATTACAGAATCACAATATTGACAACCTGTGTAGGTTCCCGGGAAAGAGGCTTTTTGATAAGAATTTCTTCTTCTTGCGCCAATTGATTAGGTGACCAAACCTCTCCTGTACGCGAACTTTCTAGACATTGCCAATAATGTTATCTAATATTATTATTAGGATAATATGAATTATTGCTTCGATAATGAAAAAATCTTGTGTAATGACAATTATTCAAACAACAATGAATATAAAATATCAACGCAACAATTATTAACTCGATAAAAATTTGACAAGTAATTATCATGTAACCATTATTGAGTAGTGCCTTCTACTACGTAAGAATCAATAATTGGTGCAATACCTGGTAATGCTACTATGTTTTAACTACCGAGTATTTTAACAATTATTAACTGTGAATAACTACGTAGTTATTTTTAAACAACTTATATTTGTTTTTTTTTTCTTCATCCAATCGCTTTCAGTTATGGGGGCTTTACATGGGCTACCGTGCGTAAATACGAATATTAACATGATTTAATATTCCACCACCAAAACGAATATTCCACGACAACAAATATTTATTATATGCATCGTAATAGGATAAATACCATTACTAGCGTTAATTATAAGGATAAATAGTAATAATAATAATAATTTTTAAAAATTTAAATTTTTAAAAAGATTATATAAATTATAAAAATATTTTTATATGTAGTTGATGTGTATTTAAAAAATATATTTTATTAATTTAAATTATTTGAGTAAGGATAATTTGACAAATCATTTTTATTCTCCATTAAAATAAAAAAACAAAATATTATTATTAAAAATTATTATTATTATTATTATTTTAAAATTATTATTAATACTATTATTATTATTTTAAAATTATTATTATTATTATTATTATTAGTTTTAGAATTATTCACGTGATATAGTTAATAATTTTGGTGATTTGTGGTATAATAATCAGTCTCTTTGTATTTTCTGTGCTTTGCGTAAGCAAAAAATGGGGTTGGGGGCGTCCGGTATTAAAGACCGGTGCTAAATGGGGTTGGAATTATTATTGTGGTTAAATAATAATAATAATAATAATAATAATAATAATATACGGTACCGGTCGTTAGTACGGCACCGGATCGCCCCCAATTACAAAAAATAGGGCTAGCTGTAAAGTCAATTTTTTCGGACAAAAATTTTAAGTAATAATTATTTTGTAATTTTTGAAAATAGAGTTATTTGATCGTAACAAAAAAAAATTTCCGTAACTAGAATGAAAATCGGTACGGTAACCAAAACGTGTATTAATTCAAAAGACCATGTTTTTACCAGTAGACTACTTTTCCGGTAAAAGGCAGAGCCGGCGCAGGAGTTAAAATAAGTCACAAATAGTTGTAGTAGTAGATGTTATCGTCCGCCTTATTGACTAACCACTATGGCCGGAGATGTAACTTTGTCGTCGGCGAAGATGGTAGTAGGAGGAGCAGAAGGTCAGTACACGGTGGCGAAGACGTCGGTGTGGTGGGACATAGAGAACTGTCGAGTACCTAAGGGTTTCGATACACACGGAATAGCGCAGAATATAAGTTCAGCATTGGTGAAAATGAACTACTGTGGGCCTGTTTCCATCTCCGCCTATGGTGACACCAATAAAATCCCTCCCGCCGTTCAACAAGCCCTCAACAGTACCGGGATTTCTCTCAATCACGTTCCAGCCGGTACTCTCTCTCTCTCTCTCTCTCTTGAAATAACTCACTCACTCACTTCTTGCTCTGAATTGAAACCCTATGATGTGAAATGATTGTTCGTTTATATGTATGCAATTTAAGTTTAATGGATCAATTTTGTCAGGAAGTCTTGTAAATCTTGCTTATATCATTGATTTGTTGTGGTTTAGTTTGATTATATGAGGGAGGGGGAGGATGGGATAGGGTTTCAATTTTGGGGCATTTTTGTTGCGGCAATGATGGTAGTAGTTGTCAAATGATTGCTTCTTGGAGTTGGTATTTAAAATTGTTATACTAATGGCTATTTTTAACATTTGAATGAATTTCAAATTCTTTGTGACTGGGAATTTGATCTGAATCATATCACATTACAAATTTTTATTTTGCGAGTGCATAAAACCCTCCAGGTGGGTAGTTATGGGAGAGCAAATACCTCCATGGACTAAATCACTTAGAGGGGAAGAGAAGACGACAATGGAAAAAAAAGTTTGTTTTATAACATTCCTAATTCTGTTATTCCATATAAGTCATATATTTATGTGGAATGATCCATGACCGAAGTTGGCTATGGACTGTTTAGTAGCATCCCAGTTTTTATTGTTCAGTGGAAACATCAGGCAGACCTGATTTTAAAAAAAAATTAGACCTTCCACATATTAATGGTGGTGAGGAGTCTGTACTTTGAAATGACACACATTCCCCTCAATTTAAGTTTCAAACTCTTAATGGTGCGGACTGTCAATCTTAATTTTTTTCTCATGGATGTAGATTAGGTTACATTTTGGTGAACATGATAAGGAATAAGAGGAACCAAATGGATTTGTTTACATGTTGGGTGGTTGCATTTTGAAGATCTTGAGACATGAATTCTCTTGTAACGGATATGGTAAAGTTTAAAGAGGATACAATATAACCGTCGTTCAAAGACATCAGGAAAATTTATTGATGCAAAATTTTCATGTTTTAGATAAGGCATCAAGTGTGAGTAAAGACGAATCCTATAGTAAACCACAATAGTAGACAAGAAAGCAAACAAGCACCACTTGACTTTTTACCGATGGTGTACAAAGACAGAGTGCAAAGCAGGCATGAACGTGAAGAAGAACCCAGGTAATTAGTGTACCGTCGGCACATTTGAAAATTCAAATTGAGAGGCATAAACACTGTTTAATTAGTATGGACCCCTCTCACACACACATATAGTAGATTACCTGTACCACTAGTATCTAAAGATTGTAGTCTTTTTATTTCTCTTCAAAAAAAAGAAAGAAAAAAGAAGAGATAATAGTTTTTTAGTTCGAACCACAAATTCTTTTTTACAGGATAATATGGGCTATATTTATATAAGACCATAGGTTTGTAATTGTAACTGACTGCTGATTGGAAATGTGTATGCATAAATTATGAAGCAGAACAAGTAATTAGAGTTTGAATTCTATACAGCGATAGTGTGTTGACTTGAATCATCTTTGTATGTTTGATATTTTTTTATATGATCAGGTGTTAAAGATGCTAGTGACAAGAAAATTTTAGTTGATATGCTATTCTGGGCGGTGGATAATCCTGCCCCTGCAAATTATTTACTGATTTCGGGGGATAGGGATTTTTCTAATGCACTTCATCAATTACGCATGCGGAGGTATAATATCCTTTTAGCACAACCCCTAAAGGCTTCCGCTGCGCTCGTTGCAGCTGCAAAGAGTGTATGGCGCTGGAAAAGCCTTCTTGCAGGAGGATCCCCACTTACCAGTGGTGAATCATCACATCTTGCTAATAGTAACAATACATTCAACCCTGAAATATTGCGGGATCCAGTTCCCGACATATTCCCAAAAAACCAAACTGCATATTCAAAATCTGAAAGTATATCCTTGAGAAATCAGAACTTCTTTAATCCTGTTGGGGTTGGTGATGCTAAGGATAAAGGGAAATATGTTTTGAAAAATCCAAACCAGCCTGGAATAACAAGAGCCTCATGTATGCCAGTTGCGATTCAAGAGAGCAACAACTTCACTAATATTAATCAGCCTGAAAGTGCACAAGCAAAACAGTTTAAGAGAGCTCCTCACGAATTTTTTGGTGCTACTGAGCCTTTCCCTGCAAGCAGGTCTGACCACTTGGGGAACATTGGCAATTTTAATATCAAAGACGATCTACATAATCAATACACTCAACCGCGGCCGGTTTTTGCACTGGATAAAGGGAAGTATGTTTTGAAAAATCCAAACCAGCCTGGAATAACAAGAGCCTCAAGTATGCCAATTGCGATTCAAGAAAGCAACAACTTCACTAATATTAACCAGCCTGAAAGTGCACAAGCAAAACAGTTTAAGAGAGCTCCTCACGAATTTTTTGGTGCTACTGAGCCTTTCCCTGCAAGCAGGTCTGACCACTTGGGGAACATCGGCAATTTTAATATCAAAGACGATCTACATAATCAATACACTCAACCGCGGCCGGTTTTTGCACTGGATGGCTTGTCTCGACTAGATTCTTATAACAATGCTTTTCGTCCTGTGGCACAAAAACATGATGGTCCTAGATTTTCCTCTGCCCCACTCACGAATGTTCCTAATAATGGCAAGTTGGGTATGTCTGAGGAAAGCAATTATTCTCGAAATCCTCCTAATTTCTATAGGAAAGTTGGAGGAGACTACAAACCTAAATCTATGGAGTCTCCGAATTTAGCTAGACCTTGTGTACCACAAAAAGGTGGTATCTCGCACACAAGTCAGCCAGTTTCCCATGATATACTGGGAAATAGGAATACTCACGTTTTTGACGTTCCGGAAGTATCATCCTTCTCTCGTATCACGATTTCGACTAATAGCATCCATGGAGTTCAAGGATGCCAACCTCCTCCTGAATACATTCAAGGCCTTATAGGGGTTATCTTACTTGCTTTGAATTCTCTAAAGCTGGAGAAACTAATGCCTACTGAAACAAACATAAAGGACTGTATTCGTTATGGTGATCCTAAGTTCCGTAATACTGATGTAAAGAAAGCTTTGGAGTGTGCACTTGAACACAAAATGATATTGAAGCAAAATTTAGGTGCTGTGTGGCTATATGTTGGTAGAATGGAGAGATTATGGAAATGTGTTAACCCTATTGGTGGCAGTCAGAATCAGTATTCGAAAGCAACATGGGACGCAATTCAGGAGTTTCTGACTTCCTCTGATGGCTGTTCAGCAATAATGGCTTCTGAATGCAGGTGATTTCTTTACTATCTTTTTTTGCCTGTTTTGGGTTTGAAATTTATGATTAGTAGTTATATGTCGTGTTAATCGATCTGCAAACACAGGTATGAAGCAGCTTTAATACTAAAAAATGCGTGTTTAAAATACCTTGCTTTGGGTGAGGTACTCCAGATCTTGAATATGATTATAGCTGTGAAGAGATGGATTACACATCCTCAGTTGGGATGGCAACCAATTACGGTTACCCTTGCAGAGAGTAAAAGTGATGCAGGTACTGATACTGATGCTTGACTTTGTCTAGGACTTCTTTAGTATCATCAAAAAGTAGATCTAGATGGGTATGGCTAAAAAAATATTTAGGTCAGATTATTAGATGTGAGGACAAAAGGAACCTACTTCTATTTTGCAAAAGTTTATCAATGGAGAAAGTTTACTACGTATATGGCAGAAGGAAAATAGTACAACAGCTAACTACCATGAAAGCGTTTGGTTTCACTAATTCTGTGCTGGATACATATCATGGGTCCCGAAAGAAGAAATTTTGTGACACAGGAGGCTCCTTCTGCGGTTTAGCAAATTTAGTAGTCATATATCAATACTATCGTTGACAAGGTTTTTGTTAGACGTGTATCCATTTCTTGCTGGTTTAGATAAGCTTCAAACCTTGCAATATATACAAAGTATAATATGTCAATAGAGAATGATTATCTTTTGTTAGAAGTTGTGGATGATAAGGACAGGTTGCTAGTCATGCATGCATACAGCATACTGCAGTTCGGCCTACAGTCTCCTGAACCGATAGTGGATATGGTCGTTTCAGCGGACATTTTACATTGTAGTTTACTTGGGGAGGGGAATTTTATTCAGTCATACTTGCTTGCACTATAAGGACCTTCATCCAGCTGCAAAGTTATTAGTTTTGTGTGATCAAGGTGAAGTACATAGTCCCAAAAACAAAAAAAATAAGGTGGACAAAATACTGGAAGATTATAATGGTTACAATTTTTTTCAGTGTCAACGTTCTCATAGTAATAGTAAGGTTTGAACTGATGTTAATAATAATAATAATAATAATAATAATAATAATGTTTACATGTTTATTTGTGTTGCGATGTTTCTCTATTGTTATTTTTCAATATTTTACGACATTTTTTATTTTTGTCTGTTTGCTTCAGTTGTTTTTGGGACAGAAAAAAATTGAAGACGACATGCTTATTTTTGTTGTTCCAGTTCAAACGGAAAAGAAAAAAGACAAATAAATACACACACAATTAAATAAAAGAAATTGATATTTTTTATATTAGTCTCTCTTACCTCATTCACTCACTCACCAGAGAATCATGTGCAAATATTAGTTTCTTAAAATAAATTTTTACATCATGTTCATTTAATATAAATTCACTGGATTTTACAAATTCACAAACAACCAACCAACAATATTAATTTTGATATATTATGATTCTTTATTATCTATCGTCTAGAGTTGGTTCAATCACATCTCTTTCAAAGGCTAAGATCATTCCTATTTCTAAATTTATGAATTTTATTTGTTAAGAAAAAAAAATATAAAATAATTCATTCCAACCAAAATAAAATAAATTATTCAGCTCTTTATTTCATTATTTTAATCCAAACGTAACAATATAAATTTTGACAAATTATTTTCAAAAAACCAACCTTAAAATGAGTTTTAATATAAAGCTAGGCTTGATCTCGGTTCATCCAACTCCAACCTCTACCCGGTATTGTGAACGGATCCCAAAAAGTTCCTACCCGCTAAAGCATAAAGGGAGTCGCTCATTTCTCTTCTTCTTCGTTTATATTCCCAGTTTATACTAATCATTGAATAAACAACCCGGAAACAAAAATGGGAATTCGAGGGTTTCTGTGGAGAAATCTGTTTCGACGGCGCCAAGTTATGGGGTCTTATTCTGTATTACATTCAAATTTTCGAAATACAAGGTTACTTCTGCAAGTAGCTATGCCGAATACCTCTCTATGTCCATTCTCCACTCGTACGCTTCTTCTTTTTACCTTATATTTATTTAAACTGTTTTTCGGTTTTTCGTTCAAGTTAAATATTGAACATATACATTTTTATCTTTCAATTCTAAAATCCTAGCTCTAAAATTTCATCAAACCAAGTTTTTTAGTGAAATCAATTTGAGAGTAAACCAAAGATCCCTACTCTTTTTTTTTTTTTGGAAAGTTCAGTCTTTAATATTCCACAGTTAAAATTTTATAGTTTATGTTTGTCTAATATTTCTGTTGTGGATCTATATTTATCATGGTTATGATCAATTGAAAAACTTATAAATGAACAGAATTGCATCCTCAATTTTCAAATGACCTCATTAAGGTAATGGAGCTTAAACTATCAGCTATTGAACTCAGAAGTGCTTATCTTCAGGGTCTCATAAGTCAGGTAATAGCAACTGAGGAATCAGTTTTTAACTAGTTTTGGACATGTAATTGTTATGAATTCTTGGATATGTAACTGTACAAAAAGATTGTTTCCTCTGTGATTACCGTTAGCAGCTTAGATTCTAATGAAAAATGGTTGTTGTATCTTTTGGTTTCTTGTTGATTTCCACTTGTGGAACTAAAATATCAACTACATGTATGCCGTTTTGTTAACTTGGTATGTTGATTAAAGACAGCCAGAAGCCTCACCGGTAGAGTATGAAAGGGCTAATAAGGAGCTTCGAAAACTAAGTAGCTCGATGGATCTTATAAATGAGTTGAGAGCCAAACAGAAGGTACTAATCTACTGCTAAGATCAGAAAGAACCATTATTTATTCCAAAAGCTTTTTAGAAAATAAGAGTTTCACATATCTTTAGAACTTTTACATGTTAGATCGGTTCATCAATAATGTTGTATCCAGAATTGCAAATTGTAAGCTTCCATGCTTATCTTATTTTTTACATTAAAAATAAAAAAATATGTATAGTCCTGCTGTTGTATGTATATTGGGAAAGAGTTCAAAAGGTACTTTTTCTTTCTCAACTTGCAATCATTTTAGTCATAATATATTCTTTGAAGTTTGAATGGTCCTTTGCTTATAGGTTGTAGTGTTGTAAACTTGTACTATCAGAAAAATTGGACTAGGCCACATCTATATTCCTATAAAAGTCTCCTGATCCCCATCTCAAACAAACTTTTTTGAGTCCCACGTCCGTTCAATCTCTTTCTGTTATATTCTACGTAGCACTTAATAGTATTGTCGGGCTTCTAGTAATATTGGTAGTGCAATCACTGGATATTTTATATTTACAGGTTACTAGATACTCACATACTCTCACTTTCCTGTTTCCAATGGTTCTTGCCATGTTGTGGTCCAGGACACTTCTTAGGTCTTTTTATCCTTTTGTAGGAGATTGAAGGTTTAAAGTCACTCAAGTCTGAATGTCAAGAAGATAAAGACATGCAAGCTATGGTGATTGAGGAACTGGGTCAGGCCATGGAAGACGAGAAAAAACTACAGAATCTTCTTTTAAAGTCATTACTGCCCAAGGATGATGCTGATGAACGTGATTGCATCTTGGAAGTGAGAGCAGGTATTATGTACTTCTGAATTTGGGTTCTGTTTTACTAATCCTTATCGACCACCGAGTTGTACTCAGGCAGTAAGGTTGATATTGTAGTTCGTTATAATTTCTCATAGGAACGGGAGGGGAAGAGGCTTCTCTGTTTGCAATGGACATATTCAAAATGTTAGTTTCTCCGTATCATTCTGTTACTTGTTTTCAATTCTATCATCAAGCTTTCAGTTGAGGTACTGAACTTAATGTTTAAATTACATAGGTATGAGAGATACTCACTTAATAATGGTTGGAAGTTTGAAGTGGTAGATGTCACAGATTCTGATTTGAAGGGCTTCAAGGTATGTCTTATAATAAGCTTATCTGCATATTTTTTGGCTTAATCGTTGGCAGCTAGCAATTATTGAGGATCAAAGATGTTATTTATAACAGTTGTTGCTGCTTATTTCCTTCGTTTAATCATGTTTCCTCCTTCGTTTAGCCATATGTATGGTAATGTTGTGATAGTATACATATGCACAATTTCACCTTTGACTGCACAAAAATCCTCACTATTAAATCTCCAACCAGGAAGCTAGTGCAGCAATTTCTGGAGCTGATGTGTACGGAAGACTAAAATTTGAGAGTGGAATTCATAGAGTGCAGGTTCCATACCTCCTCCTTTCTCATAGTCAAGTTTAGTCGCTGTTTCATTCTTTTGAGTGATTTAAATTATATCACAGTAAAGATAGTAAATATACTGCTACAAATTACAACAAAAAATTACAGAGTTGGTCTATTGCAGCGAGTTCCGGTGACAGAAAAGTCTGGACGTGTTCACACTAGTGCGGTGTCTGTTGCTATACTCCCACAGGCAGATGAGGTGGTGTCTTCCCTTTAACTGATGGTCTGAGTTATGTTATTGCGAGGCAGATGTTCCATGCAAATCTTAATTCTTGAAATATTACTGTTATAGAGCTAATCTTTTTTATTTAATACCTTTGTGAAGCTTTTGAGTTATTTTTTCTAATTTCTCCTGATATTATTTATTTCATTAATTTTCTTCATGTGAGGAAATTTAATACAAGGGTCAATGGGACTGTTTGTCTAATTCTGTTTGATCCTACTCAATCTTTTGCAGGTAGATGTGCATTTGAGGAATGAAGATCTGAGAATTGATACATATAGATCTGGCGGTTCGGGTGGTCAGCATGCAAATACTACAAATAGTGCTGTTAGGATAACTCACATTCCATCTGGGTTGACGGTTGCCATACAAGATGAACGATCCCAACATATGGTAAAGTGTTAAATTATTGCAAGCTGCAGCTGTTTTACCTTGATCATTTCTCCACTCTATCAAAAGTGATGTTTTCATTTTACCTATTGCACAACCATATCCAAAGTGGTATTACTGTTCTATGATCCTAATTCTAGCCGGGACAACCATATCTAAAGTGGTAGTACTGTTCTTCTATCCTAATTATAGTCGGGGTACTCACTCACATTATCACTCATCACTGAATGTGATGCTTTCCTGTTTACCTAATTCTATGCCGAGTCTACATTACTTTTATGCTTTGTGGCTATGTTGCTCTTTTTCTTCCCACTTATATGCTCTCATGTTTTCTTTCTTTTTTTATTTTGTTAGAACAAGGCGAAAGCACTCAAAGTATTGTGCGCGAAGCTATATGAAGTGGAAAGATATAGAATTCGTACAGATCGGTCAAAACTTCGTATGGAGCAGGTATTACCGACTTTTATGTGGATATTAGTGCATTTTGTGTCTTCATTATAGCTGCTATTTTCTACCAGAACAGTTTACAGCTTCTGATGTCTTAAACAGATTGGTAGTGGGGACAGATCTGAACGTATCCGAACATATAACTTTCCACAAGGGCGTGTTACAGATCACCGCGTTGGGATCACACACCATTCAATTAATGATGTAATGCAGGGAGAGAATTTGGACATTTTCATCGATGCCCTTCTTTTGCAGCAAGAAATGAATGCTATGGCTTCTTTTGGCTGTACACAGTGATACCAGTGGAAGGTATGTTGCCAACCTAATAACCTATAGAGTTGCAGCTCCCAAGTCTGCTCCTCTGCGGCAACCACACTTCCCATCAGACTTATAGAAGTAGATAAAAAGGAAAGGCTTCTGTTACATTTCCCTGGTCATATTTTTGGTGAGACATGATTCACAGAGTTAGATTAATCATGATGCGCATTTTAAAAGTTTAAGTAATATTTGTTTTTACCATCGTTGTGGGCTAGTTATTTGGCAGTTGGGTCAAATACTGGTGTATTTATAAGTTAGCACAAAGTTTTCTGGCATGAGAGCCTCAATTTTGTTTTGTTTTTTCCCTTGAAGGAAAATTTAGATATTTGATTTCCTTGTTTCTCGAGTAATGTCACGTCATAATTATAAAATAAAACGGCATAATTATTTTTAATTTTTACCTGTATCATGTACATGTTTCGGAATACGAGTTTGTTTGGCAATAATTTATTTAAAATGATTTATAAGTTTTAAATTGTGACTTGTAATGTCTTGTAAATAAAAGGTAGGTTTCTGTAATAATTAATTTATAAGTTAGAAATTAAGTTAAAATAAGTGTGTGAATAACTTATTAGTTGTTGCGGAACAGAACAGAACAGAAGAGGCTCGTCCGTTGAAATATTAAGCGACCTCCCCTCCCCCTCCCCCTCCACCTCCATCCCCATTTCCAAAAAGAAAGGATGGGATTGCTGCGTAGAAAGAAAGAGAATCCCAAATTCCGTGGGTTGTGTGATGAGGTGGGTGTGTAGCAATAAAGGGCGACAAATAAACTTACATCTCATCTAATTTAATCTAATCTTCATCACGTCAGTCAATCACCTTATCAGAAAAACCATCTCATCTAATCTAACCTAACAAAAAAAGCTTCATCAGTCACCTTCCTTGCTTATTAAAAAAAAATACCAAGACAAGACATAGGTATCTCTCTCTCTCTCTCTAGGCCATTGCCCATTGGAGGATAGATGGGATTATTTCCTTTACTTATCTTTTCACCGTCTGGTCTGGACTGGACCATTTCCAAAGCTACTCAAAAAGTCTTTGAAAACGACTCATTTCTGACTGTTGATAACTTAGAAAAATGTACTAGTGGGGTAATTAATTACCATAAATATATAATAAGATAAAATTTTATAATTTAACTATAATTAAACCTGTTCTATAAATTTTAATATTAATTTATTATTTTATCCTTTAATAATAAATTAATAAATTATTGTGACGCTCCCAAAATAAGTATACATCACCCATTTTGAATTAAATCAATAACATTGAGATGTGAAATAACTACAACTTTTTAATAATCTATGAAAGCTGTGAGTTTAAATACAAATATCATTGCCTAGATAATATTCACACTCAAATAAGTCCTCATTACAATTATTGGTACATTATTTTATAAAAATGGTGAGGACTACTAAAACAACTTTCTAGGATCATCATTCCACACCCCGACTAAAACTCACTACATTCTCGTCTCCTGAGAAGAAAAATAGAACAAAAAGGAAAAGAGTGAGCTCAACTAGCCCAGTAAAGAATATTATGACTAAGATAATATAGAACAAAGTATCGTTAGTCTTCAACAGGGAAAAAATCTGATAAAATACAATAGACAACAAGTTTTATATCAATATTCGCAGCGGAAATAATAATTCATAGATGAGTTACGTAGAGAATGAAATCTACTATAATCTATGCATTTAAAAGTCCATCATCATTATTTTATCCCTGTAACATCAATCAATAGTCATCTTGAATCAAATATTCATCTTTTACTACTGGCAAAAGATATTCATCAATTGGTCAGTATTCATCTCAACACGCATTCATCTTTGCACTACGGGCCAAAGATATTCATCGAAAATCATTAATCTTTTACTCTGAGCCAAAGCTATTCAAGTAAAATCATCATTTAGGGTGAGGATGATGAAAAATATTTTAAAGAAAAGCGAATCCGGTGAAACAAAAAGAACAAATATTAAGGATTCAGTATTTGGTTTTATTATCGCGACGCCCCAAAATAGGTATACATCACCCATTACGAGTTGTCAATACATGATATGAAACAACTACAACTTTATTATTACAACAATGAAACTGTGAGTTTAAATACAAATATTATCTTCAGGCAATATCTATACTCAAATAAATCCTCATCACATTTATTGATACATTATTTTACAAAAATGGTGAGGACTACTAAACAACTCTCTCTAGAACCTTCATTCCATACCCCGACTTCGTACTCGCTTATATTCTCGCCTCCCCGAGAAAAATGGAACAAAAAGGAAAAAGGTGAGCTCAACTAGCTCAAGAAAGAATATTATGACTAAGATAATATACAACAAATTACCGTTAGTCTTCAACAGAGAAAAATCTAATAGAATACAATAGACAACAAATTTTAAATCAATATTCGCAATGAAATAATAATTCATTAGAAGAGTTAAGTAGAGAATGCAAACTACTATCTTCTATGTATGAATTTAAAAGTTCATCGCATCTATCTTTTATCCCCGTAACATCAATCAATATACATACGGAATCAAATATTCATCTTTGCACTACAGGCGTGCCAAAGATATTCATCGATTAGTCGTGTTCATTTAAACACATTCATCTTTGCACTACGATCAAAGATATTCTTGAAAATCATTCATCTTTGCACTACAGCCAAAGATATTCAATAATATCATCATTTAAGACCGAGGATGATGAAAATATATTTTTTAAAGAAAGCGAATCCGGTGAAACAAAATGACAAGATTAAGGATTAAGGATTAGATACTTTGTTTTATCCATGTTCAACAATACCTCAAAAATAATCATAGTGGTGTAAAATTCAAGAATGATCAAAACATGGATACAATCAAAGCTAGTATCCAGAATAGATATTTTGGGACGAAAAGAAGAAATTTTATTTTTCGATGAATAGTGTCGTATACGTGAATAGTAACTCATGAATAGTAGCTCGTGAATAGTAACTCATGAATAGTAACCCCGATATGAAAAGGTTCCAAATTTGATAAAAAGTTCCAACCAATATTTCAGCATAATGATATTGAAGAAATAATATCATTTGAGAAGAAAATAACATCCCTTACCTCGAAAGATTAGTACTTCAATTTGGAAATCTAGGTATATAGTCTTTGAAGGAACTTACAGTTTAACAATACTCAAAGTATACTCAAAATACTCACAAGAATACTCGATAATATAGAGAGAAAACTTGGTTTCGGTGTGATTTTCAATTCTAACCCAAGACCCTATTTATAGGAAAATGCTTAGAAGAACAAAAGTAGAAAATTTATTAAAATATTAATATATATATATAAAATCTTCACGCACACCTTTGAATCTGAATTTCAGCAATTGAACACATGCCTCACACATGCAAAAACGTTTTTGTAAAAAAATATTTAAAACTTCAAAAATTAATTATTTTGGAGCTTGAACTTCAATAATTCATAATAAATAGCCCTTTTATCAGAAAATTGAATCTTGCGAGTTTTATAAGAAATTCAATTCTCTACAACTTTGCAGAAGAAAGTTTTTCCAAATTCCAAATGAAATTGGCCCAAATCCACAAACAGTCGATTTTACAAATTTATAATCAAATTTCGATCGATAAATGGGGTCCACCAGGCATGTTTAACATGTTTTAAACATTTATTGCAACAAAAATACTCTTCCTCCTCGTATACTCATATATCCCACATTCGTTGTAAAAATATCACCATTATTATATTATTAAAATATAATAATATATTTAAATGAATTATTTTATCAGAAAGAGATAAAATTTCAATTTTCAACAATTGTCACATTAAAATTTTTCTCCATCTATATCCACATAAAATCAATATTTTCCTCATCATATGAATCAATAATTAATTATTCACAAATAATATTCTGAGAATCGCATGATATTGACAACCGTGTAGGTTCAGGAAAGAGGGGCTTTCAATAAAATTTCTTCTTCTTGGCCGCATAATTAGGTGACCAAACCTCTCCTTTGATGAACTTTCTAGACATTGCCAATAATGTTATCTAATAATATTATTCAGATAATATGAATTATTGCTTCGATAATGAAAAATACTGTGTAATGACAATTATTGAAACAACAGCAATATAAAATATCAACGCAGCAATTATTAACTCAATAAAATACTGAACAGTAATTACTGTAACCATTATTGAGTAGTGCCTTCAATAATTGGTGCAATACCGCGTATTACTGTGTTTTAACCACCGGGTGTTCCAATAGTGTTAACGGTAACAACTACGCCGTTATTTTTAAACAACTTATATTTGTCGTTTTCTTCATCCAATCGCTTTCCGTTATGGGGCCCACACATTATTTCGCACTGGTAAATGCGAATATTCCCCGACGATCTGAATATTCCACGACCAAACGAATATTCCCCGACAACAATGAATATTTTATAACCACTTACTTATTTTGAAATATTTGCGTATTTAACCCCTAACTATCCACATTAATCAAATCAACCCTTACTATTTCAAAATAATAAATAGAGAAAATTAAATTTCATTAATAATAAGTTGGGGTCTTACATTATCCATGTCCAAAAATACCTCATAAGTAATTATAGTGGAGTAAAATTCAAGAATGATCAAAACATGGATACAATCAAAGCTAGTATCCATAATAGATACTTTGGACGAAAAGGAAAAATTTCTTTTTTCGATGAATAGTCTTAGATTCGTGAATAGTCTTTGTATCACGTGAATAGTAACCCAAACACAAAAAGTTCTAAATTTGATTAAAAGTTCAAACAAATATTTTAAGATAATGATATTGAAAAAATAATATCATTGAGACGAAAATAACATCCTTTACCTTGAAAAGGCTGTACTTTAAATTGGAATCTAGGATATAGTCTTTGAAGGAACTTGCACCAGTATAAAGCAACACTCAAAGTATCAAAATACTCACAAGAATAAATTTCGATAATATAGAGAGAAAAAGAGAGAAAACTTCGATTTACGGTGTGATTTTCAATTCTAACCTAAGCACCTTATTTATAGAAAAATACTTAGAACACCAAAGCAGAAAATTTAATAAAATATTAATATATAAATTAAGTTTTCTTCGCCAACCTTTGAATCATCAAATTCATCACCTTGCACATGTTTAATGAGGCCCACAAAATGTAAAAAATGTTTTTATTAATAAAAATAATTAAAACTTTCAAAAATCAATTATTTCGGAACTTCAGAACTTCAATAATTCATAATAAATAGCCCTTTTGACAAAAAAATTCGAACCACATATTCTTTCCATAGGAAATTCCATTCTCCACGACTTTATAAGTTTAAGTTTTTCCAAATTCCAAACAGAAATTGACCAAAATTCACAAACGGGCGATTTTACAGGCTATAATCAAATTTCAGTCAAGAAATGGGCCCACAAACATGTTTAACATGTTTTAAATAATTTTTGTAACAAAAATACTCTTCCTCCTCATATACTCATATATCCCACATTCATTGTAAAAATATCACCATTATTATATTATTAAAATATAATAATATATTTAAATAAATTATTTTATCAGAAAAGATAAAATATCAATTTTTTAACAATTGTCACTTTAAAATTTTCTCAATCTATATCCACATAAAATGAATATTTTTCTTATCATATAAATCAATAATTAATTATTCCCAAGTAATATTACGGAATCACAATATAAATAACTAAGTAGTTCCCGGAAGAGGGGCTTTCCGATAAGGATTTTTTCTTACTTAAGACGCATGATTAGGTGACCAAACCTCTCCTTAGACAAAACTTTTCTAGACATTGCCAATAATGTTATCTAATAATATTATTCAAATAATATGAATTATTTATCGATAATAAAAATCTTTGTGTAGTGACAATTATTGAAATAACAATAATATAAAATATCAATGTAGCAATTATTGAATCAATAAAATATAATATTGAGCGATAACTCTTTGTAACAATTATTGAGTAATGCCTTCCTACGTAAGAATTAATAATTGGTGCAATCTGGTATCTTCTACTTGTGTTTTTTAACCACAAGGGTATTCCAGCGATTATTCTTGAGTAACAACTACGTCGTTATTTATAAACAACTTATACTTGTCGTTTTCTTCATCCAATCGCTTTCAGTTATGGGGCCCACACAATTGAAAGGTCGTAGTAAATACGAATATTTCACAAGCGGTAAGAATATTCCACGACCAAACGAATATTCTCCGATAAAAATAAATATTTTATAACCACTTGCATATTTGAAATATTTGCGCATTTTATCCATAACTAACCACATTAATCAAATCAACCCTTACTATGTCAAAATAATAAATAGAAGAAATTTGATTTATTTATAATAAGTTGGGGTCTTACAACCTCCCCTCCTTATGAAATTTCGTCCTCGAAATTGACGTACGTACTTGGTGTTTCGAAAAGGTAAGGATACCTCGCTTTCATTTCCGTTTCCAACTCCCAGGTCATTTCCTCAATAGCATGGTTTCTCCACAAAATTTTAACTTGTGGTATGACCTTTGTGTGACGCCCCCAAAATAGGTATACATCACCCATTACGAGTTGTCGATACATGAGTGCGAAACAACTACAACTTTATTATTACAACAAGAAAGCGTGAGTTTAAATACAAATATTATCTTACAGACAATATTTATACTCACATAAATCCTCATCACATTTATTGATACATTATTTTACAAAATGGTGAGGACTACTAAACAATCCTTTCTAAAACCTTCATTCCATACCCAGGCTACGTACTTTCATTTATATTCTCGCCTCACGAGAAGAATGGAACAAAAAGGAAAAGGGTGAGCTCAACTAGCTCGATAAAGAATATTATGACTAAGATAATACACAACAAATTATCGTTAGTCTTCAACGGGGAAAAATTTAATAGAATCTGATAGACAACAAATTTTCAATCAATATTATTGCAATGAAATAATAATTCATTAGAAGAGTTAAGTAGAGAATGCAAACTACTATCTTCTATGTATGAATTTAAAAGTTCATCATCTATCTTTTATCCTGTAACAACAATCGATATACATCGGAATCAAATATTCATCTCTTTGCACTACAGGCCGAAGATATTCATCGATTGGTCGTATTCATTTAAACACTGTTCATCTTTGCACTCTGAGGCCAAAGATATTAATCGATCGGTCGTATTCATCTCAACACTGTTCATCTTTGCACTACTGGGCCGAAGATATTCTTGAAATCATTCATCTTTGCCTACTACGGGCGAAGATATTCAATAATATCATCATTTAAGGCGAGGATGATGAAAAATATTTTTAAAGAAGCGAATCCGGTGAAACAAAATGACAAGGATTAAGGATTAAGGATTAGTACTTTGTTTTATCCATGTCAACAATACCCCAAAAATAATCACGGTGGTGTAAAATTCGAGAATGATCAAAACATGGATCTGATCAAAGCTAGTATCCAAAATAGATGTTTTGGACAAAAAGAAGAAATTTTATTTTTTTGGTGAATAGTGCAGTATCGTGAATAGTCTTAGTATATCGTGAATAGTCTTAGTATATCGTGAATAATCACAGTATCATGAATAGTAAATCAAACACCAAAAGATAGAAATTCCAAAAAAACATCTTCACAACTTCATGAATAGTACTTCGTGAATAGTAACTCGTGAATAGTAACTCATGAATAGTAACTTCGTGAATAGTAACTCATGAATAGTAACCCAGAGCATGAAAAAGTTCCAAATTTGATAAAAACATCGGATCGACATTTGACATAATGATATTGAAGAAATAATATCATTCGAAAAAAAAATAATATCCCTTACCTCGAAGAATCGATTACTTGGAAGGAAGGTCGGAAGTGATCTTTGAATGAAACTTGTCTTTGAGCAACAACTCTCAAAATATTTAAATACTCACAAAATACACTCAATAATATATAGAGAGAAAGAGAAAACTTTGTTTACGGTGTGATTTTCAATTCTAACAGCCCTCTATTTATAGGAAAATGTTAGCCGTAAAAGCGGACTTGACTGCTTCTTTACACACGATGGCTTTTACGCTACTATTGCCACCCACCACATTTGAAATAAAATTCAGCACATTTCTTCACCAACCACAAGTGGGGCCCACTCAATTCTAGAATTTTCCACCAAAATCAATTATAAACCTAATTTTGAATCGAGACACCTCTTAAAATTCATAACAAATCATTCGTGAATTTTAACGGTTCAAAATTTGTGGACATATACTCAACTTATGTATGTATAACATACCCAAAAATTACCACAATCAGCGGTCGGATTAAAAATTATAA
Source organism: Panax quinquefolius (assembly GCA_020205615.1). NCBI lineage: Eukaryota > Viridiplantae > Streptophyta > Magnoliopsida > Apiales > Araliaceae > Panax > Panax quinquefolius. Next base: position 136,250,214 of record CM035156.1, read on the forward strand.
TCCCATGATAAATCTCAAAACCCACGATTTAATTTTAATACCTCGATACGGTAAAATCTTGATAAAACACCTCAACAATAATTTCTTCATTTATAACCACATAAATAAATCCATCATTTATATCCACATAAAATAAATATTTCTTTATCATATGAATCAATAATTAATTATTCACAAATAATATTACGAATCACAATTATAATGACGGTAGTTTCGGGAAGAGGGGCTTTCAGATAAGGATTTCTCCTTCTTGGCATGATTAGGTGACCAAACCTCTCCTTGTGAGAACTTTCTAGACATTGCCAATAATGCTATCTAATAATATTATTCAAATAATATGAATTATTGATCGATAATGGAGATAATAATGCGGTGACAATTATTGAGCAATGATAATATAAAATATCAACGCGCAATTATTGAATCGATAAAATAAAATATTGAGCGAGTAACTCTTTGTGAAAATTATTGAGTAGTGCCTTCTTACGTAAGGATCGATAATTCAACAATCTTCATGCGATACTGGTGTCTTCTTTGTGCGACCCATAGCGTATTCTTGTATTTTAACGGCGGGTATTCAAGCGGTCTTACTTGGTAACAACTACTACGTAGTTATTTTTAACCAACTTATATTTGTCGTTTTCCTCATCCAATCGCTTTCCGTTATGGGGCCCACGCATGGTTTTGCTTGCAGGTAATATGCGAATATTCCCAGAAGCGATCGAATATTCCACGACCAAACGAATATTCCCAAACAACAATGAATATTTTATAACCACTTGTTTATTTTGAAATATTTGCGTATTTAACCCTTAACTATCCACATTAATCAAATCAACCCTTACTATTTCAAAATAATAAATAAAGGAAATTCCTTTTTATTTAAAAAAATTTGAGGTCTTCTGACCTCCCCTCTTATGAAATTCGTCCTCGAAATTGGCGTACGATACACAGTGTTTGAAAAGGTGAGGATACCTCGCTTTCATTTCGTTTCAATTCCCGGTCATTTCCTCTATAGCATGATTCCTCCACAAAACTTTAACTTGTGGTATGACCTTTCTTGGCGTGGGGCGTCTGCTCCTTCCTATCAAGATCTTGTGTGGTACCTCCTCATACGTTAAGTCTTGGCTATCTCGTCCGGTTCTAACTTCGATAGCGTGGTTGGGTCTTTCACATATTTACTGAAATGCGGATATGTGAAACACATTATGAACACGAGACATACTCGGAGGTGCTTGCAAGTCTATAGGCTACATTTCTACTCGGTCGAGAATTTGAAATGGACCGATAAATCGTGGATTGAGCTTTCCTCTCTTCCTAAATCTTGTAACTCCCTTCCATGGAGCGACTTCATGACAATACATGATCCCTACATTAAATTCCCGTCCTTTCGATGAAGATCCGCATAACTCTTTTTTGTCGATCTTGTCTTGGTTTGTATCGTTGTCGAATCATTTGGATCTTTTCGGTGAGTCATACGTCTTAACTTTCGGGTCCCAACAATGTTGCTTCACCCACCTCATCCCAACATATTGGAGAAGCGACATTTTCGTCCATATAATGCTTGAATGGAGCCACACCTATACTTGCACGATAATTTGTTGTTGTAGGAGAATTCCACTGATGGTAAATACTTATCCCAAGCGCCCTTGAAGTACAGGACCACGAGTCTTAATAAATCTTGAGAGTTTGAATAGTCCTCTCGATTGTCGTCAGGTTTGGGGATGGTATGCGAACTAAATCGCAAATCCGTGCCCATAGCTTTTTGCAAACTAACCCAAAATCTTGAAGTGAATCTTGGGTCGCGATCCAAAACTATGGATCTGGGCATGCCATGCTGACCTCACGATCTCATTTACGTACATACTAGCAAGGCGTTCGAGGAATAAGTCTCCGTGTCGGCAAGAAATGAAAGCGGACTTGGTTAATCTATCAACAATAACCCAAATAGCATTGATGCCTTGAAATAGTAGGAAGACCCGTGTGAAATCCATGGTAATGTGTTCCCACTTCCATTAGGAATCTCAAGTGGTTGCAACGGACCCTTAGGTACTAGATGCTTAAAAGCCTTTTACGTTGTGAGTTAAACACATTGAGATAAACTTTGCAATCTCTCTCTTCGTATTATTCCACCAAAATGTATGTCGAAGATCACGATACATTTTTAGTACTTCGAGGATGGATTGCAAATGGTGTATTGTGTGCCTCCATCATAATCTTGTACTTCAAATCAGTCGTTAGGAACACAAAGTCTAGAGTGGACTCGAAGTATTCCTTCTTCATCAATTCTCGCTTAGGAATAACTCCTTCTTGTACTTTCTTCACCATACGCATCATTTCAAGATTGGGTGGCGAAAGCGACCTTAACTTTTCTATTAAAGTTGGCTCTGTCGTATACTTGACATCATCGCTTTTCGTTCCGCATATGATCTTCTACTCGATCGCGTCATTACCACGTTAAACTTTACCGGGATGGTATTGAATAGTGTGGTCGTAGTCTTTCGATAGCTCGAGCCAGCGTCATTGCCGCGTGTTGAGTTCTTTTGAGTGAAGAAATATTTAAGGCTTTTATGATCTGAATATATCTCCACTTTCTCCCCATATAGATAGTGCCTCCATATCTTTAAGCGGCATTGCTGCTTGACTCTAGATCATGAGTAGGATAATTCCTCTCATACTCTTTAAGTTGTCGCATGAGGCATAGGCTATGACTTTCCCGTTGCATGAGAACACATCCTAACCCTTTGCACGAAGCATCATTTGTAGATAACAAATCCATCCGAACGGATGGTATTGTTAGAACAGTCTTAGAAATAAGTCTCCTCTTAAGCTCTTGGAAACTTTTCTCGCATTCTTCGCTCAAAGCAATTTTGTATCCTTAGGAGTTAATTGAGTTAATGGAGTAGCGATTAGAAAACCCTTCCACGAATCTCAGATAATAACCCATTAAGCCCAAAAAGCTACGTACTTGATCACCAAGCTTGGTTGCTCCCGACTTTGTATTGCTTGATCTTGGTGGGATCATGCAGATACTCCATGTTTTGACACCACATGCCCACCCGAAAGGCTACTTCCTCGAAGCGAACTTCGCATTTCTTCAATTTGGCATATAGTTGGTTTTCACGAAGCCTTTAGAGTACCGACTTCAAATGGTGCTCATGATCTTCACGACTTTTGGAATATATAAGGATGTCATCAATAAAAACATGACAACAAAGGCTGATCAAATATTCCTTGAATACTCGGTTCATCATATCCATGAAAGCGCGAGGAGCATTAGTTAGTCAGAAAGACATGACTAAGAATTCATAATGCCCATCTGGGAGTTACGAAGGCGGTCTTTGGAATATCCTCGATTCTAATCTTGGTGATGATATCGAGCGAAGATCGATTTTGAAAAGAATTGTGCCCTTTGCATTTGGTCAAACAAGTCATCAATACGAGGTGAGGATACTATTCTTGATGGTGACATGGTTCGATTCAGATAGTCGATACAAAATCGCATCTAAAATCTCTTTCTTTTTACAAATAAAGCAGGAGCACCCCGAGGAGATGTCTTGGGGCCGAATGAAACCGATGTCCAACAATTCTGTAGTTGGACCTTTAACTCTGAAGTTGATAGGAGCCATTCGATATGGGGTTTTAGAAATGGGCTTTGTACGGGTTCAAGATCAATAAAGAATTTAACTTCACGTTACGGGGTAGGCAAGGAAGTTCTTGAAATCGTCGGAAAGTCGATAACAGCAGGAATATTATTCAAATTTGGCGTGTCTTTATTCAAATCCATAACATGGGTTAAGAAAGCTTGACATCCAGTTTTTGATAAGCGAATAGCTTTATGATTAGATATGCGGTGATTGATTTTAATGGTTTAGTTGCTTGAATTAAATACAGCAGGTTGGTTAGGAATATGAAAACTATGACACTACGAAAATAATCAATTTTGGCATGATGAGTAGTTAACGATCAATCCTAAAATCACATCAAAAGCAAGTATCTTTAAAGAGATAAGGTCGGCGGGTAAGGTGATGGTGCGACTTGAATCAAACAAGATTTATAAGCGGTGGATGTGATGAAAGTTTCTCTAACGGAGTTCCACGAGATAGATCGAAGTCTAATTTCTCGAGTCAGAGTTTAAGCGTTGAGCACATGCGGGAGAGATAAATGAATGGGTAGCAACCCGTTATCAAGTAAGGTATAAACGCATGAAATTTATAAATAGCTTACAGTGATCACCTCGTTTGGGTTCCTCGCATTATGACGATCTGACAAGCGCTCTTTCCGGAATCGTTGACTTTGACTTTTAAGACGATCTTTTGAGTCACATGAAATCCCCATTGAACTAGGTTTCTTTTGCGTCAATCTCGGCTGATATCGGCGATATGTCCTTCCTTTCCTGACTATAGCATACCTTGAGCTGTTGTGGGCGGTTTGGGTGATATGTCCCTCTTTTCGCATTTGTAGCATATATGGGTGGTGGTGATCTCCTCCCTTAGAACCGATTCTTCTTAAGCCTTTGTCGTCTTTACATAGTCGTTGTTAAATCTCCTCTTTTAAAATCTCCTCTCGACTTCGCTTCTTACATTTTTTCATGACCATGATTACCACGGAGTGGTTACCATTTACTGTCAAAATCTGTTTCTTTCTCTCATGAGTTATCATTATTACATTGTTCTTTATCTACAGTGCGATCTGGTTGTGGTCCCTCGGTTGGCCGTACTCGTTATCTCGCTCTAATAATTGAGCCACATTTTACAACATATCGAATAAAGAAAGTTTATGAGAAATGAGATCTTGGCGTATCTGGGTTTGAACCTCTAAGAAACATCCGCGTCATCGTTCCTCATTCTCCACCGAATGAGGTCTGAACACGGATAACTCTGCAAACTTTGCCTCGTCTTTGAGACACAAATCGTGTTGTTTTGCTCGATCGAATAAACTCCACTTCCCCGTATAATGAACACTTTTCGGAAAGTATTTGTCATTAAATAATCTCTGAAAGCGTCTCCCGAAGACATCTTTGAGTGCGGTGGATGGAGTGCGCTTCACGAGACTCCCACCGATGAATCTGCCTCGCCATGCGGAACATAAAGGTGGCGAATGGAACCTTCTGTTCTCCGTGCATCCCAAGACATGAATATCTTGGTAATTTGTTTGACCCGTGTTTCCATGCCGTGATCGGATCGGCTTTCCCTTAGAGTGCAGTGGTCTGACTCTTTGAGCTGCGCTTGCATTTGTGACAACGTGTAATTGCTATCATTTCTCTCTGTATTTTGAACACGAGTCTCCTCAAATCGATTTTTGCATGAGCTGCAAAAAGCTTCTAAACATCCCTCGTTCATCATACTTTCGATTGGTGTTGTTCGCGGGAGGAACATTGCCCGACTGTTGCGTTCTCCTCGTTGGTAAATCGAGGCATCTCCACGGTCTCATTTACTCCCTTGTTAATATTCTCGATCGACATTCTCAAATCTTTGTCATAAAACAAGGGTTAATTAAGAAATCGATATATCACATAATATCCTATATCTTGACCGACTAACAAATAAGCTTAGGTAGGACACCTTTAGCGAAGGATTTACTCGTCTCTCCCCTCTAGATTCTATTCCGATCTCATGGAGATCGTATCCTAAGCTACGATACCATTTGTGGCGCCCCAAAATAGGTATACATCACCCATTACGAGGTTGTCGATACGTAGTGCGAAGCAACTACAACTTTATTATTACAACAATGATAAAGCTGTGAGTTTAAATACAAATATTATCTTACAGACAATATTTATACTCAAATAAATCCTCATCACATTTATTGATACATTATTTTACAAAAATGGTGAGGACTACTAAACAATCCTTTCTAAAACCTTCATTCCATTACCCAGGCTTCGTACTTTATTTTATATTCTCGCCTCCACGAGAAGAATGGAACAAAAAGGAAAAGGGTGAGCTCAACTAGCTCGATAAAGAATATTATGACTAAGATAATATCTGACAAATTATCGTTAGTCTTGACGGGAAAAATTTAATAGAATCTGATAGACTGACAAATTTTGATCAATATTCGCATGGTGAAATAATAATTCATTAGAAGAGTTAAGTAGAGAATGCAAACTACTATCTTACATGTATGAATTTAAAGTTCATCATCTATCTTTTATCCTGTAACAACAATCGATATACATACGGAATCAAATATTCATCTTTACTCTCTGGGCGAAGATATTCATCGATTAAGTCGTATTCATTTAAACACTGTTCATCTTTGCACTTCTGGGCCGAAGATATTAATCGATCGGTCGTATTCATTTACACTTTGTTCATCTTTGCCTACTGGGCCAAAGATATTCTTGAAATCATTCATCTTTTTTTCTACGGGCCGAAGATATTCAATAATATCATCATTTAAGGCGAGGATGATGAAAATATTTTTAAAAGCGAATCGATTGAAACAAAATGACAAGGATTAAGGATTAAGGATTCGTACTTTGTTTTATCCATATCAACAATACCCCAAAAATAATCACGGTGGTGTAAAATTGAGAATGATCAAAACATGGATCTGATCAAAGCTAGTATCCAAAATAGATGTTTTGGACAAAAGAAGAAATTTTATTTTTTTGGTGAATAGTCAAAGTATCGTGAATAGTCTTGCAGTATCGTGAATAGTCAAATATCGTGAATAATCTAGTATCATGAATAGTAAATCCGACACCAAAAGATAGAAATTCCACAAAAAAAACATCTTCACGACTTCGTGAATAGTACTCGTGAATAGTAACTTCGTGAATAGTAACTCGTGAATAGTAACTCGTGAATAGTAACTCGTGAAATATGAATAGTAACCCAGAGCATGAAAAAGTTCCAAATTTGATAAAAACATCGGATCGACATTTCGGCGTAATGATATTGAAGAAATAATATCATTCTGAAAAAAAAATAATATCCCCTTACCTCGAAGAATCGATTGCCGGAAGGAAAGGTCGGAAGTGATCTTTGAATGAAACTTATCTTGAGCAACAACTCTCAAAGTATTTAAATACTCACAAAATACACTCGATAATATAGAGAGAAAGAAAACTTTGTTTACGGTGTGATTTTCAATTCTAACAGCCCTCTATTTATAGGAAAATGTTAGCCGTAGAAAGCGGACTTGACTGCTACACGATGGCTTTACTGCTACTATTGCCACCCACCACATTTGAAATAAAATTCAGCACATTTCTTCACCAACCACAAGTGGGGCCCACTCAATTCTAGAATTTTCACACAAAATCAATTATAAACCTAATTTTGAATCAGACACCTCTTAAAATTCATAACAAATCATTCGTGAATTTTAGCGGTTCAAAATTTGTGGACATATACTCAACTTATGTATGTATAACATACCCAAAAATTACCACAATCAGCGGTCGGATTAAAATTATAACCCCATGATATATCTCAAAACCACGATTTAATTTTAATACCTCGATCTGGTAAAATCTTGATAAAACACCTCAACAATAATTTCTTCATTTATAACCACATAAATAAATCCATCATTTATATCCACATAAAATAAATATTTCTTTATCATATGAATCAATAATTAATTATTCACAAATAATATACGAGAATCACAATTATAATGACGGTAGTTCCCGAGGAAGGGGCTTTCAGATAAGGATTTCTCCTTCTTGGCGCTTGATTAGGTGACCAAACCTCTCCTTGTGAGAACTTTCTAGACATTTTGCAATAATCTTTATCTAATAATATTATTCAAATAATATGAATTATTGATCGATAATGGAGATATAATGCGGTGACAATTATTGAGCAATGATAATATAAAATATCAATAGGCAATTATTGAATCGATAAAATAAAATATTGAGCGGTAACTCTTGTGAAAATTATTGAGTAGTGCCTTCTTCTACGTAAGGATCGATAATTCAACAATGCATGCGATCGTCTGGTGTCTTCTTTGTAATTGACAGCGTATTACGTATTTTAACGGCGGGTATTCAGCGATCTTCTTGGTAACAACTTCTGTAGTTATTTTTAACCAACTTATATTTGTCGTTTTCTTCATCCAATAAGCTTTCAGGTTATGGGGCCCACACATCATTTGCTTGGAGTAAATGCGAATATTCACAAACGATCTGAATATTCCACGACGAAACGAATATTCAAGCAAAAATGAATATTTTATAACCACTTGTTTATTTTGAAATATTTGCGTATTTAATCCATACCCTATCAAAATAATTAAGGAAAAATCAACCCTTCTTATTTCAAAATAATAAATAAAGGAAATTCCTTTTTTATTTAAAAAATTGGTGGGGTCTTCACATATTTCTGAAACACATATATATGAAAAACATTATGAACACGAGACATACTTGGAGGTAAAGTTAGCAGTCTATAGGCTACATTTCTCTACTCAGTCGAAAATAAAATGAACGATAAATAAAGTGGATTGAGCTTTCCTCTCTTCCCGAATCTTGTAACTCCTTCCGTGGGGCAACATAAAACAATACATGATGTAAGACCCCAACTTATTATTAATGAAATTTAAATTTTCTATTTATTATTTTGAAATAGTAAGGGTTGATTTGATTAATGTGGATAGTTATGGGTAAATACATGATATTTTAAAATAAGCAAGTGGTTATAAAATATTCATTCATTGTCGGGAATATTCGTTTGGTAAGTGGAATATTCTTTGTCGGGGAATATTAAATACTGACAACAAGCCATTTAATTGGGCCCCAAAACGGAAAGCGATTGGATGAAAAAAGCGATAAATATAAGTTGTTTAAAAAATAACGGCGTGGTTATTTAAAATTAATCTTGTTAAAATACTCGATTGGTTAAAACATAAGTAGCTTGCGGTATTGCACCAATTATTGATTTACGTAAAGACCACTACTTCAATAATGGTTATAGTAATTCTTATTCGATATTTTATTGATTTAATAATTTACTGCGTTGATATTTTATATTCATTGTTGTTTGATAATTGTCATTTACGATATTTTTCATTATCGAAGCAATAATTCATATTATCGAATAATATTATTAGATAACATTATGGCAATGTCTAGAAAGTTACATCTACAGGAGAGGTTTGGTCACCTAATTGCGCCGCCAAGGAAGGAGAAATTCTTATTAGAAAGCCCCCTCTTTCCAGGAAGGCTACTGGTTGTCGATATTGTGATTTCATAATATTATTTGTGAATAATTAATTATTGATTCATATGATGAGGAAAATATTGATTTTATGTGGATATAGATGGAGAAAATTTTAATGTGACAATTGTTGAAAATTAAAATTTTATCTTTTTACGATAAAATAATTCATTTAAATATATTATTATATTTTAATAATATAATAATGGTGATATTTTACAACGAATGTGGGATATATGATTATCTGAGGAGGAAGAGTATTTTTGTTGCAATAAATGTTTAAAACATGTTAAACATGTCGGTGGACCCCATTTATTGGTGAAATTTGATTATAGCACGTAAAATCGCTTGGTTTGTGGATTTTGGTCAATTTACATTTGGAATTGGAAAAACTTTCTTACGCAAAAGTTGTAGAAATTGAATTTCCTATAAAAAACAATGAGATTGAATTTTACGATAAAAGGGCTATTTATTATGAATTATTGAAGTTTGAAGCTCAAAATAATTAATTTTGGAAGTTTAAAATATTTAAAATAGGAAAAACGTTTTTTTTACACTTATGGGCCTCATGAAACATGTGCAAAGTGCTGAAGCTAGAGGATTCAAAGTGGGCATAAGAAAATTTATTTATATATTAATATTATATTAAATTTTACGCTTTGGTTATTCTAGCAATTTCTATAAATAGGGTCTTGGGTTAGAATTGAAAATCACACCGAAGCTGAAGTTTTCTCTCTCTATATTATCGGCGTATTCTTGTGAGTATTTTGAGTATACTTTGAGTATTGTTATACGGTCTGAAGTCAAGTCATGCTTTATATCAGGTGTTTAATTTAGAAGTCTTGATCTTTTCGGTAAGGGATATTATTATTTTTTCGTAATGATATTATTTCTTCAATATCATTATCTTTGAAATATTGATCTGAAGTTTTATCAAATTTGGATCTTTTGGTGTCGGATTCTTATTCACATATCGGCCTTTATTCACGCATTATCTGATCTTTATTCTCGAATCTGACCTTATTCATCGAAAATGAAAATTTTCCTTTTTGTCTAAAATATCTATTGTGGATACTAGCTTTGATTGTATCCATGTTTTGATCATTCTTGAATTTTACACCACTATGATTATTTTTGAGGTATTTTTGGACATGGATAAAACAAATACGAATCCTTAATCCTTAATCCTTGTCATTTTGTTTCCTTTGGATTCGTTTCTTTAAAAATATTTTTCATCATCCTCGGTCTTAAATGATGATATTATTGAATATCTTTGGCTGTAGTGCAAAGATGAATGATTTCTGAAGAATATCTTTGGTAGTAGTCTGAAGATGAGCAGTGTTTAGATGAACACCTTTAGTATGACTTTGCTTGGCGTGGGACATGCTCCTTTATCCAAGATCTTGTGAATTACCTCTCCATACGTTAAGTCTTTGGCTATCTAAATCGATTTCTTCTATATAGCGTGGTTGGGTCTTTCACATATTTGAAATGCGATATGTGAAACACATTATGAACACGAGGCGTACTCGAGGAGGTAGCAGAATTTCATAGGCTACATTTCTACTCGGTCAAGAAATTGAAATGGACCGATAAATCGTGGATTGAGCTTTCCTCTCTTCCCAAATCTTGTAACTCCCTTCCATGGAGCAACTTCATGATAATCATGATCCCCTACACTAAATTCCGTCCTTTCGATGAAGATCCAGCGTAACTCTCTTTGTCGATCTTGTCTTGGTTTGTATCACGTTGTCGAATCATTTGGATCTTTTAAAGTGAGTCATACGTACCAACTTCGGGTCCCAACGGTGTTGCTTCACCCACCTCGTCCCAACATCTTTGGAAGCGACACTTTCGCGTATATAATCTTCAAATGGAGCCACACTATGCACGATAAGCTTTGTTGTTGTAGGAGAATTCCACCGATGGTAAATACTTATCCCAAGCGCTTGAGTCTAGAAATCAGGACCGAGTCTTAATAAATCTTCAAGAGTTTGAATAGTCCTTTACGATTGTCCGTGGTTTGAGGATGGTATCTTAGCGAATAAATAAATCCGTGCCCATAGCTTTTTTGCAAGCTAACCCAAAATTTTCCTTTATTTATTTATTATTTTGAAATAGTAAGGTTGATTTGATTAATGTGGATAGTTAAGGGTTAAATCATAAATATTTCAAAATAAGCAAGTGGTTATAAAATATTCATTTTTGTCGGGGAATATTCGTTTGGTGCGTGGAATATTACGTCTTTGTCGGGGAATATTAAATGCGGTTGAGTTGCGACCATATATGGTAGCCCATGTGAGCGATTGGATGAAAAAAAGCAATGAATATAAGTTGGTTAAAAATAACGGCGTAGTTATTCTGAATTAAGGCATTGTTGGAATGCCGGTGGTTAAAAATACGATGTCTGGCGTGGTTGCCGCGATGCTTTGCGGTATTGCTGATATTGTTGAATTATTGATCCTTACGTGAAGGCCTTTACTCGATAATTTTTCACGGTAATTCTTATTCGATATTTTATTTTATTGATTGATAATTCTTTGCGTTGATATTTTATATTATTGTTGTTGATAATTGTCCTTTGCATTATCTCCATTATCGGATCAATAATTCATATTATTTGAATAATATTATTAGATAGCATTATTGGCGATGTCTAGAAAGTTACATCGAGGAGAGGTTTGGTCACACTAATTGCGGCGCCCGATGAGGAGAAATCCTTATCGGAAAGCCCCTGCTTTCACAGGAGCGGCTGGTTGTCATAATTGTGATTACGTAATATTATTTGTGAATAATTAATTATTGATTCATATGATAAAGAAATATTTATTTTATGTGGATATAAATGATGGATTTATTTATGTGGTTATAAATGAAGAAATTATTGTTGAGGTGTTTTATCGGTATTTTTGCAGTTGGAGGTATTAAAAATTAAATCGGGGTTTTGAGATATATTGCGGGGTTATAATTTTTAATCAAATAGTTGGATTAATGGTAATTTTTGGGTATGTTATACATACATAAGTTGAGTATATGTCCACAAATTTTGAGCGAATTAAAAATGCACGAATGATTTGTTATGAATTTTAAGAGGTGTCGGATTGAAATTAGGTTTATAATTGATTTTGGTGGAAAATTCTAGAATTGAGTGGGCCCCACTTGTGGTTGGTGAAGAAATGTGCTGAATTTTATTTCAAATGTGGTGGGTGGCAATAGTAGCGAGTAAAAGCCATCGGTGCTTGGTCGAAATGCCTTGGTGGCTAACATTTTCTATAAATAGAGAGGCTAAGTTAGAATTGAAAATCACACACGAAACAAAGTTTTCTCTCTTTCTCTCTCTATATTATTGGCGTATTTTGTGAGTATTTAGATACTTTGAGAGTTCTTTGTTTTAGTACAAGTTTCATTCGACATCACTTGAGCCTTTCCTTAGAAATCTTGATTCTTTGAGGTAAGGGATGTTATTTTTTTTCGTAATGATATTATTTCTTGATATCATTATCTTTGAAATATTGATTGAACTTTTTATCAAATTTGGAACTTTTTCATATCGGGGTTCTATTCATGAGTTCTTATTCACGAGTTACTATTCATGAGTTCTTATTCATGATTCTTATTCACGAGTCTTATTAAGTGAAGCGTGAAAATATTTTTTGTGGAATTTCTATCTTTTGGTGTCGGAGTTCTTATTCACATATATCTTGACGGCCTTTATTCACGTATCTGACCTTTATTCACGTATCTGGCCTTTATTCATAGAAAAATAAAATTTCTTCTTTTAGTCAAAATATCTATTACGGATACTAGCTTTGATTGTATCCGTGTTTTGATCATTCTTGAATTTTACACCTATGATTATTTTTGAGGTATTGTTGGACATGGATAAAACAAAATACGAATCATTAATCCTTAATCCTTGTCATTTTGTTTCCTTTGGATTCGTTCTTTAAAAATATTTTCATCATCCTCGGTCTTAAATGATGATATTATTGAATATCTTTGGCTTTGTAGTGCAAAGATGAATGATTTCTGAAGAATATCTTTGGCTTTGTAGTGCAAAGATGAGCATGAGCAGTGTTTAAATGAACATGACCAAGTGATTAATATCTTTGGCTTTGTAGTGCAAAGATGAGCAGTGTTTAAATGAACATGAATGAAGGTGATGAATATCTTTGGCTGTAGTGCAAAGATGAATATTTGATTTGAGATGAATATTGATTGATGTTCTGAGGATAAAATATTGATGATGAACTTTTATTAAATTCATAGATTATAGTAGATTTCATTCTCTACGTAACTCTTTATGAATTATTATTTAAGCATTGCGAATATTGATCTGAAACTTGTTGTCTATTGTATTACATAAATTTTTCCTGTTGTTGAAGACTAACGATAATTTGTTGTATATTATCTTAGTCGTAATATTCTTTCTTGAGCTAGTTGAGCTCACCCTTTTCCTTTTGTTCCATTTCTTCTCGGGAGGCGAGAATATAAGCGAGTGCAGTTCGGGGTATGGAATGAAGGTTTTAGAAAGGATTGTTTAGTAGTCCTCACCATTTTTGTAAAATAATGTATCGATAAATGTGATGAGGATTTATTTGAGTATAAATATTATACAGAAGATAATATTTGTATTTAAACTCATGATTTCTTGTTGTAATAATAAAGTTGTAGTTGTTTACATACCGTGTATTGTGATTTCGGAATGGGTGATGTATACTATTTTGGGGCGTCGCGGTTGGTATCGAGCTTAGGGATATGATCTCTGGCGGAGATCGGGGAATAGAACTAGGAGGGGAGGCGAGTAAATCCTTGTTAGTGTGTCTACTAAGCTTATTTGTTAGTTGGTCGTATATATAGGGATATTATGTGATATATTGATTTCCTTAATTAACCCTTGTTTTATGGCGGTATTTGAGAATGTCGTGAGAATATTAATGATGGAGTAAATGAGGCGAGTGGAGATGCTGTCTTTTACAGCGAGGAGAGCGTCTGCAAGTGGCAATGTTCTCTCTGTGAACAACACCATTTGGCGAGATGATGAGCGAGGGGATGTTTAGAAGCTTTTTGCGATTCATACAAAATCGAACGAGGAGACTTCGTGTTCAAAATCTGAGGAGAAATGATAGCAATTCACGGGTTGTCACGACCCAAGCGAGTTGAAAAGTTGGGACCACGAATTTAAGGGAAAGCGGATCCGATCATGGCGGAAACATGGGTCGAACAAATTACAAGATATTCGATGTCTTGGGATGCGCGGAGAACGAAGGTTCCATTCGCCACCTTTATGTTAAAGTGGCGAAGCGGACTCTTGGTGGGAGTGCGTGAAGCGTACCCATCCGGTAGCTTTTCGGCATGTCTTGGGAGGCGTTTGAGAGACTATTTAATGACAAATACTTTCACGAAAGTGTTCGTCGTATGAAGGAAGTGGAGTTCATCAGATTGGAGCAAAACAACATGGCGGTGTCTCGATGCGAGGCAAAGTTTGCGAGTTATCGAGGTTTGCACCTCATTTGGTGGAGAATGAGAGCGTATATGGCGGATGTTTCTTAGAGGTTTGAAACCCGGCGTCGTCGGTATCTCATTTCTCATAAACTTTCTCTTTATTGGATGTTTAAGTGAGGGCTCGATTATTAGGCGAGATACTTGAAATGCGGTCGTTGAGGACCATAAACGAGGATCGTACCGAGAGATAGCGGTCAGCAGAATAATGATAACTGCGGAGAAAAGCAGAATGACGGACGAAATGGTAACCACTCTGGTGGTAATCATAGTCGTGAAAAGCGAAGAAGCGAGTTAGGAGGAGATTTTAAAGAGGAGATTTAACAACGACTATGTAAAGGCAGCGGTCTTGGTGACAATTGGTTCTAAGGAGGAGAAGCGACCACCGGTCGTATCTCTTCAAATCACGGAAAAGAGGACATATCGGTCAAGCGCCCTGCAGTTCAAGGTATGCTATAGTTGTGGAAAGGAAGGACATATCGCTCGAGATTATGCGAGTAGCGAAACCTAGTTCGTGGGGACGGTGACTCAAAAAGTATCCCGAGAGAAAAGTCAAAGTCAGCGATTAGGGAAGGCGTTTGTTGTATTTGGTCATAATCGAGGAACCAAGCGAGGTGATCACGGGTAAGCTATTTATAAATTCTTGCGAAGTTTATACCTTACTTAATCTGGGTCTTTACCCATTCATTTATCTCTCTCTGCGTGTGCTCAGCGTTTAAACTTGACTCGGAGAAATTAGACTTTGATCTATCTGTGGAAACTCAGTTAGGAGAAACTTTCATCACATCCTTTGTTTATAAATCTTGTTTGATTGAGTTGGCACCATTACCTTACACATTGACCTTATCTCTTTAAAGATACTTGCTTTTGATGTGATTTTAGGGATTGATTGGTTAACTACTCATCGTACCAAAATTGATTGTTTTCGTAAGGTTGTTAGTTTTCATATTCTAACTTGACTTTGTTATGCAATTCAACAACTAAACCATTAAAATCAATCAACTTCATCATATCTAATCATAAAAGCTATTCGTTTATTGAAAAGCGGATGTCAAAGCTTTCTTAGCCCATGTTATGGATTTGAATAAAGACACGTCAAATTTGAATAATATTCTGTTTGTTATTGACTTTCTGGCGTATTTCTGAAGAACTTCCGGTCTACCCCGAGCGTGAAGTTGAATTCTTTATTGATCTTGAACTTTGAGTACAAAGCCCATTTCTAAAACCCCATATCGAATGGCTCTATTGAACTTGAGGAGTTAAAGGTCACTACGAGGAATTGTTGGACGCCGGTTTCATTAAATCTAGTACATCTCCTTGGGGTGCTCTGTTTTATTTGTAAAAAGAAAAGGCGGGAGTATCGACTTTGTATTGACTATCGGGAATTGAACCATGTCACCATCGAGAATAGGTATCCTCTACCTCGTATTGATGACTTGTTTGACCCGATTCTGAGGGCTGATTCTTTTCAAAAATCGATCTTAGATTACGGATATCATCGGTGAAAATTAGGCGAGGATATTCAAGAGCGCCTTGAGAACTCGGTATGGGCATTATGAATTCTTAGTCGTGTCTTTCGGACTAACTAATGCTCCTGCGGCTTTCATGGATATGATGAGCCAAAGTATTGAGGAATATTTGGATCGGTTCGTTGTTGTCTTTATTGATGACATCTTATATATTCAAAAGTCGTGAAGATCATGAGCACCATTTGAAATTTGGTACTCGAAAGGCCGTGAAAACCAACTATATGCCAAATTGAAGAAATGCGAGTTACGGCTTGAGGAAGTAGCATTTCTTGGGCATAATCAGTGTCAAAACATGGAGTATCTGTTGATCCGTGAAGATTGAAGCAATCTGAAGTTAGAACAGCAAATAGAAGTCGGTGAAATCGTAGCTTTTGGGCTTAAATTTGGTTATTATCGGAGATTCGTGGAAGGGTTTTCTCGAATCGCTACTCCATTAACTTCGGCTAACTTCGGAAGGATACAAAATTCGTTTGGAAGCGAAGAATCGAGAAAAGTTTCAAGAGCTTAAGAGGAGACTTATTTATTTTGTTACAACAATACCATCGGGTCGGATGGATTTGTTATCTCTGATGATGCTTGGGCAAAGGGTTAGGATGTGTTCTCATGCGGCGTGGGAAAGTCATAGCCTATGCCTCGCGACAACTTAAAAAGTATGAGAGGAATTATCCTACTCGTGATCTAGAGTTAGCGGTGATCGTTCATTATTAAAGATATGGAGCCTTATCTATATGGGGAGAAAGTGGAGATATATTCGGATCATAAAAGCCTTAAATATTTCTTCACTCAAAAAGAACTCGACATGCGGCGGCGTGACGTTGGCTCGAGCTATTGAAGACTACGACCACACTATTGATACCATCACAGTAAAAGCGAGCGTGGTGGTGGCGCGTTGAGTAGAAGATCATATGCGAGGAGCAGTGCGATGATGTCAAGTATCGCATAGAGCCGACTTTAATAGAAAAAGTTAAGGTTGCTCGAGCCCAGGCCGGGGCGATCGCGTATGAAGAAGAAAGTCTGAAGGAGCTATTAGGGCGAGAATTGATGAAGAAGGAATACTTGAGTCCACTCTAGACTTTGTGTTCTAACGACTACGATTTGAAGTACAAGATTATGATGGAGGCACACTGATACACCATTTGCAATCCATCTGGAAGTACTAAAATGTATCGTGATCTTGACATACATTTTGGTGGAATAATATGAAGAGAGAGATTGCAAAGTTTATCTCGATGTGTTTAACTTACCCAGCGTGTAAAGGCGGAGCATCTAGTACCTAAGGGTCGATTTGCAACCACTTGAGATTAGGAATGGAAGTGGGAACACATTACCATGGATTTCGTTACGGGTCTTTCTACGGTTTCTCAAGGCATCAATCTTTATTTGGGTTATTGTTGATAGATTAACAAAAGTCTGCTCATTTCTTGCCGAAATCACGGAGACTTATTCCTTGAGCGTCTTCTTTAGTATATGCGTAAATGAGATCGTGAGGTTGCATGGCATACTGTATCCATAGTTTGGATCGTGACCCAAGATTCACTTCAAGATTTTGGGTTAGCTTGCAAAAAGCTATGAGCGCAGTTTGCGATTTAGTTGGCATACCATCCCCAAGCAGACGGATGATCGAGAGAGGACTATTCAAACTCTTGAAGATTTATTAAGACTACGTGTCCTAGACTTCAAAGGCGGTTGGGATAAGTATTTACCATTGGTGGAATTCTCCTACAACAAGCAGTTATCGAGGCAAGTATAGGTGTGGCTCCATTGAAGCATTATATATGGCCGAAAATGTAGTTCTCGATATGTTGGGATGAGGTGGGTGAAGCAACATTGTTGGGACAGAGTTAATACGATATGACTACAAGAAAAGATCAAATGATTCGACAAGCGTATACAAAGCGGCTCAAGATCGACAAAAGAGTTATGCGGATCTTCATCGAAAGGGCGTGGAATTTAATGTGAGGGGATCGTGTATTGTTGCGAGTTGCTCCGTGGAAGGGAGTTACAAGATTTGGGAAGAGAGGAAAGCTCGATCCACGATTTATTGGTCCATTTCAAATTCTTGGCCAGGAAGTAGGAAATGTAGCCTATAGACTTGCGTTACCTCAAAGTATGTCTCGTGTTCATAATGTGTTTCACATATGCTCGTACTTGCCGTAAATATGTGAAAGACCGAACCACGTTATTGAGTTAGAAGCAGGACGAGATAATAGAAGACTTAGCGTATGAGGAGGTACTATCAAGATCTTGGATAGGAAGGGCATGTCCTACTGCATGAAAGGTCGTACCACAAGTTAAAGTTTTGTGGAGGAATCATGCTTTATAGAGAAATGACACAGGAATTGGAAAGCGGAAATGAAAGCGAGGTATCCTCACCTTTTGAAACACGAGTCGTCGTCGTCGATTCGAGGGCGAAATTTCATAAGGAGGGAGGTTGTAAGACCCCAGAAATTTTTTAAATAAAAGGAATTTCCTTTATTTATTATTTTGAAATAGTAAGGGTTGATTTGATTAATGTGGATAGTTAAGGGTTAAATCATAAATATTGAAAAAATAAGCAAGTGGTTATAAAATATTCATTTTGTGGGGAATATTCGTTTGGTGGTGGAATATTAAATCTTTGTCGGGGAATATTAAATGCAATGACAGTATGACCATGTGTGGGCCCATGTGAAGCGATTGGATGAAGAAAGCGACAAATATAAGTTGGTTAAAAATACTTGGCGTAGTTATTACAGATTAAAGGGCATTGGAATGCCCGGTGGTTAAAATCTGATGTCTGGCGTGGTTCTTGCGATAGCACTGCGGTATTATTGCGATATTGTTGAATTATTGATCCTTACGTGAAGGCCTTTACTCGATAATTTTTCACGGTAATTCTTATTCGATATTTTATTTTATTGATTGATAATTCTTTGCGTTGATATTTTATATTATTGTTGTTTGATAATTGTCCTTTTGCATTATCTCCATTATCGGATCAATAATTCATATTATTTGAATAATATTATTAGATAGCATTATTGGCAATGTCTAGAAAGTTACATCGAGGAGGTTTGGTCACCTAATTGCTTGGCGCTTGATGAGGAGAAATCCTTATCGGAAAGCCCTACTTTCACAGGAGCGGCACTGGTTGTCATAATTGTGATTACGTAATATTATTTGTGAATAATTAATTATTGATTCATATGATAAAGAAATATTTATTTTATGTGGATATAAATGATGGATTTATTTATGTGGTTATAAATGAAGAAATTATTGTTGAGGTGTTTTATCGATATATTTTGCAGTTGGAGGTATTAAAAAATTAAATCGGGGTTTTGAGATATATATTGCGGGGTTATAATTTTTAATCCGTAGTTGGATAATAGTAATTTTTGGGTATGTTATACATACATAAGTTGAGTATATGTCCACAAATTTTGAGCCGTTAAAAATGCACGAATGATTTGTTATGAATTTTAAGAGGTGTCGATTCGAAATTTAGGTTTATAATTGATTTTGGTGGAAAATTCTAGAATTGAGTGGGCCCCACTTGTGGTTGGTGAAGAAATGTGCTGAATTTTATTTCAAATGTGGTGGGTGGCAATAGTAGCGAGGTAAAAGCCATCGGTGGTGGTGGTCGAAATGCTGCTTGGTGGGCTAACGTTTTCTATAAATAGAGGCTAAGTTAGAATTGAAAATCACACGAAACAAAGTTTTCTCTCTTTCTCTCTCTATATATTGGCGTATTTTGTGAGTATTTAGATACTTTGAGAGTTCTTTATTAGATACAAGTTTCATTCGGCATCACTTGAGCCTTTCCTTAGAAATCTTGATTCTTTGAGGTAAGGGATATTATTTTTTTTCGTAATGATATTATTTCTTGATATCATTATCTTTGAAATATTGATTGAACTTTTATCAAATTTGGAACTTTTTCATGTCGGGGTTACTATTCATGAGTTCTTATTCACGAGTTACTATTCATGAGTTCTTATTCACGATTCTTATTCACGAAGTACTATTAATGAAGCGTGAAAATGTTTTTTTGTGGAATTTCTATCTTTTGGTGTCAGATTCTTATTCACGTATCGGCCACTATTTATTCACGTATCTGACACTATTCACGTATCTGGCACTATTCATCGAAAAATAAAATTTCTTCTTTTCGTCAAAATATCTAATACGGATACTAGCTTTGATTGTATCCGTGTTTTGATCATTCTTGAATTTTACACCACTTATGATTATTTTTGAGGTATTGTTGGACATGGATAAAACAAAATACGAATCATTAATCCTTAATCCTTGTCATTTTGTTTCCTTTGGATTCGTTCTTTAAAATATTTTCATCATCCTCGGTCTTAAATGATGATATTATTGAATATCTTTGCTTTGTAGTGCAAAGATGAATGATTTCTGAAGAATATCTTTGGCTTTGTAGTGCAAAGATGAGCAGTGTTTAAATGAACATGACCGGTGATGAATATCTTTGCTTTTGTAGTGCAAAGATGAGCAGTGTTGAATGAACATGATGGTGATGAATATCTTTTTGGTGTGTAGTGCAAAGATGAATATTTGATTTGAGATGAATATTGATTGATGTTCTGAGGATAAAATATTGATGATGAACTTTTATTAAATTCATAGATTATAGTAGATTTCATTCTCTACGTAACTCTTACATGAATTATTATTTCAGCTTGCGAATATTGATCCCGAAACTTGTTTCTATTGTATTCTATTAGATTTTTCCTGTTGAAGACTAACGATAATTTGTTGTATATTATCTTAGTCGTAATATTCTTTCTTGAGCTAGTTGAGCTCACCCTTTTCCTTTTGTTCCATTCTTCTCGGGAGGCGAGAATATAGCGAGTGCAGTGGGGTATGGAATGAAGGTTTTAGAAAGGATTGTTTAGTAGTCCTCACCATTTTGTAAAATAATGTATCGATAAATGTGATGAGGATTTATTTGAGTATAAATATTATCAGAAGATAATATTTGTATTTAAACTCACAGATTTCTTGTTGTAATAATAAAGTTGTAGTTGTTTACGTACCATGTATACTTCTTCAATTTGGCATATAGTTTGTTTTCACGAAGCCTTTGGAGTACCGGCTTCAAATGGTGCTCATGATCTTCACGACTTTTGGAATATATAAGGATGTCATCAATAAAGACAACAACGAAACGATCCAAATATTCCTTGAATACTCGGTTCATCATATCCATGAAAGCCCGCATGAGCATTAGTCAATCGAAAGACATGACTAAGAATTCATAATGCCCATCTGGGAGTTAGAAAGGCGGTCTTTGGAATATCCTCGATTTAATCTTCAAATTTGATGATATCCGAGCGAAGATCGATTTTGAAAAGAATTGTGCCCCTTTCTTTATTTGGTCAAACAAGTCATCAATACGAGGTAGAGGATACCTATTCTTGATGGTGACATGTTCAATTCTTAGATAGTCAATACAAAGTCGCATACTCCGTCTTTCTTCTTTACAAATAAAGCAGAACACCCCGAGGAGATGTCTTGGGGCCAGAATGAAACAGATGTCCAACAATTCACGTAGTTGGACCTTTAACTCCTGAAGTTCAATAGGAGCCATTCGATATGGGGTTTTAGAAATGGGCTTTGTACCGGGTTCAAGATCGATAAAGAATTCAACTTCACGTTACGGGGTAGGCCAAGGAAGTTCTTTGAAAATCGTCGGGAAAGTCAATAACAACAGAATATTATTCAAATTTGGCGTGTCTTTATTCAAATCCATAACATGGGCTAAGAAGCGCTTGACATCCGTTTTTCAATAAGCGAATAGCTTTATGATTAGATATGACGGTGATTGATTTTAATGGTTTAGTTGCTTGAATTACATACAACGGGTTGGTTAGGAATATGAAAACTAACAACCTTACGAAAACAATCATTTTGGCATGATGAGTAGTTAACCAATCAATCCCTAAAATCACATCAAAAGCAAGTATCTTTAAAGAGATAAGGTCAATGTAAGGTAATGGTGCCAACTTGAATCAAACAAGATTTATAAGCGATTGGATGTGATGAAAGTTTCCCTAACGGAGTTTCCACAGATAGGTGAAAGTCTAATTTCTCCGGTCAAGTTTAAGCGTTGAGCACAAGCGAGGAGAGATAAATGAATGGGTAACCGGTATCAAGTAAGGTATAAACTTCGCGAGAATTTATAAATAGCTTACCCGTGATCACCTCGTTTGGGTTCTCGCATTATGACCCGATCACAACAAAGCGCTCTTCAGGAATCGTTGACTTTGACTTTTTACAGGATAGTCTTTTGAGTCACAAATCCTCATTTGAACTATGTTTTATTCTGCGTCTGATCTCGGCGATATGTCCTTCCTTTCCACAATTATAGCATACCTTGAAGCTGTTGTGGGACGGTTTGGGTGATATGTCCCTCTTTCCGCATTTATAGCATATATGACCGGTGGTCGCTTTCCTCCCTTAGAACCGATTCTTTGCAAACCTTTATCGTCTTCACATGGTCATTGTTAAATCTCCTCTTTTAAAATCTCCTCGACTTCGCTTCTATTTTCATGGCCATGATTACCACCGGAGTGGTTACCATTTTTGTCCGTCTATTTCTTTCTCCATTTGGTTATCATTTTTTTACATTGTTCGCTATCTTTGTAGTGCGATCTGGTTGTGGTCCCTCGGTTGACCGTACTCGTTATCTCGCTCTAATAATTGAGCCACATTTTACAACATCTACGAATAGAGAGAAAGTTTATGAGAAATGAGATCTTGGCGTATCTTTGGGTTTCAAACCTCTAAGAAACATCCGGTGTCATCGTTCCTCATTCTCCACCAAATGAGGTCTGAACACTTTGGATAACTCTGCAAACTTTGCCTCGTCTTTGAGACACCGTCGTGTTGTTTTGCTCTAATCGATTAACTCCACTTCCTTCCGTATACGAACACTTTCGGAAAGTATTTATCATTAAATAGTTTTAAAGCGTTTCTCCCAAGACATCTTTGAGTCAAATTTGGATGGGAGTGCCACTTCACTGAGACTCCCACGTGAATGCCTTTCGCCACGGAACATAAAGGTGGCGAATGGAACCTTCGTTCTCCGTGCATCCCAAGACATCGAATATCTTGGTAATTTGTTTGACCCGTGTTTCCGCCGTGATGGGATCGGCTTTCCCTTAAATTCGGTGGTCCCAACTCTTTAAAGCGCTTGGGTTTGTGACAACTTGTAATTGCTATCATTTCTCTCTGTATTTTGAACACGAGTCTCCTAAATGCGATTTTGTATGAAGCGCAAAAAGCTTCTAAACATCCCCTTGTTCATCATCGCTTTCGGTGTTGTTGTTGTTCACGGGAGGAACATTGCCCGACTGTTGTTACGTTCTCCTCGTTGGTGAGTACGAGCGTCTCCACGGTCTCATTTCCATTGTTAATATTCTCGATTCGACATTCTCAAATCATGTCATAAAACAAGGGTTAATTAAGGAAATCAATATATCACATAATATCCTTATATCTTGACCAACTAAAAAATAAGCTTAGGTAGGACACACCAAGTGAAGGATTTTACTCGTCTCTCCCCTCTAGTTACATTCCCGATCTCCATGGAGATCATATCCCTAAGCTCGATACCAAGCTGTGGCGCCCCCAAAATAGGTATACATCACCCATTACGAGTTGTCAATACGTATGATGCGAAACAACTACAACTTTATTATTACAATGATAAAGCGTGAGTTTGAATACAAATATTATCTTAGACAATATCTATACTCAAATAAATCCTCATCACATTTATTGATACATTATTTTACAAAAATGGTGAGGACTACTAAATAATTGTTTCTAAAACCTTCATTCCATACCCAGGCTGCGTTTTCGCTATATTCTCGCCTCACGAGAAGAAAAATGGAACAAAAAGGAAAAGGGTGAGCTCAACTAGCCCGGTGAAGAATATTATAACAAATTACCGTTAGTCTTGACGAGGAAAAATCTAATAGAATCTGATAGACAACAAATTTTAAATTAATATTCGCATTGAAATAATAATTCATTAGAAGAGTTAAGTAGAGAATGCAAACTACTATCTTACATGTATGAATTTAAAAGTTCATCGTCTATCTTTTATCCCTGTAACATCAATCGATATACATACGGAATCAAATATTCATCTTTGCACTACAAAGGCAAAGATATTCATCGATTGGTCATGTTCATCTAAACACTGTTCATCTTTGCACTACTGCCAAAGATATTCTTGAGAAATCATTCATCTTTTGACTCTGAGGCCGAAGATATTCGATAATATCATCATTTAAATGAATTATTTTATCGAGAAAAGATAAAATATTAATTTTCAACAATTGTCACATTAAAATTTTCTCCATCTATATCCTCATAAAATCAATATTTTCCTCATCATATAAATCAATAATTAATTATTCATAAATAATATTACTGAGAATCACATTATTATTAATCAGTCAGCGGTTCGGGATGGGGGCTTTCCAATAAGGATCTCTCCTTACTGGCGCCTTGATTAGATGACCAAACCTCTCCTTGAGCAGAACTTTCTAGACATTGTCAATAATGTTATCTAATAATATTATTAGGATAATATGAATTATTGCTCGATAATAGAAAATACGATTGTAATGACAATTATTGAAATAATGACAATATAAAATGTCGGCGTAGCAATTATTGAATCAATAAAATAAAATCTTTGAGCGATAATTCTGTAACCATTATTTAGTAGTGCCTTCAATAATTGGTGCAATCCGTGTCTTCTTGTGCAACAACGCGTAGACATGTGTTTTAACCAGGGCATTCCAAGCGATGTTACTTGAGTAACAACTACGTAGATTATTTTTAAACAACTTATATTTGTCGTTTTCTTCATCCAATCGCTTTCCATTATGGAATTTACATGGTATTTGTGAGTGCATGCGAATATTCCCCAAGCGATGCGAATATTCTAAAACCAACAATGAATATTTTATAACTACTTGCTTATTTTAAAATATTTGCGTATTTCACCCTAACTATCCACATTAATCAAATCAACCCTTACTATTTCAAAATAATAAATAGAAAATTAAATTTCATTAATAATAAGTTGGGGTCTTCTGACATTCTCACTTAACTCTTCTAAAGAATTATTATTTCATTGCGAATATTGATTTAAAAACTTGTTGTCTATTGTATTCTATTAGATTTTTCCCTGTTGAAGACTAATGATAATTTGTTGTATATTATCTTTATCATAATAATCTTTACTAGGCTAGTTGAGCTCACCCTTTTCCTTTTTGTTCCATTTTTCTTCTCAGGAGGCGAGAATATAGTGAGTACGAGTCGGGGTATGGAATGAAGGTTCTAGAGAGAGTTGTTTAGTAGTCCTCACCATTTTTGTAAAATAATGTATCAATAAATGTGATGAGGATTTATTTAAGTATAGATATTGTCTAGAAGATAATATTTGTATTCAAACTCACAGTTTTACTATTGTAATAATAAAGTTGTAGTTGTTTCTGTACCATATATTGACAACTCAGAATGGGTGATGTATACCTATTTTGGGGGCGTCACACATGATCCCCAATACTAAATTCCGCGTCCTTTCGATGTAAATCCACATAACTCTTTTGTCGATCTTGAGCCGTTTGTATACGTTGTCGAATCATTTGGATCTTTTCCGTAGTCATACGTACCAACTTGGGCCCCAACAATGTTGCTTCACCCACCTCATCCCAACATATTGGAGAGCGACACTTTCGTCCATACAATGCTTCAAATGGAGCCACACCTATACTTGCCTGATAACTATTGTTGTAGGAGAATTCCACCAATGGTAAATACTTATCCCAACTCCCTTTGAAATCTAGGACATAGAGTCTTAATATATCTTCAAGAGTTTGAATAGTACTCTCTGATTGTCCGTCCGTTTGAGGATGGTATCGAATCGAATCGTAAATCCGTGCCCATAGCTTTTGCGAAGCTAACCCAAAATCGTGAAGTGAATCTTGGGTCACGATCCGAAACTATGGATACTGGCATGCCATGCAATCTCACAATCTCATTCATGTACATACGAGCAAGACGTTCAAGGGAATAAGTCTTCCGTATCGGCAAGAAATGAGCAGACTAAGTTAATCTATTAACAATAACCCAAATTGCATCTATGCCTTGAGAAACCGTGGGAATACCCGTAACGAAATCCATGATAATGTGTTCCCACTTCCATTTCAGAATCTCAAGTGGTTGCAACGGACCCTTATGTACTTAATGCTCCGCCTTTACACGTTGACAAGTTAAACACCTCGAGATAAACTTTGCAATCTCTCTCTTCATATTGTTCCACCAAAATGTATGTCGAAGATCACAATACATTTTGGTACTTCCAGGATAGTTTGCAAACGGTGTATTGTGTGCCTCCATCATGATCTTGTTCTTCAAATCAGAATCGTTAGGAACACAAATTTTGGAGTGGACTCGAAGTATTCCTTCTTCATCGATTCTTGCCTCTAGGATAACACCTCCTTGTACTTTCTTCTTCATACACATCAGCTTCGGGTCTGTGGCTTGAGCAACTTTAACTTTTTCTATTAAAGTTGGCTCTATGCGTATACTTGACATCATCACATGGGTCCCCAGAGTCTTGAATTCTATCTTCATCTTTTTTAAATCACACAAAATGGGCCTTTGTGTTAACAACATCGCACTTGTTCCGCATATGATCTTCTCTACTCAAAGCGTCTAATTTACCGCGTTTTTTTTCGGGATGGTATTGAATGGTGTGGTCATAATTGTAAGACCGAAATTTTTAAATAAAAGGAATTTCCTTTATTTATTATTTTGAAATAGTAAGGGTTGATTTGATTAATGTGGATAGTTAAGGGTTAAATCATAAATATTTCAAAATAAGCAAGTGGTTATAAAATATTCATTATCGTCGGGGAATATTCGTTTGGTCGTGGAATATTAAATGCTTGTCAGAGAATATTAAATGCGACGGTAGCGACCATGTGTGCCCCCCAAGCGGAAGCGATTGGATGAAGAAAGCGACAAATATAAGTTGTTTTTAAATAACTTGGCGTAGTTGTTGCTTAGATTATCTTGTTGAAATACCGGTGGTTAAAACACACTAATCTGGCGTTGTTGAGCAAGTAGCTTTGCGGTATTGCACCAATTATTGATTCTTACGTGAAGGCACTACTCGATAATGGTTCTGATAATTCTTATTCGATTATTT
Organism: Panax quinquefolius; assembly: GCA_020205615.1. Lineage (NCBI taxonomy): Eukaryota > Viridiplantae > Streptophyta > Magnoliopsida > Apiales > Araliaceae > Panax > Panax quinquefolius. The sequence goes on from CM035156.1 coordinate 136,277,663, forward strand.
TATTGAGTTAATAATTCTTTGCGTTGATATTTTATATTCTTTGTTGTTTGATAATTGTCATTCATAGTATTTTCTTTATCGAAGCAATAATTCATATTATCTGAATAATATTATTAGATAACATTATTGGCAATGTCTAGAAAGTTACATCTAAGGAGAGGTTTGGTCACCTAATTAATTGCAGATAATAAGAAATTCTTATTGGAAAGCCCCTCTTTCTGAGGCGCACAGTTGTCGATATTGTGATTACGTAATATTATTTGTGAATAATTAATTATTGATTTATATGATGAGGAAAATATTGATTTTATGTGGATATAGATGGAAATTTTTTTAAAATGACAATTGTTGAAAATTAATATTTTATCTTTTTACGATAAAATAATTCATTTAAATATATTATTTTAATAATATATTAACGGTGATATTTTTTTACAACGAATGTGGGATATATGAGTATCTGAGGAGGAAGAGTATTTTTGTTGCAATAAATGTTTAAAGCATGTTAAACATGTCGGTGGACCCCATTTATTATTTGAAATTTGATTATAGCTTTTGTAAAATTGCCGTTTGTGGATTTGATCAATTTCATTTGGAATTTGGAAAAACTTTCTTTCGCAAAGTTGTAGAGAATTGAGTTTCCTATAAAACTCGCGTGATTCGAATTTTCTGATGAAAGGACTATTAATTATGAATTTTTGAAGCTCGAAGTTCGAAATAATTAATTTTGAAAGTTTTAATTATTTATTTTATGAAAAACGTTTTTTTCTTACTTTTTCTAGAAGGTGGCATGTGGGAAATGCTAGGATCTGAATTCTAAGGTTGGCGTATGAATTTGATATATATATATATATATTAATTTATTAAATTTTTCTGCTTTGGTGTTCAAGCATTTTCCTATAAATAGGGTCTTGGGTTAGAATTGAAAATCACACTTAGAAGCTGAAGTTTTCTCTCTCTATATTATCGGCGTATTCTTGTGAGTATTTTGAGTATACTTTGAGTATTGCTATACTGCAAGTCAAGTTCTTCAGACCTATATCACCAGTATTCTATTTAAATCTTGATCTTTCGAGGTAAGGGATATTATTTTTTTTCGTAATGATATTATTTCTTGATATCATTATCTTTGAAATATTGATCTGAAGTTTTATCAAATTTGGAACTTTTTCATGCTGTCAGGTTACTATTCATGGGTTCTATTCATGAGTTCTTATTCACGAGTTCTTATTTATGAGTTCTTATTCACGAATTACTAGTCACGAGTACTATTCATGAAGCGTGAAGATGTTTTTGTGGAATTTCTATCTTTTGGTGTCGGAGATTACTATTCACGTATCACGGCCTTTATTCACGATATCTGATCTTATTCAGAAAAATAAAATTTCTTCTTTTCGTCAAAACATCTATTACGGATACTAACTCTCGATTGTATCCATGTTTTGATCATTCTTGAATTTTACACCACTATGATTATTTTTGAGGTATTTTTGAGCGTGGATAAAACCAAGTACGAATCCTTAATCCTTAATCCTTGTCATTTTGTTTCCCTTGGATTCGTTTCTTTAAAAAAAATATTTTTCATCATCCTCGGTCTTAAATGATGATATTATGGAATATCTTTGGCCTGTAGTGCAAAGATGAATGATTTCTTAAAGAATATCTTTGGCCTGTAGTGCAAAGATGAATGATTTCTGAAGAATATCTTTGGCCGTAGTGCAAAGATGAGCAGTGTTTAAATGAACATGACCAATGGTGAATATCTTTGGCACTGTAGTGCAAAGATGAATATTTGATTCGGATGTATATTGATTGATGTTACGGGGATAAAAGATAGAGCGATGAACTTTTAAATTCATACATAGAAGATAGTAGTTTGCATTCTCTACTTAACTCTTCTAATGAATTATTATTTCATTGCGAATATTGATTTAAAATTTGTTGTCTATTGTATACTATTATATTTTTCCTGTTGAAGACTAACGATAATTTGTTGTATATTATCTTAGTCATAATATTCTTTCTTGAGCTAGTTGAGCTCACCCTTTTCCTTTTGTTCCATTTTTCTCGGGGCGAGAATATGGAAAAGATGCAGTGGGGGTATGGAATGAAGGTTTTAGAAAGGATTGTTTAGTAGTCCTCACCATTTTGTAAAATAATGTATCGATAAATGTGATGAGGATTTATTTGAGTATAGATATTATACAGAAGATAATATTTGTATTTAAACTCACATTTCTACCGTTGTAATAATAAAGTTGTAGTTGTTTACATACCGTGTATTGACAACTCGAATAGGTGATGTATACCTATTTTTGGGGCGTCACGGTTGGTATCGAGCTTAGGGATATGATCTCTGGCGGAGATCGGGGAATAGAACTAGGAGGGGAGGCGAGTAAATCCTTCGCTAGTGTGTCCTACTAAGCTTATTTGTTAGTTAGTCGAGTATATAGGGATATTATGTGATATATTGATTTCCTTAATTAACCCTTGTTTTATGCGGTATTTGAGAATGTTGGTGAGAATATTAACAATGGAAATGAGGCCAAGTGGAGATGCTGTACTCACCAACGAGGAGAGCGTGCAGACAGTGGCAATGTTCTCCGTGAACAACACCATTGAAGCGAGATGATGAGCGAGGGATGTTTAGAAGTTTTTGCGATTCATGCAAAATCGACGAGGAAACTTCGTGTTCAAAATCTGAGGAGAAATGATAGCAATTCACGGGTTGTCTGATGCCAGATTCAAAAAGTTGGGACCACGAATTTAAAGGAAAGCCAGATCCGATCATGGCGGAAACATGGGTCAAACAAATTACCAAGATATTCGATGTCTTGGGATGCGGAGAACGAAGGTTCCATTCGCCCACCTTATGTTAAAATGGCGAAAGGACTCTTTTGGTGGGAGTCTGTGAAGCGTACCCATCCGGCCCGCCTTCAAAGCATGTCTTGGGAGGCGTTTGAAGCTATTTAATGACAAATACTTTCACGAAAGTGTTAAATCGTATGAAGGAAGTGGAGTTCATCGATTAGAACAAAACAACATGGCGGTGTCTCGATGACGAGGCAAAGTTTGCGAGTTATCCGAGTTTGCACCTCATTTGGTGGAGAATGAGAGCGATGGCGGATGTTTCTTAGAGGTTAGAAACCCGGTATCGTCGATATCTCATTTCTCATAAATTTTCTCTTTATTAGGATGTTAAAATGGGGCTCAATTATTAGGCGAGATAACGAAATACGGTCAATTGAGGACCACAACCGAGGATCGTGCCGAGAGATAGCGGTCAGCGGAATAATGATAACCGTGGAGAAAAAGCAGACGGACAAAAATGGTTACCACTACGGTGGTAATCATAGCCGTGAAAATAGAAGAAGCGAGTCGGGAGGAGATTTTAAAAGAGGAGATTTAACAACGACCATGTGAAGATGGCGGTCTTGGCGTGACAATTGGTTCTAAGGGAGGAGAAGCGACCACCGGTCATTATATGCTACAAATGCGGAAAAGAGGACATATCGGTCAAGCGCCCTAGCGATTCAAGGTATGCTATAGTTGTGGAAAGGAAGGACATATCGCTTTCGAGATTGTACGATGGCGAAACCTAGTTCGTGAGGACGGTGACTCAAAAAATCGTCCCGAGAAAAGTCAAAGTCAGCGATTAGGAAGAAGCGTTTGTTGTATTGGTCATAATGCGAGAACCCAAACGAGGTGATCACGGGTAAATTTATTTATAAATTCTTGCGAAGTTTATACCTTACTTGATCTACGGTGCTACCCATTCATTTATCTCTCTGCATGTGCTCAGCGTTTAAACTTGACTCAGGAGAAATTAGACTTTGACTATCTGTGGAAACTCCGTTAGAAACTTTCATCACATCATTTGTTTATAAATCTTGTTTGATTCAAGTTGGCACCATTACCTTACATTGACCTTATCTCTTTAAAGATACTTGCTTTTGATGTGATTTTAGGGATTGATTGGTTAACTACTCATCATGCCAAAATTGATTGTTTTTCGTAAGGTTGTTAGTTTTCATATTCCTAAGCAACTTTGTTATGCGAATTCAAGCAACTAAACCATTAAAATCGATCAACATCATATCTAATCATAAAGCTATTCGTTTATTAAAAAGCGGATGTCAAGCTTTTCTTAGCCCATGTTATGGATTTGAATAAAGACACGTCAAATTTGAATAATATTCTGTTGTTATTGACTTTCTGACGTATTTCTGAAGAACTTCCCGGTCTACCCCGAGCGTGAAGTTGAATTCTTTATTGATCTTGAACTTTGGTACAAAGCCCATTTCTAAAACCCCATATCGAATGGCTCTATTGAACTTGAGGAGTTAAAGGTCCATTCTGAGAATTGTTGGACATCGGTTTCATTCGTCTAGTACATCTCCTTGGGGTGCTCTGTTTTATTTGTAAAGAAGAAAAGGCGGGGAGTATCGACTTTTATATTACTATCGGGAATTGAACCATGTCACCATCAAGAATAGGTATCCTCTACCTCGTATTGATGACTTGTTTGACGATTCTGAGGGCACAATTCTTTTCAAAAATCGATCTTCGATTCGGATATCATCAATTTGAAGATTAGGCGAGGATATTCCAAAAGGCGCCTTGAGAACTCGGTATGGGCATTATGAATTCTTAGTCATGTCTTTCGGACTAACTAATGCTCCTATGGCTTTCATGGATATGATGAGCAAAGTATTCAAGGAATATTTGGATCGATTCGTTGTTGTCTTTATTGATGACATCCTCATATATTCCAAAAAAGTGAAGATCATGAGCACCATTTTAAGTTTGGTACTCAAAGGCTTCGTGAAAACCAACTATATGCCAAATTGAAGAAATGCGAGTTCGGCGAGAAGTAGCATTCCTTGGGCGCGTGGTGTCGAAACATGGAGTATCTGTTGATCGGCAAGATTGAAGCAATCTGAAGTTGGGAACAACGAAGTCGGTGGTGAAATCACGTAGCTTTTGGGCTTAAATTGGTTATTATCGGAGATTCGTGGAAGGGTTTTCTCTAATCGCTACTCCATTAACTTTCATTAACTCGGAAGGATACAAAATTCGTTTGGAGCGAAGAATGCGAGAAAAGTTTCCAAGAGCTTAAGAGGAGACTTATTTCTAAGCTTTGTTCTACAATACCATCCGGTTCGGATGGATTTGTTATCTCTGATGATGCTTGAGTGAAGGTTAGGATGTATTCTCATGCAAGCGTGGGAAGGTCATAGCCTATGCCTCATGACAACTTAAAGAGTATGAGAGGAATTATCCTACTTTCGTGATCTAGAAATTTGGCGTGATCGTTTTCGTGCTTAAAGATATGGAGGCACTTATCTATATGGGGAGAAAGTGGAGATATATTCGGACCATAAAAGCCTTAAATATTTCTTCACTCAAAAAGAACTCAACATCGGCGGCGTGACGTTGGCTCGAGCTATTGAAAGACTACGACCACACTATTGATACCATCTGGTAAAGCGAGCGTGGTAGTAGCGCATTGAGTAGAAGATCATATGCGAGGAGCGAGTGCGATGATGTCAAGTATCGCGTGAGAGCCAACTTTAATAGAAAAAGTTAAGGTTGCTCAAGCCATAGGGCCGGACCCGTGATCGTATGAAGAAGAAAGTACAAGAAGGAGCTTTATCCTAAGCGAGAATTGATGAAGAAGGAATACTTGAGTCCACTTTAGACTTTGTGTTCTAACGACTACGATTTGAAGTACAAGATTATGATGGAGGCACACAATCGCCATTTGCAATCCATCACGGAAGTACTAAAATGTATCGTGATCTTGACATACATTTTGGTGGAACAATATGAAGAGAGAGATTGCAAAGTTTATCTCGATGTGTTTAACTTGCCAGCGTGTAAAGGCGGAGCATCTTGTACCTAAGGGTCCGTTGCAACCACTTGAGATTTCGGAATGGAAGTGGGAACACATTACTATGGATTTCGTTACGGGTCTTCCTACGGTTTCTCAAGGCATCAATGCTATTTGGGTTATTGTTGATAGATTAACCAAGTCGCTTTCATTTCTTGCCGTCACGGAGACTTATTCCTTGAACGTCTTGTTAGTATATACGTGAATGAGATTGTGAGGGTTGCATGGCATACTGTATCCATAGTTTGGATCGTGACCCAAGATTCACTTCAAGATTTTGGGTTAGCTTGCAAAAAGCTATGGACGCAGATTTACGATTTAGTTGGCATACCATCCCCAAGCGGACGGACAATCGAGAGAGGACTATTCAAACTCTTGAAGATTTATTAAGACTCTGTGTGTCCTAGACTTCAAGGCGGTTAGGATAAGTATTTACCATTGGTGGAATTCTCCTACAACAATGATTATCGACAAGTATAGGTGTGGCTCCATTGAAGCATTATATGGGCGAAAATGTCGTTCTCCGATATGTTGGGATGAGGTGGGTGAAGCAACATTGTTGGGACCGAAGTTAATACGATATGACTACCGAAAAGATCCAAATGATTCGACAACGTATACAAAGCGGCACAAGATCGACAAAACAGTTATGCGGATCTTCATCGAAAGGACGTGGAATTTAATGTGGGGATCATGTGTATTGTTGCGAGTTGCTCCATGGAAGGAGTTACAAGATTTGGGAAGAGAGAAAGCTCGATCCACGATTTATTGGTCCATTTCAAATTCTTGACCGAGTAGGAAATGTAGCCTATAGACTTGCGTTACCTCCGAGTATGTCTCGTGTTCATAATGTGTTTCACATATCTCGTGCTTAATAAATATGTGAAAGACCCAACCACGTTATTGAGTTAGAACCAGGACGAGATAGCGAAGAAGACTTAACGTATGAGGAGGTACTGTCAAGATCTTGGATAGGAAGGAGCATGTCCTACGCCATGAAAAGGTCATACCACAAGTTAAAGTTTTGTGGAGGAATCATGCTATAGAGGAAATGACACAGGAATTGGAAGCGGAAATGAAAGCGAGGTATCCTCACCTTTTCAAAAACACACGAATGCGTCACGTCGATTTCGAGGGGACGAAATTTCATAAGGAGGGAGGTTGTAAGACCGAAATTTTTAAATAAAAAGGAATTTCCTTTATTTATTATTTTGAAATAGTAAGGGTTGATTTGATTAATGTGGATAGTTAAGGGTTAAATCGTAAATATTTCAAAATAAGCAAGTGGTTATAAAATATTCATTATCGTCGGGGAATATTCGTTTGGTCGTGGAATATTCGTCTTTGTCGGGGAATATTAAATGCTGACGCAAGCGACCATGTGTGGGCCCATAACGGAAAGCGATTGGATGAAGAAAGCGACAAATATAAGTTATTTTTAAATAACTTGGCGTAGTTATTCTTAGATTATCTTGTTGAAATACCCGATTGGTTAAAACACACACTGTCTGGCGTTGTTGAGCGATGGCACGCGGTATTGCACCAATTATTGATTCTTACGTGAAGGCACTACTCAATAATGGTTACTGATAATTCTTTATTCGATATTTTATTGAGTTAATAATTCTTTGCGTTGATATTTTATATTCTTTGTTGTTTGATAATTGTCATTTACGGTATTTTTCTTTATCGAAGCAATTATTCATATTATCTGAATAATATTATTAGATAACATTATTGGCAATGTCTAGAAAGTTTTGTCTAAGGAGAGGTTTGGTCACCTAATTTTGGCATGATGAAGAAGAAATTCTTATTGGAAAGCCCCTGCTCTCAGGAGGCGCTGGTTGTCGATATTGTGATTACGTAATATTATTTGTGAATAATTAATTATTGATTTATATGATGAGGAAAATATTGATTTTATGTGGATATAGATGGAGAAAATTTTAAAAATGACAATTGTTGAAAATTAATATTTTATCTTTTACGATAAAATAATTCATTTAAATATATTATTTTAATAATATATTAGTGATATTTTTACAACGAATGTGGGATATATGAGTATCTGAGGAGGAAGAGTATTTTTGTTGCAATTAATGTTTAAAACATGTTAAACATGTCGATTGTACCCCATTTATTGGTGAAATTTGATTATAGCACGTAAAATTGCTTTGGTTTGTGGATTTGGTCAATTTACATTTGGAATTTGGAAAAACTTTCTTACGCAAAGTTGTAGAGAATTGAATTTCCTATAAAAACTCCAAGATTCGAATTTTACGATGAAAGGGCTATTAATTATGAATTTTTGAAGCTCAAGTTCGAAATAATTAATTTTGAAAGTTTTAATTATTTATTTTATGAAAACGTTTTTTTCTTACTTTTTTCTAGAAGGTGGCATGTGGGAAATGCTAGGATCTAAATTCTAAGGTTGGCGTATGAATTTGATATATATATATATATATTAATTTATTAAATTTTACTAACTTTGGTGTTAAGCATTTTCTATAAATAGGGTCTTGGGTTAGAATTGAAAATCACACCGTAAGCTGAAAGTTTTCTCTCTATATTATCGGCGTATTCTTGTGAGTATTTTGAGTATACTTTGAGTATTGCTATCTGATTGCAAGTTCCTTCAAGACTTATACGGTATTCTATTAGAAATCTTGATCTTTCGAGGTAAGGGATATTATTTTTTTCAGTAATGATATTATTTCTTGATATCATTATCTTTGAAATATTGATCTGAAGTTTTTATCAAATTTGGAACTTTTTCATGTGGGGTTACTTATTCATGGGTTCTTATTCATGAGTTACTATTCACGAGTTACTTATTAAGCGAGATTCTTATTCACGAGTTCTTATTCACGAGTACTATTCATAAAGCGTGAAGATGTTTTTGTGGAATTTCTATCTTTTGGTGTCTGAGATTCTTATTCATGTATATACGGCCACTATTCACGATATCTGATCTTATTCATAGAAAAATAAAATTTCTTCTTTTCGTCCAAAACATCTATACGGATACTAACTCGATTGTATCCATGTTTTGATCATTCTTGAATTTTACACCACTATAATTATTTTTGAGGTATTTTGGGCGTGGATAAAACCAAGTACGAATCCTTAATCCTTAATCCTTGTCATTTTGTTTCACTTTGGATTCGTTTCTTTAAAAAAAATATTTTCATCATCCTTAGTCTTAAATGATGATATTATGGAATATCTTTTGGCACGTAGTGCAAAGATGAATGATTTCTTAAAGAATATCTTTGGCACGTAGTAAAGATGAATGATTTGAAGAATATCTTTGGGCGTAGTGCAAAGATGAGCAGTGTTTAAATGAACATGACTAAGTGGTGAATATCTTTGGCACAGTAGTGCAAAGATGAATATTTGATTCAGATGTATATTGATTGATGTTCTGGGGATAAAAGATGAGCGATGAACTTTTAAATTCATACATAGAAGATAGTAGTTTGCATTCTCTACTTAACTCTTCTAATGAATTATTATTTCATTGCGAATATTGATTTAAAATTTGTTGTCTATTGTATTCTATTATATTTTCCACATTGAAGACTAACGATAATTTGTTGTATATTATCTTAGTCATAATATTCTTCTTGAGCTAGTTGAGCTCACCCTTTTCCTTTTGTTCCATTTTTTCTCGGAGGCGAGAATATAAGCGAGTGCTGAGTGGGGTATGGAATGAAGGTTTTAGAAAGGATTGTTTAGTAGTCCTCACCATTTTGTAAAATAATGTATCAATAAATGTGATGAGGATTTATTTGAGTATAGATATTATCTAGAAGATAATATTTGTATTTAAACTCACAGTTTTACCGTTGTAATAATAAAGTTGTAGTTGTTTCTGTACCATGTATTGACAACTCAGAATAGGTGATATATACCTATTTTGGGGGCGTCACAATAATCTTTTAACAGCTCGAGCCAACGTCGTTGTCGCATGTTGAGTTCCTTTTGGGTGAAGAAATATTTGAGGCTTTTATAGTCTGAATATATCTCCACTTTCTCTCCATATAGATAGTGCCTCCAGATCTTTAGCGCGAAAACGACTGCTGCCAACTCTAGATCATGAGTAGGATAATTCCTCTTATATTCTTTAAGTTGTCGCGAGGCATAGGCTATAACTTTCCCATGTTCCATGAAAACACATCCCAACCCTTTGCTCTGAAGCATCGCATGAGATAACAAATCCATCCGAACCGGATGGTATTGTCGAGCAGTGCGAAATGAGTCTCCTCTTGAGCTCTTGGAAACTCTTCTCGCATTCCTCGCTCCATACGAATTTTGTATCTTTCCGAGTAAGCTGAGTTAACGGAGTAGCGATTCAAGAAAATCCTTCCACGAATCTCCGATAATAACCCATTAAGCCCAAAAGCTACGTGACTTGATCACCAGACTTTGGTTGCTCCCAACTTTGTATTGCCTCAATCTTCGCCGGGTCAACAGATACTCCATGTTTTGACACCACGTGCCCAAGGAATGCTACTTCCTCAAGCCAGAATTCGTATTTCTTCAACTTGGCATATAGCTTGTTTTCACGAAGCCTTTGGAATACCAGCTTCAAATGGTGCTCATGATCTTCACGGCTTTTGGAATATACGAGAATGTCATCAATAAAGACAAAAACGAACTGATTCAAATAGTCCTTGAATACTCAGTTCATCATATCCATAAAAGCCGCAGGAGCATTAGTCAATCCAAAAGACATGACTAAAAATTCATAATGCCCGTATCGAGTTACGAAAGGCGTCTTTGGAATATCCTCGATTCTAATCTTGGTGATGATATCCGAAGCGAAGATCGATCTTTGAAAAGAATTGTGCTCCTTGCAAATGGTCAAACAGGTCATCAATACGAGGTGGCGGATACCTATTCTTGATAGTGACATGGTTTAATTCTTGATAGTCAATCTGAAAGTCGCATACTCCCCGTCTTTCTTCTTTACAAATAAAGCAGAGCACCCCAAGGAGATGTACTAGGGCGAATGAAACCGATGTCCAACAACTCACGTAGTTGGACCTTTAACTCTTGAAGTTCAATAGGAGCTATTCGATATGGGGTTTTAGAAATGGGCTTTGTACCAAAGTTCAAGATCAATAAAGAATTAAACTTCACGTTAAGGGGTAGGCCAGGAAGTTCTTCAGAAATCGTCGGAAATTTACTAACAACAGAATATTATTCAAATCGGCGTGTCTTTATTTAAATCCATAACATGGGCTAAGAAAGCTTGACATCCGTTTTTCAATAAGCGAATAGCTTTATGACTTGATATAGCGGTGATTGATTTTAATGGTTTAGTTGCTTGAATTGCATGCAACAGGTTGGTTAGGAATATGAAAACTAACAACCTTACGAAAACAATCCATTTTGGCATGATGAGTAGTTCGCCAATCAATTCCTAAAATCACATCAAAAACAAATATCTTTAAAGAGATAAGGTCAACAAGTAATGTGATGGTGCCAACTTGGATCAAACAAGATTTATAAACAGTGGATGTGATGAAAGTTTCTCCTAACGGAGTCTCCACAGATAAATCAAAGTCTAATTTCTCCGGAGTTAAGTTTAAATGTTGAGCACAAGCAGGAGAGATAAATGAATGGGTAGCATCGGTATCAAGTAAGGTATAAACTTTGCAAGAATTTATGATTAGGTTACCCGTGATCACCTCGTTTGGGTTCTTCGCATTTTGACCGATCCACGACAACGCTTCATCAAGGCCGATTGACTTTGACTTTTCTGGGACAGCCTTTTGAGTCACCATCCCCGCTGCACTTGGTTTCGCTACCGTACAATCTCGAGCGATATGTCATTCCTTGCCACAATTATTGTGAGACCCCAGATTTTATCAATAAAGATTTAAATTTTGTCGAAATAATTTTTAATATTATGGTGTGAATTTGAGATAATATTATAGTTATGGGTAGTATTTATAAATTTTGCAAAGTATGCAAGTGGTTATATTATATTCGATTGGTCGGGCAATATTCGGTTTAACAGGAAATATTCGTACAACGGCTCAATCATTGGTGGACCCTACAATGTAATTATTATCGGATCGAGAAAACGACAAAAATTATTTATTGAAATAACGATTTGAAGTTTTCTGGTTGATCTTGTTGAACTACTCGGTAGTAAAAAAATACGAATACGTGTGGTTGCATAGTAAATTACGGTATTGATTATTGATGCTTATGTGAGAAGTCACTCGGTTTGATTCCATTATTGTCGATTAATAATATGAATTATTATAGCGATAATGACGTTTTGTTTTATTCAGTATTATTAACGTAAAAAAGCGAAACATCTTTTATAAAAAATGAATACTTTATTAAAGTTATTCTATAAATAGAATATATTATATTTTATTATGCATAGTGTTGCATAATGTTTTGCATAGTGTTTTTGCGTAGTGTTGTATAGTGTTTGCATAGTAAAATATTTTTATATAAATAGAATATATTATATTTTATTTAAAAGATTTTGCTTTAAATATGGACCGTCCGATTAAAGTAAATCAATCCAGACCGTTTCATGGATTAATTACTATGCATTCTATTTTCTATAAATAGAAGCTCATTCCTTCATTATTTTTCTTACTAATTCTTTGAAACTACAGAGAGAAATTATAGAGAGAAGCTATAGAGAGAAAATCAATAGAGAGAAAGAAGAAAAGTATACGCACTTCACTACTTTGATATCCAGTGTCTTTTACGGTAAGGGGTATTATTTGTTGTACCCGTAAGGGATATTATTTGTTATACCCGTAAGGGGTGTTATTCTTTCTTATTCGTGAAGAGAACTTCTGTTATTCCATTCATTATTATTACATTGGAATAACTTTTGTAAAAGTGACATACCCTATACATAACTTTGTATCTGCCGACATACCCTATACTTGGTGAAATCCTTATGTTATTCTATCCTTATTTATTACATTGGAATAACTTTGTATCTGTGAATCCCCTATACTTGGTGATCTTCTTACATTATTCCATTCTTTATTATTACATTGGAATATCCATGCATCGTGTGTTTTACATAGGACTGGTTCCATTGTTTATTATTCTACATTTATTATTACATTGGAATATCTGTCGTGTGTTTTACAGGACTGGTTTCATTGTTTATTATTGACATTTATTATTACATTGGATCATCACTGTCGGTGTGAATTTCACCTTACAGTTCCGCTTATTATTATTACATTGGAATAACTGCATCATCGGCAATCTGCATGCGTGGTGATTTCTTTTGTTATTCCATTCTTTATTATACCCGGTTAGTTAAAACTTTGACTTTATACTCCATGAAATTAGTAGAATATCCTTGATATTTACGTTTCATCCGATATCTTTTCATGGAAATATTCTTACGATCATTCTTGAATTTTACTCTACAAAACAATATCTTGTTGACAATTTGGGACGTTCTTAATTCTGGATAAAATAATTCTTGAACTTGTTTTATTGAATTATTATGTCATTGTCATCATCCTCATGATATATTATGTTATCTTTGGCTTACGTGCATAGATGAACTTAGTATGATTATGACCCGAGGATCATTCGGTATAATCGTGGCTTGTTATAAATGATGTGATAAAAGTCCTCGGTGGCACTGTAATGCATTGATGGATAGTTTTTGGTATGATTATGACGGGGGTGATTCGGTATAGTCATGACCATTGATAATTTGATAAAATCCTTGATGGTAGAATACGAGGATGATTAGATGATGTGGTGGTTTATTTATTGTGAATCTCGGCGATAAAAAAATTGATGAAAACCTTTTAAAACCTAAAAGATAGTAGATTTTATTCTCTACTTGACTCTTTTAATGGATTGCATATTCCATCTTGATTAAACCGGTTGTCTATTGTATTTTATCGGTTTAACACATTGAAGGCTAATGATAATTTATTACGCATTATCTTAGTCATAATATTTCTTCTTTGGGCTAGTTGAGCTCACCCTTTCTTTCTTTGTTCTCTTTGAAATGAGAACATAGTGGGACGAGTCGGGGAGCGGAGTAATGGTCGAGAGGATAGCATTAGTAGTCCTCACTATTACGTGAAATAGTGTGATAATAGTTGTAATGAGGACTCCTTTTGAGTTTGTATAATATCTAGTAGACAATATTTGTATTCAAACTCACGGTTTATGTCGTATTATACCTGACAGTTAGGTTAGTAAGTTGTATTTGAATTTATGTACCATGTAAGTGGCGACCCAAGATGGGTGGACGTATACTAATTTTGAGGCGCCTGATTTATAACATACCTTGAAGCTGTTAGAGGCGATTTGAGGTGATATCTCTCTTTTCCACATTTATAAGATACTGTTGGTGGTCGTTCTCCTCCCTAGAACCAGTTGTTCACGATGTTGACGCGTCTTCACATGGTCATTGTTGAATCTCCTCTTTTAAAATCTCCTCCCGGCTCGCTTTTTCTATTCTCATGGCCATGATTACCACCGGAGTGGTTATCGCCTTTGTCCGTATTCTTCTTTCTCCATTGGTTATCGTTGTTACGATGATCTACTTGTCACCGATATGATCCTGGTTATGGTCCCTCGGTTGAACGTACTCGTTATCTCGCTCTAACAATTGAGCCATGTTGACAACATCTGAATAGAGAGAAAATTTATGAGAAATGAGATACTGACGTATGCCGGGTTTCAAACCTCTCAGAAACATCCGCGTCATACGTTCCTCATTCTCCATCAAATGAGGTGCAAACCTAGATAACTCTGCAAACTTTACCTCGTATTGGGACACCGTCATGTTATTTTGTTCCAGTCTAATGAACTCCACTTCCTTCATATGACGAATACTTTCAGAAAAATACTTGTCATTGAAAAGTTTCTGAAACGTCTCCCAAGACATGTTGAGTGCGGCTAGATGGGTACGCTTCACAGATTCCCACCAGTAATCTACCTCATTACGGAACATAAAGGTGGCGAATGGGACCTTCTGTTCCTCTGTGCATCCCAAGACATCGAATATCTTGGTGATTTGTTTGACCCACATTTCTGCCTTAATCGGATCCGGCTTTCCCCAGAATTCTGGTGGTCCCAACTCTTTGAACTGCTTGGCTGTGACAAACCGTGCGTTGTTATCATTTTCACTTGTATTTTGTACACGAGTCTCCCTCGTCTGATTTTTCATGAATTGCAAAAAGCTTATAAACATCCCGTCGTTCATCATCTGCTCAATGGTGTTGTTCACAGGAGGAATATTGTCAGCCTGTTGTATGTTCTCCTCGTTGGTGAGTAAAGGAGTCTCCACGGTCTCATTTACTCCACTATTAACATTCTCAGTCGACATTCTCAAATACTGCCATAAAACAAGGGATAATTAAGGAAATCAACATATCACATAATATCCCTATATACTGACCAACTAACAAATAAGCTTAGGTAGGACACACTAGCGAATGATTTACTCGTCTTTCCCCTCCTAGTTCTATTCCCCGATCCTTGAGAGATCATATCCCTAAGTTCTCGATACCAATCATGACGCCCCCAAAATAGGTATACATCACCCATTTTGAGTAAATCGATAACATGGTCTGAAAACAACTATAACTTTATTAATACAACATGAAAAAGCGTGAGTTTAAATATAAATATTGTCGTCTAGACAATATTCACACCCAAATAAGTCTTCATCACAATTATTGGTATATTATTTTACAAAAATGATGAGGACTACTAAAATAACTTTCTAAGATCATCATTCCACACCCCGATTAGAACTCGCTACATTCTCGCCTCCTGAGAAGAAAAATGGAACAAAAAAGAAAAGGTGAGCTCAACTAGCTCAGTAAAGAATATTATGATTAAGATAATATAAAACAAATTATCGTTAGTCTTCAACAGGAAAAAAATCTGATAAAATACAATAGACGACAAGTTTCAGATCAATATTCGCAGTGAAAATAATAATTCATAGGTGAGTTACGTAGAGAATGAAATCTACTATAATCTATACATTTAAAAGTCCATCATCATTATTTTATCCCTGTAACATCAATCAATATTCATCTTGAATCAAATATTCATCTTTTGCACTTTCTGAGGCCAAAGATATTCATCGATTAGTCGTGTTCATCTCAACACTGCTCATCTTTGCACTACGGGCCAAAGATATTCATCGAAAATCATTAATCTTTGCACTACAAGCCAAAGATATTGGTAAAATCATGATTTAGGGGTGAGGATGATGAAAAATATTTTAAAGAAAACGAATCCAGTGAAACAAAAGAACAAATATTAAGGATTCGTATTTCGGTTTATCCATGTACAAAAATACCTCATAAATAATCATAGTGGAGTAAAATTCAAGAATGATCAAAACATGGATACAATCAAAGCTAGTATCCATAATAGATATTTTGGACGAAAAGGAAAATTTTCATTTTTCGATGAATAGTGCCGTATACGTGAATAGTGCCGTATACGTGAATAGTAATCCCGACACAAAAAGTTCTAAATTTGATTAAAAGTTCAAACCAATATTTCGGCATAATGATATTGAAGAAAATAATATAATTCAAGAAGAAAATAACATCCCTTACCATGAAAAAGATCATCTTAATTTGGAATCTAGGATATAGTCTTTGAAGGAACTTGCAGTATATAGCAACACTAAAAGTATCAAAATACTCACAAGAATACGCTCGATAATATAGAGAGAAAAAGAGAGAGAAAACTTCAGTTTCTGGTGTGATTTTCAATTCTAACCTAAGCACCCTATTTATAGGAAAATGCTTAAAATACCAAAGTAAAAAATTTAATAAAATATTAATATATAAATTAAGTGTTCTACGCCAAACTTTGAATCATCATATTCATCACCTTACACATGTTTAATGAGGCCCACAAAATGTAAAAAATGTTTTTATTAATAAAAATAATTAAAACTTCCAAAAATCAATTATTTCGGAACTTCAGAACTTCAATAATTCATAATAAATAGCCCTTTTGTCAGAAAAAATTGAACCACATGTCCTTTTCATAGGAAAATTCATTCTCCACAACTTTGTAAGTTTAAGTTTTCCCAAATTCCAAACAGAAATTGACCGAAATCCACAAATGGACAATTTTACAGGCTATAATCAAATTTCAGTCAAGAAATGGGCCCACAAACATGTTTAACATGTTTTAAACAATTTTTGTAACAAAAATACTCTTCCTCCTTATATACTCATATATCTCACATTCATTGTAAAAATATCACCATTATTATATTATTAAAATATAATAATATATTTAAATGAATTACTTTATCGAAAAAGATAAAATATCAATTTTTCAACAATTTTCACTTTAAAATTTTCTCCATCTATATCCACATAAAATAAATATTTTTCTTATCATATAAATCAATAATTAATTATTTTCAAATAATATTACGAATCCTGATATAAACAACAAGGGTAGTTCATTGGGAAAGAAGGGCTTTCGATAAGGATTTCTCCTTACTGGCGCGGAATTAGGTGACCAAACCTGTCCTTAGACAGAACTTTCTAACATTTCCAATAATGTTATCTAATAATATTATTCAAATAATATGAATTATTGATCTGATAATGAAAATATTGTGCAGTGACAATTATTGAAACAACAATAATATAAATTATCAATGTAGCAATTATTGAATCAATAAAATAGAATATTGAACAATAACTACTATAACTGTGACGCCCCCAAAATAGGTCCAATCCATCCAACTTATTCTGAGTCGCCAAATACATGGTACAGAAAACAACTACAACTTTATTACTTCAATTGTCGTGCAAAATACAACACATATACTGTGAGTTTTAATACCAACTGTGACTCATGTCCCAACTATGGACAACACCTCACATTGATACATTACATAAAAGTACAGTCAATAACTGTTTTAAAAATTAAAATATTTTGAAAGTGCTCGAGAAACCTTCGCATGGGAGGCCGTGCAAAATGCAGGTTATGATAGATATCATATGTCGAGAGAATTATCCTTGGTTGATCCAATAGACCCCAAAGAAAAATGAGAAGATTACTATCATGTTCCTTCCAATGGTGAGTCTTCTCTTGACATATAACTATCTCCAAAATCTGTGATTGAACATTATGTTTCAACTTGACTCCAAGATCATATAGGTAGTGCTCGTAGATATACTCATGAGAGGATGCGCACAATACATCTTATGATAACCCGTAGGTCATTAGACATCTTGTATGATTGTGGCAAAACACCCTTCCAAATTTGGGTTCATCTTACTCTATTCAGTTCACCAAAATTAAATATCAAATGACGTATACAATACGACACACTTATCTAAAGTTCTCAATAAATTATTTTTATACTATTTAGGGAGAACCTCAATAGCTATAGACCACCGTTCTATTTCCCTGTTACCCCCGCTCGACCTAGCTACACACTTATTACATGAAAGGAATTGTAAAGCAAAAGGGTGAACACAACTAGCTCAGTAAAGAATATCATGACTAAAGATAATTATCAATAGCCTTCATCAGTAATAAATCAGAGATTTAGAACATATGGTGAGCGATAAAACTTTTCAACCATAGTTTTGCGTGAACGAAGCGATCCATTAGAAGAGTCAAATAGACTATAAAGTCTATTATCTTCTCCACATTAAAAGTCCACCAACAATATTTTATCCCTGTAACATCAATCAACAGTTCCTTTCCACAATCATATGAATAACTCATAACTATAATTGTGATTCTAAATTCCTCTTCTCATCCAGGACGAAGATAATTTACATCACCTGTCTTTACCTGAATCATCAAAGATCATGGTTATACAAAATTACAGTTCCTGTTCATAATCATACTAATAAGTTCATCTTTGCACTACGGGGCAAAGATATTCATTAACAGTTCATCTTTGCACTACATGCCAAAGATATTCAAAGAATCAGTCATCTTTACTTACTACGGGCCAAAGATATTGATAACAGGTCATCTTTGCACTACAGGCCAAAGATATTAAACAACAACAAGTCATCTTTGCACTACGGGCTAAAGATATTCATCTCTCAAAGAAATATATAATCCTTTCAGAATTTATATAAACAATAATTATAACCATGTTGATCAATTCACCTTTGCACTTAAGCTAAAAATATTCAATTATAAATTGATGGTTAAGCGATCGTACGGTCGACATTTCATCTTTGCCTACTGGCCAAAGAGAACCCATAGTCACGATTATGCCAATAATCTACCCATCTTTACACTTAAGTCAAAGAGAAATTTCATCACCGGGATTATAAAAATATTATGTATGATAATAAAAATAATACGATCAACAATGCGTTTAATTTCAAGAGTAAGATTCACAAATCAATGATTTCATAACACCTTAATCCAAATATTATAAATCACTTAATAATATCATAATCTAATATTATTAATACCACCACAATATTTTAATCATTTCTTAAACTTATAAACAATTTATTTTAATTATTTACACTTTACTAATTAATGCAATTAATCATACTAAAATTCCAAACTCATAATATTTCATCACCAATAACCAACCACCTCATCAAAAATCTGCATATACCATATATAGGATTCCCAAGCCATAAAATCTTATTTTTCAATTTTGTTACTTCACATAACATATTTAATTTATTTATTCATAACTAGTCTATTTTCATGAAAAATACCAAATCAGTTCCAAAAATATTTCTTTTCAGGGATTTAGCATAATACAGTCCCATATTGAACATATATTTTTCTCGGAATTTTTAAAATTCATTTACTATTTTTCATATGGCAAAAACTGCCGAATATTTAGACATTTATCATAAATTGTACTTTTGTCCAAATATTCCGAAATTTACAGAATATGCTGATGTTATATAGATTTACTCCCAATAAAATTTTTACCAATTTTGGAGTTAACCATAAGGAGTTATAAGGGTTTACTTTTAAAATAGTCTTTTCTTATAAAATCCATAACTCCTAATCTATACATCCAAAAATTACCATTTTTGGACACAATCAAGGAAACTCATCAAATTATCATTTTAAATTTTTTCAGAATTTTTGAAGGTTCGAAAAATTACGAAACATGATAAACATAATAATCCTTAAAATCTCTTACCTCAAAAAAGAATTAATCTTACAATAGGAATATGGGATAAAAGAAGGAAACTTGCACTGAATAGAAACTCTCAAAGTATCTAAATACTCACAAAAATACTCTCAACAATATAGAGTGAAAGAAAACTTGTTTCTTGTGTGATTTTCAATTCTAACATAAACACCTATTTATAGGAAAATGCTAGAACGCCAAAGGAGACTAAATAATAAAATATTATTATTATTTATTCATCTTCTACGCATGCCTCATTTGAATCAAAACTTCAGCCACCACCTTTGAACAAGAAATTCAGCACATGTTTTCAACAAATGACAAAAGTGAGTCCCACCCCTATTTTAATAAAAATTATTTTATTTTTTGTAACTTCAATAATTCATAAAAATAGCCCGTTTATCAGAAAAATATGAATTTTATGTCCATTCCACACGAAATTGAATTCTCTACAACTTTGTAGCTTTAAGTTTTTCCAAATTCCAGACAGAAAATATCCGAAACTCACAAACGGATGATTTTCAACACCTCTTAAAATTCGTAACAAATCATACGTTAATTTTTAACGGTTCAAAATTTATGGACATATACTCAACTTATATATGTATAACATATCCAAAAATCACAACGATCCAACGGTCGGATTAAAATTATAACTCACGCAATAGAGCTTTAAGAACACCGATTTGATCTTTTAATACCTCCAATCCGACAAAATACTGATAAAACACCACATCATTAATTCCTTCATTTATAACCACATAAATAAATCCATCATTTATATCCACATCAAATAAATATTTCCTTATCATATAAATCAATAATTAATTATTCACAAATAATATTACGAATCACAATTATGATAATGACATACGCTTTCGGAAAGAGGGGCTTTTCGATAAGGATTTCTCCTTACTGGCGCGCAATTAGGTGACCAAACCTCTCCTTGAAAAAACTTTCTAGACATTGCCAATAATGCTATCTAATAATATTCTTCAAATAATATGAATTATTGATTTGATAATGGGAAATATTGTGCAGTGATAATTATTGCAACAACAATAATATAAAATATCAACGCAGCAATTATTGAATCAATAAAATAAAATATTGAACAATAACTACTGTAATAATTATTGAGTAGTGCCTTGCTACGTACGAATCGATAATCAATAATAATAATACTATGTAATAATGCAAGTAATTGTGTACACCGCGTAGACATTTGTATTTTAACTACCGTATTTCAAGCAAGTGTTACTAAAGAATAATTACTACAGTTATTTATAAAAACTCAAACTTGTCGTTTTCTTCATAAAGCGGTTATTACATTATGGGGCCCACAAATGGTCGCGCATATCGTCATGCGAATATTCCTCTAATAATGTTAAAGAATATTCCACGACCAAACGAATATTCCCCGACAACAATGAGTATTTTATAACCACTTGTGTATTTAAAATATTTACATATATCACCCTTAACTTTAAACTTTTATCAATTTAACTATTTACTGAATAATAATTATAAGAAAAATTGAATACTTTTATTTCATAAAATTCGGGGTCTTACAGTAACAATTATTGAGTAATGCCTTCCTACGTAAGAATCAATAATTGGTGCAATATCGCGTGTCTTCTTGTGTTTTAACCACGGGTATTCCAACGTAAGATAATGATGCTTGACTATTGTGGCGCCCCCAAAATAGGTATACATCATCTATTACGAGTTGTCAATACATGTATACGAAACAACTACAACTTTATTATTACAACAAGTAAAAGCGTGAGTTTGAATACAAATATTATCTTCAGACAATATCTATACTCAAATAAATCCTCATCACATTTATTGATACATTATTTTACAAAAATGGTGAGGACTACTAAACAATCCTTTCTAAAACCTTCATTCCATACCCAGGCTCGTACTCGCTTATATTCTCGCCTCACGAGAAAAATGGAACAAAAAGAAAAGGGTGAGCTCAACTAGCTCATAAAGAATATTATGACTAAGATAATATACAACAAATTATCGTTAGTCCTCAACAGGGAAAAATATAATAGAATACTGATAGACAACAAATTTTAAATCAATATTCGCAGCAATGAAATAATAATTCATTAGAAGAGTTAAGTAGAGAATGCAAACTACTATCTTTATGTATGAATTTAAAAGTTCATCGTCATCTTTTATCCCTGTAACATCAATCAATATACATACAGAATCAAATATTCATCTTGCACTACAGGCCAAAGATATTCATCGATTAGTCATGTTCATTTAAACACTGTTCATCTTTGCACTACAGCCAAAGATATTCTTCAGAAATCATTCATCTTGCACTACTGAAGCCAAAGATATTCTTAAAAATCATTCATCTTTGCACTACTGAGCCAAAGATATTCCATAATATCATCATTTAAGACCGAGGATGATGAAAAATTTTTTTTTAAAGAAAGCGAATCCGGTGAAACAAAATGACAAGGATTAAGGATTAAGGATTAGTACTTGGTTTTATCCACGTCCAAAAATACCTCAAAAATAATCATAGTGGTGTAAAATTCAAGAATGATCAAAACATGGATACAATCGAGTTAGTATCCGAATAGATGTTTTAGACGAAAAGAAGAAATTTTATTTTTTAGGTGAATAATCAGTATCGTGAATAGTCAGTATCGTGAATAGTCATGATATATGTGAATAGTAACTCGACACCAAAAGATAGAAATTCCACAAAAATATCTTCACGCCATGAATAGTACTCGTGAATAGTAACTCATGAATAGTAACTCGTGAATAGTAACTCATGAATAGTAACTCAGAACATGAAAAAGTTCCAAATTTGATAAAACTTCAGATCAACATTTGAAAGATAATGATATTGAAGAAATAATATCATTTGAGAAGAAAATAACATCCCTTACCTCGAAAGATCAAGTCTTACAAATTTGAAACAGGATATAGGCTATGACTTGGACATACCGTATAGCAATACTCAAAGTATACTCAAAATACTCACAAGAATAACGCTCGATAATATAGAGAGAAAACTTGATTTACGGTGTGATTTTCAATTAACCTAAGCACCCTATTTATAGGAAATTGCTTAGAACACCAAAAGAGAAAATTTAATAAATTAATAATATAATTTTTTCTACATCCTCCTACGCATCAAACATCTGAATTCAGCAACATGACATGTGTTAAAGATGCCCACCAAACACAAAAAACGTTTTTGTGAATATAAATATTTAAAACTTCCAAAAATCAATTATTTCGGAGCTTCGGAACTTCAATAATTCATAATAAATAGCCCTTTCATCAGAAAATTTGAATCTTGCGAGTTTTTATAGGAAATTCAATTCTCTACAACTTTGCAGAAGAAAGTTTTCCAAATTCCAAGCAGAAATTGACGAAATTCACAAGCAGGCGATTTTACGGTATAATCAAATTTCGATCGATAAATGGGGTCCACCGACATGTTTAACATGTTTTAAACATTTATTGCAACAAAAATACTCTTTCTCCTCGTATACTTATATATCCTACATTAGTTGTAAAAATATCACCGTTAATATATTATTAAAATAATATATTTAAATGAATTATTTTATCGAGAAAAAGATAAAATATTAATTTTCAACAATTGTCATTTTAAAAATTTTCTCCATCTATATCCACATAAAATCAATATTTTCCTCATCATATAAATCAATAATTAATTATTCACAAATAATTTTCTGAGAATCACAATATTAACAACTGAGGCGGTTCAGGGAAAGAGGGGCTTTCGATAGAATTTCTTCATCTTGGTAGCGCAATTAGGTGACCAAACCTCTCCTTAGACGAACTTTCTAGACATTGCCAATAATGTTATCTAATAATATTATTGAGATAATATGAATTATTGCTTCATTAATGAAAAATCTTGTGTAATGACAATTATTGAAATAACTTGACAATATAAAATATCAACATGACAATTATTAACTCGATAAAATCTTTGAGCGACAAGAATTTTGTAACCATTATTGAGTAGTGCCTTCTACGTAAGAATCAATAATTAGTACAATACTGGTGTCTTCTTGTGTTTTTAACCATAGGGTATTTTAACAAGATTACTTAGAATAACTACTGTAGATTATTTTTAACCAACTTATATTTGTCGTTTTCTTCATCCAATCGCTTTCCAAGTTATGGGGCCCACACATGGTCTGCGGCGTCGTCATCGAATATTCCCTGACGATGCAGAATATTCCACGACCAAACGAATATTCCCAAACAACAATGAATATTTTATAACCACTTGCTTATTTTGAAATATTTGCGTATTTAACCCTTAACTATCCACATTAATCAAATCAACCCTTACTATTTCAAAATAATAAATAAAGGAAATTCCTTTTTATTTAAAAATTTGAGGTCTTACAACCTCCCTCCTTATGAAATTTCGTCCTCGAAATTGACGACGTACACTGGTGTTTGAAAAGGTGAGGATACCTCGCTTTCATTTTCGTTTCAATTCCCGGTCATTTCTCTATAGCATGATTCCTCCACAAAACTTTAACTTGTGGTATGACCTTTCTTAGCGTAGGACATGCTCCTTCCTATCCAAGATCTTGGCGGTACCTCCTCATACGTTAAGTCTTGATTATCTCGTCTGGTTCTAACTTTCAATAACGTGGTTCGGGTCTTTCACATATTTCTGAAATACGGATATGTGAAACACATTATGAACACGAGACATACGGAGGTAACGCAAGTCTATAGGCTACATTTCCTACTCGGTCAAGAATTTGAAATGGACCAATAAATCGTGGATTGAGCTTTCCTCTCTTCCCAAATCTTGTAACTCCCCTTCCGTGGAGCAACTTCGCAACAATACATGATCCTTACATTAAATTCCACGTCCTTTCGATGAAGATCCGCATAACTCTTTTGTCGATCTTGTGCCGGTTTGTATCGTTATCGAATCATTTGGATCTTTTCGGTAATCATACGTCTTAACTTTCGGGTCCCAACAATGTTGCTTCACCCACCTCATCCCAATATATTGGGAAGCGACATTTTAAATCCATATAATGCTTCAAATGGAGCCACACCTATACTTGCCTGATAACTGTTGTTGTAGGAGAATTCCACCAATGGTAAATACTTATCCCAACTGCCCTTGAAGTCTAGGACACAGAGTCTTAATAGATCTTCAAGAGTTTGAATAGTCCTCTCTGATTGTCCGTCCGTTTAGGGATGGTATGCCGAACTAAATCGCAAATCCGTGCCCATAGCTTTTTGCAAGCTAACCCAAAATCTTGAAGTGAATCTTGGGTCACGATCCGAAACTATGGATACAGGCATGCCATGCAACCTCACAATCTCATTCACGTACATACTAGCAAGGCGTTCAAGGAATAAGTCTCCGTATCGGCAAGAAATGAAAGCAGACTTGGTTAATCTATCAACAATAACCCAAATAGCATTGATGCCTTGAGAAACCGTAGGAAGACCCGTGTGAAATCCATAGTAATGTGTTCCCACTTCCATTAGGAATCTCAAGTGGTTGCAGCGGACCCTTAGGTACAAGATGCTCGCCTTTTACATTGGCAAATTAAACACATCGAGATAAACTTTGCAATCTCTCTCTTCATATTGTTCCACCAAAATGTATAGAAGATCACGATACATTTTAGTACTTCGAGATGGATTTCAAATGGCGTGTTGTGTGCCTCCATCATAATCTTGTACTTCAAATCAGTCGTTAGGAACACAAAGTCAGAGTGGACTCAAGTATTCCTTCTTCATCAATTCTCGCACGGAATATGTGGCGCCCCAAAGTTAGGTATACATCACCCATCTTGGGTCGACACTTACATGGTATAGAATTTAAATACAACTTATTAACATAAGCGTGCGTAGTGTATACAATCGACATAAAGCGTGAGTTTAAATACAAATATAAATCTACTAGATATTATACAAACTCAAACAAAAAGTCCTCATTCTGATTATTATCTTATATTTTGAGAATAGTGAGGAGGACTACTAATCTTATCTTGAGGACCATCACTCGTTTCCCGAGGCTCGTCCCGGCTATATTATCATTTCTGAAGAAAACGGTGAAAGAAAGGGTGAGCTCAACTAGCCCGAGAAGAAATATTATGACTAAGATAATGCGAGAATAAATTATCAATAGTCTTGATAATGTTAAACCGATAAAATACTGATAGACAACTAGTTTAGCTGCGGTGGAATATGCGATCCATTAAAAGAGTCAAGTAGAAAATAAAGTCTACTATCTTTTAGGTTTTAAAAGGTTTTCATCTTTGTTTATATGAGAGACTCGACTTTAATAAATATTCACATCATCGAATCACCCCCGCACTACTGACGAAGAATATTCTTTAGTATCACGACCACAATTATTCATGCACTACAGGCCGAGAATATTTGTGTATTCATTAATGGTCATGATCATGCCAACAAGCATCCATCCATCAATGCACTACTGACCCTTCGAGGATTTTTATCACATCATTTGTAACATTACGGTCATGATTACACCGAATAGTCTCAGTCATAATCATACCAAGTCCATCTATGCACTTTGAGCCACGAGATGACTTTCAAAAAAATATAAACATGAGGATGATGACAATGATATAAGAATTCAATAAAACAAGTTCAAGAATTATTAACGTCCAAATTATCAACATGATCTTGTTTTGTGAGAGTAAAATTCGAGAATGATCGGAAGAATATTTCCATGAAAGATCTTTGGATGAAACGCAAATATCAAGGATATTCTACTAATTTCATGGAGTATAGAAGTCAAAGTTTTAACCATTTGGGTATAATAAAGAATGGAATAACAAAAGAAATCACCATGCATGCGATAGACCGCTTGCAGACGGGTTATTCAGCGAGAATAATAAATAACGGAACCGGTCGGTGAAATTCACCTTGCAAGCGGGATGTTCAATGAGAATAATAAAGATGGAACCGGATCCGGTGTAAAACACACGAGATAGGATATTCAACGAGAATGATAAAGAGCGGAACCGGTCGGTGTAAAACACACGAACGAGGATGTTCAACGAGAATAATAGAAGAATGTCACCAAGTATAGGGTAAGCGCGTATACTGAGTTATTCAAGCCAGAATAATAAGCAATGGAATAACATAAGGATTTCACCAAGTATAGGGTATCTGGCGTATCTGAGGTTATGTATAGGGTATGCCACTTTTACGAGTTATTCAGCGGAATAATAGTGAATGGAATATGAAGTTCTCTTCGAAGAAGAAGAATAACACCCCACATTTGGTAGGAGATTGAATCTGCGACGGTGTAGTAACAAAATACTCTTCTTCTTTCTCTCTTATTCTCTCTATACTTTCTCTCTCTATAAGCTTGAATGAATTCGTGAAAATAATGAAGCCCTAGGCCTCTATTTATAGAAGATTTCTAGCTTAGCACTTTCTTGTGTGTGAAAAGTGAAGTGGCTTGAATTGGTTTGGCCTTTGTAATGTGAAGCGACAAGTGGTTTGGCCTTTGGTAAAGGTAATTACTATTAACGAAGGTAAATACTATTCACGAGGGTAATTACTATTGTGTGAAGGTAATTACTTATTGTGAAGGTAAATCTTATTATTGTGAAGAGACTCTTAGATGATGACATATGAGGCCCCATAAAATAATCAAACTTACCACAAATCATTTTTTTCATCGACACCTATTTAATCTTTCAACAATTATTAATCATTTATAACATGTCGTCTCAATTATTGATTTAATACTATAACATATTATCTGAGATGATCTTTGTGACAATAATTGAATCAATAATATAAGAGATATGATGCGTAATTACTATAGCGATAATTGAGCATATTTGGTGACTTCTCACGTAAGCATCGATAATCAATCTGGTGTCTTCTTATGCAACTCTGCGCGTATTCTTGTACTTTTACCACCGGGTAGTTCAAGCCAGTTTTTAGCGGTAACACCTCCGTAGTTATTTTTATAAAATATTTTTGTCGTTTTCTCAATCCGAAATGATAATTACATTGTGGGGTCCACCAATGATTGAGCCATTAGACGAATATTCCCTAACAAAAAGAATATTCCCCACCAAACGAATATTTTATAACAACTTGCATACTTTGCAAAATTTATAAATATTACCCACAATTATAACATTATATCAAATTTATTCCATAATATTCAAAATAATATTTATAGAAAAATTCATCTTTATTTATAAAAGTGGGGTCTTACTGAATAGCTCCTTCTTGTACTTTCTTCTTCATACGCATCATTTCAAGATTCGGTGGCTTGAAGCGACCTTAACTTTTTCTATTAAAGTTGGTTACTATCGTATACTTGACATCATCGCACTCGTTCCGCGTATGATCTTCTACTCGATGCGTCAGAAATTTACCGTTTGCTTTACGGGATGGTATTGAATAGTGTGGTCGTAGTCTTTCGATAGCTCGAACCAGCGTCATTGCCGCGTGTTGAGTTCTTTTGAGTGAAGAAATATTTAAGGCTTTTATGGTGCGAATATATCTCCACTTTCTCCCCGTATAGATAGTGCCTCCATATCTTTAAGTGAAAGCATTATCACGCTTGACTCTAGATCATGAGTAGGATAATTCTCTCATACTCTTTAAGTTGTCATGAGGCATAGGCTATGACTTTCCCACGTTGCATGAGAACACATCCTAACCCTTTGCGAAGCATCGTTGTAGATAACAAATCCATCCAAGAACCGGATGGTATTGTTAGAAACAGTCTTAGAAATAAGTCTCCTCTTAAGCTCTTGGAAACTTTTCTCGCATTCTTCGCTCGAAGCAATTTTGTATCCTTAGGAGTTAGTTTGAGTTAATGGAGTAGCGATTAGAAAACCCTTCCACGAATCTCCGATAATAACCGATTAAGCAAAAAGCTACGTACTTGATCACCGAAGCGGTTGCTCTAACTTTGTATTGCTTCAATCTTGGTGGGATCAACAAATACTCCATGTTTTCGACACTGCGTGCCCAAGGAATGCTACTTCCTCAAGCCAAAACTTCGCATTTCTTCAATTTGGCATATAGTTGGTTTCACGAAGCCTTTGGAGTACCGAACTTCAAATGGTGCTCATGATCTTCACGGCTTTTGGAATATATGAGGATGTCATCGATAAAGACAACAACGAATTGATCAAATATTCCTTGAATACTCGGTTCATCATATCCATGAAAAGCGAGGAGCATTAGTTAGTCCGAAAGACATGACTAAGAATTCATAATGCCCATCTACAAGGAGTTAAGGCGGTCTTTGGAATATCCTCGATTCTAATCTTGGTGATGATATCGAGAAGCGAAGATCGATTTTGAAAAGAATTGTGCCCCTTGCATTTGGTCAAACAAGTCATCAATACGAGGTGAGGATACCTATTCTTGATGGTGACATGGTTCGATTTCAGATAGTCGATACAAAAGTCGCATACTCCCGTCTTTCTTCTTTACAAATAAAAGCAGGAGCACCCCGAGGAGATGTCTTGGGGCCAGAATGAAAGCCGATGTCCAACAATTCTGTAGTTGGACCTTTAACTCTGAAGTTCAATAGGAGCCATTCGATATGGGGTTTTAGAAATGGGCTTTGTACCGGGTTCAAGATCAATAAAGAATTCAACTTCACGTTACGGGGTAGGCAGGAAGTTCTTGAAATCGTCGGAAAAGTCGATAACAACGGGAATATTATTCAAATTTGGCGTGTCTTTATTCAAATCCATAACATGGGCTAAGAAAGCTTGACATCCGTTTTTAATAAGCGAATAGCTTTATGATTAGATATAGCGGTGATCGATTTTAATGGTTTAGTTGCTTGAATTAAATACAATGGGTTGGTTAGGAATATGAAAACTAACAACCTTACGAAAACAATCAATTTTGGCATGATGAGTAGTTAACCAATCAATCCTAAAATCACATCAAAAGCAAGTATCTTTAAAGAGATAAGGTCAACAGTGTAAGGTAATGGTGCCAACTTGAATCAAACAAGATTTATAAGCGGTGGATGTGATGAAAGTTTCCCTAACGGAGTTTCCACGAGATAGGTCAAAGTCTAATTTCTCCGAGTCAAGTTTAAGCGTTGAGCACATGCGCAGGAGAGATAAATGAATGGGTATACCGGTATCAAGTAAGGTATAAACTTCGCAAGAATTTATAAATAGCTTACCGTGATCACCTCGTTTGGGTTCCTCGCATTATGACCGATCACAACAAACGCTTCTTCCGGAATCGTTGACTTTAACTTTTACAGGGACGATCTTTTGAGTCACAAGTCCCCATTGAACTAGGTTTCATTACCAAGTGATCTCGGCGATATGTCCTTCCTTTCCACAACTATAGCATACCTTGAGCTGTTGTGGGCGGTTTGGTGATATGTCCCTCTTTTCGCATTTGTAGCGTATATAGGGGGTGGTCGTTCTCCTCCCTTAGAACCGATTCTTTGTCGACTTTGTCGTCTTCATATGGTCGTTGTTAAATCTCCTCTTTTAAAATCTCCTCGACTCGCTTCTTCTATTTTCATGGCCATGATTACCACGAGTGGTTACCATTTTTGTCGTCGGTTTCTTTCTCCATGAGTTATCATTATTCATTGTCGCTTTATCTACGTCACGATCCACGGTTGTGGTCCCTCGGTTGGCCGTACTCGTTATCTCGCTCTAATAATTGAGCCACATTTACAACATCTGAATAAAGAAAATTTATGAGAAATGAGATCTTGGCGTATCTTTGGGTTTCAAACCTCTAAGAAACATCCGCGTCATCGTTCCTCATTCTCCACCAAATGAGGTCTGAACACGGATAACTCGCAAACTTTGCCTCGTCTTTGAGACACCGTCGTGTTGTTTTGTTCAATCGATGAACTCCACTTCCTTCATATAGCGAACACTTTCGGGAAAGTATTTATCATTAAATAGCTTCACGAAGCGTCTCCCAAAGACATCTTGAGTCGGTTTGGATGGGTGCGCTTACTGAACTCCCACCGGTGATCGCCTCGCCATGGAACATAAAGGTGGCGAATGGAACCTTCGTTCCTCCGTGCACCCCAAGACATCGAATATCTTGGTAATTTGCTTGACCCGTGTTTCCGCCATGATTGGATCTGGCTTTCCCTTAAATTCGGTGGTCCTGACTCTTTGAGCTTGCTGCTTGTTGTGACAACCCGTGAATTGCTATCATTTCCTCCACGTATTTTGAACACGAGTCTCCTAAATGCGATTTTGCATGAGCGCAAAAAACTTCTAAACATCCCTCGTTCATCATACGCTTTCAATGGTTGTTGTTCGCGGGAGGAACATTGCCGACTGTTACACGTTCTCCTCGTTAGTGAGTCTGAGCATCTCCACGGTCTCATTTCCATTGTTAATATTCTCGGTCGACATTCTCAAATCTTCATCATAAAACAAGGGTTAATTAAGGAAATCAATATATCACATAATATCCCTATATCTTGACCAACTAACAAATAAGCTTAGGTAGGACACACTAGCGAAGGATTTACTCGTCTCTCTCCCTCCTAGTTCATTCCCAGATCTCCGTGGGAGATCATATCCTAAACTCGATACCATTGTGGCGCCCCAAAATAGGTATACATCACCTATTACGAGTTGTCAATCGTGATGCGAAACAACTACAACTTTATTATTACAACGATAAAAGCGTGAGTTTGAATACAAATATTATCTTACAGACAATATCTATACTCAAATAAATCCTCATCACATTTATTGATACATTATTTTACAAAAATGGTGAGGACTACTAAACAATCCTTTCTAAAACCTTCATTCCATACCCGGCTTCGTACTTTCATTTATATTCTAGCCTCCACGAGAAAAATGGAACAAAAAGAAAAGGGTGAGCTCAACTATTTCGATAAAGAATATTATGACTAAGATAATATCAACAAATTATCGTTAGTCCTCAACGAGGAAAAATATAATAGAATCTGATAGACAACAAATTTTAAATCAATATTCATGATTGAAATAATAATTCATTAGAAGAGTTAAGTAGAGAATGCAAACTATTATCTTACATGTATGAATTTAAAAGTTCATAAATCTATCTTTTATCCCCTGTAACATCAATCGATATACATCGGAATCAAATATTCATCTTTGCACTTTCAGCCAAAGATATTCATCGATTAAGTCGTATTCATTTAAACACTGTTCATCTTTTACTCTGGGCCAAATATATTCTTGAAATCATTCATCTTTGCACTACAGGCCAAAGATATTCTTAAAAATCATTCATCTTTACACTACAGCGAAGATATTCCATAATATCATCATTTAAGACCGAGGATGATGAAAATATTTTTTTTTAAAGAAAGCGAATCCGGTGAAACAAAATGACAAGGATTAAGGATTAAGGATTCGTACTTGGTTTTATCACGTCCAAAAATACCTCAAAAATAATCATAGTGGTGTAAAATTCAAGAATGATCAAAACATGGATCTGATCGAGTTAGTATCCGAATAGATGTTTTTAGACGAAAAGAAGAAATTTTATTTTTCGATTGAATAATCTCAGTAGTATCGTGAATAGTCTTTAGTATCGTGAATAGTAACTCAGACACCAAAAGATAGAAATTCCACAAAAAAATATCTTCACGCTTCATGAATAGTACTCGTGAATAGTAACTTCGTGAATAGTAACTCATGAATAGTAACTCGTGAATAGTAACTTCATGAATAGTAACTCAGACATGAAAAAGTTCCAAATTTGATAAAACTTGAGATCAACATTTGAAAGATAATGATATTGAAGAAATAATATCATTTGAGAAGAAAATAACATCCTTACCTCGAAAGATCAGTCTTACATTTGAAACAGGATATATAGGCTATGACTTGGACTTTGACCGTATAGCAATACTCAAAGTATACTCAAAATACTCACAAGAATACGCCGATAATATAGAGAGAAAACTTGAGATTTACGGTGTGATTTTCAATTCTAACCTAAGCACCTATTTATAGGAAATTGCTTAGAACACCAAAGCAGAAAATTTAATAAATTAATAGTATAATTTTTCTACATCCTCCTACGCATCAAACATCTGAATTCAGCAACATGACATGTGTTAAAGATGCCCACCAAACACAAAAACGTTTTTTTACGAATATAAATATTTAAAACTTCCAAAAATCGATTATTTGAACTTGAACTTGATAATTCATAATAAATAGCCCTTTCATCAGAAAATTTGAATCTCGCGAGTTTTATAGGAAATTCAATTCTCTACAACTTTGCAGAAGAAAGTTTTCCAAATTCCAAACAGAAATTGACCGAAATCCACAAATGGGCAATTTTACAAATTTATAATCAAATTTCGGTCGATAAATGGGGTCCATGACATGTTTAACATGTTTTAAACATTTATTGCAACAAAAATCTCTTCCTCCTCGTATTTCATATATATCACATTCGTTGTAAAAATATCATAAGTTAATATATTATTAAAATAATATATTTAAATGAATTATTTTATCGAGAAAAAGATAAAATATTAATTTTCAACAATTGTCATTTTAAAAATTTTCTCCATCTATATCCACATAAAATAAATATTTTCCTCATCATATAAATCAATAATTAATTATTCACAAATAATATTACGAGAATCACAATATTGTGACAACAGACGGTTCAGGAAGAGGGGCTTTTCCGATAAGAATTTCTTCTTCTTGGTAGCCTTGATTAGGTGACCAAACCTCTCCTTAGGCAGAACTTTCTAGACATTGCCAATAATGTTATCTAATAATATTATTAGGATAATATGAATTATTGCCGATAATGAAAAATGTGTAATGACAATTATTGAAACAACAAATGAATATAAAATATCAACACGTGCAATTATTAACTCGATAAAATCTTTGAGCGGTAATTACGTAACCATTATTGAGTAGTGCCTTCTTACGTAAGAATCAAAAATTGGTGCAAATCTGTGTCTTCTTGTGTTTTTTTAACCAAGGGTATTTTAACGATGATAACTTGATAACAACTTCTGTAGATTATTTTTAACCAACTTATATTTGTCGTTTTCTTCATCCAATCGCTTTTAGTTATGGGGCCCACATGGCATTTGCTTGGTCGTAAATACGAATATTAAACGATCTGAATATTCCACGACCAAACGAATATTCCCAAACAACAATGAATATTTTATAACCACTTGCTTATTTTAAAATATTTGCGTATTTAACCCATAACTATCACATTAATCAAATCAACCCTTCTTATTTCAAAATAATAAATAAAGGAAATTCCTTTTTATTTAAAAATTTGAGGGTCTTACAATTTATGCCATTATTTATAAACAACTTATCTTTGTCATTTTCTTCATCCAATCGCTTTAGTTATAGGGGCCCATTATTAAATTTTGCAAGTCGTCTGAATATTCTCCGACAGTAAGAATATTTCACGACCAAAACGAATATTCTCAGATAAAATGAATATTTTATAACCACTTGCATATTTGAAATATTTATGCATTTTACCCATGCTATCACATTAATCAAATCAACCCTTACTATTTCAAAATAATAAATAGAAAATTTGATTTTATTTATAATAAATTGGGGTTTATAATTATAATGTTAGCTAGTTTTAAAATTAAAATCATAATGACAACTCATTATTCTCGAACAATTATATTCCTAAATAATCATATATTAAAATATAACAAAATATTATTATTAAATAATAATTAATATTAAAATATTATAATGTATATTACAAAATATATTAATGATTAAAATTTAGTAAATAACTTTATTTCATATAGGAGACCTTAAGTTAATTAATATTTTTAAAACTCATGACTTATATATTATTAATTAAATTTTAATTACCTTTTAAAACTAAAATCATCATGATTGTAACTTATTATTTTACAATAATTTTAATTTTATAGAGTTTATTTGGTTAATTAATTACATAATAGAGTATGACTTAAATACTACGTTTAGGCTTTTAAGTTTCCACTCAACTTTAAACTTTAATTAAAAATACATATATAAATACGAAAAATTGATTATAAAAACTAAATATTAAATTTTGTAACTATATAAAATTTAATATTAAATTAAAAATAACAGAAGAATTACATTAGTAACATTCAATATGTGATATGTAGTCATTCATTTTAAAAAAATTTATAGTCATTATAATAACAGTAGCAAGTTAATTTAAAATTTAAAAGTATGTTTTATAATCATAATATAAATAAATTAAATACTAAAGATAATTTTATTTAAAAAATAACTTGTTGGGCACTTGGCTAGTTATCTATAAAAAGTAAAGAAAAGTCATTTTCCTTTTTTGCATTATATATTGCAAAAAGTCACTATTTTTTAAATAATCATATCATATTGAAAATGTGCAAGAAAATTGAGGACCCCTACCAAGGCCATGGCCCTTCATCTGTCTTTGGCAATCCCCAAAAGAAATAATTAAATAAATATTATGTCTTTCACCCTTTTCCAACCAAAATAAAAAGAGTGCTTCTACACAGATCGGTTAATTGGATAGATGTAATTTTTTATTTTATTTTTTTATTTATGACTCAAAAAATTAATAATATTTATTCTAACATGAATTTTTATAAAATATAGTATTTTAAGTGTAATTTGAATACATATACAAAAATCGATTTATTGCTTTGTTTTTACAGAATTTAGTAATTTAGAAATAATTTGAATACATATAAAAAGCGGTGGTATACAGTTTGTACAATATTATTTTTTATATATATTCAAATTATACCAAAATTAATAAATTTTATAAAAATTCCGGTTAAAAAAATACTATATATTTTTTAGAAGTTAAAATAAAAAATAAAAAAATATATTTTGGACCGGTTGCTAGACTGGTCGGAATTCCCGATCCCATAGGATAACTGATTGTCTGATTTCGTAAATATCCTTTCGGACCCTCCTATACAGAAAAAATAAAATAAAATTGAAAATCCTTCTTTTCTTTACAATATTCCATCATTGATAGAAGTGTTTTGTTGACAACTCTAGCACACATTTTGGAATATCCCACAAGATAAAAATTAGATCCGGTTAACATAAAGTTAATTTAATATTAAGTTGATTAATTAATTAATACAGTATTGACATATAGATTGATCAAAATTAATTTTATGTTAACCAATTCATAAAAATCATACCACTTGAAATGAGATTAACACTCTGTTTCTGAGTTTTGAACAGAAAAGAAAAAAAAAGAAAACTTAAATTAGAACAGAAAAAAAAAGAATAGAAAACTTGAAGTTTTCCTTTGTGTTGTTTCTGAGTTTTTAATAGAAAAGAATAGAAAATTTAAAATTGAGGACATAAGTTGTAATTTAAAATTTATTATATTAAAAGTTGAGGATAATATGAGAATTATAAAAATATTATTTATTTCTTTTCCGTCCAAATCAGGTCAATTTTGAACAGAAAACTTTGGGAAAAATGGTCAAGTTTTCTATCCATTTCTTTTCTTTTCCGTTTATTAAAAAATTAAAAAACATAAGAATTGAAAAGAAAACTTAATTTTTTTGTCCATTTCTTTTTTTTGTCCATTTTAAAACTCAAAAACAGAACGTAAGGGACTAT
Source organism: Panax quinquefolius (assembly GCA_020205615.1). Taxonomy (NCBI): domain Eukaryota; kingdom Viridiplantae; phylum Streptophyta; class Magnoliopsida; order Apiales; family Araliaceae; genus Panax; species Panax quinquefolius. The sequence goes on from CM035156.1 coordinate 136,314,381, forward strand.
ATAATACTACTTTCGTTCTTTGAAAATTTAAAATTCATATTAATTTGTTTGATTTTGATTAATGCAAACGTTAATATTGTAAACTACTATTAATAATAGAGAATTGTTAAATTAACAATATTTTTTGTTATTTTCATAACAAAAGTATCGCTGTAGATGTATAGCGACGGTGAAAAATTGTCGCTATAGAATCTATAACGACAATTTTGTTATGAAAATAATATTTTAATTTAATAATTTCCTTAAAAATATATTACCGAGTACAGAATCATTATTTATTTGAAAAACTAAAGTAAGTTGACTAGTATCAAAATCAAATAAAACTTTTTGTTTTTTTTACTAATATCAAAATCAAATAAAACTCTTTGTTCTGATCTACCATATATTGCAATCCAGATATAGAGTTGTGAAAAAGAAATAATACAAGTCTTGCAAGAAACATTTGATGGAGGCCTAGGGCTTTGTTCTTTTCTGATCATGGATTGCAGTCATTAGTATTCCTATTAAGATAATTTCTTTATGTTATTTTTTGGACCTTCAATATTATAAACCGAATTCTAGTACCTCCATCTTAGGAGTATTTTCCTAATATATATATATATATATATATATATATATATATATATATATATATTAAGTATAAAATTATCTTAATATAATTTTATCAGCTACATCGTTTTGATAAAATTACATTATTTAAAAATTCTACTGCATTCTTTCTGATGATATATATATATATATATATATATATATATATATATATATATATATATGTTTTCTTGTGGATATGGTTGGTTGAGGGTAGTTCTAGATTTAGGAGGGTCAGTCCCTATTGTCACTGACACCAAACAGAAACAAAACAAACAGAGGATCATTTTGTAGGGAGATAAATAAAGACGAATACAATTTTCCTTTTTTTAAACTCAGGTGTTTGTGTTTCTACAATTCTCTCTATCTCACCCTCAGTGTGTGTTTTTTGAACTGCAAAACCCCTTTCATTGATGATCACCATATAGAATGTGAATGAATGGTCAACCTTATTTTTCTGGGAAAATCAAGAAATACAAAGGGGATTCTTGAAATGGATGAATTTGGAGATGGGTGGAGTTGGGAGGAGAATAAGTTGTTTGAGGTGGCTTTGGCCGTGGTTGATGAGGAAAAACCAGATCGATGGGAGGTGGTGGCAGCCATGGTTGGGGGGAAGAAGAGTGCTGATGATGTTCATACCCATTATGTTATTCTTTTGCAGGATTTGGAGTGCATTGAATCTGGGAGATTGGATCACAAACTTATTGATGATTATGCTGACCAATTCTTAGACTGTAGTACTGAATCCTCTTGTTGCACTGATGAAGAAGATCACAAGTATTTACCCCTCTCTTTCTCTCTCACACACTCGCTCGTTTTTGGAAAATTTTAAAGTTACACATTTAATTTTATATCCGTATACGAGTGCCATAAAACAGAAAATGGTACTCTTTTTATTGGGACAGAAAGATATGTTGGATCTGCTTTTCATGTCTTTTTTCTCCCTTTTAAGCTCTTGCAATATGTAGTTTTCATTTCACGATACTTTTGTAGATGGATGCTCCTATTACACTATGCGAAGTGATGTGTGTGTGTCTGACATCTGTGTTAATTCGCTTAAGTGGGAAATTAAAGTTGTGATGGTAAGCAATGCTTTTATGCTTCTTTTTTCTTTTATAAAATAAAATAAATAATTTCATGATGGTGATCTAACTAAGATGTATTATAGTTCTATTCCAATGTGAGGGTCCTTTCCTTCCCCAGATGTCCAAAACATGAGTTATTATTTGTGTAGAATTAAGTTTTGATTAGAACTTTAGGAGATAAAAGAAAGTATAATGTGTCCTCCTTAATTTTGGGTAAGAGCTCAAATGAAAAGGAACGTTAGGAATCCATGTGTAGAGGGGTTTTTGTGTGGCTCAAAGTATACCGAGGAGCCACTAATTAAGGCGATAGTCATATTCAAGTACATCATGTATGCATAAGTCGTATGTCCTTGTACACCCTGTGTAGAGGTGATGTGCAAGCATAAGTCGTATTAATCGGATCATTTCCTAAGACAATGAGGTCTGCTTAATACATCATATATATATATATATATATATATATATATATATAATGTGATCCACATCGTGTAAGTCTCATTAAACCTCATTCTCCTTCCCATTTATGGGGAAAGAGCAAATGGGTTTAGGACCAACGGAAAGTTGATCCCTTTCCTTTGAAAGGCAATAGTCTGTACCTAATGTAAGTTCCAAATTTATCTAAAAAGGCATTCTTACTCAACATGGACATTTGGGGAGTTATAACTCTAGTCTGTAGAACATTTATATTGCCTTTTAAATCTTTGGTTATCAAATATGTCTCCTTTTCCAGGAAGATGGAGCTCTTTACTGCTATTATCTAACCTTTATATCCTTATTAGGCTGGCTGCTGATATAATCAACATCAATACCTTTTAGCAAACTTTTTTTATGGATACATATCCTATTGTAATGTCTATATTGATCTAACATTGCACTTTTTCAGTTTGCTTTTGACTTAATTCAAGAGTAGCACAAAATAAGGCGAAGAAAAAAAATTAAATCTAAAATTATAAGTATATAAGATCTTCCACCTGATATGGTCAGTATCTTTTTTGTTTTCAATTGGAAGGAGGATTGACCAAGAAGTTTATTTCTGGTTTGCTTCTATGTTATTGTTGGGCTTCACACGAAGTCAGAGAAGAAGTATTCATGCTCCCTTTTTGATCAGACAAGATATAGTCAGTTGGGTAATCTTAATTACTATGACTGATATGTGAATTCAAATTCAGTAATTTACCCCAAATATACCTACTTACCTAGAAGTAAAAATCTACTTCTCTACAATTTCATTGTATTCACCTAGGTTTGTTCTTTACCAAAACATTTGGTGGTGAATAGAACTGGCTAACACACGAGAGTATTAACTTATTTTATTTACATGATTTTTTATGTCGTTTGAGAATTATTTGTTGACAAGTTGGTGCAACTGTGAAGTTCCATTCTAAAAGATGCTTCTAACTGATTATTGAGAAATGAATGAAATTCCAGTAGGGATGTGTGATTGTGTTTATTTTCTTGTTTCGCTTCCAATATTATAATCTTAGTCTAGGTTTTAATTTCGATATAAATGTAGTATATACTTGGCATCACATCACTATAATGTTGAACAGAAGATATCTGTATTCAGATGTTTTTCCTTGTGGGCAGCTGACTTCGCATTAAAGGTTAATATTTTTAGCAATTTTAGTCTCTGATCTTTTCTTTATTTTTTTGTGACTGCAGTTTTCTGGTTTATCTGAACTTGGACGACTGATCAGTGCCATAGGTTCCAAGCCTGAAACAAAACTGAAGAATGCTGTTGTTAATGTGGGTAAGCTCACTGATTTTATTCCTGCCGGTAAGTTGATATAAAAAAGTAGGCATTGTAATGCAATGCAACTGGGAGACCAGACTGATCTTCCCAAATGTGTAAATATTAGGAGTCTTATTTGGATTTTGTTTGCACATAGTTGGTAATAAAATTAATTTGTTTCTTGTAATTTTACTGTTTTGCGTATATTGTTTTCTGGAACTAAGCTTTTAACTTCGTTGCTCAATTTCTCGGGGCGTACAAAATATTTTTTTTAAAAATAGATATAAAAAAATATCAATATTGTTTTTCAAGCATGGAGCTTAGCTTAGATTAGGTAAAGATGAACAAGGTTTTTTTGGACATGAAAGATTAACATGTTTAAATGTTCATATTTCTACAAGGAATAAAGTCATTTTGATGACATACACTAGAGCTAGAAGTCATTGATATCTCAGTCAAACTTAAGATTGATTACAGCACAACAGAGCAGCCATTCAATACCTAAATCTGCCATTTTGATCTGGCAAGTGCTTGGAATCTCAGTATGCATTTGTACAAAATTTAATCCAACACTTTGCAATCAAGCTTATCTAGTTTTAGAAGTAAATCTTATTTGAAATAGAAAGTACAAAAAGCTTACAGCAGGTGGACAACTGCTTGGTCATTCCTTAAAAGATAAAAAGTAAAAAAGGCACAACATAAGCAATTTAAAAGCCAAGCTTTCACAAATAGGTAATTCTAACTATTTCAAAAGAACTGCAAAAAAAATGATAAAGGAAGGGAAGTAATTAGTAATCCATCTACCAGCTTCAACCACAAGGTCTTCGTCACACCTAAACAAAGATCAGTTTTTGTGCATGAACAAAAAGATGACAACAGTGTGATGCCATTAGGAGGGAATGATGATCGGACAAAATACTCCATTGTGTCCAACTCCTTTGCATCTGCTGCAACACAGTGGCCTTTTCACCACCCGTTTTGATCGGATCCTTCTTGTATTGGGTAGACCTGGTGACCAATGGAGCACAGGAGGGTGTACACGTAATGGAGAAGAATCTGTGTTTACAGGCATGACGGCTGTTGGAAGTGGATTTATAGATTCTAAATACAGTAACCCGAATGTCTCAGTTGTAAAGTATTTGGAACAGTAATCACAGAGGTTCCTACTATTGTGCTCAACTGCAGCCACAGCAATACAGCATGCAAGCATGGGATGCCAGCGACTTGCCACATTCCGCAACTACAGGCCCAGTGATCAATGTTCACAACATAAATTGCAGTCAAACCATCATCAGAAACTTCAAAATTGCAACCTGATGAGCCTATCACTTTAAATGATCGTGCTTTAGCTATTTCTTCCTTTAGTTTATTTCCTATCGTAGGAGTTATTCTTGCTGACCACTGACCTGAATCCAACCGACGGTTACGTATTAACTCCATCATCTTATGACTCACGCTTTCTATAATATCTGTTATTGGTAGCATAGGAAGGTCAGCTACCCAACTATAAAATGACTCAGCAAGGTTGCATGTGAGATTATTATATCGTGAACCTTCAAAAAGTGCATTTGCCCAGTATCTTGGCTCACTTTGCATTATCCACTCATATGCAACAGGTGAAATATTTATGATGCTCTCCACACACGTCCTGTATGAATCGGATGTGGGTCAGTGGGTGTGTAGGCAGCATCAAAGAAATAAGCAAGAATCAACCGGATAACTTCCGGATTATGTTTGCCCCTCAAATACTTTTTCAGATCTTCTGTAAGATGATGGAGGCAATAAGCATGGAAAGAATTTCCAAATATATTGGAAATAGACCGTCTTAACCCCATATTTCTATCTGAAACAAATGTTATTGGTTGAGGGCACAACAAGAGCAGTGTTCATTTGCTCAAAAAACCAATTCCAGTTATCATCATTCATTCTATCTACTATGGCAAAAGAAACAGGGAAATGCCGTCGCAGTCAGAAGCTCTGCATTGTATCTTGATTTCAAACTCATGGTATCAAGGAAGAGGAGGGGACGGCAACCATTTCGAAAACCAGTCAAGGAAGCATAAGATGCAACAAAAAGACGATGAAAGCTCATATCCTTTCTTGTAGTAAGAGTGACTACACTACCAGGGTTTGTCTCTGCAATCTTCTCACATAACCAGGGCAAGTGATTGTATGAATCTTTGAATGAACCCTGAGGCTCTTTCCTGGCGGTTTCCATCCCGTGCCATGCCTGCGAATACTTTAATTCAATCCCAAAGTCTTGTTGTATTTCATGAGCATTTTCCTCTGGTTTGCTGGTTGGGAAATCTCGTATCATGTCCTTCATAATGCTTACCGCCAACTTTTTTGAAGCGTGAGGTTGATTTGCTACACTGGTACGGGTACCTGCTCTACAAGTATGGGTGTCAATCAACATCCTAACTACAAATATCTTTGTGGTAAACAATCTTGATGCACGAATTCGCCAAGATAAGCCGTCAGCTTTACACTTGGCAGTAACCCTTCTACTATCATTGTGTAAAGCATCACGGAAGTCATGAACACTATTAAACTGTTGGTTGATGCCAGTGATGCAGTTCTCCGATGATTTGACAAGTTTAATCTGACTACTCTCCCCCGCATCCATCAGAATCGCAGGTTGGGAATCAACAGCCATCATTGACTCAGGATCAGGAGAAAGCATGAGACCAGTAGGGCTGACATGATCAACAGGGGTGAGAGGCTCAACCATCGTCGTTAGGCTGAATCTGCAAGAGTAAGAATTCATAACATACTTTAGCATTTCTTTATCACTGGCCGACAAAAAATCACTGGACATCTACGTTAAAATTGCATTCAGTTCTGTTAGTTCACAGAAATCCAATCTTACAATAAAATTTAGACTGCAAGTAATTAACTATATAACGGGTGATCCATCGAGTAGTAAATAATTGGAAAGGAAAAAGGCATAAATACCTACTGTCAGGCATAATTGATGCATCACTGATAATGTTATCCTCACCAGTGAAGACATAAACAACTATGTTTGTGGAGTAGTCATAAAGATCGAGCATGCGTTGAATGTCTCTATCTGTGGAAATTGTAATAAGTTTTGTAGTGTTGTTGGGGAGGAAGTACTTGATGGTAATGGAACAAGGATCACATTTCCAGATATCTGCCATCTCCGACTTTAATTCAGCAAACCGGGTTTTATTGTTGACACCAATAGCATAAGCATCTCCACCCGTGTATGACATTGAACCATCAATAGATGTCGTAAACTTCCCACCAGACTGACAGATAATAATATGCTTCCCGCCGGCCATTGCCTGACATTAACATAAACCCCTAACAACAAAAAAAGAAAAACATAATTTCCCTTGAAATGACTACCAATGCATGTAGTCAGATATTCAATCAAACAGCTCCTTTGAAAATTAATATGGAAAATCAATAAATAGAGTTCATTTCATAACAAATTAACAATGCTGTCCTTGTAAAGATCAAATTTTACCATATGGGTTGTCCTAAAATCCTGACAAAAGATCAAGTTTCTATAAGAATTTCCTTTTTCTGATGATTTTATAAGTGGGTCTAGTTCTTTACACAATTGGTATTGTTTTACGTGCTGTGAAATTAAAAAGAATAAAAAAATCAACCATCGCTGTAAAATAACATGAATTATAAGCCAAAAGAGCAATGAAAAAGAAATTGATAAATAGAACAAAATGTAGGATCTTTGGACTGACCTGAAGGTGAATCAAGAGCTTGTTCAAAGCCTACAAATGGATATACTGAGATTAGGAAGCAAACACCTTGCAAGAACGAAACTGATCAATTAACCCCAAATATAATATTGGGATTTTGACACTCCTCGTTTTGGTTTGTTTGGGAGCTTGCCGCTAACTCCAAAACAAACCGGTTCAAGCAGAGATGTAGTATCTGGTTTGGGCCGGTTCAATGCCGGAGTCTGGACTAGGGGGTGTTGTTTATTTCTCAAGTATTTTTTCAACTATTAATAGCTTTCTTTGTTATGATGTTATCTGTTGGATTAGTATAAGCTCTTCAAGTTTCATATGAAAAAATAATGTCTTGAGACAAAAGTGGTAGACATATTTATTATTGTTTCCAGTTTCAATAAAAATCTCCATATTTTGTATAGTATGATTATGCGTTTTTGAGCTTTTGCGTTGTGTACTAAAGGCAAATACTAGGAATTTCAATAAACGTGGACAAAAAAGTTCAATTTTTCCATACAACAATATGTTGAGCTAAATAATAACTTATTCATTGTACACAGACACAAAGAATCAACTTAATTTTTGGAATAAAATTCAGTTGAAAAAAGGAAATCTAATTAGAGATGACAGGAGTAGTCTCTATCTAGATATCATCTACATCCAGAAAGTCGTATGCTTTGGAAAAACTTGTACAGTTTGGAAAAAGCAGCCCTAACCTTTGTCCGACCGATCATTCCACTAGCTAAAAAATGGTATTTTTTCCGGGGTCTTATCTTGTTCTTGAGTTTCCACGGCTCTTTCCCATTGAAGTCCTTTGTTGGGCAGGTGTTTTACGTTCAGCTAGCACTAAAAAGGTGACTTCCAGTAGAAGTGGTAGAATTATAGCAGTCGGATAGGAAGTTGTGATCAACCAACTGCTCGCTAAATCCAGACAAGTGGAAAGTGAACGGAACTCACTAAAATGCAAGATAAGTTGCCCGTAGGCGCGGGAAATTTTGTTAACTTGTAGTCGTAGTCTTTTATCTTATGTGAATTTCCTATGTGCATGCACTCACAGGAATTCTTGATGATCAATTAGTATTTTGTTAATTAATTCATCGTTATTAACAAGATACGTAATTGTTTCAATGGCGGACCTAGGTTAGGGACAGTCGGGTAAAATTTGACCCGACCAAAAAGCCTGATCCGCTCTAAATGATTTACTAGTAAAAGTAATGAAGTAGAATTAACAACTTAGATAACTAAAAGGAATGAATCCAGATGATTAAATTAGAAGTATATTAGCCAATTAATTTTAAATTTTAATACACAAAGATTTAACTAGAGATCATTAAGCAAAAGATCATCTTTCTATCGGTTATAATCAACAATAATGCTAAATATTTGTTGATTTAAATAGGGAAATGGAAAAAGTTGATCAAGAATACGAATATTAAGCACATCCATTAAAGAGCAAAAAGGATGCTAGTCAAGAAGTTCTTGGTAGAAATCTCTATTTGCTTTAATATAGTAATCCAATGGTGTAGAATTAATGATAAGCAACTATGTGAAGCCTAGCCCATTTTTGCTTGGGCTTCTTCTACCCAAAACTTTCAACAGAAAATCCCAACTTTTCTTGCACAATTAGGGAGGGATTATAATAAACTAGAAAAAATGTTTACTAGAATTATGTGTTTGGGGAATTGAAGTAAGAATAACATCAAAGTCACTTAGTGTCCATACTGCTTCTTCATCTTTGTTGCTAACAAAAATTTCAGTTCCTACATCAAGAGATGTCCATATTCTTCTAGCAGGAGTAGTACCTGGATCCTGTAATACAAACAAACATTCCTTCATATACTTTATACTAATACAATTACATTTGACATGCATGATTGCAATATTTGTATTACCCTCAAACTTTAATGATTTTTACATATTTTATCCTCCCATTTTTTCTCTCCTCCGAATTTAAAGATCTTTCTTCCTATTGTATATTCAATTAAATACCATATAAATTACAGGGGCAACGCATGTGACCCACAGGCTAGTATCTATTAAGTTACCGACCTGATAGAAGTAGAGTCTACTTGAAAGGCCGCCTACATCAAGTTCCCAAGTCCTTGCATCTCCAACCCAACCATCTCCTTCTTAGTTGGGTAGCCATATTCAGCCCATATTGGATGAGGCAGCAGCTGAACAATTTCTTGTGCCTGAGGATTGCTGTAAGGGTCACAAAGGCTGTATGGTGCTTCCAGAATGCATGGCATTCCCAGGAGCACAATAATAGTGATAAGCCCCCATAAGGGAAGTTGGCAGTGTCATTTCTTAGTATTTTTGTGTTGTTTGGAGTAATGTGGTATGGAGGACAACTGACAAGAGTTGTGGGACTACACCATGCTGGAGTTTCAGGGTTGATGATCATCTCGCTGTATCGCGTTACGTCCGTGAGCACGTCTCCGTTACACGGTCTGCCATCGTTCTTCCAGCAGCTCCCCATGTCAATTAGATAGAATTGGCTCTTTGGTCCTCCTCCTTGTTGCACATTCAAAGTTAATCTGACTTTGAAATTAGGTGACTCTGGAAGCTGAAAGCCAGATGAAGTTGTTAGTTTACATGTTAGGAATAGGAAATACTCACAAAGAATGTCACTTTTTTTTCTTCTTTTTTTTTTTTGGTGAAGAATGTTACGGTGGGTGATTTCAAGCAAATTAAGGATGTAGATTTTTATTTTACCAATTTTCTACTTTATAAAGCAATTGTCAACTCTTTATGCAGTTGTATTTTCTTTGACTTGTGAAAGAGTGACTATCATTTTGGGACAAACGTAAAATTAAGTGACATATATATATATATATATATATATATATATATATATATATATATATATACACATGTGTGTGTGT